>OY728137.1:1230741869-1233241869 GCA_963277665.1 Viscum album | reverse complement strand
GAGCAAGGATTGGTTACAGATTGGCCTTTGATCTCCTGACTGTGCTGGGCGAATCTTTTTCTTAGATGCCTTCTTACTCGCTTTAGAAACCACTTGATGATGAAAGTGATTGCTCTGAGCAGGTGTATGTTCCTGATCAGGAAAGATGGTCAGGTTAGGCTGATGATCTCCACTCAAATCAGGTGTATGTGCCTGACTTGGTTGCCCGTATGATATGGGGGAGTATGCCCCATAACCCTCTTGGACTGGAACAGATATGTGTGTCTGTTCCGGAGTGAATCGTTGATGTATCACTCCACTGCTAGGGATAGATTTATGTGTCTGTCCCTGTGATGATGCTGAAGCTGTTATGATATCCTGGCAAGAATCTAGAATATGAC
Source organism: Viscum album (assembly GCA_963277665.1). Classification (NCBI taxonomy): domain Eukaryota; kingdom Viridiplantae; phylum Streptophyta; class Magnoliopsida; order Santalales; family Viscaceae; genus Viscum; species Viscum album. The sequence goes on along the minus strand of OY728137.1, from coordinate 1,233,241,489 downwards.
CAAGAATTTGCTTCTGCTCTTTCACCATTGACAAAATATGTTTGGTGACTTCAGCTGCCGGAACGGGGATATACGTCCATTCTGGGCTTGGAGTAGGTGTATGTGCCTGCTCCTATCCTCCTTTTCCTGTTAGTGAATCTTGACAGTACTCAAGTGTGGAGGCAGAGAGTTGAGTCTGCCTCTTGTTTGTCGTCGGGACTTTCCGACTGACTTCTCCGTGCGCTACCAAGCGAGACTGTTGGTAGGCTTGATTAGTATTAGCAAGTGTATGTGCCTGCTGATTAAACTTCGCCAAATGCGGTTGACGAGATCCATCATATGTAGTCAGACGAGCATGCTGACTAACTGTTGATGTATAAGCAGGTGCATGTTCCTGCCTTTGGTACTCCGCCGGAATTGCCTGGCGGGATTGGCGTGATGCTGTCAGACAAGTCTGCTGGACAGCGGAATTAAAACGGACAGGTGATTGTGCCTGCTCGTTATTTGCCAGAAAGTTAGGTTGGTGGACTTCTCCGGAGATGCCAGGGATGACAACCTGCCTATTGTTAACCGGATTCCGTCTCTGGCGGTTCATCTTGCCTACTCGGGTTCGAGGAACCTGAGCTGAATGCATGGAGTCGATACCCTCATCATGTTGAGGGCGCACTACCGCACGAGTCTGGCGGCGATTGTTGATGGGAGCCCTCGAGAAGGACTCCTGTGTTTTTGAATTAAGGCCCTGCGGGACCTGCTCATTCACTTCCTCAGAGTAAGGTAATGAATGGAAATTGCGTTCCAGGGATAACGACCCGAAACGGCTGGAGATGGTAGTCAGAACCGCCTGCTTCTTGATCGCTGGCCGCCGTTGTCCGGACGACCAGGTAGAGTGTTTAACTTGGAGGGCTTGACGAGCGGCCTCCAGAGTTGGGATAGTACCGTTGCGACGGTACTCCTTAACCAGTGCATTAGAAACCCAGCATTGAAGACGCTGAGTTGGTGATGTCATCTTCAGAGTGGACGACGTTCCAGCAAGAGTAGCAGCATTGGTTTTCACAGCAGCAGACCTCACAGTAGAGGTGTTCACAGCAGCAGTATTCACAGGGGTGAATTTAAGGAAAGCCATTTTGCAGAAGATCTTGAGAAAAGAGTGCCTGTTCCATATAACAGACATAATCAAGATGAATCCGGCCACTGCATATTTTGGATGAGCACATGTCAATGATTGATTTTTTGGCCCAAGGGGCCTAACAAATAAGAAAAACATCATTTTAACTTGGTTAAGGATTCACGTCGGGTTCACCATTTTTGTTTCGCACAGATTTCGGGGATGACCTCCTGGACGGGAGATTCAAACGTTCCGATCGGTTTCTAACGGGTTTGTTCGTAGAACCGGAAACATCCAATGATTACACATCCATTTGGACCTACTTTCCAAAGGTACGCGCTCATTAGTTTGTGGACTAATGAGGCTTAGGAATTTGCATTGGTCGAGAGGATGAGAGGTCGGACTCATCACACCTTTTTGAGGGGAATTATTGTCTACTCCGGGACTCTCTTTATAGATTTAAGTTATGTTCGTGAATTCTTATTACATTACCAAGTATAAAATGAGCTTTCCTTAAGTTTTAACAATCAATGATTAAATATGCAAGAAATTTAGAGAATCATTTATATGTATTTGAGGTTCTTCATCAATAGAGAATCATCTGTATCTATTAAGAGATTCTTGTTCAATGGTATCCTTCGAAACATTTATAAAAGTCTATTGGTCATTATGATGACCGGGCTGGTTTTAAAGCCACTCAGTGAGGCAATTTAAGTTTATCGTCATTCAGAAAGACATGGATTATTTCAAAGTTGGGATCGAACCCATAAATGGGCTACCTACGTATCCTTTGTTTTGGAAAAGGAATCAAAACCCACGTAGTTCGAGTAATGGAGTATGATGTTTATGATTGATGGCTCAAAGAAGAATGTCATAATTACTTTTAAACTATAAGCTCACGTGAGTCATGCTCGGTGTGAGAAACAAGAGGTATTGGTAAAAATTAGACAATTGTTCCATGAAAGATGCAATCATAAGAAATTGTTTGGGGCTTATGTACGTATGACTGCCCAAATAGATGAAGGTTTAGGATTTACTTTTAGGGAGAAAATCCAGGAACATGGTCCATAAAGGTATATGTGCTTTATGGAGATTTGAATACTCTAATCTTGGGGCTTACTCCTAAGGAGGATGCCCAAATTAGGAGGGGACTTATGATTGGGTTTTACTCCTAAGAAGGATGCCCAAAATTATGACTGGGACTTATTCCTGAAAAGGAGGCCCAGGTTAGGGGACTTGGGGCTTATTCCTGAAAAGGAAGCCCAAGATTATGACTGAGTCTTATTCCTGAAAAAAGAGACCCAGGTTAGGGATTAAGTTTTGGGGCTTACTCCTGAGAAGGATGCCCACATTTGAGATTGGGGCTTACTCCTGAAGAGGATACCCAAGTTTAGGAACTTTAAGAATTTGGGGCTTACTCCTGAGGAAGATGCCCAGATTAAAGGATTTATAACTGGGGATTATTCCTGAAAAGGAGACCCAGGTTAAGGATTCTCTCATTTTAAAGGATGAGGTTAAATGAACGAACTCTCAATCTTTGGTGACATAAAGATGTATAAATCACTAGGTTTTGAGAGATATTCCACCGAATTCCTTTCAGATAAGGAAGTCAAATCAAGAAATCATGCCATAAATGGATTTGAAGAGTATCTTGAAGACTGAATCTTGAATAGGAAAGGTGAAATGGCTTAAGAGGGGTAAAATGGGAAAGATGGGAACCCAAAAAGGTAGGGGCGCGCAAGTCTTGAAAGGCGCGCAAGTCTTGCATGGGCGCGCCGGTATTGGTCGCGCAGGTATACCTGCGCGACACATGGTGTACTTGCGCGATTTCCAACCAGCATTGAAATGCTTGAGAGACTCTTTATTAAACCCTTTAGAATCCTCTTGAGGTTATTCCAGAAAAAGGACGCGCAAGTTATATTGAAGGAAATAAGTCGGCGCACAAGTGTTGATAAGTTTCAACACTTAGGCCTTCCTTCTTCTCTTTAGATCTTCCGTTCTAGGTAAGAAATTACCTTAGAAGTGTTCCGGAAGCTTTGAGAAGAGAATTGGGCATCGGGAGCTTCAATCTGAGTTTCTGGAAAAAGATCCTCTCAATGGGGGGCCCACAGGGTCTATTTATAGGCAAAAGAAGGCCCTGGGCGGTTACCGAGCGGTTATCACTTAGGCCGCGCAAGTCACTTGCACGACCATAAGGCGTCGCACAAGTACTTGCACGACCACTAGGCGGCGCGCAGGTGTACTTGCATGACCATGAGGGAACTTGCGCGGCCTATGGGAAGTGTTCTCCTTGTTCATCCCTTTGTCGATTTTTGATGTTTCTTCAAAGGATGAATCACATTGAGCTCAGATATTCCCCTTTTCCGATCTTTAGATTCTGTGATGAAAGGAGCGTCAACAAATACTAAAACTAATATATTTTGAGTGATTTATAGTTTTCCATGAATTTTATACATTAATATGATATATTATTGATATATAAGTGAATTAAATTATAAATACAACTTTTTCTTAATGTATTTGAAGTCAAATTAAATGAATAGTGTCAAAATTGACATTGATGATAATTTATCAAAGTAATAATTTATTAAATTATTTAAAAAGAATTAAAATACTTTAAGAGTAAAATGTTAGTAATATATGATCAATAATGTCACCCCTTATCTATTTATGAGTCAATATTTACCTTATATATAAATTTACAACCCATTAGGAGTTAAAAATACGTTATTGTGGTTAATGTTAAAATAAGTTAACTGAGGGGTTAACCAAACATATATGTTTAAAACACCAAATAAACCTATAAAAATTTTATTGTTCAATGATATTTAATATTTATTCTACCTTAGGTTCAAATACCTATAAACTAGTCTTCATTTTTATTGATAAATAAATTATTATAATTTAATATTTTAAGAAATTTCAAAAGTGACTCTCACCTCAATTATAAAAGGGAACCTCCTCCCTCACTTATTTACACCACTTTGAACAACATATCTCAAAAAAACACTACCCAATTATGTTCTCAACATCCTTATATAATTGATAGATATTCTGGTAATTCCAAAATACCTACCCTATGTCCCTTAAGAATATAACAAAAGGAAGTTTACTAAAGAAGAGGTAATCTTCTTTACTAAGTCCTTTAAGTTTATTTCTTCTTATAATTCCTAGAAAAGTTTTGTACCCTTTATAATATAATAAATATAGAATCATAAATATAATAATATTATATTATAATTATGGTAAAACCATATTATTTATCTTTTATATCCTATGAAAAGTTAAAACATCGTTCACGCATATGTACAACTTACCGTCTCCACGTAGAGGTGTAATTTGTTTTTCATCACCATTTTATATGGATAGTTCTAAATATGAAATTAATGATAATATATTATATTCATGAAATAAATATTATTATAGAAATATAATTTCCTAGATACCTTATTACCTTCAAAATATATTTGAAAATGATAACGTCTATCGTTCATACGTGTGGACTACCACCTCCACGAAGTGATGTGATCCGGTTTTCGTTTAAATTTTACATGGATAGAAATAAGGATATATTTAATAAATATATATTATATTTATTATATAATAACTATTAGTTAAATATTAATTATTATTTACCTTTCTTTAATTATTTCTATCCTTCAAAATTTGAAAACAACATTTATACGTACGTACGGTCTACCATCGCCATGAACAATGTAATTCATTTTTCTATCACTATATTTTATGGATGACTATAAATATATATGTATTGAATAAATATTATATTTATACCATTAATAACATTATATATATATTTTAATTATAATAAATATACATGTACTCGAACTACCGAATCAAAATATACTTGAAAAACAAAGTAGTTGACACCCAAAACAATGATAATAATAAAATATTAAAAATAAATGAATGATAAAATGTTATAAATGGATAATATATGATATAATAGATATTAATATGGTTATGTTACATAATTATAGTAAATTTTAATTTATTATACTGGGGGTTAGAGCACCAATATGAAAAGTCAAACTTGAGGTAAGTGATTTCGTCTCAATTTCCACTCTACTGTGAAATATTTGGTATTATGAACCTATTTATTTTTATGTGATTTATATAATACCCCTTTGAGTTAATTAAAATAAATATATATTTATTAATGATTATTAAGGTTTATTTCAATTTTACTCTCTTAAATAATTTCCTTATTTTCTTCTAATTGTTCTTTTATTTATAACTCGAATCATGAAAAGAAATGTTTAGAAGAAAAAATCATCCTATTTATCCTTTGATCATATATATTTTTCTTTCATATACATATTTTCACCATTTTTTTAAAAAAAATGCTTTTACCCTTTTATAATGATTTATCAAATGAAATTTCTACCCGGATTTTAATTTTTACAAAACGATTTGAGAGGAATATTTTCTTTCATTTTCCAAATGAGGTACTTTATGGCTTCTCCAACAAAACTATAAAAGAAATGTTTTTTTAACTTAAATTACATGAGTATATTTTTCCACTATGATGAACAATATTTTCTTTTAAGATTAATTAACATGTTTACAAGGTTATTTTAAAAAAATGTTTTACTTTATAATTGTGTAGTTTTTTTAACAAAAGTGATTTCAAAAAAATGTAATGTTTATTTTCATTGAGTATGTTTAAAAAAATTTAAGGGTATTTCTATTCATCAATGTAAACAAACCTTTATTTTACTTATTCAACACTAGGGATATGTTTTAATTATACCATCCTTTGAAACATTTACTTACTTTTAATCATTAGATATTACATTTCTCTTAAATATCTATATTCTTTGTATCATGGATATGATTATTTTATAAATAATATTTCATTTATATATGTGGTATTATAGGTTGAAATTATTTAATTTAACACCCAATTATTAATAAATCCATAGTATTTACTCAATATGGATATTTTTTGATGAGTCATATTGTACATGAACTAAATCAATCATTTGATATATAAGGAGTGAATGATGAATACTATGATTGGTGTGTCCTAGAAATATATAACACCTTTTTGCATCGATGGGTCTCATGAGAAAAATAAAATGGAAAAATAAAATGGGTCTTTAACTATAGTTTTAAACTGTATTGGTGAAAGGTCTTGGAGGTAAATATATCATGATGTATGAGATCATGACTTCCATTAGTATCCATTTCCTTCATTGATAATTCAGTTATGATTATTCATGAGATTACTGCATTGATACTATCTATGGATTCAACTTTTTCTATTTTTTTGAATAAATGGAAATTTTTTTAGTTATGTACCTTTGTCTATTGATTATACTATATTTAATCATGATATATTCAACTGTTTGTAAAACTTTATGAGTATTTGAGGTCAAACTTATTTTGTTTCCTTTCCCCATTTTATGAAGAATAAATCTTTGAATGAGTTTCAAGGATGTAGAACTTTTACTTTTGTTATGTTTACATTTTATAATTCCAATATTATATGAAAATAATGTATTTATATAGTTAACCAAGACTAATAATCTGACTGATCCTACATGGTGAGGTCCCTTGTATCTATTCCCATGTAATAATTTATACACCATCTATGGGTTACTGATGATATGGTTGTTACACATGAGGATACTAATAGTAGCTACCATGGATTATGAGCGAAAATTATATGAATATCGTGGGATGTATCTGAGAAGTTTTGAGGATTATATGGGGTTGACATGGATTTAAATTCCAAAAGTTTCTTGGTATACACAGTCATCTAGATGTTCTCAAATACACCATAACCCTGGTCAAAGAACGTATGGTCAATCAGGGTCACAGACCTAAGGTTCGACGATGATTTTATTTCATTTCATTTTATTTTATTTTTTTCTTGGATAAGGTATATATATCACATTTCATTAACATGTGATTGAAATTTGGTTATAGGTTCACCATTGGGATTGGCCTATTGAGATAAATTTCTCACCACTTATACGTGCACCTCAGTGTGTGTAAAATCCTTATGTTTTCTTTTAGGTTTAACATGGAAACCTGACAGATAGGTCAGAGACCCAATATTGAATGATAGATTTGAGCCGCTCATGTGGAGCCATAGGATCTGTCTAATGCATCTTGAGAGTCATAGATACAGGTTATTTAGAATGACTAAGAGATGGTAGTGGAGCATGATGTATTTATTTATTGTTTATCTATTTATTCCTATACATGTGGTTGGATCACTGGGATAACGATTGTTGAATGTGAGAATGAATATTTAGGTATGTATGAAACATTTCATTTTATTACAACATATTCTATTTAACTATTATTTATGTTTACTCTGATATTATGAATGTGCATAATGTTTAAGTCATTTACTTGTGATTTCACACAATGATATGGGGGTATAGTCTCCTCACAGTACCACCTTAGACCCCTACTACTAGTTGGAAGCCTCTAGCATATAAGGAGACATGCCTAAGGTAATGTCGAGAACTGGTCAGATTACTCTTCAGAGTGAGTTGGGATAGGATTTTACAAAGCGGTATCTAGTCTTGCATTTATTATGTTACTATTTGGGACATGTTATCCAAAAGATTTAGGAATGTGTTAGAGCCTGTAATGGATACCAGACAAGTAAATCAAAAACAATTTCTTCAGTAATAAGTTTAGGTTACTAGGGATAAGATTTATGTTATGGATTCACAAGTTAATGTTTTATTTGATCTTCACCTGTAGTGACACACTTCTGGTCTGGATTTATGATTTGTTTTTGAATACTCGCTCTTGGACTATTGGAAAGAGGCTAGTGATTTGATTTAGACTCTTGGAATGAAGAGGAAAGTGGCGTCTCATGCAACATATTTGGCATATAGGATTCACATGACATGTGGGTCTGATTATGTGTGGTTTCACTAATGAGTGAGGATAATTGTTTAAAGTTATTGAAAATGGTCATATGGTGTTTTCCTATATAATTACTTAGTGGAATTAAACTCAGTTTGACCAACTTGTATATGAATTTATTTTGATGGAAGGTCATTTAAATCTAGGAAAAGATGTTAAACGACGAGTACGATGATGTTGTACTCATACAATAGAGCTTCAGTGACCCTAGTGGGTTGGGGCGGGAACATAATTCATAATAGTTGGAACCCCATGGGTTATGGTTGTTCAGGTTTGGTTATTTAATGTGAACAGTAACAACCTACATGTTGTTTTCAATATAGCTTAGAATTAAATTCTACTTAACCAAACTGTTTGTGTATTTTCTTTAGTATGGGTCATCTACGATGATGCTATTGCTTATAGAAAGAGTCAACTAGTGAGTCATGATGCTTTAGGGAGTAGTCTTATCTACTAATTCTAAGATAGGATGGGTTATTTTATTTTATTTGCTGATCTTAGTAGGGGATTCATGTTGTATATGAGACTCGTGATTGGGTGTTTGATCATATTGATGTCATAGGCTGAGATGGGAGTTTGTATGACATCCCATGAGATGTGTTATTTTTTTGAGTCTTGACCTTGGGATAAATGGATGTAACTAGTGAACCTAATGTGAGACTTAACTTATAAGACTATGTAGTATACCTAAAGATCCTTATTCATGACTCAAACCATAATGAGTTAGCAGTTAGTATGATTAGGGTGACCCATTCGAGGGGTTGTCTTGGGTATTATGGAAATTTTAGAGGCAGAAAACATGATGGTATACTCATTATGAGATCAATAAATGTGAGGTGTTACTGAGTATATAAACCATGCATGATTATTCCTTTAGTTTATAAGAAAGAACATTTGGTGCTTGGGTATCGAGACTAGATTTGTCCATTATAAATGTTCATGTGTTTAAAAATGTTGACCTGTGGGTGTGCGATTAGCATCCTGGTTAGAGTACAGGTGATCACTCATGTTTAGAATGACATTGGGTGGTTGATAAGCATGTTGATGATGTTTAAACACCATGGATCGAGGATGATTACCTGCAGTGCTGGAATAAAGCCTCTTAAGGAGTAGTCATTGGATGAATCATGGTATAGGTAGGGTTCCCATTTTTTAAGAAGAGTTTCAAGAGAAATTATGGCATGTTTGGATTGATGTGTTATGAAGCATAGTTATAATATCCTTAGAGGATCCTGACTCATAGGAGTGTGAGATAGATTATAGCGATTGAATGGTACAAGATTATACACCTGGTCATTCTCAGGCTAGTCATACAATTACTATTGGTAAAAGTATGCCTATGAATTTTTGAATTAGTGAGTGGTTGGGTGTGATATGAGGTCTGACGCTATCCAATGGGATGCTTGTGGGAATGATGACCCAATGTTTTGGGTGAAAATTCAAGATGCACCTCCATGGTAAAGGGGACTTGAGTATGAATCAAGTGACATGGGAAAATCGACCCAAGGGTGGACCTTAACATGCATTTTCAGGGAGACATGGAGTCATGGGTTGGTAGTAGGTGAGAATGAATTCAGAGGAGTAGAATGCATGGTTGGTTGTGAACCCACTAGGAATTCTCTCAACGAGTGGTATAAGGTAAGACATATGGTGGGGAGCCCACCATTTTCCATTTATGATAGGTGAAACATGTTATAAGTTGAAATTCCATGATTTCCATGGAAACCATTATCAGGAAGCAGGAATGGGTGATGTTTTGGTGTTGATGATTAATGCTTGGGAATGAGCCAGTTTGACTATTCCACTCATTGAGTTCAGGGATAGATGGAGCATGGTCTATGGAGTTGGTGTTCAGTTGTGAGGAAATGATAAGGATATTTATATGGTGGGGAGTTTCATATTATTCTTGGTGATATGACTATTGTGTGGGTTGGTTCAAGGATGTAACGGGAACCACACTAAGTAGGTAGATAGTCCACTAAGGTTGTGTTATGGTAGGAGATCTAATAGTGGAAAGTGTTGTGGAATTGGATCAACAATTTTTGGTTGAGTTCTATGGTTGGGTGTACCATGCACGTAATGATGAATTTTGGATAATGTTGTAATGTCTCTGAACAGAAAAGCATAGTTAGGAACTGTCTTGGTAGTTTTCTGATTATGGAAAATGGTGGCTTAACATTTGAAGGGGCATACTATTTATCTTTATAGTTGTGAAAAGAAACTTGATTATCATTTTAGAGTAGGATATAATGAGTTGAGGATAAATTTATGACTACGGTGTTTCGAGATGTATGGTTGTAAGACCACTGAAGCTTCATGAGGATGATAAATTTCATGGTGGGGGAGATTATAAAACACATGTTTTTTGGGTTGTGAAAATGAATGTAAATTTTATTTTTTTGGTTATGGATTCTCATGAGTGGTAAAATGGTCCTTTTAACTAGACGAATGAACTAATATAATTTTTTGACCACTTCATTCATCTTAGAATAGAGTGTTTACACTTGGATAAGATTTTGGGGGAAATTTACCATTTTAAATTTGGAAGAATATTTTATATTTAATAAATTAAATATGAAATTATTAATGTGAGTTTGGATGGTGATATATTTTAAAAAAATAATTGTATTGAGATTTTAAATCTACATTTGAGTCTGAAATATGGATTTTTTCCTAGGTGATGCATAAACTCACCCGAGTGTCAGGGTTGGGCCCGCACCCCTTTCCTTTATTTTATTTTATTTTTTCTTTATTTATTTTAATTTTCTACTCTCCTAATTTCCTTCTCATGTACAACCCTTTGGGGATACTTCATCATGTTTTTAAAAGAGCGAGAGGGATAAAAGAGGGATAGGGAGGAGGTATCTCTATCTTGGAGCTCATCTAAACCTTAAACAGAGATTGATGAGTGTGTTGTGTAGATCCAATGTGAAGCTTCAATGTTTTACACATGGTGGTAGGACCATTTTAATTTCTTTCCAAAGATACCCATATTGTAGTTTTTTATGTTTTAATATCATTTTTATGTTTCTTAGGGCCATAAAGGGGTGATCTGGTTGGTTTGGGGGAAAATAGGGATTTCAGGATGATTTCAGGGGTTTCCATTCAGGAAATCCCAATCACACAGTGTTTTGGTTCAAGAAAAATATCATGTGTTCTTCCTGTACAAGAAGTATGATGTTTTTATTAATACACACATTGTACTTTTAGTACATACCTTGTAGTGGTAAATAAACATGTGGTTGAGTACCTGGTCAAACACCCCATGTAAGGGGTCATGGTTGTTTAGTAGTACATGATGATTCCCCATGTGTTCCCTGGACATGTAGTAGTACATGACTGAAAAATATGTGTACCAAGGCCATATAAAAGTATATGGATAGGGTAGAGATTTTGGAGTACACATTGTGAACTCTTGGTACACGTGACGTAATGTAACCATGTTACCTATTTGAGTGTTTTGGGAATTTAAAGCCCCAGAGTCAAAATTAGACATAAGAGGGGTCTATTATACATATTTTAATACATAGAATTTTATGGTATAATCCTTTGGGATTTTATAAGCATTTTTAGAGGTTGTAAGGGGTGATTGAGTTATGATAAAGAGGTATTCCTCTACTAATTAAATTCAGCTATCTCCCAAGAGTGGGGCATGGGATGATACCTAGATGAAGTTCATGATAATGTTTGGAGAATGTTGAATGAGATTGTTAAGGACTAGGATGGGTGTATCTTCAGATATTCCCTTTCTAGCTGACTGTGAGGTGGGTAGGTTGGTGTATGAGAAAACTTGTAGTGGATTGTGAAGGGTGGTCATGAGGATATCAAACTTGTGTGGTTTTACATTTTATGCTTGTTAGTTTTTTAGATGTTAGAGTTTATGTTTTGGGATGTGAAACCCCTATGAGATAGGCAATTGTCCAAGAGACTAGTTGTAACTGAGGATCCCAAGAGGGATGAATCCTCTTTCATTATAATTCTAAGGATCCATAGAGGGATGCCTTTGCTTACGATCTGACCTAGGGGTTCCCATAGGGTACCCAATGCTTTAATGACCATGATAGGGTTCCTAGATTTGGGTAGAGATGGTTGGGAGTGTCACCTAGAACCCAAACTAATTTGTAAGCCTGACGGGGTTGAGACAATGATGATGGGTGTGGGTGTTTGGAAAAACAATAAATGTTTTATATTATTTTATTTATTTTGAAACTTGTTTTAAACCATTGATGATTTTTAACATAGATGGGATGTCATGGAAATGAAGATGAGTACACAAATGGGCTACCATATTCGGATCTAGGCATGGTTAGAGCTTCTATGGGCATGAAGATCATTGTTTAGTACTACACTAGATTAGCAGTTTGATATATTATAGGGGATACCATGTATTTGGAGTTTTAATGTTAGGAATTACATAGGTTATGTCCTTAGATATTGGGGATACTAATAAGGGATTCTATGTATTTGGATATCTAATGATTGGAATGTCATAGGTTATTTCCTCGATGTTGTGAGGATACTAATAGGAGCTTACATGGATTTGGAAATCAGATGATAGGACTTCCATGGTATGGGTCTCTAGAGTCCAACGGATTGTATGTATCTACATTATATTTGGACCTGACTTGTTACTTGGGATGTATGGTCATAAGTACATGATTAAAGACACCTTGGCTTTGAACAAAGAAGGTACAGTCGATCAGGGTCACAGACCTAAGGATCAATGGTGATTTTTTTATTCTAGATAGTATGGTAATATAACATTGCATGAAAATGTGATTAAAATCATGTTATAGGTCCACCATTAGGCATTCCTTTATGAGATTAATTTATCACCCTATATACATGCACATCAGTGTGCGTGCAGACCTTATGTCTATTTTTAGGTTGATCACACATGCATGATGGGTAGGATGAATGACAAATATTTGTTGATTAAACCAAGACATTAATGTGGAGTCTTAGGATCTTTATAGTGTATCTTGAGAGTCACATAGACTAGGTATGTGTAATGGGATGATTTTGTTAGTAGATCCCAATGTATTTATTTGTTTTATATTTTTATTTTTTTATATACGGTCAGACCATTGGGAGACCAATTTTTTTACGTGATCATGATTGTTTCAGGTTTGTATACAATATTTCATTTTATTACATCATATTATGTTCAGTTATTGTTTATGTATACTTTGATGCTTATGAATGTGAATGATGTTTGGGTTATTTAACTAAAATTTCACACTCTGATACGAGGGTATAGTCTCTTCACAATACCACCTAAGACCCTCATTTCTAGTTGGAAGCCTCTGGTGTATGATTAGGTGTTCCTAATGTCAAATGGAGAATTGGTCTGGTTACTATTTATAGAGAGCCAATAAAGGACATTATAAATTAATTATGAGATAACCACTATACAAACTAAATTATAAATTGTTTAGAAATGTATTTATTTATGAATTCTACAAAAATTGTTTATCCCTTATTTAAATGTTTCAAATTTTCATTTTTTAATTAGTGCCTCTTTATCATTCCTAGATATAATTTTTAAATTATTAATTTTTGTTTATTTTAGTTTAAAATGTTATGATATTTCTAAGTTATCATATATGAATACAAGGAGTTACATTCTAGGCATGATGCATTATTTTTTTTACTAAAACATTGACTTATACTAGGTGATGAGATTGAATTAAAGAGTTAATTATAGATTATACATATTAGTTGTTAGAATAATAATCTAATTAAAATCTATCTTGAGTAAATTATCCCTGGTTAGAGGGAATTTAGGTCAGAATACACACTGTCCTAGAAGCTTATGTCTAGAAAATAAAAGCAAGGGTTGAAAATCTATTGATCTAGGCATTATAATGTGGAAATTATTAATTTAATATAATTCAAATAATTTGAATTAAAGGGTATAATATACCTTACAAATTATATTAATTTTGGATATATGTGAATATATTTGGATTTTTATTTTGGTTAGTGACACAAGCTATGAGTTGTGTAAAGAGTTACATATCTACTTGGTTTGAACATATTGATTCGGTTGAAGGAATATAATTACCAACTAAATCTTGAGAGTCATATATACATAAAGGTACTAACATAAGATAAGAAGGAGATATTAAATACCCTTTAAAACACTAAGAGTTATATTTATTTCAAATTAAGCACTTGTCAAGACCACGAACATTAAACTTGGTAGGTTCTATCGAAGGATTGTGCCCATGAATTATTTTGTATAAAAATGGTTGAAATTAATAGCCCTAAGAGTTAGGTAACCAAATCCAACTATGATATTTGGGTTACAATAAAATTTAAAACATTAAAGAGTTATGATACTCGATGAATAAATTTGAGTTTATTAATTTTATAGATTTGGAAAAGTGATTCCCACTCAACTATCCAAGATTCATATATATTAATATTTGGATGATTGATTATCTAAATAATTTAGTGGTGAAATGAATGATAAATAATACTCATTACTAAGTGAAAAATGGATCTTGAACCACTAATGGACATGATGAGTTCAAGAGGGGTTGTCATTTTATTGGGTGAAAATTTAATAAAAGTCTTTATTAAATATATGAAAAACATGATACTCATCTGATAAAATATTCTGATATTGGTATATAAAATCAACATCATTAAACATAAATTTTATATTAGTACAAAAAAGGATGATCATAATGTAAGCAACTCCTTAGACTAGAAACTAATGAAAAGATCTCATGGAAGAGAAATTATATGTGTTTGAGGAAAAAATTCCCCAGTATCTTAATGATGATTTAGTTCAACTGTGGATCAAATAGATGCTTATGAAAATCATATAATTATTCACTAAATGTTTCCTTATGTTTTTTAAAAGTTATTTAATTCATTTTATTTTCTTTGATGGAAAGTTTCGGACAATGTTAATTAATTCAAGAAATGTTTACCCTATTTTCTCAAGGTATTGAGAATATATGAATAATGGAATAAATTTTCTAGGTTCTAATATTTTATTTAAAATATATATGGGTATAATTTTAAACAATAATAATCAAATTTATTTATAAAGTCTAACAGTTTTTCTTCTAGTATCCATTAAATGTCATTGAAATCTAGATTTATCAGGAATGAGAGATAAGGTTTCTATATGGTGGAATTATACAAGATGTGTAAAGGGGTTTTTGAAACTATATGGAATGTCCATGTTAGATATTAGAGTTATATAAATTAACTATTTTATTTTGAAATATATATGATGCTGATTGTATGTTTTAAAAGTGATACAAATTTATAGGAGTTCAAAATCAATAAAACAACTAATGGAACATGTTTTTTTTCATATAAATTATACAAAAGGGTTGTTTAGTCAAAGAATTTGAATGTACATAAATATATCTAGCTTATATTGATCTTAGTAATGGATTCATATAGTCATCATATTTTTCTTATATGATGAGATAAGTTGTTTATTGGAAAATAGTTGTTATGAAAAATAAGAGATGTTATGCATGAATTAAGGTTCATCAGATTCTTTAACATACTTAAGAAGAAGATATGGATAACACAATGTTTTATTTAGGATAAAATATTTTTTCCTAATGTTTGTTAAAAATATGAGGAATTTATATTCCACCACACACAGTGGTATATTTTAAAAAATATTCTTATTTTTAGAAATTACTATAAACACATAGAATACCATATAATATATTGTGAAACAATTTATTTGTTAAATATTATAAATAATAGTAAATTTGTGTTATTTATTTATAGAAATGGTTTTCTATATCTTATCATGATATTATAAAAATAATATAATGTCATAGAGGCTAGTGTAAGTATTTTTAAAATAGATACGTTCAAATTTAACAAATAAAGGGTTATATCAATGAAAAACTTAATTTGAAATATCACTTTTCAGGAAAACGTTTTATGGAAAGGGTTTGGGGAATGTTGATGTCATTATAAAGATTTTTAAGTAGACAATATAAGTTATTAACATCATCACATTTTATGTTATAGATTTAAGTATTTTTAATATGTTACAAGAGTTCGACAATAGGAATATAATTCCTAAGTCACATCTTTATTAAAACTAGATTACTTCATGGATGTTATTCACTAAATATTTTAATATGACGATTTTTCATATGATCACATAAACATATAGTAGGAATTACATTAGATGTAATGAGTTTAACACAGCACATGAAAGTAGAACAAACATAATATTGATCTAGAAATATATAATATATGATATGTTATACATACACTTATGTATGGATTTTTTAAAATTCATAAAAGAGTTTTAGAATATAAAATTTTTTATGTTATATAAAAGGAAATATCAACTTTATTATTCTTTCATATTGGTTATATATATATCATGACATGAAATGCTAATTTACCTCTCAAAGTATGAATTTAAGTTATCCCTAACCAATGTTCATCGTAGAGTATTATTGGTTATAAAGAAAATGCGATGGTTAAAGTGATTATGATTCTTGTATCGACATATAAAATATGATTATGATGCATAAAATTTGTTTTTTTGTGCTGGATGACCCATAAGGTGTACCACATGGAGTATCATACAAGATGTATTTTGTATATTAAGGGATTATGATTCATATTTTGAGTCCCCAATATCTATGGTTGGTGAGATACCTAATATTAGAAACATTATACATTGATTCCTATCTTAAAAATCTCTTGAGGCTTAACTATCCAAAGGGGTGGTTGGGTATATTACTGATCATGTCATTGGTTAGAGATTAACAAAGATGGTATTTATCCTATCACATGACGAGTATAAAATCTAGGCCCTTGATTGTGATAGACCAAGGAAGAGTATAACCATTATTAGATAAAACATTTGATGTTATTATAAATTTGGGTGAGGGGAATGTTATATGATCATCCATAAAGATGAATGACATGTGATATATTCATATACATAGTTAGTATATACATAGAGAGATGAAAACATATGAGTTGGATATATAATATTGACATACTCTGCATTTGAATTTCATTTAATGGCTTGGACAATGGGATAATATGAAAATTAATGACATTATATTATGCAGATAGTGGGTATTAGTATAGTGGTACATGTGTTTGATAGAGATCATTCCAAATATATCTATATCTTGAAAGCATTGATTCTTTACAATAGGAAAATATTTTCTTACTGTAAGGAATTTGGGAATTCATATTTATTTTCAATTATATAAAGGCCCATGAGGATACAATTTATGGTTGAACTAATGGGAAATGAGTTTGACTTATAAACATTCTCTAAAAGGTTTTTAGACTTTTATCCAAAAGGTGTTTTGTATGGGTATTCCCAAGGTGTTTCATATGATGAAATATATGGTGAATTAGATGATAACTTTCCAAAAGTGTTTTGAAAAATTTTAAAAAGGAGCTTTAGATATGTTTTCACAAGTTATTATATATGATACAGTTTAAAGTAAAATAACACACAATTTATTAGGTTTTAGTTTAGGTGGGTGATTCAAGGATATATTCTCAATCCCATTCATTGGGACATATCATATTGTATAATAGGTAAAATTCATATGGTATAACATGCATGAAACGTAGGAATGTCATATTTCTTGTTTTAGGGATATCATAAGTCCAATTATACAATATTAAGACACTTCCACGTTTGGTTCTTCCAAATGTGGCTATCATTAATTCTTGTAAGAGATGGGGATCATAATTCATTAATATGATGAATGTATTTTTGGTATTGGAATTAATAATAGTTTACATCTACATGAATACATCACAATTTTCATAATTTATGAGTTAATTTAGCCAAATAAAAAAGGATCAGCATTGAGGGATATATAAAGGGGAATTCACTATTAGATGGTGTGAACGTGAAACTTGGGAAGAATTTAGATGATTATATCTTTATCCTAGAATCAATCTTATTATTCTTTATTTTACATGAGAGGTACTATAATTCTATGGAGTGAAGGAGAGATTTTACAGGTTATGGGCGAGTCACATAAAATTTTAGATACACCATAGAAAAGGGAAGTCATTTGGCTTCCTCTTTGGGATCTTTTTCAAGAAAATAATTTATATTAAACATCAAGAAGTAGCAGTTTTTTGACCTAAGGTACAGTTTGTTCACCATTTTATAGTATCATGGTTTTTATCATCAAACTTGCTATATATTGGTTTTATATGTTTTTATTTCTTCTGTAACCTTGATTATGTGTTAATCTATCCTAAGATTCCAAAAAAATAAGATTTTGGTTCTTAAATCTTGCTTAACCACCATATAAAAAGTTATTTAAAATGAAATTAGTAATATAGAAAGTTATAATACCACACCATGGTTTAGAAAAATTATTATTAAATAATTATACATAAAATAGAGTATCGTTTTTTTTTGAAAAAACCACATCATGGTTGAGTAACCACTATGTATTGGTTTATGGAATCAGAAGGATGAATCATGATGTGGTAGCTGTTGAAAAATCATGGTGAAAAAACTATCAGGTATTCTATATAATGTGATTCTACAAGAAAACCATAATGTAACTAGATAACACCACATCATAATCTTAGGAGCTTGAATTTTAATGTTTTATCCAAAATAATTGGGATAAGGATTTTCATTTTTGGAATCACCAAACCATGGTCCATAGCCAAAATGGATGTGGTTTGCAATATTTTTAATTAGAATTTTTTTGTTAAAATTATCAAAAACTTTCAATTACGCGGGCCTAGAGGGTTGTGCTGAATTCAAGGATGGATTAAAACAATATACAAAATTTTTTAGTATATGTCATCTAGGTTTAAATATTATTCACATGGTAACATTAAAAAAAAATTTATTCTTTTTTAAAATAAGGTATAATATAAAAGTGATTATATTATTTTATGATTTTTTCATAAATGAGAATGTAAAATGATTATATTAAAATAACTAATTCGGAAATTATATGATGCTTAATTTAAATAAAGTTTTTATATAAAATATAAAATGTTTATAAGATTATAAATGTTTTAAAAAATATAACATTTTTTGAAATATGAAAAGGTTAATATTAAATTCCAAGAAAATTTAAAATATGAAATTGTTTATATTAAAATAAATTTGAAATGTGCATGTTTATTTTTTTGATATAGAATGTCTACAAAAGAATTTATGAATTATAAAGTGTTTTAAATTTGTATTATTAATTTTTATGAAATTTATTATATCATGTCTAAAATTAAAATATATCCATTCATTTAGTTTATTCCATTTTTAATTCATGATTATAAATTGTTATGCCATGAATAATTCATCTTTTTTTTTAAATTTTTAAATATATTATTTAAAATTATCATATGTTCATTTAATGTATCACCCTAAAATATTTAGTTTAAAATAATACTATGCTCGATATCTTTCTTAACATGCAATACCAAGCATTAAGATAATTATGATATACTATAAGAATATTATTATTTAGACATGACTATTATAACCTGAATATTAAATTGTAAGTATGAATAGTAATAATGAAATTATAAATATGTGTAAATGTTTTAGATAAATAGAATTTATTTATTAATATATAATAAATACATGCTAAAGTTTTAGTAAATTCATTTTATGCTTCAAAAATATGTAGTCTTCAAAAATGGATTTTATTGAATTTTGTGTGTAGAAAATATAATTAATTTCTACTATTTAAAAAATATATTTTAGGAAATTAATGTCATTTTTTAAATAATAATTTCAATATTATCTTATGGGTATTTTTTGGTATTTTTTTGAAAAGATTTATTTTATATGAATAGTGAAAATACCGATTTTTTGAAAAGATTTATTTCTTTCCATTAAATAAATTAATTTAAAATACCCAATTTGATTTTAATTTGATATTGAATAAAAATAATTATAATTTAATTATTAATAATCTAATTTTTTATTTATAAATCCAAATTATACATTAAATAGGTACGAGTTCATTTTTGGTTATAAAAACATACTTATCATAAAACCGTTTTTATGGGTGCACTGTGGTTCTATCATAATAAATTAAGTAAATAATTATTGATTAATTATTTTATTGAAATTTATAGATTATACATTTTATAAAATATTTTAAAATCCATTTTATAGTTTTTACTAGGTAAGTAATGAATGTAAATTCAATTTTATGCTAAAAATTTCTTAAAAAAACAGGTTTTCATTGTGTTTCATGAACTCATTTTAAAATTAATTTATAATCCTTATAGAATTTTAATCTTATAAAATGGATTCTATAATTTTAATCATCATAATTAATGCAATGTAATATGTTTAGATTCTTTTTTTTGTCATAATTAACAATAAAAACAATAAAATTTTGTTACCTTGGTTAAGGTTAAAACTGATTTAATGGGGGTGGGGAAACTATGAGATACGAGTAATAATTGCACAAAATATTTTACAATAATATTTTTAAAAAAATATTTGAACTTATATTATCATAAATTAAAGTTCTCCACCATTTGGATGCACTTTCAATTGAAAATTCTCTTATATTATTGAAATATTTTAATTAATTTTATGTGTGCCCCCTCACTTATAAAAGGGAACCTCTTCTACTCCCTTATTCACATAATTTTATCCTTATATATTGGAAAATAACTACAAAAAACATTACTATATTCATTATATCATTCTTATATCCCTATTTCTTTTCTTAAGACCAATCTTCCAAGGCTAGAGATGTAATCCAAAGGTGGTCTCTCAAAGAAGAGGTATACATCTTAACTAAAAACATTAAATTTTATTTCTTCTTATATATATTATAAACCTATTTTATTCATAATATCATAATGAATAAAATATCATAAATATAATGATATTTTATTATGATGATGTAATAACCATTCTCCACATCCTTTCTGTCAAATGAGTAATTAAAGTATCACTCATGTATACGTGTGAACTACCACATCCATATAGCGATATGATTTATTTTCCATCACTCCTCACATTGATGGATATAATTATTGATTAAATAAACACACACAAACAAATATATACAAATATATATATGTGATATTTATGATATAAATATGATTTTATAATGATAAAATATTATATATCTTTCCTTCAATCATTACATTAAAAAATGAAAATAATGTTCATGCATAAATATAGACTACCATGTCAATAGATAGTATAATTCATTTTTCTGTATATAACTTTTATGGATGGTTATACATATGTATATGATGAATATATATTATATTTATGTCATAATTAACATTCTTTATATTATGTAAGCATGATCAATATGCAGGGACCATAACTACCAAATCAAAAGATACATAAGAAATGAAATAGTTAACGCACATAAATATGGATTTTAATAAGAAATTATTAAATAATTGGTGTCGAAATTTTATAATTGGATAATATATGATATAATTAGTATTAACGTGGTTCAATTATATAATTATAATAAACATAAATTTATTATTTTGGAGGTTAAATCATTTATGAATCAAGTCAGACATATGGTAAGGGTTATTCGTCTCAGTATTATTTCATTGAGACATGTTTAATGTTTGGAAATTATTTATGTTTATGAGACTATATAGTATAAAATTTTAATGTTATATAATGTATCAGTTTTAATTTATGGTATTTAAATTTTCAATTGAAAATATTTCATCAAAGGGGTTTTGATTTGAAAGTTACCAAAGTGGCATGGGTTTATTGTATCTAATTATCTTATTTGGAACATATGCTATGTTGTACACGTAAATTATTTTATGTGGTGTATATATTTCCTCTTTGATATGATGTATCATGAATATAATTATTTTTATCGTATTTATATATTCATTTGAATTTATTTCTTTCATGGGATATATGAATAAAAAGTTACTAAAGTAGTAAGGGGTTTTTATTAAAATTTCATTTTACTATGATTGTTCATGCTTAAATTTACAATTATGAAATTATATGATCTATCTAAAAAATTTTTATGACTTTTATTCTTATTAGGATCAATTTGAGATGACCAAACTAAGAGGGGTGTGGGTGAATTCATGTGGGATGAGTAATTATCACTTTAAACTTTTATCCATTTATAAACCCATATTACTAGTTCAGTAGGTGTATACCTTAATGTATTCACCTATAATTAAAAATAATTTACATAAAACCATAAAGTATAATGGAAACCTGGGTTTTTTAGTGAGGTTCTTATCCAATGTGGATGACTATGTCCCCATTGTAGGGTGTTTATTATCCCACTCAGACACAACTTTCATTTTTATTATCAAATAAAACATGAGAATGGTTATGAGCTTATAATCATTTTTCCTAGAAATAACTAGGTATAATTAAAGATTAAACTAATAAGAATTATATTATAAGATATTTTACTATCCCTTATAAAGTTATCAATAATGTGTAACAAGTATTCTTTAATAGACGCAACTAATTTTGATGAACTTAATCTGAATAAAATAATAAAATGATGTTTTGAAAAAATCCCTCAAGGTTTCATTTCTATGTTTTGGGAATGTTTTTTATTTAAAATCAAGGTGGCCACATTATAGTATGGTTAATATTTCTGAAGAAGTTGTTTTTAAGGTGGTATAGTTTCCCAGTATTTTCCAAATTTTTGGGCTTCAAAATCAGGATCTATTTTATGGTGAAGGAATAATTTACACCAAAATTTTTGGGTGAATCATGAAGCATATAAAAGTGTTATCAAACTGAAAATCCGGGAGTTTTCAGATAGAAAAGCAATGATATGAAAACTAAAAAGAAAGTATGTGAGGTATTTCATCATTTACAGATGAAGGTGTTAAATTAATGACACCACCAAGTATTATGTGCTATGTGAACCGAATAACTAGACTTGTTCATGAGGAGCTTGTCATTTACTGAGTGAAGGTAGTGAATTAAGTCTTCCAAAAAGGCTCATAATTTTTGGGAGGAAGGGAGTGATTTAAGGGGAATTGTGAATTAATAAATGTGATATGTGGACCACATATCAAGTTCATTATGCGGTGAAATCTATTATGCAAAGGAAATAATGATAATTATGATTTGTGGGTTTTATGGATCTATTTTTCTATATTAAGACCCCTCATTAGATCATTAAGGTGAAGAGAATTGTTTTAGAGAGGATTATCATTGGAATAATTTTACTAAGTCTGAAGTGGTATGTGAAGGAGGAATTCCAAAAGGAATGATTCGAGAAAGGGGTTATTTGCTAAGAAAGTCCAAAAATGTTAGTTCGATAAGGAGTTTGTTCACAAATATAGTTTGTAGAAGGTTTTTATGGGGTATTGTAGATCAAAAAGTAAAATAAGTCATGGATAATCATCCATCTATAGAGAAAAGAAAGTATGTAAAGAAAGGAGATCCCTGAATCACTCGCAACATGTGGTGCGAGGCAGTTCACGAAGTGATTAAGTTTGTTCATGAAGGGAGTAAAAAAATCTTTCAAAAAAAATTATGCAAACCAAAAAGTATGTGAAAAAGTGTATTTCACTTAAAAGGGGAAAATAAGACTTCATGGAACACTCATATATGTGTGAAAAAATTATAATATGATTTATAAAAACATAAGATTCTTGTTAATAAGTAGTGAGAAAACTTTAGTGGAGAGGGAAATGATCTTTCAAATTGTGTTTGGTTGTAAAACTGGTGGGACTATGAGTCTACTCTAATAAATTTACTGGAAGTTAGATTTAGTGAATTTGGTACAAAATAACATTTCCTTTGTATGCTCTTGGGATGTAGCCTAGTGAGTGTGAACTATGTAATTTTTTTGTGTCATACGCATGTTTGAATTTTCTTATTTTTCTCTGCTACATGAAGGATTGAGAGGAGTGTTTTGTTTAATGATGAAATAAGATCAAAATAGAGATTTGTATTAATATTTTATATGCTGATTCATCCCCCCTATTAGGGTATTTAACATAGTTTGGATAATAATTAGTATCAGTGAAAAGGTTGTAAGTTAGTGGTTCTATATCAGTAAAATAAATGGAAGATGTTAATCATAGAGGGATTCCAATATTCGATGGAAAACAATTTCATCTATAGATGAATCAGATGAAACACTTATTTTGATTATTGGTAATTGATTATTTTTATTGTTGTAATGCATGGTATTTATACTAGTATGGATAATAATATTTTATCAGAAGCTGAACATAGATATTTGGATGTTGATGTAAAGGTAATTAATTCATTAGGGGAGCCTTATCCAACACAATCTATATGAAGGTGATTTCATGTAAGTCATCCCATTATATGTTGGAAAAGCTTATAAATATCTATAAAAGTAATTAAAAAGTATGAAAAGAAAAGTATAATGTTCTCTGGAACAAATATGAGGACTTTATAATGCACCCCCAATGAGTTGATAAATGCATTCTTTGATTGGGTAAATGTTATTGTGCAAGACATGTGTGGTGTTGGAGAAATTATCAAATATGTAATGATCATTAAGAAAATTATAAGAAGGCTCCATCCTCGATTCAATAAAAAATTATCTATACTAAAGGATAAAGATCCAAACAAATTGAAATTGGATAGATAACATAGTACACTATTGTATATGGGATGAGAAATGATGATAATGTTGCTGTAGAAAAGGGAAATTAAAAACAAGTGGCAGTCAAGGCTGTGAAGAAACTCACTATTTAAGATAGTGAGGTGTAAAACAATGTGGACGAGTTCATGTCATTCTCATCATAAAATATTCAAAAAGGAAGATGAAATTTTAATGGTAAAATTCAAATTTCATGTTTTCGATTGAAAGATATTTCAAATCTTATAAAAATTTTCCTAAGAATATTAAAGATGATTATGAGGATGATTATGGGATTTCTATGAAGAATTATATAGACAATGTGAAAGGTAAGAGAAGTAGAAAGAGAAATTTATTCAAAAAGGAAAAACTTCCTTCAAAAGAAGGTGAAAATTCAAAATAATCTAAGACAGAAGAATTAGAGGACTACAATGATCATGAATAAAATTCTATGGTGATAGTTATTATGAATTTTAAAATATGGGGAAAAAGAAATAATGCTGAATGTAAAGTCAAAGAAATAGTTGACCTTTAAATCAAATTTGAAGTTTTGATTGTAGCTATAGACATTTTGAGAACCAAAAAAAAAAGAAATCCAACATGGTGGTTAATGATTCTAAAATCTATATGAAATAATAGGAAGAATAGAAGTTTAATATGGAGGCTTAAATTGAACACATTAAATCAATAAATATATAAACCTCATATAAAATCATTGAGTACAAGCTCAAAGTTTCGGAAACAAATAAGATTGTCGATATTATGACAAAAATAGTAAAATATTGAGACAAACTCCTCAAAGATATTGAGGTTGAGGTTGTCATCCTATTAAGGAAATTGAAATATCAGGAGAGGAAAACAATAGATCATAATGATATAGCCGGTGTGAATCTTGATCAAAAACAAAAGGTAGTGATGGTTGAAGTTTGACCACAATCACTCTCTTAAATATTAAATATTGATTTTGGTATGAATTAGAACCATAAGATTCAGAGAACCCAAGGGAAAACTAGTAGTACATTAGTGACATACAATAATTCACCCCACAATAAATATTTTTACTGTGGAAATATGGGAGACTCAATAAAGTTTGTTCCATATCCAAGAGGTACCATAGGGAATAAGACTAATAGATATATCTAAAAAGAGATTAATATTCCAGGATATCTTTTGATGGTCATTGTTTATGGTTTGTAGGATTCAGATACATGTCCATATATTTTACATCAACTATACAAAGGAATGGGCCAAAACATACTTAAATTAGTTGTAAGAAACAACTCATGGAATCATAAAATGAGATGAAAACATGAAATAGTTTTTCAGTATTACAAGATTAAAGTGGCCATAATATTCTGAGTATGATCAAGAATATCAGTCAAAGACCTGGATCATAAGGAAAATAGATGAACAAGAAGTGGTTAAAAATATTTATTTCAAAGCATCATATCACACTAGAGTATGGATCATTGATTAGGGATACACATCCAATATGATTTGGAATAGGATTTTGGTGACAAAAATTAGACACAACAAAGAAGGTACAGTAATATTTGGTAATTATTAAGCATTGAATATTATTGAATATAGAAAATCCAAGTTTGGGGGAAAATACATAAGATGCACTGATGTCTTGGTCATTGAAGGTCTCAATCAAAACTTACTAAGTGTATGTCAACCATGTGATTTAAGACATGAAATACAATTTTATAAGAAATTATGTGTCATCAAGAAAAAAATATGATTCAACTTTTTTATAGGGAAATCATATGAAGGGGAATTTGTACCTTGTGATTGGAAAAGAAGATATATTCTTTTTGTACTAAGAAGAAGAAAATAGGTTACAAAATAAATGTCTTGGTCATTTTATCCAAATTTTCTTGGAAGATCTAGTGAAATTTGATTCTGATTGAGATCTGCCTATGTTATCATGTGATCATACCTATATGTGTGATTATTTTCAACAATGGAAGATAATTATAAAGGCATTTAATGGAAAAATAGAAAAGGTCAACAAAATTTCTTTAGTTGGTGCATATTGATGTGTGCAAGCCTATTTCAAAAAATAAATATTAATGGGAAGTGATATTATATTCTATTAATTTCCCATTTTAGTATAATGGCATGGTTTTAGTAATCACCAAAAAGTACGAGGTGTTCCTTCTCATAACACATTATCGAAGGGAAGTTGAAATGACGCTTGGTCAAAATATTTGGAAGTTCCAAATAGATAATGGAACAGAGTTCACCAACTACCAAGTGAAGGATTATCTCAAGAATCATGGGATTAGCCACCAAGTTTTAGTAGTGGTATATCCATAGAATAAGGAAGTAATTGAGAGATTAAATAATATTATTAATAAAATGACTATAAAAATACTCATTGATAAATAACTTACATAATTTTTTTTAAAAGAAGCAATGATGACATTAGTATACACATCAAATAGAGCCTTATTATTCCAAAGTAAGAGAAGACTCCATATGATCTATGGTATGGAAATAATCCAATGTTGAAGCACTTTAAAGTATTCAGACGTAAGTGTTTTATCCTTAATAAGGAGAAACATAATAAATTTTAATCATATGAGGATGAAGGGATATTTATTAGATACTCATGAAGAATAAAAGCATAAAAATGTTTTAATAAGTGGTTGGGAAAATTTATAGAAATTAATGACATGGTTGTGATAAAAAATGTGTAGAATATTTAGCAAATACATGAACAGTTTTAAGAGGATAGTGATGGAGAGATAAAAAAATTAGGAGGGGGTTCTATTACCTGAGGATGATTCAGAAGAATATTTAGATAATGAAAATTATAACCATAAATCTATATCTATACAAAAACTAAATATTCAAGATGAAATTTATAGACAAAACATAACTAGAGATCAAGAAGCACTAGTGAAGATAAGGAGGGTGAATCTCTACTGTAAGAATATTTCTTATCACAGATAGAGACAAAGAGTTTTAAAGAAACATAAAGAGATGATATTAGAGTTAAATAATGAATGAATAACATGACCAAATAGAAATTAATTAGACATGAGAGTTATTTTCGAGACTAAAAGATACGAATTTCATTAGGACCAAATTGGTATTCCAGAATAAACTAAATGAAGATGTCATAGTGATTCAAAACAAAGAATGACTAGTGTAAAAATGGTACTTGAAGACATAGTGTAGATACCCAAGCATGACATACTTGGAAATTACATTACTTTTGCGGAATACTTAATAAAAAACAAAAAACAGACACCCAAGTATTGTAATAGTTTAGTGTCTTTGCAAACTCGGAACATAATCTTCTAATCATGGTGAAAGATCTTCAACATCTCCCAAAAAGATATTCCCCTTTTGTTTTCTTACTTAAACCTTTATTTATATCCTATGGAAAAGAAAAAATATAAATGGTGATCTCAAATTCTTAGTAAGGGTAATAATGGAGAAAATAAAACAGACCATATACATTTGAACTTAAAAACATGAACGTAAAGTTTAAACATTAAAATATTGAGTTGTGAAATAAATCTTGGCAGTACGTAAGGAATAAATCATAAATGAACATTAATGATGATAAAATATCATGGGAATAAATCATATAATTGTGGAAAACCATTAATCACATGATATGATTTCTATAGTAACCAAGGCATTGCTGCCAAGACCATCATAGTGGAAAAATTCCATTGCTGAACTGGGTTTACTTGTTGTTCCAGACATGTATTACTGAACCAGATTTAATTTCCATTTCAGTCATGTTTATATCATAAGATATAAATCTTTACCCAATGCATTGGAGGGAGATATAGGTCCCACCCATCTCGTAATGAAATCATTCTTACACGTCCCACAAAACATAAATCATTCATCATATCATAACCCAATAGATAATATGGGTTTTCATAAACATAATTCCATCATAACATAATCTATATAAAATACCATTACATCCCTAAGATAATCAAAACATAGTAACAATAGTGATATAAACATAACCCTATTTAAATACTTCATCTTAGATGGAAAATAATTTTCATAAAACACTTGAAATGGATTCTTGAGTAAAATATCCTTTCTTTTTCAAAAATATTTTCTTTTCTCAAAATGTCATGAAAATTTAAAAGAAAATAAATTAATTGAAAATAAAAATTAAAAATTAAAAATTAATATTTATGTAAATAATTCTTTATAAAATCATAAGAATTCATTCATGCCGTATAAGTTAAAAAAACATTCTCCCCGTACTTTTGCCGGAAAAGTCAAAAAGTACCTCGTATGGTAAACAAAAGAAAGATTCCTTCCAAACCACATAGTAAAAGTCAAAAACAAGTAAAAAATACTTTAAACATATAGATATGAATAGTAAAAACTTTATAAAAAACATTTTTTATAAAACATGGAAATTGTTGATATATATAACCCCAGTAAATACTTACGAATAAACAATCTCAGATAAAAACAAGATTGGAATAATTATCCCTTACCTTAGGTCTGATATGATTTATACATATTAAATCATCCTGTATAATGATTTAAATAATATCATTGACTTATTCCATAATAATAGTCATTTTTATTATATCATATGTGTTCATACTCTTATCTGTTTATTAGTAACATTTCATTGTTACTTATTATTTGGGTGTTAACTACTTTATATTCTTATGCATGTTTTGTCAAATAAATTCTTATTCCTCTTTTTAGGTTATAGATATATCATTTAGAAATTGGTATTAGTATAATATATATCTTATTTATTCATTTAATTCATTTATATAATCATTATTCAATGAAGATCATGTAGAACATATCACATCACATCGTTGAGATGGTAGGCCGTAGGTACGCACGAGCGATGATATCATTCCCATGATTGTGGAATTTTATTTAATTGTTTGGTGTATAATATTTCATAATAAATATCACTTTAAAATAATAATATATAGTAATTTCTTATATCATTATACCCATCCAAGTATGTTGGTGATGAAAAAAAAGATTACACCACGGCGTGGAGACGGTATTCCGTATGTACGCACGCACGGTGATTTCGTTTTTCATAGGATGGGTAAAAGGTGAAATAGGGTTGTTTCATATTTAAAATAACATATCAGTATATGATTGATACCTATGTTATTACTTTATAATGAAACAACAAAAGAAAATGAAGTAGAAGAAGAAATAAATTTGAATGAATCGGTAGAAGATTTTACTTCTTCCTTGAAGTGCCTTCTTTAATCATCCTCTTAGGGCCTTAGAGTTGGTCTTTTAAGAAGAAAAGAACATCTTTAATGTAACTAGAGAGGTTTTGAAGAATAATTTTCATGGGTTGTCCAAGATTGATGTCTCAAAATTGAGTGAAGAGGAGAGGAAATGGGGTGCCCTTTTATAAGAGAGGAGATGGCCACTTTAGGAAACCTCAAAAGTATTAAATTATAATAAAAACCATCCCCACATAAAAACTTCCAAAATGACTCAAAATAGAAGATGATATGAGATAGGGTCTTAATCTCATCAACCAATAAAATTTAGACAAGTTTTAATTTTATTTTAAACCTTATCATTTTGATTTATCCTTATTTAATCTATCTAATTTTATTTATGGTAATAATATTTAGCATTTTAAATGATTATCAATACTTACTTATATGTTGTAAATTGTTCATTATTGGATAATTCATGAACTTTTAGACCATATAAATTTCAATTTTCAATTTTTAAATATTTTTGTGATTTTTAAACAATTTAATAATATGTTATTTTCATCAAATATCAATAGGGTCAATTTTGACACAATTCATTTATTTGAATTTAGATAAAATCTACACAGAAGATATTTTCTAAAAAAAATATTTAATAGATTCATAACAAGTCATATTCATCTAGAAAATTCGCATAGAACATTAATTATATCATATAATATTTATTATATTATTTTTAAAACTATTTATTTGATATTTCTCTTGATAAACTAATCACTACAACATTATTGTATAATTATTTAATATACATATTTGTTGCATAAAAATTAAAAATAAAATAATATGAGTAATATATACCTAATAGTTTTCATAATAAATCTTTTAGTCGAATTTATCTTCTAAAAAACCAACTTTTAAATTGTTATAATTATTAAATTATGAAGGTGAAAACATTAACATCTTTTAAAATAAAATAATATAAATGTCATAATCTATTTTATAAGGCTCCATATGGTCCAAAAGTAGACACTTGGATGATTATGCTGTAGATATACTTGACCAATAAGTTTTGGTCAACTTTTTGGGCCTTTTATGGGTATTATTATTTTAATATAAACTATATCATTGATTTTTCACTAAATAAATAATTTCTGCATCATTAATGTATAAGCTATTAAGGTAATTATATATTTATTAAAAATTAAAAATAAATTACCAAGATAAAGAAAAAAATATTATATTTCAAATTAGTATTTATAATCTAATTTATATTCATTATAACCTTATATTAAAGATAATTTAATTATTAACGTTTGAGTGAGACATATTTAACTTTTATTTAAATAAAATAAAATAAATGTCTTAATCACATACAAGTGGGTTCCAATAGATACCATTTCTACCCAAGTATATTTTAGGATGATATATAATCATCAAATTATATTAATACAAGTGTTAGGGTAATTATATAATAATGTTTTTACCCTTAATTACCTAATTGACCTTTAACTATGGTAAATAAAATTTACCGTAGTTACTATTCATAATGCCCAAAAATAAAAGTAGCCTATTAACATAATTTTGACCTACTAATTCCAAATATGGAATCCATTTTTAAAAATTCAATACAAAAAATTTGTTTTATTTAATTTAAAATTAATCCCACTGTTGAGAAAATGAGTTTTAAAAGTTAAAATATTTCAAAAGATTGAAATGTTTTTACCTATGAATTCAATGTAAAATTAATGATAATGAATTAAATTATATTAAATGGTAAAAATATATTATATTTATACTTTAAAACCATTCAATATTATAATTTAACCACATAAATTATTTTGAGGAAAAAAGTTGTTTTTAATTAAAATTTAGCGTATTTTTACTATTCATCAAAATATGAAGGTTATCAGAATAATGTCAAAAATTTATCAAATTTTTTTTTTATAAACTAATGATAAAGACGAAGTTTTATTTGTCAAATTTAACTTATAAACTTGTAAAAAATTATATTTAAAATGGTTCCACCATAAAAAGACGACAAAACTGCATTTTTTAAAAAATACTTCCTTTATACGAAAAATTGATTTTGTTCTTATAACATGTTCTATAAAATGTGTAAGATGAATTATAATGTTATAAAATTTAAAATTTGGTTAATAATATTCATAATGTAAAGTTCATAATAATATTATAAAAACATATCGTTGTTTAGTGAAACTCGGTATTACGTACAACACACGCTATTGAGGAAGGTCGCTTTTATGCGAAACACAAGCCAGGAATAGTGTTGCATATGCTACAAGCTAATAATGTGTTGCATATATCACAATATAATCTTGGTGTAGCGTAAAACACAAGACATTAAAGAAATTAAAAAGAATATTTCTCATAAAATTTCAGGGTGTTACACAGAGGGTATCAATTTTGATGAAACATTTTCACTTATTGTGAGGCTAGAGATAATTATATTATTCGTAGACATAAAAATGTAAAGAAAGTTCAATGTTTTCCAAATGGATGTTAAGTCATCATATCTGAATGTGGTTCTGGAGGAAGAAGTGCATATTAATAAATAAGATGTTTTTCTCATTCATTAATATTAGAACATAGTTTTTTGGCTAAAGACATATCTATATGGGTTGAAACAAGCACTAAGATCTTAGTATTCAAGGCTCGATCAGTTTTTTAAGAATCCTGATATTTATTATGGTGGATTTGATTACAATCTTATATTTCAATAATGATAGTAATAAATGGATAATGGTGGTGTTGTATTATAACAATATAATATTTTTTGGATCATATGAAGCATAATGAAAACAATTTTTTGAATTAACGAAAAGTGAGTTTGAAATACTATTGATTAGTGAAATGATATTTTTCCTTGGATTAAAAGTGTCACAAGGAAGTAATGAGACATTGGTTTCTCAATTCAAGTATGCTAAGGAGGTATTGAGAAGATTTGGAATGGATAATTCCAAGGAGATGATGAATATCTTGGCTACCCTGATGAAACTATCATGAGATGATAAATATAATGTGTTTAATGTCACAAAATATAGGAAGATCATTAGCAGTCTATTGTAATTGACAGTGATAAGACCAAATATTGCCTTTTCCTCATGTCAAGTAGCATGATATCAAAGTAATACCAAGGAAATACATATAAAGTAAAAAATAATACTTTGGTATATAAATGGCTTAATGTATTTCATTTTTTGTACAATAAGAAATATCAGCAAGATTTATTGGGATATATAGATGCATATTGGTCCAGTTCTTCATATGATATAAAATCAATATTAGGTGGAACATTCTATCATGGTGGATTTTCTATTACATGTCTAAAAAAGAAACAAGAATTAATTTTATTTATAACAAAAGAAGATAAATATATTGTGGCTACTCATGTATGCATAAAGTTATTATGGATGAAGTAGTAGCTTTAGGATTTGGGATATGAAGTGAAGTCTCTGATTATAATCCATTATGGAAATTCAAGTGCTATAAATCTTTTAAAAAGTACACACCATCAACGAAGGAATAATAAAATTCAAATAAAGTATCATTTTATAAAAGGAAAGGTGGATAATTGTCTTTTGAAGTTAGAGTATAGGCCTACAGAACTACAGATTGTATACATTCTAGAAAATACCTTACCCAAAGTGTCATTTGAGAAGCACCGACTAGATATTGGAGTTCAGTTGACTCCCCACACTATAAAAAGTGTTGATGTGAGACCCCCTCTCCCTGAGTTATGATGTGTTTTTACCTAATGTACTGATATGTGTTCATTATAATGTTTCTACTACAAAAGAGGGACCTTTGGGTTTATTGAAAAAGGGGGAGAAAATATCTTGATCAAGATAAGGGGAGAAAAAGAAAGGGGAGAAATAATGAAGTAGAGTTTTTAAAAAAAAAATTGATAACATTGAATATGTTTGATAAAAATATATATATCATGAGATAAGTTCTTGATTCTAGAAGTTTACAGTATGTGGATAATGAATGGTGTATTCTTGAACTCCACATGTAGTGTTACAATTGGTATCCAGAAAGGGTCATCAAGTGGTATCAAGAAATAAGTGATTCATTGATGAACTTTGAATGCTACTATTATTTGTCACACTGATCATAGATCACATGTGATTAGATTATGTGTGAAGTGAATCTTTTATCACTCTCTAGTGTTGCATAGTGCGAGTATGGTATTGTAGAAAATAGTGTCTGTGTGTTTGTTGATTGATGTGCCTAAGTAGTTTTGAAGTGTTGTCAACAAACCCAAAAGGGGAGATTGTTGGGGGAAATTCCCTCAAGGTGTAATCTCAGTGTTTTTGGAATGATTATGTTTGTTGAAAAATTCATTTGACCATATTACAATATGGTTGGTATTTCTAGATTAGATATTTTGACGCTGGAGCAGTTTCCAAGGGTTTGCCAAATTTTCGGACCTCATAACCAGGATCTATTTTATGGGAAAGCAAGGGTTTTTGCATAGTTTTTTTGGTTAATGACGAAGCATCTAAAGGAGTTCACAGACTATAAAGCATGATTTTTTAGACTAAAAAGCAATGTTATAAAATCCACAAAGGCTGTTTGTGAGGGATCTTATCATTTTCGGATGAAGGTGTTGAATTAAGGCCACCACAAAGGGTCATGCGCTATGTAAACCACATACTAGGATCAATTTTTGGGGAGCTTGTATTTTGATGAGTGAAGGTGGTGAATTAATTCCACTTAAAAGGGATCTTAATTTATGGTAGCAATTCCACAATTTAAGGGACATCAAAAATAAATACATGCACTATGTGTACCACATAACAAGTTCTATGCACGGTGAAATATCTTATATAAAGGAATTTTTGGTAATTATGATTAATAGGGTTTTTATATTTATTTTCCTATATAAAGAAGCCTAATCAGATCATTAAGGTAGATTTAATTTTATCATATAGGATTATCACTAGAATAATTCAACTAGGTCCAAAGTTGTTAATAGAGGCGTTTTGTGAGGAATTTGATCATGAAAAATGTGATTTATGAAGGAATTCCATGAATGTCAGTTCGCAAAAGAGGTAGCTCAAGAAGATAGTTTGTAGAAGGGGTGTGCATGGTACTATAGCTCTCAAAGGAAAAGTGGTCATGAAGAATCAACCATCCTTGGAGTGAGGGAAGTACATGAAGTAATCACACCATGCAGTTCAAGGCATTTCATGAAGTGATTATGGCAGTTCATGAAGGGACTAAAAACAATTCGTGAAATATATTTCAATAAACCAATTGTATGCAGAAAAATTGGATTTTACCTATGAGTTGAAAACATGATTTAATGAAACACTCATATATGTGTGAAAAATTATGAGTTGATTCAAAACAATAGAGGATTACTTTAAAAATTCAGTGAGAACACTTTAGTAGAGAGGGCAATGAGCTTTCAAATAGTGATTGTTTGAAAACTAGATGGTACGGTGAGTCCACTATGAAAATT
Organism: Viscum album; assembly: GCA_963277665.1. NCBI lineage: Eukaryota > Viridiplantae > Streptophyta > Magnoliopsida > Santalales > Viscaceae > Viscum > Viscum album. The sequence goes on along the minus strand of OY728137.1, from coordinate 1,233,206,227 downwards.
GTATTGGTAGTGATATTTAGTGGATTTGTTATAGATGAACATTGACTTTGTATGTTCTTTGTGTGCATCCCAGTTATGGTGAACCAAGTAAAATTGTTGTGTTATGTGCATGTTTTAGTTCTCATATTTTTCTCTGCAATGGGAATGAAAAAGAGGGGTGCTTTGTTTAAAGACGAAACCAGATCCAAAGGGATAGTTGTTTTAATCTATAATTCTCTAATTTACCCCCACTTAGAGTGTTTAACATATTTGGGCTAAAACTTTTCTACCTCTATTTCACAGTAATCAATGAGATGTATTAGATTTGAAGTAATCAAAATTGGGTTCCAATTATTCTCTTGGAAATATCAAAGTTCTTATTTGATTTAATTGATAATTTGTATATATCAACATGATCAAAAAATATTATTCTAAATTTGATATTCAAAAATAATCATGATATATTAAATTCATGTGTTTAATTGTTAATTTATCTTCATGAAATCATTTCATACATGACATTCATGACATCACATGAAAACCTGAGAACATAGAAGTTATTATTTATATTATTCCATGTTTTGTTATAATTATGTGTTATACCTTAACATCTCAAGGAACCTCAATGATCTTCTTGGGTTTTACTTCTATACTATTTAATTGTTTCAATGATGACATGTTGGGTTCATGGATTTCATGTAATACATGAAAAACTTTTACATCTCCTTTGTGTAATAGAACAAGCGAGATCTTCATGACAATCATGTACCAAATATGTAGATGTGATGTATCTTGTCTTCTTCACACAAGTAACATGCCTCAGTTCTTCTCAAGAAAGAAAGTGAGAAGATCTTCCTTCATGATGTATGTACATGTCATTTCTTCATCTTTATTCAAACCAAACATAGAACATCTTCAAAAAATCAAGATGTTCTTCATAGAACATTGATATGATACTGTCTGTGTAATAACGTGAACACATTGAGAAAATATTTCTTCTTCACATAATCCTTTAGAATTCTCAAGAGTACGTGGTTCTTTCCTTCATGAGATAATAAATCTCTCAGTTATTCTTTAGGAAAAAAGGTGTGCATAGAACTAATTCATGAAAGCATGAGTGCACAAAAACATTTTTTCTTATTGTAATAATTGAAGCCTTAGATAAACACTATTTTATAGAAAGGGGAGTTCTCAAGAAAAATGACAATAACAGTAAATAAAAACCTTATCCTTGACTCTATATTTATAGACATATGATGACCACCTTTGTTCTATGTATAAATTGACTTAAATTACATGTTTCATACAATGTATGATAATAATGGCGAGTCATGTATGATTTAATATCATTAAATCTTATAGTTTTTTTTTCTAATATAGGTTTTCTGTACTTGACTCCAAAAAATATGGTGTCTTCATGTAGTTGTATGCTTCTCTTATAAAGATTTCTCACATGCATGTGAGAATTTATATCATTTCATACACCCACACTACCTCAAAATAACTAAACATTTTATTTTTCATTCTATAGTGATGTTTTTTTCAAACAAACTATTTCAAAAACACTAAAAATATTCATCCATGGTAATTCATATGGTTCTATATGTCTCAATATGATGAGTTATAAATAGTATCAGGTTTGGTTCAACATCCAGAGTTGATCATCACTGAAATAATGATATTGGGGACCCTGTGAGGTTGAAGATAAAAGACATCATTTAAAATAACTCTATCCAGAATATTAGACAACCCAAACTAATCTAATCAAGTAGACATTGTTATATACATATTTTTTTAATAACAGGTGAAAATTACCCATGACTTGGGATCCCACGTCAAATTTTCCTTCCTTCAAGAGACAACATATAATCTATCACATTTCTATAGCTTGTAAATCTAGGTTGGACAAGCTTTTACACACTCTCCCTTGCATGAGTTATGCTACTCACTTATTCATTCCATCAAGAACCTCCGTGCAAATTCTTTGCACACTATACACCACCCTACTGGAACTATGTGCACACTACCTTAATCTACCACACTAACCAGCCTAACTCACTCTCCCACATGGTTGATCTTTCTCCCACACATGTGGGATAGAGTTGGCCTAGTTAGCTTTCTTTATTGTACATTTTTTTGTTAAGAACCCATATACGATACTTTGTAATTACTAAGTATGACATTTCCAAGATGACACTTCTTCAATAAGATTCATCATGCATATATATATTTATTTAAATTTTTTCGTAGACTTCAAATATTTTCATGAAATCAATTTCTTTTTTCATGGCCTTAATAACTATTCATTAAACTTTATTCAATCAAAAAAATCGTTAAATGGATAATATTCATTATTAATAATATAATACAATGTTTTTACACTGAAAAATATTATCAAAAGTAATTAATAATTAATAACGGTTCGAAAATCATCATACATAAAATGTACTTCTTTCAAAATAGAATATGCGGCCTTTAAATATCCATTGATAGAACTTATTCACCCACATTTTTAGGATCTCTAGTAGATATAAAAGTGATTATTCTTTCCAAATACATATTTATACCATGTGATTCATCACTAACTAACCCATTGACAACAAATACAACACAAAAACAAAGTAGGACCATTACTTCTCCTCTATTTATTTATCAAAATTACAAGTTTTCATTTCATTTTCATCTATTTATGTACTCAAAAGTATGAAAGAATTATTTTAAAGAAAACTAACTTTGTTTTTATATTAGTTTGGGAATATTTTTATTCAATGTATATATTTTCATTAAAATATTTTCAAAAATACTTTTAATATTATCAAACTATTATTTAAAGTCACTTTTTACTATTTTTGAATTTATTTAATAAGTTTTAAAAGGAATTTTCCTATATTTTTTCAAACGAGTTACTTTTGATTTTTTTCTAAAAATGTTAAAGAAATATTTTTTTAACATATAATATAGAAATGGGTGTTCCCACCATTTTGAATATTATTTTCTATAAATTTTTCCTTAAAAGTTTCCATATTTATTTTTTAATAAAATTAATTCCTTAATATTTTGAAAATTTTTATATTTTAAACAAGTGATTTCAAAATGAAAAGGATACTTTCCTAAACAAATATTCTTTTGATATCTTAAATGAACTTTTTATCTATAACATTATCTATTAATGTTACTTATGATACCCTGCGGATATAATCATATGATAGTATCCTTATTATTTATTGAGATTTTTTATGATTATAATGATGAAATATTGATAAAACCCATTTTATGTTTCATGACTTAAGATATAAGAAAATGATAATTTTTTTCATAATATTGTGAAATACATATGAATGAATTATGATAATTATAAAAGTGGGTCCATTATATCCATCTAATTCATTTGGCTTAATATTAATGTTTTATGAGCTTAATGGGTATATGTGAGGTTATCCCAAGCCCAAAAAGAATACATATGGGGTTATCCCATGCCTAAATCAGGTTCATGGGTGGTTTTCCCAAGACTAACATGCAATGAATATATTAGTGGGTAGCCTTGGCATAAGATTTTTATTATTATGATTAATCCACAGTTTATAAAACACTTTTATGACATGATATCATGCCAATGTTATGCTCTCATAGATTAAGTTCTTTGATTTATTTATTATTAATGTCTTATGAACAACTAAGATTTATACCAATACTCATGATTATGATACATGAATGGATGGGGATGATTTTTAAATGTTAATCTCATGTTCTCTTGCCCTTATTCTTAAAAATTTTCATTCAATGATATTTATTTTATTAGCCTTTATGAGGATCTAATCTCATCCTTTATTATGTTTCTTTTTCCCCAGTATATGAAGAAATGTTTTAAGGATGATATGTCTTAGAAGGGTTCTAGAAAAAAAGAACTTAGTGGGAGATGATCTAGATATTTTATGTACTAGTTGTTTATGTATCCATGTTTTCAAAGACATTAAACATTTATGGATTTATAAAGGACCATAATGATATGTAATGAATATTCATATAATAAGATGTAATATTTATTTTTGTAATGTTTGGGTAACATCAGTTAGTATTAGAGAATGGTTTAGTTATTTATGGAAACTAGGAAGATGAAAATTTTGGGGGAAACTATAGGATTAGCCTAATTATGGGAGGATATCATAAGTTATAGTAAATAAAAGATTGCAGATTTCCCATAAAATACATCCATATCTGGATACTGAAAAGTGTATGCAACTATGCCATAAATACACATAGCGGTAACAACTCTAAAAATGGTGAATTGAGTATTTACTTGATTTTAATTGGTGCATGATGAGTGGTCCTAAGACTGAACACTTTTCTGAACCCACATAAGGGATATGCTTGGGTTAATTTATATTTTTTTTACAAACCATTATGAATGATTTAATTATATGATGTCCATGAATGACCTATTTTAAACCTAAGGTGTCATATATTGGATAATAGCTTTCAATATTTATAAATCCTATAAATGATTTTCATAATTATATGATTTCTCACTCTAATCATTTCTTACTACACTATGCCTTTTTTTTCATCAATGGATGGAACTAAGAAGAATTTTTTAATGTGGAATTTGATGGATTATTTAGTGATTATCCTCATGAGAAACCAAATGAAATAGGATATGGAATGTGAAATATTTTGATTATGCCCAAAAAACAACCTCAATATATGATCAAAATCCTGAATAGAGGTGAGTTTTCTAATGAACCAAATATTATAAAAATAGAGTTTCTTAAATACAATGGAGGAAAAAAGATTCAAATTTCTACATCTCGATAATTTTTAAAGAATCAACCAAGGAAATGTCTCAATGGAACAAGAAGATGTATTATGTGTGGAAAATACGGAAATAAGGCAATTAATGTTTAGAAAAAAATTAAGATTTCAATAGAGGGAAATAAAGTACATTCTAAGGTACTATTTAAAGTTCAATTTATTTTGTGTGATGAACTTTGACATTATTTGATTAAATTCTCTAATCCAAGGGATAAACTGAAGAAAAAGGAAGTTATTAAGTTATTTCAATATTTGAAGTGGAATGGTTGAAGTGTTTAAGTATTGTTATTTTACGAATTATATTATAGAAGTGTTTTATCAATGATATTATATTTATAAGAATCATGAAACATATAAGGATTTTTTTATTGTAGTTTTGATTTATGGATTTGAAAGCATATGTTGAATGATACTGATAACCTTTAATATTTATTTAGAAACACTGTGATATTTTTGAAATACACAACATTGAGGGGTATATAACCCTTAATATATTCTTGGGGTTGAGATAATAGTGTTTAGTTTGGATAAAGAGATGATCAAAATTGATAAAGTAAACTGGATAATATTGGCGACCTTAAAAATTATTAGTGATTTTATGACTAAGTGATTTATGTTATGTTTTATGAATTTTATTTCATTTTTGGATTTTTAGAATATATTTGATAGTCCATGATTTTATTCTAGGAATATGTATAGAGTTAGTTTTTGGAATCATATATGTATTCATTTATATTTTTTAGTGATACATGTTATTAGCATGTTTTTAGAGAATATATGACCAAGGTATTCATGTGTTTGTTATGTGAAATAATGAGATACTTTATTTTTAGGGGATTAAAGTTAAATTTATTTTTTAAGTTTTGTGACCTATTTTGTTTAATTTTTTGGGGTATTATTATCAAAATCTATTAGATTAATATTTCAAAATATGGTTTATTCTAATTAATTTTCTTATAATTCACTAGAAATTTTTGGATCTAATAAATAAATATATATAGAAGTAATATCTTGGTAAAATTTTTTAGATCTTATGATCTATTATAATTTTATTTTAGTACTTCAGGAATTAAAAATTAATATTTTCTAATCATCATTGGAATATGGGATGAAAAGAGGTAGAAACTAAGTGAAACATGAAACCAAAAAATGAATTATATTTATAGATTTGAAGAAATCATGTATTTATATTTTATCACATCCAATGATAAAATAATTTCTCAAATTTAGGAAAAGGGACCTTGAAAATGAAAATATTTTCCTTTTTTTATTTCTAATGAATTGATGGCCATTTTCACCCCTCACTATTTTTTTAGTAACTAACTTTATCATAACCATGTTATCCATCACTCCATATTATTATTTGGACATTATATTTTTTATATATGTAAATATTTTCCATATTTATAATGTTATTATTATTTGGGAACCCAATTATGTGTTATTTAAGTTAACCTTTATGTTTCCTACTTCTCCTTTTCAAAGTAAGTTTTATCATTCATTGGTATGATATGGGTTTTCAACAAAGGAATTTTAAAATTTTTAACCATTGATTGTAGAGATAAATAATTTTAGGAAAAAATGTATTTAATGGGGGATGGAACACACTAAAATTTCGATTAAAATAATACTATTCTTGATAACTTGATTCACATAAAAGATTTAGCTTTAAGAGAACTCTGATATACTATAAAAATATTAATACTTGTATTTGACCATTATAAACTCGACATAAAATTAGTGTAATGAAAAGAAATGAACACATTATAAACTTGTATACATTTTTATATAATTTCAATTAATTTATTAGTTCATAAAAAATAAGTACTCATGTTTCGAAAAAGTTATTTGATTCCTTAAAATATTTTTTTTTCAAAAATGTTTTTTATTTTATTTTGTGTTTGTAAATTATAATTAATTTATACAATTTATATAAAATTTATTTTAGTAAATTAATATCATTTATAAAATTATCATGTTAGTTTTATTTTATCATGAATTTTTGGGATTTTTTTGAAATGATTTATTTTTGAATGAATAGTGAGAAATATTTTTTTTAAACTATTATTTATCTTCATTAAATAAAGTAATTTAAAATTAATATTATATATTTAATTTTATATTAAAGTAAAATAATTCCATTTAATTACAAATAATATAATTAATTACATACAAATCAATATTATACATGATTTTGTTATAAGTTCATTTTTGGGCTAAAAATGCATTTTTCAAAAAACTGTTTTTATGTGTTCAATGAGTTTTAATCATTATAAATTAAATAAATAATTATATATTTATGTTATAAATTTAATTTATATATTATATATTAAATAAAATATTTTAAAATTAATTTAATAGTTTTTACTAGTCAAGAATGAAATTAAATTCAGTTTTTTTCTTAAAAATGCATTTTTTTAAAATTGGTTTTTGTTGCATTTCATGTGCTTATCTTAAAATTATTTTTTCCCAACTTATATAAATTTAATATTTTAAAATATATTCCATGTTAGTAATAATAATAATCAATATTATATAATAGGTCAAACTTAATTTTTTATCCATTATGAATAGTAAAAATAGTAAAATTTTCGTACCACGGTTATGGTTAAAACATGTTTACAAGTGCGATGGGGGGGGGGTGTAAAAAAAGAGTTAATGGTAATAATTAATCATAAAATTTTATAATTAATATTTTTTAATATATTTAGACCATATATTAATATAAATTCAAAGAATTTTCTATTTAGAGCCACTTTCACATGAAATCAACCTTATATTATTGAGATCTTTTAAGTAATTCCATGTGTATCTCTCCCCAAACTTATAAAAGGGAACCTATACACCTTCATTATTAAAAAATTTGAGCTATATATATCTGAAAATTACTACCCAAAAACTATTCTATAATCCTTATATTCTTTCTAATTCTCTTATCCTTCTTCTAAGACCAATATTTCAAAGCCTACGTTATAAGACAAAGGAGGTCTCTGAAAGAAGCTATATAAATCTTAACTGAGGTATTTTAATTTTATTTCTTCTTCCAACCCATATAAAAATATTATATCCATAAAAAAGTGATTAATCAATTTTAATAAATATAATTTTTTTATAATTATGATGGAATAACAATTTCCCACCTCCTTTCCATCAAATGAGAAATGAAAGTGTCGTTCATGCATACATGTTTATTACCGCCTCCATATAAGGATACAACACATTTTACATCACCAACTATAATTTATGGATAAAATTATGGATTTAATAAATATATATTATATATATTATTTAATTGTTATTTTATAATGATAAAATATTATCTACCTTTCTTTCCTTCTTTTCATAAAAAAAATGAAAACAATGTTCATGTGTATGTACAAACCACCGTCTCTATAAATGGAGTAATTCGTTTTTATATCTATTAGTTTTATTTATGTTTTTATATATGTATAAAATTAATATATATTATATTTATATCATGATAAAAATTCTATAGATGATGGAACCATGATCAATATTTAAGGACCATAACAACCAAATAAAAAAATATGAAAAATGAAATAGTTAACACTTACAAACGAATATTTTAATAATATTTATTTTTAGATAAGTGTTTAAATGATATAAGTGGAAAATATATGATATTATAAATATTTAAATGGTTTTTATATAATTATAATAAATCAAAATTTATTATATAGGAGGTTAGATCAACCATGAACCAAGTCATACATATAGTAGGGGTTATTCGTCATAATATTATTTCTTTGAGACATGTATGATTTTATGAACCTATGCATATTTATAAGGTGTATATAAAACCCATTTGAAATTTTATATCATGTATAATTATTAATTTATGTCATTTAAAGTTATAATTCAAAATATTTCATCGAAGTGGTTTTGATTTGAAAGTTACCAAGTGGTAAGGGTTTATCATCACAAACTGTCTTGTTTGAGACATATGTTAGATTATACACCTATATTATTTTATGAGGTGTGTCTAATTACCATTTAATATGTTTTTAATGAATATAATTATTTTCATGGTACTTACTATTAAAACGTTACCAAAATAGTAAGAGTTGTTATGTTACAATCTCATTTTTATTGAGATTCTTTATGTTTAAATTTAAAATGATGAAATTATATGATATATATCTAAAATATATTATGTATTTTATTTTCAAATGGTAATTTTGAAAATTTCATGTTTTTTATTCGTTTTTATCCCTCCATGTACTCAAAAGTCTGAAAGAATATTTTTAAGGAAAACTGAATTTGTTTTTTTATTCGGCATAGAATCATTTTCTTCCGTGTTTATATTTTCTTTGAAAAAATTCAATAAGATTTTTACTATTCTATAAATATTATTTAAAGTAATTTTTAATTATATTTTAATCTCTTTACCATGTTTTAAAGGTATTCTTTTTATCTTTTTATAAACTAGGTACTTTTGACTTTTTACTGAAAATGTGAAATGTAATGACCCATAATTTTATTACAAATATATTACATATTATTATATAAATATTCATTACATAACATAAAAAAGCATGCCAAAATCATATAGGTATAGAATATTTGTAAAATTTGAAACATAAATAACTGGTTCAGAAGTGAACCACATCACCCCCCATTAAGTTCATCAAAACTAGAACCCTTCTTAGACATATCATACATAATATCTTTCTTCATAACCCATGGAAAGTAAACATAAGAAAGGGTTAGATATAATGTATATAAAGGGTAAAAAAGAGACATATCAATGATCAATTAGACATAAAATGAGCATATGTTTATGATAATATGAGTATAAAATTTGAAAACCATGCCCTCGATATCATAGATCATAACATTGAGACATGACAGAAAGCTCATAAATTCATAAAACATGAATAGAAATGGAATAAAATAACATGATCCATGACTGCATAATAATGGCATAAAACATATTTTTTTTACATTCAAGTAATAATAAAAAATAATTCCATTAGTACAAAATTCTCATTGAAAATACTATCATTGTGGATTGGTATCACTCCCGAAACCATCAGAGTAGTTATGGTTCACTTCTATTACTATCATAGTGGATAAAGTTCATTACTATACTGAGTTCACTCTCTATTTAGTCCCTATTTATCTCATGAGATATCCATATTTAACAAATTCATTGAGAGGATATATAATTATACTCCCACCCATTACACAATGAAAACCATATATATGTGTGCCATAAGATAATAAAACTTTCATAATAACAAAACCTATCAAAATAAATGGGTTTAATAAATATTTCACCAGGATATAACTAGTGTAAAAGAAAAATTATTCATAATAATTTCATCATGACATAACCATGGAAAAGGAATTAGTTTCATAAACATCTTGTTATCATAATCATAAACCATACAAAGAATGAATAACGATGTTATCATTGGATCATATCCCCTGTAAAACATTAGTAAAATCAAAGGATGTAACCATAGATGAAATATGCATTTAAAACATTAATTGGAACATTTCCTAAGGAAAATATCCCTTTACATTTAAAACTAATTATATAGAATCTAAAAAATTCACAAATATCAAGGAAACTTTTTTCTTTGAAAATAGCCTTAAAAATTTATAGAGTAATGTTTATAGAATTGAGTAGTAATGATGATATAAAATTCCATTCATGACGTGTATATTAAAACAAATATTCCGTTCACATTTTAGGTAAAAAAATTAAAAAGTACCTCATTCGGGAAATAAAAATAAGATTCCATTAAAAAAATTAAAAATTATAAAATGGGTAAAAATTACGTTAAAAAATCTTAGAGTATTATTAAAAATGGTCTTGAAATTATTTTTTAGAAAACATGTATATGAAAGAAAATGATTTTTGACCAATGAGATAAATAAATTTGGGTTTTCTTAAAAAAATAGTTTTTTAGTATCTTGAGTACATTAAGAGAGGAAAATGAAAGAAAAATATGTTATATACAAAAAATTCATATAAGAGATAAAAATTCTATATTTTCTGGAGAGATAGATCAAAATATTTCATCATAATTTTTTTATCATAGGCAATCCCTAAAAACAATGAGACTATAACATAATACCCTTAGCACTTTGAAAACTTTTTAATTATAAGACCTACGAAATATATAACCTTATATATATGTATTAAAATATACCTATGTTTCATAATAATATTCATACAATACATTCATGGGTAGTATATACACCACATAGAATAAACAAGAGGTTATTATGACATGTGTCTCATAGAAATTAAAGTGTGATGAAAATACCTTACCTCAGGTTCAATTTTCTTCATACATGTTAAAACATCCTATATAATAAATATATATTTATCATAATATATTATATAAAAATAATCATATATATCATAAAATATAATATTTACTTATAACCTTATATTTTCTATTTATTTATAATTCTTTATTAAACTCATTGTTCTGTGTAATAACTGTTTCATTTTTCATGTATGTTTAGGTTTGGTAGTATCAATAATTGTATATAGATTATGGTTCCATCATATAGATAATTTTAATAATGAAATAAATATCCTATTTATTAATTAATTATATATATATATTTATCAATCCATAAATGATATAGATAGAAAAATGAAATACACCATTCATGGAGATGGTAGGCCATATATATGTATGAATGTTGTTTCCATTTTTTAGAAGCATGAAACTAAAGAATGGTAAATAATAATTAAAATTTATATAATCATTTTTACATAATAGATATCATATATATTAATTAAATCTATTGGTATTAACATTTATTCCAACATAAAATGAAAAACATATCACATCACTTCATGGAGGCGGTAGTACAAACGTACGCATGAGTAGCATTATCATTTCCCAATGGATTGGAAGGTAAAAATTTATATGTTATATTATAATTAAATAAGTATAATTATGTCATAATTATTATCTATATACATTAAATACATCATCATATCAAGCCGTGATAGTAGTTGATGGAAAACAAATTACATCAGTTCGCGAGGCGGTAGTCTATCGTACACATGATCGACAGTTTCATTTCACATTTTATGGGACATGATATGGATATAGGTTATTAAATTAACATAATAAAATATAATTTTATGAAATATACTGATGTTATTATTTCATCATAGTAGAATAATATTTTAATGATGTAGAAGAATAAATAAAAAAATTCTCGGTAAAGAACAATACCTCCTCTTTAGAGATCTTCTTTAAGATTATACCTAAAGCCTTCCTAGGATTGATTTATGATCAAAATAGAGACTCTAGTTCATGGGTAGGTATTTAAGAAAGGGTTTCTATTATGTCTTTTCCAAACCAAAAGGCTCTTAAAGTGTAGTGAAGAGAGGAGAGGAGGTGTCCTTTTATAAGCTGAGGAGGGGACCCACTTGGAAATTTCTTAAAAAAATACAATATGATAAAGTAATTATTATAAAAAATGATTCCAAATGGATATATATTAAATTTTGGTATATTATAAGGTCTAAATATTACCATCTAATAGGATATATATATATATATATATGTTTAATTGGAAAACATACCCTTATATTTTGGTTAACCCCTAGTAAACCCGTTTTAACCATAACTATGAGAACATAATTTTTCTATTCTTACAATTCATTATGAAAAAAAATTAAGTTTATCATGTTAAATAATATTAATTATGATTGTTAAAAATATTTAACATGTAATGAATCATATTTAATCTAGTTTTATTTTTATAAATAAATTTTAAAAATTACGAGACCAAGAGCTGAGACGATATGTGATTCTGAGGCCCAGTGTGCCCAAAAAAGTTCACTGAATTATGTATAGTTTTTAATAAAGCATTTGGGAAGTTTTTCTTTAAAACTGGTATAACTTCTAAATGGGTTCTTAGATCATAAATCTTAGGGTACCATTGCATTTGAAAGAACATCCTTACCTTAGGTGAGACCTAACAATGACATGCACGGGTCGATCGTGAAAGTTTGTTTTTGGCTATAAATTAAAATGTTTAACAAAAATATTTTATTTAGACACAAAATTAGTTTTCTTTTTAATGTTGCCAATTTTTAGGAATACTTGGTTATGACTTAACCTTGGAAATCGTATATGTCAAGGAGATGGATATCCCTTCAATGAACATCAACGGATTTGAGAATCAAGATCGATGATCCTTGGATTCAACATATCAATGAATGAAGATGACACAACATTTCCCTTCATCAAAGACCAATCCAAACACCAGTTTGGGGGTTTGATCTTTTTGTAATTTTCTTTCCCCTCTTAAATTCAAATGATGAACATAGAAGGACCCACAAATATTTTGATATGTTGTTCATCTATTCTTACAGGATAGATAACTGCTTATGGGGGATTGAATGAGGATTAGATCTCTGTGTTGATTTGTTATTCGTGATCCTTCTAACATGAACAAATAAAGGCTGACATAAACAAGGAAAATATCCATTCTTTGGGTGTTCCTATGCATTTATATATTTCCCCAAATCTTTCTATTCTTCTCGTTGTTCATGAAATATTATCTTAGGATCGTTGCGCCTTCGATTCGTGGCACAATAATCCGAGATCGGGGATCTGACACCAAAATGATATAACGGAGGTGCGACAGTGATGGAATGACGTGAATCACCAAAGGCAGTGGGTTATGGAGGCACTTGGAGCAGTGGCTTCAGCTAGGTTCTGGTAGAGTGTGAGGCAGAAAGTGGGCCACCAGCAAGGGAAATCAGTAGCGGAGGCAGTATGTGGCCTGATGGGAGGCGAGGTTCCAGGCGGGGTGCAAGGGAGATGGGTCACCGACAGGGTGGTCAGCGATAGAGCGTGAGGTCATGGTGTAGGCAGGACTATGTGGGAGCACGTAGATATGGAGGCAGAGGGCGTTTATTGGGGGATGTGGCAGGAGGTTGCAGTGGTGAGCTGGGATGCGACTCATAGCCTTGTTAGAGAAACCTGTAGTAGTGATGCCGTTGGGCATGAGAAGAAAGTGGGCCATCCACATGAAATGTGACATGATGCTATGTGGATCGAACAAGCACACGGTCAGGGAAGACCGCATGCAGCGCTCCAAACCAGCTTTCTTGCGGTGGGCCGTACTGGACTGGGTCAGGCCGGGTCATGTTGACTAGTGGGTTGGGTTGGGTCCGACGGGTTTGATCGGACTCGGGTCGTATTGGACCTAGTTTGTACCTTTTTAGTAAAACAATAATAACATTCAGACCATGTGTCTATTTGATGATCCATTTGTTTTATTGGGGCCCTTGAGATGAGAATTATTTTGATATACTCTAATTGAGTTTCTGTGTAAGTAAGAATATGACCAAATGGCTTCACGAGTAGGTTCTCCTGGTACAAACACACTACGAGTGTAGTCCACCAATTTACTATGACTATGTGACTATGTGACTATGTGACTATATGACTTGGGGGATGAATGAATTATTGAAAATCCTTTTTTATAGAAACTCCATGTGTTATCTACACTCTATGTGTTATATTCACTCCATGTGTGATCGACACTCTATGTGTTAGTGATACTCTATGTGTTATCGACACTCCATGTGTTATCGACACTCTGTGTGTTATCAATACTCTATGTGTTACCAATACAGGGTGTTTTATGGACAATGTTTCATAATCCTACTTTTTTGACTATATACTTATACCTAGGTGGGATGGATATATTTTGTGTGTTTTATTTTTGGTATACCATGTATTTATTCATTGTATTCTTCATGTATTTCTTATTGGTATACTACAAGTATTTATTTATGGTGTACTTCATTTATTTTCTTAGTGGTATTCCTTTGTGGTTTTGGGGTGTCCTACTGAGTACTGTTTTACTCAAACATGCACGGGCTTTTCCCGCATGTGTTGTGTCTTGTGTAGATGATCAATGCAATCAAAAAGTTCTAGGTGGACCAGGACCAGGTGGTTCTTAGAGTGTTTAGATAGACGATGTGTTCTCCTACCACTTCAGATAGTTTTCCTAAACCTACCCTTTAGGTAGGATTTTCTGTTGAAGAGTTTCAGGAACTTGTGGATTCACATTGGTAAACTCTTTCTTTTGGGTAGGAATGTATTCTAGTGCTATTTACTTTCTATATTTCTACTATCATAATGTTTTGTTGGTATTTAGTGTTATGCATGCTTGTTTACTTAGTGTTTTACTTTTCTGAATTTTGGGCCTGGAGATGTGTGCGTGTGTACTGGTACTTAGGAAAATGCCTCCCATTTGTGGGATATGGATACTCAGTGCTAGTCTCTAGATGATGGCCTATTGGGGGCGGGATTAGGGTTGTCATGGAATAGACCCCTCTAGGATGGGTTATGATAGAGTGGTATCAGTGTTGGTTGGTTATACTTAAGGATATGGAGTCTATGAGGATGGTTTGGGGAAATAGTGTCGAGTGTTTTGAGTTTGGCTTCCAATTGAGGGAATCCAATGTTGGTGCAATGGATGAAGTATCTACACAACATGACTCTGAATTCTACTTTTCAAATCGGTACATAAGAAATCTAGTTTCTTGGAAAACAATGGTATAAGAATCATATAGGATTTGGGTGTGTCCTCATGTCTTTCTTGAGTCAACTCACCAGGTATACTCTATTGATTGTGGTACATATTGATCTATTTAAAGATGCCTCTATGCAGACAGCTATCCAGGATTCCATTGTGTCATCACAAGGATGATCCGCCTAGTGATGAGGCATTGGTAAAGGGGATTATACCAGAGGTACTCCCTGCACCAGAGATTGAACCTCTGGGTAGTTAACCAGTGATACCACCACCCATCGAGCAACAGTTACTACCAACACTTCCAAATGAGGATTCACACAGAATGAGAACATTGCATGAGTTATAGAGGCAAAAACTGTAACACCCCTAGATTTTATGAAAAATATTCTTTTTAATTTCATTAATGTCTTGTGTTGTACGCTACACCAAAAGGAGCTTGCACAACACGCATCCTTGACTTGCCTTGCATTACATGCAATCACGACCTTCCTCGATAGCGTGTGTAGTACGCAATACCGAGTTTCACTAAACAACGATATGCTATTAAAATATTATTAAAACTAGCCGTTATGAATAGTAATAACCAATTTTTGAAATTTTGTAAATTTTATTTTTCAAAATGGACTTCATTTTTGGATTCGGAATATCAAAATTATCTTAGGGTGAAATTTTGGTACTTTTTGGATAACTTTCATTTTCTGATGAATAGTGAAAATTACTAAATTTTAATTAAAAACAACCTTTTTAATCGAAATAATTAATAGTGATAAATTATTAATTTGAGTGGTTTTAAAGTATATTTAGAATATATTTTTACAATTTAATACAATGTTGGTCATTGGATGTAATTTCACATTTAAACCAGACATAAATAAGTGTCAATATTTTGATAGTTATTATCTCTTAAGAACACGCTATTTGTTTTGACGAAGAGAATTAATTTTTAAATGAAGTAATGAAACTGATATGTTTTGAATTTGGTAAAATAGACATAATTTTTGAGTTCATAATATCAAATATAGCTTAGGCCTAATTTTTGGTATTTTTCTGGAAACTTTCATTTTTTTGATGAATAGTGAAACCACTAGGTGGTAGTTAAAAAATGAATTTTTCATAAAACTTAATTTTATTGCTTCTGTGAGTGGAATTTCAAAAATCCTAGAGACATGGTTGATTTTAGTAAGTAAAATGTGGTTCAATGAGATGAAAATAATTTTTGGTGAATAATAACTTTATACTTTTTTTTACCACGGTTAAAAGTAAATAGGGTAATTAAGGGTAAAAATGATATTATTATTACCCTAAAACATGTCCTAATTCTATTGGATAAGGGTAATTCGACCAAAAATAACCTTAGGAATAACATATGACCATTTAGGCCCACTTGTATTAGATTAGGACATTTATTATTAATTTATTTAAAGAAGGGTTAAAATAGTTAAAATCAATGTTTAATAAGTAAATAATTTTTAATATAAAGTTATACATAAGATAAATTCGACAATAAATATTAATTATAAAGCTAAAACGATTTCCTATATAATGGTATTTTATTTGTAATTTTTAAACATTAAATAATTTAATTTATTTATGACACAAAGATGATGCAGTAATTATCTTATTAATGAAATATTGACATAATTGATGGTATAAATACCAAAATAAATGTAATTTGAGACTTTTTAAGAATTACACTAATTTTATAGGTTAATATTACATGTTACTATTGATTTAATTATTGTTTTTCGAACTAATCATTCTGTTATGATTTTTACAAAAATCAATTACTAAATAGTGTCAAAATTGACATAAAATAGTTTTTAAAACAAATATTATATTATTAATTGTTATTTTATTCTTAAAAATATAAGGTTCGGCCAAATAAATTAGATAAGGTTATATATATTAATAATAAACAACTTGGGGTTCGTTTGTCTTCTTATAGTAAGTTTATTAACCTTATAGTGTAAGAACACAAAAAGACACGGTAAAAGTAAAATTATCTAACTTAAAGTTAAATATAAATGATAAGGTTAAAATAGGAACATAAACTTGTATAAATTCTATTGGATGAGAGGATTTAGACCCATCTCCACCTTAGCGTCGAAATAACATAATTTGGAGCTATTTAAAACCGAATTTGGCTTTATAATAAAATAATATTTTTAGTTTTTCCAAAGGAGCCCTTCTCCTCCCTTATAAAAGGGCATCTCCTCCCCCGCTTCCTCACACCACATTGAGCCTTCATGATCGTCCAACCCCTACCAAATTCTCTTCTACACTTCCATAGAAACATCCTAGAGGTTCTGGTCTTCTTCAAAGACCAATTTTAGTGCCCTAAAAGGAGATCTCAAAGAGGCGCTTCAAAGAAGAGGTAATGTCCGTTACCGATTCTTTCAACTTTATTTCTTCTTCCACTTCTTCTTCTTAGGTTGTTTCATTATGAAGTAATAACATCAGTATCACTCATATACTAATATGTTATTATAAGTATGAAACAACCCTATTTCACCATCTATCCATCCTACGGAAAACAAAATCACCGTGCGTGCGTACGTACGGAATACCGTCTCCACGCCGTGGTGTAATCTATTTTCCACCACCACCTTACTTGGATGGGTATAATGGTGTAAATAATAACTATATATGATTATGGTAATGTGATATTGATTCTGAAATAGTATACATACACTCAAATACAATTCCACGATCATGAGAATGATATCATCGCTCGTGCGTACGTACGGACTACCGTCTCCACGACGCGATGAGATTCATTATCCACCTTAACCATTAATGAATGATTATAAAGTATATATAATAAGTAATCATGAAATATATGACATAATAATGATACTTGATTTATGTATATATATATTTATGTCATCTACTTAATTCCATTCAACTCAATAAGGAAACGAAAACAGCGTTCATGCGTACGTACGGCCTACTGTCTCCATGAACGGTGTATTTCTTTCCATTTACTGATCTATTATATATATGTATATTCTGAATATATATTATATATATATAAATTTTTATATTCTGGAATTAAGTAATCATGATCTAAGTAATCATATGAATAATTACACGTCATAACACGGATGAAAAATAAAACGATTTTACCCAAAACGCTCTTTAACATGGAATTTACAAAAGAACGGGTAAAATAAAGTCATAAGTGAACCATATATGATATCATAAAAATGATTATGATTTTGGAATAAGTCAATGACATTATTTAAATCATTATACAGGAGGTTCGGACACTTACAAAGAAAATCGGACCTAAGGTATGAGAAAATATCACAATCTCATTTTATCCGAGATTGTTTATACTTTGGTATTTACTGAGGTGTATTTTATCATCCACATCCATGTTTTCTCAATATGTAATAATGTTTCCATCCACCTAAAAAATTTTAAATCCAATTTTACCCTTCGGTGAGTTTTTAGAAAAAGATATAAAAGGAATCTTATGTCGTTTTTCGTATGAGGTACTTTTTGACTTTTCTGACAAAAGTACGAGAAGAATGTTTTTTTAACTTATACGACATGAATGGATTTTTAAAACAATATTTCCAAGAATCTTCCTTTACAAGTTTTCAAGTTTATTTTTAATCAACTTCTTTTAGTTTAAAATTGTATGACATGTTAAGAAAGGAAAAATGTTTTTGAAGTAGAAAGGATATTTTCCCCAAGAATGGAGTTCAAGTGTTTTATCAAAATTATTTTCCATCTAAGATAATAAAGGGTTATGTTTTTATCCCTATTATTACATGGATTTTATTATTTTGTGATGGAAATATTTTTATGAATTATTTTATCTTATATGAATTCTTTTATGATGTCACGATGTTTAAAGATTCCCATTTTTATTACATGGGTTATGCAATGATGTATGATTTATGATTTTGTGGCACACATAAGAATGGTATCATTATGAGATGGGTGGGACCTATATCTCCCTCCAATGCATTGGGTAAAGATTTTATATCTCATGAGATAGACATGGATGGAACGGCAGGTTAAACCGGTTCAGTGACACAGGACTGAAACAAGGAGTGAACTCAGTTCAGAAATGGACTTTGTCCACTAATATAGTCTTGGCATTGAGTCTTGACTAACAAGAAATGATTCTCTATGATTATGTGTGTATGCCACAAAGTTTCATGTTTTATGTTATGATTATTGGGATTACATTTCACTACTATGATTTATCCCATGTTATGAAATTATGATTTCTTTTGTAGGTTAAGTTCTTATGTATATGATGTGATTGATATTTATTTTGTTTACCCATACTGATCATTTGAGCTCACCCTTTTATGTTTTCTTTTCCCCAGGATATAAAGAAAGGTTTTAGGTAAAAAAAGTAAGTTCTTTATGGGAGATGTTGAACATCTTTCACCACGACTAGAAGATTACATTCCGAGTTTCCAAAGACACTAAACTATTACGGTCCTTGTGTGTGTGTTTTTGTTATGTACTAAGTATTCCGCAGAAGCAATGTAATGTCCATGTACGTTAAACTTTGGGTCTCTACAGTTGGTATCAGAGGAAAGGGTTAGTCAACCTTTGGAAACTAGGATGTGAGAACTTTAGTGAGATCCCTAGAGATATTTCTAAGGTATGTCTAGGGATGTCCCTAAGGTTAAGTATAAGTATAGGTTATAGTACTAGAATTGCAGTAACCTAAGATGTTAGATATTGAAGGTACTCCCCCTTTACTATGTTGTTTTCCCTAGCATGATTTTTGCCTCTCACACTATTCTTTTTGAGTTTTAGACGATGGATGGAACCCGAAGGAACCGTGTTGATTAATGCAATGGACAATGCAATGATTGTCATCCTAAACAAACAAATGTTATGGGAGATGGAGTGAAAAGAATTATTTCTATACTTACACAAGCTATGAATCATTCTGGACTTACAAATGAGTAGAGAAGGGAACAATATTCTATTGAGTCCTTCTTGAGGCAACGTCCACCTTCTTTCAGTGGGTCTTCTGATCCACTTGTTGCTGAAAAATGGATCATTACCACTGAAAAGATATTTTTAGTTCTTCAATGTTCTGAACATGATAAAGTCATCTTAGTAGTATATCGTTTGGAAGGTGAAGCTGATCAATGGTGGAATCTTATCAAGAATACGAGGCCAAGAGATGAAACTGAGTCCATGGAATGGGACGAGTTCAAGAACTTATTTTTCAATAAGTACTTCCCTCGTATTCTTCGAACAAAGATGGAGAAGGAGTTTATTGAACTAAAGAAAATGGATGATGAATCTGTTGGTGTATACAAAGCAAATTTTACATGGCTTGAAAGGTATGCATCTAGCTTTATCATCCAACCTGAAAGTAAAGTTGATCGATTCTTCAGTGGCTTAAAACCAAATCTTCGAAGGGCATTAGCTATAAGAGACTTCAGTAGCTATGAAGAAATTGTGCGCTGTGCTATTAAGGTAGAAATGGATGTTGGTGTTACTTATCCATCTCATAGTTTTGACAAGAAACGAAAGATAGAGTACAAGGAGAAATCTCAGAATAATGGTGAAAAGAAGACGAATGTTTCTTTATGCTCAAAGTGTGGAAAGAAGCATTGTTGAGATTGTCTTAAATGGACTAGAAAATGTTTTAAGTGTGGAAAAGAAGGTCATCGAGCAGCTGAGTGTCAAAGTAATGGAAAAAGAGTTGCTAACGGTGTGAATAAAGAAAATACTGCATAGAACGCACCAACAACACTTCAATGCTTCAAGTGTAATGAAATGGGCATTATGATAATTAATGCCCTAATCCAAGGGTTAATGTAGATAGATATGAGCAACCACTTAAGGAAAAGGACAAAGGGAAGTCACATGCGATCACTATTGGTGATGTTGAATATGACAATGATGTGGTGGAATGATTAAGTGTTTATATAATGGGATTCCAAAATAATGTTGTATATAGTATAGTGGAATATTGGAATATTTATGCATTGGTCTATTGTGGTTTTCAATAATTTTATGGTACCGGTAACCATGGAAAGTGATTGATATATTTTTGGTAAGCAGATGATATACACATAATGAAGGGATAAGAAGATAATGAGATGTTTGATTGTATTCATGAGCTCATGATTGATATAAGGACTAAGTGATATCATGGTTTGAGTATAAATAATTTTGAGGATTTTGGTTTGTGGAACGTGTTAACTTTTAACTGCATTCATGTTTTCACTAAGGTTCAATGGGTATACATGATTAAGGTATTCACATGTTTGTAATTTGACCAACAATATATATCTTATGATATATGGGGGATAAATGACGGCATTCACGTGATTGTTATGTGACATTTCAAGTAATCATTTTCATTATACTATGAGCTTGGACCGAAGTATTTTGGATAAGCCTAAAGATTGGGATGGATTATGTTGGACATAAGTTAGTATTGTTTAAGGATAGAAGTTTTTTTTCAATATTATTTATGGGATGTTATAGTAATTTATTTTTAGAAAAAGGAAAACCTGTAGGATGGGTGACAACCCACCACGTCAGACAAGGCTGTGGGAATCAAACCCACAACCGAAGTGCGACTGGACTTTATCGCCTACCACTGGCCTACAGGAAGTCCCTGTTTAGTAGAAACTAGTTTTATTATGATATAATAAGTATAAGTCCATTTTAGGAACCATATATGATTAATCTCACTATAGATCGACTTATGTATATTTAATAACTTTTGATAACCTTTTGTTTGAGACAGATGGAATGACCTGTCATTCTATCACATGATCTGCTAACACTTCACGAATAACAAATTCAACTTCATTTCTTTAAGAGATGAAGTGAAAATTGTTCAAGGCATGAACAACAGTGAGATTGTACCAAAATAAATTAAGTATTTATTATAATTCAAATTCTTCAACTTTATGGAAATGATCTTGAAAACCAAAAATGTTGTCCTTGTGCTCTTATATCCGATGAATCAGATGGTACCTTAGATCGTCACAAATTTATGGCTTTGTGATTGCTGAATTTTCCATAGCCATGTTCTCTACCACTCTCCATCAGAACATGATGGTTATATTTCCCTTCCATATCCATATTTTCACCTATGTGGAAACCCAGTGATTAGTTTATTTGGGTAACCATTACATTTCATACTTTTGTTTTTAAATATTGGTTTTGGTATTCCTTTTTACGATATGGGTTTATATTAAAGAAACTTTCGAGTAGTAAACCATTTATAACCCCGACGAATTTCGAGGGCGAAATTCATTTTAAGGGGGGTAGAATGTAACACCCTGAGATTTTATGAAAAATATTCTTTTTAATTTCATTAATGTCTTGTGTTGTACGCTACACCAAAAGGAGCTTGCACAACACGCATCCTTGACTTGCCTTGCATTACACGCAATCACGACCTTCCTCGATAGCGTGTGTAGTACGCAATACCGAGTTTCACTAAACAACGATATGCTATTAAAATATTATTAAAACTAGACGTTATGAATAGTAATAACCACTTTTTAAAATTTTTTAAATTTTATTTTTCAAAATTGACTTCATTTTTGGATTATGAATATCGAAATTAGCTTAGGGTGAAATTTTGGTACTTTTCGGATAACTTTCATTTTCTGATGAATAGTGAAAATTACTAAATTTTAATTTAAAACAACCTTTTTAAGTGAAATAATTAATAGTGATAAATTATTAATTAGAGTGGTTTTAAAGTATATTTAGAATATATTTTTACAATTTAATACAATGTTGGTCATTGGATGTAATTTCACATTTAAACCAGACATAATAATGATACTGGATTTACATGTATATATATTTATGTCATCTACTTAATTCCATTCAACTCAATAAGGAAACAAAAACAGCGTTCATGCGTACGTAAGGCCAACCGTCTCCATGAACGGTGTATTTCTTTCCATTTACTGATCTATTATATATATGTATATTCTGAATATATATTATATATAAATCATGTTTTATATTCTGGAATTAAGTAATCATGATCTAAGTAATCATATGAATAATTACAAGTCATAACACGGACGACAAATAAAACGATTTTACCCAAAACGCTCTTTAACATCGAATTTACAAAAGAACGGGTAAAATAAAGTCATAAGTGAACCATATATGATATCATAACAATGAGTATGATTCTGGAATAAGTCAATGACATTATTTAAATCATTATACAGGAGTTTCAGATACTTACAAAGCAAATCTGACCTAAGGTATGGGAAAATATCACAATCTCATTTTATCCGAGATTGTTTATACTTTGGTATTTACTGGGGTGTATTTTATCATCCACATCCATGTTTACTCAATATTTAATATTGTTTCCATCCACCTAAAATTTTTTAAATCCAATTTTACCCTTTGGTGAGTTTTTAGTAAAAGATATAAAAGGAATCTTTTGTCGTTTTTCGTACGAGGTACTTTTTGACTTTTCGGAAAAAAGTACGAGAAGAATGTTTTTTTAACTTATACGACATGAATGGTTTTTTAAAACAATATTTAAAAGAATCTTCCTTTACAAGTTTTCAAGTTTATTTTTAATCAACTTCTTTTAGTTTAAAATTGTATGACAGGTTAAGAAAGGAAAAATGTTTTTGAAGTAGAAAGGATATTTTCCTCAAGAATGGAGTTCAAGTGTTTTATCAAAATTATTTTCCATCTAAGATAATAAAGGGTACTGTTTTTATCCCTATTATTACATGGATTTGATTATGTTGTGATGGAAATATTTTTATGAATTCTTTTTTCTTATATGAATTGTTTTATGATGTCACGATGTTTAAAGATTCCCATTTTTATTACATGGGTTATGCAATGATGTATGACTTATGATTTTGTGGCACACATAAGAATGGTATCATTATGAGATGGGTGGGACTTATATCTCCCTCCAATGCATTGGGTAAAGATTTTATATCTCATGTGATAGACATGGATGGAACGACAGGTTAAACCAGTTCAGTGAAACAGGACAGAAACGAGGAGTGAAATCGGTTCAGAAATGGACTTTGTCCACTAAGATAGTCTTGGAATTGAGTCTTGACTACCAAGAAATGATTCTCTATGATTATGTGTGTATGCCACAAAGTTTCATGTTTTATGTTATGATTATTGGGATTACATTTCACTACTATGATTTATCCCATGTTATGAAATTATGATTTCTTTTGCAGGTTAAGTTCTTATGTATATGATGTGATTGATATTTCTTTTGTTTACCCTTACTGAGCATTTGAGCTCAACCTTTTATGTTTTCTTTTCCCCAGGATATAAAGAAAGGTTTTAGGTAAAAAAAAGGAAGTTCTTTATAGGAGATGCTGAAGATCTTTCACCACGACTAGAAGATTACATTCCGAGTTTCCAAAGACACTAAACTATTACGGTCCTTGGGTGTGAGTTTTTGTTATGTACTAAGTATTCCGAAAAAGTAATGTAATGTCCATGTACGTTAAGCTTCGGGTATCTAAAACAACCTCCCAGGTTTAAGGGTGAGATAGACTTATAGATAGATGAGGATTGGCTAGAGGTTGTTACTTGTATCTTCCTTCTTGTAAGGACACCTTCTGACTAGATGGAAGTCCTAGCCGTGAGTCTTCTTTAGGGATCATCGGGACAATGGTGGATCTTAGTGACCCTGAAATATGATGAGGTGACTCACTTTTTGGGTATACTTTGAGGGAATCTTCAGAGAGGAGTTCTTCCCAACTATGTTACACTCAGTGCGCATATAGGATCTCCTACATCGGCAGTAAGATAGTTATACTGTGTTGGAGTACTCAACGAGGTTTACTGGTCTTTCCCACTACTCCTTGGATATGGTATGAGACTCGTTCTCTAGGGATTAGACCTTCGAGAAGGTTCTAATATAAGAGATCATGGAATCCGTGATTTCCCTTATAATTCCTACATATTATAGGGTAATGGTGTCCACTTTGATAGTGGAGAGCTCTCTAGTGGAGCAGATGCCAGTATTTGGAGCTACCAGCAGGCACCAGAAAGTTGAGTCTTTGGAGGTAGGTATCCGATAGTAAACATAGAGACCCAATCAGGTCAATAAATCTAAGGGATGACCCCAATACATGAGAAAATTGGTGCATGGCTCCTAGGGTAGAGAGGGTCTACTGAAGGACATGTTATGTTACTCATGTGGTGGTCGAGGACATCTAGAATTAGATTTTCAGACCAGTCTTATGGGAAATCAGCAAACATTTGAGGGACCTCTAAGGTAGAGTAGTAGTCAGGATTAGGGTGGTCTTTAGGGTGGAAGACATGGAAGAGGAGTAGGTATAGCAGTAATAGGTTGGCACAGGTTTGACATATTACCACCACAACCCCCATGTGGTCCACACTAGGCTCAGGGAGCTAATGAAAAGGGATGAGGACAACAACATGAAATATAGGCATATGACCCTGGTGCTCTATGAATGATTAGTGGTACGATATGTATCTTTCCCCCCTTAGCTACAGTTTTAATAGACATATGTTATAGTCATTATTTTCTTTCCATGAACCATATTCGGGACTCGGATATTCTGATTGAATCGTTGACTCTACCGTTATGCATAGAGACTCCTACAGGAGGAGATTCGATGATCACACATAGTTTTAGGAAGTGTGAGATTAATATTATATGTGAGAGTTTTGGTTGGGATCTCTTGGTAGCAGCATCAAGGATTTACGACATCATTCTTGGTATGAACTAGTTATCCAAAATGTATACTTAGATTGACTGTTTTAGGTGCAGAGTGTGGTGTGTCCGTAATGATGGGTCCAGGTTTTACTTTTTTGGTGAAAAGGAAATGTATGCAGTGTAATATGGACTTACTCATTGGAGGGTGCAAGATATTATAGATAAATTGGATAGTATCACCCTCAGTGCATTGGATAATAGGAGTCCTCGGTTTCTTACAGTGGTGGAAGAGTATGAGGATGTCTATCCTGAGGATGTCCCAAGATTTCCTCCCCATAGGAAGGTTGACTTCGGCATTGATCTATACCCCAGGACAACACCGATATCTACACCAGCATATCAGATGGCTACCATGGAGCTTTGTGAGTTGAGGGTATAGCTGGATGACTTGTAGAAGAAGGTATTTGTGAGACCTAGTGTTTCACCCTAGGTGGTCACAGTTTTGTTTTCCAAGAATACATACAGAATCTTGAGTTTATGTATGTATTTACATTACCGAAATTAGGTGATCGTGAATAACAATTATCCACTACTAAGGATCATAGACCTTTTTATTCAACTGAAGGGAGTGAGGTGGTTCTCGAAGATTGATCTTAGATATGGCTATCACCAGCTTCGTGTACGAGATGATGATATTCCAAAGAAAAAATTGAGTTTTCAGTATGAACACTATAAGTACCTAATGATGTCATTTGGTGTGAAAAATTCTTCAACAGTGTTCATGGGACTCATGAATAATATCTTCCAACCTCACTTAGATCTGTTTGTGGTGGTCTTGACTAATGACATCCTGGTGTACTCGGTGACTGAGGAGGAGCATACGATACACTTGAGAATGGTCTTGGACACACTTTGAGAGCACCGGATTTATGGGAATCTCTCAATGTTTCAGTTATGGATTTGGGAGGTCCATTTTATGGTTAATATCATTTTAGAGGCTAGAGTAGTAGTGGATTCAGTAAAGATTGAGGTGGTGCTTTCTTGGGAGCCACCCAATAGTGTTACCAAGGAGCAGAGTTTTCTGGATTTGGAAGGGTACTATCTAAGGTTTATAGCCAAATTTTCTAGAGTAATGACACCATTGAAACCTATTACATGGAAGGGGAATCCCTTCATGTGGAAAGAGAAGTTCCAGTAGTGCTTTTAGGAGCTGAGACAAAGGTTGACGAGAACTCCCATCTTGAGATTTAAAGAGTAGGGCAACAGGTATGTAGTGTTCTATGATGCATTAGGGACAAGTCATAGTTGTGTTCTGATGCAAGGGAAAGAGGTGATTGGATATGGTTTGTTTCAGTTGATACAACATGAGCATGACTACACGAATCATGATCTCCATCTAGCGGCAGTAGTCATCACATTAAAGTTATCATGACACTTCTTGATGGGAGAGTGGTTTACTATTGAATCTAAACACAAGAGTCTCAAGTATATATTATCTTAGAAGGATCTAAACATGAGGCAATGAAAATGGCTAGAGTTCCTCTAGGACTGTGACTTTGAGGTTGTCTATACTCTTAGGAATGAGAATGTAGTGGAGGATGCTCTTAGTAAGAGATCTATCTTGTAGTTGCTGAGTGAGGCATCAGAGTAGTTGGACACATTGTAGATATCCTTTATGAGTGGAGATGGATCATCTTACCTATCATCAATGGTTGTCACCCCTCCATTATTACAGCAAGTTAGGGAGGCACAACTTGGGGATATTAATTGTGAGACATGACATGCTCAATTATCGATAGGGCAATACCCTGATGTATATTCGATTGGTGGGGAGCACTTCTTTATTTTTAAAGGGAACATAACTGTACCAGTGGTATTACTGGAGGAAGTTCTAAGGGAGTTCAACACACCCCCTTTAGCAGTATATCTAGGTATGATGAAGATGCAACAAGACCTTTGACATCAGTTCTAGAAGCTAGGTATGAATATGGAAGTGGAAAAGTTCATTTCACGATGTCTTAATTTCCAGCAAGTGAAGGCTAAGCACCAGGTTCCAGCAGGCTTGACCCAACCACTTGAGGTGAAAGAGTGGAAGTGGGATGGGGTATCAATAGAATTCATGATAGGTTTACCACAAAAGTCAAGGGGGCACAATACCATCTCAATGATCTTTGACTGACATACCATGTCATCCCACTTCTTACCAATCCAAAAGAAAAGGTTAGTAGAGAGATTGGGACGCCTCTACATGCAGGAGATAGTTCAGCTTCATGGAGTTACATAAATGATAATTTTAGATCATGATGATCATTTCACATCTCGGTTGTATAAGGGATTTAAGGAGCCATTTAGCACTCAATTACACTTTAGAAGGTGTTTCATCCCAAACAGATGGCCAGACAGAGAGGACCATTCAGGTTCTTGAGAAAATAATATGATCTTGCATCCTAGAATTTAGCTACAGTTGGGAGGATCACCTAACATAGGTGGAGTTTGTGTATAACAACATCTACCACTCCACCATTAGTATGGAACCATTCTAGGACTTATACAAATGACCATTTAGGTCACCACTCTACTAGACTAATCTAAGAGAGTCACCACTCATGGATCTAGAGTTGGTACATGCTACCATTGAGAAATTATGGATAATCCATGAGTGGATGAGGACTACAAAAATCCAACTGAAGTCATATGTTGACAAGATATGTAGGCCTCTAGAGTTTGATGAGAGAACCACGTGTTTATTTGGGTCTCACCTCGATGGGGATTACATAGATTTGGCTGGAGTGGAAAGTTATCTCTAAGATATATTGTCCCTTTTTAGATTCTTAGTAGAGTTGGTAAGGTGATGTACTGCCTAGAACTACCCCCACAGTTGCACTGGGTGCATTATGTATTCTACATGTTAGAGCTGAGAAGGTATGTGCATGATCCATCACATGTCATCAACTAGGGATAAATGGACATTGATGATGTAGCAACTTTTGTAGAGTACCTAGTAGAGATCAAGGATCGAAAAGAGAGGATACTTAATAGGAATTTAATTACTTCATTGTGTTATTAATGGAAGCATGAGAATCTCCAGAAGAGAACATGGGAGTAGGAGGCTCAGATTCGTGCTTAGTACCCTTACCTTTTTGTTGAGTAGCCCTGGTTTTGGATTTTAGGGAAATAATTCCCTAAGGTGGGGAGAATTTAATTAATCTAATTTTATTCAGTTTTATTTTTATAAATTAGTTGGGAAAATTAAGATACCAAACACTGAGATGGCGTGTGATTTCTAGTCCTGGTGTTCCTAGAACAGTTCATTGAATTATGTTCAGTTTTTAATAAAGTACATGGGAGAATTTTCTTTAAAACTAGAATAAATTATAAATGATTTCCTAGATCAGAAATATGAGGGAACTATTGTGATTAAAATAATGACTTGACCTTAGGTGATTCCTAACATTGACCAACATGGGTTGACCATGAAAGTTAGTTTTTGGATGTAAATGTCATTAAAATATTTAACAAAAATATTTTATTTTGACACAGTGTTAGTTTTATTTTTAATTTTTCCTATTTTCATGAATCCATGGATGTAAAATAACCCTAGAAATATTATAAAGAAAGGAAAAGAAGCTACCTCCATTGAACATTGATGGATTGGAAAATTAAGATCGACAAACCTTGGATTCGATGGATCGATGAATGATGAGGACACAACTTCTCCCTTCATCAATGACCAATCCAAACATTAGGTAGGGTGTTTGATCAATTTGTGATTTCCTTTCTCCTCTTTTATTAAAACAAAAAATGTACCCATGAATAGGTTTATTTTTGGTTTGCCCGTTCTTATATGATATAGAACAACATATAGGTTTTTGAATGGGGATTAGATCTGTGTGTTGATTTGTTATTCATGATACTCATGATAGGAATAGATTGAAGATGAAATGAACAAGTCCAAGATCCATTCTTTGGCCATTCCTATGCATTTATCTCTTTCCCCAAATCTTATTTCATTACTTGTTCTTTTTGAAATATAAACCAAGGATTGTTGTTCCTTCGATTTGTGGTGCAACAATTCAAGACCGGGGATCTGACATTGCAACAATACTGTGGAGGTACTATGGATAAGGCACAACATGAATCACCAGAGGTAGTGGGTTACAACGGATCCTAGAGCAGTGGATTTGGCCAGGATCTAGAGGAGAAAGAGGTGGATAGCGGGCCACTGGCACGTCGCCTAGTGGAAGGCCAAGTTCTAGGTAGGGTATAAGGCGGACAATCTTCCAGTGGGGTGGCTAGCGACGAAGCGTGAGGCCGTTGTATAAGAGAGACCATGTGAGATCCTATGGTAGTGGAGGCCACGAGAGATGACCGAGGGCCACAGAAGGAGGCCGCGACTCAGAGTCGCATCATAGGAACCTATGGTAGTGGGGTTATAGGGCATCATAAGGAGGTTTTCCGGCTACATGAAATGAGACATGATGCCGCATTGACTGGCCATTCACATGGTTAGGGAGGACTATGTGAAATGATTCAAACTAGACTGCATGCAACGAGCCAAACTAGATGAGATGGACCGCTCCAGCAGCCTACTAGGTCGGGCCGGTTTGGGATCGACTAGACTAGATCAGGTCGGGTTGGGTCAGTTAGATCGGGTCTGGTCAATCAACATGTTAGGTTGGGTCTAGCCAGTAGGATCGAACCCAGATCAGACCTAGATCAGACTTTTTTAGTAAAAAAACCAGAACTTTAAAACTATGTGTCCATTTGATGATATGTTTGTGGATTTAGAACCCTTATGATGATAAAACCCCTTTGAGATACACTAAGTGATTTGTTGTGTGAGTTGGAAAATGACCAAATGGTTTTTGGAGTAGGTTCTCTAGGTAGAAGTGCACTACAAGCGGAATCCTATGACTAACTATGATTGTGTGACTATGTGACTACATGACTACATGACTTGGGTGATGCATGACTTATTGATGCTATGTGTTATCGATGCTCCTTGTGTTATTAACACTTTGTGTGTTATAGACACTCTGTGTGTTATCGATGCTCTATGTGTTAGAGACACTCCATATGTTTCCAACACTCTGTGTGTTACATACACTTCGTATGTTATCAACACTCTATGTGTTATCGACACTCCGTATGTTACCGATACTAGGTGTTATATAGACTATGTTTTATAATCCTTCTTTTTGTTCCAGAGAATTATACCTATGTGAGATGACTGTACTCCTTGTGTTTCCATTGTGGTATACCACGCACTTCATTGTGTTATAATTCATCTATTTCATAGTGGTATACTACATGTATTTATTTGTAGTGTACTTAGTGTATTTTTTTAGTTGTGTTCCTTTGTGGTTTTAGGGTTTCCTATTGACTATTTTTTTACTCACCCCTGCATGAGATTTGCCTGAATGTGTCGTGTCTTGTGTTGATGATCAATGCTTTGATGAAGTTCTTGATGGACTAGGACCATGTGGTTATTAGAGTGTTCAGACAGATGAAGTGTTCTTCTTTGGCTTCAGACCACTGTCCTACACCTACCCTCCAGGAAGGGTTTTCTACAAACGAGTCTTAGGAACTTGTGTATTCACTTTGAAAGGCTCTTTTTGGGTGGTCTTGTATTCTTTCCCGCTTTACTTTCTAACTTTCTACTGTCATAATCTATTGTTGGTATCTTAGTAGTATTCATACTTGTTTACTTTGTGTTTTACATTTTAGAATTTTGGGTTTGGAGATGTGTTCTTGTGTATATGTAAATAGAAAAATGCCTCCCATTTTTGGGATACGCATACTCAATGCTAGTCGCCATCCCCTTGCCCAATGAATGTGTGCTTGGGGTAGTCACGACATGGGCCCCACTAAGACGGGTCGAGACATAATACATTTTTTCAAATTCAATTCACAGAAGTTGAGGAATTTAATTTAAAATTAAACCAAAAAAATGCAACAATAAAGTGGTTTTCTAATGAAAAACCTTTTCAAAACAAAATGTGACATATATATTCTTTAAATGAAATGAAAAGTTTTAATAAAAATCAATATTTTCATTATTCATTGAAAAATTAATGTTTTCAAAAAATTATAAAATATTCACAATAAGATAATTCTGAAATTTTGATTTAAAAAATTACTTTTTTTGAAATAATTTTTATAAAAGTGGGAAAAATAATTTAAAAAAATGCACAAAACGCGATGAAACCATTTTTTAGATATATAATGTTTTAAGCATAAAATTATATTTATTATTATCTAATTCATAGAAAAATATATTAGATGAATGATAAAAAATTTATTGAATATATATTATATAAATATCATTAAAATAAATAACTAATTGTGATTAATTTATTTTATTAACATAAACACGTACTACACACATAAAGACATTTTTTAGAACAAAAATATATTTTATTTTCAATTGTTTTTTATTTTCATTTATAATTAATTTATTAAAAAATAATTCATTTTATAAATATTTAAAACCCATATTCTTCCTAATTTATTTATTACTATTCATACCCATCAAACCAATGACTATGAGATAACTGTCACATTAAATAATAATATTTTAATAGTATAATGTGGTTTGTTAAAACTCGGTTCTATGTGTATCACAAGTCATCAATGAAATTAAATTCATTTTTAAAAAATATTTTATAAAATATTTTGCTGTAACATTATTAACCCCTTAAAATGAATTTCACCCTCAAAATTGTTTAACTTTGATACAAACAGATGAGGATACTTCTACATCATCATATCCTTGGGTTCTAATGTTCATTCCTCAAATTGGTGGTTTTACCACCAAACCTTGACCAGGCGAGTGGTCTTGTTTCATATAATTTTATCTATATGATTAAGAATATTCAAAAGTTATATTTTATAAGACTGATCTAACTATAGTGGCATGACATCTGCATTCATTACATGTGAAGGATTTGGTATTTATTTCCTTATGAGAGATACATGGAACACATTTCGAACTTGAGAGAGGTTCAGTGGATGCACCAAGAGATAAGATATTGTCCCTACTTGATCATGAATCTCGAAAGGCAACAAATAACTAATGATCAAATTTACCTTCTTCTCAAATCTCATAACCATATTCCATAGAGAAATTCATAGAAAAACCTTTCCATTAACTTAAAATTTCAGATCACTCCAACGATTGTTATCATAACATTTATATTAAATCTTAGCTACCTTGATGTGATACTGAATGAATTTAAATATCTCATTAATTTCATTATATTTCTCATACACATATAGATTTATTTCTCCAACTTCATCCCAGCACATTAGAGTTCAACACTTTTTTCTATAGAGGGCACAATAAGGAGCTAGTTGAATGATCGAGTGAACGATATTATTGTAATAATACAAGACTAGAGGAAGTTTTTGATACTAAACAGCTTTTAAATCCATACAAAAATAATTTAGAATATGTTATAGGGGTTTAATGGTTCCATCCGACTCAATATATATATGATTATGACACACAGTGTGAAAACTTAACTACATATTCAGAGACTATAAAATCCTTCTCTAGAATTTTGACGGAAACCTCAGATCCGAATCAGATACAATAGAATGTGGTACTCCATAGAACCTTCCAACCTTCTTAATTAATACCATGAAAATTTGATCCAGATCTTAATTTTCTTTGATAGTAATCAAGTGTACTAATAATTTAAAGCAATTTATTACAACCAAAATATAATTTTGGCCTTTATATTTTTTGTGGAGTTTAATGACAAAATCCAAGGTGGTGTTTTACCATTTCCATTCTGGTATGGGTAATGGTTGTAATATCCCCTTATAATCTTATCTCTTAGCCTTTATTTGATTACACGCCAAGCATCAGGATATATACTCAACAAAATCTATATTCATTTTATCCCACTAGAAATAATCATTTAGATCTTTATACATCTTTGAAATTCTAGGATGAATAGAGAATGATGAACTATGAGCTTCATCCAACACCTCTTTTAAATATAGTATGGATGGAACACATACTTTGTTTTTAAACCTTACCATTCTATCATAATAAAGGTTGGACTTTGAAAAATTTCTGACCTTCTTTTGTAGCTCTATATCTTCCCTATAGACCTATTTAATTTTCATTTGGATAGATAGTTTGAAACTCATTTGAGAAAGATATGATTTCCCCCCTTCCATCAAGATTTATAGATCCATCCTTTACAAATATTTACATATCATACCTTTTATGATACTCATCATAGATAAGATAGCATAATCATTTTGACTTTGAGCATCTTTGACCTTTTTTTCTTTCCCAATATGGAAACGTACTGAGAAGTCATAATCCTTAATCATCTCCAAACACATTATCTAGTGCATATTCAATTATTTCAATGTGAATATATACTTTAAACTTTTATGATCAATATATATATATATCATGATTTTCCCTATAAATAAAATTATTCTATATCCTTAATGCATAAATTACCACAACTAACTCCAAAAAATGGTTTGGTTATTTTTTCCATGAACCTTAATTTTCAAGATGCATATGATATCACCATATAATTCTACATGAGAACACATCCCAATACCTTATTAGATACATCAATATAGATTAAAAACCCTTCTATACTATACAGTAATATAATAACAGGTGTTTTGACTAATATTCTCTTCAGTTCCTTGAAATTTTATTCACATTAATTTGTCCTAAGGAACTTGGATCCCTTCTAAGTTAAAACAATTAGTGGATTAGAATGTTGTGAGAAATTTTTCACAAGGATTCAATAATATCCAAAAACCAAGAAAACTATGGATTTGCATTATAGTGGTTAGTCTAGGCCAACATTCAATAACTTCCATCTTTGATAGATCCATCGATATACCCTCTATCAAGATTATATGACCCAAAAATGAAACATTTTATATCCAAAATTCATACTTTATAAATTATTCATACAACTTGTAATTTTTAGGGTATTCAGTGCGATCCTAAAGTGATCTTAATGCTATCACTTACTCTTTTACTATATACGTATATGATATATAAAGACTACTAGAAAATAATAGAGGTAATATCTAAAGGCTCAATTAATTAAATCCATGAAGATAGTGGGGTCATTAGTAAGACCAAATGGAATCACGATATATTCATAGAGACCACACCTTGTATGGAATGTTTAATTTGGTATATAATTCTTTATAACTCTCAATTGATGATATCTATAATGAATTTCAATATTGGAAAAGTATTTATCTTCGTGCAGTTGATCAAACAAGCCATCAATATAGAGTAGAGGATACTTATTCATGATAATGATCTTGTTATGTTCCCAATAATAAATGTAGAGATACATCGATTCATATTTATTCTAAAAATAATAATAGGTTCACCCCAAGGTGAAACACTTATCCAAATAAATCCCTTATAAATATTATCCAAGGGTTTCTTCTTCAATTACTACAAGTCAATCAGGTCTATTCCACAGGGAGTATTTGAAATAAGTGTAGCACCTGGTATGTATTTTATTGATAACTAAACAACTTAATTTTATTTAAGACTAGAGAACCCTTGTATAAATACATCAAAAAACTCCCACATAATGGGGATATCATCAATGTTGAGTTTATCCCCAACAATATGAGATAAACACCCATTTTGAATAAGAATAAAGAACCATATAATGAATTTGATTTCTATCAGAATTTCAAATTTCTCATTACAATAATAGGTGACCATATGTTAGTTTGAAATATAAAATGTGATTTCCCATCACCAGAAATTTATATAGTATTTATGTAGATAAATCATATCCATGCATAATATAACATTAAATTCAACTAAAGGGAGAATAACTATATTTTTAGGAAGTACATTCCCACAATCTTTAACTGGTGGAGAATCATAGAATTGAGATGATATCACTATTTCATTAAGGGGTTTTAATTTTAATTCAACATATAATCATCAGGGTGTAATTGTTATAGCCTTAGAAAAAGTTTTAGATATAAATTAGTGAGTAGATCCAGAGTAAAATAAGAAATTATCTGTTCTATAGTGGATGATAAGTGTACCTTCACCATTTCATTACTATACCCATCATTATAAATAGTGATCACATGTGATATCCCTTTTTCTCTAGTATTGAGAGGATAATGACATCGATAGTCATCATTAAACTTTAGATTTGATTAATGGTTAGCATAATGCCCATACCTATTACATTCGAAACACTAGAGTACGGGTGGTACATTCTGTGGATCATTCTCTATATTCACATAATTATCTATCTTTTTCCCCATAAATTCATCATTAAATTTCACAATATCCTTCATTTTTATACATAAAGAATTTAATATTTCCCTTAATACAATTTACTAAATGTTTTCTTCAAGACATTGAGCATAAATGAAGGATCATCTTCTTCTCCCCATTGTTTTTTGAATTTTATTTATATT
This sequence comes from Viscum album, assembly GCA_963277665.1. NCBI lineage: Eukaryota > Viridiplantae > Streptophyta > Magnoliopsida > Santalales > Viscaceae > Viscum > Viscum album. The sequence goes on along the minus strand of OY728137.1, from coordinate 1,233,169,764 downwards.
TCATATTTCTTTTCTTATCAAAACCATGGGATTTATGGGTATATCCAATCTCCATTTAAAACTTGATAACATAAAGAACAATTTATTCATAGATATTAAAGTATCTTATGGAAAATACCAATTAGAGACTTGTTTTTAAGACACTGAATAAGTTATCAACCTTACATTCCGGTTCGATGATAATACCATAAGTGTACCTCACAAGTCTTCTAAATTTTCCTCATAGGTACCAATGGATTCATCATCCTTCTCCTTTTTCACAAGGAATTCATTTTCTATTTTCTATTAAGAACAAGAGGAAATTACTTACTGAAAAATAATCTCTTAATCTCATCCCACTACATGGATTCAATTTCTTATTTTTTTCCTTGTATTATTGATAAGATATCACCATTGATCTATATCCTATTCCATATGATAGAAAGATAAAACAAAATTTTTATGCTATGAACACTGGAGAACAAAAAATATCTTCTTAATGGAACAAATCCATTACTCAGTAATTAGTTTATCAGTGGAATCATTAAGATAAGGTGGATGCTTCCTCATGAAGAACTCAATAAAGTGTTTTATCTCCTTTTATCATTTTTAATTTTAGCACGATTTATAGATTCCAAATGTTTCATAATCATAAAATTATTATTTTTCATTATAAATCCCATAATATTTTGTTGATCAGAAGAATAATCATTGAATTTTCCATCACATTTAGCATTAACACGTTTCCTTTGGGTTACATCCATTGACTAAATCCATGGAGCATAGTGTGACCAACAATAATCATAGTGGAGAACCAAATAATCATGAAAAAATAGATATAAGATGTCTAAATCATGAAACCTTATTTTAATTATATGAAACCATAGGTTTTACATAGTTCATTAATGATTATTATCTATTCAAATCCTTCAGGATTGTTCATAAAGTTAATTTTAATAAACTTAATTACATCCCTCAGGAGTGTTAAACTGGGTGAGAGTAGGGGATCACACATCATGAACCAAAATAATGTATGAGATACACTCAAACAACTATTTTTAGGGTTTTACCCTAGAAAAAAGTATGCTAATACCATATACACATATAGTATCTCGATACATTTATTTTTCTATAAAAACCTTTCACAAACCAGATCTGGTCACCATCCAAACCGGCACCCAAACCGGTCTATGGAAATTTTCTAAGGGTGTTACCTATCCCCACCGGCTGGCACAAGTGCCTAAGTATCATAAACAATGATTTGATAATGATTTACTTGAGTTTAGACACATTAACCAACCAAAAACACCAAATAAATTGAATCTAAAAATTCCCACCAAACAACTCTTAAAAAAATTCAGAACAGAATTATATTTATTTAAACAAAACAACCAGAGGTACAAAAATCAAAAGGATAAACAAGTACGACTCAAGAACCACCACATGATAATGGGACATCACCCCAAGCCTCCTCCACAACACTGCACCCAAAAAAGAAGACAACAACCCAAACCGATGTCTCTAAGGTCCTTTCCCTTACCTGTGTAAAAAATTATAAAGACTACTTACACCCAAGGGTGTAATTAGGGTGTAAGACTAATACCAATAGTATTCCACCATAAAAATTCCATGTGTTAAACATTTTAATAGAAAAATATTGCACATTTTTATAAACAAGAAATTCTAATTTGTTTCCAAAAGGTTCAATTTAAATGAAAACAGCTTTCAAGGTGAAAATTTTAAAGAATGTAAACTTTTCAATAACACACAAATGGTACGTAATTTTCCATGAAAACACACTGTACACTAATGGTAAATAAAATATTGCGGATAAGCACTAGTCATGGGAACATCCCAAGGGACTAGCTAGCTGTGGGGCCCTAGATACATCGTATCTCGGTGTATAAGTAACCATATCCAATATCCTTATCATGCATGAGCTACAAGGAGGAGAAACCCAAATGTCCTAGTGGTACACAACGTCATAAAATTTTATTTAGTGTTTTCATCATAAAACTAGCTAAGTGAATTAGGGATGATACCACTACCAGATCTCTAGCATACTAGCCCTAGTCAGCCAACCTAGATTCCCGGGTTTCCTTATTTTTTCTCAAATAAGTTCCACAAGTTATTAAATACCATTTTCACATAAAAATACCATTTCTTAATCATAAACTCACCAAACAGTACCCAACATGTTTTTCACCCTTTTCATAACTCAATAAACCATTTAAAAGTTTCATAAAACAATTTCAAGAAGTAAAACAAAGCTTTTCACACAAAATCTATTTCAAAACCCACGTTCAAGGCCAAATTCACCCCAATACCACAAAGAAACAAAATTTTAAGCCATATAAAAATTTATTAAACGATTTTCATTTTTATAAAATTCCATAAAATGATACCACATGAGTTACACAAGAAAAAAACAGTATTTCAAGAAAAAATGAAACTTTAAAATCAAATGCTTAAACAATTCTATCAAAAATAATTTTCTCACCACACAAAATAAGTTTGATACATGATAGTATTGTCAATAAAGAAAACTAACTCATCAAAGAATTATTACACATGGAATCACAAACTTTAGATGTCAAAAACCCCAAATCATTGTGTGAAACTTCAACCGGACCACCCCGCACCACAAGGGGATGAAAACAAACCCTAATCCGCAATATTGGACCAAAAAACACAAAATTAAAATGTAGGTAAATAACCCTAGTTTATAGACTTTTTTAACTACAATAAGGAATTAATATACCCTAGAGATAAGGAGGAGAAATAAAAGAGGAATCACTTACTTAAAGAATCTTAAAGTTCCATAACAAAAAACCCCTTCAAAACTAAGTTCCAAGAGAGGTTGAGGGAGATTTAGAGCCGTCCATTGATATAAGGGTCGAATGTGGGAAGAAAGGGGTGAGATAGGTTTAATCCTAGTAGTTCAAAATTGGAATAACACAATTTTTTTATGACTTGGACACCTGTGCATAGTTTTTTCACACGGTTTAGTAAATTGTGCCGCCAAACCATGAGGCATGTTCCAGCTACCCAAAAATTGTCAATTTTCATAAATATACAAGGGGGTTCAAGGGGGATAGAAGGGGGAAAGATAACACAATAATAGAAGATGAAAATAACTAAAAATAGGGGCATGAATGTGATAATTCTCCCCACCATGAAAAAAATTCCACCCTGGAAAGTCATCCTAAATCTTAACTAGAAAATAAGAATAATTACTCTTTCTTAACCAACAAATTATACTCCCTTGTCTTGTGTATATAATTCCCATGCTTAGAAATGACCTAGACTAGTATAATAAACTTCCCATGAATCACCTTCTCTTGAAAATCCACTATTCGCACCAGCCGCTCAAACACTAATAAATCAGGATCTATCTCTAACTCGTTCCAATTCAAGACATAAGACAGATCTAGGTTGTGCTTATTAAATTGGGAGACATAGAATATGTCATGGATAAATGTAAACTTAGAGGGAAAAAATAACCTATATTCCTTCTTTTCAATCAGTTCAGTGATTTAAAAATGCAAAACATATCTTTGTGTTAGCTTTCCCTTATTCCCAAATAATGATTTCCCAGATGAGGGGCCACATTCAAGAATACCCAATAAACCATATAGTACTCAAGGTCTCGATTCCTCTGGTTAGATTAAGATTTTCAGCGAATCTGAGTTTTCAATATCCACTGCTTGATTAAATTGACCTTCTTAGATGTCTCTTGCACAAGGGAAAACCCCAACAGTGAGGTCTCACCTACCTCATCCCAACATGGGGGGGGGGGGGGGGGCTGAAAAGGTCCTCCATAGATCTCCTCAAAAGTATCCATTAAAATTTAGGATTGGTAAATAGTTATATAAGAAAACTTAACCAATCCCAAATAGATATCCCACGAACCTCTGAAGTCCAAGACACATGCACAAAGCATGTCTTCCAAAATCTAATTTTCCCATTCCATCTGACCATCCGTTTGAGGATGGTATGCCATTCTCATCTTAATATGTGACCCAAAATCCTTCTGACAGACTTCTCAAAACTGAGAATTAAAACGTGGTTCTTTATCCAAGACAACTACTGACGACACACCATGAAGCCTTACCACCCCCAGAATATACCATCGGCCCAGCTCATCCACTTTAAATACATCTCTGATCAAAATGAAGTGGGGTGATTTGGTCAGATGATAAGACACTACCCAAACATCATTATTACCCCAAGGTGTATGTGGTAAGATAATTATGAAATAGATGGAGACTTCATCCCACTTCTAAGTAGGAACGGGTAATGAATGAAGCAAACTAGGAGGACTTTGATGCTCTTATTTCACCTGCTGACATGTAAAACACTTCAATACAGAATCATTTATACCCTGCAACATAACCGGATACTAGAACTGCTGACAAATATCATAAGACATTTTAGTATCACCAATATAAACAACCCACAAAGATTGGTGGCTATCCTACATCACCACACAATGATACCAATGAACTGACTTTGAAAAATAAGATTCCATCAGGAGACAAAGATCAATCAGATGATGTATCCCCACCATAAAGTAACTATATAGACCACTGACACATCTCGTCACTGGGATTCTCCCACCGAATCAACTCCAAAATAGAAGGTGTAAACTGCGCACTTTCTAGAAAAGTACCTCTACTGTGCTTCTTGGTCTCTACATGCATTTATGAAAATAACCCTATCAGAGTCCACTCATCACTGGAAATCCTAAAATATTTCACCAGAACTTTTCTACTTAAGGAACTAGCTACCACATTACCATTTCCTAAGGTATAGATGATATCAAAGTCAAACCCCTACAGGTCTTCAATCTAGCGATGCTGCCTCAAATTGAGATCCATTGGTGAGAAGATGTAGTCCAAGATCGTATGATCACAATAGACCAAAAAATTCTCCCAAAGAGGTAGTGAAACCATGTCTTCAAATCATGCATCATCACCGGTAACTCCAAGTTGTGGGTTGGGTAATTCTTTTCATGTGGTCAGATTTGGCAAGATCCAAACGCCACCTTGTGATCACCCTACATAAGCACACACCCACGACCCATAACTGAAGCATCTAAATACCCTACATAGCCCTTTCCAAGTTCCAGAAAGATAAAAATAGGGGATGAAGGAAAACACCACTTCAACTACTCAAAGGATCCCTAACATTCTGGGCCCCATTCAAACTTAATGCCTTTCTGCATTAGCATGGTCTTGGGAGAAGCAAGCTGAGAGAAATACCAAACAAACCACCTGTAGTAACCTGGAAGGCGAAGTAAATTCTTGATCTCAAACACATTATTCAGATGATCTCATGACATAACTGCATTGATCTTCTTGGGGTCCACTGAAATCCCCTATTCTGGTATAACATAACCCAAAAAATTCACATCCCTGACCCATAAAGTGCCCTTGGATAACTTTTCATAAAGGTGATGATCATACATAGTGCCCAACATGGTCTGAAAATGACACTCATGATCTTCTTTGGATCTAGAGAAAACTAAGATGTCATCCATGAATACCATGAAGAATGAGACAAGATACTAGTGGAACACCCTATTCTTGAGTTCCATAAATACCTCTAGGGAATTGGTCAATCCGAAAGGCATGAACATGTACTCAAAGTGGTTGTACATGATTCAGAAGGTTGTCTTTGGGATATCCTCCTCTCTCACTCTAACTTGGTAGTAACCCTAACATAATTCCATCTTGGAAAACCAATTTTACCCATTCAACTGATCGAACTAGTTTTATATTCAGGGTAACGGTTATTTATTCTTGATGGTTACCTTATTCATCTTCTGGTAGTCAATTCCCAATTGGGGGGATCCATCAACCTTCTTCAAAAAAAGAACAGAAGAAACCTAAGGAGAGATGCTCGGGTGAATGAATACTTTGTATTCTAAATAGTCTAGTTATATCATTAATTCCATCAACTCATTGGGGTCCATAAGATATGAGGGAAAAGATATCGACTGTGTTCCTAGTGCCAAATCAATCAGGAACTCCACATCCTTCTCTGGGGGAAAGCCTAAAAAATCATCTGGAAACACCTCTGGGAACTCATACACTAAATGAGGTAATCCACCCTTAGGATCAAAACCATCTTCCTCTAGAATTAGTGAAGATAACTGGAAGCTAAGGATTACCAATTATAGGAGTGGAGGTCCCTCACATTCCAACCGAGGATCCCATTCCCCAAAAAAAACAAGAGGACTCCCATTAGGTTCCATGAAACTCACCCACCACCTATAACAATCGATATGTGCTTGAAAATTCACTATCTAATACATGCTGAGGATTACATCGAAAAAAACCATATCCAAGACTAGGAGGTCCCACTCCATATCAACCCTTGACATGGAAAGTACACATGATGGGTACCTAAGACATTGCTCCTAATTGTTACCCAACAACATCACCAACTCCATCAAAAAAGACAACAACTCAATTGAAAAATTTAGAAGGTTCCCTATACAGGAAGATATAAAAGAAACAGTAGCACCAGTTTCAAAGAGAACAAAAAATAAAGAAGATGCAATAAATATTTCCCCTTGAACTATTGAAGGCCCTGTGTCTTATCTTACTAGTGCTTGATCTACATCATGAAGATTCCTAGTCTCTTCCTACGAATGGACACTTGACTACGACTCTACCCTAAACTGGCTCTTACCAAAAGATGATTTGGCCCTACCACCATGACCACAAAACCAATATCTCACCATCCTAGATGGATTTTACTAAATAGATGCTCCCCTAGAATCCACAGATCCTTCCCCACTCTGATGGGGACACGTCACCTTGAAAAACCGCTGAAAGTACCCCATAGATATACACTAATAACAAGGAATCAGAGGACATGTACATTAAGGTTGTGTGTGCCCTATCCTCCCACACTGGTGGAACATGACAGACCTCACATCAAAATCCACAGATGATAACTACCTATAAGGATGGGATGAACTACCACCACCCATTCCCCCTAACCAAACATACCATTTTGGTTCATCTCTACCATACAAGCTCAACCAACCAACTTGGTACATGTGTTCATCTTAAATAGGAAGACCTGGGAATAGATATCTGGCCACAATCCCTTTTGAAATCTCTAATCCTTCATCTATTCATTAGAGACTATCTCGAGGGAATATCATACTAGATTAGAAAAGAGGTTGGCATACTCCATCACTAACTACTCCCCCTAAATGAGATCCATAAACTCCCTAGATTTTGCATAAGTCAATACTTCAGTATAGTACTGGTCATTCAAGATTGACTTGAATTCCTTCTAACTCATCTATTCATGCTTCCCAGATTAAATCCATGATTCCCACCACATGAGACTCATAATATCTAATATAAAAGAGGATCATTTTATCAGGACCTCCTCATGTGTGTCAAGGAACACAAGCATGTGCTCGATCTTCTCAAGCCACTCCTCTACTTCCTGGGGTTTCATGGTACCTCAAATGGGTGGAGGATTGTTCCACAGAAACTCATGAGATTTTTCAATCCTAAGAAAATACACACCTTTTCTAGATGGTCCAGGACCAAGATCCTCTCCCTATCCTAGATCATAGATATCCCAAACCATAGCTTCCACAAGCCTTTGATCAAGCGGTGAGAAAGAAATCTCTTCAGCTTCCTTTCTGTGGGTGCATGAGATCTTTTTGGGGAGGTATGTTGCTACAAAAAAGAAATAGTCACAAGAGAAAACATTAGTACAACATTTATAAACAATTTTTGTAATAATTTCAAATATAAATAATCCAACTCATCACAAAAATGAAATAATCAACTATTTCACCCTCACCCAATTTCTATATGTAGTCAGAAGCCTGTATGTCTCACCTGAAAGTGAAGTAAAAAAATTCCAACATCCCATGGCAAATTGAGGTTTTCATGAGAGGTGAAGGACAAACACCCTACTCACATCAATAACATTGAGCCTCAATATTAATAACTCCTCTATAACCAGACTCATCCCAAACAATATGATCCAAGAGCTTAATCATGCTTTGATACCATTTTTTCATAAACCAGATCGGGTTTCCATCCAAACCAAAAATCGACCCAATATATGGAAAGTCTCAAAGGGAATTCCATATCTCCAAAAGCTTTAATAAATTACTAGGTATCATAAAAAATGGTTTGGGAATGATTTACTAGATCTTAGAAACGTTAACCAACCACTAACAAAAAATAAACTGAATTTGAAAATTCACACCAAAAAAGTATTGAAAAATATTCAAAAGTAAATTACATAGTTTAAAAAAACCCAAGAGGGCCACAAATAAACAATAGTAGCAAGTATAACTCAAGAATCGCCACACGGCAATGGGAAATCACCCCAAGACTCCTCTACAACACCACACATAGAAATATAGCTAACAACCTAAACTTCCATATCCAAGGACATTGCCCTTACCTATGTCAAACATTATCTGGTCTACTTACACCAAAGGGTGTAAACAGGGTGTGACACTGTGCCCAATAGGATGCCACCAAGAAATATTCCACATGATAAACATTTTAATACAACAATATTACAAGTTTTTATAAATAAGAAATTCTATAATAATTTCCAAAATGTGAAACTTTAAATGAAAACAACTTTCAAGAGGGAAATTTTGAATAATTTACACTTTTAAATAACAAATAAATTATATTGAATTTTCCAACAAAGAAAACTGTATGTTGACATTATATACAATATAGCGGATTATCTCTAGTCATAGGAACACCCTTAGGCACTAGCTAGCTGTGGGGCCCTAGGTATATCGTATCTCAGTTTATAAGTAACCATAACCAATATCCTTATCATGCATGAGCCACTAGTTGGGGAAAAAAATGGAATAGTGGTCCCCAAAATCATAAAAGCTTATTTAGTGATTCATCATCAAACATTCTAAGTGAAACTGTGATGATACCACTACCGGATCACTAGCATACTAGTCCTAGTCTTCCCACTTAGACACAAAAGTTTCTCTCTTTGTGCTCAAACAAATTCCACCTATTATAAAATACCATTTTAACAAAGAAATACCATTTCTTAATCATACACACACCAAATAGTAACCAACATATTTTCACCCTTTGTGTAAATCAATAAACCATTCAAAATTTTCTTTAAAAAATTTCATGAAGTAAAACAAGACATTGCACAAAAAATCCTTTTAAAACCCACTTTTAAGGAAAAATGCACCCCAATACCACACCAAAATAGAATTATATGCCATATAATCATTTAATAAACCAATTTAATATATTATAAAATTACCTCAAATGACACCACATGATTTACACATAAAAAACACACAATTTCAAGAAATAATGAAACTTTAAAATCAAATGTTTAACCAATTATATAAAAAATAAACATTGTGCCACAAAAAATAAGTAGGAAACATGATAGGAAGGTCAAGAAAGAAATCTAACTCATAAAATAATGATTACACGTGGAATCACCTACCTTATATGTCAATAATCCCAAATCTTTTTGTGAAACTTCAACCGCACCACCGTTGTACCATATGGAGATGAGAACAAACCCTAATCCACAATATTAGACCAATAAACAAAAAATAAAACCTTAGGGTTGAAACCATTATTGATGTACATTTGGATGTTCAAGAATAAGGGAAGAAACCCTAGAGATAAGGAATAAAAACAAATGAGGAATCACTTACTCGATGAATCGTAAAGTTCCACCACCAAAAACCCCTTAAAAATGAGTTCCAAGAGAGGTTGAGAGAGCTTGGGAGACTTTTATGGCTGTAAGGGTCGAATGGGGGAATAAATTGGTTATATATGTTTAATATTGGAAGAAAAAACTAGGAATAACATAAAAATGTTTTTGACCTAGACACCTATGCATGGTTTTTCAGTACAATTTTGTAAATTGTGCGGCCTGTTCTAGCTAACCAAAAATTTTCCAATTTACTAAATAATCAATGGGGTTAAAAGGGAAGACTGGGGGAAAAAGATAGGCCAATAATAGAAGTGTAAAATACATAAAAATAAGGGCATGTATGTTACAAAACCACACTACTTTATTTTCCAGAACTTTGGATGTTCTCATATACTTTGGATTATCCTAAGGGTACATACTAAAGTTTTCTCATCCTAGTTTCCAAAGGTAACTAAACCTTCATATGATACCAACTATAAAAAACCATACTTTTCATACATATATCTTACATTTTATTTGATAAATATTTATTACATAACATAACGATCCATTCCAGAATCATATAGGTCTATTATCTTTGGAAAATTGGATACCAAAAAAACTTGTTTGTAAGTAAACTAAATCATCCCCAATTATTTTTTTATAACTAGAAACCTTCTTAAAAATATATTTCATAATACCTTTCTTTATAACATGTGGAAAGGAAACATAAGAAAGGGTGAACCTTGATGATCAGTACGGGTAAACAATGGAGATACCAATGATCATATAAACATAACATGAGAATAAGGGTATGAGAATATGGGAATAACATTTCAACATCAAACAATACTTATCATATATAATTATATTTAGATATGGAATAACTATTTTAAATTAATAAGATTTGAATCATGAAGGAATAAAATAACATGATCCACGAGAGTATAACATTGGCATAATACACAAGTTTTTGGCATGTATATAAGTATAAAAAATCATTTACTTATTTTTCAAGGCCCATTAAAAATACCATCATAGTGGATTCAGTTAAATCCCAAAACCATCATTGTAGTCATGGTTCATACCCAAGACTATCATAGTGGAAAGAGTGTCTTACTAAACGTGGTTCACTACCCATTCTAGTCCTATTTATATAATGAGATTTCCATCATTACCCAATGAATTGGAGGGATATATAATTCTGGGACCAACCATAAAATAATTAAAATAATATATATGTGTGTAATAATATCATAATACATTCATCATATCAAAAAATATTAAAATAAACATGTTTCATAAAAATTCCACCAAGACATAACCTATGGAAAAGAAACAGGTTTCATAATCATTTCATTAATTCATCATAGCATTACCCGTGGAAAAGGAAAGAGTTTCCTAAAAATATTGTCATAATAATAATAAACCATCTAGAGAAATAATAATTATGGTATCACTAGATCATATCCCTGATAAAATATAAGTAATATCAAAGGATGTAATTATAGATGAAAAATTCCTTTAAAATATTACAGGGAGCATTTATTAAGGAAAATTCCATTTTTTCTTTGAAATCACTTACTTAAAATCTAAGAATTTCCCAAATATTAATGAAAATATTTTCATTAAAAATAAACTTGAATAAATTTAGAATAATATTTTAATAATTTATTAGTCATGATGATGAAAAAATCATTCATTCTGTGTATATTAAAACAAATAATCCATTCACATTTTCGGTAACAAAAGTCAAAAGTAACTAATTCAAAAAAAAGATTGCTTTTAAACCATTTTTTTAAAACAAAAAATTCGTAAAAATTACATTAAAAAATAATATAGGAGTACTAAAAACATCATTAGAAATATTTTTTAGAAAACAAGGATATGAAAAAAATAATATTTTCAACCTAAGAGAGAAATAATGTTTTTTTCATTAAAAAATATATTATTTTAGTCTATTGAGTACTTAAAGAGTTTAAAAGTAAAAGACTAATTTATAATACATAGGATAAGAAAATTCATGTGTTTATTGAGATATATATCATAATATTTTATCATTGGAAACTTAATTATAAATAATCTTGATAAATAATGAGATTGTGACATATAAGCCTTACCACTTTCTTAAAATTTTAATCATAATACCCACGAAAGAAATAACATTTTATGGATATTTATATCAAAATATTTTTTATATTAAGAATTATAAGATTAATTCAGGGGTATTATATACACTAAATGAATTAAACAAGTGGTGAATATGGTATGTGTCTCATAGAAATTAAAGTGTGACAAAAATCCCATACCTCAGGCCCGATTTCACTCAAACATGTTTGAAACTCTTTTATAATAATTATATATTTTTCATAAAAAGATTATAAAACCCTAATAATATATATCATACCATATATTATTTAATTATAACATGTTATCACTTGTGTATTAAAAATTATTTGTTAAAATCACTGTTCTGGGTAATAATTTCCTTTTTTTCAAGTATGTTTTGGTTTGATAGTTTCCATCCTTATACTTTTATCATGGTTAAAAAATCTACATAATTTTAATCATTATATAAATATCATATATATTTATTATATATTTATTTATATTAATAGAAAAAATTTATAGATAGGAAAATGAATTACACCGTAATGAAGATGGAAGACCGTACGTACGCATGAACGATGTTTCCATTTTTTAGATGGATGGAAAAAATTAAATGTAAATAATATTTTACCTTTAGAAAAAAAAATTATACCATATATATCATATATAATAATTAAATATATCCATATTACCATCCATATGAAAATAAAATGAAAAAACATAATATCACTTCTTGGAGGAAGTAGTCCACACGTACACATGAGTGGCATTATCGTTTTCCAACAGATTAAAAGGTAAGAAAGTAGATGTTATATTATAATGAAAATAATACTAATTATTTCATAAATATAATATATATAAACATTGAATTCATCATAATAGTCATTCATGAGTTATGATGATAGAAAACAATTACATTAGTTTGCGTGGTGGTTGTCTACCGTACACACGATCGACGATTTCATTTCCCATTTGATGGTAGAGGAAATTGATATAGGTTATGTCATTAATAAAACAGAATATTAGTATATGGAAGATATTTTTATTATTATTTCATCATAATTTAATATGTATTTAATGAGGAGTAAGAATAAATAAAACAAAAATTCTCGATTAAGAACAATACCTCTTTTTAAGATAACCTCTTTATGATTACACCTATTTCCTTCTTAAGATGATTTTTTGATCAATTAAAGGATTATAGGTCATGGTGAGGGATGTAATTAATGTATTTGACTATGTATTGGATGAACCAAAAGTATATTTATGTGTTTTTATGATATGAGGAGAGGTATCCGGTTATATGCTGGCTAGGGTACCAACTTAGAACTTTAATAAAAGAATAGAATATAATAAAGTCATTATCAAGAAAAAATCTTCCAAATAGATATATATTTTAATTTTTGATATAATAATATGTAAAAATGTCTTTAAAAAATAACTTATACAATTTTAATTGGAATACTTACTCTTATCTTTTGGTTTAACACTTGGTAAACCCAATAAAACCTTAACTATGGTAACATATTTTTACTACTTTTAATATTCATTAAAAAAAATTAAGTTAAAATTATTGAATAATTTCAATTATTCATATTAAAAATATTTAATTTATTTTTTCAAATTAAAATCACAAAAGTTACACAATTTAATTTAAAATTAAACCCATAAATACGATTATAAATCGATTTTATGAAGAAAATGATTCCTGAAGTATAAAAAGTTTTTTTCAAGACTCAACATGAAACTGATTACAATAAACTAAATTGTATTAATAATAATATAACTAATTTTAATTTTAAAAACATTTTAAAAAAATACGGGACATTTAAATACTCTAAATGAAAAGATACTTTTTAATAAAACTTAGTATTTTTTACTATTCATTGAAAAATTAATATTTTCTGAAAATTATAAAATATTCACTCTAAGATAATTTTTAATCATTTATTGAAAAAATTAATTTTATTTTTTCAAATAAATTTTATAAAATTTTCAAAAATTAATTTTAAAATCATTGCACAAAACCCCAATAAGCCATTTCTTAGAAAAAATACGGTTTTAAGCATAAAATTTGATTTATTATTATATCATGCGTATAAAAAATATTAGATGAATAATAAAAATTTGACTGAATAAATAATATATAAATTTTATTAAAATAATTTATTAATAGATATAAATTTAATTTATTAAGATAAACACACATTGCACTCACAAATACAGTTTTTCAGAAAAACATCTCCATTATTTTCAATTGGTATTTATTTTCATTTATAATTAACAGATTACCAAAGAATTAATTTTATACATTTGTAAAAAATTCATTTTTTTATAATTTTTTTATTCTAATTTATACCCACAAATCCAATGGTTAAATGATAACTATCTCATTAAATAATAATGTTTTAATAGTATATCACAATTTATTTTAAATTAGGGTTGTGTGTAATTCAAGCTATTAAAGAAATAAAAATCATTGGAAAAAAAATATTTCATAAATTCTTAGAGTTTTATAAGAAATAAATAATTGTTTAAATGGATAATATGAAAATATATATTCCCACCATCATAACTAATATTTTATTTAAATCTTTGCTTACAAGTTTCCATGGTTATTTCAAAGAAAATTATTTCTTTAATACTTTGGAAATTTTAATATTTTGTATAAGTGATTTCAAAATGGAAAAGATATTTTCTCTAATTATATATTCCAATGATATTTTAAATGAATTTTTCATCTATGATTACATCCTTTGATGTTACTAAATCTTTATTGGGGATATGATCATGTGATGTCATCCTTATTATTTATCTGGATAGTTTATGATTATGATGACGAAATTTTTATAAAACCCATTTTATTTTACAAAAGTTAAAATATGATGAAATGATAAATGTTTCATGATCTTATGTCATAAATTTGAATGTATTATTATTACGAGATATGTTATCCCATTATATCCCTTCAATGCATTAGGTAAAGATTAATGTTTTATGATCTCAAAGGGAACTTGAGAGGTCATCCAAAGCCTAAAGTAGATACCTTAGTAGTTATCCTAAGCCTAACAAGTGATGAATGTATTTTGGGATAAAATTAATATAATATTTATAAGATTATGATTATTACACACTTTATTGCTCTCTTTTATGACATTATATTATTCCAATGTTATGCTATCATGGCTTATGTTATTTGATTTATTTAAGATTAATGTATTTTAAACTTCTATGATTTATGTCATGACTCATGATTATGATCTACAAATTGATGGGTATGATTTTAAAATGTTAAACTCATGTTCTCTTACCCTTATTCTCATGTTAAGCTTACAAATAATCATTGAATAATATCTCACATGTTTAAACTTATTGGGAATCTGATCTCACCCTTTAAAATGTTTTATTTTCCCTAATATATTAAGAAATTGATTATGTATGACATATCTATTAAGGATTCATGTTGTGAAGAATTTAGTGGGAGATGATGTAGATATTCTATGTACCAGTTGTTCATGTATCTAATATTCAAAAGACACTAATCCTTTATGGTTATGGTATGTATTGTAATGATATGTAATTAATATTCATCTAGTAATATGCAATATTTATATATGTAATGTTTGTATCACCTCATTCAAGGAGTTATGTGCTAGGAATGATAATTTATTTGGTTTTCTTCTCCCATGACTTTGAATTTTTTTTGAGCTATATGTTTAAATTTAGAGGTTAATTATAGTGTATACTTATTATGTATTATAATTAAAATGGAATTTAGTTTTATATTGATTACTAACCATGGGTAGTGGGACTTTGGGTTGGTCAGCTAATCGGTCTGGGGGCTTAGGTTCTGTGTTAAAAATTTGGGGTTGGCCACTTGTCTAAAAATGATTTATCTTTATAAGGATGTTTTATTTCAAAAAAAATTAATCATTTACATGAAAGTGTATCTTGTACCATATGAATTTTATTCATTTTAATATGTATAAATATAGTTGACTCTTAATTTGGGTTAGTAACACAGTTTATGGATTACATAAAGAGTTAAATATAAATACAATTTGAATGTATTAATTTTGTAGAGGGAATAAATATCCAAAATAAAATCATTAGAAGTAGAAATATGTATAAAATTAATACATGAGATATGATGCTAAATATAAGTACCTAGACTTAAACATTAGATAATATTGAATTAAATGAATAATTCACATTCAAAATATTTTCAGGTTTATACTTTTAGAGAATTAGGCCATAAATATTACATTACATCTCAAAAATACAAAGTAGACACTTCTACTCAGTTTCCATTTTTTTCACAAAATAAAAACTCTTTGAAAAAAAATTGTCATTTCTAGTTCCACCTTTTAGACATGATGACTTTTCCTTGATCACATCCTTGACCCTATTCATCTTTAAGTCATGTGAAAAACATTTCAAACCATGGTAAGAGCATAAAAAGATCAGTACGGGTTATAAAATAAAGAAAGAAATCATTAGTCCATCAATACATACAAAACATAAAATCTTTTACATACCTTATAAAAACATAAGATTTATGTATAACACATAGAAAAAATAAATCATAATGGTAACTTGTGGCATCCATATCATACTTACATTGTAGCTATCACAACTACGTAGGGAGTTACATTTGGAATACCCATCATAGTATATTCCCTAAATCTCTTAGGAGAAAAATTCACATTTACCTCTGTCACATTACACAATGCATTGGAGAGATATATCGAGCTCACCCACCCTAGGTTTATCATGGAACCACCCATATACATAACAATGACCAAGAACAATAACATATTCATAACACATAAAACAAACATAAAAGAAAGATAACATTCCCACATTTCAATCACAATATATCATTTAAATATATCAAAATAATAAATCAATTATCAAATCCATTTTCAATACCAATATATGTAAAAATGATTAAATGGTGTTTACTTTTTTTTAAAAAACAATACGGCTTGTTAAGGAAGCCAAAGATCAAATAACGCTCATGGCGGAGAAAAGGTCGTTGTCACCGCTTACGTTAAAAAGAAACATTCTTTTTTTTCATTTAGTAAAACACTTCATAGAAAAAGATTCCCTTTAAATGAAATGAAAAATCAAAGGAGTTTATATAGCATATAAAAGAATGTTGTGTATTAAAACAAAATATGCCTCAATGAAAGGAGATTGAGACGAAGTCCCTTACCTCATGTCCGACATTACCCGTTTATTCTTTAATCTCATGAATAATAAACTAAAGTTAATTTATAATTTATTAAGAACCTTTTTAAAGTTTATTATTCCTTTTATATCACTTATTACCATGTTATAAACATTATGTAATCATTTAAGTTAATAATGGTTGTTTTGTCGATATTTGGTACTTAAGTCAAAAATAGACTTATTATAATTACAAGTTGTTCACGTGGTCAAAAGATCATTATATCCAAAACAATATTCATGATTTAGATATCATATATATAATATATATCTAGTATATTACTGAACTTATAATATTACATAACATTTGGAGGTATGAAATGAAATGCATCGTTCATGGAGACGGTAAGTCGTACGTACACATGAACACTACTTTCATTTCTATTTATTATTTTAATGGAATTAAAAAACAATGATACATAGGTATATTATAATTACAGTATAATATCACATATAATATAATTAACTCCATCCTTTATACGTCCCACATATGGCATTAATGAGCCATATCACCATGAGGGGGCGGTAGTCCGCACTTCCTCAAATAAAATTATCGTGTTTACCCATAATGGAAACTTTAAAGGTATGATATAAATGAAAATATAGAATCCTAAAAAAAACATAAAAATAATATATATCATATATAAATATAGTTCCATCTTAATGGACACCATGAGATGTGGTAGGAGATAATTGAATAATCACCGTTTTGTGAGGCCTTAGTTTTCCATCCACAGAAACAATATGTTATTTACCCACTAGATGGAGGTGTGTGAATGTGTAGTTAGAATACATCTCATAAAACATTCTAGTATATTAATTATACTGGTGTTTTTATAAAAGAAAAGAATAAAAAGATTTTAGGGGTTAGAGAAGTAAAATAAAAGAAATGAATTTAAGAGAAACCATTACCTTTAATTCAGGTAACTCCCTTTGGTTTGAATCAAAAGGACTTCTTGAAGTGTCTTATGCCTAAGGTAAGGATTCTAGGTGGAAGATAGGGATATTGAAAGATTATTTGGGAAGGTTTTGGACAAGACAAGGGTCTTGAGAGGTGTGATGAATGCGTTATAAGTGAAGGCTTTTTATAATAGGAGGAGGGTCTCTTTAGGAAAGTGTGAAAATATTATTTTATTATACAAAGATATTCAGTTAATAAAGGTCCAAAACTAATTAAAGTTGAAGATAAGATGACTAATGGTCGAAATAAAATCATCCAATGAGAATTGGACTGGTTTTGGATATTGTTTTAATATTTATAATCTAATTTATTTAAATCATTTATTAATAAGGTAAATACTGCATCATTATTGTGTAATAAGTAATTTAATTTATTTGATGTCTAAAAATTATAAAAAAATACCATGATGTAAGAAATATTTTTAGGTTTCCAATTAATATTTATAGTTGAAAATATGACTTAAATAACCCCATGTAAAAATTAATTTACAAAAAGATATTTGTTTGTGTAATTTTTGCTTTTACTTTAAGTTAATTAAATTAATGTGTCATTATCACTCCCAAGCGGCACTATGGGGTCCCAAAGTATACCCAAGGATGCTAAGTTTCTGATGTGTATCATCCAATAGGATTAGGACACCTATTAGAGTAATTTTATATTATTATAGTAACATGTGTTTACCCTTATTTACCAGATTTACACTTTAACTATGGTAAATAAAATATTTTCTGAAGTAAATATTCATAATGTATAAAAATTAAAGTTACCTATTTTCAAAATTTAGACCTCATGATTCCAAACATGGAATCCATTTTTTCAAATTCAAATCACATAATTGGCAGAAATTAATTTAAAATTAATTCCCACTCTCAAAATAAAAGGCATGTTTTTAAGAAATAATAACTATCAAAAGATTGACACTTGGTTGTGTCTAATTTCAATGTGAAATTAATTAAAATAACAAAAATTAGATTAAATGTTAAAAATATAATCTAATTAAACCTTAAAACCAATTATAAATACAATCTAACTATATAAATAAATTATATTAAAAGGCAGTTTTTAATTAAAATACAACTTTTTTCACTTTTCATTAAAAATTGAATTTTATCAGAAAAATATTAAAAATTTACCCAAAGTAAATTTTGATGTCCCAATTCTAAAGAATAATTTTATTTGTTCAAATAGAAAATATAAAATAGACCAAAACAATATTTAAAGAGGGTTCACCATTAAAAGGTGGTAAAACATCATTTTAAAGTAAATTATGGTTAAAATTAGATTTATTAACATTTTTAGCCTAAAATATTTATTGGATAAATGTAAAAACATTTAAAAAACATGTATAAAAATATTGTATTTAGTCCATATTAGTCATGCTAATATAATGAATAGGCGCTAACTACCATTTAAAATAATAATATTATATTATTATTATGCAACATAAGATTTCAAAGAAACTCGTTGTTGCGTATTGGTTATGCCATCGAACATAGAAACCCCTTTAAAATAAATTAATATTTAGTTTACAAATATTAATAAAAATGAAAATGTATTATTTATATATTTACCTAGGATGTTACATTAAAAGTTAAAATCACTTAAAAATACTGAGTTTTATATTCATTCTAGTGAATAACTCTTTAATACCATGATAATCCAATTGGAGAGGTTTTGACAAAGGAGGGTTCTTGTGAATTTTTATGTGTAAGTAAAAAAAGTTATGTATGAAATTAATTGGATTGGATACCCATATTTGAAGTATTATATGTGATACAATTAGATGGGAAACCCTAATATGATTAGGACACCAAAGAAATTTGGTTGAGAGAATCTAGATCATGGATTGGACAAGTAGTTGTATAACAAACAATCCATGGGTTATATATGATACGATAGAAATTTTTGTCTAACGAAATAGATAAGTGATTATAAAAATGTAAAAGAAACCCAAATATTAGTGAAATATGGATCTTGGAAAACTAATTAATAGGATATAATAATAGGGTAATAATTTTAGTGGGAGAACATTTAATAAAAGTCATTATTAAATCAATGAAAATATGATACTCATCGGATAAAATATTTTTCTATAAATAAAATTGAACCATCATATTACTTGACTTTGTGATCAAGTAAAGAAAAGGAAAATCTTAATAGAGTCAACTTCCTTGATTGATATTAAAACATAGTATTTCATTATTATGCAAGAAGGAAAATTATATATGTTATAGCTAACCATTCCTAAGAATCGGACTATTTAAGTTTTCTAATAATAAAATCTATATGCTTTCAATAGACATATAACAATTCAATTAAAGTTTCAAAGGAATCATTAGATATAATATAACTATTGTAATTTCAATATCCACTCATGTACTCAATATTATTGAGTATTTTAATTATTTAGTGAGATTGGAGGATTCCATTAAGTATTAATATGTCTATGGAATTTATTCTTCAATCATTATTTGAAAGGTTTTATAGATAACATGAGTTTAATAAAATTTTATATTATTTTATCAAATTTTTAAGGAAAACTGAGTTGGGAATGATCTGTCCGGGCTTTGGTCCAATGTAGATAGTATATAATTGTAAATGTTTAAGCAAGAGGAAGATAATTGGATAGTCAAATTGTTATCCTAGTCCATTAAAACCTAAATAACATGTTAAGAAATACATGGCTTTTTTCTATTAGATAATGTTATCTATATTACCTAAAGGGGTTTGAGAAAAATTTTGGAGAGTCCACATAAGGTATTAATATTATAGAAATAAATTCTTCAATTTTTAAGTGTATATGATACCAAATATAACTTTTAAAATTTTGGTAAATATATAAGTGTTAAAAATTAATTAAATTATTGATGAATCTTATAGCTTTCATTCAGATTGATAAAAAACGTTTCTATATGAAGAATTTGGATGCAAGGAAATATTTTAAGATTATATAGACCTGAATAAAGGATGTGTATTTTCACCTCATTATCGATGATATGATGAGAAAATTTATTTCAAAACAAAAATTTGTTATAACTAGTTTGAGATTATTGTTTTGATAGACATGGTTATGATTAATCTAATTATATAACATGGTTTTAGAATATGATAAGCATAAAAGTTTTTTTATCCATGATAAAAGTATTTTATCGATATTTTTTTTAAAAATGAGGGAAAGTGTCCCCGTCACTCAACAATGGTATATTTTAAATAAATAATATGTGTGGGTATGTTTAGTGGTATGTTTCCAAGTAATTTTTTCATATTTTAATTTTTAAACATTACAAATATATGAAATAAGTATTATTTCATAAAATCATACAAGTTTTTGACATAGGAATATAGTTTCTAAGTGGTTATTAGGGCTATGTTTAGACTTAGAGAAGTTAAAAATATAACAAATTAGTGATTATACCAGCTAGATTCAATGTGAAAGTCACTTTATTCCATAAAAGAGTGTAGGATGTGTTGGTAAAGAAATATATTAATGTGAATTGTTATATCTTGGTACCAAAATGATCTTAAATAAATAGTTTAATAGAAAGGTTCCAATACAATGGTGATAAACATAGAAAGAGTTCTA
The DNA here is from genome assembly GCA_963277665.1 of Viscum album. Lineage (NCBI taxonomy): Eukaryota > Viridiplantae > Streptophyta > Magnoliopsida > Santalales > Viscaceae > Viscum > Viscum album. The sequence goes on along the minus strand of OY728137.1, from coordinate 1,233,148,204 downwards.
AGTTGAAAAACAGTTTTTAACATCATAACATTTGATGTTGGGAAGTTAAAAAGTTTGGATACTATATTCAAGGAGTTGATCATTAAAAATACGATTCTAATATCACCATTAATAAAATAATATTTCATCATAGATTTTATTTGTTAAATTATTTTAGTGGGAATTTTTTTTCATATGGTCACAAAGAGATATAGAAGTAATTACAAAGAGATGTAGTGAGTTTAATAAAACCTCAAAATTGTAGCAAAAATAAGGCATCTCTGGAAGTCTATAAAATGGGATATGACTAGATGGTTCCTTATGTATGTTTTTTTATTATTTAATTTTAAGAATATAAAATATATCATGTTATAAAAAAACTAATACCAAATTTATCATTTTTTCATATTGGCTGAATATATGATAGATATTTTCTCTAAATCTATAAGATCATATGATGTATTTCATGATTCTTTGGTATGTTTTTATCTATGATATATTGATATCATATATCATATACATGGAAAATTCATAGTGTATGAAATTATCTCATTTTTTAAAGGTTGGGGCCGAAGCCTCAATTTATTATTTAATGCAAAGACCTCTTTAGACTGGGTAGAGGGAGACCCATTACATAGCCCGAAGTCCCAAGGCCAAGTGGGATGAATACAAGGCTTGAAATCCCATTTACATGTATGTTATAAACATATGAGTAAATGATACAAAATAATTGGGAGTGTCTCGTGGCCTATATAAGGAAGTAGTGACCATGATATGGTGATCATATGAGTCTATGTAAGCTTTATTCCAATTATATTCATCACATAAAGATATATTGTACCTATTCACTTAAGAAATAAGAGATATTATAATATCATATATTTGAGGAGGATCCCACCCAAATATTGGGTGATCAATTGATTCGTGGATACACCATGAAGGTGGGAGTCTGTTGGTTTTATCTTAATTATTTTCATCAAGAACTAATTAAAAATAATATTAGAGGATTATCAATTAAAGGTGAAATTTATTCATTTATATTACACATAATTTTTATTTCAATTCATAGTGATCTTGGGTTATAGTTTCTAATGTATTCCACTTCCTAAAACATGCATCGTTTGATCCCTAGATTCCTAATTGTGGTATCCAAGATTTTACCATCCATTTTGATTCATAAAAGCATATTGGAAAACAAATAATAACAGATATAGTATTATATTCATATTAGATGACATCAAATAGTTTTTTTCTATGGCTAGTCATATGATATGTGATATTTTAATTAGTGACATTGTCATACCATACGATATGAGATAATAGGTGGTGACATAGTGTCATTCATTTACTTTTAACATTTAATAAGGTTTGATATTGGTAGTCGTATCTTATGATGAAATTAATATGAACCATTCATGTGGTATAAAACATATCACCATATTTGAAATTCAATTTGAATGATTATCTTAAGCTATGATAACTAAAGGATTAATGTTATACATGTTTCATGTCATAAATTATGATAGCTTTGGGTGTTGGGTTTATCTTATGCAGGACAATGTATTGTAAAATTTGAATACCAAAAGCATTGATGGATGTATCATGTTCAAGAATTATCTATGAAAAAATAAAATTGATAATGAATCATGAAACAACATATGATATACAGTATATCATAAAATATAATACGAAGAAAAAATTATTTTTTATATTTTCAAATATGAATTGAATTATTTAATTTATAACTTTTTTTATAAATTATAGAAAAATCTATTTTGATATATTTATTTAATTTAAATGTTTTTATAAATAAATTAATTAAAAAATGATTACAATTAATTAATTAATTATGAAATATTTAATAAATAAATAAATATAAAATTAAAAATGTTAATATTAAATACCTTTAGAAATTATATGGTGTGACTTGTAATTTAGATATAAAATGTTTATATGAAAATTATAAAAGAAAAATGATAATGTTTTTATATTAAATTTTATGAATAGTTCATAATAATTAATATTCACAGTTCAAATTAAAAACCTTATCAGAGAAATTATATAAACTATATCAAAAAAAAGTTTTGATAATTGATATGATCAATTTTTAAATAATATTGAATATTTGATATTTAGATTATGTAAATTTTTTACATAATAGAATTGGATTATAACATATTTATATTTAAAATTATATATTTATATATATTTATATATAAAAGGATAATATAAAGGATTTCATATTGGAAATAAATATATTGTTTTTGTATTTATTTAATTATGGAATGTTCATAATGTGAGGAAAATTTATAATGTATTTATAATTAATTTTATTTATGAATTGTTTGTAAACTGTTTATCTCATGCTTAAATATATGAATTGTTCATTTATTTATTTTATTACCTTTTTTTTAATTCATGGATATAATTGATATATTAAGAATTATTGTTTGTATTATTTTACATAGTTACAATACTTCTATAAGTTATCATACATGCATGTAAGGAGTTATTATAAGGCCCCAGCCTTAAAACTTACTTAATCATGACTTATTTCAAGAATACACATTGAGGATCTTTTCAGGTTTAGATTTTTTGAGAATTAGATCATAAATCATGCATTATATTAAACATTTAAACAAGGCAGTTACATAAAAGAAAATATTCATTTTTCCCATCAAAGGATACATATTTAAATTAAAACATGGATTCTTTTGTGACACTTCCTTGACACTATCAACACATAATGTACTTTTCCCTTGACCTGTGAAAAACATTTCAAAAACTTGGGATGAGCATAAAAAGATCAGCAACAGATATAAAAGTACGAATGAAAACATTAGTACATGTATGCATAAGAATTAATGAAATCATACTTTACTCATAAAACATAAGCATTTTAACATACCTCATAAAATCATGAATAAATCATAGAAATCATAAGACATAAAGGTAACTTGAGGCATTCATAACATTCTTACATAGGGAGTAACCCTCATGGTTACGTTTGGAATAACTATCACAGTATATTCCCTAAATCTCTTTGGAGAAACCATAGAGTTTAACTCTTTTGTGTTACCCAATGCATTGGAGAGCTATATCGGGCTCACCCGCCCTTAGTTTATCACGGAACCACCCGTCTTCATAAACAATTCCCAAGAACCATAACATAATCGTATCACATAAAACATGCATAAAGCAAACATAACATTTCTACATTTCAATCACAATATATCAATAACACATTGATATAATAAAAACATTATCAAAACCATTTCAATACCCAAATAAAAGAAAAGTAAAACACGGTATTTATTTTTCAATTAAAAAACGTTATGGCTTGTAGAGGAAGCCAAAACTCAAATAATGGTCATAGCGGCGGAGAAGTCGCTGTCGCCCCATACACACGACAAAAACATTCCCTTTTGTTGTTTAGTAAAATGCTTCTTATAAAGAAGATTACTTTTGAATAAACGTAAAATTCAATGGTGTTTATACACTGTATAAAAGAAAGTTGTGTATAAAACAAAATATGACTCAATGAAAGGAGATTGAGACGAAGTCCCTTACCTCATGTACGACTTGACTTGATCGTTCTTTAATATCCTAAATAATAAACTAGAGTTAATTTTACTTTCTTAAGAACCTTTTTCAAGTTCACTATTAATTTTATATCACTTATTACCATGTTATGAACATTATGTAATTATTTAAGTTAATAATGGTCATTTTGCCGACGCTTGGCACTTGAGTCAAAAATAAACTTCTTGTAATTACAAGTTGTTCATGTGGTAAAATAAAAATTATATCTAGAACTATATTCATGAGGTAGATATAATATATATCATATATATCCAATATATTAATGCATTTATAATATTACATAACATTTAGAGGTAAGAAATGAAATGCATCGTTCGTGGAGATGGTAAGTTGTACGTACGCATGAACGCTACTTTCATTTCTATTTCGTATTTAATCGAATGAAATTAAAATTATATAAAGGTATATTATAATTCCAGTATGATATGATATATAATAACATTAACTCCATCCTTAATATTTCCCACACATGGCTTTAACGAATCAAATCACTTTGAGGGGGCGGTAGTCCACACTTCCTAAAATAAAGATATCGTGTTTAACCATAATGGAAACCATAAAAGAATGACATAAATGAAAAATAAAGAAGCATAAGGAAAACATAAACATAATATATATCATATATAAATAGGGTGATATATTAATGGCCACCATGAAAGGTGTTAAAATAAGATTGAACAATCATCGTTTCATGAGGCAGAAATTCACCATCCACAGAAACAATATGTTCTTTAACCATTAGACGAAGGTGTGTGTAAGTGTAGCTTGAATACTTATCATAACAACATCCTAGTATATTTAAGATACTGGTGTTGTTAAAAAAGAAAGGAATAAAAAGAGTTTAGCGAGTTGGAGAAGAAAAATAAAACAAAAGAACACAAGTGAAGACATTACCTTTAAATCGGGTAACTCCTCTTGGTTTGAACCAAAAGGGTTTCTTGAAGAGGTTTATGCCTAAGGTAAGGCTTCTAGGATGAATAGAGGGACGTGGATAGATAAAATGAGCAGATTTTTTCTGATCCAAATGCTTGAGAGTGTGGGTAAGGAAGTAGAGGTGGGGGCCTTTTATAAGAGGGAGGAGGGGCACTCTTGGAAAGTCAAGAAATGTTACTTTATATTAAAATGAGTTTCGGATTTTAAAGGTCCCACATTAATATATTTCAAGGATAAGGTGATAAAGTTTTGAAATATACTCATACAATAATTCTTTGACAAGTGTAAGTATTATATTTTACATCATCTTTTCATTTTATTTAAATCATTCATTAATGAGGTAATCACTGCATCATCATGGTGTCATAAAAAATTTAATTTATTTAATGTCTAAAAATTATAAAAAAATACTATGATATAGGAAATATTTTTAGATTTCCAATGAATATTTATATTTCAATATATAATTCATGTAGACAAAATTAAAATTGTTTTACTTAGGTGTTACATACTTTGTGATATTCTCCTTTCTTTAAAAAAATAAAAAGATAAAGTGGCACTATCACCCAAAAGTGATTCCATGGGGTCCCAAATTTTGGAACAAGGCATACCATGGTCGGACATGAAAAAACAAGTATCATTAGGACACATTTTGGGGTCATTTGTTATTATTATGATATTATTTCATTATCCTTAACTACCCGATTACTAATTAATCACGATAATTAAAGATAATTACCATCATTACTATTCATAATGTCCAAAAACAAAAGAGTCTTAATTACATAATTTGGAACTTCTGATTCCAAATATGGAATCCATTTTACTAAATTAAAAGCATTGAAATTGCAATAATTAATTTAAAAATAATTCTCGTCGTCAAAACAAATAGCGGGTTTTTTGAAAAAATATCTATGAAAACTTTGGCACTTGTTTATGACCAATTCCAAAGAGAAACTAATTATAATGACCACCATTGGATTAAATTGTACAAATATATTCTAATTACACTTTAAAACCAATTATAAAGATAATCTATCCATATAATTAAATTAGATGAAATAGAAGTTTTGAAGTAAAAGGTAGTATATTTCACTATTCATTAAAAAAATGAACATTGTCAGAAAAATGCCAAAAATTTATCTAATGTAAATTTCAATGTCCCAATCCTAAATAATAAGTATATTTTGATAAATAGAGCTTATAAAATTTTCAAAATTTTGATTTAAAAATGGTTTTCCATCAAAAGACGGTAAAACAATGTAACACCCCAAGCTTCTACGGTACGTTTCCCTTTGAATAATGCGATAGCGTGTGTTGTACGCAACCTCGAGTTCTAACACACACCACAACTAATTAAACTAGCCGTTGTGAATAGTAATACCTACTTTTTGAAATCATATATATTCTATATTTCAAAATGGACTTCATTTTTGGATTCGGAATATCAAAATTAGCCTAGGGTGAAATTTTGCTACATTTCAGATAACTTTCATATTTTGATGAATAGTGAAAATTTTTAAATTTTAATTAAAAACAACTTTTTTAATCAAAATAATTAATAGTGATAAATTATGAATTTGAGTGGTTTTAAAGTATATTTAAAATATATTTTTACCATTCAATTTAATGTTTATCATTGGACATAATTTTACAATTAAACCGAACATAAACAAGTGTCAATCTTTTGATAGTTATTATCTCTTAAAAACACGCTTTTTGTTTTGACAGCGGGAATTAATTTTAAATTAATTTCTGCCACTTCTGTGTTTTGAATTTAGGAAAATGGATTCCATATTTGGAATCAGGATGTCCAAATTATGTAAATAGGTAACTTTTATTTTTACACATTTTGAATAATTACTGCGGTAAATATTTTATTTACCATGGTTAAAGGGTAAATCCGGTAAATAAGGGTTAAAAAATAATATTATAATAATAAAAAATTACCCTAAAACGTGTCCTAACCTTATTGGTGGACACATACCCGACCATGGGCATCCTTGGGTCAATTTGGGGACCCCTTGGAGCCACTTGTATGTGGTAGGGACACATTATATTAATAAAGTTAAAATAAAAATAAAAATGGCATAAGCTTACATCTTTTATAAGAACAATTTTTACATAGGGTTATACATGTTGGATTTTCGATTATAAATATTCATTAGAAATCTAAAAATATTTCCTACATAATGATATTTTATTTATAATTTTTAGACATCAAATAATTTAAATTATTAATGACACAATAATGATGCAATGTTTACCTCATTAATAAATCATTTAAATAAATAAGATTATAATGATTAAAATATTATCTAAAACCTGTCCAATTCTTATTGGTTGATGTTATTTAGAATATGAGTCATCTTATCTTCGACCTCAATGATTTTTGGACCATTATAAACCGAATATAATTATATTATAAAGTAATACTTTCACTCTTTCCTAAAGAGCCCCTCTTCTCCCTTATAAAAGGAGACCACTTCTACTCATTCCTCACACCTCTAAAGCCACTTGTCTCGTCCAAACTCTGCCCAACTAAGCTCCCCACATCCCTCTCCTCCTCCTTGAAGCTTCCCCTTAGGCAGAAAGCATTTCAAGAAGTCCTTTGGTTCCAACCAAAGTGAGTTACCTAAATTAAAGGTAACGATTTCTCTTAAATTATTTTCATTTATTTTGCTTCTTCAACCCCCAAACTCTTTTTATTTCCTTTCTTTTGTAACAACACCAGTATCTTCAATATACTAGGATGTTGTTACAAGAAGGATTCAAACTACACATACACACAACTCCATCTAATGAATGATGAACATAATGTTTCTGTGGATGGAAAACTAACGCCTCACGAAACGATGATTGTTCAAATACATCTTACCGCCTCTCATGGTGGCCATTATGATGACACTGTAATTAAATATGATATTAATGATATATATTTTATATATAAGCTTCTGTAGTTCCATTTTATTTCATACCATTATTCGTTTCATGTTGTATATACATACGATAATTTCATTTGAGGAAGTGCGGACTACTGCCCCCTTAAAATGATATGACTCATTCATACCACACATGGAACGTATAAAGGATGGTGTTAGTGAACTTAAGTAACATGTATAAAATATTATATTATACTGGAATAGTAATATACCTATGTATCATTTGTATTCGATTCTTTTAAAATAAAAATTAAATGGAAGTAGCGTTCGTGCGTACGTACGGACTACCGTCTCCACGAACGCGATGAGATTCATTCTCCATCGTATCCATTCAAGTATAATTATCATTTGATGATTTAAAAATGATGTTTAAGGACTTGATACCATTCTGGATTTAAATAATATACAACTTATCCTTTACAAACATGTCTTACGTAACAAAACATACAAAAGCAAACAAGTAAGTTCAAACCTGAAACAACGATAATACTAAGATATTATTATCAAATCAATATTAAAAGATCATATATGATATCATATTAATGTATATGATTCTTGTATAATTTAATAACAATTATTTCACCATTATACAGGAGGTTAACCTACCCCAACCAAGGAAAAGTACAAGGTAAGGTTTATTTCACAATCTCTTCATTATCTGAGGTTGTTTATACGTAATAATCTACTGGGATCTCTTTATCATCCACATCCATGTTTCTTAAAAATGTATTTCAAAACATTTTTACTATTTACTAAAATATGAGTTAAAGTCATTTATACCCTTTTTGACTTTTATAAGTGGTTTATAAAGGAATATTTCCATCATTTTCAAAATAAGGTCCTTTTTAACCTTTTCAACAGAATTGAGGTAAGAATGTTTTTTTAACTTATACGGCGGGTGCGGTTATTTTATGCCGTTATAAAATCTTCAAAGCTTTCCTTACAAGCTTATAAGAATATTTTCAAAGAAAATGTTTTATTTTATATGGATCTTAAATGATTTCAAAATAAAAGGAGATATTTCTTTAAAAAGAATTTTGATTTCATCTATGTCAACATCCGTTGATGGATTTTAAGATTATTTGAAGTTGATTTATTATGATACAAAACTTCTATATTGTATTGAAGGTTTTGTGATATGTTTGACTATGGATGTGCTATTTTTATACCATTCATAGTTTATGGTGAAATTATTGACATTTCGTATGCTAGTTTTAATACGAATGTTTATGTTATGTTTAAACCTTTTCATATGGGAATGCATTGGACTTAATAAGTGACGGGTGGAGCCCGCTATAGCTCCTCGATGCATCGGTAGGTATCATGAGACAAACTAGTGTCTTGGCACAAGGCCTTGACAAAATCTTATTTGTAGTCTTGGCACGAGGCCTTGACTATGTGGTTATGATAGTCTGGCATTATGCATTCCAACATTATGAAAGTGGTTATTGATTTTTGCATGTGATTATTCGATTAGTAGGATATCCATGTGAATAAGTAAATGGCATTATTTCATTTTTACTTTTTCCATACTATGTTGAAGTTCAAGTTTAAAAGGCTTTTGTTTTAGTAATGCATTGCCTTAAATGTTTATTCTTATTTATGAAAGTTTCCGCCATATTGTTATCCTTACTGGGCATTTGAGCTCACCCCTTTTCTATGTTTTATTTTTCCCAGGATGTGAAGAAGTAAGTTATGAATGACCTGCAGGGATTTCATGAGGGGTTAATAGTGTGGATTGTGGAAACATTATGTTGTTGTATTAGTTTTTCATTTTATGACGTAATGTAAAACTTATGAATATATCTAGTGTTTCCAAGGCTACTAAACCAATCGGTCTTTCGAGTTTTGATCTTTCTTGTGATCATGCCAATGTTATGTAATTAATGAACCGACTCTGGGCAACTGGGGTCAGGGCGTTACAGTTGGTATCAGAGGAAGTTTAGTACAAACCATGGAAGCTAGATTTAGATAAACTCTGATTAGAGCACGTAGACCTAAGATGAACTTTGAGGATTAGTATAGAAGAACTTCCTAGAATTTTGGTATTGTAGAGATTTTGTGAATTTTACGAGCAATACATCCCTGTCTGGATACGAGCAGGTAGAGGCGGCTCTGGCACAGATGTACCTAGGGGTAAAACCCGAAAACACCGCGTTGAGCTAGACTCGAACGGGAACTAGTGCACGACAACGGGCCTTGCTGCACTCTTGGTTACGACACTCCCGGGGGATATGCTTAGGATAACTCTCATTTTCTTTACAAATCATTATGAAGGGTTTATGAGTATATACTTCCTCAAAGAAAACATTTTTATGATTATGGATTATATCCATAAATAGTTCAATTTATGTTAAGTGTTTTATAAGTATGGGATTATGTATTTTGATTCATAAACTGATCTAGTTTATGCCATTGTTTAGAAATGGCGCCTAGTGGAAGAAATGGAAACCGTATCAATGCACGCACTCCATGTAGGGATTTCCCTCCTGCTCAAGATAATTATAGTGGGGCTGGTGATGCAACTGGTTCCGATCAGCTAATCACCATACTGGGACAACTTACTCAGGTTATGAATAATAACCTTACCCGTATGGAGCACCCTGATCCGCAGCGTGGAGGATCAATGTTAGATCGATTCCTGAGGCAAAAACCACCAACGTTCAATGGGAGTACAAATCCCTTAGTAGCTGAGCAATGGATAAATTCCCTAGAGAAAATATTTCAGGCTTTGGGGAGCAGTGAAAGGGAAAAAGTTATCATGGCAGTTTACCGCCTCACTGGAGATGCTGATCAATGGTGGTAATTGATTCAAAACATGAAGGAAGATGATGAAGTATCAAATATGGAATGGAGGGAATTCAAAGATCTATTTTTAGAAAAATACTTTCCTCGCGACCATCGAGCAGATATGGAAAGGCAATTTCTGAGTCTGAGACAAAAGGAGGATGAGAATGTCACAAAGTATGAGGCTAACTTTACAAGGTTAGCGAGGTACGCTGGTGATTATATTCGCAACCCAAGAAGTAAGATTGATCGTTTCTTTGATGGGTTAAAACCATTTCTCCGTCGAGCATTAGTCTCACAATCCTTTTCATCGTACGAAGACATTGTCTCATGTGCTATCAAGACCGAAAAGGAATTCTCTAAGTCTTATGACTTTAAAGCAAAGCAAGAGAAGAAGAGACCTGCTGATCAATCTGGGAATGTAAATAAGGGGAAGAAGGAAGCTACCAACGTTCAGTGCTACAATTTCAGGGAGATGGGGCATTATGCAAATGCATGTCCTAAGCGTCAGGAGAACTTACCTTAGAAAAGGCCAAGGGATCAAGGCCAGGCTTATGCTATCACTACTGTAGAGGTAGAAGCTCCAAAAGACGTGGTGGCAGGTAATTTAATGGTTTCCTAAAGTTTAGCAAATGCATTATTTGATTCTGGATCATCGCATTGTTTCATATCTTCCCAGTTTGCTAAGAAAATTAGATATTTCCAATTTGATTTAATAAGGGAGTTGTCAGTTAAAACTCCTAAGGGAAGTATCGTTGCAACAAAGTTTTGTGAATCAGTCCCCATTAGAGCACATAAATTTTCTTTATCTGCTGATCTCATTGTCATACCTATGATTGAGTTTGATATAATCCTCGGTATGGACTGGCTTTAGGACTATGATGCGAAGATTTATTGTAAGAAGAAAGAGGTTACGATTCTTGATGATAATGATAAGGAACACCTTATTTTTAGAGCAGAATCGTCACCACCTAATTCTTATTTAGATCCACCCCTAGTAGCTCAACTTAATTCAATTATTGGGGAGGAAGAGAATGAAATAACTGCGGGTGAGGAAAGGAATGTTCAAATAGAGGATGTACCTGTTGTAAAAGAATTTGTAGATGTATTTCCAGAAGATTTACCTGGACATCCTCCAGAATGAGAAGTTGAGTTTTCTATTGATTTGATTCCTGGATCAAGGCCTATATCGAAGACCCCTTATAGAATGGCCACTGTAGAGTTAGTCGAACTAAAGAAACAACTAGAGGAATTGAGTAATAAGGGATTTATTCGCCCTAGTGTTTCTCCATGGGGAGCCCCTGTTCTTTTTGTTAAAAAGAAAGATGGATCTATGAGGTTATGTATCGACTACAGGGAGATCAATGCTATAACGATAAAGAACAAGTATCCCCTACCTCGTATTGATGATTTATTTGACCAACTGCATGGAGCTCAATACTTTTCAAAGATTTACCTTCGATCTGGATACCATCAGTTGTGTGTGAAGAAGGAAGACATTCCGAAAACAGCATTTCGAACCAGGTACGGGCATTACGAGTTTACTGTAATGCCGTTTGGATTGACTAATGCACCCTCTGTATTCATGGATCTAATGAATAGAGTTTTCAAGGAGTATCTCGATGAATTTGTGGTGATATTTATTGATGATATCTTGGTATACTCCAAAACCTACGAAGATCATGAAAATCACTTGCGCATTATCTTGAAGACTCTGAGGAGGCATGAATTATATAGGAAGTTTAGCAGGTGTGAATTCTGGCTTCAGGATATTTCTTTTCTTGGCCATATTGTCTCTAAAGATGGAATCTCTGTTGATCCTTCTAAGACCAAGGCAATCCAAGAATGGCCAGCACCTATGAGTATAACTGAGGTACATAGTTTTATTGGTTTGGCAGGTTATTATCGACGTTTCGTCCAGAATTTTTCCCGATTGGCTAACCCATTAACGAAGCTCACACGTAAAGGGGTTAAATTTGTTTGGACAAAAGAGTGTGAAGAATGTTTCGAAGAACTGAAGAGAAGATTAGTCAATTCTCCTATATTGACTCTACCATCAGGGAATGATGGGTTCGTTATTTATAGTGATGCATCGAAGAAAGGACTTGGATGTGTCCTTATGCAGAATGATAGAGTTATTGCCTATGCATCACGACAGTTGAAAATTCATGAACAAAACTATCCTACTCATGATCTCGAGTTAGCAGCAGTGATCTTTGCTTTGAAGATATGGAGGCACTACCTCTATGGTGAAAAATGTGAGATTTATACTGATCACAAGAGTTTGAAGTATATTTTCTCAGAAAAAGAACTCAACATGAGGCAAAGGAGATGGCTTGAATTACTCAAGGATTATGATTGCACGATACACTACCACCCGGGGAAAGCAAACAAAGTAGTAGATGCTTTGAGCAGAAAATACCATGGAGTTTTGAACATGATGAGAATTGAAAGGGATCCAATTTTCATGGATCTAGTGAAGATGGACATGGGAATAACCAGGGAAGGTGAAACATCAATGCTTTTTCAAATGGTTGCCAAACCATCTTTACTAGAAAGGATTAAGAGTTCTTAGACCAATGATGAAGAATTTCAGAAGAAGATTAAAGCTGTGAATGATGGGAGATTGAGAGACTTTGTGTATGAAGATGGAATTTTGAAATTCGGGAAGAGACTTTGTGTTCCCAATATACCTGATCTAAAAAGGGAATTTCTGGATGATTCTCATAGTTCCAATTTCTCTATACACCCTGGGAGCACCAAAATGTATAGAGATTTGAAAGAAAATTTTTGGTGGGACAATATGAAGAGGGAGATTGCTGATTTTGTGTCAAGATGTATGGTTTATCAACAAGTGAAAGCTGGAAGGCAACAGCCTGGAGGAGTCATGCAACCTCTTCCTATACCGGAGTGGAAATGGGACAATATTACGATGGACTTTTTCATGGGGCTACCAAAGACTCCTAGAAGGAACGATGCAATATGGGTTATTGTTGATCGTCTTACCAAGTCAGCACATTTTCTTGCTATAAGAGAAGATCTACCCCTGGAACGTCTAGCAAGACTATACATTAATGAAGTTGTGAGACTTCATGGAGTACCCCTATCGATTGTTTCTGATCGTGATCCCCGTTTTACTTCAAGATTTTGGAAAAGTCTTCAGAAATCTCTGGATACTGAACTTCATTTGAGCACTGCTTACCACCCTCAGACAGACGGACAATCAGAACGGACTATTCAAACCTTAGAAGGCATGTTGAGATCTTGCTCACTTGAATTTCAGGGTATGTGGGATCAATATTTACCTCTGGTATAATTTTCCTATAACAATAGATTCCATTCGAGTATTCAGATGGCACCATATGAAGCGTTATACCGAAAGAGATGTCGTACACCAACCTGTTGGGATGACGTCGGTGAAAGAAAACTTGTAGGTCCAGAACTGGTGGAGGAAACGATGGAAAAGGTGAAGGTAATCCAAAATCACATCAGAGCAGCTCAAAATAGGCAGAAGAGCTATACCGATAATCGAAGGAAGGATTTGGAATTTCAAGTCGGTGATCATGTTTTCCTGAAGGTATCTCCGTGGAAGGGAGTCATACGTTTTGGTAAGAAAGGTAAATTGAGTCCCAGGTACATCGGACCTTTCGAAATTCTAGAACGAATTGGGGTTGTAGCTTACCGATTGGCAATGCCGCCAAGTCTCTCCAAAGTTCACGATGTGTTCCACGTATCTCTGTTGAGGAAATACATGCCTGACCCAACGCATGTACTCACCTACGAGGAATTAGAACTGGAACATGATCTTTCCTATTGTGAAGAGCCCGTCAGGATTCTTGATACAAGAGAACAAGTACTGAGAAACCGGACGACGCGTCTGGTAAAAGTTTTGTGGAGAAATCATAAGATGGAAGAGGCAACGTGGGAACCCGAGGAACTTATGATGAAGAACCACCCGAGTCTTTTTATGCAGTAATACCCTAGAAATTGCGAGGATGCAATTATTTGAAGGAGGGGAGAATGTAACACCCCAAGCTTCTACGGTACGTTTCCCTTCGAATAATGCGATAGCGTGTGTTGTACGCAACCTCGAGTTCTAACACACACCACAACTAATTAAACTAGCCGTTGTGAATTGTAATACCTACTTTTTGAAACCATATATATTCTATATTTCAAAATGGACTTCATTTTTGGATTCAGAATATCAAAATTAGCCTAGGGTGAAATTGTGGTACATTTCGGATAACTTTCATATTTTGATGAATAGTGAAAATTTCTAAATTTTAATTAAAAACAACTTTTTTAATCAAAATAATTAATAGTGATAAATTATTAATTTGAGTGGTTTTAAAGTATATTTAAAATATATTTTTACCATTCAATTTAATGTTTATCATTGGACATAATTTTACAATTAAACCGAACATAAACAAGTGTCAATCTTTTGATAGTTATTATCTCTTAAAAACACGCTTTTTGTTTTGACAGCGGGAATTAATTTTAAATTAATTTCTGCCACTTCTGTGTTTTGAATTTAGGAAAATGGATTCCATATTTGGAATCAGGATATCCAAATTATGTAAATAGGTAACTTTTATTTTTACACATTTTGAATAATTACTGCGGTAAATATTTTATTTACCATGGTTAAAGGGTAAATCCGGTAAATAAGGGTTAAAAAATAATATTATAATAATACAAAATTACCCTAAAACGTGTCCTACCCTTATTGGTGGACACATACCCGACCATGGGCATCCTTGGGTCAATTTGGGGACCCCTTGGAGCCACTTGTATGTGGTAGGGACACATTATATTAATAAAGTTAAAATAAAAATAAAAATGGCATAAGCTTACATCTTTTAGAAGAACAATTTTTACATAGGGTTATACATGTTGGATTTTCGATTATAAATATTCATTAGAAATCTAAAAAGATTTACTACATAATGATATTTTATTTATAATTTTTAGACATCAAATAATTTAAATTATTAATGACACAATAGTGATGCAATGTTTACCTCATTAATAAATCATTTAAATAAATAAGATTATAATGATTAAAATATTATCTAAAACCTGTCCAATTCTTATTGGTTGATGTTATTTAGAATATGAGTCATCTTATCTTCGATCTCAATGATTTTTGGACCATTATAAACCGAATATAATTATATTATAAAGTAATACTTTCACTCTTTCCTAAAGAGCCCCTCTTCTCCCTTATAAAAGGAGACCACTTCTACTCATTCCTCACACCTCTCAAGCCACTTGGCTCGTCCAAACTCTGCCCAACTAAGCTCCCCACATCCCTCTCCTCCTCCTTGAAGATTCCCCTTAGGCAGAAAGCATTTCAAGAAGTCCTTTGGTTCCAACCAAAGTGAGTTACCTAAATTAAAGGTAACGATTTATCTTAAATTATTTTCATTTATTTTGCTTCTTCAACCCCCAGACTCTTTTTATTTCCTTTCTTTTGTAACAACACCAGTATCTTCAATATACTAGGATTTTGTTATAAGAAGGATTAAAACTACACATACACACAACTCCATCTAATGGATGATGAACATAATGTTTCTGTGGATGGCAAACTAACGCCTCACGAAACGATGATTGTTCAAATACATCTTACCGCCTCTCATGGTGGCCATTATGATGGCACTGTAATTAAATATGATATTAATGATATATATTTTATATATAAGCTTCTGTAGTTCCATTTTATTTCATACCATTATTCGTTTCATGTTGTATATACATACGATAATTTCATTTGAGGAAGTGCGGACTACCGCCCCCTTAAAATGATATGACTCGTTCATACCACACATGGAACGTATAAAGGATGGTGTTAATGAACTTAAGTAACATGTATAAAATATTATATTATACTGGAATAGTAATATACCTATGTATCATTTGTATTCGATTCTTTTAAAATAAAAATTAAATGGAAGTAGCGTTCGTGCGTACGTACGGACTACCGTCTCCACGAACGCGATGAGATTCATTCTCCATCATATCCATTCAAGTATAATTATCATTTGATGATTTAAAAATGATGTTTAAGGACTTGATACCATTCTGGATTTAAATAATATACAACTTATCCTTTACAAACATGTCTTACGTAACAAAACATACAAAAGCAAACAAGTAAGTTCACACCCGAAACAGCGATAATACTAAGATATTATTATCAAATCAATATTAAAAGATCATATATGACATCATATTAATGTATATGATTCTTGTATAATTTAATAACAATTATTTCACCATTATACAGGAGGCTAACCTACCCCAACCAAGGAAAAGTACAAGGTAAGGGTTATTTCACAATCTCTTCATTATCTGAGGTTGTTTATACGTAATAATCTACTGGGATCTCTTTATCATCCACATCCATGTTTCTTAAAAATGTATTTCAAAACATTTTTACTATTTACTAAAATATTAGTTAAAGTCATTTATACCGTTTTTGACTTTTATAAGTGGTTTATAAAGGAATCTTTCCGTCATTTTCAAAACAAGGTCCTTTTTAACCTTTTCGACAGAATTGAGGTAAGAATGTTTTTTAACTTATACGGCGGGTGCGGTTATTTTACGCCGTTATAAAATCTTCAAAGCTTTCCTTACAAGCTTATAAGAATATTTTCAAAGAAAATGTTTTATTTTATATGGATCTTAAATGATTTCAAAATAAAAGGAGATATTTCTTTAAAAAGAATTTTGATTTCATCTATGTCAACATCCTTTGATGGATTTTAAGATTATTTGAAGTTCATTTATTATGATACAAAACTTCTATATTGTATTGAAGGTTTTGTGGTATGTTTGACTATGGATGTGCTATTTTTATACCATTCATAGTTTATGGTGAAATTATTGACATTTCGTATGCTAGTTTTAATACGAATGTTTATGTTATGTTTAAACCTTTTCATATGGGAATGCATTGGACTTAACAAGTGACGGGTGGAGCCCTCTATAGCTCCTCGATGCATCGGTAGGTCTCATGAGACAAACTAGTGTCTTGGCACAAGGCCTTGACAAAATCTTATTTGTAGTCTTGGCACGAGGCCTTGACTATGTGGTTATGATAGTCTGGCATTATGCATTCCAACATTATGAAAGTGGTTATTGATTTTTGCATGTGATTATTCGATTAGTAGGATATCCATGTGAATAAGTAAATGGCATTATTTCAGTTTTACTTTTTCCATACTATGTTGAAGTTCAAGTTTAAAAGGCTTTTGTTTTAGTAATGCATTGCCTTAAATGTTTATTCTTATTTATGAAAGTTTCCGCCATATTGTTATCCTTACTGGGCATTTGAGCTCACCCCTTTTCTATGTTTTATTTTTCCCAGGATGTGAAGAAGTAAGTTATGAATGACCTGCAGGGATTTTATGAGGGGTTAATAGTGTGGATTGTGGAAACATTATGTTGTTGTATTAGTTTTTCATTTTATGACGTAATGTAAAACTTATGAATATATCTAGTGTTTCCAAGGCTACTAAACCAATCGGTCTTTCGAGTTTTGATCTTTCTTGTGATCATGCCAATGTTATGTAATTAATGCACCGACTCTGGGCAACTGGGGTCGGGGCGTTACAAACAATCTTAAAAAAATATTAGAGCATTCCATGCTTAAGATTGGATTTATTCTCATTTTAAACCTCTAAAACACTATCTAATTCATAAATATACATAATATAATAAAATACATAATTCTTTACTTGGTTGGGATGCTACATCCTTCCCCCCTTTAGAAAATTATGTCCCAACAATTTATTACTTATCGAATAAGTGGGGGTATTTATCCCTCATTGCATTTTCATATTCCCATTTTGCCTCTTCAATCATGTTATTTTTTCACAAAACCTTTACTTGATTAATCACCTTATTCCATAACACTTGCTCCCTATGGTAAAGAATTTGGACCTGTTGTTCCTCATAAGATAGATTCTCTTCCAGCCGAACTACCTCTAGAATCAAAACATGAGATGGATCTGGCATGTACTTCCTTAACATTGAAACATGAAAAACATTGTGTACCTGAGATAAAATCGGAGGTAAAGAAACTCGGTATGCAACTGATCCACTCTCTCCAGAATTTCATATGGTCCAATGAACCTTGTACTCAACTTCCCTTTCTTACCAAATTGCATCACACTTTTCCATGGTGAAACTTTGAGGAAGACATGATCATCTACCTCAAAAGAGAGATCCTTCCTCCTGTTGTCTGCATAACTTTTCTACATGCTCTGAGCTATTATCATGTGTTTCTGTATCAGCTGAACATTTTCTGCCAACTCTTCTACCAATTCTGGTCCCATCAACTTCCTTTCACCCACTTCATCCCAAAAATCTGGTGTTCGACACTGATTCCCATATAATTCCTCAAATGGTGCCATATGTATACTAGAATGAAAACTGTTATTATAAGAAAACTCAACCAAAGAAAGATGTTGGTCACAAATTCCATGATAATCCATCAAACAAGCACATATCATATCCTTTAATGTCTGAATTGTTCATTCTAATTGCCCATCTAATTGAGGATGAAAAGCTGTACTAAAATTTAATTTAGTACCCAATGACTTCTGAAGGACTTTACAAAAGTTATAAGTAAAACTGGGATCAAGATCAGATACAATGGAGAGGGGAAATCAATGTAATCTAACTATCTCTCCAAGATACAAATGAGAATTTTGATCTAGGGAAAAATTATCTCATATAGTAAGGAAATGAGCAGATTTAGTCAAGCGATGAACAATAACCCGGATTGCATTATTACCTCGAGGTGTCTTCGAAAATCCCACAACAAAGTCCATGGATATATTCTCCCATTTCCACTCTGGAACTGGTAAAGGATCAATCATCCCTTTCGGTAACTTCTGCTCTGCTTTAACCTATTGACAAGTCAAACACTTCACAGTAAATTTAGCAATATCTCTTTTCATTCCATCCCACCTGTAATACTCCCGAAGATCTCTATACATCTTAGTACTGCCATGATGAACTGAAAACGGAGAACTATGAGCTTCACATAACAACTCTCTCTTCAACTGTGAATCAAATGACACACACAATCTCTTCTCAAATCTCAAAACACAATCATTATCAATGTTTTATTCAGGCAACTTACCCTTCTGAACCCGCTCTACCTTTTTCAGCAACTCACAGTGTTACTTCTGTGCTTTCTTAATTCTATCTGATTGAGAAGATTTCATTGATACCTGAAACAAAATAGAAGAACATCCTGCACCAATAACTTCTATGCCAAAGTTCATCAAATCCTTAACCAAAGGATCACGTTCCAAACGTAACATTGTTAATGATGCATTACTTTTTTGACTCAAAGCATCAGCCACTTTATTTTCTTTTCTTGGATGGTAATGAATTGTACAATCATAATCCTTGATTAATTCCATCCATCTCCTCTATCTCATATTAAATTATTTCTGAGTGAATATATACTTTAAACTTTTTTGATCGATATATATATCACACTTTGCTCCATAAAAATGATGCCTCCACATTTTTAAAGAGAAAACAATAGTAGCTAATTCCAAATCATGTGTAGGGTAATTTACCTCATGAGTTTTCAACTGATGTGAAGAATAAGAAATTACCTGATCATTCTACATTAGGACGCAACCAATTACTTTCAATGAAGCATCACTGTAGATAACAAACTCACCATTCCTTGAAGGTAGTGCCAAAACTGGAGCATTCACCAATCTTCTTTTTCAATCCCTGAAAACAATCATCACATTATTTTGTCCAAATAAAATTAACACCCTTCCAAGTTATCTTAGACATTAGAATAGATAACCATGAAATATTTCTAAAAAATCTTCAGTAATAGCTTTCCAAACCAAGAAAACTACGAATCTCAGTTACATTTGTGGGTCTTGACCATTCTTCAACATCCTTTGTTTTTGCAGGATCAACAGTTATCCCATCTTTAGAAACAATATGACCAAGGAAAGAATTTTTTTTCAACCAAAACTCACACTTTCTGAATTTCCCATACAATTTATTTTCTTTTAAGGTTTTAAAAATAACCCTTAAATGAACTTCATGCTTCACTTTACTTTTATAAAACACCAAAATATCATCAATGAAAACAACCACAAACTTATCCCAGAACTCATGGAAAATTATATTCATAAGGTCCATGAATATAGTAGGTGCATTGGTTAGCCCAAAAGGCATAAATAAAAATTCATAATGGCCATATATTGTACGAAATGAGGTCTTCAGAATATCTGCTTCCTTTACCTTCAACTGATGGTACCCCGATCTGTGGTCAATATTTGAAAAATACTGAGCTCCCTGGAGCTGATCAAACAAATCATCGATATGAGGACAAGGATATTTTTTCTTAAAAGTGATGTTATTAAAGGTTCTATAATCAATGCAAAGTCTCATTGAACCATATTTATTTTTAACAAATAAGACAGGAGCACCCCAAGGTGATGTGTTAGGTCAAATGAAACCTTTCTCTAATAAATCTTGCAATTGCTCCTTCAACTATTAAAGTTAAATTTGAGCCATTCGATAAGGGGGTTTTGAAATTGGATTAGCATCAGGAACTAAGTCAATAGTAAATTCAACTTCCCGATCTGGTATTATTCCAGGAAACTCATCAGAAAAAACATCAGGATACTCATTTACCACTGACACATCATTAATCTGAACGGTTCCTTTGTTTTCAAAAATATATGCAAGGTAACATTAATTTCCATCTTTTACAAGTTCCTCAGCCTCTTGATATGTTATCAACAGTAAGGGTTCATTCTTTTACACTAACTAAAAGTATTTCGAGAAAGAAACTTCTTTAGCTCTATAATCAATCTTAGCATGGTTAACATAGAGCCAATCCATACCTAGGATAACATCAAACTTTACTAGAGGTAAAACAATAAGGTTTTGAAGTAGGTTCTTTCCATAGATAAGTATAGGAATATTCTTATAAATTCTTTTTGCCTCAACATTTCCCCCAGGTGTTTTTACCATAAGTTCAGGAGTCATTTCTTGAGATGGTATTCCCAATTTACTAGAAAATTCTTCAGAGATGAAAGAATGTGTAGACCCTGAATCAAACAACACGTAAGCATATTATAAGAAAACAAACAAAGTACCTGATACCACTTCATTTGATGGCCCAACATCTGCTGAAGTAGTTTCAAAGGATTTCACCACACCTTTATGCTTTTTGTCTGACTGCTTCCCATCGTTTGATCTCTTTGTCGAACACTCGTTTGCATAATGACCCATCTCATTACACTTGAAACATTTCACTAACTATAAATCAAATTTGGTCTTACCATCACCCTAATCTTTTAAAGTGCAATCACGAGCCTTATGTCCCATCTTACCACATCGATAGCACTTTCTAGAATTTAGAAGGCATTCCCCATCATGACTTTTAACACATTTATCACAAACTAAAAACTTAGTTTTCTTACCATCAGACCTATTTGAAGGATTATTCCCTTTATGCTGCCACCTCAGTCTCTTCTTCTGTTGGTTATTATAGATCACTTGATCATCAGAAAACTCCATTTCCACCTTCTCAGAACATCAAACAAGCTTTTCATAACTCTTGAACTCACAAGAAGCTAAAGCCCTTCGATATTTTGGCTTTAAACCTGAGTAAAAATGATTGATTTTACTATCAAGGTCTCAGATAAAATTTGGAGCATACATTTCCAATCGAGTGAACCATTCTTTATAAGCAGCCACTGAGTCGTCCTCTTGCCTCAATTCAAAAAAAAAATTTCATCCAAATTTGAACAGCCTTAGGAAAATACTTCTCAAGAAACATACCTTGGAATTCATCCCAGTCGAGAGCATCACTCTCATCAGTGTTCCTGATATTTTTAACCATCAACCACCACTAATCTGCTTCACCCTCCAAACGGTAAATAACAAGACTAACCTTTTGATTGTTTGAACACCCCATGACTTCAAAAATATTTTCCAGTGCTTTAATCCACCCTTCAGCTAGCACAAGGTCAGATGATCCTCTGAATGATGGGGGATGTTACCTCATGAAATGTTCCACCACTGACATGTTCCTCTGTGGTTGATCTGGCTGATCTTGTGCATGGATACCACCACCATTTATCACTTGAGTCAACTACACCATAATTATAACAAACTGTTCAGTTCCAATTTTGACCATCTTAGGATGCTGATTGGGAAGGTCATTTCCTTCTGTATGCCTTCCTAGCACTTCTTCTCTGTTTCCTCAACGGAAAACCATTCTGAACAAACATGTCTTAGATGAAGCAACATGGTAATCTTCAAATTCTATATCATTTCAATTTTATGATAAAAAATATTTTTGGAGAATCATTTATTATTATTCTAACTCATAATGTTATCAAAACCGACAATTGATACCAACTATAAGGTCCCATACTTAAACCTTACTTAATCTTGAGTTATTTCAAGAATACCCATTGAGGATCTTTTCATGTTTAGAGTTTTAGAGAATTAGATCATAGATCCGGCATTATATTCTACATTTAAACAAGGCGGTTACAAAAAAGAAAATATTCATTTTTCCCATAAAAGGAGACATATGTAAAATAAAACATGGATTCTTTTATGGCACTTCCTCGACACTATCAACACATTATGTACTTTTCCCTTGACCAGTGAAAAACATTTCAAAAATCTGGGATGAAAATAAAAAGCTCAGTAAGGGATATAAAAGTAAAAAATGGAAACATTAGTACATGTATGCATAAGAATTAATGAAACCATAATTTACTTATAAAACATAATCACTTCAACATACCTCATCAAATTTTGAATAACTCATAGAAATCATAATACATAAAGGTAACTTGAGGCATTCATAACATTATTACGTAGGGAGTAACCCTCATAGTTACGTTTGGAATACCTATCATAGTATATTCCCTAAATCTCTTCAGAAAAACCTTAGTGTTTAACTCCTTCACGTTACCCAATGCATTGGAGAGATATATCGGGCTCACCCACCCTTAGTTTATCACAGAACAACTCGTCTTCATAAACAATTCCCAAGAACCATAACATAATCATATCGCATAAAACATGCATAAAGGAAACATAACATTTCCATATTTCAATCACAAGATATCCATAACACATTGATATAATAAAAACATTATGAAAACCATTTCAATACAAAAATAAAATAAAAGTAAATCATGGTATTTTTTCATTTAAAAAAATTTATGGCTTGTAGAGTAAGCTGAAACTCAAATAATGGCCACAGCAGCGAAGAAGTCGTTGTCGCCGCATACGTACGACAAAAACATTACATTTGTCGTTTAGTAAAACGATTCATATAAAAAAGATTCCTTTTGAATGAACATAAAAAACAAAGTGTTTTATACACCGTATAAAAGAAAGTTGTGTATAAAACAAAATATGCCTCAATGAAAGGAGATTGAGATGAATTCCCTTACCTCGTGTCTGACTTGACTCGATCGTTATTTAATCTCCTGAATAATAAACTAGAGTTAATTTATACTTTATTAAGAAAATTTTTCAAGTTTATTATTCCTTTTATATCACTTATTACCATGTTCTAAACATTATGTAATTATTTATGTTAATAATGGTCGTTTTGTCGACCCTTGGCATTTGAGTCGAGAATAAACTTCTTGTAATTACAAGTTGTTCATGTGGAAAAATACCCATTATATCCATAACTATATTCATGATGTGCATATCATATATATCATATATACCCAGTATATGTATGAATTTATAATATTACATAACATTTAGAGGTAAGAAATGAAATGCCCCGTTCATGGAGACGGTAAGCCATACGTACGCATGAACGCTACTTTCATTTCTATTTCATATTTAATGGAATGAAATCATAATGATATAAAGGTATATTATAATTCCAGTATGATATAATATATAATATCATTAACTCCATCCTTCATACGTCTCACATATGGAATTAACGAATCAAATCACTTTGAGGGGGCGGTAGTCCGCACTTCCTAAAATGAAGATATCACATTTACCCATAATGGAAACCATAAAGGAATTCCATAAATGAAAAATACAGACACATAAAGAAAACATAAACATAATATATATATCATATATAAATAGAGTTACATCTTAATGGCCACCATGAAAGGTGTTAAAAGAAGATTGAACAATCATCGTTTCGTGAGGCAGAAATTCACCATCCACAGAAACAGTATGTTCTTTAACTATTAGACGAAGGTTTGTGTAAGTTTATCTAGAATAATTCTCATAAAAACATCAAAGTATATTTTATATAGTGTTTTTTATTACAAAATGAAGGAATAAAAAGAGTTTAGGGGGTTGGAGAAGAAAAATAAAATAAAAGAACACTAGTGAAGACATTACCTTTAAATCAGGTAACTCCTCTTGGTTTGAACCAAAAGGGTTTCTTGAATTTATTTCTGTCTAAGGTAAGGCTTCTAGAATTAATATAGGTATGTGGAGAGATAAAATTAGCATATGTTGGCCTATCCAAAGACTTGAGAGGTGTGGGTAAGGATGTAGAGGTGGGGGCCTTTTATAAGAGGGAGGAGGGGCACTCTTGGAATGTCAAAAAATGTTACTTTATATTAAAATGAGATTTGGATTTTAAAGGTCCCAAATTGATATATTTAGAGGATAAGGTGATAAGGGTCCGAAATATACTCATCCAATAGGTCTTTTACAAGTGTAAGTCTTATATTTTACATTATCTTTTCATTTTATTTAAATCATTCATTAATGAGGTAATCGCTGCATCATCATGGTGTCATAAAAAATTAAATTTATTTAATGTCTAAAAATTATAAAAAAGATACTATTATGTAGGAAATATATTTAGATTTCCAATTACTATTTATAGTCCAAGATATCATTTATGTAGAAAAAATCAAAATTGTTTTACATAGGTGTTACATACTTTGTGATATTCTCTTTTCTTTTATTAAAATAAAAAGATAAAGTGTCACTATCACCCAAAAGGGATTCCATGGGGTCCCAAAGTTTGGAACAAGGCAACCCATGGTCTTACATGACACAACTAGAAGAATTATGACACATGTTGGGGTCATTTGTTATTATTATGATATTATTTTATTATCCTTAACTACCCGATTACTAATTAATCACGATAATTAAAGATAATTACAGTCATTACTATTCATAATGTCCAAAAACAAAAGATTCTTAATTAAATAATTTGGACCTTATGATTCCAAATAAGGAATCCATTTTACAAAATTCTAAACATAGAAATTGAAATAATTAATTTGAAAATAATTCCCGTTGTCCAAACAAATAGCGGGTTTTTTGAAACAATATCTATGAAAAGTTTGACACTTATTTATGCCCAATTCCAAAGTGAAACTAATTCTAATGACCACAATTGGGTTAAATGGTAAAAAATATATTCTAATTACCCATTAAATCAAATTTTAAAGATAATATAAACATATAATTAAATTAGATGAAAAAGTAGTTTTGAAGTAAAATGTAGTATTTTTCACTATTCATTAAAAATGAACATTGTCAGAAAAATACCAAAAATTTATCCAATGTAAATTTCAATGTCCCAATACTAAATAATAAGTTTATTTTGACAAATAGAGCTTATAAAATTGTCAAAACTTTGATTTAAAAGTGGTTTTCTATCAAAAGGCGGTAAAACAATCTTAAAAAAAATATTAGAGTATTCCATGCTTAAGATTGGATTTATTCTCATTTTAAACCTCTAAAACACTATCTAATTCATAAATAGACATACAATATGAAAATAAATAATTCTTTACTTACTTGGGATGTTATAGTTATATGATAGGTATGGTAATTGATATGATTTTATTTTACCTTAAATTTTGCCGGAACTAGGTTTTGAGCTTGAATTTAATGGTGGTTATAGTTTATATATATTAGGTGTTATAATTATGATGGTACTGAGGTCTATATTGATTAAATTGACCATTCATAGAGGGACATTAATCCAAAATACTCATTTACCCATAGGTGTTTTCTTATCTAGAAAATTAAAGGTTAACTATTTGTCGCTCCAAGATTACTCTTATATGGATTTTTAGTTTCACATGATTGTAACCTATACAATTAATGGTTTTTTGTAACATATGTATGAGATTTATTTATATATTTATAAATATCATTGTATTTTTAATTCCAATTAATTTCACATGCTTTGAGTTTTATAAAGAGTTACACATCAATACGGTTTTAATATATTGATTTCATAGAAAGGATATGAAATGAATCATTATTATCATGAAATAAAGTTAATAACATGAGATAATATAGAGAGATTAAATCCCATTTTAAAATACTATGTTCCATATTCCTTCCAAATAAGACACTTTTCAAGACATAAATCACTCAACTAGGTAGGTTATGCCTTCAGTAACCCAAGTTTTTCCTGATTGAGACTTAACACAATTTTGATGTCTCTATGTCCTTGGACTACCCCATGTATAAAAAGTAAAATTTACCCTTTTATAAAATCTCAATGTTTTTTGATATTTCTATTAACCTCGAGGTATGGTGTTTACCCACATGATGAGTCTTAGTGAAATTCCAAGCATAATGAATTTTAATGGGTTTTAATATTATGTAATTAAATAAATATTGATTCCATGATCATGAATAGTGATATCTTAGTGATCCTGGATTTTTATCATTTCAAATCTTTAGAATATTCTTATAATATTTTTTGAGGTTATTCTGGGATCTGTTTTGGAGTTTGAGTGTTGTGGTTCTTCGAAATAATATATTATGAAAAATATATTATTTTTACTGTGTGAATTTTCATTAATGATGGATCAAATATATATTGAGACCTATACTTTTCATAAATAATTATTACATATTTTAGAAGAATATTAATTACATAACATTACAATACATTCTAAAATCTTATAGGTCTAATGCCTTTGAAAACATTTGATAGATAAACAACTTTTTCATATAATACCTACATAATATCCCACTATATTCTTCCTTACTAGAACCCATTTTAGAAACATATTACATAAAAATACATTCAAAAACAAGGGAAAGGAAACATATGAAAGGGTGTATAATGACCCTCAATTTTCATACATTAGTATTTCATTATTATTTTTCCAGAATACTTAATACATTACACAAATAGACGCACAATGAACATACTAGTCTAGTACATTTGGAAACATGAAAACATAAACATCGTAACATAATTGAGTTGAATGATCTCACACTAGGTTACTCATAAATAGAAACCATCTTAGACACATCAAACATAATACATATCTTCATAACATGGGGAGAGGAAAAACAAAAAGGGGTGATCTCAGTTGCTCAGTAAGCATAAACCAAAGAGATTTGTAACCATAAATATTTTCATAAGGGTATGATAATGTGATCATGATATTAGAATAGAATACCCTACACAAAAAATATCATACACATGATTCATGGAATAAATATTTCCAGTTCAAAAGTCATTAAACAGAAGGGAATAAAAATCATAAGCCATGAAATTATAATATAGTTATTATGACATAGAATTAGTTTTAGGAACATAATCATATAAAATGATTTCTATAGTAGTCAAGGCATCATTTCCAAGTCCATATTAGTAGTATGGTTTCACAGCCCATGCTATCTTGGTAGTCATGGTTCACTCCTGTGACCATCTTAGTAGTCAAGGTTCACTCCTAAGACCATCTTAGTGGACAAAGTCTGTTACTAAACCGAGTTCACTTTCTATTCCAGACATGTCTATCATGAGATATAAATCTTCAACCAATGTATTGGAGGGATATATTGTTCCCATCCATCTCATAAAAAATCATAAATACATGTGCCATAAAATCATAACCAATTATATCATAACCTATGAGATGAAATGGGTATCATAAACATGTAATCATATCCTAACCCATGGAAAAAGAGTCAAGTTTCATAATCATTTCATAAAATCATAACCCATGAAAAGAAGTGGTATTCATAATCATATAACCTATAAAAGTTTAATGGGTTATATAAACATACAACCCATGAAAGAGGAACAAGTTTCATAAATATATAACCTATGAAAGAGAAATAAGTTTCATAAACATCATTCCATCAAAACATAAACCATTCAATAAAATAATATGAATGGAACTTTTGGATAATTTTTCATAAAAGAATGATCAACACCAACATATTTCAAATTATATGGAAAACAATTTGTAAATATCCTTTTAAAAATATTTCCTAAGAAAAATATCATTTCTTCTTTAAAAAAATATTTTAAAACAGAATGGATTTTTAAAAAAAAATTTCTTTGAAAACATAAAATGGAAGCTTGAAAATATTTGGAAAACCATTTTTTTAAAACATATAAAAGAATCTTGAAAATATTTTCAAAACTATTTATTTTAAAAGGAATATTGAAAACATTTTCTAAAACCATTTCTTTGAAATGGAAGATTAAATTTTATTTTGAAAACCATTTATTTTAAAATACTTTCAAAACATATAAATAAAGGTTTGAAAACAATAAATAAATTTAAAATAGTTCTTCCTTGAAATTTTTCTTTATTTATAATTTTCAAAACATTTTAATAACACATTTTTGAAGACATGGTTTTTGAAATAGACAAATTTACAAATGATAAGTGAAATGAAATCAGATTTTATTAAAAACATTTTCTTCATTATATTGAGTACAAAAGAGTGGAAAATGGTGAAAATAGATGAAAAAATCATGAATAACCATAAGAAAATAAAATTCATGAATTTTCTTGAATGATGGATCATAATATTTCATCAATGAAAGCATAGTCATAAACTACCCTGATAAAAAATGGGATTGTTGCAATAAACTCTTACCACTTGGTAACATGGAATAAAGATACCCATGTAAGAAAATGAAATTAATTTAATCTTAGTATATAATAAAATTAATTATAATCACGATCCTAAATTTAAAATGGTAGTATATACACCTCTCAAAAGAACATAGTTTCATAACAAAACATGTGTCACAAAAAAGGAAAATTGAGACAAAACTATCTTATTAATTTGGTATCATTCAAATGGTAAAAACTCATGAAATAGAAATAATAAAATTTATATTTAAATAACCATAAATTGAAGGATAATAATCATAAAATAAATTCAAGTGATGTATATACACCAAAAAATAGAAACGAGTGGGGAATAAGGAATAAATCTCACCAAAATAAATGTGAGATGAGAAAAACCCTTACCTTATGTATTGACTCTCGAAATACTCATAAAAACATCACATATAATTAAGGTAATTTTATTATAAATCTATAAAAAACATATTATTATATATAACACCATATATAATTTTATTATGATTTTACATTTCCCATTTATTAACAATTTCATATTAATGTTATGCTTCGGGTAATATCTGCTTTGTTTCTTCATACATGTTTTGACATGTTATACTTTATCCTCTTATATAGATCATGATTTATTAATTTTAAGAATGTAAAACATGATATAAAAATAATATAAACTCATTATATATATATATATATTAAAAATCTATAAAATATAGAAATATGAAATGAAATACTCCATTCATGGAGACGGTAGGTCATACGTACGCATGAACGTTATTTCTATTATATTATCATATTAAAAGAATGAAAGTAAATTAAATATATGTATATGTATAAGTAGTATAATTTTAGTATCATTATAATGTCATATATATCATATATTTTTACTAAACACAACCTTAATACATTCAATATAGAGTGTGAATGAATCACATCGGTTTGGGGAGGCGGTAGTCCACACTACCACTAAAGAAGTTATCATATTTACACAAAATGGAAAGCCTGAAGTTTTATTTTATATAATAATTAAATAAGAATAAATACATCATAAATATAATATATATCATATAAAAATATGATGTTAATCATAATTCCCATCCAGTAGAGGTGGTGAAGGAAAAATGGACCATATTATTTTGTGAGGCGGTAGTTGACTGTACACAAGAACATTAAGTTCGTTACCCATTAGATGGAAGTGTGTGTAAGTGTAGGTATAAAACATTGAATAAAAAAATATAATTATATTGAGGAAAATATATTAATTATATAATAATTTAATAATAATAGTTTTGGTGGTGGAGAATGAAAATAAAATAAAGGAGCTTGAGGAAGGATGTTGCAAATTCTTTTGGTAACTCCTCTTAGTTTTCCACAAAGAGCTTCCTTGGTTGGATTTATGAAAAAATAGAAGATTATTGGTCTAAGTGAGGTATTTTTAGAGGATATTTTGGTAGGGGTTTTTGGAGTAAAATTTTCTTGAGAGGTTTAATAAAATGAGGGGGGGTGAATGCCCTTTTTTAATGGAGGAGGAGTGGAGTTATTGTAAATATAAAAAGGTAAACAGAATTGAGAGGTCTCCCTTACCCAATGTGAATATAATAAATTGATAAAATTAATGAAAATAGGGTAATTGGTATAAAATTTCCCACAAAATGGATTTTTAACATGTGTATAGTGTATTTTTCCTCTTAATATTAAGGTTTAATCGTTAAGTGAACAAATTTTTTCTTAATCACTTTAGTTAATTTTAATTACTCTCACTAATATTTTGGTCAAAAAATAAGTTGATATTATTATAAATTTTAAATTATAATTATTATAAATATAGAATCAATTTTTCCAAATTTTAATCATAGAAGTGGTAGAAATTAAATTAAAATTAATCCCACAGATGTGTCACGACATCGAGTTTTTAAGCAAAAATGTTTAAAATTTTGAAACGTCTTTATATCCAATTCCAATTTGAAATTGGTTCCAATGACCTAAATAAAATTAATTTATATAAAATTTATCTAATTTAACATTAAAACCAAATTAAAATACAATTTAACTATATATATAAATTTGATTAAAAAGATGTTTTGAATTAAAATCTAGTATTTTTTACTATTCATCCAAAAAATAATGTTTTTCAGAATATTACCAAAATTTCAGCATAATATAATTTTGATATTAGATTTAAAAATTGATATTTATTTTTTAAAAAATTATGTTTCTAAAAGTGTTTAAAATTAATTTTATTATAGTTCACATAAGGACATAAAAAGTTGTTCATTTGAAAAAATAGTATTTTCAAACATATAAAGACTATTCCAAAAATAACATGTTTTATTATCAACATATTTTGTTTATAAAAAACCACAATATTTAAAATTTAGTTATTAATATTAATATTACTATGTTTAATTGTTAGGTTATAACTATCTGATTTAAATAATGATAATAAAAAAATGATGTTTCATAGAAACTTAGTATAGCATGTATCACAAGCCAAGTTAGTGTTGCATGTAGCGTTAGTTTTTTCTTGGTGTATAATATCATGAATGTTTAACTTGGTGTAGCATGTGAAACAATAAATCAAATAAAATTTATTTATTCAAAAAAATAAGGTATATTGAAACTCAGGGCGTTACATTCTACCCCCCTTTAAATGAATTTCAACCTCAAAATTCATCATTTTTTATACAAAAAATGAGGAAACATCTAGCTCATCATAACCTAAAGTTCTCAAACAGCTTCCTCTAACTGTAAATTTCACCACAAAACATTGACCGAGTGAGTGGTCATGATTTGTAGAACTTTCTCTGTATGATCCAGATTTTCAACTGGTTGTTCCTTGTAAGAAAGATCCAACTCCAGTAGTATGACCACTGATTTTAGTACTTGTGATGGTGTAGGTATCTACGTACTCAAGAGAGATTCATGGAACACATCATATACTTGAGAGATATTTGGAGGAAATTTCAAAAGATAGGTTTACATCCTGATACAATCAACAATTTCAAATGGATGGATATAACTAGGCCTTAGTTTCCCTTTCTTATCAAATCTCATAACTATATTATAGGGAGATATTCATAGAAAAAAATTCCATGAAAATTAAAATTCAAGATCACGTCGGTGGTTATCAGCATAAATTGTTTGCCAACATTGATCTCCCTCGATATGATAATGAATGTCCTTAACCTTCTCTATCATTTATTCATCTATCTTACATCCCAATAGATTTATTTCTCGAACATTAACCCCACACGTTGGATCTCTACATTTCTTCCCATAGTGGTATTCATAAGGATCTATCTGAATTATTGAGTGAAAGCTATTATTATAAGAAAACTAAACTAGATTAAAGTGTGGATACAAACCACCTTCAAAATCCAATGAACAAGATATAAAAATATCCTTTAGAGTTTGAATTGTTATTTTGGAATGAACATCCATATGAGGATGATAAGAAGTTCCAAAATGAATTTCTATATCAAGTTCATTCTGATGATTTCTCTTAAACTTTGAGGTACACCTTGAACCCCGATCAGATAAAATAGATTATGGTACTCTATAAAGCCTTACAACTTCCTTAATGTATATCCTAGGATTCTGATCTAGAGAGAAGTATTCTATGATAACAATTAAGCGTGATGACGTAGTAAGTAGATTGAATACCACTGATATAATGTCAAACCCATTAGATGTTTTGGGGAGTCCAATGAAAAAATCCATAATTATGTCCTCCCATTTCAATTTTGGTATGGTTAATAGATACAACATCCCCTTATACTTTTTTCTTTCATCCATAAAATACTGCAATACCAAGCATTGAGGTAAAAACACCGTGATATCACTCTTTATTCCATCTCACCAGAAGTTTTATTTCATATCTCTGTATATCATCATAATTCCAGGATGAATAGATAATGAAGAAGTATGTGATTATTCTAATAAATATTTATTAAAATATGGTACAGAGAGAACATATACATGGTTCTTGAACATTATCATTCAATCATAATCAAGGTTAGACTCAAGAACATTTATAATGTTATTTTGTATCTCTATATCTTTCATTAATGACTCTCTAATCTTTACTTAGATAGAGGGTGAAACCTTCAATTGAGAAAGATAATATTTTTCCCCTTCCTTCATGATTTCCAAACCCATCCTTTAAAAATATAGAAATATTGTATCTTTTTCAATCCAAATCTTGGATAATATAGCATGATCCTTTCAACTCAAAGCATCAACTACCTTATTCACATTCCTAGCGTGGTAATGTATTGAGCAGTCATAATACTTTATTAGCTCTAACCATCTTCTATGTTGAAATTTTAACTCCTTCTGTATAAATATATATTTAAAACATTTATGATCAATATATATACCACACTTTTCTCCATAAATATAATTCCTCCATATCATTAATTCAAAAATTACTGCTGCTAAATCCAAATCATGAGTTATGTAATTTTTCTTGTGAATCATCAATTTTCATGAGGCATAGGCTATATAACAAGGTTATTCTGCCTAATACAACATACCAATCCCTTCTTGTATGCATCACGATATATTATCAACCCTTGTCCACTATAGGGTAATGTTAGCACAAGTGTGATGACTAACCTTCTCTTCAGTTCCCTAAAACTTTCTTCACATTAATTTATCCAGAGAAATTTGGCACCCTTACAAGTTAACATGGTTAGAATATTAGATAGTCATGAGAAATTCTCTAAAAACCATAGATAATATCCAGATAATCCAAGAAAACTAAGGATCTTATTCACCTTAGTTGTTCTAGGATAACATTCAATAGCCTCTATCATTGATGGATCTACAACTGCACTGTATGTTGAGATTATGTGACCCAAAAATGAAACCCTTTATAGCCAAAATCCACACTTTGTAATTTTTTTATACAGTTTATCCTTCCTTAGGGTCTTTAGGAAAATTCTTAATTGGTATTCATTCCCTTCATTTCTATTTGAATTGATAAGAATATAATCTATAAAGACCACCACAAATCGATCAAGGTAATCTCTAAAGACTTTATTCCTAAAATTCATGAAGATAACAAGGGAATTAGTAAGACCAAAAGGCATCAATTTATATTCATAGTTCCCACACATTGTATGGATTTCCATCTTGGGTATATCCTCATCATTAACACTCAATTGATATTTATAATAAAGGTCAATATTATAAAAGTTTTGAGCTCCGCGTAGTTGATCAAACAAGTCATCAATACAGGGAAGAAGACACTTATCTTAATTGTGATCTTGTTCAAATCCCAATAATCAATGTAGTGTCACATTAAACCATATTTATTTTTCACAAAAATTATAGATGCATCCCAAGGAGGCACACTTGGACTAATTAATCCCATATCAATGCTTTCTTGGAGTTTCTTCTTCAATTTCTATAACTCAATTGGGGACATTATATAGGGAGTCTTTAAAACTGGTGTGGTACTAGGTTGGAGATATATTGATAACTCAACTTCATGTTTTGGGGGAAATATAGGAAACACTTTTGGAAAGACATCCAAAAAGTCCCAAAAAATAGGCATATAATTGATTTTTATTATATCCTTAACCATTTGAGATAAAAAATCATTTAATACTGGAATTAAAACCCATACAGAGGATGTAATCTTAATAAGAAGTTTATACATATTGTCAAATTGATAGAATATCATATGTTGGTTTGAAATATCAAACGTAAATTATCTTCCTTAACAATTTATGTGGGATTTATGAAGAGAAATCCAATAAATGCATAAAATTATATCAAATTCAACTAAAGGAAGAATGACAAGATTTTTAGGAAGAAAATTCCCACAAACATCGACTATAGAAGAATCATATAATTGAGATTAAATCATCATACCATTAGGGGTTTACATTGATAATTTCACATCTAATTGTTGGGGTGGAATATTAATACAATTATAAAATTATTTAGATATGAAAGAGTGGGTATATCCAAAATCAAATAAGACATTATCAGTTCTGGAGTGGATGGTAAGTGTACCTTTCACTATGTCATTGTCGCACCCCTCCTTAAAAACAATGATTGCATGAGAATTCCTCTTTACCCTCAGTTTAAGAAGTTAATGACATTGATCACCATCACCATACCCTGGGTTTGGGCACTGGTTATCATAATTACTATTCTCTTTAAACTTTTAGCACTGAATCAGGGAAGTTTTATTATGTGAGATTTTCTCTCCATTCACATTGTAAGCTGACATCTTCCCATCACTTCAGCAATCAAATACCAGATGACCTACCCTTACAAACATACAACATTTTTTAGACCCCCTAAGAAAATTTCCTCCATGCTTCTTCCCACACTTAGAGAATAAAGGAAATGTCATCTTCTTCTCTTCATGGTTTTTATATTTTCCTTTCAACTTCATATTCCTTTTCCTATTAAAACCATGAGATTGATATCTAACTCCATCCTCCATTTAAAATTTGATTACTCAATAAACAATATCTTCATAGTTACTAAATAATATTATGGAAAACTCCCTTTTTAGACTTGGAATTAAGCTAATGAATATTCTATCAAATTTACTTTTGGGTTGGATGATAATTCTAGAAGCATTCCTCAAAAGTCTTGTGAAATTATCCTTATAGGTACCGACAGATTCATCGTCACTTTACTTGAACTCAAGGAACTATTTTTATATATTTTTATCAAGAATAAAAGGAAATTAATTATTTAAAAATAAGTTCATAAACTCTTACCAATCCATGGATTAAATTTCATCTTGTTGCCTCGTATTCTTGATTAGAGTCCACCAATATTCTACATTTCCTTCTAGCCGATAAATAACCAGAATGAATTTCTAATGTTCCAAACACTGGTGAATGAAGAATATATTTTTAGTGGTACATATCCATTATTTAGAAATAAGTAGATTATAATACCAACTAAATGAAGGTGGATGTTGTCTCATGAAGAAATATATAGGATATTGTTCTGTCCTTTTCTCATTTGCAAGTCCATCATGATCTATATCATGAGAAATTTTTTGAGAATAAAAAATTTTGTTTTCATTGTAGATCCTAGAGCATTCTGATGCTCACAAGAATAATCATTTCATTTTATATTACAGTCACCATTAACACTGTTCTTTTAGGTTCCAACCATTGACTAAAAAAATAGAGTAAGGGACATTTTTCATAGAGAGGAATCACATAATCCTAAAAAAACACTTACATGATATATAAATCATGAAAAATTCCTTATTTTATTAACCCTCAGGTTTATCCTAAGTTATCTATATACAACTAATATTTGTAACCTTTATAATGGTTTGTAATAATTTTGTGAATTTACAAATCATATACCTTGGGATTTTCAAACCAATTGTGCAGCAAGGCCCATTTCTATGTACTATTTATTGAGTCAATAAGGTTTTTTTATGACTTTTCCCTTCCTCTATTTTTTGAAAATCACCAAAACTTTATCTTAAGGAAAAAAAATTTCCCTAAGGATTATATTCAAAGAGAAATTTTTTCTTCTCTAAGGAAATTTTTACCCTTACCTTTTTTTTCATAGTTTCATTTTACAAACTCTCTAAATCAAACATATTTTATTATTAAGTCTATAATTCAGATTCATATGTAAATCCTCAGATTCTTATAATTACTTGGATATAGAGTGTTCTGTTTTCATATTCTGAATTCTCTGAAATTTAGATTCTAAATTCTATGAAATTCAGATTCGAAATTCTCTGAAATTCAGACTCTGGATTCTCTGAAATTCAGATTCTGAATTCTTTGAAATTCAGACTCCAAATTCTGTGAAATTTAGATTCTGAATTCTATGAAATTTAGACTCTGAATTATCTGAAATTCAAATTCCAAATCCTTTGAAATTCAGACTCTGAATTATCTGAAATTCAGATTCCAAATCCTTTGAAATTTAGACTCTGAATTCTCTGAAATTTAGACTCTGAATTCTCTAAAATTCAGATTCTGAATTTCTCATAATTCATACTCTGAATTCCTCAATTTTCTAACTCCTAATTCCTCAGAATTAAAATTATGAATTCTAGGGAATTCAAGCTCTATAATCTAGGGAATTCAGATTCATAATTCCATAGAACTCAGACTTCAAATTCATTATAATTCAGATTCTGAAATCATTGGAATTCAGACTCTGAAATCTATAGAATTCAGATTCCAAATTCTTTGTAAAACAGAATCCAAATATCCATGTCTTACAGACTAGGAATGTTTATTTGGTTAGATTATGAATTGTATTTTTCCTTAGAGCCTAAAAACTAGATTTGGTTGAGTAACTTCATTTTTCTTACACTTGTTATGAAACAATATCATACAATCTATCTTTAACTAATTGTTATTTGAGTGACATGTGTATATGTGCCTCCAAGAATTAAGAAAAAATATGACCGTTGGAGGAGGGATTCAACCATTGGATTTGTGCCTACAAATAATATCTCATTTGAATGATCTCATACACCGTTCCATCACTCTAGAGATTGCATACTGCTAAAGTTATTTCTAGAGAGAGAGACTCCCATGATTTGTTCAGTTCTAAACATCTTTTTAAGATTACTTCATGAGACTCTAATTATTCCTGAGTACAATCGAGGTATTTCAGGGATAGGAAGACAGAGGTGCAGACTACCTTAATGGTTGAGAACATCTAGGGATCAAGAAGACAGAGGTACCGACTACCATAAAGTTTGGTGGCTTGTGGGGATAGAAATATAGATTTTGATATTCCTATTGAGGGCTTACCCCGGTGTGGGTAAGATAGACATTCTTGAATGTATAAATCAAGGGACCTTTATCCAAGGTTTTTGGATACCCTTATATTTGGGATAAAATATTTCATACTTGTATCTTTTTTTGTTTCAAGTTTGTTTCCTCTATATTTTGATAAATATATAAAGTATACTCTTCTTATACTTTCTTATTATTTTATGTAATCTGATAAATAAGATTCTATAATCATTAAGGTATAACCTTTACCTAAGTAAACTTTACTTATGTTTCCTTCCTGAAACCATATTTCTAGAACCTAGAAAGTTTGACTTATAGAACTATTTTAGGGTTTGTGAATTTACCCTTTTTAACATTGTTAAACATAGTTTTCTGTAAGGTTTAAAATTAAAGTTTTTAAACTTACAATTCACCATCCTTCTTGTAATTGAGAATCTATATTCTTATTTTGATCCTACACTATTTCCTGCTTTATTCTAGCTCAATATAGTATTTTCGGGGTTGTTAACCCAATTTAAATTTGTTCAAGAGCCACATCAACTTTTAGTATCTAGGGA
This sequence comes from Viscum album, assembly GCA_963277665.1. Classification (NCBI taxonomy): domain Eukaryota; kingdom Viridiplantae; phylum Streptophyta; class Magnoliopsida; order Santalales; family Viscaceae; genus Viscum; species Viscum album. The sequence goes on along the minus strand of OY728137.1, from coordinate 1,233,109,751 downwards.
AGGATTTATCCCTAGGAAACCACTCACTCTATACTTTACCAAAATTCCAAGACATTCTTATAGAATTTTCCTCATCCTTAGAACAATCCTTAGACATTCTCTTAGGGTTTCAATATTTTTTTCTCATCCTAATTTCTAAAGGATAACTAAAGTTTTTCTCTAATACCATCTATAGAGACCCTTTATTTTCAAACATTAACATTTCATCATTTTTTATAATACTTAATATATTACACAAAAAACCCGATGTCCTTACTAATATAGTGCCTTTGGAAACATAGAAACATAAACACTGGTATATAACTAGGTTACATTATATCCCACTAGGTTATTCATTACTAGAACCCTTCCAAGATACATCATACATATTACACATTTTCATAACTTGGGAAGAGGAAACATACAAACGGGTGACCTCTAATGCTCAGTAAGGGTAAACCAAGGAGACATATAAGCATAAACAAGTGCATAAGGGCATGAGAATGTGATCATGATATTTTAAGATCATACCTTACAAAAAAAAGATCATAAACATGAATCTTTTCATAAATATTGGTAGTTCATAAGACATGAATCATAAGGTAATAAAAATCATAATACATTAAAGAATAATACTGGAATTAAGACATGGAATTTGTGGTAGACACATAAGAATATAAAATTATTTCCATAGTAGTTAATTAATCACTAAAAGGCTATATTTTTAGTATGGTTTCACTCACCATACCATATTGGTAGTCAAGGATGACTCCCATGACCATCTTAGTAGTTAGGGTTCACTCCCAAGACTATCATAACAGACAATGTCCTTTACTAAACCATGTTCACTCCCAATTCAATCCATTTCTATCTCATGAAATATAAATCCTAAAACAATTAATTATATGAAGATATAGGTCCAAACAATCTCATAATGAAACCATACATACATGTTCCATAATATCATAAAAAATCATATCATAACCCATGAAATGAAATGGGAATCATAAATACATAATCATATCATAACCCATGAAAAAATAGATTGGTTTCATAATCATTTCATCAACGAATAACCTATAAAAATAATTGTGTTTCATAAGAATAAAAATCGTTAATGTAAAATGGGTTCCATAAACATATAATCTATGAAATATGAATGTGTTTCATAAATGTATAACTTGTGAAAGAGTAAAAAGTTTTATAAAAATCACACCATAAAAATATAAACCATTCTGTGAAAGAATATGAATGAAACCTTTGTATAATTTGATATAAAGGCATGAGTAACATTAAAAGTATGTCATCTTAGAAGTAAAATAAATTGGAAAGATCCTTATAGAAATATTTCTTACGAAAAATGCCCTTTCTTATTAGTAAAATTATTTTAAAACATATAGCCTTTTAAAAATATTTTGTTTGAAAAAAAAAATTGGAAGCCTGAATTTTTTTTGAAAACCATTTTACTTGAAAAAATATAAAATAATCTTTAAAATATTTTTAAAAACATTAATTTTAAAAGTAAACATGATTTTTTTGAAAACCATTTCTTTGAAAAGGAATCTTGAAAAAAATTTGAAAACCATTTCTTTGGAAATTCATTGAAAACATAAGGAAGATTTAAAACCATATAAAATTTAAAAATAATTTTTTCCTTAAAAATGAGATTTAGATATCGTTTTAAAAACATTATAAATTATATTTTCTGAAACATGGTTTTTGAAATATACAGATCTTCAACCAAGAAGTGAAATGAGATCCGATTTTCTAATTTTTTTTATTAATTATCTTAAGTAACAAAGAGTGGAAAATTGTTCTAATAAATGAATACATCATGAATAACCATAGGATAATAAAATTCACAATTTTTCTTGGGATATGGATTCATAATATTTTATCAATGAATGAATAATCATAAACAACCCCAATAAATGATGGGATAGTTGCAATAAAATCATACCACTAGGAAAATTTGAATAAACTTCCCATGTAAGAAAATGAAATAAAATGAAGATTAATATATCATGAAAATAAAAATATTCATGACACTACATTTAAAATGGCAGTATATTCTCCTCCCAAAAGAATATAGGTTCATAAAAAACATGTGTCTCAAATAAGGCAAATTGAGACAAACTATTTTACTGATTTGCTAACTTTTGAATGATAACACCTAATGAAATGGAGATCATAAAATGGATATTTAAATATTCATAAATTTATGTATAATAATAATTGATTATATTCATTGGTATTATATACACCACAAAAAAAAACTAGTGGTGAATAAGGCCTAAATCTCACGGAAATAAATGTGAGACTTGAAAACCCCTTACCTTATTTTTTGACTCTCATCATACTTATACAAAATTCATGAATAATAAATATAAGTTTATTATAAATATACTAAATTATAATTTTATTATATATAACACCATATATAATTCTATTATGACTTTTTATTAACCATTTATTCACAATTCCATGTTAATGTCACACTTCGGGTAATACCTGCTTTGTTTTTTCATACATGTTTTGACTTGTTATTCTTGATCCTCTTACATAGATCATGATTTACTTATTTTAAGAATAAAAAAATAATATAAAAATAATATATATTCAGTATGTATTTTTTTTATAATAGTCTATAAAATATAGAAAAATTTAATGGAATACATCATTTCATGAAGACAGTAGGTTATACGTACGTATGAACATTGTTCATATTATATTGTCGTATTGAAAGAAATAAAGAAAATGACATATATATACATATATAGTATAATTATAGTGGAATTATTATTTCATATATATATATATATATATATCATATAATTTTACTAATCATATCCTTAATACCTTCCAAGTAGAGTGTGAATGAATCACATCGCTTTGAGGTGGCAGTAGTCCACACTTCCAAAAATGAAGTTATCATATTTACTCAAAATGGAAATGATAAAGATAAGTTTTATATAATAGTTATAAAAGAATAAATAAATCCGAAATATTATATATATCATATAAAAATAGAGTTTATATCATAATACTCAACCATGAGAGGTGGTAAAGGAAAAACAAACAATGTCGTTTTGTGAGGATGTAGTTCACCATAAATAAGAATGGTAATTTCGTTACCCATTATATTGAAATGTGTGTTTGTTTAGGTAGAACCATTTTAATGAAAACATACTTGTATATTTATTTTACTGAGGTTATTATATAATAATGAAATAATAATATTTTAATTGGTGGAGAATGAAAAAAACAAAGGAGCTTGAGGAAGGATGTTACCTCTTCTTTGTGTAACTCCCCATGGTTTTCACTAAAGGGATTTAGTGATTTAATTTTTACCCAAATGAGGACTTCTAGTTATAAGTGAGGGATGTTGGAAGGAATTTTTTCTAGTTTTATAAGATAAAAAGTGTCTTGAAAGGTGTAAGGAAGTGAGGGGGTCCCTTTTAAAATGGAGGAAGAGTGACATTCCTGTAAATATAAAAAAGTAAACACTATTGAGAGATCTCCATTACATCATGGGAATCCAATAATTTATAAAATTATATATAATAGGGTAATTATTTGATATTTTTCTATAAAATGTATTTTGTACATGTTTCTAGGGTATTTGGACTCTTAATATTACGGTTTAATCATCAAGTAGACAAATTTTTACCTTAATCGCTGTAATTAATTTTAATTAATCTCACTAATAATTTTGGTAAAAAATATTTTGAACATATTAGACATTATAAATTTTTTTATTCAGAATATGGAATTGATTTTTTAAAATTATAATCCCATGAGTGGCATAAATTAATTTCAAATTAATCCTATAGATGTTTTACAAAAGTTGGGTTTTAAGAAAAAATGTTTAAAATTTTGAAATGTTTTTATATAAAACATTAATGTAAAATTGGTTCCAAAGTACTTAATTATAATTATTTATGTAAAATTTATATAATTAAAATTTAAAACCAAATTAAAATATAATTCAACTATATAAATAAATTAGATGAATATGAATTTCTGAATTAAAATTCTGTATTTTTCACTATTCATCAAAAAATGATATTCTTCAAAAAAATCCAAAAAAACACCCTAAAATAATTATGAAATTATGAATTAAAAAATAAGGTTTATTTTATTAAATTAAATTTCTAAATGTTTCTAAAATTAATTTTATTATTTTTCATATAATGACATAAAAAGTCATTCATTTGAGAAAATATTATTTTCGAACATATAAAGACTTGACCCACAATTACCTTTTTTGTTATTAATATGTTTTATTTATATAAAAAATATTAATTAAAAAATATTAATTAATATTCACGTTAAATATTATAATATATAGTTTATAACTATCTTGTTTTAAAAATTATAATAATAAAATGATGTTTTGTAGAAAGGAAGTGTTGTGTGTATCACAAGGAAATGTGGTGTTGCATGTAGTGCAATTTTTTTCTTGGTTTATAGTATCATGAAAGTTTAACTTAGTGTATCTTTCAAAGAAATTCATCAAATATAATTAATTTATTTAAAAAAATGGTTTGTTAAAACTTTGGGTGTTATATGGTGAGATGAGATGCTGAATAAGGGTGAACAATGAAGATATCAATAATCAATTAATCATAATATAATAATAAGGGTATGATAAAATGATCAAAACATTTGAAAATAAAAACTCTTCATATCATATATCAGACTATTGAATCAAGGAATAAATCTTGATAGTTTATAAGACATTAATCATGATGTAATTAAATAATATGTTCCATGGGAGAATAACATAAACATAGGAATGTACAAAAAACAAAATATTATAACTTTTTGAACAAGTATATATATAAATAGGTTCACTCATTACATTAATAACATGAAATTATTCCCTAAAATAAACATATGGGAATGAAAATAGATCAACACATATACCTATAGTCTTGAAGACCCATGACAATGAATAAAATTATGAAAATAAAATTAGGTTCAAATATAACATATTTAAATCATTAGTTATCTATCTTTACCCTAGGAATTTAAGGGACTAAACAGATATAACCTTCACATAATCATAATATATCCATATAAATTCCATAATATTATAACATCATAACATAATCCATGGAAAATAAACATATTTTTTAAAAATCTAATCATCATAATCATAAAACACCAAAGTAAATAATAAGGATGGTATAATTGTATTATATCCCTAGTAAAGAATGATTAATATTAAAGGATGTTATCATCGAAAAATATTTGTATAAAAACACATTGAAACATTTCTTGATGAAAATACACTTTTAATTTTGAAATAATTTCTCTAAAATATAACAATATTCTAAATTATATGGAAATTTTTTTATTTGAAATGAACCATGAAAACATTAAAGGAATATTTAAATCATTGAGTGGTCATGATGCTAGAAGTTTCATTCATGTGGTATAGATTAAATGAAAAAAATTCCTTTCATGCATTTGTAAAAATATAAAATGTACGTTGTTTAGAGAGGGACAAGAATATTATTTTTAATTTTTATTTGAAAAAAGTAAAAAATTGGTAAAAATGACTTTAAAAAATCAAATTAAAATTGTATAAACCTTCTTTAAAATATTTTTAAAAAACATGGTTATTGAAGAAAAATATTTTTAGACTAAAGAGAGAAGTAAAGTCATTTTTTTTGTAAAAACATATTTTAGGTATCTTGAGTACTTAATGTGGGGAAAATGAAATTAAAACATGTATTCTAAATATATAACTAGAGGAGAAGAAAATTCAAGATTTTCTTGAGAGTTAAATCATAATATTTCTTCATTTAAAAAATAATCATAAACAATCCCAATAAACAATGAGTCTTTAAATTAAAACCCTTACCACTTTGATAACATTTGAATCATAATCCCCATTAAATAATAAATTAAAATCAAACTTTTAATATAATTAATATGATGATAATCATGATATAAGTTTTAAAATGGAAGTATGTACACCACATGAATTAATATAGGTTCATAACATAACATATGTCCTAAAGAAGATAATATGAGATGATAAACTGTTACCTCTAGTTCCACTTGCTTCAAAAGCACTCTACCCACCTATATAATAAATTTAAATTTATTATAATCATATAAAAAATAATTTATATACTTATAATATCATATATGATAATTTTATATTATTTCAACACCCATTTATAAATAATTCTTTATTAAAATTGACATTTCTCAGGATTAACTGTTTTATTTTTCTTAAGAATTTCAATTCAGTATTTCTGATCCATGTACTCTGATCATGGATCCATCAAATAAAGAATTTTAATAATGATATAAATATTATATTTATTAATTATATATATTTATAATCATTCATAAAATATATAGATAGAAAAATGAATTACACCATTTATGGAGACGATTGGCTACACACATGCATGAATGATGTTTTCAATTATCAAAAAATGGAAGCAAATAAAAGTAAATAAAAATTCACCTTTCTAGATTATTTATTAATTCAAATATATCATATATATTAATTAATTATATATATATATATGTCCTTATTACCATCCATAAAATGTGGAAATGGAAAATGAATCCCATTACTCATTGGAGGTGGTATACCACACGTATGTACGAGCTACATTATTATTTTCCAATGTATTGGAAGGTAAGAAGTTATATATATTATATTATCATTATAGAAGAAATTTTTTTTAATTGATATCATATAAAAATTATACCCACCATAGTACATATCCATAAAATATGGTGAAGGAAAATGAATTGTATTGCTACATGGAGATGGTATGTTGTTCGTACGCATGAGCAATACATTCACATTTAATTTGATTGGAATGTGGGTGGATAATGGTGATTTAATAATCATAATAATATTTATTTATATTTATGATACCAATGTTATTATTTTATGATAACTAACATATATTTATAAGAGGTAAAGAAGAGTAAAAAAAGAAATTGATTGGTTAAGGTAATTACCTCTTGGGATTTCTTAAAAGATTAAAATATAATAAATTAATTCTCTAGAATAATTCTTTAAATGACTATTTATTGGAATAAAAGGTTTTATGGGATTTAAATAATGTTAAAAAATAAATTTTTTATAGTTTAATGTGGGGTTTTGAACCACATCTTTTAGTCTAACCCCTTAATTAATCTATTTTAACATTAACTATGGTAACATCTTTTTCACTCTTAAAGGGTTATAATTTTACTTATAAGTAGATAATTGGATAATAAATAGAAATTTATGGAATTTTAAAACTTATATTATCCACCTCATCCTCTCTTAATATTTTTATTATTTTAAATAATTTAACAAAATATTATTTTGATAAAATATTATTAATGTAAATTTTGATACTATTCATTAAATTTGTCTCAAAAGACAAAAATAATAATTTTGAATTTAAATTTATTCCTTTAAAACAGTAAAAATATATCCCAATAATCTATAAAATTAGTGTAACACTACAACTCATTTATATTATATAGATTTTAATTTTTTAAAATTTATTTATTTTATTTTTATATAAATTGTAGAGATACTATGTGGGCATTGCCTAAGAATTTAAGGTAATTATATAATTAAAAAATTATAAATAAATTTCCAACATGAAAATAATTTCATTATAAAAAATTAACTAATAATATTTGTTCATAACTTAATATTTTTATGTGGACACATAATAGATATTTAAAACTAAGAGAGTGACACTTTGAAACTTTTTTTGCTTTAAATACTATATAGTTCATTTTCATGGAATAGTGTTCAGTAAAAAAAATAAATTTTAATATTAAGGTAATTAGGTCAGAACTAAAATCTTACAATAAGAATTTGGATGGAAAATAATGACCCTATCACTTATTTTTAACCTATATTAACCCGATTTACCCTTTACCGTGATGATGAATTTTACCACAATTATTATACATAATGCCTAAAAATAAACGGGGCTTATTTAAAAAAATTTAACCTAATTATTTAAAATATGGATTCCATTTTTTAAATTTCAATACATATGAGTGGCAGAAATTAATTCAATATTAAATTCAAAAAATGGGATAAAAATAACTTTTTATAAAAAGTACACATTTAACCATAAAACATGGTTTATTATTATCCCATGCCTAAAACCATTAAATAAATATTTTTTTAAATAAATATATAATATATGAATTTCATTAAAATCATTTACCAATATTGATTAATTTAATTTATTAAGATAAAAATACATTTCATGCATAAAATCATTTTTTAGAAAATCATCTTTATTGTTTTCAAATGATTTATATTTTATTTATAATTAATTGATAACCAATTCATTTAGTTTATAAATATTGAAATATTTTTTTTATAATTTAGTTAGTCCTATTCATAGCTTCTAATCTGATAGCTAGGTAGTAACTTTCACATAATAATATTTTTATCGTATATCATAGTTTCTTTAAAATCAGTGTTGAATTTAATGGAATCTATTAAATTATTTAAAGAAAAATATTTTATAAAATATCTAGGTGTTACATTATATCTCATAAATGGATCACCAGATGAGAAAATGACACTATAGTTGCATCTAGAATGTTGGTCTTTCCCTAGGGATAATGTAATATCAGTTTTTACTGAAGACCCCCACGATAGGCCATCACAGGTGATATTTATTAAATAATATTTAATTCCCCTTATTTTTGATGTACAAACCATAAAAAATACCATATAAACCCCCCCATTATGGATTTCATCTTGGGTTAGCCGCACTATTAGTCAACATAAACCCTTGATTGAGATAATAAAGGATATCCTTCAATGATAGGGGATGGATCAACATATGATCATAACCATGTTCATGATGGAATCACGGATTACATCACATGATGATGATAAATACAACCATGAAATCAGTGATGGATTAAAGTGAAAGTAGTTGTTATATGATGTGATGGTTTGTTATTTTTTCTTACCCTATTCATTGTTATTTCGATCATGGGGTTTCATTGTTGAACAACTTTTCATAGATTTCTTAACCATAAAGGTTGTCTACTTTTTAATTATTTCCTAAAACCCTTTCTCATTTACTGCTTTATTTTCTAATATTTTTTATTGGAGATTAAATTCTTGATAAATAGTGAAATTTTGGGTGAATAATAGGTGTTCAATAATATATAATATAAATAATAGGATATACTGAATCACATTCCCTAGATCACCCATGAAAAGATAAATTAAATACGAAAAAGTAGAAATGAAGAGCTTCTGTTAAAGCATACCTTTCATCATAGTGGCCACTAAAATCACTTAGAAAAACTTTTTTAATGCTTTATGATAATAATAGAATTGGTATATGAAAGTTTCCCAAATCTAGAGGTATCTACAGTCTTATTGAATCACACATCATTTGTGTGGGATCCTCTTAAACATCATGAAATTTTAATGTCTCAAATGTAATGATTATAGAAGAATAAATAAGTGGAGGGAGGGTTTTTACAAGATTTTTTTCCATAAACCCACCATCTAATAGAAGTTTCATTCTTATATCACTCAAGGGGGATTCTTAGTGTAGTTGAATATTTACTCATGTGTTATAATTCATGAGTTAATAACTCATCCAACATGAATTACATGTATATTTTAAAGAACCCCTTACCATTACATCTCATGTAATGGGTCTTCATAAATTATTGTCATCCATGGAATATTACTTGAGAATACAAATTACAATGATATTGTAGGCATTATTACTAATCCATATAACACCACTCAGTAATATAATATGTTTATGGAGGTATCAGGATTGACATGGCATGAAATCTCATTTCATTCCATGTCATATGACTGCCTCAGTCATACTATATGAAAAGGAAAAAAATATAACATGCCCTTATAATATGGTTCCCATCATGCCATACCATAGTCATATAAAGTTATCATGGAATCATATTTCATTCATACATAAACTATATAACATTTTTTATATCATGAAAATGGATTTAAAGAATATATCTACATCAATATACCTTATTCACTAAAGCCAATAATACTTCATTCCATTACAGCCTACATCATATCATATATGATAACACAAGAAATAATATCCAAAACACTTTTGGATATCTTCCAAATAACTTTTGCAAAGTAATCAATAAATTTACCTCATATGAAATTATATTTAATATCTTGTGAACACCAATCAAAAAATATTTTAGATCAATCTATAAAACACATTTAGAGTATCTTTATGAGTCAAAATCAATCCCCATTCAATCATCCAAAAAGTGTAACTCCACATGGATTTATAACATTGATAAAAAAATTGAATAAATTGATCCATATATGTAAACAAAGAGTGTCCTTTCAAAAATATTCAATGCTACTCAAGAAATAAAGGCATCTGTTGTGATATCCATCAAACAAATATATCTCTATACTTTTTTCCACCAACTGTATCTCATGATAGCATACATTATCATATGGTCCCTTTTTCCAACACATATTATGACCATGGTACATGGTGTATGTCTATACCATATATCAAATACAGAAGTTCTTGATTCTCCGAGTCTATACTAACCAAGTCGATGAATACATCACCTGTAAATCACCTTATAGATGCTCAAATAACATTCCCATCACCAAAATAGATAATATCTTCATATATGCTATCTATGTACAGCATCACACTACCTAGTATATTTTAAATGATATCCCAGATTCTATATTCATAATATGAGATGAAAAATCACATCTTGGTTGAACTCTGAATGATGATTTGATTAGAAACACCCCATCCACCCCTGATTAACTAAGACAAAATAAATTATATAAGGAAGGTATCAATGTATAAATTTTTTCATGCTTGGTATTTTTACAAACTCACATAAAGGTGACCCAATATGATCCATGAACCCCTACTATAACATATACATAGTGTATGACACACCATGTGGTATACATAGTGGGTTATGTAGTGAACAAAATCACATTTTTAGATATTTCGTATCCCAAACAAGAATCTTAATTACAATAACATTAAAATTTTATCATATCTGATAATACTCCATGGAAAAGATCAATTAGGGATAAATCAATGTCCTACATTAAGAGGACAATTATCATTACACTTCATGAAATTTATATCTATATATACATTTATACATCCAACATGAAATATTGATAAAATAAATATTTCAATTTATATGATTAATTTGATAATATTATAAATCTTTTAAGAATATACAACAAAATAATACAAAATAACTTTTCAATCATATCATGTATGAAATATATAATGACCATCCTTATTTTTGGTACACATTCTGGGGTTTTTTAACTTATTACATATATATGTAATTTCTTCCATATCATTATATGAAAAACTGATAACCCCCCCCCCCCCCCAACTAAAATCTTCAGTGAGTAAAACCTATAAGGAAATAAAGTTTGAATAGTGGAAAGATTTTGGAACTATATTCCTAATTTTGAAGTCATTAATCAAATTTAAACTACTTGACTACACAACATCAAATGTTACAATGTAAACTTATATAGTATATTTTAGGTCCAAAAGGGGCCTAGATACCTTTATGGGGGTGGGTGAATCAAGGTATGTATATTCTTTTTGAAATGATTCCCTCCCCACTAGATCTTGACCAATATATTATAAGAGTCACTCTGTTTTCTATTTCATGTTTATATTTCTCTTATACCTTCTAAATTTATCTGATGACGATGCATAGAATGTAAATAAGGAAATAAAGAATAAGGAAACAAAGATTTTTACTTGGTTCACTCTCACTAGGCTTTATCCCAGAAGCATACAATCGATAATGTTAAAATGTACCAAATTCAATAAGGCACTCTCACAATACATGGTTTGTGCAAGATCACTTTTATAAATAGGCTAATTTCCTTCACAAGGTTTAGGAATATCTCACTACTTCCCAAGGGTCAGTCCCTAAATATTCCTTTTATGGATCACAGTCGGTGGAAAAGATTACTTTCTTTCTATTATTTTTCTCACTTCTCTAGAAAGGATTCAAAAAAATTTAAAGACATGTAGGTCCCTTAATTTGGAATAATGAATATATCATCAATTATAAGCACATTATTTGTTTATATACTTTATAGGCTTCTCCTTCACTTCTATTAAAACACATGGATGCAACACTTCCACTTTCTAGATAACTGGAACATTATTCTACTTACTATAGACAAAATAATTACCTCTTATTTGAATCTAGAAACAACATTAAGAGATCCCAATTGTCACTTTCACTACCTAGAATGTATCTGTGAATAAAATCCTTATGTAAGATTTTTTTAATGGTGTAGATACTCTTTCTTCTTGTTATACTTATAGATGAAATAAAAAATGTATAGATTTATTTATAGAGATTCCTTTCATGAATTTCCTTTTCCATTTGTGGAAAACTCCTTCGTGAACCACCTACTTAAAAAACCACCTACTTCACGAACCACCTTGCACCATGTATCATGAGTGCTTTTTGGTCTTCATTCGCTTTGTAGACTCCATTCACTACGAAAACTATATTCACCAAGTCAAATTCATTTTCATTTATAATTAATTCTCCTTTATGGACTAAAATGTCCCATAAACAACCTTCATCAACTAATCTTGCTTTGCAGGCTACCTTCCCTTCACGAACGATTGATGCTCTATGAACTCCCTTTTTCCATTAAGAGATACAGTGCCCCACAACTCCTTTCTATGATCTATCTTTTTACACTACCTCCTTTTATAAATTGATCCCTCATGAAATATTTCCTCCTTAATGGAATCCTCCCTCATGAACCTCATTCACATTCACATAATTCTCCCTCACAAACCACATCCTTTGTGGAATTTTTTCTCTTGTGGACCACTTTGGACTTCGCTGAATTCCTCCAGATATGATATTCTATAATGAATTTCACTGTATCTAATGATGTGATCATTTTTATTTATATAGAAAAATAAATCATAGAATACTTTCTAATAAAAAATTATCAAATCTTTGATGCAGTACATCCATCACCAGAAACATTCTATATGTTTTGCATAATGCATTTATCTTTTCTAGTGGGCGATGTCATCCACAAATTAAAAATCTTTATAGAATCCCTAAACCTCCATATCTAGCTATAAAAGACTATCCACACACAAACTAATAGAATCCAATGAATTGATCTTTCTATGTGGTTGGATAGCTCACTTTTCGGTTCACATAACATAGAGCCCTTTACGGCATGCTTAATTTACCACCTCTATTCTAAAAACATCATCTTCTTTCAAGAATCCACATACCACTTTTTCCATCTTCATTTCTTAGTTGTACTAATATATGGTCTTCAAACTCCACACTTCTTAGTTCCTGAAATCCTTTTTGGAAATATTCTTTTTCTATAAAACAAACTTCTGTTTTTAGGGCCCAAAAATTTGGTAAACACTGGGAAATGGTTCCACATTAAAAATCTATTTTGACAATAATAAGCATACTAAAATGTAGTCATATTACATTTAGAATAAGAAAAATCACCCCAAAAACATTGATATGGTACTTTGAGGGATTTTTACCCAATAATATATCTTTTGGGTTTTTTTAAAACTCTATACATTTTGATACCATGTTAAAGCTTTGTCCATCATCTACCAAAACCTGTTCTCACGATTTTGATAGTGATCAGGGATTTAATCAACATACACTCTAATCCAACATGAAGCATGCTTGATGTGAGAAACAAGAGTAGCATGCAATGTTCATCAATTAATTACTTCATTATTAAAAACATTTAATTTCATCACAAACCCCATATATCATGATATATCACCTCTAATTGAACATTTTTAGTATCAACAAATTGAAAACTCCACCTACTTTACTACACCCCCTACAATCATCTCCTTTGTCTTGATTAAATATTTTCTCCTTTTATAACCACAATTTCTCCACCTTTTTCGAAAAAACCCCTAATGTCACTTCTTGGTTGTCTACGAGAGGGTAAAGAACACAAATAAACACATTAGAAAAGAAACATAATAACTTAGTGATAGGGGGTCCCAAATCCACACTTGGGGAGTTAACTGAACCCAAAGATCCAATAGATACTACTCAAACATCTTTTTGGGTAAGGACTTCATCAAAATGTCTACAACCTGTAGTTATGTAGGCACATACTCCAACTTCTCTAGCCCATGCTTTACATTATTCTTTATGAAGTGTAATTTTATTTTATTGCGCTCTGTCCTTGATTTATGGAGTGGATTTTTTCTAATATTTGTATCACTTTAATTATCGTAATGAATACCAATCATATACTTCACTTCAATCTTACCCTTTTTTTAAATTAAATTGGGGATTCTTTCATTTATGAATTTAACCCCCCTTAGTTAATTATCTCTATGGGTAAGATCTACAAAATCCTGAGAGGACACACATTATTATTTTATCTCAGGGAATATTGATAAAGAGAAATTACTATTACTCTTTGGTTTTGAACTTTTTCTTATCCTAAGAGACACCATAGGTTGGCATATGAATAAAACTAAGCTATTTCAACTATATACAATTTGAAATTGGACTCAATTTATTAACATTTTAGAGAAAATTTGATTCTTTTATCACATTTCAAGTTACAAGTCATATTCTTATTTAAATCTGCACACTAATATAAAATTATCCGAAAGTGAAGTTACCACTTTTCACTTAGTCATTGATAGATCTTCTGAGTTGACTAAATAATAACTCTTTATATAAAACAAGAGTTTAAGACAATAAACAACAATGTATTCTATTTCACTCACTCACTTCCATAGATTCTAGTTTCATGAATTTTCTCAATTATTTAGAGGACTCTCTTGTTAGATGAGGGTATATCACATAGTGTGATCATCAACATGTCACCCTAAAAACCACCAAATTTTTTATATCCTAAAAACAATCAGCTAATATCACATTATAAGAAGAAGATATATAATCATGGAATATGTTAATTTTTCTACTTATCCCCTAATCAGTCTTTTCTTAGTGGAAAAAATGAAACTTGAACTGATCCACGATACCAATAGTTTAATATTCAATAAGACTTGAAAAAATTGGATTATTCATGTATATCATTGAAAGATCCTCAATTTCACATCAAAATTTTTATCACATAATCTCCCTTTTCCACATAAAAAATAATTTATATATATTGATTTTAAAAATATAGTAGTTTTGTAACACTACTTGTTGAATCTGATACCATATGTGAATATCAAGAAGTTGGATTCTTTGTTTTACAGGTATCTCCATTCAACATTATGCACTCGTTCCCTTTCAAAACCCAAAAACACCTTGGATCATATCTCCCCATTAGTCTTGTACAAATTCCCTAAAATAAGAGAAAATTGTAACATACATGGAGACTCTCAAATCCTCAATAAGAGTATTTTAGTCGATCTTGATGTATCAACCCTTTGATACTTTCTTACAAAGCATAGTACTTTTTGGTTCTTATTCAAACTGCCCAACCAAATTCAACTATTTTAGCCATATGACTAAACATTATTTAACCACATGTGGAGTATTCTTATGATATTTAGATTCTATAGGTCTTTCTTTTTTCAAAATTTTGTGTTTAAACCCATTCGTGGAAATTTCCTTCATTGATGCTCCATGAATATTCCATTTTTCACGACCCTTTATTTGAGATGGAATATTTCCACTGGTCATCTGCTTTTTCTTATTCATCTATTAGAGAGATATTTCTCTTCCCTTTACTTCTTTCCATGTGTCATTCCATGTAAATTTTTCAATGAATTATTTATGAATTTTTATTTTATTATTTATCTGAGTTATGCCACCATTTTTTGTTGGGGTTGAGTCTTCTGTTAAATTTATATCATTCTTAATCATAGCTAGAGAATATCATCCCTTTTCTTGACATTTTATTTCACATTATTTCTAAGAGAGATGGCGTGAGTGTAACCGAGGAGGTTATTGATACTCTTTTTATTGAGTTACTTGTAATTCCATTAAGGATATAAACCTATTTTAAATATTATCTTGTTGTCTTCCAATATTGGATTTTTTGTTATACACTTCCAGAGTTAAGGATTTCCTTATGGAATTCTTTTCATTCCCTTATTTTTTCCTACAAAAATGTCTTTCCAAATGATAATGACTAGAACATATAAAACATAATCCTTTAAATAAATACCTCATTTAATGATCCATCAGTTGAGATATTGATGCATCTGAAGTTCTTCTTCTAAAATTTATTCCTCGGGCTTCTTGATACATACTCATGACGTATCCATATATTCCACAATAATAAAATTTGATGCCTATTTTTATATGAGGGACACTTACTTCAGAAATCTCAAGATGTTTCTACTTATTCTCAGATTTAGAAATATTTATTTCTTCACATCATGAAATATATTACAAATCCTCAACAAAAAAAATTATGTATGACCATGAGTCCCACATAAATAGAAAATGTTGTCATTACTTCATGTAAAAGACTTTTTAAGTCTGTCTTCAGCACCTAGAAGATTTTTTTTAATTCAGTAATTATTCATATCCTTCTTTTTATCCTGCATGATATAGGGTTCTTGATATCCAATATTGATTTTTCTCAAACTGGATGGCCTTTGAGATGACACAATCATTTCATGTTTTCCACTAAAATAAAATATTTTCTTTTTGTTTCATTATTACCTTCCAAAGAACATTAAAATAATAAATGTGAAGAATCCTTCAATTTTTTCTTGCCTTTGGCATTAGATTTCTCCAATTTATTCATGAATGATTCTATATACTATTCTAATTATTGAATCTTAATATCCCTTTATTCAAGTTGAGAATTATTTTCTATTTTGAGATTCTTCCCAATACTCATCTAATATTCCAATTCTTGTGCGAACCTATCCAACATGTCACTCTACTCCTTTATTTTAAAATTCATTTCACCAAAATAGCATTTCAAACAATAATTCTTTTGTTGTAGCTTTTTATTATCATATACCATTTTTTATTGGTGTGTATCAACATTATTAATTTTGGCTACAAAATTCTAAATTTATTTTGAGTTCAAGTTTTTTTCCTTATCATCAACATCGAGTTTTTCTATCTATATGGACATTTTTTTGAAATTATTTAACTTGATATTCATTCTTCTCCATTATATTGGTGGCCACTTAAATAAGTATTTTATTGAAAACATTTTAACTAGTCGACTCCAATTTCCTTCACTTGGATATGGATATCTTTAGATTCACTTTCTTCAGCCAATTTCAGATCCAATTAAATTGTTTTGTGGACAACATTCACTTTTAGTCATCCAGTAATTTCTTCATCATTAGTAGTTCTTGAATCAATTAGAATATTTGTTTCTTCACTCATTATTGCAGCATCATTGAATGATTAATTATTTTCACTATATAATTCATCCAAACCATTATTTAGTACATTGTTTGTTTCCATCAACTAAATCACACTCTTCCCATAGACACTTCCATAATGAGTAATACCACTAGAGTTATGATTCTTATTGGAAGTTCTTCCTTGTTCCTTGGAACACCAAGATAAGAGAAAATTGAAAGTTTAATTTCAATAATCAAATGAACAAATTCAAAGAAATGAAATATGATAAAAGAAATAAATGATCTAATACAACTTTTTAGGTCCACAAGGGGCCTAGATACCTAGAGAGGGGGTGAATTAGGGTAAAAATATTATTTTAAAAATTATTCCTACCCCATTGGATCTTGACCTCCATATTATAAGGGTCACTTTTTTTATTTAGTTTTTATATTGTTCTTATTATTTTTAACTTTATCTGATGAAAATTTTAAAAAGTAAAGAAGGAAAGAAATAACAAGGAAAAACAAATTTTTACTTGGTTCACCCTCATTTGGCAATGTCCACGGGGCATACAATCTACAACGTGTCAATGTACCAAATCCACCAAGGCTCACTTCTAATACATGGTTCAGGCTAGGTGACTTATATGCACAGAATCACTGCCTTTACAAGGTTTAGGGATAGCTCACTACTTCTCAAGGGCCACTCCCTCAATCTTCTTTCTATGGCTCACTATTGGTGGAAAGGATCACCTTCTTCCTCTTACTTTTATCACTACTCTAGAAAGGATTCACACACAGTTTATAAAATGTATGTCCCTTAATTAGGAATAATGAATACATATTCAATTTTAGGTAGATGCTCAATTAATGTTCTTTATAGGATACTCCTTCACTTATTTGAATGCACCTTGATGTATCACTTCCCTTTTTCAGATAACTAGAATAAATTTATCTTTACTATATACACATAAATTACCTATTATTTGCAACTAGAGAGACATTCAAGATATTATAAGTCTTCATTTCACTACCATTAATGTATTAATGAATAAAATCATTCTGTAAGATTTGTCGAATGGTGCATATCCTCTATATTCTTCTTCTCTTTATAGATGAAATACACTTCTCCACCTATATATTTCTTTATGGAGATTCCTTTCAAAAACTTCCTTTTCTCTTTGTGGAATCCTTATTTGTTAATAACCTACATCATGAACCACCTACTTTTCAAACCACATTTAATTGTGTAGCACAAGTGAATTTTAGTTTTCCTGTGCTTTGTAGACTCCCTTCGATTCATGAACTGTATTTGACTCACGGACTTCTTCTGCTTCACAAACTACTTATCCTTTGAGGACAACAGTGTCCTGCAAATAAACTTAATGAACTATGTTTTATTTGAATAATACCTTCACTTCATGGTATTGTGATTCTCTATGAACTCTTTTTTCCTTTGGGAACTATATATCCCCATAATTCCCTTTTTTGAACTATCTTTGAAAACTAACTCCTTCATGGAATTGATCCATTGTGAACTAATTCCTCTTTCATTGAATCCTCCCTCTGGAACCTCTTTCTCTTTCTCAGAAATCTCCCTCATTAATCACTTCCATCAAAGAATTGTACTCTCAAGAACCAATTCTGACATTATATTATTATTTCAGTGATGATATTGTCTAATGAATATAGCTCTATCTAATGAAGTGATTAGAGTTTTTTATATAGGAAACTAAATTCCACAAAACACACTAATCACAAATACTCAAATCTATGATTTGGTACAACCTTTACCATGAACATTCTACGCAGTTCACAAATCACATTTATCCTTGTGGTGGTAGATGTCATCCACAAATGAAACCCCTTTGTGAAAGCCTTGAATCACAACTTCTAGAAACAATGTGCCTCCCATGAACTGATCTTGCTATGCGATTCACATTGCATATTTTGTAGTTCGCATTGCACCGAGCCCTTTATGACAGGCTTAATTCATCACTTCCATCCAAAAAACAACGGATTTATTTATGGTTCTACATACCCCCTTTACAGTCCACATAGTGCAGCTACACTACTATGTGGTCCGCTAACTCTATGTTTCATGGTCTACAAATTACGGTTCAAAAAATCCTTTACATAAAACCATTATTTTCAATAAAAAAATTCCCAACTTTGAGGCCCAAAAATTAGGCAAACATTAGGAAACTAAGCCACCTTAAACATATAATTTGGAAACACCAACCATACTAAGATACGAACATATGATTATTTCAATTAATACAATCACCACAAACACTGAGATGGAACCTTGAAGGAATTTTTACCAATATTATACTTATAACTCTTTCTATGTTTAACACCATTATCCATAAAACCCTATACCATTACACCTTTTCCTTGAAATTATGTAACTATTTACA
This sequence comes from Viscum album, assembly GCA_963277665.1. NCBI lineage: Eukaryota > Viridiplantae > Streptophyta > Magnoliopsida > Santalales > Viscaceae > Viscum > Viscum album. The sequence goes on along the minus strand of OY728137.1, from coordinate 1,233,089,989 downwards.
TTATTTTCTACCATAAAATCCAACAATTATTTAGAATAAAGTGATATTCACTTTAACTAGAATAATTCTTTAAAAAATATCCATATCCCCTATTATGGTAACCAAATTTAATACTTTATATTTTTATCACCATTACATACCCTAAAACCTTAAGGATATTAAGCATGTTAACCTTAACCATATATTGGTATAATCCTTTATTTGTTAAATTTGAAATCCTTAAGTCCAAAAATATTTCTTATATAATATTAGATATTATATTCTATTAACAAGATCATGATAATAAACACAAACTTATTTATGTAATGAAATAACATTTATTTCCTTTTAGCATGAATATTTAACAAATAAGACATTATTTCAGTATCATATATGGTATTCTATGTGTTTATAACGTTTATCTTTAAAAAGAATACTATTTATCAAAATATACCACTGATAGGTGGAGAAACATCTTCCCACATATTTTAATAAAAATTTGGATAAACACTTTAATCTTGGATAAAACATTTTTATCCTTGACTTCTTTTCAAAATATGTTATATAAACTGATTAATCATAAACCAAGTGTATATAATTAATTTTCTCTGTTTTATCATAATGAATTTTTGTTAATGAATGACTTCACTTATAACATAATTAAAATAATATAATGATTCAAATCCATTTAAGATCCACATAATCTTCATATAATTTATTAAATTTAATTCCATGATGTAGAAACTCTTGTATCATCACTTTATTGAAAACTATAATCTCAATCAAATATTCTCTTGATTTTAAACATTTTTATATTTATAACACTTGTTAAGTATATAGTTGGTATCAAATACCCTTCAAAACCAAATAATAAAATCTTATAACACTTATACCTAAAATAAAACTTCAACCAAAATTCAAACTCTTTTAGGTAACTTGAAAAATTTCCTATTATGGAATTATCTCCTCTCTATCCAAATATTACATTTAGGATTCAACAACATCATCTTCATACATAAAGAAACAATTTTAGTCACTCCAACATATATTTATTCTTCTGGTTTGAGACTTTAATCACTCATACTATCTATACACAACTAGAATCTATACATCGCATGTCTATTTTAACTATTATTAATTATTAATAATATGAGGTAAAATTTTCTTAGTTTCAATTATACTGATAGAACATTTCCATTGATGAAAAAGATGAATTTATAATCCCAAACAATTCTTAATGAAATAAATATTATTACCAAGTCAATTTACATATATAATCATATTGAATATATGAGTGGATAATAAAATTCCTTAGGTCATTTTTCATCCAACGCCATTGAAAATTTAGTGAATTATAATATGATCAATAGAAAACTAGATTCATATTTTGAAAAAAGACTGTACTTGTTCACTCTAGAAGGTGTTATAGTAACAAATATAACTTCTATTTACTTAAGAACTTTTCTTATGTTACCAATATTAAGGGATAATTATGAAACATCCTAACCTAGGAGTTTCTGAAATGGTTCCCCAAACTGGTCTATCACATAAACTCAAGCACCCCCCCCCATATTCTAGAGGCTATTGACTAGTAGTGAGGATCCAATGATGGTACATTGGAGAGACTATACCATCATGACTAGAATAGCACATTAGTATAAGAGATAATGAAAAATAAAAAATAAAAAAATATAAATAAATGAATGTGCAATGGAAAATAATAAAATAACTAAAAATTGGCCATTCACCAAATATACAACCATGAATGAATGTAAAAATGAAGTAAACATTCAACAGGCAATACAATACAACAAAAATAAAAGAAACCCAAATTCTAACTCTAAGGGATCCAAAGATTAAACACAATCCCATTCTTCTAATCTCCCATGTACAAGTGAACAACACAATTATAATCTATTGACATGGTCCAACAACCATGAGGTCTGTTCGGGCACCCCCAGTGAAATGGAGGTCCAAATTGCATGTGAGATATACTCATAATCCCAAAAGCAATGGTTTCTAAAGAATAATATAGTCCATGAATATAAAATAAATCACTGTATAGGTCTGATAAATAAAAAGTGAATAAATAAATAAATGTAACAAGTTAGGCTTAGGTACTCATGGTCGACCATACACACTTCAGCCTAATCCAGTATATCTCTGAAAAAATAACTATATGCACATATATATGGTCTATATACATGGTGATGTTTATATCCCTATATAAGGATACTACTTCTAGAATGAACCAGATGTTTAACTCATGCATCTATGGGTATTAGTACGAATCTCATAAATTGTCAAGGGATGGAATGTCCAGTCTTTAAAAAATACACGGGATTCCTTTCCCGAGGATCACATGTAAATGGGACACCTTTCCTAAGTATCAAAAATATGTGGGAATCTATTCCCGAGTATCAAAAATGTAGGGGGTTCCTTTCCCAATTATAAAAAATATATGGTACGCCTTGATAGAGTATCATAAATATATGGGTTTCCATGCCTTAGTGTCAAAAATATATGGGATTCCTTGCCTAAGTATCACATGCATGTGAGATACCTTGCCCATTAATCATAAATATATGGGATTCCTTTCCCATGTATCAAAAATATATGGGCATCATTTCCCAAGTATCACATGTGTGGGGGATTCCTTGCCTGATTATCATAAATTTATGGGACACCATTCCAAAGTATAAAAAATATAAAGGAATCCTTTACCAAGTATCATAAATATATGGGATGCCTTTCCCAAGTATCATAAATTTAACACCCCAGGTAAATAAAGAATTTGACATTTTCATATTTATCCATATTTGTGAATAAAATATTAATATTACTTTAAAGGGAATGCTATGCTCGAGGGCGTACCCAATACGCAACAACGAGTTTCTTTGAAATCTTACGTTGCACTCTAATAATAAAATAATATTATTTTAAAAGGTAGTTAATGCCTAGATGTTTTAATGGAGGGATGAATGAAACTAACTACAAAATGATTATATATGTTTGTCAAATATTTTTACTTTTATCCAATAAATGTTGGAGGCTTAAAATGCAAATGAATCCAATTTTAAGCATAAATATTCTAATAATCTTTAAAAGGTCGATTAACCGCCTTTTGATGGAGAACCCTTTTTAATTATAATTTTGAAAATTTTATATGTTGTATTTGACAAAATAAAATCCTTCTTTAGAATCTGGACATCAAAATTTACTTTATGTAAAATTTTGTTATTTTTCCGATAAAGATCATTTTTATTGAAAATGTTGCATTTTAATTTAAAACCTCAGTTTAATAGGATTTATTTATATGGATAGATTATATTTTTAATTTTTATTAAAGTGTATTTATAATATATTTTTACCATTTAATTTAATGGTGGTCATTGGAATTAATTTCACTTTTAAATTGGACTTAAACTAGTGTCAATCTTTTAATAGATATTGTTTCTTAAAAACACACTATTTGTTTTGACAACAGGAATTAATTATTAAATTAATTAATGCAACATATATGTTTTGAATTTTGTAAAATAGTCATCATTTTTGAATTCTTAATACCAAATATATCTTAGGGTGAATTTTTGGTATTTTTCTGAAAAATTTCAATTTTTGATGAATAGTGAAACCACTAAGTGTTAGTTTAAAAACTGATTTTTCATTTAAATGAAACTTTACCACTTCTGTGATTTGAATTTCAAAAATCCGACATACATGGTTGTCATTAGGATGTAAAATGTGGTTCAATGGTTTTACAATAATTTTTTTGGTGAATAGTAACTTTTATGTTTTTAATCGCGATTAGAGGTAATTAGTGTAATTTATGGTAAAAATAATATTTAATAATATGAAATGACCTAGACACGTGTCCTACCCTCATTGTATGTGTCATGGCCGACCAAGAAAATCCATGAGTCAACTTGGGGACCCCATGGAGCCACTTTGGTTGGAAAATGACATAAATAACTTTTTATTTAAAGTTAAAATAAAAATATCACAATCATGAGTTGTTTTACTAAAACAATTTTTAAATGGGGTTATACAAGTCATATTTTTGACTATAAATATTCATTAGAAAGATAAAAACATTCCTACATCATTATAGTTTTTTTATAATTTTTAGACATTAAATAAATTAAATTATTTATGACATAATGATGATGCAGCGATTACCTCATTAATAAAGGATTTAAAAAAAATGAAAAGATAATGTTCAAACTATAGCTTACACTTTTCAAAGACCTATTGGATGAGTATATTTCGAACCCTTACCACCATATCCTAGAAATACATCAATTTGGGACATTTAAAATCCGAAACTCATTTGAAAATAATGTAACATTTTGTAACTTTCCAAGAGTGCCTCTCCTCTCCTCTTATAAAAGGCCCCCACCTCTACCACCTTACCCACACCTATAAAGCCTTTGGCTCAGCCAACCCCTGCTCATTTTCTCTCTCCACATCCCTCTATTTCTCCTAGAAGCCTCACTTTGGGCAGAAGTCTTCCCAAGGAAGCCTTTGAGCTCAAATCAAAGAGAGATATCCGATTTTATGGTAATGTCTTCACTTGTGTTCTTTTGTTTTATTTTGCTTCTCCAACCCCCTAAACTATTTTTATTCATTTATTTTGTAACAAATAAAGTATCTTCAATATACTAGGATGTTTTTATACGAAGTATTCGAGCTACACTTTCACACACCTGCATCTAATAGTTAAAGAACATACTGTTTCTGTGGATGGTGAATTTCTACCTCACAAAACGATGATTGTTCAATATTATTTTAACACCCTCAAAGGTGGCCATTATAATGTCACTATATTTATATATGATATATAATATGTTTATGTTTTACTTAAGCCTCTTAATTTTTCATTTATGGAATACCTTTATGGTTTCCATTATGGTTAAACGCGATATCTTTATTTTAGGAAGTGCAGACTACTGTCCCCTCAAAATGATTTGATTCGTTAATACCATATGTGGTACGTATAAAGAATATATTTAATAATATTATATATGATACCATACTGGAATTATAATAATATTATGTATCATTATGTTTTAATTCCATTAAATAAGAAATAGAAATGGAAGTAGCGTTCATGCGTACGTACGGCTTACCGTCTCCATGAACGGTGCATTTCAGTTCTTACCTCTAAATGTTATGTAATATTATAAATGCATGTATATAATAGATATATATAATATATATGATATCTAAATAATGAATATAACTCTGGATATAATATATATTTTACCACATGAACAACTTGTAATTATAAAGAGTTTATTTTTGACTCAAGTAGCAATGATCTACGAAACGACCATTATTAACATAAATAATTACATAGTGTTAATAGCATGGTATTAAGTGATATAAAAGGGCTAATGAACTTGGAAAATGTTTTTAAATAGTAGAAATTAACTCAAGTTTATTATTCAGGAGGTTAAAGAATGATCGAGTCAAGTCGGACCCGAGGTAAGGGATCCTACTCCTCTCTTTCTTTTTATGTACACTCTTTTATGTCATTCCTTTTAAGCTCATCTTTCTTATGATTGGGATGTTATTTTACATTACTCTCACTGTACTTTCTATGTTCATATGATAAGATACCCTATTTTCACTCATCAATCCATTTTGGAAGTTTTGAGTGGCGTCGTTAGGCTGCCGAATTTTCATAAGAGATCCAACCTCCCTCTTTCTTTTTAAGTACTCTCCTTTATGGAACTTCTTTTAAGCTCCTCTTTGTTATGTTGGGGGATGTTCTTTTATATTACACTTTTTTTAAATTTTATTTTAATATTATGAGAGACCATATTTAATCTCATCGATCCATTTTTGGAAGTTTTAAGTGGTGCCATTAGGCTGCCGAGTTTTCGTAACGGATTTTTCATCTCCCTTTTATTCCCATGATATTTATGCTACATTTTCCACCAGTTCCTTTGAGTGGTGTATGTACTGCCAATTATTATACTCTTTGTGTAATATAATTTCATTTATGGGTATTAACATATTCATTGTATGACCATTCTTCAATGGGGTGTACGTATCAAAAGTTACCCAAGTCGGTAAGGGAACCTTTCACCCTCCTCTTTTTAAAAGACTTCTTTTGTTATGTCTTTTAATTTTTATCTTATTATATAGGGATATGTTCTTATATATCCTTATTTCCATAAATTTTATGTCCAAGTGATGAGATACCCTTTATCTCTCTCATCAACTCTTTTTCTAAAATTTGATGTGACGCCGTTAGGCTATCAAGGGAACTTTTTAACCCAATTTCGATTTCTTTGGGTTCAACATGTAGTTATTAAATATGTCATCCTTTGAATATGTGTGAATTACCTTTGATTATTTTACACTTAATATTCACTTATATTGGGTGTATTTATATTGCTCACACATAATTATGAGATTGATTTATCCTTAATTTAAGGATACCATCTTTATAATGGATTTCATGTCAATTTACATTTCCATTGAGACTTTATTGTTGTTATGCCCCAATTAACTCTTATATGGTGTATATACTATCATTTGGAATATTATATCATGAATCCCTTTATTCTCATAATATTATAAAGTTTTTATAAAATTTTATTCCTCAATTATTGTATTCAAGTGTCTCTCATTTTGTTAAAAACCCTTTAACTAAAATATCGTTTAAAATGTTTTAATGATATTATCTTATAAATATTTATCATTAATATCCATGTTTTCAAAATGGTTTTAGGGATTTATTTATATGGATATTAATGGTTTAAAATGTTAAAAGATTCAATGTGTTATGGGACACTTTGATTTAAAAATCTCTTTATTAAATGTTTTAAATGGTTTTGAAAATGGTTTTTAGAATAAATTCATTATTTCAATATCTTAAAATGTTATATTGTTATTGCAATGTGGGAATGTTATCTTTCCTTTATGCTTAAGTTATGTTTTATGATTATGTTATGGTTCTTGGGCATTGTTACGAAGACGGGTGGTTCCGTGATAAACTAAGGGCGGGTGAGCCCGATATAGCTCTCCAATGCATTGGGTAACGTGAAGGAGTTAAACGTTAAGGTTTCTCCGAAGGGATTTAGGGAATATACTGTGATGGTTATTCCAAAACCTAACCAAGAGGGTTACTACCTATGTAAGAATGTTATGAATGCCTCAAGTTACCTTTATGTCTAATGATTTATATTATTTATTCATGATTTTATGAGGTATGTTAAAGTGCTTATGTTTTATGGGTAAAGTATGATTTCATTCTTATTTATATATGTACTCATGTTTCCTTTCCATATTTTTATATACCTTACTGAGCTTTTTATGCTCATCCCAAGTTTTTGAAATGTTTTTCACAGGTCAAGGGAAAGGTACATGATGTGATGATAGTGTCAAGGAAGTGTCAAGAAAGAATCCATGTTTTATTTTAAATATGTTTTCGTTGATGGAAAAAATGAATACTATATTTTATGTAACCACTTTGTTTAAATGTGGAATGTAATTCAAGTTTTATGATCAAATTCTCTAAAACTCTAAACCTGAAAAGATCCACAATGTGTAATCTTGTAATAACTCAAGATTACGTAAGGTTTAAGGCTGGGGCCTTATAGTTGGTATCATAGGTCAGTTTAGATAAATTTAGAGGTTAGGGTATTCTCTAAGCATAAGTGACATTACCATAATGGTTAGGATTTCAGAAAGAGTCCTAGTTTTAGATAAATTGAATGAGTAAGTATATCATAGTGTTTATCTTCCTCATTAGTACATGATGGTTTTTTTGATATACTCACACTGAAATTTCTGTTTTTAGTGAATGGATGGATCTAGAAGGCACCAATGTGACAATAGGTTTGAAGGAAACTGTGGTGGTTCTCTGATTAAGAGACTGGATGAAACGAGGGATTCAATGAGAAAACTTGTGGTTATTCTAAACCAACTATCAAGGAGTCATGATCAACCACTTTAACCTTGGTATGTTCTATAATGCATCATGTACGATATGACCAATCGATGAGGAAGTTCAGGTAATAATTATAAAGGTAACCATTAGGGTTTATATGATCCTTACTTTTTAGGTAATTATGGGTTACTCTATGATATGATGGAAAATGAAAGGCATGAGATAAACTTGAGGTTAAAATATGTTAGGATTATTTTTGAAGATTTTATCTCGTTTTGGGGAATGTTTTAAGAATTATATAGTTTTGGAAAAAGGAGAACACTCAGACCGTGTGACAACCCGTCGCGTCGAACAAAGCTGTAGGAATCGAACCCACAACCAAAGTGCCACTGGTATTTTTCGCCTACCACTGGATTACGTGATTTCCCTGGTTAGTTTGACAAATTCTTTTTAGTTAGATGATTTTAGGAATCAAGAGTAAGTTTATTTTGGGTTATCTATGGAAATTATTAACCTATCATGGAGGATATGTGATTAGGTTAATTACTTTTCAATATGAGAATTTAAGAGCAACTGATGTTATTTGGAGATAAAAGTTAATTTGTACCTTGGAAGACTATGTGATGAAATCCTTCAAATATTTCAGTTTCAATTTTAGTTTGGTTTACTTTGAAGAATTTTATGGACAATTTTTTATCGAATGGCCTTCATTGAACTTCGGGTTTTTTTGGGAAAAAATTTGGAGATTAAGAAAAGATTTTCTTTTTATAAAGGATTATACTTTTGTGGATTATCTGATCTCATACTAACAATTTTTGGTTTTGGTTTTTGTCTAAATACATGGGAAATATATAGTTCTCTTTTTTGGATTAGGTGATTCTCAATAAGTTGATTATAGTACTCTTAATGCGAACATGTCTTCTTAAATACTCGTCTTTTGGAGAAAATATGAGTTTGATTAAGGAATCTAGTAAAAGCTGAAAGTCTACGTGACAAGTAAGTATGTTTCATTATGATTTAGTTAAGTTCAAAAATAAATTCCTCAATGAAGAGTATCTTAAAACAAAAATGTTGTCTGTTATGTTTTCCTACTGGGGAATCAAATACCGTTTAACCCATCACAAGTTTGTGATTTTCTTGTTGTTAACTTTCTCCTAGACATGTTTACTATCACTCTCCATCAGAACATGACCCTTTGTTTTTTCCTCCATATCCATATTTTCATACTTAAAATCCTAGTATGGGTTAACTCAGGTGACATCTGTACTTATCTCCCATTCTTTTAAATTGATATTTTTACTCACTCTTGTTTCGATGTGGGATTTTCAATGAAGCTTCCAAGCCCAATTGTAAAATTGCGAGGACGCAATTCCCAAAAGGGGGGCAGGATGTAACACCCCAGGTAAATAAAGAATATTACATTTTCATATTTATCCATACTTTTGAAAAAAATATTAATATTACTTTAAAGGGAATGCTATGCTCGAGGGCGTACCCAATACGCAACAATGAGTTTCTTTGAAATCTTACGTTGCACTCTAATAATAAAATATTATTATTTTAAAAGGTAGTTAACGCATAGATGTTGTAATGGCGAGAATGAATGGAACTAAATACAAAATTATTATATATGTTTGTCAAATATTTTTACTTTTATCCAATAAATTTTGGAGGCTTAAAATGCAAATGAATCCAATTTTAAGCATAAATATTCTAATATTCTTTAAAAGGACGATTAACCGCCTTTTGATGGAGAACCCTTTTTAAATATACTTTTGAAAATTTTATATGTTTTATTTGACAAAATAAAATGCTTCTTTATAATCTGGACATCAAAATTTACCTTATGTAAAATTTTGTTATTTTTCTGATAAAGATCATTTTTATTGAAAATGTTGCATTTTAATTCAAAACCTCCTTTTAATCTAATTTATTTATATGGATAGATTATATTTTTAATTTAGATTAAAGTGTATTTAGAATATATTTTTACCATTTAATCTAATGGTGGTCATTGGAATTAATTTCACTTTGAAATTGGACTTAAACTAGTGTCAATCTTTTAATAAATATTGTTTCTTAAAAACACGCTATTTGTTTTGACAGCAGGAATTAATTATTAAATTCATTAATGCAACATATATGTTTTGAATTTTTTAAAATAGACATCATTTTTGAATTCTGAGTATCAAATATATATTAGGGTGAATTTTCGGTATTTTTCTAAAAAACATCAATTTTTGATGAATAGTGAAACCACTAAGTGGTAGTTTAAGAAATGTTTTTTGGTTTAAATGAAACTTTACCACTTATGTGATTTGTATTTCTAAAATCCGACATATATGGTTTTCATTAGGATGTAAAATTTGGTTCAATGGGATTAAAATAATTTTTTGGTGAACAGTAACTTTTAAGTTTTTAATCACGATTAGAGGTAATTAGTGTAATTTAAGGTAAAAATAATGTTTTAATAATATGAAATGACCTAGACACATGTCCTACACTCATTGGATGTGTCGTGACCGACCAAGACAATCCATGGGTCAACATGGGGACCCCATGGAGTCACTTTAGTTGGAAAATGACATAAATAACTTTTTATTTAAAGTTAAAATAAAAATTTCACAAGCATGAGTTGTTTTACTAAAACAATATTTAAATGGGGTTATTCAAGTCATATTTTTGAATATAAATATTCATTATAAATCTAAAAATATTTACTACATCATGATATTTTTTTTATAATTTTTAGACATTAAATAAATTAAATTATTTATGACATGATGATGATGCAATGATTACCTCATTAATAAAGAATTTAAATAAAATGAAAATATAATGTTACAAATATAGCTTTTACTTGTCAAAGACCTATTGGATGAGTATATTTAGAACCCTTACCACCTTATCCTTGAAATAAATCAATGTGGGACCTTTAAAATTTGAAACTCATTTGAAAATAAAGTAACATTTTGTAACTTTCCAAGAGTGGCCCTCCTCTCCTCTTATAAAAGGCCCCCACCTCTACCACCTTACCCACACCTCTAAATCCTTTGGCTCAGCCAAACCCTGCTAATTTTGTCTCTCCACATCCCTCTATTACTCATAGTATCCTCACTTTGGGAAGAAGTCTTCCCAAGGAAGCCTTTGAGCTCAAATCAAAGAGAGATACCCGATTTTAAGGTAATGTCTTCACTTGTGTTCTTTTGTTTTATTTAGATTATCCAACCCCCTAAACTCTTTTTATTCATTTATTTTGTAAAAAATACAGTATCTTCAATATACTATGATGTTTTTATAAGAATTATTTGTGCTACACTTACTCACACCTACATCTAATGTTTAAAGAACACACTGTTTCTGTGGATGGTGAATTTCTGCCTCACAAAATGATGATTGTTCAATATTCTTTTAATACCCTAAAAGGTGGACATTAAGATGTAACTATATTTATATATGATATATAATATTTTTATGTTTTACTTAAACTTATGTATTTTTCATTTATGGCATACCTTTATGGTTAAACACGATATCTTCATTTTAGGAAGTGCGGACTACCGCCCCCTCAAAGTGATTTGATTCGTTAATACCATATGTGGAACGTATAAAGGATAGATTTAATGATATTATATATGATAACATACTGGAATTATAATAATATTATGTATCATTATTTTTTAATTCCATTCAATAAGAAATAGAAATGGAAGTAGTGTTCATGCGTATGTACGGCTTACCGTCTCCATGAACGGTGCATTTCATTTCATACCTCTAAATGTTATGTAATATTATAAATGCATTTATATAATTGATATATATTATATATATGATATCTAAATAATTAATATAATTCTAGATATAATATATATTTTACCACATGAACAACTTGTAATTATAAAGAGTTTATTTTTGACTCAAGTAGCAATGATCTACAAAACGACCATTATTAACTTAAATAATTACATAGTGTTCATAGAATGGTAGTCAGTGATATAAAATGAATAATGAACTTGAGAAAGGTTCTTAATCAAGTATAAATTAACTGCAGTTTATTATTCAGGAGGTTAAAGAATGATCGAGTCAAGTCGGACCCGATGTAAGGGATCCTACTCCTCTCTTTCTTTTTAAGTACACTCTTTTATGTCATTCCTTTTAAGCTCATATTTCTTATGATTGGGATGTTCTTTTATATTACACTTACTGTAATTTCTATGTTCATATTATGAGAAACCCTATTTTCTCTCATCAATCCATTTTGGATGTTTTGAGTGGCGCCGTTAGGCTGCCGAATTTTCGTAAGAGATCCAACCTCCCTCTTTCTTTTTAAGTACTCTCTTTTATGTCACTTCTTTTAATCTCTTCTTTGTTATGTTGGGGGATGTTCTTTTATATTACTCATTATGTAAATTTTATTTTAATATGATGTGAGACCCTATTTTATCTCATCAATCCATTTTTGGAAGTTTTAAGTGGCGTCGTTAGGTTGCCGAGTTTTCGTAAGGGATTTTTCATCTCAGTTTTATTCCTGTGAGATTTATGCTACATTTGCCACCAGTTCCTTTGAGTGGTGTATGTACTTCCCATTATTATACTATTTGTGTAATATAATTTCATTTATGGGTATTTACATATTCATTGTACGACCCTTTTTTAATGGGGTGTACGTTTCGAAAGTTACCCAAGTCGGTAAGGGAACCTTTCACCCTCCTCTTTTTAAAAGACTTATTTTGTTATGTCTTTTAATTTTCATCTTATAATGTGGGGATATGTTCTTATATATACTTATTGCCGTAAATATTATGTCCAAGTGATGAGATACCCTTTATCTCTCTCATCAACTCTTTTTCAAAAATTTGATGTGACGCCGTTAGGCTGTCAAGGGAACTTCTTAACCCAATTTCGATTTCTTTGGGTTCAACATGTAGTTATTGAATATGTCATACTTTGAATATGTGTGAATGACCTTTGATTATTTTACACTTAATATCCACTTATATTGGGCGTATTTATATTTGTCGCACATATTTATGAGATTGATTTATTCTTAATTTAAGGATACCATCTTTATAATGGATTTCATCTCAATTTACATTTCCATTGAGACTTCATTATTGTTATGCAACAATTCACTCTTATATGGTGTATATACTATAATTTGGAATATTATATCATGAATCCATTTATTCTCATGATATTATAAAGTTTTTATTCAATGTTATTCCTCAATTATTGTATTCAAGTGTCTCTCATTTTGTTAAAAACACATTAACTAAAATATCGTTTTAAATGTCTTAATGATTTAATCTTATAAATATTTTCTCATTAATATCCATGTTTTCAAAATGGTTTTAAAGATTTATTTATATGGATAATAATGGTTTTAAGTATTTATTTATATGGATAAACTAAGGGCGGATGAGCCCGATATAGCTCTCCAATGCATTGGGTAACGCGAAGGAGTTAAACGTTAAGGTTTCTCTGAAGAGATTTAGGGAATATACTATGATGGGTATTCTAAAATGTAACCAAGAGGGTTACTCCCTACATAATAATGTTATGAATGCCTCAATTTACCTTTATGTCTTATGATTTCTATGATTTATTCATGATTTTATGAGGTATGTTAAAGTGCTTATGTTTTATGGGTAAAATATGATTTCATTCTTATGTATATATGTACTCAGGTTTCCTTTCCATATTTTTATATCCCTTACTGAGCTTTTTATGCTCATCCCATGTTTTTGAAATGTTTTTCACAGGTCAAGGGAAAGGCACATGATGTGATGATAGTGTCAAGGAAGTGTGAAGAGAGAATCTATTTTTTATTTTAATTATGTTTCTGTAGATGGGAAAAATGAATACTATCTTTTATGTAACCACTTTGTTTAAATGTGGAATGTAATGCATGTTTTATGATCTAATTCTCCAAAACTCTAAAACTAAAAAGATCCTCAATGTGTAATCTTGTAATAACTCAAGATTAAGTAAGGTTTAAGGATGGGTCCTTATAATAAATCATGAATCATATAGTATTGGAAAAGTGAAGTTTTTATAACCAATTTACACCATACATGAAAAGGTATATCATATGCCATGGATATAAGCATTCCCTAACAGAATATAAAAACATAATTATAATGATCCACCAAGGAAGGTCAAGTTCCATGGGTTTTGAAAAGTCATGTCCAACTGACCAAACAATTCATTTCATTCTATTTAACATTTCACTTTCTCGTAAGATGACGTGATAAACAAAGGAAAGAAGAAAGAGGAATGGGATTGTGTTTCAAACCATACATGAAAAGGTATATCATTTGCTTCTTTCCTTTGTTTAGCCACCTAGTAATATGTTCTCCATCCTGTGTTCTCCCAAACTTATAAAACATCTGTCAATACATAAACCACATCATAAAACACTATTTATGAAAATTTTAACCCTCATGACATCTTTATGATTTTTGAAATTGAAAATGACATTTTCACCAATAAGTAATTAAAAGTCCTTTAGAAACTATTCCACAGTTTGAAATCACGGGACAGTATAACCTCCCCACCATAGAACTTATTTTCCATGAGAAGACTTTGGGAAAATAATGAAACATCATATAACCTACCCAGGTCATGAAATGATTCTTGAAATGTCCACATTTCATTTTGAAAATCAAACTTACATGCTAGAATCACCTATAGGAACATAGTGCATAGGCTATTGAAACTTGAGCCAACACTCATATGAAATACTAAATATAAGGATATTGCTTACTCGATCCCATATAAAATGATACATGGAAATTATATATTCTATTTTATCTACTAACCCATGGTGCTTACCACTATAGGTTCCAATGTGAATGGCCAATTCTGATCCATGATACTCCTAGTTTTGGAATTTTATATGCAATAATTCCCTTTGTGTTCTAGCAACGATCAGTGAATGATTTTTAATTGGTCAAACAGTTGATTACAAATGGACAAAAAATTTCATGGTCAGACCAGATTTCTATAGAAAATCCCCAAACGAATTTTCACTGCACTCATCTCATCCTGAAGACATGCCTGATGTGGTTCCTCATCGACCATATTCATAGAATAAAGAGGAAAGAAATTCTTCCTACTTCTGGATGAATATTTTAATAAACCCTCAACTTAAAAGGCTGATGGATGTATAAAACTAGATTACAGTTCCTCTAAAAAAATGTACCTCAAGATTACTCTAATAAAATTCACCATAGACTGCAATTGGATCCGAATGACATCTTTAGACCAAACATTCATCTATGTTGTCATGACTCGACACGAACATGGGTGTATACCCAATCCAACACACTTGGATAGACACTCTGAAAACATACCATCTGAGCCTAACTAAAATATGGGGTAGCCTTGGGATCATCTACTAGGATCTAAGGTTCTCATCTAAGGTATTCTATACTCTGTTTGTTACAAGTGAGATGTCTATACACAACCGATATATGCACATGTCAAGAACACTGATTGAGCCCAACAACAATCAAGCCAATGATATTTTAGGTTTCTATGAGTTAATACAATGAATTCCTTATTAGGAACCTAATTATTACATAGGAATAACCACACCTCTATAAATGATCATTTTTATGGAGTGAAAATTCTGAAGAGTCTATTTATTGATGAAGAGGGGAGTTTTAAATTCTTTATTTATCTTAGTTAATAAATAACACTCCCTCAGCATGTATTGGTTGATGTGAAGATAGGGTACATGATAATCACTAATAAAATAGTACAATAAGATTATATTAAGAATTACCAAGAAGACCCGAGACACTCCCATCATATCCAAGGCAAAGTGCTCGGTATGGTTTTGAACCAACTGTATGTAGATACACATAAGGAGAATAGTTGAACAACATATGGAAAAATTCTTTTGAAAGAGGTCGGCTGAAACTACTAATTCTTCATCATTAACTGAACATTATTCCTTTACCACTTGGTGAATCTCAAGTTCACTCAAGAATAACTGGCAAAGTTTATCCTTGAATAACAAAATTTTCAAAGGTTTGATACACAAATAACTCTATCATCATCATGATTCCATATAAGTACCGACATATTTCAAAACTCACCAGCCCCAATGGAATTCCAAAGTAACACTGACCATTTCCAAATGGTCTTATACAATTTTTTCTCTGTACTTAAAAGAATACATTAAAACCCATCCGACGAGATTCTCCCCACCTTAAGAGTTTCTTATCTATCGTTTATCGAGAATATAAACTTATCAATTGGAACTCATTTAATTAAACACTAATTGATGTTCTTAGATGTGGAAAACTTGTTGTTACCTAGCCCCAACTTGAAAAGAGAGGAAAACTAGCCACTTGAAATTTCACTAGATCAGATTCAATTTCAGATGTATATGTGACACTTCTCTTGAGTTACATTCATGAACGATATAAAATCAAGTGTAAAATCCAAAAAAACATGACTGTTGGTGTCACAAAACCTATTCCTTCTACAACATCATCCTATGAATTGGGATAATTCAAATATCCTTTAATACTTAGGTCACTCAATCTCAGTAATGATCCATGACCAAAATGTAAAAGCATAAGGATTTAATGATCTCCACCAAACTCACATAGTTCATTACACCATTTATATCAACTCGATGGGTACCACATATATAGACATGTACTGCCCTAAGATTTCAAAATAGTGTAGTTGGTGTGTTTATCTTCAATTAATTTGTAAGAACAATGATAATTTTCATATCTGAAATGGGAACAAATTACATGATCTAACAAGTGGTTGAACATTCTTAAGCATGTGCATCCTATGGAATTCAAGAATTACATGATTCTCACACCCTTTAATGTGGTTTAAATTACTACACAACCACTCATCCATCCTAGGTGTCATTTTAGAGCTAAATTCCTACTCAGGACAAATGGTACCTGAATTGAACCTCATATATGAACTCTTTATAGGCAATTAGAGATTCTAGACTATCTCTAAGGGAACTACATACATCTTGGTCTACCCTTTCCAAATCATAATGTGTTGAACCTACAAAGAGTTCATTCCTTAAAAGGATAACTAGGCTATACCATTTATCATTTAGGTTCAATCTATAGAAGAAGAGGGTAATAAATAATGTTCATGTTCCTATTCCAAGGTAGCTCTAAAGGAAACATTTAAACTACCTTTACACAAGGGTCAATCTGTGAACACCATTAAGGTTTTTATTTAAGCTATTAAATTAAATCACATTTCAAAGTCCTAGTTTATAAATATCAAGTACCAATTACAAGGAAAAAAGTTTTTGGTAATTTACTTAGCTAACGCCATAAGGAACACATGTAAGTTATGTCAAACATCCTTTTAAGAATTATTTAGCTAAAATAAAAGCCTAACTAGGTAATTTATGACATAAATTAATTTTATCCATTTTATTCCCCCATAAATGCTCTCATAATAAGGCTTAGTTAATAAAAATTTCAATTCAAATATATGGAGGAAATCACCCTTTAGGTATTAATTAGAATTTTAGTTAACTAACACCTCATACAAGGACAAATCAAAAGTAGATAATAGGTCTATTATAAATCAAGGAGGGGTTTGGTCAAGTAGGATGACACCATAAGTTTATATGTGAACCCATATAGATATCTACATACACATTAAATAACCAATACTTTCTAATGAGTATACCCGCAATGAGTTAAAAACTAAAGCATATAAAAAAAGTGACCCGTGAGGGTCTATTAATCCATTATGGGATCATATGAAATTACACCAAGTAGCAGTTTTTTTAATTATTAAATTCTCAGACACCCTTAATGAGTTTATGATATTAGAAGCAAGCCCCAAGTGACCTACTTTGGTCCAGTTGTGTATTCATAAATTTTCCCATACATGCCATCGTGCCCAAAGAGTACAGATACTAGACATTATAAAGGCAACCAATTCATTTATGTAAAAAGCATAATTTTTTATTTATATAATATTCTCAAGGTATATCAAGCTCTTATATGATGGTTCAACCTTATAGATTACCATTTTATAATTTATAAAATTCTCATACACTTTATAAATTGAAAATTGGATCTCATTTAATCACAACCAGTATGTTTCAACCCATGAAACCAACGGTTCATGGATTAAACGCATCATGATTAGTTAATTAATGTTCCTCTATAAATCTATGTGGGAATTCACCATTTATGTTGATTTTAACACTTTAATAACCAATTTTATATCAAAATTATAACTAGTAATACGATCACATGGAGTAAATACTGGAAAACATTGAAATTATAGATACTAAATAATCATGCATCATGGAATAATAATCCCAAAAACATATTGTATGGGAAAAAATGCTATCACTAAGACATGGTGTTAAAAATAAGTATGATTTTGAAATTCACAAGGCACATCTAACATGTTATTAGACAATCAATAAATGAAATCTACATGGAATAGAATATACTTAGAATTTAAATATATATGTTCCTATAATGATTCATTTAATAGTTGCTATTTTCCATACCAGGCCAATGGAAAAATTCAATAAATCTCAAAAAATAGTAAGAAGTGGAAAGTACACTAATAACTCTAGGTGAAATAATAATCAATTTTAAAAATGAACAACACAAACAATAATTCCATTCTTATCTACTTGGGATTTCCCAATATATTTGTTTATTAGTCCCAAACATGACTTTTTACCAAGAACCAACATATTCCTAATCTCATATTTACCAGCCCAAAATTGTAATATGAAGAAAAGAAGTACCTATGATACTAATGTGTAATCTCCCAACTCAAGAGCCACTAAAACAGTTCTAAAATCCAGTCTGTCACATGACCATAAGCATGCCTCCTCATATGCCAAATGATGCTCACTATTTGTGTGGGTGTAATGATGGTACATTGAGGAGACTATACATTCATTATTAGAATAACATAATGGTATAATAAATAATGAATCATAAGAAAATAAAAGTAGTATAAATAAATTAATGAGAAATGGAAGATAATAAAATAACTAACAAAATGGATAATTACTAAATATACAACCATGCTTCCATGACTAGATGAAGGAAACATATAGCAGGTGATACAATACATCACAATACATCAAAATGAAAATAGTCCCAAAGGATAACATGAAGATCATCCCAAGATCTAGCTTTTTCCTACGCCACCAAGCTCCCCTATATTAGTAAGCAACACATGAATAATCTATAAACCTGGTCCTATAACTCTGAGTTTTGTTCAGTTACCCTAGTTCAATGGTGGAATGATCAGGGTGTGAGATATACTCATTTTTTCACTAATAATGGTTTATAAAGCATAATCCTTTTTGGGAATATAAAATACATCAGTGTGAAGATATGATAAATAAGTAGTGAATATATAAAAAATGTAACCAGTCAGGCTTAGGTTCCCAAGGGACACCTAGCCATCCATACCTTATTCATCCTAATCCAAAATATCTCTGAACATGTAATCATATGTATACATATATATGGTCTATATATGTGGTGATGTTTATATCCATATATACAAGAATACCACTACTAGCCTAGAACTGAGGTGTAACTCAGGAGTTCATGGGTGGTTATATGAATCTTGTATTGTGTTATGGGACACCTTAACCATTCATCACAAATATGTGGGACACTATTCCCATATATCAAATTTATTTGGGATTCCTTTCTTGATATAAAATATTTGTGGGACACCATTCTCATGTATCAAAAATATATGGGATTCCTTTCCAGAGTATCAAAAACTTGTGGGACTCCATTCTTGAGTATCAGAAATATATGGGATGACTTTACCAAGTATCAGAAATATATGGGATTACTTTCCTGAGTATCACATGTGTTTAGGGTTACTTACCCAAGTATTATAAATCTTCGGGAAACCTTTCCGGAGTATCACAAATAAATGGGACCCCTTGACTGAGTATCATGAGTGTGTGTGATGCCTTGAACAAATATCATAAATAAATGAGACACCTTTCTCGAGTATAATAAATATATGGGTTTCCTTACTGGAGTATCATGTCTATGTGTGGAGACTTACTTGAGTATCATAAATATATTGGATTCCTTGCTTGAGTACCATAAATAATGAATCATATAAAAAGGTCCAGGTGAACAGTTCATAAGTGGTTAACACAATACATGAAAAGGTGTATCATAGGCCTTGGATTAAGCATGCTATAACACACTATATTAACTTAATTTGAATATTCCACCATGGAAGGTCAAGGTCCAAGGGGTGTATAATTTCATCTCCAACCCATTTAACAATTCATTTTTTAAAATTTCACTTACTCATATTGAAGAGACAAGTATTCATTGTTATTCTTTTGGATATGACCATGTATGGTTACTTTCCATATAACTCTTAATTCAATATTATTATCCACTTAATTGAACCATTTAAAAACCAGGATGAGTATAATTCCTTTCCCCCTTTATCAATTTTATTAATTCACTCTATAATAATCTCATGCTCAATAACCTAGGGTCATGTGTGTAAACTCAAAACCTACCTTTCATTTACTTTATCCTGACAATCCACTAGTAAGGGAAATCCCAACACACCAGTGGGGTGGTTTGACAAAGTGGAAATCATTTCAATTTATGTATTTAATTTGAACACATATTAATAGGTGGTTAGAGTGGAATTCATAGACTAAAAACCATGTTAGGCTTCTTGTAAAGGGTACACGTTGATGTATGAAAAAAACATTAAGGCATTACACATTTTAGGAGTAGGGCATAGAAAGTCAAATACCTGACATAATGAAAAATTGTATAAGAAAATAATATTTTATGGAAAATTATATAGACCACATACCTTACACTAAGGGAGTTCCAATTTTCCATTATCTTCATTTAACTTGAGTTGAATCGAGAGAGAATAGAAGATTTGAAAAAGGATTTGAAAATAGTGTGAATTAGGTCATACCAAAATAACACCAAATATATTGTGATAAATTAAGGAAATAAGTAAAAGTATTTAAGATCTCACTAACACACTTAGAAAGGGTCGTATGATGCTTAGATCAGAAACCTTTCAGAGGATATCCAAGAAACCCTTCAACAGGGGGTGGAGTTGTTGCAACCTTGGGAGCCCTCATATGCCTGAAGAGTAACGAGGGACTGAGTCCCTATTTTCCTTTTTGAAAAATAATACCTTCATAATTAAAGTCATGTATCTATTATATTACATGAAATAAATTCATGACGTATAACCGATACATTTAATGAATTCCTCAGGGTAAACCCCCCATAAATTCATGTTCTACACTCATCGGTTGCACCCCATGAAATGAGTTCATATTGTGTGTTGAATAAATTATGTGAATTTCCTACTACATCTATCTTTAGTCACTCAGCCATCCGTTCTCCCTCTGATGTTCACTTGAACCCCTAGGAATTCCGTTAAAAGATAATACATTTCTAAAAACACTATTTATGGATGATTAATCCCTCATAAACTTGTTATGATTCCCAAAATTTAAAATGACCCATTCACCAATGGATAATTCAAATTCCTTTAAAAAAATTTCCATGGTTCAAAATCCCGAGAAGGTATAAATTACATTAATATTATCCTCCCAAAAGATTAATGTCAAATTTAAGTGTGATGATGAAAATTACACTATCTATGACATCATAGCTTATTAGATGAGTATCAGGTTTAATTACATTTTAATAAGGAATTTTACTAAATGGGACCCCACTAAAATAATTAACTCTTTTGAATACATCATATCCATTCTTAGTAAAAGATCCAAATTTCACCATGACTTACATCAATTTGGGTATATAAATAATACATGACTATATCTGGTAGATAAAACTTTTCAATCATATCATATATGACTCTTGGATAGCTGAGTGGATAAATATTTTATCAAAATCCACTAGATGGATTAACTCTACTATATTCTTCTGGTATCTTAACTTATAGGGTTTCCCAACATAGTGTAACCTAGAAAACATTCTAAGAATGAGTCATCTAACCATTATGATCACCACTTTACTTAATTTTTTTTAAAAGAAAATTCATGGGTGAAAAACCATTAGGGACACCGATAATAAATAATCAAGGTCTTGGCAAGGGCCTCTTTAGATGAAATATGACATTTAGTATTTGAAGGGGTTTTAATATCACCATATTATCTCATGTTATTCCCTTTTTATATGAATGCATTTAACTATTTAGTTATATAATCCTATTCCGTCCATATAATCAATATATAAAATCATTATTAATGTGTAAATCATTACACAACCCACTTTTTGTGTGTATATAAAGACTTCATGTGTAAAGAACAGTAAAATTCAAGGAAATTTGTTTGTTAATTTTCTTTGAGATTTTACAAGAACGCAGTTTCTGACGGCTCCTGATTCCGAGGCCCGGTGTGCCCGGAATCAATTTCCGAAGTTTAGCTCGGGTACGTTCAGTGAACGAACGAGCAGGAATTTCTAACTTTTGAACCGGTGCTCGGAATCAAATTCCGATGGCACCGATGGAACTGCAGTGCTGATATTTTCTTATGAACGCCTATTCTGGAGTTTCATTTACATGAGAAAAGTTGATAAAAATTGTGTAAGTTAAAAATAAAAATTTAACAACAATTTTTATTTTACTCTAAGTCTTTAATCCTTTGGAAGGAAGTTGGGTAACTACCCAACCTCCCTTGGGAGGTTATGAGGGTGGTGGGGCCCACACGAACCCCACCCCTTCATATCCTCTAACCCCCTCAACTCACCATTAATATTGTTAACTTAAGTTAATAACTTATGACATTAATGTAGTGAGTTTAATGTGAGTTTTTGAAATTCAAACACATGAATTTCAAAATCCATGTTGAGTTAATAAATTAAGAGTGTCTTAATTTATTTTGGGTTAGTTCCTTTATTGCTTGAGAGGACTTGGGGGAAAAATAAGGCAAGGAGCTTAGAGATCATCTCCTTCATCTTCAACGAAGAACGCGAAGAACGAACGATTCCCAATGAAGAACGCTGAGCCATCAGAGACCGTTTACCGCAACGCCATACCCGCGACGCGCCACCCTTCATTCTTCTTCCCACGTCAAAGGAAGGGAGACACAGTTCCATCTCGGAAAATCTCCGTCAACGTCTTCGAATCCTTTTTCTGTGACGTCTCTCCCCACGACGGTTTCTCTGTGACGAATTTCTCCGTGACGAAAACCTCGTTCAAGCCGCACTCGAGGTAGGGGTTTTACGTGATTTTCCTTACGTGATTCTCTTCCGTATTTTATTCGCGATATTTGGACCGCATGATATCAGTTAACGGGAGGAGGCCGGACCACACAAACACGGCTGTCCCCCTCCCTTATTGTTTTTCATGTTGTTGCAGATCGAATGAAATTGACGCGGTGCCGTCGCACCACGTGGGATCGAGCGGCAAGGATGCACGACATCGTCACGCCGCGCGGGATCGAGCGGCAAGAATGTGCGACGTCGTCACGCCGCACATTCAAATTTTAAACTCTCGTGCATGGGTATTTTGATTGCAAGGTGTTCGTATAATTTATTTTGGATAAATTATACCCTTGACAATGATTAAAATAATGTGTTTATTATTTTTCAATTGATAACACCTAACGCGGAGGACACGGGCCGAACAAACACGGCTCGACAACCCTCCGCAGCTTGTTTATCGATGTGCGGATCAACGGACGATGAAAAAGCAGGACGTTATGGCATTTGAATCCCTTCGCAGTGAAGGTCGGGTCCTGGAAGGACCGTTGGCGAATATGGCAGGAGAAACGGACCACCGAAGCGCGTTCGGTGGTCCGCGGAAGGCGGTGGCGGCGCGCCGCCGGAAGGCTGGCGGTGGCGGTTCGCCACCGACTTCAATCAGCGGCGAGGGGGGGGGGGAGCGGCGCACCCCACTCTGCGGCTTCTGCTCGGCCGGTCAGGCTGGGCCGAGCCGTCCGGGCCGGGCCGCGCTGGCCGGGTCGGACCGGGTTCGGGCCGACCCAGGGGGGGTCGGGCCGAGTTTGTCCAGGCCCAGACCCCCCCGTTTTCAGACCCTCTTTGGTCTTTTGCCAATATCAGGGGCTACAGACCTCCAATCGATGTACCGTCAGTTGCATAGAGATACTTGAAACGAGACGGTCGTTTCAGTATATTATACTCAAGGTTTTGGAATACTTTGGGTTCGTCCGGGTTGGTTCGGATACAAAACCAACCGGGCCCTCGGAGCGGAAACGCTCATATCTTGAGCTCCGGGCGTCTGATTGATGTGCCATTTACTTTTTTGGATTCCTCTTGATGAGACAGAACATTTGGCTTACTCCGCTCGAGGTTTGGATGTCGTCGGAGTGCGGTCGGTTTGGTTCACTCACGAAACCAACTGGGCCCCTGGAACGAAAAGGCCAATAACTCACAGACCAAGCATCCGATTGACGTGCCGTCTGACTCGTTGATTTCCTCTTGATGAGATAGAACTTTTGGCATACTTCGCCTGAGTTTTGGTTGCTATTGGATAGTGGCCGGGTTGGATCATACCAGAAATCCCACCGGGCCCCTGGAACGGAAAAGCTGTTATCTTTCAGACCGGACGTCCGTTTGACGAACCGTCAATGACGTTGGTGATCACGTTGAGAAACATTACCTATTATTATACCCTATGAGAGTTCAGGGTGCAGTTGAGATATGGCCGGGTTGGTTCGCTCACGAAACCAACCGGGCCCCTGGGACGGAAAGGCTAATAACTCACAGACCTGGCGTCTGATTGACACGCCGTCTGTTGCGTTGAGACCCCTATGACGAGGCGGTCCATTGAGATACTTATTTAGGGGACTTTGTGATACTTGGAGTATCGACCAGTAGCTCATGGAGCGGACCCTCCCAAAGACGAGCGTACGGAGTACAGAGACCGTGTAGCTGACTGAGACCTGACGACTGCTTGACCGACTGGACTTGGAGTGAGTCGACTAGCCCAGTGGACGGAGCACTACTTTGTTTGGGTGTAGACCCATGGCGGACGGAGCACTACCTGTGTGACAGTGCAGAACCGCGGTACTCGTCCGGAGAGTAGCTCAGCAGGCTACTAGGGGGTGTGCACTATTGTGTTTGGGTGACATACCCCAGTGGGAAGCACTACTATGTTTGGATGGATGACCCGCGGTACTCGACAGGAGTAGTACCTCAGCAGTCATAGGTTAGTGAGCAGTACCTCGGAGTCGTGACAGGACCACTGTACACTCTAGAGACAGAGCTCTTCAGCAGTTACGGTTTTGATAATGAAAATCCCGGTTTGAGCTGAGTCTTTGACCTTGTGTTTACCTCATGATTGAGATGGGTCACTTGATAACTTAGGTATATGTATGGGCATATACCTGGGTAGTGGTTATTCGTTTATTTATAATCTTTTTGTTTCCTCATGATTGAGATGGGTTACTTGATAACTTAGGTGTATGTATGGGCATATACCTAAGTAGAGGTTATCCGTTGAGATCTTCAATGTGGTTACCATGTTGGTTTTAGTGAGACCTTTAGGGTCTCGGGGTCCCTACTGAGTATCGTTATACTCACCCCTGCACGGGCTATGCCCGCACCTCGTTGTGTTGGTTGCAGACGACGGGCAGAGCTGACGGAGGCCGAATGTTTGAGGACTGGACGGTACCCGGAGGTGGACTACACGACGAGTCAGTATCCGGAGGTGGACTTCACGGCGAGACGACACTCAGAGGAGGTTAACATGCGAGAGTGTTGTGGAGGCTATCTGTACCTACCCTTCAGGTAGGATCCGTGGTGGACGATCTAGGAGCTGCGCCATCTGGACCTACCCTTCAGGTAGGATCTGAGGAGGACGACCCAGGAGCCGCTTCCGTCCTTCCAGCTGTTGTCTTTTTCTGTTGTACTTTTTCAGTTGTAGTTTTACTTTCATTTGTGTTTGTATTCTAGACCATTTACCTTTCAGCACTTCCGCTTGTACTCTGTGGTGTTTTGTTTACTTTTATAAAGGCAATTCCTTCCTAGTTATCGGGATTTACGCCTTTGGTGCTAGTCACCAGCCCCTAGCCTATGGAAGGCGGGCTTGGGGTAGTCACGGTACGGGCCCCGAGGACGGGTCGTGACAAATTGGTATCAGAGGAGTTCGGTTCTACCACAGAACTCAGGACTCTGATCTTTTTCTTTGTGAAGAAATAGTGTTAAGGGTACCGAGTGTGGTCTTTAGTTCAGGGAGTCCAGTGTTGGTGCGGCGACCGACGTATCCGTACACCAGGACCCTGACTACTGATTTCTGACTTTGTACATGAAAACACTGATTGATTGTGTGTTTCCAAATTATTAAGTCAGCTCAAACTAGGTCAGATCACCAGGTATAAACGTTGACCGTGTCGCATTTGTTCAGGATGTCTCTACGCAGATAGTTAGTTGGAGTTCCGAGAGAGTACTCGATGACGGCTCACCGAGCGACGAGGCTCTGGTGCAGGGCCCTTTTTTCTATGTTGGCACCCTCGGGTGGTGTACCAGTAGCACCACCACCTATTGGGCAGTAGATGCCAACAGCTATACTAGAAAACTTTGCACGCTGGCAGAGCACGTTGCACGAGTTCCAGCAGCAGCGGCCTCCGAGGTTATGAGGCGAGACAGATTCCCAGACAGCAGTGCACTGGCTGGAGGCGATTGCCAGAGTTTTTCGCCTAGCTGAGACATCAGTAGAGTGGATGGTGGACTTGGCTACTAGTATTTTCTAGTGATTGACCATGAGGATGGTCCGCTTAGTGATGAGGCTTCGGTACGTGGACCGATGCCTGAGATAGTGCCTTCGGGTAGTGTGTCAGCTATACATCACTACCTGTTGGTTAGCAGTTACAACCGGCGGTACCGGTAGGTGACATATGTAGGCTTACTGCCTTATATGTGTTACAACATCAGATACCCTCAAGTTCCGAGGCGAACTTGACTCATAGGCGGTTGAGGACTAGCTTGAGGAGGTAGCAGAGAGTTTTCTAGAGCTTATACAACTTCGGTAGGATGACGTGTCGGTAGCTGAGAATTCATCGAGGCATACCGAACATTCTGGTTACTCGATGAATACGATTCGATCAGTGCTATAGAGCTCAGACCTCTGAGCGTGGTGTGTTTAAGGACATTCGAGCCAACACCTTTTTCTTCTATGAAATCCTACTCACGTTAGGGTGATAGAGAGAACCTTGAGGTTGAATGTTCTTTGGCTGAACGAATATAGCTAGTGTATGTTAGCAGTGGGAAGATGCGAACTGGCGTCAGTCACAGAGACTTGGACGTGTAAAATGTTTCAAGAAGAGGAAATGTTAAGGATAGATGAATCTGCAGAGCAGCAGACATGGAGGAAGAGGTAGGAGAGCAGCTTGTGGTGGCGTAAATTTCAACATGTTACCATTACCCGCCTTTGTAGTCCCCGGTAGGCTCAGGGAGTTGGAGAGTAGGGGAAGAGTGTAGCTGCTTGCGGCCATGGAGTCCGACCAAAAAGGGCTCTAAGGATGATTCGAAGTGCGGACATTTTCTTCTACTAGCTGCCGTAGCCACAGACATCGAAACGAATCATTCCTTCCTTCCATGAATCTAGTCTGAGACCTAGAGTTTCCGGTTAAGCCGTTGAATTGACCCACACGTCTAGAGATACCTTTGGGAGGAGACTCTATAGTCACACTTACGCCGACGGCGTGATCTGACCCTTGAGGCGAGAGTCTCGGTTGGGACCTCTTGGTGGCAGCGTTGAGGCCTTACGACGTTAGTTTCAGTATGGATTTGGCAATCATTGTTCATACTCAAATTGACGGTATTAGACAAACGTCGGGATGAGTTTTCCTTAGTCTGTGAAAAGGAAACCCTGGGTATCACAAGTTAAACTCGTGCATGGGAGGGTGTAGCCGATCATTCTTGGGTCGGCCAACCTTACCCTCGTTGCAGCAGGAGTTTTGAATTTCAGTTCTAATCTGAAAAGGGAGACCTCAAGAGTTTGAGGATAGTGACCACGTTCTTATACGGGTCTCACCTCGACGAGGTTTACGGAGATGTCGCCGAGGCGGCGAGATATCTCCGAGGTTCAATGGACCTTTCTAGGTCCCCAGCAGGGTAGGCGAGGTGGTTTACCGCTTCACCCATCCACCTCAATTGCACCGGGTGCACGACGTCTTCCACGTATCTCAGCAGAGGAGATACGTGCACATCCCGACACAAATCTTTGACCATGGGGAGCTGGTCTTTGATGATGGGTTGGCTTTTGCGGAGGTTCCAGTGGAGATTTTGGTTCGACAGGAGCAGGTCCTATGAGGATGGTTGATTCCTCTTGTCCGTTTTCGTAGGCAGCTCGAAAACCTCCAGGTGAGCACATGAGAGCGGAAGGCTCAGATGCGTGCTCAGTACCACATTTGTTTCCCTAGTTTGTGTTATAGCTTTACGGGGACATAAAGACCTGAGGTGTGAGTAATGTAAAGACCCGTAAAATTGAAGGAAAATTTTTTCTTAATTTTTTTTGGGATTTTACAAGAATGCAGTTTCTAACGGCTCCTGATTCCGAGGCCCGGTGTGCCCGGAATCAATTTCTGAAGTTTATCTCGGGTACGTTCAGTGAATGAATGAGCAGGAATTTCTAAATTTTGAACCAGTGCTGGGAATCAAATTCCGAGGGAACCGATGGAACCGCAGTTCCGATATTTGCTTATGAACACCTATTCCGTAGTTGCGTTTACTCGAGAGAAGTTGATAAAAATTTTGGAAGTTAAAAATAAAAATTTAACAAAAATTTTTATTTTAATCTAAGTGTTTAATCCTTTGGAAGTAAGTTGGGTAACTACCCAACCTCCCTTGGGAGGTTATGAGGGTGGGGGGCCCACACGAACCCCACCCCTTCATATCCTCTAAACCCCTCAACTCACCATTAATATTGTTAACTTAAGTTAATAACTTATGAAATTAATGTAGTGAGTTTAATGTGAGTTTTTGAAATTCAAACACTTGAATTTCAAAAGCCATGTTGAGTTAATAAATTAAGTGTGGCTTAATTTATTTTGGGTTAGTTCCTTTGTTGCTGGAGAGGACTTGGTGGAAAAAGAAGGCAAGGAGCTTAGAGATCATCTTCTTCATATTCGACGAAAAACGCGAAGAACGAACGATTCCCAATGAAGAACGCTGAGCCCTCGGAGACCGTTTACCGCGACGCCATACCCACGACGCGCCACCCTTCGTTCTTCTTCCCACGTCAAAGGAAGGGAGACGACGTTCCATCTCAGAAAATCTCTGTCCACGTCTACGAATCCTCTTTCCGCGACGTCTCTTCCCGTGACGGTTTCTCTGCGATGAATTTCTCCACGACGAAAACCTCGTTCAAGCCGCGCTCGAGGTAGGGGGTTTACGTGATTTTCCTTACGCGATTCTCTTCTGTCATTTATTCGTGATATTTGGACCGCATGATATCAGTTAATGGGAGGAGGCCGGACCGCACAAACACGACTGTCCCCCTCCCTTATTGTTTTTCTTGTTGTTGCGGATCGAATGAAATTGACGCGGTGCCGTCGCACCGTGCGGGATCGAGCGGTAAGGATGCGCGACATCGTCACGCCGTGCGGGATCGAGCGGCAAGAATGCGCGACGTCGTCATGCCACGCATTCAAATTTTTAACTCTCGTGCGTGGGTATTTTGATTGCAAGGTGTTCTTATAATTTATTTTGGATAAATTATACCCTCAACAATGATTAAAATCATGTGTTTATTATTTTCCAATTGATAACACCTAACGCGGAGGACGCGGGCCGAACAAACACGGGCCGAAAACCCTCCGCAACTTGTTTATCGATGTGCGGATCAAAGGACGAAGATGAAGCAGGCCGCTATGGAATTTGAATCCCTTCGCAGTGAAGGTAGGGTCCCGGGAGGACCGTTAGCGAAGACGGTAGGAGAAACGGACCACCGGAGCGCGTCCGGTGGTCCGCGGAAAGCGGTGGCGGCGCGCCGCCGGAAGGCTGGCGGCGGCGGTTCGCCATCGTCTTCAATCAGCGACGAGGGGGGGGGGGGAGCTGCGCACCCCGCTCCGCGGTTTCCGATCAGCCATGATGGCCGGGTCGGACCCGGTTCGGGCCGACCCAGGGGGGACGGGCCGGGTCGGTCCGGGCCCAGACCCCCCGTTTTCAGACCCTCTTTGGTCTTTTGCCAATATCTTGGGCTACGGACCTCCAATCGACGCACCGTCAGTTGTGAAGTGATCCTTGGAATGAGACGGTCGTTTTGGTATATTATACTCAAGGTTTCGGAATACATTGGGTTCGGCCGGGTTGGTTCGGATACAAAACCAACCAGGCCCTCGGAGCGGAAACACTCATATCTTGAGCTCCGGACGTCCGATTGACGTGCCGTAGACTTTGTTGGATTCTTCTTGATGAGACAGAACTTTTGGCTTACTCTGCTTGAGGTTTGGATGCCGTCGGTGTGTGGTCGGTTTGGTTCGCTCATGAAACCAACCGGGCCCCTAGAATGAAAAGGCCAATAAGTCACAGACAGGGCGTCCGATTGACGCGCCGTATGACTCGTTGATTTCCTCTTGATGAGATGGAACTTTTGGCATAATTCTCCTATGTTTTGGTTACTGTTGGATAATGGCCGGGATGGATCGTACCTGAAATCCAACCGGGCCCCTGGAACGGAAAAGCTGTTATCTTTCAGACCAGACATCCGTTTGACGAACCGTCAGCGGCGTTGGTGATCACGTTGAGAAACAGTCCCTATGAGTATACCCTATGAGAGTTTGGGGTGCAGTTGAGATACGTCCGGGATGGTTCGCTCACGAAACCAACTGGGCCCCTGGGACGAAAAGGCTAATAACTCACAGACCGGGCGTCCGATTGACGCGACGTCTGTTGCGTTGAGACCCCTATGACGAGGTGGTCCTTTGAGATACTTCTTCGTGGGACTTTGTGATACTTGGAGTATCGACCAGTAGCTCGTGGAGCAGACCCTCCCAGAGACGAGCGTGCGGAGTACGGAGACCGTGTAGCCGACTGAGACCTGACGACTGCTTGACCGACTCGACTTAGAGTGAGTCGACTAGCCTAGTGGACGGAGCACTACTTTGTTTGGGTGCAGACGCATGGCGGACAGAGCACTACCTGTGTGATAGTATAGACCCGCGGTACTCGTCCGGAGAGTACCTCAGCGGGCTACTAGGGGGTGTGCACTGCTATGTTTGGGTGACATACCCCGGCGGGAAGCACTACTGTGTTTGGGTGGCTGACCTGCGGTACTCGACAGGAGGAGTACCTCAGCAGTCATAGGTTAGTGAGAAGTACCTCAGAGTCGTGACAGGACCGCGGTACACTCCAGAGACGGAGCTCTTCAGCAGTTACGGATTCGATAATGAAAATCCTGGTTTGAGCTGAGTCTTTGACCTTGTGTTTACCTCATGATTGATATGGGTCACTTGATAACTTAGGTATATGTATGGGCATATAACTGGGTAGTGGTTATCCGTTGATTTCATAATCTTTGTGTTTCCTCATGATTGAGATGAGTTATTTGATAACTTAGGTGTATGTATGGGCATATACCTATGTAGAGGTTATCCGTTGAGATCTTCTATTTGGTTACCATGTTGGTTTTAGTGAGACCTTGAGGTTCTCGGGGTCCCTACTGGGTATCGTTATACTCACCCCTACACGAGCTATGCCCGCACCTCGTTGTATTGGTTGCAGACGACGAGCAGAGCTAACGGAGGCCGAATGTTCGAGGACTGGACGGTACCCAGAGGTGGACTACACGACGAGTCAGTATCCGGAGGTGGACTTCACGGTGAGATGACACCCGGAGGAGGTTGACGGGCGAGAGTGTTGTGGAGGCTATCTGTACCGACCCTTCAGGTAGGATCCGAGGAGGACGACCCAGGAGCCGCTTCCGTCCTTCCAGCTGTTGTATTTTTCTATTGTACTTGTTTAGCTGTAGTTGTACTTTCATTTGGGTTTGTATTCTAGCCCATTTACCTTTCAGCACTTCCGCTTGTACTCTGTGGTGTTTTGTTTACTTTTATAAAGGCAATGCCTTCCCAGTTATTGGGATTTACGCCTTTGGTGCTAGTCGCCATCCCCTGGGCTATGGAAGGCGGGCATGGGGTAGTCACGGCACGGGCCCCGAGGACGGTTCGTGACATCATGTAATGGTTTAAAGATAAATTACAACACCCCTTGTGTTATTGATGATGTATATTTTATATTATTTTATATAATTTTGAGTTATTTTAAGTTTTAATAATTTTGGAGATTTAGATTTTAAATTCTAGAAAGTTTTTGAGTGCTACATGGTTTGTGCATAGTTACCAGTAATTATGAAAAAAATAAGAAGATGGTGTGGCATACTTGAAATTGGTGATTTCATGGCCTTAAAATAGGTTTTCTAATTGTGTGGGGCTTCCCAGAAAGCCATGATGCTTTTTGTGTGCCTAAGGTTAGACCGCATGGCTAACATAAAATTAGTTGTAATCATGAAAATAACCCTTATATAGAGGGGGAGTTTACCCAGCAGCACCGACATGGTTTGTGAAACAATGTTTCCAAACGATGTGGCCTTCTTAGAATCACTTAAAATGATATTTTACTAATTTTATCCCCTATATGTTTAACATTTTTTCTATCATCTTCCCTCTCACTCATTTGGTTGACCCTCTAAAGATATTAAAAAAAGATTCTCCTCGTTTTCACTACTACAAAACTGGGTTTATCCAGCACTAGTGATTTAACAATGTTATCTAAAAGAACTGTTAAAGGGAGGCCTTTATTAGTTCTTGTAAAAGTGATAATAAATACCCTTACCAGTGCTATAAAAAAAGAAGTGATAAAGGTTGGTCCTTTATTAGCACTTTTTTTAGTGCTGAGATGAGATATATTTTATAAAAAATATATTTAATTAAATATAATATATTAATATAAAAATATATTTATATTGATAAAAATATAATATATATTTTAAATATATTATATATAAGGATAAATAGTCATTTACAATTAATATATAAGTTATTTAGTGAAAATGGATTAGAAAATAATTAAAAAAATTAATAATTAATAATTTGCTAATTATTATCGAGTAATAGTCATTTAATAACAGTTGTATGACATAAATCTTAAATGAATTATTGAATGA
This sequence comes from Viscum album, assembly GCA_963277665.1. Taxonomy (NCBI): domain Eukaryota; kingdom Viridiplantae; phylum Streptophyta; class Magnoliopsida; order Santalales; family Viscaceae; genus Viscum; species Viscum album. The sequence goes on along the minus strand of OY728137.1, from coordinate 1,233,056,943 downwards.
TCTAAGATATGTTGAAAATAATACATGATCTTCAAACAACCATAACTTTTGATCTGGGAGTCTCTTTGGGCTCTACCACATATCAAATCAAATCCTGTGACTAGCTCTATGAACTAGTGACATGGAAAACCCCGATCACTTTTTGGAGGCCACAAGGCCCAAAAGGCCTCCAAAACTGAGTTTTTAGTTAGGGTACCCCAATTTGTTTTAACATTTTATGGAATTTCAGCCTCATTTTAGGGGGGTTTTTTTCTTTTTTTAGTGGGGACTAAATTTATTTGCTGGTCTTACATTCATATTTATATTATAGTTTTGAAATTTTATCATTTCTCATAATGTTGTTTTATTTATAATTAAATATATAAAATTTTTCTTATATTTACTTATAATAAATTAATTATATAAATACACATTAAAACATAATTACACAAACATTTATTTTTAAATATATAAAATAAATATTCATTATTAATTTCATTTAAAGTAAACAATTATCCATTTTATTTACCTTATAAAAATAAATTCATATATATATACATACTTATAAAATTAATGTTTGTATTTATACGTTTGTGTCAATAATTAAAAAATATATATGTATATGTATATTCGAATATATGTAAATAAATCCATACTTAAAAAATGAATTTAAAATAATATTTAACCATTTTTTCCATTAAAAATATATATATATAATGTTTATATATAAATATCTATGTGTATTAATAAATAGATATATATTTATATTATATTTTAGTATATGCAAATGAATATAATATATAATATATTTAAATTAATATAAGTATATATACATATCACACACACATGCATATTTTATAAATTTATTTAAAAATAATTATATAAATATATGAAAAAAAATATTCATGAATATATATAAATAGAAATATCATTAAACAAACATTAAAAAAATATAGTGTAGTGGTAAATGGGTTCCATATTCAAATTAGATGTTCAATGTTAGAATCTAGGTGTTCGTAAGAGGCTAGAAATTTGAAAAGCATTGTTAAAGGGTTGGTTGGGTGAAATTCACTGATAGGGGGGGTAGAGCACTATTAAAGGGGTATTAGACGTTTTGATAAAGGATTTGATCTCATAGTGGTTCAAAAAAATATAATTTTAGCCTTTTTAACAATGATTTTTTGGCGCTAATAAATGGGGGCCTTTATAGCCAATAAATACTATTTTAAAGGACCCCTTTAACAGTAATTTTTGTGATCACTATTAAATACTACCATTTAATAGGTATTATGTAGACAACAATTTATATGTTCTATTATAGACCCATTAATAGTTTCGTTAAAACCCAATTTTGTAGTGGAGTCTCCTCTATTTTTGTCTCCCTTCCTATTGATTTCATGTATAATTCAATGTGTTTATTCATCTTTGTTACATTTATTTCTTCCTCTTCCACTCTTTCTTCCATTACTCCTTGGTTTAACCTTTAGTTGGAACCCTAAATCTCTATGATAGATATTTTTTTGGTTCATGTTGATTCTAATCAAGGGTTTTTATTATTTATGGATTATAAAGGAAGATTCTATACTTGTTCAACGGTTTTCCACAAAAGGTGACATGTTGTTCTATGATTCTGATTGATTTTCGATAGGTGTTTCAATAAAAAATTATAATTATTTATTTTAACCAAGGGTTTTCATTATTTTTATTTTTTTTTGATAATTACAACATTATTTTATTCAATAATTATAATTTTTTATAGATTTTGTTTCAATATTTTATTCCCTCTAACATAAGTCAAGAAACGTATTTTATTCTTACTTTATTTATTGGAAATGTTATTAATTACTATTCATATGTTCATTTTTATTTTTGAGAAAAAACATCACTATATAATTTAATATGATACATAATTAGTCTGACTTTTGGAGTTAATATAGAAAAATAACAAAGGCATGAGATTATGACTTGAGCGTGAGTATTCATTCATGAGCTTAAGGATTCACTGAGGCAGAATAATGAAAAAGGCTTGATTATAAGCCTTTGGATCACTAATGAAAAGACTTCTAAGTAGAAAATGGATTGAGCATAATAATTAAATCTACAACATAAGCCTTTAATATGATCCTAATACTTCAACACTTACAATTTTTTTGAGGTTTCTACTAATTGTAGGACTTCAGAGTGTAATAATTTTGTTGAACGTATGCATTTGACCTAAATGTATATTTTCAATATAATACTTGAAGCTCCTATTTTAAGACTCCAAAACATATGAATATCTAGTAAATTCATCATCCTACCACATAAAGGAAAATGAACTAACCATATGAAGGAAAGTGAATTGACCATATGAAGGAAAATAAACAAACTAAAAGAATAAAAATGAATTAACCATAAAGAGAAAAATTAACCTACCATAAGATGAAAAATAAAAATACCATATGAAGTCAAAATTTAAAAAATTCATGTACATAATTATGATCTAAAACCACTTAATAAATTTGTTATTTTTTAGTGCAAAACAAGCTATGTTTTTTATATTTTTTATATTTTGAATTAATCAATATTTATTTCACATTCTTCACATGATTTAATTATTCCTTAAACACTCAATTTTTTTTATAGTATAAAAATTTAATTGGAGATATTTCATGATATACTTAATCTACATTAAACTCAATTTATGTGTATTAATATACACATTATTTTCTTAGAACATGAAATTTTAAAATCCGAATTATTTTGAATATGAAAATTTTATCTCACATGTATTATGAAATGTTTCCAGGAACATTTATATTGAATTTTATGAGTTTATTTACTAATGTATAGATGTTATAACTAGTTCTATTATATATAATATTTTAATTTTACTTATATTCAATTTAAACGCATGTGGGAATAATTTTGATGCACGTTTCATAATGAAATCACATGTTTCTTTAGGAAGGATAAAATGTAATGTTCTTCATCCATTAAATCTTATATGTATAAAAGAACCCTTTATATTGAGTTTGATAAATCAATATCATGTAAATGTGGTTTAGCATATTCTCGAAATATACTGTGTAATACACCTTAGTGAACAATTAATTCTCTTGACTAAACTTAAATCATTTGATCCATTACTGGTGGAGATGACCTTATTTCTCACCACTCAGATCCTTTCTTATTCATTGGATATATATTTTTTACTTCTCTTTATTCTTATTTGTATGTAATCATGTTTGGTTATTTTACCCAATTCAAAATTTATAGGTTCTTTTATAATGGGTAAAAGGTAAGGGGATCAGTTGTGCCTTGGTTCAAGTAAAAGGCATGGTATGGTATTACATCCACTTCAAAAGATATCTTCTAGGTTGTGTCTCTTTTTATGTAACATGCATCATGATTGGGTTAATACACAAGTTGTATAAAAATATTTTCTTGGGTTGTGGCTCTAGGGTTTAGAAAGGCAGTTGTAAGTGGCTATGACTCCCTTTAAAATTCAGATAGTTCATTATAGCGGGATTAATATTTCTCTAAATTTGAGAGGGGTGAAGAGAAAAGTAAGATCATTTAGATATTAACTACTTTTAAAATAACTGGTTTCATTTATCTTTATTTCTACTACATTATCCAAACTTTCAAAATTGGTTAACAATATTTAAAAAATCAGTTAATCCCCCTATTTACTATTCGACCATTCTCATCATGATCTAACAACTGGTATCATATGAGGTTCTCTAGGTTTAGAATATTTTTAAATTATTTTTACTAATCAAATATTGACATTAATAGTCTAGGGAAAAAATATGTTTTGAGATGGATGTAATGAATGTGAATGATGGATGGACACCTCAAATACCTCCACTATTTTATGAAACCAATTATGGTTACTTACCTTCTTTCATAGAGGAATTTCATATACAATTGACCAATGATAGTTGGAAAATCATTATGAAACCTTACAAACTACCTACTGATAACATTGAAACATTATTTGGTAACGATATGGTGAAGTATGTTCTAAATTTATAATTGTTGGATATTCAATAACATGAAATTAACAAGAATGTGTATAGTCATATTTATGTATGAAAAAAGAACATAAAATTTGGAAAACACTGCAAGTTTATCATCTAGTCAGGGATAAATTGATAAGAACTAAATTATTTTTGTTAAGATATGATTATTAGAAATTCAAATTTGGAGAATACGAAATAGTTAACCAAATGTTTTATTGTTTTGTAGGTATTATAAATGGAATGAGTTATTTTATATAATGTTAATATAGTTCTATTTTTGTTGAAAGATTTTTCAGAGACTTACCCAACAAATGGTATACTAAAAAGGTAGTAATTGATGAAAGTGAAAAATTTAAAATAATATACTTTAGATGAGATTATGGGATCTTTACTATAATATGTGTTTAAATTTAAAAATATTTCTCAATGAAAAAATTCGAAAAAATAAAGGAATTGATTTTAAATAAAAAATTCATGTTAACACTCACTATTATGATTCAAAATTTTTAATCAATAATGGAGAGAACGTTTTACATGTTTCTTAAGGGGGAAGAGAGAAACAATACTCAAGGAAAAGAAAAAGGAATTACCCATAGAGTAAAGAAAGTATGAAAGGTAATGATGATAATAAATTTATTTATTATGAACGAAAATAAAGAGGGAACATCAAACATACTGACCAAGACTGAATCATGATATTAATAATATAGATAAAATAAAAAAAATAAATGAAAAATTTATATGGTTGGAGTTACGATTTGGATTTAGATTCTAGTGATTAATATAGTGAAGGAAAAGAATTAGCAAACCTATTTATAATTCCTTAATGAAGAAATGTAAGTGAATCTAATTTCTCTTATGAATCTAGTTATAATATTTTTGAATATTAATTGTATGAATATATTTATAAATTCAATCATAAATTTAACAAAATTATTAGATTATTACAATATCTTAAGTGTGAACATAAGTATATTATTTCTAAAAATGAAAATTAAAAAAAAAACCTTCAAGATTAAATGATAAATTATATGATGAAGTGAAATATATTAATCTTGAAAATATTTGAGTTAAATAATATTATTCTAACTAAGAAGAATATAAAATAATTAAATTTGATTCCATTTTGGGAGATAATGATAGACATAAAAATGAAATTGAAAGGTTAAAGTCAGATCTATCCACTTTTTTTCAAGGAATAAAATGATATGATAAAATAATGAGTTTTAATAAAATGGAAAAACTAAATCAATTATTTTATATGATAATATTTTTCCAAATAATTTTAAAAACTTATTTTTTATTAGGAAAAGTAGAAATATTTTAAGTGTTACATTCTCTAGATATCAAATAAAGTGATATTATGCATATGAAGTTTCATTGAGAGTTCCATAGTATTTTGGCCACAACAAAGATTTTTTTCACAAAATCATTGTCTTTTAGATTTCCTATAATCTATTTCTTGGAATCTGTTAAGGTTATTAATAACTCAATTTCTAACCTAATTATTCCCAAATTTTTATGGGTACTAAATAATTATTAATTTTTTTTGGTACTTGTCTTGGTAGTATCAAAATGGATGTGCAGTACATGTATAGTTTATGTTCACAACTTATTACAGATTATATTTAAAAATTTGAATCTTTTAATAAGTTTAATGGAGGTAGAATTACTTATAATGATAATTCAAATGAAAAAGTAAAAGGTTGTGGAGAATTTTAAATTTCACATTCAGTGGTTATCTCAATGGTTTTTTTGTTTAATGTCAAAAAATAATTTAATAAGTATCTCACATATTTATGAAAATAATGTGAATGGGAAATTTTGAAAATGAAAAATCTATAGTTTTTAAAGAAGAAACTATCTTGTTTTTTACAAAAATAAAAGAAAATATTTATTCAATTAACTTTTAGGATCTAACTGAATAAAATATAAAATGTATAAATGTTATATAATCTGATAATGTTTTTTCCCTAGAATATTAGGCCATGAAAATTTCAGTTTGTTACACAAGATTTCCGAAAGGAAAAATGTGTTGGATCTACCCATTTTAAAACCAAAAAACACATATGTTTGAGATTCATGCTTAAAATGAAAGAAAAATAAAGAGTAATTCATGTTTTTCCAATAGGTAAAAACTTCCGTACTATTTCAAATTTCACATTTGGATTAATTTGGCCCCATGAAAACATATAATCTTAGAGGAAAAAGTATGTTTATTATTATTATTGATGACTATAGTATATTTACATGGACATAATTTATTACACATAAATATGATACTTTCCCTGAATTTATTTCATATTATAAATTGGTTCAAAAATAAAAAGTATATCTAATTTTATCAATTTGAAGTTCCAGAGGTGGTGAATTCTAAAATCTATAATTTTATATTTTTTTAAAATAATCAATATAATCATAATTTTCCTTCCCCTAAGACATTATAACATAATAGTGTGGTAGAAATGAAAAATAATAATTTACAAGAAATTGATAGGGTAATGTTAAATGAGTACAATTTAAAAAAATTAGATTGAAGTGGTAAACGTATCCACTCATGTTTCAAATAAAATTATTTTTAGGAAATTTTTAATGAAGGCACCTTATTGAATTTGGAATGGAAGGAATCTTATAATTGGTTAATTCAAATTATTTGGCTTTAATGTTTATATTCTTAGTACCAAATATTCTCTTGAAAAATTTAATTCAAAATTAGATGGAGTTATTTTTCTATGTTTATCTAAATTAACTAAGGAATATAGAGTTTTTAATAAAATAACATTAGTATTTTTAGAATCATTGCATTTTAAATTCAATTAAAATCATTTAAAGAAAATAAAATATTATTTAGAAAAGTAGGAGGAATAGTTTATTGAATTTAACTTTAAAGAACATAAAAATTCTAATTTGTTCTTATCAGGATTTTATTTTTTATTTTGTACCTCAAAATATTGATGAAAATTTATGTAATTAAAACAATATTATAGAAATTTATGAAGAATTAAATTAGTTTGATATTAATAACTTATAACCATGGTTTCACCCCCTACGGATCAAAATATTTTTGGGACTAAATGGATCTTTAGAAGCAATTTAGATGTGTCTAGTCAAATAACTAGAAACAAAGGAAAGTTAGTAGCTCAATGTTACAATCCAGAAGAGTGAATTGATATTAATTAATAATTCCCCTAGTTTATTTATTAGAATCTATAGGAATTATTTTTGGAATATTTATGTAACACCCCATGTAAATAAAGAATATGACATTTTCATATTTATCCATATTTTTGAATAAAATACTAATATGACTTTAAAGGGGACGCTATGCTTGACGGCGTACCCAACACGCAACACCGAGTTTCTTGAGAATCTTACGTTGCACTCTAATAATAAAATAATATTATTTTAAATGGTAGTTAACATGTAGCCGTTGTATTGGCGGGAATGGATAGAAATAACTAAAATATGATTATATATGTTTTTAAATGTTTTTACATTTATCCAATAAAAGATAAAGGCTAAAAATATGGAAAGAATTCAATTTTAGGCGTATATGCCCTGGTTTTCACTAAAGGGTCACTTATCGCCTTTTGATGGCGAACCGTCATTAAATATAGTTTTTTCACTCTTATACATTCAATTGGACCAAATAAAACTCTTCTTAAGAATTGGGACATCAAAATTTACTTTGTGTAAATTTTTGGTACCTTTCCGATAAAGTTAATTTTTTTAATGAATAGTGTAAAATGTTGTATTTTAATTCAAAACCTCTTTTTAATCTAATTTATTTATAAGATTAGATTATCTTTTGAATTGGTTTTAAAGTGAAATTAGAAAATATTTTTACCATTAAATCCAATAGTGGTCGTTGAAATTAATTTCACTTTGAAATCGGACTTAAACTAGTGTCAATCTTTTGATACTTATTGTTTCATAAAAACACGCTATTTTCTTTGACAGCGGGAATTAATTATTAAATTAATTAATGTGACTTATATATTTTTAATTTTGTAAAATAGGCTTCATTTTTGAATTCGTAATATCAAATATATCTTAGGGTGAATTTTTGGTAATTTTCTGAAAAACTTCAATTTTTGATGAATAGTGAAACCACTAAGTGGTACTTATAAAAACTGATTTTTCAGTTTAAATGAAATTTTGCCATCTTTGTGTTTTGATTTTCAAAAATCCGACATACATGGTTGTCATTAAGAAGTAAAATGTGGTTCAATGAGATTAAAATAATTTTTTGGTGAATAGTAACATATTAAGTTTTTAATCGCGATTAGTAGTAATTAGTGTAGTTTAAGGTAAAAATAATATTTTAATAATATGAGATGACCTAGACACATTTCCTACCCTAATTGGATATGTCATGGCAGACCAAGACAAGCCATGGGTCAACTTGGGGATCCCATGGAGCCACTTTGGTTGGAAAATGACATAAATACCTTTTATTTAATATTAATGTAAAAAATGGCACAAACATGATATGTTTTACTAAAACAATTTTTAAATGGGGTTATACAAGTCAGAATTTTTATTATAAATAGTAATTTGAAAGATAAAAAGATTTCCTACATCATAGAAGTTTTTTATAATTTTTATACATTAAATAAATTAAATTATTTATGACATAATAATGATGCAGCGATGACATCATTATTTGACGATTTAAATAAAATGGAAAGATAATGTAAAATCTATGAACTACACATGTCCAAAACTTATTGTATGGGTTGATTTCGAACCCTTATCACCTTAGCCACGAATTATATCAATGTGGGACCTTTTAAAACCGAAACACATTTTCAAATAAAGTAATATTTCTTTACTTTCCAAAAGTGCCCCTCCTCTCCTCTTATAAAAGGCCCCCACCTCTACCACCTTACACACACTCCTCAAGCCTTTGGCTCGGCCAAACCCTTCCCCTTTACTCTCTCCACATCCTTATACTCATCCTAGAGGATTCCCTTTGGGCAGAATCCTTTCAAAGGAAGCCTGTAGGCTCAAATCAAAAGGAGTTACACTTTTAAAGGTAATTCATTCTCTCATGTTCATTTGTTTTATTTTGCTTCTCCAACCCCCTAAACTCTTTTTATTTATTTATTTTGTAACAAAACCAGTATATTAAATATACTAGGATGTTTTTATAAGATTTATTCGAGCTACACTCTCACACAACTACATCAAATGGTTAAAAAACATACCGTTTCCGTGGATGGAGAAATTCTGCCTCCTGAAACGATGATTGTTCAATACTCATTTAACACCTTCAAAGGTGGCCATTATGATGTCACTATTTTTATATATGATATATAATATATTTATGTTTTACTTATGCTTCTTTATTTGTCATTTGTGTCTTACCTTTATGGCTTCTATTATGGGTATACGCGATATCTTCATTTTAGGAAGTGCGGACTACCGCCCCCTCAAAGTGATGTGATTCGTTAATGCCATACGTGGGACGTATAAAGGATGGATTTAATGTTATTATATATGATGTTATACTGGAATTATCATATACCTCTATATAATTATTATTTTTTTCCATTAAAGTATGAGATAGAAATGAAAGTAGCGTTCATGCGTACGTACGGCTTACCGTCTCCATGAACGGTGCATTTCATTTCTTATCCTCAAATGTAATGTACTATTATAAGTACATGTATATAATGGATATATATGATTAATGATACATATAAATTATGAATATAATTATGTAATTAAAATATACATACCTCTCATTTAGTTTTAATTCCATTAATATGACAAAGAAATGAAAGTAGCGTTCATGTGTACGTACGACTTACCATCTCCATGAACGATGCATTTCATTTCTTACCTCTAAATGATTATGTAACATTATAAATACATGTATATGCTGGATATATATTATATATATGATCTCAAAATCAGGAATGTCATTCTGGATATAAAGATCCTTTGACCACACGAACAACATGTAATTGTAAGAAGTCCACTTTCGACTTAAGAACCAAATATCGAAAAAATAAACATTATTAACTTAAATGATTACATAATGTTTATAACATGGAAATAAGTGATATAAAAGGAATAATGAACTTGAAAACGGTTCTTAAGAAAATAGAAATTAACTCCAGTTTATTATTCAGGACGTTAAAGAATGATCGAGTCAAGTCGGACCCGAGGTAAGGGATCCTACTTTTCTCTTTCTTTTTAAGTACACACTTTTATGTCATTACTTTTAAAGCTCATATTTCTTGTTATTGGGATTATATTTTATATTAAATTTACTGTAATTTTTATGTTCATGTGATGAGAGACCCTATTCTCTCTCATTAATCCATTTTGGAAGTTTTAAGTGGCGCCGATAGGCTGCCGAATTTTCGTAAGAGATCTAACCTCTCTCTTTCTTTTAAAGTACTCTCCTTTATGTCACTTCTTTTAAGCTCCTATTTGTTATGTTGGGGGATGATCTTTTATATTTCTCTTTCTGTAAACATTATGTTGATTTTAAGAGAGACCCTATTTCCTCTCATCAATCCATTTTGGAAGTTTTAAGTGGCGTCGTTAGGCTGCCGAGTTTTCGTAAGAGATTTTTCATCTCACTTTTATTCCCGTGAGATTTATGCTACATTTGCCACAATTTCCATTTAGGGGTTTATTTACTGCCCACTATTACACTCCTTTTGTAATATAATTCCATTTATGGGTATTTACATATTCATTGTATGACACTTCTTCAATGGGGTGTACTTTTTGAAAGTTACCCAAGTCGGTAAGGGAACCTTTCACCCTCCTCTTTTTAAAAGACTTCCTTTGTTATGTCTTTTAATTCACATAATATTATGTTGGGATATGTTCTTCTATATCCTGATTGATGTAAATTTTATGTCCAAGTGATAAGATTCCCTTTTTATCTCTCATCAACTCATTTTCTGAATTTTTGAAGTGACGCCGTTAGGCAGTCAAATTTTTGCAGGGGAACTTCTTAGCCCAAATTTGATTCTTTGGGATAAACATGTACTCCTTGAATATGTCGTTCTATGAATATGTGTGAATAACCTCTGATTGTTTTACACTTAATATCCACTTATATTTGGTGTATTCGTTTGTCACACATAATTATGAAATTGATTTATCCTTAAACCAAGGATACCGTCTTTGTAAGGGACTTCGTCTCAATCTCCTTTCATTGAGGAATATTTCATTTTATACACAACTTTATTTTATATGGTGTATAAACCCCTTTGACTTTTACTTTTATACAAAAGGAATCTTTTTCTATGAAGCATTTTACTAAACGACAAAAAGGAATGTTTTTTTTAAAACGTATGCAGTGACAACGACCTTTTCCGCCGCCGCGAGTATTATTTGGTCTTTGGATTCCTCAACAAGCCTAAATGTTTTTAAAATTAAATAAATACCATATACTCTTTTATGTATTTTGGTATTGAAAATGGTTTTGATAAAGGATTCTATTATGTCAATATATTTATGATATATTGTGATTGAAATGTGGAAATGTTATCATTCCTTTATATTGGTTTTCTGTTTTATGATTTTATATTGGTACTTGGACATTTTAACGGGTGGTTACGTTATAAACCATATAACGGGTGGTGCTGTGAATACCAGGATGGGTGGTTTCGTTATAACCTCCAATGCATTGGGTATGGAAGTCGGCCATATGGCTATTCCATTAAGTATGTGTGGAAATTGGTCGTATGTCTATTCCATTAAGTGATATGTGTGGAAGTCGAGTGTATGGTTATTCCACTTAAGTATGTTTATGTCCCAAGTTACCTTTATATATGTTATGTGTTCTTTATATGGGTTTTATGGTAATCCTTTGGTTACAAAAAGGTAAGTAATGATACTTTTTTTTTCAGTGAAGAGTTTTTACTACTTCATGAAGGTGAAAAGTATTACATTGATAAAGTATTCATGGTTTACTTGTTGTTTTGAAAAACTAACGGTTTTCATTCTTTGTGTATCCCTTACTGAGCTTCTTATGCTCATCCCAAGTTTTTGAAATGTTTTTCACAGGACTTAGCGTGGAATAGGGTCAAGGATGGGATCAAGGGAAAGTCATGCTACCTAAAACATGGAACTATACATGTTTCTTTTTAAGAGTTTTTATTTTATGGAAATTTAGTAGAAGCGACTACTTTGTAATCTTTTGAGATGTAATAGTTATTTCCTAATTCTCTAAAACTATAAACCTGAAAATATCCTCAATGTGTAATATTGTAATAACTCAAGATTAAGTAATGTTTAAGGATGGGGCCTTATAGTTGGTATCAAAGGTCGGTTTAGATAACTTTAGAGGTTAGGGTATTATCTAAGCATAAGTGACATTACCATAATGGTTAGGATTTCAGAAAGAGTCCTAGTTTTAGATAAAGTGAATGAGTAAGTATATATTAGTGTTTACCTTCCTCATTAGTACATGATGGTTTGGTTGATATACTCACACTGACATTTCTATTTTTAGTGAATGGCTGGATCTCGCAGGCACCAAAGTGACAATTGGTTTGAAGGAAACTGTGGTGGTTCTAAGATTAAGAGACTCGATGAAATGGGGTACTCAATGAGGAAACTCGTGGTTGTTCTAAACCAACTATCAAGGAGTAGTGATCAACCACGTGAACCTTGGTATGTTCTATAATGCATCATGTACGAGATGACCAATCGATGTGGAAGTTCAGGTAATAATTAAAAAGGTAACCATTAGGGTTTATATGATCCTCACTTTTTAGGTAATTATGGGTTACTCTATGATATGATGGAAAATGAAAGGAATGAGATAAACTTGAGGTTAAAATATGTTATGATTATTTTTTAATATTTTATCTCATTTTGGGGAATGTTTTAAGAATTATATAGTTTTGGAAAAAGGACAACACGCAGACCGTGTGACAACCCGTCGTGTCGGACAAAGCTGCGGGAATCGAACCCACAACCAAAGTGCGACTGGTATTTATCGCCTACCACTGGACTACGTGAAGTCCCTGGTTAGTTTGACCAATTCTTTTTAGTTAGATGATTTTATGAATTAAGAGTAAGTAGATTTTGGGTTATCTATGTAAATTATTAACCTATCATGGAGGATATGTGATTAGGTTAATTACTTTTCAATACGAGACTTTAGGAGCAACTGATGTTGTTTGGAGATAAATGTTACGATTTAACTTGGAAGAATATGTGACTAAATCCTTCAAATATTTGGGTTTCAATCTTAGTTTGGTTTACTTTGAATAATTTTATGGACAAATTGATTATAGAATGGTCCTCGTTGAACTTTGGGTTTTGTTGGACAAATTTTGGAGATTAAGAATGGATTTTCTTTTTAATGGGTTATCCTTTTCTGGATTATCTGACCTTGTACTAACCTTTTTGGTTTTGGTTTTTGGTTAAAGCCTAAAGACATTGGATTTATATAGTTATCTTTTGTGGATTAGGTGATTCTATAGAAGTTTATTATAGTACTCTTAATGCGAACAAGTCTCCCTAAATACTCATCTTTTGGAAAAAATATGAGTTTGATTAAGGAATCTAGTAAAAGTTGAAAGTCAACATGATAAGTGATTATGTTTCCTTATGAATAAATTCCTCAATAAAAAGTAACTTAAAACAAAAATGTTTTCTATTAACTTTTCCTACTGGGGAACCCAACACCGTTTAACCCATCACAAGTTTGTGATTTTCTTATTGTTAACTTTCTCCTAAACATGTTTTCTATCACTCTCCATCAGAACATGACCCTATGTTTTCTCCTCCATGTCCATGTTTTCCTACATGGAATCCTAGTATGGGTTTACTCGGGTGACCTCTGTACTTATCTTCCTTTATTTTAAAGTGATTGTTTTACCGACTCTTGTTCTGATGTGGGACTTTCAAGGATGTTTCCAAGCGCAATTTTAAAATTGCGAGGACGCAATTCCCAAAAGGGGGGAAGGATGTAACACCCCATGTAAATAAAGATTATGACATTTTCATATTTATCCATATTTGTGAATAAAATATTAATATGACTTTAAAGGGGACGCTATGATTGATGGCGTACCCAACACGCAACAACGAGTTTCTTGGGAATCTTACGTTGCACTCTAATAATAAAATAATATTATTTTAAATGGTAGTTAAAATGTAGCCGTTGTATTGGCGAGAATGGATAGAAATAACTAAAATATGATTATATATGTTTTTAAATGTTTTTACATTTATCCAATAAAAGATAAAGGCTAAAAATATGGAAAGAATTCAATTTTAGGGGTATATGCCCTGATTTTCACTAAAGGGTCACTTATCGCCTTTTGATGGTGAACCGTCATTAAATATAGTTTTGTTCACTCTTATACATTCAATTGTACCAAATAAAACTCTTCGTAAGAATTGGGACATCAAAATTTACTTTGTGTAAATTTTTGGTACCTTTCCGATAAAGTTCATTTTTTTAATGAATAGTGTAAAATGTTGTATTTTAATTCAAAACCTCTTTTTAATATAATTTATTTATATGATTAGATTATCTTTTGAATTGGTTTTAAAGTGAAATTAGAAAATATTTTTACCATTAAATCCAATAGTGGTCGTTGGAATTAATTTCACTTTGAAATTGGACTTAAACTAGTGTCAATCTTTTGATACTTATTGTTTCATAAAAACACGCTATTTGCTCTGACAGCGGGAATTAATTATTAAATTAATTAATGTGACTTATATATTTTGAATTTTGTAAATTATACTTCATTTTTGAATTCGTAATATCAAATATAGCTTAGGGAGAATTTTTGGTAATTTTCTGAATAACTTCAATTTTTGATGAATAGTGAAACCACTAAGTGGTACTTATAAAAACTGATTTTTCTGTTTAAATGAAAATTTTCCATCTTTGTGTTTTGATTTTCAAAAATCCGACATACATGGTTGTCATTAAGAAGTAAAATGTGGTTCAATGAGATTAAAATAATTTTTTGGTGAATAGTAACTTATTATGTTTTTAATCGCGATTAGTGGTAATTAGTGTAGTTTAAGGTAAAAATAATATTTTAATAATATGAGATGACCTAGAAAAATGTTCTACCCTCATTGGATGTGTCATGGCCGACCAAGACAATCCCTGAGTCAACTTGGGGACCCCATGGAGCCACTTTGGTTGGAAAATGACATAAATACCTTTTATTTAATGTTAATGTAAAAAATGGCACAAACATGATATGTTTTACTAAAAAAATTTAAATGGGGTTATACAGGTCAGAGTTTTGATTATAAATAGTCATTGGAAAGCTAAAAAGATTTCCTACATCATAGTAGTTTTTTTATAATTTTTAGACATTAAATAAATGAAATTATTTATGACATAATAATGATGCAGCGATGACATCATTATTTGATGATTTAAATAAAATGGAAAGATAATGTAAAATCTATGAACTACACATGTCCAAAACTTATTGGATGGGTGGATTTCGAACCCTTATCACCTTATCCAGAAATTATATCAATGTGGGATCTTTTAAAACCGAAACACATTTTCAAATAAAGTAATATTTCTTTATTTTCCAAAAGTGCCCCTCCTCTCCTCTTATAAAAGGCCCCCACATCTACCACCTTACACACACTCCTCAAGCCTTTGGCTCGGCCAACCCCTGCCCATTTACTCTCTACACATCCCTCTACTCATCCTAGAGGATTCCCTTTGGGAATAATCCTTTCAAAGGAAGCCTGTAGGCTCAAATCAAAAGGAGTTACACTTTTAAAGGTAATTCATTCTCTCATGTTCATTTGTTTTATTTTGCTTCTCCAACCCCCTGAACTCTTTTTATTTACTTCTTTTGTAACAAAACCAGTATCTTAAATATACTAGGATGTTTTTATAAGATTTATTCGAGCTAAACTCTCACAAAACTACATCAAATGGTTAAAGAACATACGGTTTCCGTGGATGGCGAAATTCTGCCTCCTGAAACGATGATTGTTCAATAATCATTTAACACCTTCAAAGGTGGCCATTATGATGTCACTATTTTTATATATGATATATAATATGTTTATGTTTTACTTATGCATATGTATTTATCATTTGTGTCTTACCTTTATGGCTTCCATTATGGGTATACGCGATATCTTCATTTTAGGAAGTGCGGACTACCACCCCCTCAAAGTGATGTGATTCGTTAATGCCATACGCGGGACGTATAAAGGATGGATTTAATGTTATTATATATGATGTTATACTGAAATTATTATATACCTCTATATCATTATTATTTCTTTCCATTAAATTATGAGATAGAAATGAAAGTAGCGTTCATGCGTACGTACGGCTTACCGTCTCCATGAACGGTGCATTTCATTTCTTATCCCCAAATGTAATGTACTATTATAAGTACATGTATATAATGGATATATATGATGAATGATACATCTAAATGATGAATATAATTATGTAATTAAAATATACATACCTCTCATTTAGTTTTTATTCCATTAATATGACAAAGAAATGAAAGTAGCGTTCATGCGTACGTACGACTTACCATCTCCATGAACGGTGCATTTCATTTCTTACCTATAAATGATTATGTAATATTATAAATACATGTATATTCTGGATATATATTATATATATTATATCAAAATCATGAATTTCATTCTGGATATAAAGAACCTTTGACCACACGAACAACATGTAATTGTAAGAAGTCCACTTTCGACTTAAGAACCAAATATCGACAAAACAAACATTATTAACTTAAATGATTAAATAATGTTTATAACATGGAAATAAGTGATATAAAAGGAATAATGAACTTAAAAAATATTTTTAAGCAAATAGAAATTAACTCCAGTTTATTATTCAGGATGTTAAAGAACGATCGAGTCAAGTCGGACCCGAGGTAAGGGATCCTACTCCTCTCTTTCTTTTTAAGTACACACTTTTATGTCATTCCTTTTAAAGTTGATCTTTCTTGTTATTGGGATGATATTTTATATTACATTTACTGTAATTTTTATTTTCATGTGATGAGAGACCCTATTCTCTCTCATCAATCCATTTTTGAAGTTTTAAGTGGCACCGATAGGCTGCTGAATTTTCGTAAGAGATCTAACCTATCTCTTTCTTTTAAAGTACTCTCCTTTATGTCACTTCTTTTAAGCTACTATTTGTTATGTTGGGGGATGTTCTTTTATATTTCTCTTTCTGTAAACATTATGTTGATGTGAAGAGAGACCCTATTTCCTCTCATCAATCCATTTTGGAAGTTTTAAGTGGCGCCGTTAGGCTGCCGAGTTTTCGTAAGATATTTTTCATCTCACTTTTATTCCCGTGAGATTTGTGCTACATTTCCCACAATTTCCATTGAGTGGTTTATATACTGCCCACTATTACACTCCTTTTGTAATATAATTCCATTTATGGGTATTTACATATTCATTGTATGACACTTCTTCAATGTGGTGTACTTTTCGAAAGTTACCCAAGTCGGTAAGGGAACCTTTCACCCTCCTCTTTTTAAAAGACTTCGTTTGTTATGTCTTTTAATTCACATACTATTATGTTGGGATATGTTCTTCTATATCCTGATTGATGTAAATTTTATGTCCAAGTGATGAGATTCCCTTTTTATCTCTCATCAACTCATTTTCTGAATTTTTGAAGTGACGCCGTTAGGCTGTCAAATTTTTGCAAGGGAACTTCTTAGCCCAAATTTGATTCTTTGGGATAAACTTGTACTCCTTGAATATGTCGTTCTATGAATATGTTTGAATAACCTCTGATTGTTTTACACTTAATATCCACTTATATTTGGTTTATTTTTTTGTCACACATAATTATGCAATTGATTTGTCCTTAAACCAAGGATACCGTCTTTGTAAGGGACTTCATCTCAATCTCCTTTCATTGAGGCATATTTCGTTTTATACACAACTTTATTTTATACGGTGTATAAACCCCTTTGACTTTTACTTTTATACAAAAGGAATATTTTTCTATGAAGCGTTTTACTAAACGACAAAAAGGAATGTTTTTTTAAATGTACGTGGTGACAACGACCTTTTCCACCACCGCGAGTATTATTTGGTCTTTGGATTCCTCAACAAGCCGAAATGTTTTTAAAATAAAATAAATACCATATACTCTTTTATGTATTTTGGTATTGAAGATGGTTTTGATAAAGGATTCTATTATGTCAATATATTTATGATATATTGTGATTAAAATGTGGGAATGTTATCATTCCTTTATATTGGTTTTCTGTTTTATGATTTTATATTGGTACTTGGACATTTTAACGGGTGGTTACATTATAAACCATATGACGGGTGGTTCCGTGAATACCAGGACAGGTGGTTATGTCAATGCATTGGGTATGGAAGTCAGCCGTATGGATATTCCATTAAGTATGTGTGGAAATTGGTCGTATGGCTATTCCATTAAGTGATATGTGTGGAAGTCTACCGTATGGTTATTCCACTTAAGTTTGTTTATGTCCCAAGTTACCTTTATATATGTTATGTGTTCTTTATATGGGTTTTATGGTAATCCTTTGGTTACAAAAAGGTAAGTAATGATACTTTTTTTCAGTGAAGAGTTTTTACTACTTCATGAAGGTGAAAAGTATTACATTGATAAAGTATTCATGGTTTACTTGTTGTTTTGAAAACTAATGGTTTTCATTCTTTGTGTATCCCTTACTGAGCTTCTTATGCTCATCCCAAGTTTTTGAAATGTTTTTCACAGGACTTAGCGTGGAATAGGGTCAAGGATGGGATCAAGGGAAAGTCATGCTACCTAAAACATGGAACTATACATGTTTCTTTTTAAGAGTTTTTATTTTATGGAAATTTAGTAGAAGCAGCTACTTTGTAATCTTTTGAGATGTAATAGTTATGTCCTAATTCTCTAAAAATATAAACCTGAAAAGATTCTCAATGTGTAATCTTGTAATAACTCAAGATTAATTAAGGTTTAAGGATGGGGCCTTATATTTTTCTCATTTTGGATTTTTTTTCAAATTGACATCAAAATTATATTTTCTAATGGTTAAATTTTATTAAAAAAGTATAATAAAAAACCCCTGGTCTATAGAATGAATCTAAACCTAATCATGTTTTGAAACATTACAAATATCTTTATGGTTTGAAATAAACTCCTCAAGCTTGGAATGATAGATTGTAATTATTTCTCTTGAATAGTTGTTTTGAAAGGGTAATAGTTGACCCAAATTTATTTGTTAAATCTAATTCAAAATATAGTTTAATTACTCAAATTATATTTATGATATTATATTTGGATTCTCAAGTGCTTCACTTTGTAATTAATTTTCAAATATAATGTGTTCAAAGTTTGAAATGAATCTTATGGGTGAACTTAATTTCTTTTTCTTCTTAAGAATATTTCAAAGGAAAGATAGTCTCTCTATTAATAAATATAATGTTTCTACTGATTTAGTTAATTGTTTTGGTCTTGATGGTAATAAAATCCCAAATATTATAATGAGTAATTATTATTAGATAAATTATGATGAGTCTATAAAACCTATTAATAATAATTTTTTTAAATTAATGATTATAATAATAATTTATTGGAAATTATATATACTAGTTTTGATGTTTTAATTGTTTATGCGTGCTAGATTCTAATGTAATCCTAAATGAATTCACTTAAAAGTAGTCAAAATATTAGTTCCATATGTTAATGGATCTGTGAATCTTGGATTATGTAATCCTAGATATAATTTATTTAAACAAATTAGTTTTTCATTATAATTTTTGTGTTTTAAAAATAGATAGAAATAACACAAAAGGTATGTGTCACATTCTTGGTAAATATTTTGCTTCATGGTGTTCTAAGAAAAAAATTTAGTGGATTTATTAAATACTAAGAGTGAGTATGTTGTTTCTACTTCTTCTTATTCATAGTCTTTACGGATTAAATAAACACTTTGTAATTTTGTTTTTAATTATTGAAAGATCTTTGTTTATTTTGGAAATACATCCACAATTTCTATCTCTAAAATTCCTTCGCAATATTATAGGACTAAACACATTGGTTTCAGGTATCACTTTCTTAGAGATCATATTAAAAAATGAAATAATATTCTATAATTCATGTCTATTGGATATCAACATTCTATAATTTTTACTAAAACCATTTATTTAGGTAAGTTTCATAAAATCAAATTTGAACTTGGAATGATGGAAATTAAAAAAAAGTTTTATGGGGTTTTAAACAATGTTTTTATGTTAATCTTTCAATTCTATAAGTATGCATAATAAAAATTATATATTTCTCTCTATCATTTGATATAATAGTTCACTACCACTTAATTCATTAAAATTTGAGAAATTTATTCATGGATCCTTAAGGATTATAAAATATTTTTAAGTATACATAAATTTAAAGTGAGTAAAACTATGTGTTCAATAGAACTTTTAAGTTATTTTTTCTTAGTAATCATTTCAGGGGAGATTTCCATTTTCAATTTTAATTTGAAAGGTGATTTTATTTCTTATTAATTTATATTTATCATAAAGATGTCATCTTTAATATTTAAACTTTTGGAATATTTATGGATATATATGTTTAATATTTTTGATAAATTTTAAAAAGAGGAGAACTTCTGGTATTGTTTTGTAATTATCAAAAAGGGGGAGAATGTTGAAGTTTCTATTTGACTGATTTTTTTATTTGAGTTCTGATGATTAAAATATTCTTTTTTTGTATAATTATATTTTCTCACATATTTTATTCGAATACATTATTCCATATAACATAAGTTTAGAAAATTATTGTATTATAATAATGTTTATAAGAAATACTATTAATTTATATTATTATATATTTTATTTTGGATAAAAATCCATCACTATATGGAATAATAGTACACACTATTAACTATGTATTTTGGATCCAAGATGAAAAAAATAACAAATTCATAATTGTTTGAATTGATCATAAGTCTAATTTTTGGAGTATAATACTCTACTATGGTATAAAATTGGAAAATACTTGAGTGTAATACTTTGTAATGATGAGCTAAGACATCTGAGTAAAATGCGGCTTGAGCATAAAACTTAAAGTTCAATCTTAAGCCTTTAAGTTGATCATAATATTTTAACATGTAGAATTTTCTTGAGGTTTTTTCTAAGTGTAATACTTTAAATAATAACCCTTTAACTGAATGTATAATTTTTCACTAAATTTATGTCTTTTGTGTAAGCCATGAAACACCCAGTGTAATACTTAAACAGTTAAAAAATTTGGAAAATCCATCAAAATACCAAATAAAGTAAAATCAATTGACCACATGAAGAAAAATGAACTTACCTTAAGAAGAAAAATCAACTGATCACATGAGTAAAAATAAACCATCCAAAAGAATAAAAATCTACCTATCATATGAAGTAAAAATTTAGAAAAGTATTGAACCTACCTTATGACCTATGATCACTAACATTATTTTTTATATTTTATTTTATAACATTCTATGGATTTATTATTATTTTATATATTAAATTGTTTCATGTTTTTTTTCATTTGTTACTCTTAATTTAATAATTCTTTAAATGCATAATAACTATTTTTATCCGATGTAAATTTAATTAGAGATAATTTATTCTATATTTAAACTGCATTAAATATAATTATATGTTTATTAAAACCAAATTATTTGGAATATGAGAAGTATTTTTTGCATGTGTTATAGGAAAGTTTTAAGAAGATTTATATTTTTTTGGAGTTCATTTACTACTGTATTAATTTTACAACCATTTTATTGTAGAAACTATTATAATATTAGGGATTATTGAAGTAAAACCACGTTGGAATAATTTTTATGTGTATTAAAAATAGAAGTCACATGGTTCTTTGGGTACGAATAAATTTAATAGGATATATTCTTTGAATATTTAATTCATGAAATAACTCTTAATATTTAGTTCAATAGATCCATATCAAGTCGATGAGGTCTGGGATATTCTTGAAATTAAATTTCCAATACACCATGGTGATTAATTACTTCTCTCAGCTAAACATCAATCATTTTATCCATTACTAATGGAGATAACTGTACTGCCTCAACATTATGATCCTTGTTCTTCTGGTTTCAGTTGTTCTTAATTCTTTATATTCTCATATATTAATAATCATGTTGGGTTATACAACTGAATAAAAAAGTTAAAATTTATTCTATAACTGGAAAAATTAATTTCATAAATTGTGACTTGGTCTAGGTAAAATGAAATGCTTTGTTCTTCCTTTAATTCAAAAGATTACTTTTGGGTTTTTCCTCTAGGTGTGAAAACAGTAGTGCGATTGGGTTAATTAACCAGGAAATAAAAAATATGTATTGGGTTGTTACTATAGGGTTCAAGGAGTAAGTTATAGAGGATTTTAACTCCCTTCAAAATTCATAGATTCTATTATAGTGGTTACAATCTCTTTTTGTGTTTGAGAGTGGTAAAGAGTAGAGTTTGATCAATTAGATCAAAACATCTATAAAAATAAGTAGGTTATTTTTCATTATATTTAAATTACATTAACATAAAATTGATAAGTGGTTAAAATATTTAAAAAGTTCAATACACCCTTATTAACCATTAATTAATTTTCATTAGGAACTAACAAGACTGTTATGATCCCCATTTTTATGTAGTTTCTTTTCATTAATGAATGGTTTGTGGATCGTGTGGTGTTTAGATGATGAATGAAGGGTATATTTCTTAAAAGTGAGTGGGAGGTAAGGTGATAGATATTGATTTTGTTTTATTGATATGTTTATTATTAGGTTGATTGATCACCTCATGCCTTCCTGACATGTGAACTATGGGTAGCTAATAGAAGTTCTTGGTTCATGTTGAACTAGGCTAGTGTGTACATGCTAGAAAGTCCCCTATGAGAGTTTTGTCCTACCATGGGTTGGTATTGGTTCATTCCTAACATATCCCAAGGTAAATTATAGATGAAACATCTTTTTAAGAGACACATAAGGGCCCAATGAATCTTAGAACCATGTCCAATATCATTATAGTTTGATCATAGAGTGTATCACATGAAATATATTCCTTGACTAGTGGTTTCATTTGGGGGATTTCCTTCCCTATTCTTGTTTTCATTACCAGGTGAATATTTATTTGAGGTAATTTATTTATTACTCTTGATTAGTTTCATTAATTTATGTGTTTTCCAATTTAATTATTCTCTCATTCTTCATGTTTGGGTTTTCTTATCGAAAATGGATTTTTTTCAAATAAAGTATGGAAGGAAGTGTTCAAATGTTTTATAAATGATTGGTTTTATTCTTGGGTTTTGGAACTAGGGTTTGAAAGTAAGAAAATGGTTTTTGTTTGGTTTTGAGGAAAATAAAGGTCGACATTCTATTTGGGATTCCAAACTAGTTTTATATAATTTTTTTTTCTTTAAATGTGATTTAAATTATATGATTCGGTTTCACTTAGGTACTTAAAGTTGAAAATATTATTTTTATATTTTATTTTAAAATAGAATTTATGAGATACTTAATAAAAGGAATTGCATAGAATCATTGGCAAGATGTTATTGAGGCTATTCAGGCACACCTTTCATACACATTCTTATATGTGTGTATACAGATTCATTATTGTACATGTTCTAAGTTCATATTCATATTGGGTTTATTTCCTATACCATCAATGGTGAGTTGGGATGTGGTGAGAAATCATGGGTTTCATAAAGGTGGTCATAAAGTAAGGATCAAATTTTATTTTATGTATGGTTATCGTTGGATCAACTAGTTGGTCTTGTTCTATTTATATTCCTTTTTGTATTTATATTGTATCATTTTTCTATGTAATCTATAACTTTTTTATTTGTGTGATGAGTTGGATATTTATTTGGTTATTCCATTCCAAATTTGTTTTTTATTACTTGAGGAGAAATCATTCTTAAGGTACAGTTTTTTGATGCCGACACACTTGTTTCCAACCCATGGAGATCGAGAATGTCCTTTTTTTCTAATGATGGTCCCGGTTGGTGGAAGACTAAGAAGGTTTGATAAAATGGTATCTGATCCTAGGTTATTAATAAGAACTAGGTTCTAAATAGATCCATTGTCATTTGGGAAATTTGGTATATAGATGAAGATGATTGTTAGAACTAAAGAGATAGGTACAGAGAGGGCCTCACATGCTCTGTGTTTCCTATAACCATAAGTTACCCAGCATAGTCAAGATTTTTATTTCAATTTTATCCTTATTATTATTTGATATTGTGCTATTTGAGTCCTCATTGGATTTATGTGAGTTTCCTTTGGATTTGTTCTTTGGAATTTTTGGGTGAAGTTGGTAAAGAGTATGGTATGCTATGTGGGATTTCATAGACTAGAAAACAATGTAAAAACCAATCGATTAATTTCATAATTTTTTTAAGAATTATTTCATGATTATGACATATCCCTACAAACTATTCAGTTTTGTTAATCAATGTTCAATATACCATTTAGTTTTTTATCCCTTGTGATTCTTGGATTACCATAGGTGATTGGGTGATGGGTAACGGATCAAGGATGATTTTTTAATATGAAAATATGGTTGGATGGGGTTTTAATTATAATTTGTGGTGTTTTTTTATGATGTGATTATGTTGAAATTTGTTTTTTATTACAAAAAAATGTAATTTTGGGGAAATATGATTTCAAAACCAATTTTAGTGGGGTTTTTTTTAAATTAGTTCCCTTATCTCCATTGTCATTTTTTATAAAATGGTTTATTTTATTACAGTGGATGGGGAAATATTTTTTGATGGATGTGGATTTTTATATAAATGATATATGTGAAACCGTTTCATTTTGAAATGAATTAAAAAGATAATAAGATTTGATTTTTTATAGTTTTAAATGGAGTGGGTAGTATACTATGGTTGATTTGATTTCAAAAGAGACATATTTTTTTTATACCTTGTTTGGGGGGGGGTAGTTGATTTGATTTGATCATTAGTTGATAAAGGGGATGTTCATTCAAGTTTTTAAGATAAAAATGGATTGAGTTCATGTATTGGGTTATTTACAGAATGCCTCTTTAAAATTTTGGGAAATGAAGTAGAAGGATTTACAATAGTGATGATACATTAATAGAATCCTATCGTTGTTTATGATAGATATTTATAGTTATACACTATACCAAGAATTTGAGTGGAGTGGTGGACTTAGAAGCCCATTTTTTCCCGATACCAATTCAGAACTTATTAAACCAACATTTTCCTTATTTTATAAAGATTATGGTTTTGTTGATGTAGGGGAATATCTGGAAAGGATTGAAAGAAACCTTAATTCCATCGAGAAACCTAACATTTAAAGGGAAAGAGATATCAAAGGCTTATTCAAAGGACCAATATAAGTGGGTTAGGGGTTTTTGGTTCCATTTTAGTTTCTCAAGGTCATGTCTTGGGAGTTTCTTAATATGATTCTTTTAGTGATTTTATTTCCTGATCTAGTCATGAAAAACTCTAGGAGAGATTATATTTTTTGAGGAGGTCTATACCTAGACATTGAATTAGTTGTGTTTGGTTCCAGCCTTATGTATTTTAAGGATATGGTCGGGGATTCCATAAAGGTGGAAGCTAGTAAATCTAGAAAACCAAGATATGTGATAAATTAATTACACCAAGTTGGGATGAAAATAACACTCTTGATGGAGACAAATATATGGATGTGAACAAATTAGAATTATAGGAGGGTTAATATTATTAAGAAATTGTCATCCCTCATGGTAAAAAGTGATCACTCTTGTAATTTCATTGTAGGGATCTAGGACACTAAATCCTTTTTTCTTGAAATCTTCAAAGACCTGCCTCTATTATGCCTATTTAGTATACATTTAACTATTTGATAAGTTGTCATATTAGAAGAGGCAGTGTGTTCAAATTTGGGAATGATGACTAGTTTTTGGTTTTATTTTGGTGCATTTGGATTCAATTAGTATTTTTAGGGTTTTTTGTGGTTTTTTTCTTTGATAGCTCCATTGGATATTTCTGTAGGATAATAGATATTTTTGGTTTTGATTTTGAGTGGATAGTGAAATCTTATTTCTTAAGGATTATTTATGTTTTTGTTGAATGTTGGGAAGGCATGGTAAATACCATAGGTTCTTATTTTGGTAAATAGGTCTTGTGATACACTAATTTAGATTCTAAAATGGTTGGTGATTGGATTCCCCTTAGAAGGGTTCACCTTGACTGTATTTGTTTTTTGGGAGTCCCTAAGTTTTCTATATTTTCTTGAATGTTTACTAGATATTTAACTCATTTCACTCATTTTTGAGGTTTTTTTTTGCTTTATTGGTTTTTCAATTTTGGGTTGCCTGTGTTTTTTAGTGGGTGCTCTTATGGTTTGAGGGAATATTTTTTTTGGACTTTGTATGTTTATATGGGTTTGATTTTTGTTTAGAACATGATTTGATTCTTGTGCTTGGTTTCATGTGGTTGGTGGTGGATATTTTCCCTTTTGGGTTCCAATGAGAATGTTTATTCTTTCAAGTGGGTTTATATTTATAGGAGTGTAGTCTCGTTGACTCACAATTTCAGATAAGTTATAAATGGTGGGGATACCTAAAATAAGTCTCTACTTTCTTAGATATCTAGGTAGGTGATTTTGGTTTTGATATTATCAAAGACATGATCTTTAGTCATGAAATTGGGTTATCTTGTTATGAGGAATTCAGGTGCCTAGTTTTGGTCAATAAATCATAAGGATAATAATTATGTAATTTCCTTCTCATTTTAAATAATAATTTAAAGGGGTAGAAAGTGACATGGTGGGGAGAATTATAACACCCAAGTGTTTCTGTTAAGGTATAATTTATATTATTTTATATGTTATTGGGTTATTTTATGTTTTGGTATTTTTTATGATATAAAATTTTAAATTGGGAATTTTATTGAGTTCATTGAAGTTTGCACACAATTAGTAGTAACAATGTGAAAGTAGGTAGATGGTGTCATAGAGTTGAAAATATTTATTTTCATGAAATTTAAATAGTTTTTCAACCATATAGGGTTTCCCATGAATCCATGTATCATGTTGTGTGTGTAAGGGTAAACCATTATACTATCATATAGTTATTGATAACTATGAAAATGACCTTTATGTAGAGTGGAAGTTCCCTATATATCACTCCAACATTTGGATCTTGGTTTAAAAAACTATGTGGCCAAACCTTGCAGTATAACCAGAATCACATAAAAGGCTATTTTACTCATTTTACCCTCTTTATTTTACACATTTGGACCCTCCTCTTCCCTCCTACTCATTTTATGACCCTATCACAAGATTAAGGAGAGATTATCCTCGTTTTCATTCATTTTATTCTTTCTTCCTATGGATTTCAAGTATATTGCACGGTATTTTCCCCACTTTCCATTCCATTATTCATGATACTCCATTTCCATATTTTCATCTAGGTTTAAAGTTATTCTAGAATTATAAATCACTATAATAGATAAGGTTTTCATTTAGGTTGACTCTAACAAAGAGTTTTTATTGTTTATGGATTGAAAATTTCTATTCCTTTTGTGTTCATGTGTTCATTATGGAAGGAAACATGTTTCACCTTTATTTCAATTAATTTGAGGTATGTGTTTCTATGAAATTAATTTCATTTCAAATTAAATGTTTTCTTAGGTTTTATAAATTCAATTTCTATTTAATGTGTCACTATATTTGATATTTTTTGGTGTTTATAAGTTGTTTCCTTGAAATTCTACTTGGCATAGAAGGTCCTTTTTTGAGGATTTCATATGTTTCTTTGAAAATAATGTTTAATCATGTCAATACATTTGTGAAAATGGATTTAAAAATCTTTAAAAATGAGATTGTGTTTTAAAAATGGATATTTTAAATTTAAATGGTGTGTGTGAATTTTTAAGGGATTTCAAAAGGATTTTAAAAAAATTGGTTTGTAAAATGAAAAAGGGCTTGACAATATGAGCCATATTTTTATTATAGGTTCCCATTTTTTAAATTTTAAAAGATATCATTATGAGTTATGTGAATCCTTCAGGATTACCCTTTTTAGTTATTATATTTCCCATAATGGGTGGTGTTTATATCATGTAGTGCTTGGATGATGAATGAAGAGACTATTTCTTACGAGGGCGTTGGATGTGAGGTGAAAGATAATGATTATGTTTTGTTGATTTTTTTCCTTGGTTGATTTCTCAACACATTACCTTGATGTCATGGGAACCTTGGTAATCTAATAGAATTAATGGGTGTATGTTGTGTTATTATAGTGTGTTCATGTTTTCTAGTTCCATATGATAGTTGTTCCCTCCTAGGGTTTGGTATTTGTTAGTCCCTAACACTTCCATTGGGAAATGATGAATATGAAATCTTGTTAGGAGACATAAACAAGACTACTGAATTTGAGAACCAGGTATATTATCATTATAGTTAGTTCATAAAGTGTATCCCATGTCAAATATTCCTTGATTGGTTAATTAATGTGGGAGATTTACTTCTCTATACTTGTTTGAATCCCGCTGGTCATGCTTATTTGTGGCACCTTATTTATTGTTTACTCTTTCTTTGTTTCCTCAATTTAAGTGTGGTGCCCATTTAATTGTGCTCTAATTCTTTAATTTTGGGTTTTCTTCTCTAAATTATTATTTTTTGTTTCAAATATAGTTTTGTAATTTGTTTTCAGCTATTTTAGATATATTTGGTTTTATTCCTAGGTTTCGGGACTAGGTTTTGAAAAGAGAAAATTGATTTTTATCTAGTTTTGATGAAATTTTTTTTGTTCTCTTTGAGTTTCAAAAAACATTTTTACATAAAAGATTTATTTATTTAAATGTGATTAATGTTATATTTTTTGAGTGTGATTTGAAACATATTTTTTTTAATCTTTGTTTTTATTTTTTATTTCAAACTAGTATTTATTAACTACTTAATGAAAGGTATTATATAGAATCTACGGTGAGATCCTATAAGGACTGTTCACTCACACCCTATATACACACTCATATATGTTTATATGTAGCTTCATGTCATGTATTGGTTTTAGATTAATATATATATTAAATTTACTTATGGGATATCAATGGTGAGTTAGGATGTGGTGAGAAATTATGGGCTTCATGGAGGTGGTCACATAGTATGGATTATTTTTTATTTTTTATTTGGTTATTAATGTATTAACTAGTTGGGATTATTGTATT
The DNA here is from genome assembly GCA_963277665.1 of Viscum album. Taxonomy (NCBI): domain Eukaryota; kingdom Viridiplantae; phylum Streptophyta; class Magnoliopsida; order Santalales; family Viscaceae; genus Viscum; species Viscum album. The sequence continues at coordinate 1,233,027,765 of OY728137.1, read as the reverse complement.
TATATTACCTTTTGTGTTTATCTTTTATCATTTTCCTATGTAATTATTATCTTATTTATTTATGTGGTGAGTTGGATGTTTATCTGGTTATTTCATGCTTGATTTTATCATTTATTAATTAAGGATAAAATCATTCCCAAGGTAGTATTCCATGATGCCCAGGCTCTAGTTACTACCTCATGGGAAATGAGAATGACCTTTGAGCCTAGTGATAGGTTGGGTCAAGTTCCTAGTTGGTGAAAACATGATCCATTTCATTACATATATTAAATTTTAAAATCTTCCCATGAGTAAACCTAGAGCCACATATAGTCAACCCCCACATTTCTAGAACAAATAATAAGCCTCTAGGCTAGTGGGAAGTCCAACCCGAAGGCCCTTTATCTAGGGATAATTTACTCAAGTGAGAATCTTATTAATTATAAATTTATCATGTAATATGTATAAAATATGGTCAAAAACTAAGTAAAATCTAATAAAATCAACTAAAAAAAATTTCAAGGTATATGATATCTAAATCTTAAGTTGATGTACCAATAATGTAACCAAGAGATTGAAAATTTTATTAGAATGAGTTTATCTCATAAAATAAATCATACATAATGATCATAATATAAACAATATTTAATAATTAATAATAAATGGAAGAGTATTTAAATACATTATTATTTTATAAATTTCAACATGATATAACCATCTATAAACAATTCAGAAATGAAAACTCAAAATAAACATTTTATTAATAATATTTATTTATTATATTTTTTTTTAATTCTTTAATATAAACTATTTATATTATCTTCATAATATGAACATTTCATATTAATCATTATAAGACATTTTATATTAAGAATATTATATTTTATTAATAATAAAAATTTAATAATATATTATTTCAAACGAAAAAATTTACATAATCAATATATCATACACTTAATATTATTTAAACCATTATCAAACCAATCATAATTTTTTTTTAAAATGTTTGAATAATTTCCCAATAATGATCTTTTAATTTAAATATTTCAAATTTTTCATTATGAATATTTCAAAAAATTTCTTAAATATAATCATTTTATATTAATCATTATCTTTTAATTTATAAACACTATATAAATTACTCTTTATGATTTATAAAAAACAACTTTTGTAATAATTCACTATGCATGTCATATATTTTTTTCAATGTTATTTTATTTTTAATCATAATATTTAGGGAATATTTATTTATTAATTTTCAAAAAACATTTAATTAATTAATTATAATCTCTTTATAATTATATAATTTGTAAACTCTATAAATTGATAAATATTCCAAAAATACCCTTTATTATTATTTATAAACATTTTATAAAAAATAAAATAAATTCATACATGAATATAAGGAAAACCATATTTTTTATACCCCAGTCTAATTTTAGCATGTATCTATTTTCTTCCACTCTGGTAGATGAAAAACTACATATTAGTAGTTGTATTTTATGGCTGATAGTTTGGTTGCTGCCAATGATTTTTGAATCAGCTTGGATACCACTTTTTATGTTATCAATCGTATCAAATTTATGATATAAAACCCTATTTTACTACTCAATGGAACATTACTTTTCTATTTTAGGAATGGTTCATACAATATAATTAAAATAAAGTCCTATAATTTGTACCATATCATGGATTATGACATTCTTTATCATATTCCATGATTCAAATCCTATATAACAATCCCATCTACTGTATTTGACCATTACAAAATAATATGAAATATGATTATAATTTCTTTACCTTTGCATATGATTTTACAAATCCAAGAACACATGTGGCACTGATACCTCTAAAGGGAATCTTATGGGTTTACTAACACTTAATTTAACTAGTGGAAGCTACTAAATCCCATTACCTAGATAACACATGCTAAGATAAATTAAATTCGTGAAACTAGAAATGAATAAATTTGGTTAAAGAATACCTTTCAATATAGCATCCACTTAAAAAACAACTAATAATTCTTGATTATGTTCATCAAAGTGGTATAAATAAGTCTCCCTCTTATAGGGGTATCCATGGGATTACAAAATCACACATCATATGTGTGTGATCCTTCCAACCATCATGAAATTCTGGTGTCTTGGATTTAAATATGGTAGAATAAGAGAGCAGTGGAAGGAGAGTTTTGGTTGAGCACAGGGTTTTATCATACACTGACCATATAATAGAAATATACGTCTTATGCTACCTGAGAGTACTCTTTTACACTTCTGAACATTAATAAATTATTAATATCTCGGACAACATAAATCACATGCACGTATTGCAAAAATAATACCTCATTACATATCATATAGTGAGACTTCTTAAATGAAAGTCATATGTGAAAGATTTATTGAGAATCCATCTTCCACTGATATTGCAGGAATTATTCAAATTCTGTAATACCCCCACATAGTTATAGAATATGACTGAGGTGGTAGAATTATGGGGATGAAATGAATTCCCATGTCATTCTATTCCATATTATTTTTTCAATTGTATTGTATAATGCTGATAAAAACATAACATGCCCTTATGATATGGTTCTTATCATACCATAATATAATTGTAGGTATTTTTAATGAATCCCAATTATATTCATGAATAACCTATATAAACTTTGTGAGCCTATTACATATATATTGAGGGTATATATATCCATCAGCCCAATCCCGTATTCCTCCACCAATGACACCATCTGTGATAGTTATTATTTATTTTACACTATTTATTAAACTCTATCCACTATGTTTTTTCCCTGTCCATCATCACAGATGATGGCTCCAAAAAAATAGAATCATATCAATGAAATATTTAGATTTAGGTCCTATGATCAAAAAAATTGGACATGAAAGAGGTTATCAAGGTGTCTGAGATTGATAAAGAATGATGATGTTTTAATGGAAGTAATGTTCGAATATTTTATTATGGAGTAGAGATTTTGTGGGAAGTAAGGCTAAATGTGAATCGATTATGTTCTATTTTTAATGATTCATGATTAAAAAATGAATACCATGGAACTGAAATAATGGATTTTGAATTTTAACAGTGTTTCAGGTCTGATCAGAGGCATGTACAATGATGATAATGCGAATGCAAGTGGCTTATTTTAGATATATTTCCATGCCATGATTCCTGGAGCTACAACATAATGAGGTGAATAATCTAAGAGGATTAGATCATGTCATAGGGAAACCATGAAATAATGGTTGGATGAAGATCTAAGGTTACAACATGGAATAGGTGAAATATGATGTGATAGTTTGGAGTGGTAGAAATTGATAAGTCCTATACATAAGGGTAAAATGATCGATTATTTACCCTTATAAATTTTCATGGCATGGTGAAGGATGTTGTGGCATAAAGTGTATGGTGTAGGCTAAGATAACCTTAAATAGTGGAGGCTGTCATAAAATGTTATCCAAAAGTTGTGGAGGCTCATGGGTGACAATAGAAAGGGTCATTCTATGAGACCAATTTAAGATGAGAATCATGGTGAGACCACCATGGCCATGCTATGACAAAGAATTTATATTAGAGTGTGAGACCCCCAAATCCCATATAAGGTTTTGGTACTCCCCCACATACTTGGGGAATGAGTCCATTGTCTATGGAGTTGGTACTCCTCCATCAATAGTGAGATTATCTTTGGTGTAGGAGGTGAGATATGGGTTAGTACATGCAATTTATTCTCCTTAGCTCTATATGCCTAACAATTGAGATTAAAAATGGATATCAGAGTGTTCATTGGGTAAGTACTCTCCTAGAAGAATTCTTATATTACAGTGTGGGCCCCCCAAATCACACATAGGGTTTTGGTACTCCCCCACATACTTGGGGAATGAGTCCATTGTGTATGGAGTTGGTACTCCTCCATCAATAAGCTCAGACGAGGTGTGGGTGTGTTAGGATCAATTTGGGATAAACAAATTGAGAGTGGGGGGGGGGGGGGGGTAATTAGTCAAGAATGAATTTTTATCATCCATTTTATACCTTTTTCACTTATTTAGTGAATAGATATATTTTATTCTCCACCTATAGTTAACAAGCATGAACATAAAACAAAATGAACAATGGACACTAGGTTTTGTTAACAATGTTCACCTCTAATGTGGATGACTACATCCCCACTGTACGATGGCTATTATCCCACTCTCAAAAAACTTCATTTCTTATTATCAAGGAAATAACGAGAAATGGTACAACCATGTATTCATTTTTCTTAGAATAGATTCAATAAAATACAAGATTTAATATTGAATCACATTATTACATGACATTAGATTCTCCCATATGAAGTGATCAGAAATGTATAACAAGTCTTATTCAATAAAAAAATGATTCTAATCAACTTCATGAAATTTTAGTAATCAGAATGGATTATTTGAATACAAAAATCAATGTACTATTTGATATGTTAAATAATAATGCATGATTCCAATTCTTTTCCTTATTTTTTCAGAATAATATAAATATGTTACATGCTAGATATCTTAGGATTCTCATACCCAAATAATAATAAAAATACAAACTCAGCCATATTTTCTTCTTCTTCTTTTCATCCAAGAAAAACGATATGATATATTGAATTATAGTTTCAATTTCTCAATATATGATACAAAAGATAGAAAATTTAACTCATATTGAATATTGAATCATTGAGAAAACCATTAGTGCATATAAAATTATGATTTTTTTAATTTTATGTGATTTATAAATTCTTATTCACTATTTCCCACTTTTTTACTAGTGTATTATATCCATCATTTTCATTGAATATATAAGATATCTCTATGCATATTGATGTTCTAAACACATAGATGTACTATTTGGTATATATAAATGAATTATAGTTCTTTCCCTCTTCATGTAAACCATAAAAAATGTAGGTTATCACCTTTTTTATTGGTACTGTATAAGTTCATGATATCTCCTTTTGTCTTCTCAGAGTGACATATGTGTGAAACAATCTTATTATTACCATAAAAATCATGTGGATTCTCTATTTTTTCTTTACATTAATATGATTAAGTGTAAAAATTCTTTAATAAAATGGTTGGTTTCATGGATTTATTTCTTCTTCACATAGATAAAATACATGGAAACTTCGTCTTCATGTAACACTAAACAAAGATTTTCAACTTGCCATTGTGTTTATTTCTTGTGCATGATTATCAAATCACTTCATATAATCTTGAAAAACATGACGATGTCTCAAGATTCACACAACTATATAATTACATGGTATACACTTCTTATCCTTCAAAAACATAATATTATGTATGTGGTTTTGTCTTTAAAAACTCAATGGAGTTTCATGGATCTTTACTTCATGAGACTAGTAAGATCGTAGGACGTCTTCTTCTTGTACGTGGATGTATGAAAGCTCAACCATATACTCTATTTTTCAGAAAAATGAGTGCCCTAAAGATTTTAAAAATTCCTATCAGCTCTTGGGAGATATTATTTTATAAGAGAGTTTCACTACCATAATATCTAATTTTTATGATGTTTTAAGACACATTAAAAATCCCACTAAATATGCCTTTTCAATCAATGATTCTGAATGTACAATGATCTTAGTATTTTTTGAACACGAGATTCCTTCTTATCACATGAATTTAATGATACCAGAAAATATTTAATCCCTTTCTATGCGATGTATTTATGATGTGCATGTGATTAAGATCACATGAAACACCTTAACCCTATCTCATCCATGTTCTCAGATACTTGAATGTCCTTCTTCAACTTTGTTTTTCATTTGTCTAATCTCATTGTTTAAATTATCTCAGGAATAAAAGATGCATATTGAATGGATGGTGCAATCATCATCATGTTAATCACAAGACCACTTTATCTCAGATTTGGATTAGTCATTAGAAATATATGGAATTATCATCAGTGGTGGTTTGATATTGAGTATTACGAAAAAGTTTTGCTTCATATCAAGATAAAGAAAATGATAATGTGGAGTCTAGAAGAATTTTGTATTTTCCACAGTCTGATGATGTAGGTTATATCCATATAGTTTTAAATGGATGAATAGTATTCCATGTTTGGTGAATCCCTCACCAGTCTGGAAAGTGTTTAGGATACATAATATATGCTATCATGATTCCACTACCTCTTGAGTAGAAACCGAGTTTGGAAGTCAGATACACTACACACATGGCTTTCATGGGACATGCTTCACCCTTATGTGATCCCTTGGGAACCTGCCTATAAATTCCATGTGCACACACTATAAACCTCACGTGTGTCACCATATGGGCTCAATGTATACACATTTTCTACCACCATGGATTCCCATGGACGATCTTGCTCCCATTTGGAAGAGTTCAGCTCCCATATGTGGTTGAGCCAATCCTCCTTGGGTTACATTGGTTAGCCCATTTTTTTTAACAAAGGCCCATCTCAACACATAGTAAAAAGTAAAAGAAGAGATGAAAAGTACAATGAAATTTAAAAAACCTTCATAAAATATGAAATCAATATATATATATATATATATATTATGTTTTTTCATCCAACTTCCTAAAATTTTTATATATTGTGAACTCTCAAAGTGAAATCGGAAAATGTCATTGATCTTTAAGAACATTTAAACAGTCGTGACACTTCTTATGTTCTCGTAAATCATGTGGAACAAATTATCACATATTCTTGAATCAATGAAGAAAAATTCATATGAAATCATTAATATATGATTTATCTTTACTTATTATGTTGTTGTAAACCATAGACAACACATTAGCACATGATCCATAGATTGAACTATTATTCAATAACATTATTAGGTTATCTAGTACAATTCTAAGCTATTATTCATTTTTATTACATATTGACGTGATATTCTTCAACACACACTGACAAATTGATAAAAAAATACAACACAAATGAAAATAAAGACTGTCAATCACCCACTTTATATTTATTGTCAATAATAATTTATAAAATTGGATGTTAATATGTTATCTTTAATTATTATCACTTTTCATTTTCTTCTCCTCATTAATAAAAAATATAAATTACATGATGGAGGATAGTATCATTCATTTCTTGAGAAATGTTTCTTAAATTATTCCACTCTAAGTCTACTTGTTCCATGCTTGGTGTTGAAAACAAGAGGGTCTAATATAGACATCAATGCTATCCATTCATAATTTAAAATATGATACCAAATGATTTAGTAAAACATGTTTCTATCCTTAAATACTATTCCAATATTTCCAGATTTATAGTAATTGGTTGATACCTATTGATACAATTCAAGAGTAAATTTTATGATAATGACCGTACGGAAAAAAATCTTCAAGGTACATTCAACCTGAAATTCCTGCACTCATCTCAACACACAGATAAAAAACATTCAATTATAATAGGTAAGTAATTTTTATAAAATCACTGCCCAAACTTATTTAAGAATATTTTATTAATTTTATTAATTTATTTAAATTTATCCCCTTAATATATAACTTTATTTCATTTTTATGTGAATAAGGATAGGAGAGTGTTCCCACAGACATCATTAGTGATATCTTGAACAAGTACCTTTCAACGATATAAATTTTGAATGAAATATAAGTACTAGGAAACCTCTTTGAATACTCCCCTAATGGGATGATATCTAACTTCACTTCCTCAAGATTAATATTTTTCATTAGCTGATATTTTTTAATAAAAATTATTATGAATACCAATTTTTGTGATTTGATTCAAGATTGGGAATTCATGTTTTTTGATCAGTTGTAATAACATTATTATCTTCAACAATATTGATATCTGATTCTATAAAATAATTAATCTTCAAGATATATGTTTACAGATCAAAAAAATATTGTATCCTCCATTAAGATTAGAATAAATATTATATCTTGTAGATATAGAAATATAATCTTATTTATAATTTCTCTTCTTGAATATAACCTTATCCTTTAATTCCTTAAAAAAAGTATACAAAAATAATGTAGATGAGAATCAGAAGGATTTATTTTTATTCCTAGTGAGATAAACAAGTCCAAGAATTGCCTATCAACCAAGAATCTATCTTCTTTTCAGTTCATTATGAGTAATAACCATTTATACTAACTCTAATAGATTTCTTAGTAGTCTTGAGTAGTGTGGAATATTTACATTCATCAGTATTAACCTATTTTGGAATTTTCTTGTTAACACTTCCCGTCAGAGAACATTCATCACTTTATTCCTTATGATTCTTCTTTAGTATTTATTCTTGAGTTGGTGTTATAAATAATCAATAATAATAGCTATGTCTAGCTTTTTTTCACCTTCCACAAAGAACTTATAATTTTATTTTGTTACCATTTGTTGGAAACCTCTCATGAAATTGGATTTCTTCATGTGAAATATTATATAGCTTTTACTTTCATTTGTGCTTTGTCCAAATTTCTTTATCTTTCCAAAACAACTATTCATGTAACTAGTATATCATTTGGAATATGAATAGTTTTCTTGGTTAATCAACATGGATTCTTAGATATTCTCTTTACTACTTTAGTCCTTCTATTTTACCCTGGATTAGTTTTCAATTTGTCCCCTTTTTTCTAGTATAAATATAAATATCCATGTATTTGATGAAAAATTACATGGAGTTTTTTCTTCATACATAGTAAAAATATCTTATCCTTTTTCATGTGGCACTCATCTCGATCTTCTAGGGTTTGATTTAAATATAACTATTCTCTAGATTATCACCTAATATTTCCTTTCCTTCCTTCATGTTTATATTCTTAGGAAAAAAAATTTCATCGTAATTTTCATATAACTTTCCCAAGTTATAGTTTTATTTATTCTTTATCATATATTTTATTTTATTTTAAATTATTTTAGTGGCATGATTGATTGATTTAAACTTTCATACCTCTTCACTATTCACACTACCATTAAAAATACCAAAAATGTTCTTAAAACCATGAAATATATTTATAACTAATATATTCTTCATTTCATTCTATGTAATTTAATTAATTACTAATTTTATCCCCCTTGATGAAGCTGTATTTTATTTTTTAGATACTAACATATTATACTGTAAATCATATGCTATGTTTCTGAATATGTCACAACACAAACATTAATTAATAAATATTGATATTTTATTTTTATTATTAGTATGTCCTGATTGATATGATTTCTATTTATATTTATTTTCATTTTTATGATGTGATTATTTAGGGGAACAATGATTTTAACTCCTATCATTCTTTAGTACCCATGTAGTGGCAATCCCTTCATCAGTAGATCTTCATTAAATAATAAATATATAAATAAATATATTTTTCATGGTATTCCACCTACTTAAATATTTTAGAAAATGTAAAATCTCATAGTGAAATTAGTGCATGTCATTAAACTTTAAGAACATGTTAAATTTTTTTACACTTGTTATGTTTTTGTATGCCTTGTTCAATACATTATCATTTGTTCATGAATCTATAAAGACTATTTTATATGAAATCATCAATATATGATTTACCTTCACTTATTAGGTTGTTTTAAACCATGTGAAACACATTAGAACATGTTCCATAGATTGAATTCATATTCAAAAACATGCTTGGGATCTCTAGAAAAGATAGAATATATTCTTATTTTACGATAAATATTTACATCAAGTGTTTCAACACTTAATGAGAAATTGATAAAATAATATAATAAAAACAATATATAGGATCCCCATGGAGATCCAATGGGGTTTGTTACTCCTTTGATTGATATTTTTCATTAAAAAAGAAATGGGCCCCCTACTATAGTTTTTGAGAGGTAACATTGGATTTCTCATATCATGGTAGTTATTACAGTATGAGTTTTACTCTATTTATCTACATCTATTCTTAGTTATGGTTTGGGTGCCCATATAGGTTTCAACAGCGTTAAAATGGTAATGGTGGAAAGTAGGGTGCAATTAACCCTTGATTATCCCATTTACACTAATATAGAAAGGTTAATTTTATTGGATTCTAGTGTTGGTGTGGAATAAAGGTCGAGTAGATCCAATACATTGAGACTTGTGACTCATCATGTACCCATTGTTTTCCTTCGAGACGAAACATAAAATTAGGCTATCTACATTAGGATTTTTAATATTTTTGATACTCTGGGAACCCATAGTTTTCTATGTGGTGAAACCTTTTAGGATTAGGGTTGAGTTGACTTAGACTTCTATTTGTTCCTAATACTAATGGTGGTAGATAATATCTATATATTTTATTATATTACTCCTGACTACATTATTGTTTTTATGTTTGATTTGACTAGTTTATTTTCATTCCTATTTTGGTTTTAGGTTATCCTTCTGAGTAATTTTATACTCACCCCTACATAGGAATTGTTTTGTGGGATTATCAGCACTATGGTAATCCCTAGTTTCTTGTGAGGTGTAACCTTTGAATACTGGGGTTGAGATGACTAATACTTATCTATATCCCTAAGACAAATAGTGGTAAATTATATCTATATCTTTCCTTATTTTACCCCAATTATCTTTATGTTTAGATGTTTGAGTTGATTGGTTTCTTTCTTTTTCTTAACAGTTTCTGGGAATCCTACCTATTATTTTTATACTCACAACTGCATAAGATTTTTGTCGACACATGTTTTTTATGTGTAGATAATAAATAGATTAGAAATGGTCTTAGTTTATGTGTATAATGTGTGTGTTATTTAAAGATGATTTCTGATGATGGTTAATGATTCATGTTGGTTCATGATGAATGTAGGGACTATTGAAGCTAGATATTGATATGGGAGTCTATATAGTGAGGAGAATATTTTTGGTGTCTTGTGTTTATTATATTTTGAGGTTTTTTGGATGTAAAGTTACTTCGGTATTTTCTTATGTTTAGTTTTTCTTTTATTTGATGTCTCATGCATGGATTTTATACAATCTAGTTATATATATATATATATGCTACTAGGGATACTAATTAATTAATGCACTAAACAAATGTGTCTTTTGTAGGTTGATATAGGCTTAGGCCTCCCATATTGTTTGATATGATTACTTGATGCTAGTCACCAACCCCTGACCTATTGGAGGTAGGTTTGGGGTGACACAATCAACTTACTACTAGCTCAAGAAGGGACCTAGGTAGTTGGGTTGTGTCATAGTGGCATTAAATAGGTTATTTATCATAGACTAATTATAGAGTTAACAATAATGTAAGGACTCATTGTGAAATTTGGAAAAACAATGTCAAGGGAGTCTTGAGTTTGGTAAGAAAACCATGGGTATTGGGTTATATGAAATGACTAATGTATCATTTTACTAAGGATCTGATAACATTTTAGTGAACCCAAAACTCTAATTCATCATTATAGTGTATAATAAAGTTGGTACATAAATCATGTAATAGTTATTTATGATCATTCACATCTTACCATGTCAAGTCATCTAGATATTCTTTAATCATTATGGGTACATTATATTAAATGAAGGGTGATACCAGTTGATATCTATATTTAGTGTCAAGTAAAGGATATAATTAGCCCATAACTATAGTTGGGCCTCTAAGTTTTTTTTATTCATAGAGGATGAATTATTTTGTATATCTATAGGAGATATGTACTTTCATTATGATCAGAGGCGGTTTCTCTCCCCTTCATTCTTAGTTAAAAATTTCTTGTAGATTGGATGGTAGTTCCATATGCTTTGGATGAGACTACCCATTTGCTGGATATCTTGCATGTGTTCCAAATAAAAAGGCCTCATTGGTTTTTGAGGATATCCTGATCATTGGGAAACAAATTATTCACCATATTCTATTTACATCTGTTTCATAATCTCAATAACTAGATTACAATCCTTTCATTAAGCTCTATATATGATATTTTGTGCCATTACTAGATGAATTTTTTATCAAATAAATGATAGGAATTGTCTATTATTTTTATTGTTTTTATCCCTTTTTATGATGAATTTTTTATCCAATGATTTCATGCTCTTGCTAGAGTTTCTCAACCGTGTACAAGTACACATTGAGTCCCAATAATATCATGAGGTGTTCCCAATATTTTCTTCATGGTGTAATTATTTGATCTCAATGGTTTGGTTGGATAATGTGGAGGAACAGTTATCAATATGTGGTTGTGTTTTCTCAGAAAACAATATATGTTAGAGACCCCTGAGTGAGCACTAATAGTTGAGTATTTTTATCAGGTATTCACCTTGACTTTGGAATCATGATAGAGTTTCAATTGAAGACAACTGAAGTGGTATCTTAGATGGAAGTCCATGTGGTAGATATAATTGATATCATATACCTCCATATTGTAGGTATAATTTATAATTAGGAAGATACATGTTGGAATATATAATGGTGAAAAAGATATCAAAGATATACAATGAATAAATCCACTCCCATAATCACCACCTTTAGTTACTATCATGCATAGGGTGATAATAATCAGATCTATAGCTTGATTCATCTAAGAGATGATTATCGTCAGGCATCAAGAGATACATTTCAGTGTATAATTCATTAACTCTCTTTATTTACCCTTATACTGATAATATAGGAAAGATTTATTCTTACTATATCATATGTCAAAGTGTTACAGATTCCAATGTAATCTATAAGAAGACCCTTGTCATCTAGAGAGTTTCCACTAATGGAGAACATCTTCCACTCATCCATTATAGTAAATAGAGTTTATCATTTATAAAGGAAGAGTTGTTTCATAATATTCCTTCATATAATAGATGATATCTAGTAGTACTTACCTAGATATAGAATGGATACTAATGCCAGTACTTCCTAGGGACTCATAGATGAGTAAATTAGGGGAGTTACACCACCAAATATGAGTGGGGGTCCCCTAATGTGTGTTGAGTGGAGACCAGCATCAAGAAGTTATATTCCTATAAATATCATATGGAAATCATTGATTTAAATTCTATTTTCATGGATGAGAATTCACTCCCCGTGAACGTGGAGAAATGAATGAATTATTCTAAATGGAGTCCCATGTTTTTCCCTTGATGGGAGGATAATGTATGTGTCATATTGAATTTTTGAGGGAGAATTCTATGTCATTGGGTGGAATGATGAGAAAATTTGTCTCATTTATAAAATAGATGGACTGAACCATCCTTTGTATTGGTTTTTAGAGTATCTTATTTGGTATTCACAAAATTACCCAAGTCATATTGGGTTGTATCAGTTGTTTAGTAAACTTTTATAGTGAGAGATCAAAGAGGAGCCTTGGACTTCATGAAGTTGAAGCTATAGAGAATGATGAGATCATATTTTCTCAATAGTGGTGTGGTGGTAGAAACTTTTATTATAGGATTCTCTATTTGGGAACGAGAGGAGGTAAATGAGAAAATAACTCCAGAGTAGTTAATTATTTCATAGATAGGGAGATGTATCTCTCATTTGATTGACAGTTTCCTCTCTATAGAATTCTCTTGTTTGAATGATGCCCAAAGTGGTAATGTCAACTTAGTGGTCCCATGTGATTGGATGTTCTTAGGTGATGGAACTAAAGGGTCTATTTAAATGTGGGGATCATGACACCCACTTATCTATAATGTCAGAGGTTTTCTATTGATATTAATATTAAACACCATGATGGATATTCTAAGTAGAGACCATTCAAGTGGAGTGTGACCCATAGTGTGTTATATATAGTTAATTTTTATAGGTTCCAACATCACATAAAAACTGATTATATGATTTGGATGAGGAGGTTTTCTTTAGAGGTTCGGTTTCTTGGTTTCTCAAGTTTTATTAGGTGTTATCATTGGTTTTAGAATTGAAATAGAAAGTTCAGCTAAATGGTAAGAACCATTTTCTTAGAATTATGGGAAATTGGGCTACCCAATGAGAAATGATATGACACCAAGTAGTTTGATAGATTTTGGTTTTGTTCCTGATGTGATCATTGGTAGATTTTATGAAAGAGAGATGAAAACACAACCAACCTATCCTTGATAATGGAAGAAAACCAATTAATGATTGGGATGTTGATGGAAGATTCTCAATAATATTTTCAAATAGGTGGAGAATAAAGGGTTATGTTTCCTTTGTTCTAGGACCTAGTAATATAAGTTCCTATGACTTGTGGGAAAGATATGAAAAAGAAACCGACATTGGACCAATGGATCTTATAGATTTGAAACTTCTCTCATATCAATGTGAAATATTTACGAAGCACTCAACGGTGGAGTGTGGGATAGATGGGTTATTCCCATATGAAAACCCTTAAGGACACTCTTTAAAGGCGGGGAGTATAGCACTCCCACTAGAGGTAATCTTGGTAATGAAACATTCTAAAAAGGATGATATTAGTTTATTATTTTGATTCATATTGAATGTATGTGTGACCATTTAGCTTAAAGGTTTAGGAAGACTCACGTAGAGAAGGTTTATGTTTCTATTAAGTTCATACTTCAGGATGAGTGGGATCCGATTTTCTTAATGATGGGAAATAGAGTTATTTTCTTGGGAGGTGGTGTATTGATCTCATTTAGGGTTGAACCCCTGAAGATAAAGTAAGTACTTGTGAATGTGGATATTCTCACTCGATAATATTTCATGAGTTTATTTATTTATTATCTCCAGTTATTTTATTTTCAAGGGTTGCAAGGGTTAAATGCAGGGAGGATATAGTGACATGATCATTCCCATCAAAATATTACTCAATTTTGAGGATTCTGAGTCTTAAGACTTTTGTAGGTGTAAAATAAAACATTTACCTTAATAGATTACCATAGAAAAATTTTCTAATTGTGTTTTTGACCATGGGATAGAGTGATTACCCTTGGGTTTAATATTAATGAATTTATGACCGCATTGAATTACAAGGGATTATTTATAATTATAAATTATATATATATTAATCCCATGAACATGGAAGATGATATCTTAGTGACTCTATATTTTTTCATTTTGATTCTTCAGAGTATTGATATAATATTTTTTGAGGTTTGTTGTTGAGGCATTTTGATATTTTGTGTGCCACGAAGGCTTAGAAATAATATATAAAGAATAATATATTATTTTTAGTGTGTTTATGTGAATTTTTGATAAATCACTTATATATATTCTAAATGGATCATCATATGGGGAAACTGATGACTAGGTTACATTAGAAAAGGGGAGTTTTCCTTAGGGAGGGTGTTATATTATTTCACTACCAGGGCCCCTGTGATAGGCTTTCATGAGTGAAATTTATTAAATAATATTTAATTTACATTATTTTTGATGTGAGAACTCTGAAAACCCTTATAAAACTCCCATTATGAGTTCTATATAGGTTTATCCATGCTAGTACATAATATAACCCAAGATCAAGAGAGGGAGGGAGATATTTCCTTGATAGGGGATGTATGAACATTAAATCGGAGCTAAGTTCACAATGACATCAAAGATCAGATCAAATAGTGATATTGAATTGAACTATGTAATCAATGTTTAATTAAAAGGATGACCATTTTTCCATGAGGTAGGGATTTTTTATTTTTATTTTATTCCATTATTCAGGTTTTTTAGCATGGGGTTTAATTCTTGAACTATTTTTCTTTTATTTCTTGGTCCCTTAGATTATCAACTTTTTAATTATTTCTTGCAAGCCTTGTTCTCACTATAATTTATTTCCTAATCATTATCATTGGTGATTCATTACCTGATGAATGGTGGAATGATAATAATATTGGTCATAAATTACCCCATTTGTGGGTTCTCTTATTTCCCCCCCAATATTTCTTCTCCCATTTCCATCAAATATTTACCATGTTCGACGTTATGGAAAGAAGTTCAATGAAATAGACTTGGATAAATTAGAAATTAAAATTTGGGCTATTAGGTGAATTAATTTAGATGTGTATGTGGTGATCAAGGTGTGTGATATCAATGACAGATGAATATGGTTTCCTGGAAGGCATGGATATATAGTTTCTTGAGGTGGAGCGGAGTTGATATCATTAGAGCTATTGGTGAATCGATTAAAAATAGTTTCTTAGGGAGGAATGGATGAGAATTGACTTATAAAGGAATTAAAGTGATGTATTAGGGATTTTTTTTATATTTTAGGTTTGATCAAATAAAAGTATGGTGATGGTAGTGCATATATAGGTGGTTTCTTATAGACATGCCGCCATGCCGTGATATAGGGAGTCATGGTGTGCCGATGAGGATGATTTAGAAGGATCATGTCATGTCTTAAAGATATAATGGTGTGAGTTTTGGATGAATAATGGAAGTTAGATCATTGTATATGGGAACTAGGACGTGGTTGTTTGGAATAGTTAAAATGGATAAGCCCCATATGTAAGGGTAAAATTAGTGAGGGTTTACCCTTATGTATGGTCACAATGTGGTGGAGGATTCCATGACCTGAATAATAAGGTGAAGATAAAGAAGAAAAAAATAGTTAAGGGTTCCCAACATAGAGACCTAAAGTTGGAAAGTGTAGAAAACTGACATGAGACGACCTGACAAGCCACCCAATTCCATTCCTCCACATGGCGAGAGGCACGTTTTTTATCCCTTTGGGATGGTGAAAAGCACCAGGGTATCACAATTGAACTCATGAGAATGAGTTGACCCTTATAAACCTAGGATAAATAAAAGTCCCACAAGTAACATGACATGAGGTCTCCTTACATTGGATGAAATTACATGAAGCCATTTTTATACTAGATTTACACATTTCCAAAATAATGAAATAAAAACTAAATTGATAGGAAAAAATGTGTCATAAGAGGACGACACACTTCATGATTTGAAAATAGTCAAACTAAAATGAGAGACTATCCCGAACGTGTTTGTGTGACTTACAATACACCACCATAACCCGAACAACACCCTCTTCCCGAAATAGAGCGATAAAAATCCAAACTATCCTTCATGACACAAAACTTACAAGAAATATTAAGACTGCATACCAAAAAAATATTTACACAGGTTATGATCCAAAGGCTAGTATGATACCATAATGAGTCCATTCACATTCTATTTATATAGAAACCTATAATAATATTATGAAAAAAAAATTCATAATAAAATTGGTTTTCATTTTCTTTATAAAAAATGGAAATAAAACATTGTATACTAAATATACATTCTCAAAATATGATATTTACAAAAATAATAATCAAAGAGGACTTAAGAAGGTAATTTATATAAAAAATTAACTTCTTAAAACAAATCCACCTACATTTCAAAAAGAATAAGATTAACCTTTTCTTTATAAAATACCCTTTATTGAAAACAAAATAAAACATGGTTTAAAATATACTTTTAAATGAAACAAATTCCGAGTCTTGCATTTAAAATAAATGAATCTCTTCAATTATTTTTAAAAAATAATCTTTAACACACACCCCCACTCATGGTTATAATCAGGAGAATACATAATAAAACTAAAATCCATAAAAAGTCATAAATAGATGACAATATTCATATACGGTATGTATCACCCCTATGATTCTTGATCATAATACACCAAAGTATGCACATTAACAAAAGTAAAAACATTATTTTCTAATAATAATAAACAACAATGATATAAAATAAAGACCATGAAGAACACCCAAGGAACTAATGTCATAACTTTCTATTGACATGCAAAGGTGAAACCAACTACAGGAAGGTTAATGATCACACAACTTGTCATCTGAATTCCTCTCACATAGACTCATTGGTAACACATCCCCTAACAAGGTGTTAGATTCAACTAGGGAATTATAGAAATGGTATCACAATCTACTATTTATAAAAAAATCCTTATATTTTCTACTTAATAAAATAGGCCTCTCAGGTAATATATAATAAGAGGTGATTGACTTCAAGATAACATCACCATGTGACTAGAAACCTTCTCTAATGCATGAGATGTATAAATAAAATATAAATATCACCTCTTACAAATCCCCATATATATTGATCCCTGAACCAAACATACATACATTAATCAAAATTCATATAGTCAAACACATGATTATAAGAATAAATAATGGGATATAATAGGATCATCTATTGTATACATGATATCCAGGAAATGATAATCACTTAATGTCCCCAACCATGCATTCTCTTTATACATAAAGATCACATAACTTGAAAATGATCTTTTAAAAGCATTAGAAAAATGAAAACCATGGGAAAATCATACACAAAAAAAAGAACACCCAAAATCTATATTTGGGAATACTCTTTCAAAATAACCTTTAAACACAAGGTAAATTTTGGAAATTCACAAAGAATAATAATGAATTAAATTAATTAAAACAATTAAAGTCTTTATCCAAGATTAAAAAACCAAAAAGGAATTGTACCAAATTTTTAAATCATGTAAAGATATTTTATAAAGAAATACACCATTTTAAACTTAATATATGCCCATTCACAAATAAGGATGTTTCTTTTTAAAATTTGGGTACCTCTTACAAGAAGGAAACCCCTTTTTACTCAAATAATCCATCACTTTATAAAACCCAATAGGTTATAAACACCATGAACCAATTTGTGTTCCCCTAAAAAACCATCTATGGTATTTTATCAAACACCTAGATTTCATAAAACACCATTTAAAATCAAATTCCCATATAAATATGAATTTCATCTAATTTTACCAATGGAAAAACTAAAAAATGTGGAAAATATTGATAATAAAATACTAGGTATCTCATATATCATAAATTAGGTACAATAATATCATTAAAACATATAGCAATCAAGTAACTCTTTAATAAATAGAAATTTAATGGAAACACCTACAAAAAGTGACAGAAACATGTCACCATCAATGAAAATCATTTGAAAAAAAACTCTAAGAATGATTTATAGACTTTAAAAATAAAATTCACTAATTTAGAACAACCATAACCATTAAAATCATCCCACCATAACTACTAGTATTTGATGAAATTAGAGAAAAATAGATAAACCAAGAGAGTGGGAGAGGAGAATCTAATACCTTTTGATCTGGATGAAAAAACACCCAGGAGTCACTTCAAATACACTTAGAAAATCCTAAAATAAGATGGGATACCCTTAGAGAGACTTCATAGAAAAGGTGATAAAATGGGGTAACATAGAGTGAAATCCCAAATTTAAAAAGTAGATGAACTGAAAAAATACCACATCATGAGAAGGTCACATAGTTGTCTCACATAGTTTACCAAATAGTGTATAGAATGTGTTCCTACCACTGACTCAACACCCTAGAGGTCGTATGGTTTTCATGCATGGTTTTAAAAACCATGCAAACATTGTGTGATCACCTATGTCAAAACTTCATAAATTTCACAATTTTTACTACATGGTTTCCCAAAATATGTGCCTTACTGTGAATCCTTGGAAAAGCATCTAAAATTAAAATTTTAAACCCTGGTATACAATAATCCCAAGGGATAAATCAACTAAAATATTAAGTAAAATAAAGTGACATTTTAGTGTGTCACAATTCTCCCCACCATGCTAATTTCATCCCTTAAAAATTACACTCTTAGAAAGTATTTGATGAATCAAGTCAAGGAAATTTAAAGATTCACTAATCAAGGAGAAGGATCTACCCAAATTCCAACTCTTAAAAATAGAACAAGAGTCACGTGAACCAAATAGATCACATGCCCATAAAACCTAACAAATAGATATTTCCTGAACACTAAAGAACTAATAATCTTATGAAAAACGCTTAACAAAGAAAATAATTAGGGTTACCACTTCTCTGGTTCATAAGGAATTTAAAAACTCTTACAAACACTCATAATAAAACCCACCAATGATTTTCTAAGTAACAAATCAGACCCAAGGATAGAATAAAACTACTAAAACAACAGAGTCCTCATGATTGCAATACAATGGCATGTACCATCTCAAACAATGTTGTAAGAAACTCCATGACAATGAAAGAAACATATGGAGATTGGTGGAATATCTTCCCTCCATTTAGAATTAATTTAAAATTTTGAAACATTACAAAGCCAACTCAGAGAATGATCTTTTATAACCATGGAAAACTAGATTGAAACCCCATAAAAAAACTTCCTCAAAACAACTAAATGATCACTAGATCAATGCACTCTATTTAATGTGGTGAAAAAATAGAAACACAAATATTACTAACAAATAAGGACTTGAATCTAAATGTAGATCATCTATTTTAATGAAGAAAAACATGATGAGAAACCTTCCCATTATAATTCAAATATAAAACCTCATATTGTTATCTCTTGTTGTCAGCCTAGAAACCAAAATCCTATCCCCGATACTCTAGTACCTAACTAAGGAAATCCCATTTCATTCATAAAAAAAGTCAAACCATGATCAATACCATGTATAAAGACAATAATCATGAAAAAATGAGGCATAAACATTAAAAATATTAATACAAGAGCCAAAATATCTATCATCCATTACAACCAAAAAAACATGGTCTATAAAAGAGAAGAAACATAGTCTAAAAAAATGAGTATTATAAATTACAATATCCTAAAAACCAAAAAATAGATTCCAAATCTCTAGATAGAATAAGAACTTTAGATCACTACTTGGATCAAATCTATGTTAGAGATATACTCTTTTTCTATCTATTTAGCTTATTGAACCTTTGAAGTTTACTAAGATGACCACATCGATTATAGAACCACATATCTATACGACATAGATTTTGAATGTACACATAATTCCTACACTGATATCCCAAATTAATATTTCATGTCTTATTATCCAAAACACACTTGTTAACACTATATAGGGTTTCAAAATCACTTGTTATAGGTTTCCCAACCTACAATAAATTGACAACCATGGAATTAAACATCACTACTTGAAGGTAGTAAGGAAATACTGAAACAACACTAAAATAATATCTCAATGAAGGCCCTTGTATATGAACCACGGATTCTTCAAATAATTATTATACGATTAAAGAGAAGAAAGGTCCAGTATAATGAAACATTCGACATAATCTTTCACTAACAGATCATCTTGATTCACAATAAAGAACTAGATCACCATAGATATTATAATCTCCTTAGGATAAAACTACTACATGAAGTTGTCCTTGAAGCACTCCCAATACAACACTTCAAATGTTAGGTAATAGTTATTCCACCTCCTCTAATATGATCCCAAAACTTTGAAAAAAGGAGTGGTGTACCTCACCCTCGAAGAACATAGAGTTATTAGGGACCTAACAATCTGTTTAAACATAGCTATCCAATCTATCACCCCATGGGATTCTATATCCCTAGTAAAAATTGGTATATAAGGATTTATAATCTCCCACACATGATGCACATGAAGAGAATAACTAGTCCATGCCACTCTATCATGAGTCTGGGTATATTCTAAGATATGGAGAACAAATTATGGATCACTATAAAAACCATATGATAGACTCCATTCATGACATAGTGAATGATTTATGTGGTTTATATTCTAAAACAAAAAAAAACACAACACATAATCAAATCACCAAAAATCCCAACATAGTGGATAAAATCACTAAATGGGTTTAAAAATTTAAAATAGTTAAAGACCAATGAAGGAAATAACTCATTTCGTGAAAATAAATGTCTCTTCAAACCACACATGCAAAAAAATCAAGAATTTAACCACTTAATACTCATGAAATTAATTCTTTAAAAACCATCCCAACCCAAATATATTTACAAGAGTTAAAAAAGTTTAATCCAAGATACTCAAAGAACCAAAACAATATATTTATTTTGAACTTTAAAAAATAATAAAACATTACTTTAAAACAATGTTATTTTTTTAAATCCCAAAAATATTCACTTAAACACTCATCAAAAATCCCCAATAAGAATAATGGTGGATAAAAGAAAAAAAGAAGAAAAAATAATAAAAATTACCAACCTTCTACACTATTCATGATTCGTACCCATAGTTTGTCAGATTGTATGCCAACTGTGGGAGTTCCATTGGATGTTTTTGTAGGTTTCAGGTGTAGTGGAAGTGTTGTGATGGGTGGTTCCAAAAATTTCCTTTTTTTTCCTGATAGATGATTAATCCATGATCTTTGAAAATTTTAATTTCCACAATCAATGGAATTGAATAAAAGATAGAAAACATTAATCACACTAGAACCAGAGAGAGTGGATCATCACATTTTATTTATAATAAATTTAATTAAATAAAAATTACCTCAAAGGAGTTATTTCTTATTCGATGAATTAGTGAGAGATCTGAGGTAGACCATAATTTAATTATAGAATCCAAGTATAGATTTTCTCTAGAGGTGATCCACATAATTTCCAAGAATCTCTAGATGTTGCTGAAGAAGTCTCTGGGTGCTAGCATAGAAAATCATTATGCTTGCGTCGTCCGCCTTTGATCACCTCAAGAACCGCTTCCAAATAATTATCCTTGAACCAGTGGAGAATGATTTCTCTATATTATTGAGAGAATTCATGGATAAGGGATATCTCTAGGATTGATAGGATTATCCAAATCCATCATTCACAACCAACACAAATGAATTGGATTACTGAGAAAATAATATAATTGGGTATTTATATTTCTAGTGTTAAAATAAAATAATTATACAAGTGACCTTATTTATTTTTAAAATCCTAGAAAAACCCCATTCCAAATAATAATATTATTATTATTTATTGACTTGTTCTTAACTTTTGAATTAAAATTATATATTATTTAATCAAATAATATTCTATATTTTTTATTTCTCACAGAACCATTAAACTCGGTCCTCCATTCCTCCAAAATATTTATCAGGCCTTAAATAATGTCTATTTATTTATTAAATAAATATCACTAAATTATTTACCAATAAATAAATAAATATTATTTTCACTAAATATCCCATAAATATTTATTAAATATTATACTCATAATAAATTCTATCAAATAACTCGTGATAGAATAAATGAGATCAAGCATAATGAATAATTATTAAACCACATTCGAGAATAATATTTATTCAACAAATTAAATAATAAATATAAATATATTATTTAACTGAGATTCTAGATACACTTAGTGTGTGACACTCTAGGCCTCTTTCTTATTGGCATTAGGCGAAGCAGCCTAACGTCCAATGTTATCATCTAGCAACACACCAAGGAACCCATAGAGAATGAAGTTAATGCTGCAATGACATGTCACCTCATACAAATGTATACCATGTAATATAATCCCTTTATCACGATATCTCTAATCGAGTAGGTTTCATTCCATTTTCATCAACCTATGCGCTCAATATCTCTTTTTATGACTTTTTGGAAATAGAAATTTCCTATTGATCACCGTGGTCATGAATTTATTTAGGATATATCATTTCCATCAAAGGGATTGAGATACTATCTTCTATTAAAGAACAGAAGGAATAAATCATTTCTTACATTATTCATTAATATAATATTACCCACGACACACCCAATATATCCTACCTCTCCCCAAACATCTATCATTACAGTTTATGTCAATACATCAATGTTCTTGACTCATAGTAGTCATTAATAATAATCATAAAATCTAATGACCAATACACATGCCCATATATAGAAAACTCCAATGACACATATAAACGTGGATTTCTTACTGGCGGGTCTCATTCTTATACTATCCATACTGGATATTACCAAGGGCGTACACCATGAGAAGGTACCTCAAAGTCCTATGATTCTACACCCATGATAGCCTGTATCATTTTCCCCTAAAATGATATCATTCGACTATAAAACATATTTTCAAGAATATTTTCATAGATCTTATTGGTTATCATCATAGAGGGGAACTACTATGAAATTTTAGTGCGATAACTACTCTTAGAATATTATAACACACTATTCCCCATAGAAGAAAAATCATGATGTGATACATAGTTATTAATATTAAAAATAATGAATAAATTATTATCATAATGTAGAAAGAATTTTGTTCTAGGGAACCATCTCCAATAGACTCCCACTTTCACTATAGAAAACATCTAACAACATTCAATATACTAGCTCTCACATGATATTCATGCTTCAGGTAAGATAGACCTTTTGTAAAGGGTTCTACAACATCCTCTTCTGTTGGTACTATTCTCACTACAAATTCAACCCTATGATAAAAATACCTCAAGAAGTGACACTTCTGGAGAATATGATTTTTCCATTAGTACGAACTTGGCTCTTTTTCATGAGAAACTTCTATTGTATTATCATAATATAATGTGATAGGGTCTTTACTACTACGTACCACATCAAGATCCTGGACAAATAATTGAATCCAAATGGATTCCTTGTCTACATTAGAGATGCTATATACCAAGAATCAATAGTAGAATCAGAGACAGCTGGATTCTTTAAACTCATCCATCTCACAAATTTTCTATTGATACCTAAAATATATCCTGATTGTGACTTCAGATAATTATTACCTGTCTAAAAAATAGCATCAGTATAATCTATAATAACCTAATTCTCATCACCTCTATACACCATAAACAAATCCTTAGTTCTTCTCAGATATTTAAGGATATCCTTAGAAACAGTCTAATGCTATTCTCATAGATCTTCTTAATATCTACCTACCCTTATCAATGAATATGTAGCATCATGTCTAATACATAACATGGAATACATGATTGATCATATCACATAAGTGGATGAGATCTCTCTCATGTTGTGTCTGAGGACACATTTTCTTATAAATATGTAAACTATGTGAAATTGGAACCAATCCCCAATGTATCCCTATAATTAAGGCTTCTTCACCTAAGTCCATCGTGGAAAAAAACTTTTTTAACTTTTCTTTAATAGATTGTATGATCAGTATGTCATTTCTAATAAGTTGTATGTCATCAACATACACTACTAAGATAACGAACTCAATCCCATTAAAACTATTGTAAACACATGGATCACATTTATTTTTAATGAAACAAAATTATTTTATGGGTTTATCAAATTGAATGTTTCTTGATCTGGATCTTTGCTTCAATCTATAAATGGAACTCTACAACATTTAAATACTTTTTTCATCACCTGGAGTCGCAACCCCTTCTGGTTGTGTCATATAGACATCTTCCTGAATGTTCCCATTATGAAATATAGTTTTTAAATCCATATACTAAATCATGTAGTCATGGTACACTGCTATGTAAAGTATGATTTTGATGGACTTAATCATGGAAACTGGCAAAAAGGATCCATCATATTCAATTCCATGATATTTTATAAACCATTTAGCAACCAGCCTTACATTATAGGTACTTACTTTGCCTTCCATGTTTAGTTTTCTATTGAATACCTATGTTCATACAACATGCTTTACATCAACCAACGCATCTCACAGAACCCAAAAATGGTTATGATATATGGAATCCATTTCAGAATTCATGTCTTATTGCAATCTTTTAACTTCTGAGCTCTATAATGCCTCCTTATTAGAGATATTTTCATCATTATCAACCAATAATGAGTCACCGTCCTCAGTGACTAGAAAAAAATATCTCACCAATTCTCTTACCTCTCTTATGCTCCTACGCAGTACTTGTGTTTTAGCAAGTAATTATTCTATGAGGACTTATGGAATCTATTCCTACATAAACTCCTATGTATCTTGATCTCCAACTTCATTGAAGTCAATATTTCACCCACTATCCCTTCAGAGGATGCTCTCCCTCTCATGAAAGACAGATTACTTGGCGATAGTCACTTTCATGTCTGAGGGGTTTTATAAGTAGTATCCTTTTGTTTCCTTGGGATTCCCTATAAAGATTCAACATGTTATCTGGGGTTCTAGTTTGTTTCCCGATAAAGTATTAACAAATTCCTCTCAACCCCTTGCACGTGTATTCAATAACATGGGTTTCTTTCCACTTCATAGCTCAAAAGTAATTCCATTTTCCACTTTAGATGGTACTCGGTTTAATTTGTATGCTATAGTTTGTAATACATATCCCCAAAATGATAATGGAAGATCTACATGACAAATCATCATCCTTACCATGTTAAAAAAGGTACAGTTCCTCCTTTCACTAACACAATTCTTATGTGGTATTTATGGTGGGTTGATTTGAGATATAATCACAAACTCTTGTAAAAAGATGATGAACTCCTTGTTAAGATATTCAGCACCTAGATCGGATCAATGCTTCTTTATCTTCTTACAAAGATGATTCTCTAATTAATTCTTAATTTACATTAATTTCTCAAAGTACTCTAATTTTTACATCATCAAGTAGATATAACCATATCAACTGACGTCATGAAAAAATTTTATGAAGTAAGAATGTACACCTTTAACTTCTACTAGAAATTTTCCACGCACATTAGTGTATACCTATCCGAGAAGCTTTGTGGCCCTTTCAACCTATACACTAAATGGTGGTTTGGGAATTTTTCCTTGTAAACAAGCATGGAATTTATTAAGTGGTTTTAGCTTAGAAAAGTCTAAAAATACATCTTGGCAGATCTTTGTCAAATTATTTTCATTTACATGAACAAGACAATGATGCCACAACTTACTACTATATGAGTCACGTGAACATCTTTCATTATCTATTTTCAACCCTATTTTTTCATAATTTAATACATAAAGAAAATTATTTAAATGAACCATACCATAAAATATGTTTTCCTTATAAAATAAATATTTTTTATTTTCAAAACTGAAGATAAACCCATCTTTATCTAAAAATGACATAGAAATTATGTTTTTAGTAATTGTAGGTACATAAAAAATATCATAAAACCAAATTCATTATGATTGGAAATCAAAGCTGGTAGTCACCAATGACTAGAGTAGTCATCCTCACACCATTGTAAGCTCGCAGATCCACCTCTCCTCAAGAAATCTTCCGCAATCTACTAGATTCCTATATTTGGATAAAGATGTGAGCACCACAAGCTATATCTAAAACCCAATGTGTAGATATGGAAAGGTTTCACTCAATAAAGAACACACATTTTGCTTCCTCATTCTTTTGGGTGCAGTTATTCTTCCAATGGCCTAGCTAAACACATGAAAAATATACTACATCCTTTTTCCTTTTTCTACCTCTCAATCTTCCCCTTCTTGGAAGGATGGTGATGAAGGGCTTTAGAATATTTATAATTCTTGAGCCCCTTTACCTTGTTATTCCTTTTCTTTTCCACAATAAGGAATATGGGTTTCTTTACACCCCATATACTTATCCACATAGAAAATCAAGGTTGGAAGTTCTGAAAGACTATTATCATCATTGATAATATTATAATTCACAATAAATATGGAGACGTTCTTGGGATGTGGTGAAAGTATAAGATCTATATGCAAATCATCTAGGAATTTAATCCCTATGATTTCTGGGCATTCAATGTTGCCAACAACTTTACTACACGAGGAAAAGTTAGAATAGACTCTCCAAGTTTAGTTTTGAACAAAGAATTAGAGATCTCAGACCTCTTTTGTCTCCCCTTCTATTGATATAGATTCTGAAGGTGATACATCATACTATAGGCATCTATATCTTCATGTTGCTTCAAAATCGCAATGTACATGGATGATAGGATGAATCAGGGAACATCTATACCATCATTCATATACTTCTCATAGAAATATATTTCTTCATCACTTGCATCATTTCCACTCATAATAGGTAAAGTTTATTCCAACACATTCAATTTCCTTTCATGGTAAAGGATGACATGTATACATCATTGCCACTATTGAAAATTTGTGTTGGTGATAATGTTTTCCTTCTCAAGTATGGATCACAATGTTATGTTTTATGTCATTTTATTTTTGTTTCTAAAGAAAAATATAATCATATTTTAAATAACATATCAAATAAAATATAGACAAATAAATATTTTATTAATTATTCTCCCACTAATTTAACTAAACCCAATAGCCCTCACCATTGGCATCAGAATTTCCTATTACTTGGATTTTCTAGTGGAAAGGATCCATATTCCACTTCTCATTACCCCAACACTGTTTGGTCAAGAAACTTGATTGGTTTTAGGGAGACATTCCAAATTAAAACTTCATTAACTCATAGTTACTTAATGTACTGAGTGGACTCTCCAATCTTGAAATCATTAATTTAGATTTACTCAACCTCTGCCTCTCAGTTACATGAAGTCCTACATTAGAAGTTAACCATTTATGTGAACCACGTTAGGTAAACCCAAAACCTAATGTTATAATTCCCTAATATTTGAAAGCACCCCAACTTTGGATGGTCAAGAACATTGAACTATGGTTCGATTCTAATCGAAGTAATAGAAGGCTATACCGACTTAATATTTTATTGAGGGATTTTATCCTTTTATGCATAAATTTTAAATTATTATCTTTATCGAATTCTTGTTTATATTGAGTGGTATTATCTAATTAATTAACCATGTCTTAGATAATATTTATGCATAAGATGGTTTATTTTAGGTATATCTTTCATGCCTATTAATTCAGTAATTATGTGATCATGAAAAAAAAATCCATACTGAAATAACCATGAATATTAATAGAAATAAAATAATGTTTATGATCATGATATTATATTAATGGTTAGTTTATTCAGCAGTTGATTAACTAACCATTAACCGAGGGAGAATCACCCTTAACAAATTTAGGCTTGTGTTTATAGCTTTCTACCTATCAACCTTTGTACCTACATGGATTGGTTTCGCCTCATATAAGAACTTGAACTGAATCCACTTTCTTGGAATCTCCATCCATTACATATTACTTTTACACATATATAGGTGAGGGGAAAAGGGGGTTTACATAAAAGAAACTATGGGAATGAAGGTCCTACATAATAATTAGGAGATAAGGTACACATGAAGACAATTTAATTTAATAATAAATTAAAGGAAACCAATCACATAAAAATATCTGTGGTCTAACTCATGATCATACACTAGTATGAAAAAAATTATCCAATAAAAAAATCAATTATTAATATTTCTTATTTCAGATAAATCATGCTCGAATATTTTAATTATTATATTTAATTCATCAATCCTTTTATCTTAATTCTTATCTAAATTTTCTTTAGATTCTCATCCTTTATAATTTTAAACAAATTAAGTAAATTCATTTAAAATTAACCTTTTACATAAATATACCATGGAAGAAACATGGTGAATACCTGTCCAAATCTACCCAACATGTATTATACTCGTATACTATTTTACTCTTGTGATATTTTTCATACACAACTTCTCACGTACTTTCACAACATGTACTTCATGGATTATTACACGAACTACATCATTTTTCAATCACGTGTTATACTTTAATGCACGTAGAGTAACAACTTGTAATGTGACTCATACATGATATGAAGATATGAATATTACACGAATATTAATTAAACACACACACACACACACACATATATATATATATTAAAATTGATCACATAATGTGTCCTGTATTTATAACCACATGCTAGTACATATCTCAGGGTTTATACTATATAAAATATAAATTTTAAATCTATGTAATTGGTAAAACTCTTATGCGTGAAGATCCAATCTACATGGCATGTACATGTCTCATTGTCTATCTGACGTACATTCCTTGGGACTCTGTGTAAATTGTGCCTTAGAAATTGGCGTACATGGCATGTATAGCAGGATACACACCCTATGATATCTGAATTACACGGTCACTAGTAAGGTTGTCCACATATGGAATACATGACCCATATCTGACTTAAAGGGAATACACACCGTGTACATGGGATACACAGCGTGTATTCTGAATGACCATGGGTCAGTCTGTCTCAGTAAACAAGTAGTGTAATAATTAACTACACTGTGTGTCATCAATACACATGGGTTGAATTACTACCAAACTAAATCTTGGATTATTGACCCCGAGTAGATGGCATGTAATTCCGATTACACGGTGTGTACTTCTATGTTATCTGGATAGAATCATTGGCACCATTGAATGAGTTCCATGATTTTTTTAAATCATAAAATTAATAGTTTCCATTAGATCAATGGGAAATGAATGGGAATGAAGAAGATCTCTCAATTCATATTAAAATAATTATTAAATTTGAATTGAAAAAATAAAATACAAATGCATAAATCAATAATTATTTTAAATAATTTTAAATAATTATGTGACCAATCTGATTCCACTTATAGGTTCCGTGAATGATAGATGTGTCACGATGGGTGGTTCTTGACATTGATTTTTGTCATGATCGATGATTAATCCATGATCGGTACAATATTTAATCGTCGTTATCAATAGAATTTAATCAATGATAGACAAAATTAATTATATAGGAACCAGAGAGCAGGGATCCTCACATATTATTTATAATCTATTTAATTAAATATTAATTACCTGAAAGGAATTGTTTCTTTGTTGATGAATCAATGATGGATCGGTGGTGCACCATCAATGTGTTGAAAAAACCAAGTGTAGATTTCTTCTAGTGGTGATCCACATGGGTTATGAAAATCAATATACATCACCAAAAGTTTCTTTGGGTGATATAATAGAAGATCCTTGTGCTTGCTTCATCCGCCTTTGATCACCTTGAGAAACACTTCCAAAGTGTTATCCTTGATATGGTGGAGGATGATTTCTCTCTATTATTGAGATAATTATTGGAGAAGGGTGTTCTCTAGGCTTAAGAGGATTCTCCAAATACATTATAAAGAACCAAGACAAATGAATTAGCTTATTGAGAAAATAATATATATTTTTATTTATATTGATAGGGTTAAAAAAAATAATTTCACATGTGCCCTTATTTATATATTTCAGCTTAGAAAAACCCTATGTAAAATAATAATATTATTATTTTTTAACATGTTATTATATTTTGAATTATAATTAAATATTATTTAATTAAATAATATTAAATATATATTTTTTCTCACCAGACCGTTAAACTTGGTCTGCCACTCCTCCACAGTATTTATTGGGCCTTGAATAATGCATTTTTATTAATTAAATAAATATCACTGGATTATTCACTAGTAAATAAATAAATATTATTTTCACAAAAATAGAAAATAAATATTTGTTAAATATTCCTCCCACAATATATTCTCTTGGAAAAATAGTGATTAAATAAATGTGATCAAGCATGCATGAAAAATTATTACACCACATAATGGTATTATATTTATTCAACCTGTTAAACAATACATAATTGTATATTATTTAATAGAGATTCCAAATACACTTAGTGTGTGTCGCTCTAGGAATCATTCTCAATGGCATTAGGTGAAGCAGCCTAAAGTCCAATCTTAGCATCTAGAAACACACCAAGGGACCCATACATAATGAAGTTAATGACACAATGACATGTAACCACATACGAACACTTATCGTGTAATATACTCCCTTTATCACAATATCTCTAATCAAGAAGGTTGCATGCCAGTTCCATCAACCTATGCACTCGATATCTCTTTTTTTAAATTTCTAGAAATAGAAATTTTCTATTAAACACCATTTCCAATGATTTGTTTATGCTATATCATTTCTATCAAAGGGTATGAGATATTTACTTCTATTAAATAACATAAGGGTTAAATCCCTTCTCCCATAATTCATTAATGAAATATTACTAGTGATGCACCCATGGTATCCAATCTAACTACGAACATTTGTTTTCATGGTTTTCATCAATACATCTAAGTGTGTGACTCATAATACTCATTAATAATAATCTTAATGTCTAAGTACCAATACACATTTACATAGATAAGAACATCCAATGAAACATATAAATGTGAATTTCCTACTAGTAGATCTCATTCTCATAATATCCATACCTGATATTACCAAGGGCGTACATGATGATAAGGTGCCTCAAATTCATATAAGTATCAACCTTGATAGCTAGTATCATTTGTGTCCCTAAAATGATATAATCCATATATAGAACATATATTCAACAATATTGTCATAGCACTTCCAGGTTCTAATCATAGTGGGGAACTACTAGGACCTTCTAGAGGGAAAACTACTCTTAGGACATTATTACATACTATGTCCTACATAATAAAAAGCATGATATGATATTTTGTTTATCAATATTCAAAAAAAATGAAAACATGTTTATCATAAAGTAAAAAGAATTTGGTTCTAGGGAACCAACTCCAGCAAACATCCACTTCCACTGGAGCCAACTAATAGAAACATTAAACCCACTAGCTCTTACATGATATTCATACTTTTATTGAGATAGGAATTTAGTCAAGCGGTTTTCCAAGTTCTCTTCCACAGGTACTCTTCTTACCGCAACTTCACCCCTCTGATAAAAATACCTCAAGAGTTGATAGTTATGGAGTATATGATTTGTCTGTTGGTATGACCTTGAGTCTTTTTAAAGAATCACTACTTTCTTATTACCACTATAAAATGTTAGAGGGTATTTAATTCTAGGTACCACCTAGAAAAAGGTTCAAATACAAATGGATTCCTTGGCTACATCATAAGATGCTATATACTCATACTCCACTGTAGAATAAGAGATAATTAGCTACTTTTAACTCTTCTAGCTCACAGCTCCTACATTGAGATAGAAAAGATACTCTGATTGCAACTTCAATTCATTTTGGTCTATATGAAAACTATCATTAGTATAACCTATGATGACCATCTCTTCATCTCTTCCATAAAACATGAACATGTCCTTAGTTCTTCTCACAAAATTAATTATAGACCTAACAATAGTCCAATGTTGTTCTCCTGGATTTACATAATATCTTCTTAACATGATAAATTCATAGGAAACGTCAATTATAGTACATAACATGGCATACATGATGGATCCTATTGCAGATGAATAGAAGATCTTACTCATTTTATCTCTATCATGCTGTGTATGAGGTCACATTTTTTTAGAAAGATGTAAACCATGTGACACTAGAACCAATCCCCTATTATATTATTCTTTACTAAATATCTTTAGTAGCTACTCAATATATGTAATTTTATTTACTACAATAAGCCTCTCAGATCTATCATGAATGATCTTGATCCAGGGAATGTATGCTACTTCACCTAAGTCTTTCATAGAGAAGAACTTGTTTAACTAGTCCTTAATTGATTTTAAGACTGGTATGTAGTTTCCAATGAGTAGTATCTCATCAATATACACTACTAGGATCATGAATGCATTCCCATTAAAAATTTTACAAACACATGGATCCCATTAATTCTTAATGAAACCAAATTCTATTATGGCTTCATCAAATTTAATGTTCCATGACGTTGATGATTGTTTCAATCCAAAAATGAATCTCTATAACTTGGAAATATTTTTGGAATCACCTAGAGTCATGAACCCTTCTGGTTGTGTCATATAGATATATTCCTAAAGGTTCCCATTGAGGAAATAATTTTGGACATCCATAAATCAAATCTCATAGCCATGGTAAGATTCTATTTAGAGTATGATTCTGATGGATTTAAACATGGAAACTGGCTAAAAAGTTTCATCATAGTCAATTCCTTGATGCTGTTTAAACCCTTTAGCCACTCTCCTTACTTTATAGGTACATACATTACCTTACATGTCTAGTTTCCTCTTGAATACTCATTTTAATGCAATAGGATTTACATAAAATGGTGCATCAACCCATACCCAAACTTGGTTTTGATACATGGAATCCTTTTCAAAATTCATTGATTCTTTACATATTGTGGTTTCTGATCTCTCTACTTCATCCTTCTTAGAGATAGGTTCATCATTTTCAACGAATAATGAGTCACCATCCCCGATGACCAAAAAACCATATCTCTATGGTTCTCTTACCTCTCTTATGGTCATATGTAGTTATTTTTTTATTCAGGAACTACTACTTCCATGGGGACCTCTGGAATCTGTTCCTGCACCATCTTGAGTATCAAATTCATCAATGTCAACATTTCTCCCACTATCCCTTTTGATGATGTTCTCCCTCTCAAGAAATATGTCTTGTCTGGACACAGTCACATTACCACCTGATGATTTGTATAGGTAGTTCCCCTTTGTTTCCTTGGGATACCTTATAATGATACACCTCATGCCCTAGGGTGCACGTTTTGTTGCCTGAGAAATCCTTTACAAAGGCCTTGAAACCACATGCACATGTATAAGAAAAAATTTGTTTCTTTCCACTCCATAGCTGAAAGGGAATTTTATTTTATACTTTAGTTGGTACTTGGTTTAATGTGTATGCTGAAATTTTCAATTCATGTCACCATATGGATAATGGAAGATCTTCAAACTCATCATCAACCTTACCATGTCCAAAAAAGGTACGGTTTCTACTTTCACTAACACTATTTCACTATGGTGTATAAGGTGAAGTGAGTTCAGATAGAATCCCAAAATCCCATATAAATTTGATGAACTCTTGGTTAATATATTCACCACCTCAATCCAATCAAATTTTTTTATCTTCTTACCAAGCTAATTCTCTACATCATTTTTGAATTCCACAAATTTCTCAAATGACTTTAACTTATACCTCATCAAGTAGATATTTCCATATCTACTCAAGTCATTAGTAAAACTTATGAAGTAATAATATCCACCCCTAGATTCTATTGAAATGGTCCACACAAATCAGTGTGTACCAATCCTAGAAGCTCTGTGGCCCTTTCACCCTATTCACCAAATAGTTGTTTGATCATTTTTTCTTTTAAACAAGCATGATGCCTATTAATTAGTTTTATCTAATAAGTGTCTAAATATCCATCTTGATATAGATTTTTTAAATTCTTCTCATTTACATGGAAAATATGATGATGCCACAACTGGGTGTTATATGATTCGTGTGAACATGATTTTTAATTGATTTACAACACTTTATTTTCATAATTTAATACATAAAGACCACTATTTAAAAGCTCCATACCATAACATATGATTTCCTTATAATAGAAATAAATTTTATTTCAAAACATAAAAAATCCCATTTGTATCTAAACATGACACATAAATTATGTTTTTGGTAACTGTAGGTATAGTACAAAAATATCTTAAAACCAAAATCATTCCCATTGGCAATGAAAGGTGGTAGTCACCAATGGATAAAGTATCCAACATCACACCATTTGTAGCTTTTAGATCCACCTCTCCTCTATAAATATTCCAATATTCACTTGGTTTCTACATTTGGATACAAATGTGAGAACCACAAGCTATATCTAGTAACCAATGTGTAGATATGGAAGGATTACACATTATAACGAATTAAACTTTAGCTTCCCCATTATTTTGTGTGTAGTTATTATTCTAGTGGTCTATATTTTCACATGAAAAACATACTACCTATATTTCGTTTCCTGACCTATGGATCTTCCCCTTCCTAGAAGGACAGTGTTCATGAGCTTTAGACTATTTATAGGTCTTATGCCCATTTTCCTTGTTCTTAATTTTCTTATTCACTATAAGGACTATGGGTTTGTTAGGCCCCATTTCCTTATTATTTATCATATTATAATTCTCAATAAATATGGAGATGTTCTTGGGCAGTGATAAAAGTATGATATCTGTACGCAACTCAACTAGAAATTTAATCCGTAATATTTATAGGAATTCAATGTAGCCGATAATCTTGAATATATGATGCCTAGCTGGTGTATACTCTCCACGTTTATTTGTGAACACAATATTGGATATATCACACATATCATATCTCACCTTCTCTTGGTATAGATCCTAAAGGTGATACATCATGCTATAGGCATCCATATCCTCATGCTTCTTCAAAAGCTCTATAGAAATGTATGATAGCATCAAGTATTGAACATATGTATCATCTTTTATATGTCTCTCATAGAGATATAATTCTCCATCACTTGCCTCATTTCTAGGTGCACCTCATAAAGGTTCTTCCAGCACATACAATTTTCTTTCACGGTGAAGGAGGAAAGGTAGGCGTCTTTTCCACTCATAGAAATTTTTGCTGGTGAGAATGTTTTCTTTATCATGTATGGATGGTAATGATATGTTTTATGTCATTTTATTTTTGTTTTTACAAAATAATATAATCAAAAAAATTCTACTTTATCTGATAAATTTAGGCAAATAAATATTATATTTATTAGTCTCCCATTATTTTATCGAAACCCAATATCCCTCACCATTGTGTTTAGAATATTTTGTTTCTTGGATTTTATAGTGTCAGGGATCCATATTCCCCTTCTTATTACACCATATTTGGTTGTCCAACAAACATGCATGGTTTTAGGTAGGAATTCTAAATTCTAACTACATTAACTCATAGTTCCTTGATCTGCTAAGTCGACTCCCCAATCTTAAAATCATTAATTTAGATTTCCTCAACCTTTTCCTCTTAGTTACACCAAGTCCTTCTTTAGAATTAAACCCTTGAAGTGAACCAATTTAAGTCAAACCAAAACATCATGTTAAAATTACCCAACAATTGAAAGCAGCCCAACTTTGGCTGGTCAAGAATTTTAAACTATATTTTGATTCTAATCAATGTAACGAAAGGCTATATCGACTTAATATTTTATTGATGGATTTTATCCTTTTATGTGTAAAAGTCAAATTATTATCATTATCACATGTTTTTTAATATTAAGTGGGATTACATAAGTGATTAACCATGTCATAGATAATACTTATGTATAAAATAGTTTATTTCTGGTCTATATTGCTTGCTTGTTAATTCAATAATATGTGATTGCAGCAAAAAATCCATAATGAAATAAACATGAGTATTGATGGAAATAAAATAAAGGGTGTTATCATGAGATTTTACTAATTTTTAGTTTATATAGTGATTGATAAACTTACTATTTTCCTAGAGAATCACCTAGAACCAATTTTGGTTCATGTTTATAGCTTTCCACCTATCCACCTTGGTATCTCCTTGGATTGGTTTCACCATGGATTCAAACCTAAACTACCTCCACAATCTTGGGATATCCATCCATTAAAAATGAATTTTACTCACACAAAGGTGAGGGGAAAATGGGGTATATATAAAATAAACCATGGTAACACATTCCCTATGTAATAATCAAAAGAGAAGGTATGCGTGCCAATAATTTAATTTAATAATAAATTAAATAAAACAAATCACATAAAAAAAGGTCCATTCTAGGTCATGATCATCCACCAACATGTAACAAATTATGCATTTAATAAAACCGGCATTCAATTCTTACAAAATCTTATTTAAGATAAATCACACTTAAATCTATTATTTATTATCTTTAAATAATCAATAATTTTATCTTAATTCTTATCAGAGTTTTTTGAGATTTTCATCCATTATAATTTTAAACAAATTAAATAAATTAATTTTAAATCAACCTTGGATGCAACATGGTGAATACCTAGGAAAATATACCAAAAAAGTATTATACTCATATACTATTTTATTCTTGCGACATATGGAATACATGAATTATCACATACATTCACAAAGTGTACTTCATAGTTGATTACACAAATTACATGATTTTTTTAGTCGCGTGTTATGCTTCAATGAACGTAGGGTAATAAATTTTAATATGACTCATACATGATATGAAAATCTGAATATTATGAAGATATTAATTAATCATTTAAATATATATATATATATATATTAAAATCTATCACATGGTGTGTCCCATATTTACAACCACATGCCAGTACATGTCTCAAGGTTTATACTGTATAATAAATAAATTTTAAAAATAGGTCATTGCTAAAAGTACACGGTGTTTATATCTGATCTAAATGGAATGTATATCTCTCAACATCTATTTGGGGTACATTCCTAGTGACTTGGTGTGTGAATCGTACCTCTAAAACTGATGTACACAGCATGTATAGTGGGATATACACCATGTGATCTCAGAATTACACAGTCACTAGTCAGGCATGCCATGTACGGAATACACAGACCATATTTGACTCAAAGGGACTACAAACTATGTACATGGGATACAAAGTATTTACTCTAGTTAACCATGCACCGGTCTATCCCAGTCAACATATAGTGTAAGAATTAACTACATTGCATGTCATCAATGCACAGATGTTGAGTAATTGATGAACTAACTCATGGTTCATTAGCCATGAGTACATGATGTGTAATTCCAATTACATGGTGTGAAATCATGTGTTATCATGCTAGAATACTTGGCACCTATGGATGAGTTCCTTGATTTTATTTTAATCATAAAATTAATCTTTTTCATTAGATCTATGACAAACAAATGAGGAGGAAGCAGATCACAAAATTCAGAATAAAATAATGATTAAAACTCAATTGAAAAAATAAATTACAAATGTATAAATCAAAAATGATTTTAAATAATTATAAATAATTATGTGGCCTTTCTCATACAACATTTAGGTTCTAGGCATTGTGGAAGAGTTGCGATGGGTGGTTCCCAATATTGATTTTTGTCACGATCTATGATTAATGCAATATTTGTATGATGTTTAATCACCATGATCAATGGAACTGAATAAAATATAGATAGAATTAATCAATCCATAACTAGATAGAGGTGATCATAACATATTATTTATAATTTATTTAATTAAATAAGAATTACCTCAATGTAATTCTTTCCTCAATGATGAATCTATGAAAGATCTGTGGTGCACTGTCATTGCATTACAGAAACCAAGTGTAGATTTCCAGTAGTGATTATCTACATGTGTTCATGGAATCTATAGATGTCGTTGATGGAGTCTTTGAGATCTAGAATGGAAGATCTTTGTTATTATGTTGTTTTCCTTTGATCGCATTGGGAACCACTTCCAAAGCATTCTCATTGATCTCGTGGAGGATGATTGCTCTCCATTCTTAGGAGCGTTCTTGGAAAAGGGAGATCTGTAGTCTTGAGATTATTATCCCAATTGTTTTGTGCACAACCAAGAAAAATGAATGGACTTTTTGAGAAAATAATATAATTGGGTTTTTATATTACCAGGGTTAAAATAAAATAACTGTTCAAGTGCCATTATTTAGTTATTTAATCCTACAAAAACCCCATGTCAAATAATAATAATATTATTATTTCTTGACATGTTCTTAACATGAAAATTATAATTAAATAATATTTTATTAAATAATATTAAATATTTATTATTTCTCATCGGACCATTAAACTCAGTCCACCATTCCTTCAAAATCTTTATCAGGCCTTGAAAAATGTTTCTTTATTTTTTAAATATATACCACTATAT
The DNA here is from genome assembly GCA_963277665.1 of Viscum album. Taxonomy (NCBI): domain Eukaryota; kingdom Viridiplantae; phylum Streptophyta; class Magnoliopsida; order Santalales; family Viscaceae; genus Viscum; species Viscum album. The sequence continues at coordinate 1,232,988,609 of OY728137.1, read as the reverse complement.
TATCCTCCTATAAACAAAAAAAAGTTATATTCACTAAAAAGAAAATAAATATTTGTTAAATATTACTTTCACAACATATTATCTCAAATAACTAGTGATGGAAGAAATGTGATCAAGCATACATGAATAATTATTAAACCACATACGAGAATACTATTTATTAGACAAAGTAGCCTAATGTCCAAGATTAGCATCTGGAAACTTGCAAAGGAACCCATAGAGAAATAAGTTAGTTCTTAAATGACATGCCACCTCATATTAATTCTTACTATGTAATGTAATCCCTTTATGAAAATATGTCTAATCGAATAGGTTTCATGACAGTTCCATCAACCTATGCACTTTGTATCAGTTTCTTTGACTTTTCAGAAATAGAAATTTTGTATTGAACAATATAGACATGGATTAGTTTGGGCTCTATAATTTCCATTAAATGGCCTGAGATATAAAATTCGATTAAATAACAAAAGGGATAAATCGTTTCTCGTATTATTCATTAATACTATATTACTCATGACACACCCAACGTATCGTACCTTGATGCGAACATTTGTCGACAAAATTTATATCAATACCTGTAACTGTGCGACTCATAATACACATCAATAATAATATAATAGTATAAGTACCAATACACACATCCATAGATAGGAACACCCAATGACACATATAAATGTGGATTTCCTATCAGCACCTATCATTCTCATAATATTTATATTAGATATTACTAAGGGTGTACACCTTGAGAAGGTGCCTCAATGTCCTATGAGTCTCCACCCCTGATAGCCTATATAATTTGTGTCCCTAAATTTATATCATCCGAATATGGAACAAATATTCAAGAATAGTTTCATATCACTTCCAGGTTCTCATCAAAGTGAGGAACTGTTGTGACCTTTTAGTGCAACATATACTCTTAGAGAATTGTCATAAACTATGTTTCATAGAAGAACAATCATGATGTGATAAGTGTTTTGTTAATATTGAAAACAATTAATACATGTTTATAATAATATACAAATAAGTTGGTTCTTAGGTACCAAATCCAATAGTTGTTTAGGATGGTTTTTACAAGCTATGCATAGTTTGAGAGACTGTGTGCCTTAACAACAAACCAACTAGATATCCTCCTATTTCACTCCAAAACTAGGATTTTCTTCCCAAGATATATCCTAAGATCTCACTATAACTCAGATTAATAATAGACCACATCAAAAAATATTAAGAATAAACCACAATAAATCCAAATACAAAGAAAACTCCCAACCACTCATGGAAACATGAGTTATAACATAATGAAGAAGGACAAAGGACTTCCTAGGACCCACCACCTAAGTTCTAATAGTCTTAGATCTAGACTACCTTTAATCACAAATAAAAATAGATCCTATGATACCATTTTTTAGTGAAGCTAGTGTGTTCTTTCCTAACACATCACCTAATACAATTCAACCACAAGGCCCAAAGAATATTCCATATCACCTTGGACTGAAGACAAGAACCAAGGTTAAACTCATGAGAACAATTTAAACCATATAAAACTAGGTTCAACAACTGTCCCATCAAGGGACAAACTTGTGGTCTCCTTACATAGGATGACCATGCCAAAATAAACCTATATAAATGAAATAAAAGAACCAAACATGACATAAATATCAAATAAAAAAAATTTCATAGAACAATTCCTTACATGAAATAGTTTTTATACTAGATTTACAAATTCCAAAAAAAATGAAATAAAAACTAAACTCAAAGGAATGAGGTGGATTAAGATGATATACACCACATGACCTAAAATCAACCAAACTAAAATAAATGAAAAACCAAATATCCCTATGTGAGTCACATGTCACCACCATAACCTAAACAATACATGCTTCTCAATAGAGAGTGATAACACTCTAACCTTCAATTCATGACCTTAAACCTGTAGAAAACATGAAGTCTTTATAACAACTCTACTCTTTATTACACACTTAAACAAGATTTATTAAATTATATTGAACTTAAGAAAACTCTAAGGATCTAGATTTCTAGTGTCATGGGAAATTAGGAACATTATATAACAACATAGAACATAAAACCCAACATATTAATTGAAAACTTCTTTTACATGGAAACATTTCTTCATACTTAGAATTGCATGGGATAACCTATGGGAATGCATAAGAAAAAGGTGAGCTATAAAACCCAATAAGGTAGTAAGTAATAAAATGAATAATATAGTGAATGTTAGGCAATAGGAATATCAATGTAGAACATGAGAAACATGAACATAAAGTCATGATATAGCATGATTATCATAACATGGAAATGTAGAAACAATATTTAAAATGACATTAGCATGACCCGAGACTCATTGCACATGGATCTTGAGTAAAACCTTATTAAACTTGAATTAGAATGAGTAAATACCCATTGTATTTGACATATCATGATACCAATATTCACCCAATGCATTGGAGTTCTATCAGGGCACACCCTTCTTAATCATTTCATTTCATACATATGTGTTCCACATGGATCATACAACATGGATTCATTAAACACCGTCTTTTATTCCAAGATAAATGAATGTGGAATTAATACATGAAACTATATAATAAATAAGTAAATGTGAATAAAATTGAATACCCTTGATAGATAAATGGTCATGGTATTCAATATAGAATGACTTTGGCTTGGAGAATCACGGTGCAATTTTGACAGCATAACATCGTGATATAAGAATTCATAAAAATGATTTATTATAAATAAAGATTTATCTCATCAAATGTACATGAAATGAAAAGTAAGGGGGTTCATATAGATATACTTACCAATATATTTAATGGAATTTAGATGCATAATATAAAATAATTGCAGGAATGTAAATGAGGAGAGAGAAATCCCTTATGGAATTTCAGTATGGTAACAGGTGTACATGGGAGGCATTAATGAGAGATAAAGGGGCCTCTCATCCTTAAAATATAAGTAGGGAAGTATAGGGGATGTGATAAATCATAAAAAAATATTTTTAATTGAAAATAAAAGGGCATAAAAACATAAGGAAATTTAAAAAAATGAGAAAGAAAGAAATCCTTTACTTGGAAGTGTGATCCCAAAGGCTTGGGAGAGGCTTGAGAGGGGATTCCTGGGAGGTTGGGGTGCCTTGGTAGTATTATAGAGAGAGGAGGAAAGTTTTTACTCTAGATCCAATTGGTTGTATTGAAGATTAATGGGATATTGAGTGGTTTTATATAGTAAAGTAGGAGGAATTGTTTATTATTTCGGTTTTGGAAACCACACATTAAATTAATCAAAACCACAAACTGTCCTATCGTTTTTTCTCATGGTTTTTTCCCAAGTGGAGTTGAAAACATTATTTTATATTTCCAATGTACAAACTTATTAAAATATTATTCATGCTTATGTGGAAGTGAGTCACACTCTCAAGGAAATCATTTTAAAATGTTAAAATGTTTTATAAGTCTTGGAGGGTCCACTAAGGTTTTGTAAAATAAATCAAACAAACCTAAAATCACATTATTTTAAAGGTAAAAAATATATTGGCCAAAAATACCATTTATAGTATTTTATGACATCAATATTAGGTCATTATGATATCATAAAACATATTATATATTTAAACGGTATTTAATTTTTAACCAAAAATTCGACTGTCTTAGAAAAATATGAAAAATTAGCCGTTGGTTAATTTCGACATCATGATTACAAAAACAATATTAAATTTATCTATATAATTTTATAAATAGATGAATTTTTATTTTTAAAATAAAAACATACATTTATATAAAATTCACATGTTTTTAAAAAAACATCTTTCAATCATTAATAAAAATGACAATCTTATTCATGAAAATTATACAATCATTTATATTTAATAAAAATTAATCTACTAAAAATATTTTATTATTAAAAAATCCATTAATTCATAAAAATAGATTTTTTTAATTGAATATAAACTAAAAATACTATTTTTCCTTTAAAAACTATTTATAAATAAAGAATAATAAAATGAATGTATATTATTTATTATATAAAAAAATAATGCACATAATCATAGTACTAGGGTCTTATTAAATAACCAATTATAATACCCACATATGACCTAAGTGTAAGGTGTGCGATGGTGATAGACTCTTAGGGTGGCTTGGATAACATCACTCAAGTGGTAATTTCTATCAACTTCCACTTCTCCCATAGGAGGTTTAGTTCAAGATTAACATGTTGAAGCTTGGATTATGCTTGAAAAGAGCGAAGCCCAGTGATGCCACCTCTTTTATGTGCTCTGACAAATGGGATTCATATGGAGCAATTCTACTGGATGAGTCCATTACTTCCTTTGAGTAAATTGGATTTTTGAAAGCCCTTTATTTATAATAATCATGTGATCACTGTTAAACAACTATATTAGAAATGGTAACAATTCATAATAGTATTTTAAAATCAACAAACATAAAACTAAAAAAGTGCATACATTTTATATAACCATTTTACATAACAATACATTTAATCAAATCAAGAGGAATTCTAATGAGTAAATTTTTTGGTCATTACAAAGTTCCCCCCTGTAAGAAATTTCACTCTCGAAATTTTCTTTTCCCACACTAAAAAAAATTAGGGTAACTCTGCTTCATCACTTCCTCTGAATCCCACATTTCTTCTTCAATCTTGCGGTTTCACCACAACACTTCGATAAGGGGTATTATCTTATTTCATAGAACTTTTTGTCTATGATCTAAGCTCTTCCCCAGCTTCTCTTCATTGGAGAGGTCATTTTCCAATGGTACCACCTTTGGATTGAGTACATGTGATGGTTCAGGTATGTACTTCCTCAAGAGTGACAAATGGAACACATCATGTACTTGAGATATGTTCAGTGGGAGTGGTAGTTGATAGAACACTACCTCAATGAGATCAAGGATATCAAAAGGGATGATGTACCTTAGAATAAGATGCCCATTCTTCCCAAATCTCATAACTCTCTTACACAGAGATATACAGAGGAATTATATGTCTCCAACATAAAACTCTATGTCTCATCGATGACTATCATCATAGATCTTTTGTCGACTCTGAGGAGCTTTAATGTGATGCTGGATGGTCTTAACCTTCTCCACCATTTCCCTGACAATTTCTGGACCTAGGTTTTTTTTGCTCCCCAACTTCATCCCAACATGTTTGTGTTCTACACCTATTCCTATAGAGGGCTTCATAAGGAACCATTTGGATTCTTGAGTGGAAACTGTTATTGTAAGGGAACTAAACCAAAGGAATATGTTTATCCCAACCTCCTTTGAAGTCCATTGAGCATGATACCAACATTTCCTCAAGTGTTTGTATAGTCCTCTTTAATTGGCCATTAGTTTGAGGATGATAAGCCATACTGATGTTCATCTCAGTATTCAGAGCATATTGATGACACTTCCAGAACATAGAGGTGAATTTGGATCTCGATCAGATACTATATATAGTGTTACTCCATGAATCATTACCACTTTTCTAATATATATCCATGCCAGTTGATGCAATAATAAATCCTCTAGAATTTCAATGAAGTGTGCAGTCTTTGTAATATTATCCACAACAACCCAAATAGCATTGTTTCTTTTGGATTTCTTCAAAAGTCCAGTGATAAAGTCCATAGTGATATTCTCCCATTTCTATGCCGGTATGGGTAATGGTTGCATCATCCCCTTAGACTTCTGCCTCTCAGCCTTCAATTGTTGACATACTAGGAATGTTGATGTATACTTAGTGATCTCCTTTTTCATGTTATCCCACCAATAATTTTCTCAGATATCTCGATACATCTTTGTGTTTCCTGGGTCAATGGATAAATTCGAACTATGAGCATCATCCAAAAGCTCATTATTTAACTCCAAATTTGATGGAACACATAGTCTTGTCCCAAATCTCACAATTCATTATTCATTAACATTGAACTATGAGGATTTCCCTTTTTTGATAGTTTCCACTTGCTTCTGAATTCCCACATCATCCTTTTAAGCATCCTTTAACCTTCCGAAAAGAGACGGTTGGGAAATAATTTGTGAAAGGATTGATGATATTCTCTTTTTTATGATTCCCATGTCCATGTTCATCAAATCTAAGAAGAATGGATCTTTTCAATTGTCATAAATGATATAATTAATGGGTATTTTCTACATAGAGGTCCCTCCACCTTGTTCACTTTCCCATGGTGGTAATGGATTGAGCAGTCATAGTATTTGATCCGCTCTAACCATATTTGGTGTCACATATGTAGCTCTTTTTATGTGAATATATACTTGAGGATTTTGTGATCCGTATATATTTCACACTTCTCCCCAAAGAGATAATTTCGCCAAATTATCAAAGCAAAGATTTCTGAATCCAACTCTAGATTTTGTTTCAGATAGTTTTTCTCATGAACATTCAATTGACTTGAAACATAAGCAATGACTTTTTAATTTTTCATCAACACATAGCCAAGGACCTTAATCAAAGCAGCACTAAATACCATAAAAATTTCTCCACCTATGGGTAGTGTGAGCATGGGTGCAGTGATAAGCCTCCTTTTCAAATCCTTGAAGTTATTTTCACATTCATCACTCTAAGAAAACAATACTTTCTTCTGAGTTAACTTCATAAGATGGTTGGACAATCATGAGAAATTTCTCCCAAATATGTGATAATATCTAGCTAACCCTAAGAAGATACGAGTATCTGTCAATGATGTTGGCCTTATCCATGCTTCAATTACAGTTTTTGTAGAGGTATCCAAAAATAACCCATTGATTGTGATGATATGACCCATGAATGAGACATAATTTAACCATATGTCACACTTGTTATCCTTTTTATAGAGCTCCTCCTTTCACAAGGTCATTAGTACAATTCTTAGATGATCCTCACGCTCCTCCTTAGTTTTGGAGTATATTAGAATATCATTTATAAATACTACCAAAAAATTGTCTAGGAAATATATAAAGACTCTATTAATTAATTACATGAATATTTTTGGAGAATTATTAAGTCTTAAAGACATTACTATGAATTCATAGTGGCCTTACCTTGTACAAAAAGTAGTCTTGGAGATATCCTCCTTATTCACCCTTACTTGGTAACATCCCAACTAAAAATCCACCTTGGAGAAGTATTGTGCTCCACGTAGATGACAGAAAAATTCATCAATTTGGGGAAGATGATACTTGTTCATTATTGTGGTTTTATTCAATTCATGATAATCAATGAAAAGGCACATTGACCCATCCTTCTTCTTGATGAAGAGGACTGGTGCAGACAATGGTGAAGCACTTGGGCGTATAAACCCTTTATCCATATTCTCTTATAGTTGTTTCTTAAGATCCTTAATCTCCAAAACATCCATTCTATATGGATTCTTGGATATTGGAAATGCCCCAGGTATAAGATCAATTAAAAATTCAACATCTATTCTAAGAGGAAGACCAGGAAATTCCTTGGGAAACACTTCAACAAATTCCCTCACAATAGGCACGTCTTTAAGGAATGTTTCTTCCTTAGACTCAATCATATGAGCAAGATACACATGCTCATGGGGTAGTAATATCCACCCTTGAGATGATGGTGCTAAATAAGATTCATCCTCCTACTTTCACTTGTACATAATCGAGGGTCAATTCGCCATATGGAGAGTGATTTACCTCTCACAACAATTTATGTTGGTTCTATATTAGGAAATCCAATCCATGCCAATAATTGCATAAAATTATACTATAGGGAGTATGAAGAGATTCTATGGTAAATTCAAACCACAAATTGTGATAGGGGAGGAGTTATATTCATGAGATATAATGATTACCCCATTTTCCGTTATCATAGACATATTTACTTCCATGATTTTTGGTTTTGAGATTTTTCTACTAAACATTCTGGATATAAAATAATGCATAGAACCAGAATCAAAAAGTATGTTTTCTATTATTTAATGAATAACTAGTGTACCTATCAACACTTCATTTTTGGGGTTCACTTCAGTTGTAGTGATGGAAGAATATTTCCCTTGCTTCCTTGAAGGTTTTTGGTTGCCTATGGAAACCCTTGGCTTAAGGCACTGGGTTTCAAAGCACCCTGGTTCTTTGTAGTTGAAGCAATGAACAATGTGTTTAGGGTCAAACAAATAATTCCTCTCCTCTATCGTAGAAGTGGGTTTTTCTTGTCAGCAGTTAATATATCCCTTCTCTTCCACACCTAAATAATTTCCTTTCCCCCTTTAGGTAATTTTCCGGGTGCTTCTTTCCACACCTTTGGTAAGTGGGTGATGGAATATATTAGCATTGTTGGATTTATCCATTAGACAGCCATAATTAAAGTCCAACATAAGATTCTTATCCCCATAATACCCATGATTTTCTCTGATCTCTATTTCAACTTTGAGGGAACATCATAAAAGTTTCTCATTGTTCTCGAAGTCACGGATCACTAGGGCTTTCTGTAGGCTAGGTTTTAGCCCACCAAAGAAGCTATCAACCTTGCCTTCAGGGGTAATGAAAAATCCAGAGGCATATCATCCAAGCATTATGAAGTATTCGTAGTACGCTTCAATGGATTCTTCCTCTTTTTTTCTTGAGGTAAAGGACCTCTCATTCCATATTAAGTCAGATGGTGCGTGGAAAATATTTACTGAAAAACATTTTTTGGGAATCCTTCCATTCCAACGCCATGATATCCTCCTAATGCTTTATATTTTTTATCCATGTCCACCATTGATCAGCTTCACACTCTATACGATAAGCATCAAGAAGAAATTACTCTTTTCGGAACATTAAAGGATGGAGAATATCTTTTTAGTGGAGTTGATCCATTGAACGAAAATTAAGGGTTCAGATGAACCATTAAAAGTAGGAGTCATTTGTCTCATGAATCTCTTGATTGTGACTTATTCTTTCTTGGGGGGGGGGGGTGAACATTCATCTACACTCGTTTTTCTATTAAAAAAATCGAGTTAATTGAAAGGGTATCATTATAAAGGTTGTGACTCCCACTCCCATCGAATTGGGCATCTCATTAGAATGGTCGTCACATTGATCTTCACATTGGTTGTTAGCATGAGTCCTCCTATGACCAATAATTAGCTTGAATAAAAGGAAAGTTAGGGGTAACACAAAAAGGGGAATCCAAAAAAAGATATAACTAATAAATTACATTTCATTCATTAACTTATGAATTTATAGGCTTTAATATATGTTATCCATGATCTACATCCCAACATATATTATTGGGGAGAATTTTTTTATTCCCACAAAAATGGTTCATTCTAAGCTTATATTTTTTCCAATGAATATCACCTGGGAGTGTTGTAACCAAGAGTGCAGCAAGGACCATTTTTGTGCACCAGTTCTTGTTTGTTTCTAGCTCAAGGCGCTGTTTTCAGGTAGTACCCCTAGATACATCTCTTCTAGAGCTGCCTCTACTTGTTCGTATCCAAACAGAGATGAATTTTCTTGATAAACCACTTACTCTATACTCACCAAAATTTTGGGATGTTTTTATTATGCTTTGTCTTATCCCTAAGGCTTTTACTAGGGTTTTCTAATCCCAATCCCAAAAATAACAAAACCTATCCTCTGATTCCAACTATAACAACTCTACTCTTTATTACACACTTAAACATAATTTATTACATACACTTGCACTTAATACAACTCTGAGGATCTAGAGGTCATGTGTCTTGAAAAATTAGGAACTTTATATAACAACTTAGAACATAAAACCCAATATCTTTATTGAAAACATCTTTTACATGAAAACATTCCTTCATACAAAGCATTGCATGGGATAACCTGAGGATATGCATAAGAAAAGGGTGAGATATAAATCATAGTAAGGGAGTAAGGCCTAAAATTAAGAATATAGTACATGTTAGGAAATAGGTATATCAATGGAGCACAAGAGAGACATGAACATAAATGCATGATATAACATTATTATCATAACATGGAAATGTGGAAACAACATTTAGCATGATATTAGCATGAGACAATGGTCATTGTACATAGGGAATGATTAAACCCCAATTTAACTTGAATTATAATGATTAAAACCTCAATGCAATTGATTTATCATGATACTAATCTTTACTGAATGCATTGGAGTGCTATCAGGGCACACCCCTCTTAATCGTTTAATTTCATGCATAAGTGTGCTACATAGATCATACAAAATGGATTCATTAAACATTATCATTTATTCCAAAATAAATTAATGTTGAATTTACACATTAAAATATATAATAAATAATTAAATTTGAATAAAGGTGAATATCCTTGATAGAGAAATGGGCATGGTATTCACTACATAATGACTTTGGCATGGAGAATCACGATGCAATTTTGGCAGCATAACAGCATGACATACGAATTCATAAAAATGGTTGATGATAGAGAAAAGGTTATCTCATAATATGTACATGAAATTAAAAGTAAGGGGGTCATATATATACATGTTCCAATATATGTAATGGAATTTGGATGCATAATATAAAAGAATTGTTGGAATGTAAATGAGGAGAGAGAAATCCCTTACAGAATTTCGGCATGGTAACTGGGGTACATTGGTGGAATTAATGAGAAAGAGATAGGTATCTCATCATTTAAAAATAAGGAGGGTTGTATAGGGGAGGCTCAAAATAATACCCCAACATTTTTAATTTAAAATAAAAGGTCATAACAATATAATGAATTTTTTACAAAAACAAGAAAGGAAGAAATCTCTTACTTGGAAGTGTGATCCCAAAGGCTTGATAGAGGCTTGAGAGGGGATTATTGGGAGATTTGGGAACCTTGGAGGGATTATAGAGAGAGGAGTTAATGGGTTGGTCTAGGTCCTAATGGGTTCAGTGAATAGAAATGGGAGATTGAGTGAGTTTATATAGGAAAGGATAGGGAATTGTTTATTATTATTTTTTTGGACACCACACATTAATCTAATCAAAACCACAAACCATACCGTGCTTTTTTCCTATGATTTTTTAAAAATTGGAGAGGAAAATATTATTTTATAAGGCCAATTTCCTTAATTATTAAAATATTATTCTTTCTTATGTAGAGGTGAGTCACACTCTTAAGGAAATCATTTTAAAATGTTAAAATGTTTTATAAGTCTTGGAGGGTCGACTAAATATTTTTAAAATAAATAAATAAAATCTAAAATCACATTATTTTAAAGTTAAAACATATATTGGATAAAAATACAACTTATGTTATTTTATTACATCACTATTGTGTCATTATGATGTCGTAATACACATTATATATTTAAATGTTATTTAATTTTTACCCCAAAATTCAACTATCTCATAAAATTATGAAAAAATCACCATTTGATAATTTAAATGTCATAATTCCAAAAATAATATTCATTTTACAAATATATTTTTCTAAATATGTGAATTTTATATTTTAAAATAAAAACTGATATTTATAAAAAATTCATGTGTTTTGACAAAAACAGCTTTCAAACCTTAATAAATATTACAATTGTATTCATAAAAATCATACAATCATTTATATTTTCTAAAAAGTAATTTAGTAATATTATTTTGTTATTAAAAAATACATAAATTAATTAAAATATATTTTGTAATTTTATATTAACTAAAAATACTACTTGTGCTTTAAAAACTATTTACAAAGTGACAATTATAAAAAGATTGTATATTCTTTATTCTATACAAAAATATTGCACAAAATCATTGTGATGGATTCTTTTTACATAACCCCTTATAACACCCACATATGAACTAAGGGTAATGTCTGAGATGGTGGGAAACTCTTAGGGTGGATCGAATGACATCGCTCAAGTGGTAATCTCTATCAACTTCCACTTATCCAATAGGCAGTTCCATTCAAGCTTAACGTATTGAAGCTTGGATAGAGATTGGTTAAGAGGGAAGCCTAGTGATTCCACCACCTTTCTAAGATCCTAAAAATGGGCTTTGTATGAAGAAATTATACTGTATGAGGCCATCACTTCCTTTTTCTGAGTAAATTGGATTTGTTAAATCCCTATATTAATACTAATCATGTGATCACTGTTAAATAGCTATATTAGCAACAATAAAAATTTTTAACAGTGTTTTAAAATCTAAAAACATAAAACCAAAGAAGTGCATATTTTTTATGTAACAATTTTACATAATAATACGTTAATCATATCAGTAATAATTTTCATTAGTAAAAGTTTGGGTCGTTATAGTCTTCAAACCCTACAAAATGAGTATGCAGGGTGTGAGACAAAGGCTAGTAGAATTACACCATAACTCCATTCACATTATATTTATAAAGAAACCAATAATTATATTTCAAAAAATGACATAATAAAAATTTCTCCATTTTATATAAAGAAAAATGGAAATAATATAATATATACTACATATACTTTCTCAAAACATTATAGTTAAAAAACATGAATTAAAGAGTACTTAAAAATGTAATGTCATTTCATAAACCAACCACTTACCATCTTAATGAAAATAAACATTCATTTTTAAAAGATGTAGATAAATCATTTCTTTTAAGAACACCCTCCTTTAAAAAAACTCAAACATGGTTTAAAATGAACTTTCAACGGAAACACATTCCAAGGATTTCATTTAAAAGAAATGCATCACATCCATTTTTTTAAAAAACTTTTACACACACCCCCCACACATGGGTATAACAAAGGGAATACATAATAAAATGTAAAGACATAAACAATTATAAATATATGACAAAAATTATATAAGGCATGTCTCACCCCCATGATGCTTGCTCATAAAGCACCAAAGTAATCACATAAAAAAATTAAAAACTCATTTTCCTATATTAATAAACATGAATAATATAAAGCGAAAACAATGAGGAAACACCCTAGGAACTAATGGAACAAGTTTATATTGACCTGAAAAGTTGGAAATTACCAATGATATGTTAGCGGTTTCACAACTTATCGACTGAATCACTCTCTCATAGTCCCATTATTGACGCATTTCCAATCTAGATGATACTTACAACTAGGGGTTACTATCCAAGGTATCACACTCAAAAGGTAAGGTAATTCCCCGACACTTACCCCTTAGTAAAGTAGGATCCTCATTCCATTGACAAAAATAGGTTATTACCTTTAATCTAATATCACTATGTGAATAGAACACCACTATCTGGCTGGAGATTTAGCAATAGAATAAAAATATCACCTCTAAAACACACCCTTCTATATTGAGCCCCAAAATAAACATAAAAACATGAATAAAAATTAATATAATAAAATACATGTTCATAATAATAAATAGTGGGTGATAATGGGATTATCTATAATTTAAACGATATCTAATCAAAGAGAATCGCATAAAGTTAAAACCAAGCCTTATCATTATACATAAATATCACATGCATAGGAAATAACTTTTTTACACCTTTTGGAAACCAAATTAAACCCAATGGAAAATTTTACACACACCAAAGAACACTCAGAATCAATCTTCAAGAACACTCTTTCAAAATAACTTTTAAAACAAAAGGAAAATTTTGGAAATTCACAAAGAATAACAAGTTATTGACATACCTATAACAATTAAAGTCTTGACCCATGATTAAAAAAATATAAAGTAATAATTCCACATTTTTAAAGAATTTAAATAAATTTTCTATATCAACAAAACCTTTTACAATTGAGGGAAAACTGTTCACAAACAAGGAAGTTTATTTTTAAAATTTTAGAATGTATTAAAATAAGGAAACACCATTTTTCTCAATGAAAAAATCACTTTATAAAACAAATTTTTCTACAAAAACCATTAATAAATTATTTCTGTCGTGTAAAAACATTTATAAAAAACTATCAAAAACCTAGAATGTATAAAATACCATTTAAAATAAAAGTGCTATTGAACCAAGAATTTAATCCAATTTTACTAAAGGATAAACCAAAAAACATAGAAGAAATTTGATAAAACAAAAATAATTGTCACATATATTATAAATTTGGTTCAAGAACACCTTTAAAAAACCAAGTAATCAAGGAATTATTTAAAAAATGTAAATATAATGAAAAAACTACCAAATGTGACGGAAACATGTTGCCTTCGATGAACAACATTGGAAAAGAACACCTAGGAAGGATCAAAACATTTAAAAAATCCCCAATTTAGAACAAACCTAACCATTACACTCATACAACCATGGATACTAAGGTGATATGAAATTTGATAAAAATAGAGAAATCAAGAGAGGGAGATATAATAAACTCATAAATCTTGATCCAGAAGAATAAATACACAAGAAGAGAAGAAGATTTACCCTTGGATATGTTCCATGAATGAGGGTATTGAATGGGGTATATTGGGGTGAAATAAAAAATATAAAGTGATATGGAATGAAAAAAATACTCCATCTTGAGTTGGTCACATGGTTGTTTTGCATGATTTACCAAATCGTGTGCATACTGTGTGACAACCACTGCCTCTAAACCCCATAGGTCAAACAGTTGTGTCACATGGTTTGAAACACTATGAACATACTATGAAATAAAATCTATAAAAAATATAAGGTGTGATGTTTCTATTTCAAAGTTTTCCAAATAGTTCACCTAACCGTACAGCCTTGGAATGGCCTTAAAAATTTAAAATTTCAATCCAAGGACACCACAGGACCAATGGAGAAATCAACAATAATATCAAACGAAATAAAGTGAGATTCTGGGATTTCATAATAAGGTTCATATGTAATAGTGTACATTATTGTGCCTTAAGACCCCCTTCAATATGACCTATCAATGTGCAACCAACTTAATCACACTGTGATCATGTATTAATAGATGAGCAGTGTGATAATGACATTCCATGAATTTGGGGTGATGAAATATTTCTTCTGTATATAATGTGATGGTGAAATTGTCTCCTATATAAGAGGTGATACATGATGAAGTTTCTATCATTAGTATCATTCACTCTATAGGGTCAATTAAGGGGATCATGTGTGGTGATCCGAGTGTTCATGGGTTAAGAAATCCCTTAAGAGCATGTTTATGTTAGATCATGGTCCCCACCATTCCATATAGGGAATGGTACTCCCCTAAAAAATTGATGAACATGTACATATATATAGAGTTAGTAAATACTATATATGATCACAAGAGGGTTGAAATCCATCTACTAGGGTAGTTAGTCCCTTGACCAATACTTTTCCTTCATTGAGGTGTAGGTCCTCCATATTATATTTTGAGAGTTTATACTAGTTTTCTCATATATGTGTAGTTATGATAGTATGGATTAATAATCATTTTATTGAAATCCATTATTGGTTAAGGTGTGGGTTCCCCATAGGTTTCTAGAATGGTAACACGGTAGTGGTTGATTCTTGTAGTAGTTTGGATGAAAGGTGGTGTAGATTGGATACATCAAGACTTGTGACTCCTCATGTATAAAGGTTCTAGGGAATAGTGGAAGTGGTTGGTCTCATGCCAAATAATGATTTTTATAGATTCCTTAGATTTCTCCTTATATTTGTATGAAATAAACCCTATAATGTTTTAAGGGACAACATTTTCATATAATATTTAGAAATAATTTATATAATAAATATTTCAACTTTTTTGGAATTTTTTATTCATTGATAAATCAATTGACAACTATTTTCATGCCATCATTATGATGAAGTATTCTAGTGGTGAATCTATCTAGCACTCTATAAACATGTTCTATTAACTGATAAATGTCATGAATGGATCTGTGAATGATAAAGATGAAGAATGATGAACTTAAATCTTTACTCTTTAACAAAACTATCATGAATGGCATGAAGGCCTTCAATTTTTATTTATTTTTAATAATACCCCTTTCAAGGGAAAAGGGGAACCCTTATAAGGCCTGAAGGATTAAGTGACAGAATACATGACATGTAGGTCTGGAGAAAATCATCCCAAATAATACAACTTGGAACTATCCCTCCCCACCAAATATCGTGATGTCAGCTCTCCACCTTCACATGGATGGTCGGATAGCTAGCCTATGTAGAGATGAATAGGCCTGGTACCGATGGAAATTCCATACCCTCTCAATCTTCCATGTATATTAAACTTTTTTCTAGTGAATGTGCCTTCTGTAAATCCTTATCAAGATCCCTTTTCGTTGGAATATGTCTGGTTGTATTGAAATTTTTCATGTGCCATGACGGCCTTGAGGTGGCTCGAAGGCCTTGAGGTGAACTAGAGGCCTGAAATCCTTACATGCCTGAAGGCCTTGGGTGGGCAGAAGTCCTTGAAGTACTCTAGGATTAAACCGATGGTTTGAAGGCCCAAACAAATGAATAGTTATGGTTTCAAATATACCGAATAATTCTCACTACTGTACCTACTACAATACTTCTACATAAACCTAGAAATATGCCTCTGCCAAGATTTTATCTTGGGTATCTTGGGTGCACTTGTCGAGTCCTCACCAACCATGTTGAGGTTCATATGCAATTTAACACAACTATAATTCCTTCAGAACTATAATAAATATCTCCTTTTCTCTCAATATTGAGAAGGATGAGGATTGATTCTCTATGTTCTATATGATGTTCTTGATAAAATTATATCCAGGATTAAAAGAATTATCTAGATATAAATGTTGTACATAAAAAATTAGAATTTTCATGGAAATGTTAATTTTTATATATACCTAGGTCAGATAATTAGTAAATTCACAAAGGCCCTTAACTATCCTCTTAATCATAAATAAAACCTCGATCGAATAATAATAATAATAATAATAATATCATTTACTTACTCCTGAAAATAACTCATTAATATTTAAATATAATTAGTCAAATAAATAAATTAATATTTATTTAAATGAAATTAAATATATCATTTCTTCTGATTCCTTTATTTGGTCTTTCAACACCCCATGACATTAATTGAACCTTGAATAATATCTTTTCATTTAAATAGATAAATATCACTATATAATTAATTCAATAGATAAATATGTGACCAATATAACCTGAATAATTATTATTCCTTAGAACTTGAGAGTAATATCTATTATAATTTTAAATTCATATATAATTTAACTGAGGTTCTGGGATAATTACTATGTAACCCCCTAAGATTATTTTATAGTGGTACTGGGGTAACTAACCTAAAGTCCATGACCAACATCTAACAACATGACAAGGCTGTGATACAAAATATATTAATTTCGTAACATGAAAAAACTCACGTAGGCCTCAATGTGTAGTATAATAGCTTTGTCTTGGTATATCATCTAACATGATGAATACTTGTTCCATAAACCTATAAGCTTGATATATAATTATTTAAATTTATTTAAATGAAATCATTGATAAAACACTATAGACCTAAAATTAATTAGAAAATTCCAATCCCATAAAATATCTTGACATATCTACTTCTATTAACTTGGAAGGAAAAAATATTTCTTGAATTATTTATTAATGTCACATCACTTATGACACACCCACTATATCTCACCTCACCATGATAATATTTCATCATGTTTTTTTTAAATACATCAATTTTTTCTATTCATGATATAAAAGAATAATAACTTTAAGTATAAGGACATATACACACATCTGTATATAGGAATATATAAAGACATATAAACATGTGGAGTTCATATTGGAGGGTATGTTCTCATAACCTCTTCTCTTGGAGATTACTATGTACACACTTAATGAGAATAATTCTCAATTTATTATGATATCTATAAATCAAATATCATAAAAAATATATGTGCTATCAAATGCATTTCATCTAGACATAGAACATATAATTTAAGAATATCATTAGAAAAAGTGACGGTTCTCATCATAGTGGGGAACTTCTGTGACCATTCAATGTGATAGATAATCTAAGGACATTATCACATTAATGTTCATATAATACCACTAATTATGTGATAAGATATTTATTAATATTCAATTCCCTAAATATAACATTAATAGAAAGTGAAAAGTAGTTGATTATATGAAATATACATCAAAAAATAACAATTTCACTAAAGATAACTACTAATGAATTTCTGTAAAATATCCATCACATGATATTCATGTTTGTACTAAGATAATACATTAGTCACTAGGTATTCCATGTTTTCCACTATGGAAACTCTACTTACTGTGATCTCAACCCTTTGAAAGAAATCCTTTAAAAAGTGTTACTTATGATGAATATTTATTATCTGTTTATGTGACATTGGTTCCATGGAAAGGTCCAACTCCATATTATTATCTCAATAACAAATAATAGTGTTTATTCTAATCGGCGCCACATTAAGCTATTCGATGAAGTTGTTTATCCACAATTTTTTTAGCTATATCATATGACACTATATATTCAAAATATTATATATAATTAGAAACCACTAGCTCCTTTGAAATATTCATTCTCATATATCATCTGTTAGTACAAAATACTTATCCTAACTATGATTTCATATCATTTTGATTTTTCTAGAGACAAAAATATGTATATCCTATGATGGATAGATCCTTATCTCTCCTATAAAATAATAACATATACTTAGTAAATCTTAGATAATTTATGATAGTATTTATTTCCATCCAATGATAGTCTCCAGGATCTTCTTGGTATCTTCCTAGCATGCTAAAGGAATATGAAACATCAAGCCTAATATATAAAATAACATAAAATACAGATCCAATCATATAAACATATGGGGTTCCAATTATACTCTCTCTTTACTATTTTGTTTAAGGAAACATTTTCTTGGATCGATTTATACCTTGTGACACTGGAAAAATTCTCCTCTTGAATTTCTATATACTAGATCTCTTTAATATCTTGTCAATATATCTACCATGAATTAGTCCAATAAAACCTCTTGATTTATCATGAATGATATTTATCCTTAGAATATTGGACTATATACTCAATAATTTCATAGAAAAACACTTTTTCAACCACATATTAATTGACATTAAGAGGGGTATCTCATTTCCCATTAGTAATATGTCTTGAATATATACTGTTAGAAAAATAATTTCACTCCCACTAAACCACTTGTAAACCCATGGTTCACATTAATTCTTTAAGAAAACACATTATCTTATAGATTCATTAAAGATAATATTATATGATTTATATGCTTAATTCAATTTATAAATGGATCTATACAACTTGTACACCATATTGGTATACTTTGGAGTCATAAATATTTTCTGTTGTGCTATTAAATATCATACATAAGGTTATCATTAGGGAAAGCTATCTTGAAACCCATTTTCCAAATCTCATAATATGGGTAAGCTATTATGAAAACCTAAATTCACATATATTTAATCATACAATGTGGTGAAAATGTTTAATCATACTATACTGCTTGAGGTTTTTTAAATCCTTAAATAACTACCAATTCCTTATAACTTTACCTTATATGTCTAGTTTCTTATTAAATTACCATTTTCACCCAACCAAACACACATATTCTAGTTGATTTATCATATCTAAAACATAGTTTTAGTGAATGGGATTTATCTTATAATTCATAGATTATTTCAATCCTTCACCTTACGATTTTCTTATTTCATTCTTATAAAATATAGGTTCATCATTATCAACTAATAATGATGTACCAACATTGATGGTTAGAAAAAAATACCTCTCCAGTTCTATAACCTCACTTATGATCCTAAACACTACTTGTGTCTCTACAATATCCACTTCAATAGGGTATTTTATAATTTGTTCCCTCTCTAACTCCTATGAATCTTGAGAATCAAATTTATCAAAGTTATTCTTGCCCCCACTATCTCTTTTGACATGTGATCCCTCTCAAGGAATATGGAACATCTTGCCACTATTACCTTCTTGTATGTGGGGTCATATAGATAATATCTTATTTCTTCCTTGGGATTCCCTATAATGATACAATTCATACCCTAGGGTGATATGTTTTTAATATATTACCTTAACGAATTTTTCACAACCCCATACATGAGTATGTGACAAAAATAATTTCCTTTCACACCAAAACTCAAATTGAATACCATTTTATACTTTATTTGTACCATTTTTAGTTTATATACAATAGTATATACTTCATATCCGAAGAAGTATAATGGAAGGTTTACATGACTGATCGTTAACCTCACCATGTCCAACAACCTATAGTTCCACATTTCAGTGACACCATTACACTATGGTGTATCAGGATGAATAAATTGAGATAAAATAAAAAATACCCTTACATAGTCAATGAAATTTTGGTTTGGATATTTTCAACCTCTATCTGATCAAATATAATTTATATTTTTTAATATATGATTTTTTACTACATTCTTGTACTCCTTAAATTTCTCAAAGGACTCAGACTTATACATCATTAAGTGGACATATCTATATATATTAAAGACATCAGTAAAAGATATGAAGTATTAGAATCCACCTATAACTTCAATTGGAAATGGCCACACACATATGTTTGTGATAATTCAATAATCATTGTGGACTATTCACCCTTTCCACCAAATGGTGGTTTAATCATTTTACCTTGCAAACAAGCATGAAACAAACCAAAGGGTTTTAGTTGAAATGAATCTAAATACCCATATTGATATTTATTTGTCAAGATCTTCTTATTTATATGACCAAGTCAATTATTCCACAACTAGGTATGATATTAGTCATGTGAGACTAATTAATTATCAATTTATAACTCTTGGAATTCATATTATATTATATAAATACCATTATTCATATGTTCCATACCATAAAAAATATTTTTATAAACATATAATATTTTATTTCAAAAATTTAATACAGTTTCATCCATGTATAAACTAAACATAGATATAATGTTTTTTGTAACATAAGGTGCATAATATTTATTCCCCAAAACTAGAATCATATCTACTGGATAGGTAAGGTGGTGGTCTCTAATATCCAAGGCATCAATTCTTACTTTGGTTGGAAGCTCAAAGGTCCACATCACCTTGGGAAGCCTTCCTAAATCTACTTGGTTCATATATTATGATAAAAATTATATCACTAAATGATGTAATATCAAACCTGTAAAAGTGGATAAGTTACACTTAATAACAAATACACTTAAAGATTATTTGTGACACCTCACTAAGGTTCATTTCTTCTTCCAATGAAACTTATTTCTACATAAAAATTATTATGTATCTTATTCCTTGTTCCGCCTCAAAATATTTCTCCTATTGGTTAGGCGGTGTGAATGACACTTAGACATTAAATTATTCTTAGGGTTTTTTGACTTTACCTTCTACTAATTCACCATAATTACTGTAGGAATTTAATTAGTCATGTCCTTTTCTACTTGTTAAATCAAATTAATGAGTTTTGGGAGTGAATTCTCAATTTTATTCATATGAAAATTTACAATAAAACAAGAAAAGTTACAAGGGAGTAAAGAAAGTATAACATTTTTTCATAATTAATATGTTAATTTAATCCCAAGAATATATAGTCACTTAATATATCCAATTATATTGACTACATAAAGCCCATATATAACACGTTCTATAATTATTCATTTAAATATTTCCTTGGAGATCTCATTCCATTCTCAGCTAGCCATTTGATGATAAAGATCACCAAGGTGAGAAAACATAGTGTGTGCATCCATGTTTTTGTGAATATTATACATATCACTAGAAATGGATAATAATATCAATAATATTAAATCTAATACATCCTATAAGTATCTCAAATATTCAATAATCTCTTCTTTATTATCCACTTTTATAGCATCATCAAGAATAAGGGACTCTAGAATGTAAGAATTCTGATTTTGGAAAAGCATGATGTGTAACTGATTGTACCACTCATGGAAGTTACTATCATTGAGTACATTATATTTATCTAATATCTAACATAGTGATAATGGATATTTCATATTTATTTCCATTTTTTCACAAAAGAATAAAATGAAACCAGGTTTTAGTACTTCATCTTGATTTCAAAAATGTGGTTCCATAAATTTTATTTATTTGTCTCTCAGTATTTTATAAAATCCAAATATCCCTCACCATTGGATTTAAAATATCCCATTTCAAAGATATTCTAGTGGAAAGTATCTAATTTTTTTTCTCATAATCCATAATTGGGATTGAAAAACTCTTTTAAGGTATTTAGGAAGAAGAGTCATGACAACTACATTAACGCAAAGCACATTGATCCGCTAAGTGGACATCCCAATCTTGAAATCTAGGACCCAGATTTCATTTACACCTACATCTAATTTACACCAAGTATTTTTTTAGGAAATCAAAACTTGATGTGAACTAGTTAAGGTCGACCTAAAACCATAGTCAAAACTCCTTGATAATTAAAAGAAACCTAACTTAGGCTAGGAAATAATTTTAAAATATGGTTTTATTTTAACTCAAGTATTGAAAGTATTTAATAATATAATATTTTATATGAGAGATTTAATCATTATTCACAAATATTCATTATTTTATCCATTACCATTTTTTAAAATACTATATGGAATTTATATAATTAATTAACTTTGTATTGATAAAATAATTTCCACATAATACATTTATCTTATTCCATCTTGAATTCTTATTAAGTCATTTACATTATGTGATCACCAATACACATGCATCTCATAAAAAATAATTAACCTTTCACTAATGAAAATAAAATAAATGTATGATACATGTGCTGGGAAAGATTCCCCACTAGGCTAGTTCTTTTATACCCAACACAAAATCTCTTCTGGGGTTCTATAATAGAATCAATTTGCAATAGGAGGAGTGGTCCAACAAAACTTATATGTCAACCACTATTCCACATGATATTGATCTGGGATTTGTGCATGAACTTAACAATCCTCTTCTCAAACCCAAGACCACACAACTAGTTATCCCCTTAAATGATAATTCATTTGACCCAATAATCTTACTCTTTTACTTTTTTTGCTCCCTTCATCGTGACATGCTGCCTTGGTGTGGTCATTAGGTAGAATTTTGACACCATATATCCACAATCTCTAACATGATTCATCATTATAATTCCCAAACTACTTTGGGGATATTCCAATCACATCTTACCTAGGATATAACCAAGATCTGAGATGACTTTTGAGGGAGATTCCTCACTATCCTGGTCCTTTAAAACCTAACACGTAAGTATTTCTAGAGATCTGACCTAAAACCAATTTGTAATAGGATTATTATCCCACCCAAAATTATATTTCAGCTATAAATTTTCATATAAATAAATGCGCACTTTTGGGTTTTCATCCAACAACATGATCATGAAAATTTTAATTGTTTTTTATTAAGTAGACACTAAATCTACCTTCGACGATATGGTAATAACTCATTAAACCTAGCTTGGTTTGAGTTTCTACATTTCTTCTGTTTACTTATGTGTCTCCTTTAGTTGGTCTCACCTTATATTTTACTATACAACCACTATTCTCCCAATAGATCATTCCTTTACATATTTTTACTTACACATAGTGGATGGGTACCATGGGAATGGGTTTTATAAAAAAGAAACCATGGACATTTAGGAACATATATAATAATGGTGAGTGGATGATAAGAAAAATAATTTCTTTAATTTAATAATAATTAACAAAATAAATAAATAAATTATAATTAAATTAAAATAAACTCAACACATACATAGGCCTCTCAATATCACTATCATATATGAATGTAATGCCTATGAATTTAAGAATTCTCAACATTCATTTCAATTTTCTCTTTAGTAAGATAAAATTCGCAAATTAAAAAATCAATTATCTTAATAATTAACTAATATTTTTATTTTAAAATTCTATCTAAAAAGTATTAGAATTTCAATCAACTAAAATTTTAAATAAATTTAAAAATAAAATATACATGATGCATGCTGACAAGGGACACAATTTGTCCCATTCTATCCATTCTTAAATTATTTATAGAATTTAACACAATATGTAATGGATGAAAAAAAGTGTGTAAACCTATTACATGGTGTGTACTATCACTCATGATGTGTGGAAATACAGTATGCATGATCCTTGTCAAGTAGTATATACTTACAAAATATGTAATGTAGATTCCATGTCGTGATAATACATGATGTGTTATTCTATGAATAAATTTATGTAGTCATAATTAGGTTTATGACTAAATGAAAATAAATTAAAATACACATTATATACCGCTAGCAATTTAAATGAAGTACTTGATGTGTATAATGAGCATATAGGTTTTATAGTTCCTAAAATAATTCATAAATAATTAATTTAAGCATTTAATTCTATAAAGGACATCAACATCACCCAGTTTGTATTTAAATAGAAAGAACCTGATCACACGACATGTCCACTGACTACAAGATGGGTTATTTAGTTTAATGATATAATTAATTTTTCTTCCTGTATAATTAATTCACATATTATAGAATGTCTTGAAATGTACTCCACTTAAATTCATACAATTTACATGGAATCTACATCCCACCACATACTATATACTCTATTCTTTAACAGTCCACACTACATGCCTTGGGAAATAGTGTGTATTTCAAGCCACTATTTAAATGTTGGATCATATGTATTCCAACTACACATCATGTAATACCATATGTATCATATTATTTAGATGTTAGTTAATACATGGATTAGAATTAATATATGCCCTGCACTTTGATCAAACATCTTTTTGTATTCTCAAGGGACCAAACTACATGGGTTTACATGACATGTATGGAATTTAGACATCATTTAACTCATCAATACATGTTCCATATATCTTGTTAAATTTTGATGTATAATGATGATTCATACTTTTCTCCCACACGAGGTGGTAGGATTTTTGAAACTCATGATGGTGTAGTGAACATGGGTACATGAAATGTGCTTTTAAATTAGACACTATATGACCATGTAATCTGGCTATAATATCAAGAAACTTTATATGGGATATTTGAGAATTTTTTACCCATTATTGGCATGTTATTGCCCTTATGAAATTTAATGATCATGTTTTCTCTACTTTTAGAATGAAAACAAAAAATTACAAATGAAAAAAATACAAAAAAATACAAAAATTAATCAATAAATAATAAATATATTTAATTTATTAAGTTACTAATTTGATATCACTCAAAGGTTCTAAGGAAAAATTAAAGAGGTTATTCCCATACCCAATAATGGGTTTTCATTGGTTTCCATGGAGTTATCCTAAATAATGGAAGAAATAAACCCTGTAATATTCAAAGAGATGATCTTTTCCTATATAAATTATAATTAACATAAACGATAAATAATTTCTTTTTAATGGAACTCTTTCCTTATTTTTGAATAGGTTGACCACTCTTCTCATACCATTTTTGCGTTGATAGATTCAATTGTATAATCCCACTAGAATTGACCACATGTCTTACACAAACCTTAGAACTGAGTGGATGGATATTTATATTCTATCTCCGAAGAATAATTACCTTATGTTATTATAATTGATCAAAAATATAATTACATATATACTATAAGGAATATTTATTATTCTATTATTTTATAGTGGGAGGAGGAGGATTGATTCTCTATATTCTGGAGATATTTCTGGAGAAATATTTCTCTAGAATTGATAAAATTTTCTAGATATATTTTTTTTTCACAACAAATTTGTTTTCTCTTAAAATGATACAATTGAGCTTATATACTTTGGTTAGGGAATTAGTGACTTAAAAAAGTCCTATAATATTTCTATAAATCCTAAATAAACCCCACATCAAATAATAGTATTATTATTACTATTATTATATTTACACATGAAAAACACCAAGATGTTTAAATATCATTTCTTTAATAAATAAATTATTATTAATTTAAAAGTTATTAAACAAATCAATTCTTTTGGTCCCTTAACTAAGCCCCTAAAAACTCATAAAAAATAATTAACCTTGAATAGTAACTTTTTTTTAGATAAATAAATTTCATTATATTATTCATTCATTAGATAATTATGAAATAAAAACAAAATGAATAGTTATTATTCCTTGGAACATGAAAATAATAATTATTCTAACACTGAATTCAAATAGAATTTAACTACTATTTTGGATATACTTAGTTTGTGACCCTTTAGGATGCTTTTTTAGTAGTATTAGGCTAACATGATTAAATTTTTAGATCAATGTCTAGAAACTTGTCAATAGACCCATAGATAATGATCTAAATATAGAAATGAAAAAAATATCATACCTATAGTGTCTCTGTAATATAATCCATTTGTTTCAATATCTTATCAAGAAGGTTTTATACTTTTTTCATAAACCAATAAGATTGATATATCTTTAATTTAATTTACTAAATTGAACTCATTGATAAAACACTATGGTTAGGGACTTAATTAGATAGTTCTATTCTAGTAAAAGGGATTGAGATATATACTTATATTAACTCAAAAGGGAAAATAATTTCTTGACTTATTCCTTAATATCATATTAGTTATGAAACACCCAACATATCCTACCTCACTATAAGCATATTTCATCATAGTTTTCATCAATATATCAAACTACATAATTAATTATATAAATTAATAATAGTATCATGTTTAAGGATAAATACCCACATTCAAATAAATGAATATTAAGTGACACAAAAATATGTGGAATTATTATTGGTTGGTCTATTATCTTAACCTACTCTCTTGGTGATTATTAAGTGGGAACTTCATGAGAAAAATTATAAATGTATTATGATCCCCTACACAAAATATATTGTATCATATGTTTCCTATAATCTAGATGTCATCTAACCATATAATATATATATATATATAGTAATTTCATGATTTCACCTCAAGGTTCTCATCATAACAAAGAACATCTAAGACATTTTGATGAAATTGATACTCAAAAGACATTATCACATTAATGTAACAAAGAATAACACTCCTCATGTGAAAAGATATTTATTATAATTCAATAAAATTATAATACAATAAATCAAAAATATAAAGTAGTTGGTTCTAGGGAAATAAATCCAATAATGAAACCCTTTTTTCCTCTAATATGTGAAGGAAAACTAGGCTATAGAATTTATACATTTTGGGATATTAATTAATTTTATAATCTCATGAGGTGAAGAATTCAAGGATTGGGGATGAGATAACTATGAATTTTATTTGTCCTAAGTCTTTTAGTAGTGGATAATTTTTTGATCATTCCTTGTCTTTCTTCTAGACACCTTCATGTTTGGGAGTTTAAGATGATTGTTATCATTAATTTTTAATATGGTGTTGGCGGTGACCTTTGAGAATGTTTATACTCACCCCTATATTGGAATCGTGCCCACATGTGTTCTGTCTATGCAGATGATGCACAATTCAAAGATTGTTTTGGAGGATGTAGAGCTAGTGTAGCTTTTATGGAGCTGATTCCTGATGAATCTTAAAAATTCATGGTGGTGTATATTTGTTCATGATAGTGGTGATGAATAATGTGGTGGGAGATATATCCAAGTGTAAATTCAGTGATCCAAATATTTATAGGGTATTATTTTTTATTTTTGGAAGCTTTTCATATGTACAGTTCTTTTAGTATTTTATTTTGTGGTGTTATTCTTGTATTTTATGTCTCATACATGAATTTTATATAATTTAGTTGTTTATATATATATATATATGCTAGTGTTTATATTTATTTTATACATTGGAGAGATGTGTTTATTTTGGGTTTATATAGGATAAGGCCTTCCATATTGTGTGATATGGATACTTAGTGGTAGTTACCAGCCCATGGCCTATTAGATGTAAGACTGAGGTGGTAAACTCAGCTTATGATTAGATCGATATAGGATTTAGTGAGTCGATTCGTTCCACTGCTAATGAAGAAAGGCCTTGAATTATCTTTTTTAAGGAAATTATGTAATGAGTGACCATAATAGTATCAGGTGCACATTGTTGGTGCTTTTTTAGGTCACACACAGATAAGAAAACCTAAATAAGGATACCAGAGGAATGTTTTTGAGTTTATAAATATGATGGATTAGTAAAAGTGTTGTGGGATCAACCATCCAAGTTTTATATATGATATTATTATCATGATGTCCTACTTAAATATTTATGTGGTGATAGGAATGCGAAAAGAAATTCATTAATTATTGAAATATAGATCTTTGAACACATTGGAATTTAAAATAGTTTATCATTTTAGTAAGAGCACATTTAATAATATTCTTTATTAATTGAATGTAAACTATGATAGTTATTTGATAAAATATTATTTTTTAAATATAATGGTATCATCATCATATTTGAGTTTAACTTTGTGATCAAAACATGAAAATGAAAAGTTTATTGTATCTCCTTAGACTGATATATGAACTTAAGAATAGTTAAAAAGTAAGAGGAAAACATTATACGTGTTAGAGAAACACCCTCTTGAGTAAAAAAAATGCAAAATTTGTTCAATAAGTAAATCTAGATGATTATGTGAACATTAAATGGATTCATATGGGATTTCAATGATATTAGATGAGAAATGATAAAAGTAAATTTAGTATTTTCTCATGTATTCAATATGATTGAGTATATTAATGAATTGGATGGAATAAAAGTTTTTTTAGGATTGATGTTTTATAACTTAGGTAAGGTAAAGGGACCTATAGCTATTGATGGATAAGCAATGGGAGGTTTTTGGGATTTGGGGGAAAGGTCGGCCCCAGGAATTGAGACATGTTGTGGATGTTTCCTTTACATTTGATTACTTTGACCTAGTTTTATATGAAATTCCCACAGGGTATCTTGATTACATCTATATAACTTGTAAAAATATTCATATTGATAAAATATGCATTAATATTTACTACTAGCTAGATCATATAAATTTTTACTCCTTTATTCATCTGTTGTATTATGAATACGGTTTCCTTGATATTAATTTTGTGGTGTTTTAATGCTTATCAATATCTAATGGTATAGTCTCCCCACCTATTACATGTCATCCATCACCTCTTATGTATAGTTTTCTATATAACTTCTTAGTGGAACTCTACATGATCTAACCATGATTTTGGAATTATTTTGGGAGACAATACGATTGTTACATGACCCCATGAGACATTGTACCTGACATGAGAGTGGGTATGTAAGGTAGAGTGGCATTAAAAATTTATTTCATAACCTAAACTATGAAATATATACCTATGTTGTATTTTTATTTGAGGTCATATGCTTAGTATTGTAGATATATGCCACCATGAATTCCTCTCATTGAGTTCCAAGCGGGGAAGTCTAAGAAATAACCATTAGTAGTAGAGTTAAATCCACCATTTTCAGTTATTCCACCAATTAATAAATATATTATAGTGATTTTACTTTAGGTATGGTTTCCTATAGGGCATGAGACACTATTATTTTGGTCGACCATGTCTGATATAACTGGAATGTTCTTGTAGAAGCATCTACCAATCTTTGTTAGTGAGGGTGGAATGCATGATATAGAGTTTCAAATTGATTCTAGGAAGAACATATTTGATAATATAAATACACACTTGATATGCGGGTGATGTTTTATACTCATATGATTTGGGGACTAATGAAGCACTAATGGTATTTTTTGGTCCAAGTAGAACAATATGTGGGGTAACTTGGAAGGAATTTTAGTCCTGTTTCATTGATAAATATTCTCTCGAGACCCTGAAGGATGATAATGAATGATATTTCATGCCTTTGATATAAGAGGTATTTTTTTTGAGGAACTATACAACTTAATATACCAATTTTATACATTTTTCATCCACACTTATGGGTGGTGAGACTACTAGAGTCAAGAATTTTGAGGATACACTAAATTATTCCATTAAAAATAGGGTGAGTATATGATGATTTACATCCTTATAAGAGGTATGTTATTATGTCTTTATTGTTAAGTGAAAACAAATGGAGAGTAGATCATCTAGGCATCATGATTATCTACTAGAGTTGGGAGTATCCCATTATGAAGGATGAAGTAATGGCATGAGTAGTCTCACTAGGGTGTTGATAGAAAGAGTATATAGGGAAAGGGTTTATCACTTCATTTTACTGA
The DNA here is from genome assembly GCA_963277665.1 of Viscum album. Classification (NCBI taxonomy): domain Eukaryota; kingdom Viridiplantae; phylum Streptophyta; class Magnoliopsida; order Santalales; family Viscaceae; genus Viscum; species Viscum album. Next base: position 1,232,958,564 of record OY728137.1, on the reverse strand, counting down.
GATATACTCGATTGAGTTCTATTAGTATGGTCTGATGGGGCATTTTTGGCCTGATTTTGATTGAAAATTGAAGGAGTGTTTCTCTTACAGAGAGTTAGGTCATCTGTAGGGATATTTGTGTATTAGAAAATAGATTATTAATGGTAATAGATCTTGATAGACCTGAGGGTTAGAATAAAGACCAAGATCACAAAAATATTTAGATATTTGACCTTCCTTAGGATGTTCAGGTTGTGGAGGTGGATGAGGTATGTAGAGTCAGGTGCAATAGATTTAGCATGGTGATGTCCCTCAGAGGAGTCAAGCGATGGGATCTCAAATTTGAGTATTATTCCATATTTATTACATCAAGAAAACTCTAATCATATAGGGTGAGAAACCAAAAATTATATGAGGTAATATTCTTGTGGCATTGACATTGGAATCTATTCTATTTAATATCTATGGGTTTCACCCATTCATGTCTTCTTCGTTAGTATGTGACCTGAGGTTTATTGTAGAGTAACTATATAGATTGTTATATAATGATACACCATTAGGGGTGTGATTTGAGGGTATTGAAATATTTATAGAGTGGAGAATAGTGTTCTAAGGGTGAAATATTATCTAGGAAATATTCATATTGGAGATGAGTAGTTTTGATGTGATCCTTCAGATAGATTAGTTGAGTCATTAATAGGAACACATCCACCATTATCACTGATGTGTATCTTTCATGTTGGTATAGGGTAACATTTATACCAATGTCGATTAGTGGGATATGATTGTATGATATTTGGGACATATCCACCTATAGTTTGAGGTGATTATGAATAAGTTTTATAGAACTTATTTAAGATATTAGATGATTTTACAAGAAATATTTCCTCCTATAATTAATTAGTTATAGTATGTTCTTTTTCGGGATATATCATGATTTCCACTTAAGAATCAGATCAAGTTTATGATCATTCTTACTCCTGGTAGGGATCTAATATCCTTTCAACCTTATAGGATTAATTCTATGAAGAAACAAGCACAAAAAGATTAACTTGAATATTTGGAGGTGAATATATTTATTCACTTCATTATATCCCCTTAGAAAGCTCCTTTTTTCCTACAAGTCATATGGATGACTAAATTTATGTTTATATTAGTGTACACTAAACAAAGGGATGGTTATGAACTGAAATCCACTACCTCAACCTAATAACTTATTTTATCAGCTAAGGGGAGCTAGGTGTTTCTCTAATATTGATCTGAGTTTAAGGTACTTCTAGCTAAGGGTGAGCCCGTTCGAAATTTTTTATACAATATTTACGAGTAGGTAAAACTTATAGGATTATCTCACGATGTTGTTCATGTTGATGGATGAAACATCAGTGTTCAGGACCCTAATGAATATTTTCATCCCACCTTATTTAATCTATTTATAGTCATATACATCAATTACATCCCATTGCACTCTCAATAAAGGGAGAATCAAATTCACTATTTGTTGATCATTTTAAGTAAATCAAGGAAGTATCAACTATATTATAATCTATTTATGTGTCATTACTGGAACAACGTGGTACACTTATTGGGATGGATTGTCACGACCCATCCTCAGGGCCCGTGTCGTGACTACCCCAAGCCCGTCTTCCATAGGAAAGGGGCCGCGACTAGCACCAAAGGCGTAAATCCCGATAAAAGGGACGACATTGCCTTTATATAAGTAAACAAACACAAAAGAGTATGCAAGATGAAGTAAACACTAAGTAAAATGAGTACAAAAGTAAGTGATAGAAAGTAAATGGGCCAGAATACAAATACCACTGAAAGTACAATACAACAGTAAAGAAAGAACAGTTGCAGTAAAGTAAACCAGCAACCACTGATTCGTCCTCTGGATATCCCACCAGAAGGGTGCGTACATATGGTCTCCTCAACTCCTTGAGTCTAGCCATCCCCTCCGTGGACGTCCCGCCAAGTGTTCCACCTCCATGTACTGTCCCGCTCCACAAGACTCCACCATGATCAGTGATGTCTGCCGTCTGCATCTAACAAAATGTAGTGTGGGCATAGCCCGTGTAGGGGTGAGTATACGATACTCAGTAGGGACCCCGAGACCCCCGATGGTCTCCCAGAATTCACAAAGGATAAACCACAAAGTAAAGATACAAACACGAAGTATCAACCATCTCTACAAAGGTATATGCCCATACATATACCTAATTCATCAATTCTAGTTTGGATCCAAATCACGATCCCAAGTACAACCCAGTCCACACAGGAAAGCACAACTCAGTCCAGAAAGGAAAGCAAGTCAAACACATCGATGATAATGATTAAAAGTCAAGACTCAGCTCACACAGGTATACTACTCACGAAGGGGGGTTGGAGATGATAGATGTAGCCTCTAAATCATCTTCCCTACCAAACCCACGTAGGATCCAAGTACAGAAGTCATCTCTGCCGAACCCATGTAGGATCCAAGTACAGTAACCATCACTGCCAAACCCACATAGGATCCTAGTATAGTCGTCATCGCTGCCGAACCCATGGAGGATCCAAGTACAGTCATCCTCGCTGTCGAACCCACATAGGATCCAAGTACAGTCGTCATCGTCGTTGCGGTCGCAGTCAGGTCTAGGGTTCCCGCACATAGCACACTCTTTCATGGGAGGGTCCACTCCTCGATCTAAGGGGTTTCGATACATCAACTGTCACGAAGTCCAGATTTGATGTATCCTGAATTTCTGTCTCGTAAAAAGCAACTCAACGCAATAGACGGCGCGTCAATGGGACGCCCGGTCTGAGAGATATTGGCTTTTCTGTCGTAGGGGCCCGGTTAGAAATACGCTCGTTTATAACCCGGATGATATCCAATTCATCCGAAACTCACTTAGAGTATTGTAAAAGGATCGTCTCATCAAAAAATTCCCAGTGCCACACACAGTGAATTGATTGGACGCGTGGTCCTTAAGTTAGTCACATTTAAGTGAATAACATGCCCGACCCGTTTAGCCTAGTGGGCCGACGGGTCGGGTTGACCCAGTTTGACGGGTCAGACCCAGCAAGAGTGTCGGACCGGTCCAAAGAAAAACATAACTCAGGCCGAAGGGACGTGGCCCGACACGAAGTGGCGGGGCCCAACCCAGTGGGGCACAGCCCGGCCCGACCTGGCGCGGCCCGGCGCGGCGCAACTGGCTCGGCCGGCTGGCCGAGCAGCCCAGCCGAAGCCGAACAGGTTCCAAGGGGGGGGGGGGGTCTTTTGCACTAGCGGCGCCACCCTTCCCCTAACCGGTCGGCTAGACCATCCGTGTTCTTGTGCACGCGACCCGCATGGGCGGGCCGTCGGTCTTCCACTGTGGTGCCCTCCTGCCACCGCGTCTCCTCTTCGCCTGGCAGGCTGACGGGCCGGTCGGTTCTTTCGCTGAAGTGGCCCGTGTAACAGGCCACAGTTCATCCTGCACAACCGGTGTGACGACGCCGGTTCCCTTCGCCATGTTCCCAGCACGGCGCAATGATGCCATGCTTCCTTCGCTGCCAATTGACAATTCTAAAACAATGAACGAGAAAAATGGAGGGTTTTCAGGCCATGTTCGTTCGGCCTGCACCCTCCGTGTAAAAAGATAGCAATCAGCCATATTCAAACAATGATTTTCAACGAGTACGGGGTACAAAAACATCCAATTTAATGATTAAACCCATACCTCAATAATATATGTCGAACCTCAGCATCACGGTTGATAGCGTCGTGAGTTAAAGATTCGTAGACGTCAACGGAGAGCGTCCAAGGAGGAAGCGGCATCTCACCTTTTTATCACGGAGAGAATAAAACAAGGTGTGACATCGTTGATGAGTTCTCATGTCGGTGTCTCATCCCTTGTCATGGAGGATGAATAGGATGGAGAATTCGGGGTCTCCGAGTCGAAGTTCTTCATCAGAGAGTTGGCGTTCTTCAACAATTGAGATAAAGCGTTCTTCAAAACTCTAGATCTCTCTCCCCAAAATCTCAACACAACAAGACAACCAAAAATAAAATAAGGCTTCTACTTATTTTATTAAATCATGCCATGGATTCAAAATTAAAAAATTAAAAATTCAATTCAGTTAACTAATTAAACCATGACTTGTCTAATTAATTAGGTGATGGGTTGGCATGTTTTAATGAGGGAGAGAGGGGAGAGGAAAAGTTACTCAAATAAATTCAAGGGGAGGTGTCAACATTAAACAAAGGAGATTAATGGGTGGTTTAAGGGGTTTTAGGGAATGTGAAGGGTTGGGGATCATGTGGGCCCCACCTCAAGAATATCCTCACATGGGTTTTTAGGGGCCCACCCCAACTCTCCAATGTAGGATATAACCACTTAGATATAGAATAAAAATTGTTCCACATTTTTATTCACTTCTTACTCAATCCTCAAATTTTAACTTCCCCTCCCACACAAACGCAACTACGGTAAAGGTCCCCTTAAGCAATTAACGGTGTTGTGAATTCATCAGTGCCCTCATATTTCAATTCCGAGCACCGGTTCAAAAGATAGAAAAACCCGCTCGTTCGATTACAGATCGTACCTGAGCTAAACTTCGAAAATTGATTCCGAGAACACCGGGCCTCGGAATCATATTCCGTCAGAAGCCACAGACTCGTAAAATTACGAAGTATTTAAGAAAAAATTTCCTTGAAATTTCTGGGTCTTTACATTACTCACACCTTAGGGATTTACATCCCCGTAAATCTACATCATAATCTAGGGAACCAAATGAGGGTATTGTGCATGAATCTGACCCTCCTGCTCCAATGTTCTCTCCAAGAGGTTCTCGTGCTGCCAGCGAATGCACACCAGAGGAATCGACCATCCACGTAGGACCTGCTCCAGTCGATCCTCGATCTCCACTAGGACCTCCGCAAAAGTCTCCTCATCATCGATGTCCATCTCCCCTTGATCAATGATATGAATCTGTTCGTGCACGTATCTCCTCAGGTGAGATACATGGAAAACGTCATGCACCCGGTGCAACTAAGGTGGAAGGGTCAGGCGGTAATCCACCTCGTCTACTCTGCTGAGGACCTGGAATGGTCTGATGAAGCGTAGAGATAACTTGTCGCCCCAGACAAATCTTTGTAATCCACATCGAGGTGAGACAAGTAAGAAAACGTGGTCGCCATCCTTAAACTCCAGTGGTCTCCGCCTCCTATCAGTATAGGACTTCTGCCTGCTCTGTGCAGTCCTCATCCACTCCTGGATGATCTGCACCTTCTCGGTCATACCCTGAACCATCTCTAGTCCTACGAGTGCTGACTCCCCGGGGTCAGTCCAACATAGAGGTGATCTGCATGGTCGGTCGTACAATTCCTCGTATGGTGCCATCCCGATGGTGGAGTGGTGGCTGTTGTTGTACCCAAACTCCACCAAGGGTAGATGATCCTCCCAAATACGAAAAAAGTTGAGGACACATGCACATAGCATGTCCTCGAGATTCTGAATGGCCCTCTTCATCTGGCCATCCGTCTGAGGATGAAAGGCGGTGCTCAGGTGTAGCTGCGTCCCAAATGACTCCTTCAACCCCTTTCAAAGCCAGGAAGTAAAGTGAGCATCTCAATAGGAGATGATAGATGATGGAACAACATGAAGCCGTACGATCTCCTGAACATAGAGGCATTCCAACCTCTCCACTGATCCCTACTCTCCGATAGGTAGGAAGTTGGCCGACTTGGTGAGTCGGTCGATAATCACCCAGATGGAGTAATGTCCTCTGGATGTATGTGGGAGCCCCATCACGAAATCCATGCATGTCATGTCCCACTTCCACTCTAGGACCTCTAAGGGCTGCACCAAGCCTGCCAAAACCTGGTGCTCCACCTTCACTTGCGGCAGGTGGGGCATCGTTAAATGAACTCTACCACAAACTTCTTCATACCTGGCCACTAGTGCTGTCATTTGAGATCCGGGTACATCTTCTCTATTCCTGGATGTACCACCAAAGGGGAAGTATGAAACTCCCTCAGCACCTCCTTATGTAATGCAACTGGTACCATGGTATGTCCCCTGAAGAGGATTGCGTGCTATCCTCCTACAGAAAAATCCATCAGGTTCCTGCCCTGTGGATATTTGTGCACGCCGCGTCTCATATTCAACGTCCCCACACTATGCCTCTCTAACCCACTAAAGTAGTGGAGGAGTGACTGTGAGTTACTATAGAAAGGCTTGTCCATCTCTATCCACGATGGATACCTGTAATATGGCCAGTTTCTTCATCGCCTCTCCAAGTAGCCAAATGTCTGATCTCCTGCTAAGAGCATTAGCAACCATGTTCCCCTTCCTAGGAGTATAGACTATATCAAAGTCATAGTCCTGGAGGAACTCAATCCATTGCTGCTATCTTAGGTTCAGGTCCTTCTGTGAGAAGATGTACCTGAGAAACTTGTGGTCAGAGTAGACTGTAAAGCGCTCGCCCATCAGATAGTGTCGCCACGTCTTCAAGGCGGAGACCACTATTGCTAACTCCAGGTCATGGGTAGCGTAGTTCTGCTCGTGCTGCCTCAACTGTCATGAACCATAAGCGATCACTTCCCGCTCCTACATCCGGACACACCCAAGTCTGGTCCCTGATGCATCGCAGTATACTACATACCCTACGACCTCCTCCGGTATTCTTAGGATGGGTGCACTGGTCAATCTCTGTCTCAACTCCTGAAAGATCTGCTAACATCTATCTGACCACATGAAGGGTTTCCCCTTCTTTGCCAATGATGAAAGTGGTGCTGAAACTCTGGAGAAGTCTGGATCAAATCTCTGGTAGTACCCAGCTATACCTAGTAGTCTCCGCACCTCCGTCACACTCCTAGGTGGCTCCCAAGCAAGTAGTGCCTCGATCTTCGTAGGATCCACCGCAACTCCCACCTCAGAGATGATGTGACCCAAGAAGTGGACCTCTCGAATCCAGAACTGTCACTTAGAGATCTTACCCTAAATATGGTGCTCTCAGAGTGTGTCCAGTACAACCCGTAAGTGGTAGGCGTGCTCCTCCTCAGTAGTCGAGTAAATCAGTATGTCGTCGATGAAGACTACGACAAATCGATCGAGGTAAGGTGGGAAGATCCTGTTCATTAGACTCATGAACACTGCTGGAGTGTTGGTTACGCCGAAAGTCATAACTAATAACTCATAGTGGCCATACCGACACCTGAAGGGCATCTTCTTCACATCCTCATCTCGAACTCTAAACTGATGATAGTCTGACTTGAGGTCTATCTTCTAGAACCATCGTACTCCCTTGATCTGATCAAAGAGGTCGTTAATACATGGGAGTGGATACTTGTTCTTTACGATCACCTGATTCAGGTGATGATAGTCAACACATAGTCGTAAGCTCCCATCCGCCTTCTTGGTGAATAAAATTAGAGAAGCCCAGGGTGAAACACTGGGTCGGATGAATCCCTTGCCCTGAAAGTCCTCCAGTTATACTCGTAGCTCACAAAGAAAAGCGGGATCCATCTGATATGATGGAGTAGATATCAAGGCTATCCCAGGGTACATTTCAATGTATAAATCTACCTCTCTACGAGGAGGTAGTCCTAGAATGTCATCGGAAAAAATGTATGCATACTGATCCACCACAACAGGAAAACTCGGACTCCGCACATCAACTACTTCGAGGATGAGACTAGCTAACTGATGTGTGATCAGCTTCCCTCTCCTCTGCATAAGTCCATCCTACACTGCAAAGGCTCCCTTCACACTGGTGAAGGTGAACCCGCTCTCATCTGTTCCGACACACCACACTTTGCACCTAATACAGTCGATCTGAGCATGGATTGTAGATAACCAATCCATTCCCAAGATGACGTCGTAAGGCCTCGACACAGCTACAAGAAGATCCCAGCCAAAGCTCTCGTCTCCTAGAGTAAGCTCACACTGCTATCACCAGTGTGTAATCGTCATGTCTGCTCCCGTAGGAGTCTCTAGCCGTAAGGATCGAGCCAACGGCTCTGTCGGAATCTCTGAGCTCCGAACAAGGGCAGTGTAAATAAAAGAATGACTCGATCCTGTGTCTATAAGAAATGAAGTAAGGGTGGAGTAGACACAGATAGTACCTCGAATCATCTCAGGTGCACCGTGGTCACAAGCCTCCACTGCCAATAGCTGAGCCTGCCTCTATCGGCCAGCTCCCTCTGGTCGGGGTGGACCTCCTAGTGGTGGTGGTGGTAGAGCCTCAAAGTGTCGCCCACCACCCACTGCTCGACCAGCTCCTCTGCCTCATCCTCCTTCTCCTTGAGGACCGCCACGGTCAAACCTATGCCTCTTCCTAGGTGGTCCTTCAACCATCTAATACTCCTCTACATGGCGGGTCGGGCAGTCACGAGCCATGTGGCCCTACCTGCCGCATGGATATCACTGCCCACCTCTCGTATGACTGGCTCTGCTGCGTATGCCCCACTCCTCCAAACCAGTATCTAGAGGTCGCCCACCTGATGGTCTGGTCCTCTTGGACCTCTGCAACATATGTCTACTACCGACTGTAGAAGACTCTGCTACATGTCACCCTGTGGTCGACCTCGCTGCTGGCATAGGCTCAGCATGGAATCTCTCCACAAGTAGGGCTCGCTCTAGTACTCTTGCCTACGTCGAAATGCTGAGGGAGATCATCGAAGCCATGATCTCATGCCTCAGTCCCTGCTCGAAGGTCTGGGCCTGGAAGAATGGGTCCCATACCATGTACATGGAGTATCACAAGAGGTTGGTAAATCTCACTGAGTACTGGGCTGCTGTCATGCTTCCCTACCGTAGTTATAGTAACTCCTGGATGTGCACCGCACAGAGGGTGGATGGAACGAACTCCGAGCGGAAGAATCTCTCGAAGTCCGTCCAAAGTATAGATGTCTCGTCGTGCACCTGGAGCATCAGGACCCACCATCTACCTACTGCTGCGTGCAGGAGACTCGAGGCAAGGATCAACATAAGATCTGCTGGTGTCCCTACCAATCTAAAGACTCGGACAACAGCCTCCAATCAATCCTCGGCTGCCTGGGGCTTCATCTCTCCACAAAACCTAGGCAGCCTCTATCATTGAAACTCGTGTAGCGCATTCAGGTATCGTGTACTCTCCGCTGCTGGGGTTGGTGGTATCGGTGGCCCAGAAGGTATTGGTACCGCTGGTGCCTCCGCTGTAATGGGGCCCTGCACTGAGGCCTCATCGCTCGGTGGGCTGCCATCTCGCACATAACTGGGAACCCTAGCTGGCAGCATTCATGGGGCCATTTTGAAATGAAACAGGTGTGCCACGGTTAATACAGTATACTTGGTGAGCTGACACAAAGTAATCACAAAGAAAACATTTGAAACACACATGCAATCAGTGTTTTTTAGCACCGAGTCGGAAATCATAAGTCAGGATCCTGGTGTATGGATACGTCGGCCGCCACACCAACACTGGACTTCCTGGATTGATAACCACACTAAATACCCTTAACACTATTTCTTAATAGGAAGAAATTATCAGAGTCTTATGTTCTGTGGTAGAACCGACTCCTTTGATACCAATTTGTCACGACCCATCCTTAGGGCCCGTGCTGTGACTACCCCAAGCTCGCCTTCCATAGGACAAGGGGTGGTGACTAGCACCGAAGGCGTAAATCTAGATAAAAGTGAAGGCATTGCCTTTATATAAGTAAAAATACACAACAGAGTAGGGAAAATGAAGAAAAAACTAAGTAAACTGAGTACAAAAGTAAGTACTGGAAAGTAAGTGGGCCAGAATACAAACCCAACTGAAAGTATAGGACAATAGTAAAGAAAGAAAAATTGCAGTAAAGTAAACCTGAAACCACTGAGCCGTCCTCCGGATATCCCACCTGAAGGGTGGGTACATATGGTCTCCTCAGCTCCTTGGGTCCGGTCGTCTGCTCCGTGTACGTCCTGCCAAGTGGTCCACCTCCAGGTTCCATCCCGCTCCACAAGACTCCACCTCGATCAGTGGTGTCTGTCTTCTACATCCAACATAATGTAGTGCGGGCATAGCCCATGAAGGGGTGAGTATACGATACTCAGTAGGGACTCCGAGACCCCCTAAGGTCTCCCAGAATCCAAAAAGGATAAACCACAATGGAAAGATACAAACACGAAGTATCAACCAACTATAGTTAGGTATATGCCCATAAATATACCTAAGTCATCAATTCCAGTTCGACTCCAACTCATGAGCCCAAGTACAACCCAGTCCACACTGGAAAGCACAACCCAATCCATACAGGAAAGCAAGTCAAACACATCGATGATAATGATTGAATGTCATGACTCAATTCACACAGGTATACTAATCACGAAGGGGGTGGAGATGATATATGTAGCCTCTAAATCATCTTCCCTACAAAACCCACGTAGGATCCAAGTACAGAAGTCATCTCTACCGAACCCATATAGGATCCCAGTACAGTAACCATCGCTGCCGAACCCACGTAGGATCCAAGTACATTCTTCATCACTGCCGAATCCACGGAGGATCCAAGTACAGTCGTCCCCGCTGCCGAACCCATATAGGATCCAAGTACAGTCGTCATCATCGTCGCAGTCGCAGCCAGCTCTAGGGTTCCCGCACACAGCACACTCGATTCCGAGAGGGTCCGCTTCTCGAGCCAAGGGGGTTCGATACATCAACTATCATGAATTCCAGAGTTTATGTATCTCGAAGCTCCGCCTCATCAAAAGGAACTCAACGTAATAGATGGTGGATCAATCAGACGCCCGGTCTGAGTGATATTTGCTTTTCCGTCCCAGGGTCCTGGTTAGAAATATGCTCGTTTCTAACCCGGATGATATCCAATTCATCCAAAAATCACTTAGAGTATCGTAAAAGGACCGTCTCATCGAAAGAGTCCCAGTTCCGCACACGGAGCATCGATCAGACGTGCGGTCCTTATGTTATTCACATTTAAGTGAATAACGGGTCTGGCCCGTTTAGCACAGTGGGCCGATGGGTCGGGTTGACCCAATTTGACAGGTCTGACCCAACAGGAGTGTCAGACTGGTCCGAAGAAAAACATAACTCAGCCCGAAGGGAGGTGGGCAGGCCCGACTGGGCACGCAGTCGGGCTGGCTCGACCAGCTGGCCGAGTGGTTTCCAGGGGGGGTCTTCTGCACCAGCGGCACTAGGCGGTGCCTCCCATCCCCAAACCGGCTGGCTAGACCGGCCGGTCTTCTGCGCATGCGGCCCGCATGGGCGGGCCACCGATCTTCTAGTGGGCCGCCCTCCTGGCGTCGTGGTCCAGCTCTGCCCGACCTTCCGACGGGTTGACCGGTCCTCTAGCGCATCGCCCTCCTGGCGCCGCAACTCCTCTTCGCTCGGCCGGCCTACAGGCCGGCCGGTTCTTTCACCGAAGCAGCCTGTGTGACTGGCCGCAGATCTTCCCGCACAACTGGCGCGATGGTGCCGGTTCCCTTCACCACTTTCCCTGCACGACGCAATAGCGCCATTCTTCCTTCACCGCCAATTTCCAATTCTAAAATAATAAATGAGAACAATGGAGGGTTGTCGGGCTATGTTCGTTCGGCCCACACCCTCCGCATAAAAAGATAGCAATCAGCCATATTCAAACAACAATTTCCATTAAGTACGAGTAACGAAAACATCCACATTCAAGATTAAACCCCTACCTCGATAACTGATGTCAAACGTCGGCGTCGTGGTTAATGGCATCACGAGATAAGGATTCGTAGACATCAATGGAGAGCATCCAAGGAGGAAGTGGTGTCTCCCCTTTTTATCACGGAGAGAAGAAAAAAAGGCGTGACGACATTGTAGAGTTCCTACATTGGTGTCTCCTCCCTTGTCACAGAGGAAGAAGATGATGGAGAATTCGGGGTCACCGAGTCGAAGTTCTTCATTGGAGAGTTGGCATTCTTCAACAAATCAGATGAAGCATTCTTCAAAACTCTAGAGCTCTCTCCCCAAAATCTCAACACAACAATCCAACCAAAAAAATAAGTCTTCTCCTTATTTTATTAAATCATGCCAGGCATCCAAAATTACAAAATTCAAAATCCAATTCACTTAATAAATTAAACCAGGACTTGTCTAATTAATTAGGTGATAGGTTGGAAAGTTTTAATGAGGGAGAGAGGGGAGAGGAAGAGTTACTCAAATAAATTCAAGGGGAGGTGTCAACATTAAACACAAGAGTTTAATGGGTGGTTTAAGGGGTTTTAGGGAATGTGAAGGGTTGGGGATCATGTGAGACCCACCTCACAAATATCCTCACATGGGTAGTTAGCGGCCCACCCAACTCCCCCATGTAGGATATAACCACTTAGATATAGAATAAAAATTGTTCCACATTTTTATTCACTTCTTACTTAATCCACAAATTTTAACTTCTCCTCCCACACAAACGCAACTACGGTAAAGGTCCCCTTAAGCAATTACCAATATTGCGAATTCATTGGTACCCCCATATTTCAATTCTAAGCACCAGTTCAAAAGATAAAAAAACCTGCTTGTTCGATTAATGAACCTACCCAAGCTAAACATCGAAAATTGATTCCGAGCACACCGGGCCTCGAAATCAAGTGCCTTCAGAATCCACAGACTTGTAAAATTCCAAATTATATAAGAAAAAAATTTCCTTGAAATTTATGGGTCTTTACATTACTCCCACCTCAGTTATTTACGTCCCTGTAAAGATACATCATAAACTAGGGAAACAAATGAGTGTATTGTGCACGCATCTGAGTCTCACGCTCCCATGTGCTCTCCTGGAGGTTCCCGTGCTTCCAACAAATGGACACCAAAGGAATCATCCATCCATATAAGACCCACTCCTATCGATCCTCGATCTCCACCGGGACCTCTGCTAAATTCACCCCGTCATTGATGTCCAGCTCCCCGTGATCAATGATATGCGTCGGGTCGTGCACATATCTCCTCAACTAAGATACGTGGAAAATGGCATGCACCCTGTGCAACTAAGGTGGAATGGCCAGGTGGTAAGCCAGCTCTCCTACCCTACTGAGGCCCTGGAATGGTCCGATGAATCACATAGATAACATGTCGCCCCAGTCAAATCTCCATAATCCACATCGATGTGAGACCCATAAGAAAATGTGGTCACCATCCTCGAACTCCAGTAGTCTCCGCCTCCTATCAGCATAGGACTTATGTCTGCTCTATGCTATCCTCATCTACTCCTAGATGATCTACACATTCTATATCGTAGCCTAAACTATCTCTGGTCCTACGAGTACTGACTCCCCAGGGTCAGTCCAGCACAGAGGTGATCTACATGGTCGGTCGCACAATGTCTCTTATGGTGCCAACCCGATGGTGGAGTGGTAGCTGTTGTTGTATGCAAACTCTACCAAGGGTAGATGATCCTCCCAGCTGCGACCAAAGTCGAGGACACATGAACAGATCATGTCCTCGAGAGACTGAATGGTTCTCTCCATCTGGCCATCTGTCTGAGGATGGAAGGCGGGGCTTAGGCATAGCTGCGTTCCAAATGCCTCCTGCAACACCTTCAAAAACTGGGAAGTAAATTGAGCATCTCGATCGGAGATGGTAGACGATGGCACACCATGAAGCTGTACGATCTTCTGAACGTAGAGTCATTCTAATCTCTCCACTGATCCCTGCTCTCTGATATTTAAGAAGTGCTCCAACTTGGTGAGTAGGTCGACAGTCACCCAGATGGAGTCGTGTCTTATGGAAGTACGTGGGATCCCCATCATGAAATCCATGGATATCCCGTCCTACTTCCACTTCGGGACCTCTAAGGGTTGCACCATGCCTGCTGGAACCTGGTGCTCCGCCTTCACTTGCTGGCAGGTGAGGCATCATGAAACAAACTCTGCCACACCATTCTTTATACCTGTCCATCAGTGCTATCATCTAAGATCCTGGTACATCTTCGCTACTCCTAGATGTACCACCATAGGTGAAGTGTGAAACTCCCTCAAAACCTCCTCCTGTAATGCAACTGGTACCATGGTACGTCCCCTGAAGAGGATGACGTGCTCTCCTCCTACAGAAAAATCCATCAGGTGCCTGTCATGTGGATATCTGTGCACGTCGCATCTCACAGTCAACGTCCCCACACTGTGCCTCTCTGACCCGCTGAAGTAGTGGAGGAGTGACTGTGAGTGACTATAGAAAGGCTTCTTCATCTCTATCCATGAAGGATATCTGCAATGCGACTATTTGATCTGTTTCCTCTCCAAGCAACTGAATTCCCGATCTCCTTCTAAGAGCATCAGCTACCACGTTCCCCTTCCTAGGAGTATAGACTATCTCAAAGTCATAGTCCTAGAGTAACTCAAGCCATTGCCACTGTCTCAGATTCAAGTCCTTATGTGAGAAGATGTACCTAAGACTCTGGTGGTCAGAGTGGACTGTAAAGCGCACGCCCATCAGATCGTGCCACAATGTCTTCAAGGCAAAGACCACTGCTGCTAACTCCCGGTCATGGGTACCGTAGTTCTTCTCGTGTTGCCTCAACAGTAGTGAACCATAAGTGATCACTACCTACTCCTACATTAGGACACACCTGAGTCCGGTCCCTGATGCATCACAGTATACTACATACCCTACGCCCTCCTCTGGTATCCTAAAGATGGGTGCACTGGTCAATCTCTGTCTCAGCTCCTGAAATCTCTGCTAACATCTATCTGACCACACAAAGGGTTTCCCCTTCTTGTCAAAGCTGAAAGTTGTGCTGCAACTCTAGAGAAGTCTGGCACAAATCTCCAGTAGTACCCAGACATACTTATCAAACTCCGCACCTATGTCACACTCCTGGGTGGTTCCCAAGAAAGTATTGCCTCGATCTTCGCAGGATCCACCGCATCTCCCTTCAAAGAGATGATGTGCCCTAAGAATTGGACCTCTCGAATCCATAACTGACACTTCAATAGTTTACCATATAGCTGGTTCTCTCAGAGTGTGTCCAGTACAACCCGTAAGTGGTAGGCGTGCTCCTCCTCAGTAGTCATGTAAAACATTATGTCGTTGATGAAGACTACGACAAATCAATCAAGGTAAGGCTAGAAGATCCTATTCATGAGACTCATGAACACTACTGGAGTGTTGGTTATGCCGAAAGGCATAACCAAGAACTCATAGTGGCCATACCAACACCTAAAGGCCATCTTCTGCACATCCTCTTCTCGAACTCTAAGCTGATGATAGCCTGACCCGAGGTCTATCTTTGAGAACCATTATGCTCCCTGGAGCTGATCTAAGAGGTTTTTAATCCTCGGAAGTGGATACTTGTTCTTTAATGTCACCTAATTCGGGAGACGGTAGTCGACACATAGTCATAAGCTCCCATCCACCTTCTTTACGAATAAAATCGGAGAAGCCCAGGGTGAAACACTGGGTCTGATAAATCCCTTGCCCTGTAAGTCCTCCAACTGTACCCGTAGCTCACGAAGCTCAGCGGGAGCCATCTGATATGCTGGAGTAGATATCGGGGCTATCCCATGGAATAGGTCAATGTAAAAATCTTCCTCTCTGCAAGGATGTATTCCCGGAACGTCATCAGGAAAAACGTCAGCATACTGATCCACCACAAAAGGAAAACTCAGACTCCGCACATCAACCACTCCGAGGATGAGACTAGCCAACTAATTTGTGACTGGATACCCTATCCTCTGCATAAGTTCATCCTACACTGCAAAGGCTCCCTTCTCTCTGGTGATGGTGAACCCGCTCCCATCTGTGCGGATACACCGCACATTGTGCCTAATATAGTCGATCTGAGCATTGACTATAGATAAACAATCCATGACCAAGATTATGTCGTAAGGCCTCGACACCACTACAAGAATATCCCAGCAGAAGCTCTCATCTCCAAGAGTAAGCTCACACTGCCGACACTAGTGTGTAATTGTCGAGTCTGCTCCCGTAGGAGTCTCTAGCCGTAAGGATCGAGCCAACGGCTCTGTTAGAATCTTTGAGCTCCAAACAAGGGTAGTGGAAATAAAAGAATGACTTGCTCCTGTGTCTATAAGAACTAAATCAAAGGTGGAGTAGACATAGATAGTATCTCGACTCATCTCAGGTGTGCCGTGGTCGTAAGGCTCCACTGCCTGAAGCCGAGCCTGCCTCTGTCCGCCAGCTCCCTGTGGTCGGGGTGGACCTCCTAGTGGTGGTGGTGGTAGAGCCTCAAAGCGTCGCCCACCACCCGCTGCTCGGCCAGCTCCTATGCCTCGTCTGCCTGCTCCCTATGGACCGCCACGGTCGAACCTCTGCCTCTGCCTGGGTGGTCCCTCAACCGTCTACTGCTCCTCTGCATGGAGGGTCGGGCAGTCACGAGACATGTGGCCCTGCTTGCCGCATGCATAGCACTGCATGCCTCTTGAATGACTGGCTCTACTGTGTGTGCCCCGCACCTCCGAACCAGTATCCTGAGGTTGCCCACCTGATGGCCTGGTCTTCTTGGACCTCTATGAAATTTGTCTACTACCTGCTATAGAAGACTCTGCTATGTGTCGCCCTGCGGTAGGCCTCGTTGCTGACGTAGTCTCATCCAGGAAGCTCTACACAAGTAGGGCTCGCTCCAGTACTCCTGCCTACATCGGAATGCTGAGGGAGATCATTGAAGCCCTGATCTCATGCCTCAGTCCCTGCTCAAATGTCCGGGCCCAGAAGAATGGGTGTCGTACCATATTCGTGGAGTAGCGCGATAGGTCGGTAAATCTTGCTGAGTACTGGGCTACTTTCATGCTTCCCTACCACAGCTGTAGTAACTCCTGGATGTGCACCACACAGAGGGTGGCTGGAACTAACTCCGCACAGAAGAGGCTCTCGAAGTCCGTTCAAAGAAGAGATGCCTCGTTGTACACCTAGAGCATCAGGCTCCACCATCTACC
Source organism: Viscum album (assembly GCA_963277665.1). Taxonomy (NCBI): domain Eukaryota; kingdom Viridiplantae; phylum Streptophyta; class Magnoliopsida; order Santalales; family Viscaceae; genus Viscum; species Viscum album. Next base: position 1,232,941,732 of record OY728137.1, on the reverse strand, counting down.
TACTACCGAGTGCAGGAGAATCGCAGTAAGGATCACCATAAGATCTGTTGGTGTTCTTACCAATCTGAAGACTCTGAAAATAGCCTCCAACCAATCCTCGGCTGCCTGAGGGTCTGTCTCTCCGTGAAACCTGGGCATCCTCTGTCACTGAAACTCGTGTAGTTCAGTCTGGCGGTGTTCACTCTCCATTGCTGGGGATGGTGGTATTAGTTGCCCAGCGGGTAGTGGTACCGCTGGTGCCTCCGCTATAATGGGGCCTAGCACCGAGGCCTCTTCACTCGGTGGGCTTCCATATCGCACGTAACTGAGAAACCTAGCTAGCTCTCATCGTGGGGCCATCCTGAAAAGAAACAAGTGTGCCACTGTTAATACAGTATACCTGGTGAGCTGACACAAATTAATCACAAAGAAAACTTTTAAAACATGCATGCAATCAGTGTTTTAAATCACTGAGTCAGAAATCAGAAGTCAGGATCCTGGTGTATGGATACGTCAGCCGCCGCACCAACACTATACTTCCTGGACTGATAACCACACTCAATACCCTTAACATTATTGCTTCACATGAAGAAATTATCAAAGTCATATGTTCTGCGGTAGAACCGACTCCTCTGATACCAATTTGTCACGACCCTTCCTCGGGGCCCATGCCGTGACTACCCCAAACCCGCCACCCATTGGACAGGGGGTGGAAACTAGCACCAAAGGTGTAAATAATGATAAAAGGGAAGTCATTGACTTTATATAAGTAAAAAACAAAACAGAGTACGCAAGATGATGTAAACACTAAGTAAACTGAGTACAAAAGTAAGTATTGGAAAGTAAATGGGCCAGAATACAAACCCAACTGAAAGTAAAGTACAACAGTAAAGAAAGAACAACTACAGAAAAGTAAACCAGCAACCACTGAGTCCTTCTCTGGATATCCCACTTGAAGGGTGGGTATAGATGGTCTCCTAAGATCCTCGGTTCCGGCTGTCCGCTCCGTGTACGTCCAGCTAAGTGGTCCACCTCCAGGTATCATCCCTCCTCCACAAGACTCCACCTCAATCATTTCTATCTGTCATCTGCATCCAACACAACATAGTGCGGGCATAGCATGTGCTGGGGTGAGTATACGATACTCATTAGGGATCCCGAGACCACCGAAGGTCTCCTAGAATCCACAAAGGATAAACCAAAAAGGAAAGATACAAACATGAAGTATCAACCAACACTACTTAGGTATATGCCCATACATATAACTAAGTCATCAATTCCAGTTCATCTCCAACTCACGAGCCCATATACAACCTAGTCCACACAGGAAAGCACAACCCAGTCCACACTAGAATGAAAATAAAACACATCGATGATAATGATTGAAAGTCAAGACTCATATCACACAGGTATACTACTCATGAAGGGTGGTGGAGATGATAGATGTAGCTTCTGAATCATCTTCCCTACCGAACCCACGTAGGATCCAAGTACAGAAGTCGTCGCTGGCGAACCCACGTAGGATCCAAGTACAGTAACCATCGCTGCGGAATGCACGTAGGATCCTAGTACAGTCGTCATCACTGCCGAACCCACGTAGGATCCATGTTCAGATGTCCACGCTGCCAAACCCACATAGGATCCAAGTACAGTCATCATCTTCGTCGTACTCACAACCATCTATAGGGTTCCTGCACACAACACACTTGATTCCGGGAGGGTCCGCTCCTCGAGCCAAGGAGGTTCGATACATCAACCTTCACTAAGTCCAAGGTTTATGTATCCTAAAGGTTTGTCTCATCAAAAGTAACTCAACGCAACAGACGACACGTCAATCAGACACCCGATCTGAGAGATATTGGCTTTTCCGTCCTAGGGGCCTGGTTAGAAATATGCTTGTTTCTAACCCGGCTGATATCCAATTCATCTGAAACTCACGTAGAATATTTCAAAAGGACTACTCATCGAAATAGTTCTAGAGTCGCACAAGGTGCATCGATCAGACGCGCGGCCCTTAAGTTATTCACATGTAAGTGAATAATGGGCCCGACCCGTTTAACCCAGTGGGCCGATCGGTCTGGTTGACCCAATTTAACGGGTCCGACCCAGTAAGAGTGTCGGACTGGTCTGATGAAAAACATAACTCATCCCAAAGGGATGCGGCCTGTCCCGAAGTGGTGCGGCCCTGCCTGGCCCAGCAGGGTGCGGCCCAGCCCGCCCTGGCTTGGCCCGGCCTGACCTGAGGTCTATCTTCAAGAACCATCGTGCTCCCTTGAGCTGATCAAAGAGTTCATCAATCCTCGGAAGTGGATACTTGTTCTATACGGTCACCTAATTCAGGAGATGGTAGTCAACACATAGTCATAAGCTCCCATCCATATTCTTGGAGAATAAAATCGGAGAAGCCCAGGGTGAACACAAGGTCGGATGAATCCCTTGCCCTGCAAGTCCTCCAACTGTACCCGTAGCTCCTGAAACTCAGCGGGAGCCATCTGATATGCTGGAGTAGATATCAGGGCAATCCCAGGGTACATTTCAATGTAGAAATCTACCTCTCTGCAAGGAGGTAGTCCTGGAATGTCACCAGAAAAAACGTCCGCATATCAACAGGAAAACTCAGACTCCGCACATAAACCACTCCGAGGATGAGAATAGCCAACTGATGTGTGATTGGCTACACTATCCTCTAAGTAAGTCCATCCTGAGCTGTAAAGGCTCCCTTATCGCCGGTGAAGGTGAACCTGCTCCCATCTGTGCGGACACACCACACGTTGTTCCTAATACAGCCGATCTGCGCATGGACTGTAGATAACCAATCCATGCCCAAGATGACTTCGTAAGGCCTCTACGCCTCTACAAGAAGATCCCACTTGAATATCTCATCTCCTAGAGCAATATCACATTGCTGGCACCAGTGTGTAATCGTTGAGTCTGCTCTCATAAGAGTCTCCAGCCGTAAGGATTGATCCAACGGCTCTGTCAGAATCTCCGAGCTCTAAACAAGGGAAGTGGCAATAAAAGAATGACTCGCTCCTGTGTCTAGAATAACTGCAGCAAGGGTGTAGTAGACATAGATAGTACCTCGAATCATCTCAGGTGCGCCGTTTTCGTAAGCCTCCACTGCCTGAAGTTGAGCATGCCTCTGTCCGCCAGCTCCTTGTGGTTTTGGTGGACCTCGTGGTGGTGGTGGTGGTAGAGAATCAAAGCGTCACCCACCACCCACTGCTTGGCCAGCTCCTCTGCCTCATCCACATGCTCCTTGTAGACCGCCATGGATGAACCTCTACCTTTTCCTGTGTGGTCCCTCAACCGTCTGTTGCTCCTCTACATGGAGGGTCGGGTAGTCACGAGCCATGTGGCCCTTCCTGCCGCATGCATAGCACTGTCTGCCTCTCATATGATTGGCTCGGCTGCGTGTTCCCCGCACCTCCGATCCAGTATCCTGAGGTCTCCCACCTGATGGCCTGGTCTGTTTGGACCTCTACGACATTTGTCTACTTACGGTTTCAGAAAACTCCGCAACGTGTCGCCCTGCGGTAGGCCTCGCTACTGGCGTAGGCTTAACAAGGAAGCTCTCGAAAAGTAGGGCTCGCTCCAGTACACCTACTTACGTTGTAATGCTGAGGGAGATCATCGAAGACATGATCTCATGCCTCAGTCACTACTCGAAGGTCTGGTCCCAGAAGAATGGGTCCCGTACCATGTTCATGGAGTAGCGTGAGAGGTCGGTAAATCTCGCCGAGTACTGGGCTACTGTCATGCTTCCCTGTCGCAGATGTAGTAACTCCTGGATGCGCACCGCATGGAGCGTGGCTAGAATAAACTCTGAGAGGAAGAGGCTCTTGAAGTCCGCCCAAAGTAGAGATGCCTCGTCGTGCACCTGGAGCATCAGGATCCACCATCTACCTGGTGCTGCTTGCGGGAGACTCGCGACAATGATCACCATAAGATCTGCTGGTTTCCCTTCCAATCTGATGACTCAGACGACAGCCTCTATCCAATACTTGGATGCCTCAGGGTCCGTATCTTCACGAAACCTGGGCATCCTCTGTTGCTAAAACTCATGCAGTGCACTTAGGTGGCGTGCATTCTCCGCTGCTGGAGATGGTGGTATCAGTGGCCCAACGGGTTGTGGTACTGCTGGTGCCTCCGCTGTAATGGGGACCTACACCGAGGCATCATCGCTCGGTGGTCTTTCATCTCACACTTAACTAGGAACCCTAGCTGGCTGCCATTGTGGGGCCATGCTGAAAACAAACAGGTGCACCACAGTTAATACAGTATACCTAGTGAGCTGACACAAAGTAGTCACACAAAAAACTTTGGAAACACACATGCAATCAGTGTTTTCGAGCACTGAGTCAGAAATCAGATTTCAGGATCCTAGTGTATGGATACGTTGGCTACCGCACCAATACTGGACTTCCTGGACTGATAACCACACTCAATACCCTTAGCACTATTACTTCATAGAAAGAAATTATCAGAGACCTACTTTCTGTGGAAGAACCGACTCCTCTGATACCAATTTTTCACGAACCGTCCTCGGGGCCCGTGTCGTGACTACCCTAAGCCAGCCTTCCATAGGCCAGGGGCTGGTGACTAGCACCAAAGTTATAAATCCTGACAAAATGGAAGTAATTTCCTTTATATAAGTTAAAAAACACAACAAAGTATGCAAGATGAAGTAAACACTAAGTAAAATGAGTACAAAAGTAAGTACTAGAAAGTAAATGGGCCAGAATACAAACCCAGCTGAAAGTACAGTACAACAGTAAAGAAAGAACAGCTGTAATAAAGTAAACCAACAACCACTGAGTCCTCCACTGGATATCCCACCTAAAGAGTGGGTACATATGGTCTCCTCAGCTCCTCGGGTCTGACCGTACGCTCCGTGTACATCCTGCCAAGTGGTCCACCTCTAGGTATCATCCCGTTCCACAAGACTCCACCTCTATCAGTGCTTCCTGTCGTCTGCATCCAACACAACGTATTACGGGCATAGCCCGTGTAGGGGTGAATATACGATACTCAATAGGGACCCCGAGACCTCCGAAGGTCTACCAGAATCCACAAAGGATAAAACACAAAGGAAAGACACAAACACAAAGTATCAACCAACTCTACTTAGGTATGTTCCTATACATATACCTAAGTCATCGATTCCAGTTCGACACCAACTCACGAGCCCAAGTACAACCCAGTACACACAGGAAAGCACAACCCAGTCCACACATGAAAGCAAGTCAAACACATAGATGATAATGATTGAAAGTCAAGACTCAGCTCACATAGGAATACTACTCACTAAGGGGGGTGGAGATGATATATGTAGCCTCCGAATTATCTTCCCTACCGATCCCACATAGGATCCAAGTACAGAAGTCGTCGATGTCGAACCCACGTAGGATCCAAGTACAGTAACCATCGCTACCAAACCCACGTAGGATCCTAGTACAGTCGTCATCCCTGCCGAACCCACGGAGGATCTAAGTACACTCTTCCTCGCTGTCAAACCCACGTAGGATCGAAGTAAAGTCTTCATCATCGTCACAGGCACAGCCAGCTCTAGGGTTCTTGCACACAACACACTCGATTCCGGGAGGTTCCGCTACTCGAGCAAAGGGGGGTCGATACATCAACTGTCACAAAGTCTAAAGTTGATGTATCCCGAAGTTCCGTCTCATCAAAAGGAACTCAATGCAACAGACAGTGCATCAGTAGGATGCTCGGTCTGAGAGATATTAGCTTTTCCGTCCAAGGGGCCTGGTTAGAAATATGCTTGTTTCTAACCCGACTGATATCCAATTCATTCAAAACTCACTTAGATTTTTGAAAAATGACCGTCTCATCGAAAGAGTCCCATTTCCGCAAACGGCGCGTCGATCGGACGTGCGGTAATTAAGTTATTCACGTTTAAGTGAATAACGGGTCCAACCCGTTTAGCCCAATGGGTCGATGGGTCGAGTTGAGCCAGTTTGACGGGTCCGACCCAACAGGAGTGTTGGACTGGTCGAAAGAAAAAACATAACTCAGCTCAAAGGGACGTGGCCCGGACCAGCCTAGTGCGGCTTGGTTGGCTTGACCGACTGGACAAGTGGCTCAGCCGAAGCCGAGCGGGTTCCAAGGGGGGGGGGGGGCGGTCTTCTGCACCAGCGGTGCCAGGAAGCACCTCCCTTCCCCAAACAGGCCGGCTAGACCAGCCGGTCTTCTGCGCACGCGGCCCGCATGGGTGGGATTCCAGTCTTCCAGGACGGTTCCCTCTTGGGGCCGTGGTCTAGCTCCGCCCGGCCAGCCGACGGGCTGACTGATCCTCTAGCACAGCGCCCTCCTGGCGCCACGACTCCACTTCTCTCGGCCAGCCGACGGGCCAGCCGGTAATTTCACCGAAGTGGCCCGTGTAACGTCCTGCGTTGATTCCCGCACAACCGATGCGATGGCGCCGGTTCCCTTCGCCACGTTCCCGGCACGGCGCAACGGCTCCATGCTTCCTTCACCACCAATTGCCAATTATAAAATAATAAATGAGAACAACGGAGGGTTGTCGGGCTGTGTTCGTTCGGCCTGCACCCTCCGAGTAAAAAGATAGAAAACAACCATATTCAAACAACGATTTCCAACGAGTACGGGGTATGAAAACATCCACTTTCAAGAGTAAACCCCTACCTCAATAATAGATGTCGAACTTCAGCGTCGTGGTAGACGGCGTCACGAGATAAGGATTCGTAGACGTCAAAGTAGAGTGTCCGAGGAGGAAGCGGCATCTCCCCGCTTTATCACAGAGAGAAGAAAACAAGGCGTGATGTCATTGCCCAGTTCCCGTGTCGGTGTCTCCGCCCTTGTTGCAGAGGAAGATGAGGATGGAGAATTCGGGGTCACCGAGTCGAAGTTCTTCATCGAAGAGTTGGCGTTCTTCAACAAAGGAGATGAAGAGTTCTTCAAAAGTCTAGAGCTCTCTCCCCAAAATCTCAACACAACAAGCCAACCAAAAATAAAATAAGGCTTCTCCTTATTTTATTAATTCATGCCATGCATTCAAAATACAAAATTCAAAATCCAATTCACTTAATTAATTAAACCATGACTTGTCTAATTAATTAGGTGATAGGTTGGTATATTTTAATGAGGGAGAGAGGGGAGAGGAAGAGTTACTCAAATAAATTTAAGGGGAGGTGTCATCATTAAACAAATGAGTTTAATGGGTGGTTTTAGGGGTTTTAGGGAATGTGAAGGGTTGGGGCTTGTGTGGGCCCCACCTCACAAATATCCTCACAAGGGTAGTTAGAGGCCCACCCCAACTCCCCCATGTAGGATATAACCACTTAGATATAGAATAAAAATTGTTCCACATTTTTATTCACTTCTTACTTAATCCACAAATTTTAACTTCTCCTCCCGCACAAACACAACTATGGTAAAGGTCCCCTTAAGCAATTATCGGCGTTGCAAATTCATCGGTGCCCTTAGATTTTAATTATGAGCACCGGTTCAAAAGATAGAAAAACCCGCTCATTCGATTACTAAACGTACCCGAGCTAAATTTCAAAAATTGATTTGGAGCACAACGGGGCGCAGAATCAAGTGCCGTCAGAAGCCACAGACTCATAAAATCCCAAAGTATTTAATAAAAAATTTTCCTTGAAATTTCCGTTTCTTTACATGGATGATATATGATGTTGGAATATCAAAAGACCTAAGGAAGTTTGGGGTACAGGCTTATGAAGATCATACTATGAATGTATTCAAGATATATAGTTTCCTATTATTTATAGGTTAATACCACCATCTTATGCAGGACCTCTTCCAGTTGGAAGTGATGATCGTGACCCTGAACAAGAAGCAGGTGAAGTTCCTATGGTCAAATTATTATGAGTAATCCTTTCAATGGTTCAAAGGTAGGTTTTTGTATACACCCATCCATGAATTTTAAAAGTTAGGTTAGGAGAACCTATTTTACATTTATTCCAAAGAAGTAAGCCTTAGGGATGATCTGATTTATGGTAATTGAATGACTGCTTATGGGTATAAGAAGTTGATCCCTCATGAGAGGAACTACCCACAAAATGATATAGAGCTATCAAGAGTGGTGTACAGACTAAGATGCTAGTGTTACTACATTCTAGGTGAGAAATTAATTTTGTACACTGGCCATAAGATCATCACATATATCATTTATTAGAGGTACTTGAACCTCCAAAAAAAGAGGTGGGTCAAGTAACTACAGTCATTTGATTTTTTTATGTCATATAATCTTAAAAAAAGAATGTTATTTCCAATTCATTGAGTACAAAAACATAGGTGTGAGGTTTCTAGGTAGCTAGTGGCGAGTGGAAGATGATGATCCTCTTAGCTAAGATGAATTTGGTTTAGGAGTATCAGAGAAGAGAGACCTTAATGTCTCTAAGTATTTCATACTCACTCCCTAAGAGAGTGAAGGATAGTAAGTTATCTAACTCATATTTCATAGGGATGAGGTATATTATATACTATAAGAATTTACTGGATGATTTTCCTTTAATACAGATGAGGTCCTATATATGTGAGGTTGGGTTGTAGTCCCTAGAAGAATACATGAGCATCCCATTGAATATTCAAATGCCTCAATATGGGATCTTTACCTAGGTCTTATAAAGATGTATCATGGCATTTAGAGGTCGAAATGGAGGAACAAGATGAATAAGCTCAAAGTTGGATTCATTTCATGATGTTTTACCTATCAATAAGTAGATTTAAAAACACAAATGACCTGCTGGTCTTTTTTAATCATTACACATTCTCTGGAGGAAGTAGTATGATGCGACTTTAAATTTTTTTGTAGGATTACCATGGTTGATATAGTATAGTTCATCATGGATATATTGTTGAAATTTTTCGATTTTATAATGATCTAAAAAACCCATTCCATCAATTAGATGAGATGAATATATATTCCAGATATAATTCATATACATTGGGTACCTAGAAGCATTGTTTTTTTGAATTCCCAATTTACATTGGGCTTCTTGAAAGGTTAATCAATGGTGGTTTTGATGAATAATCAATCCTCAAACCAATGAGAAGTATCAGGGTACTATTTTGGTGTTGGAGGAAATGCTACATGCATGAATCCTTGAAAATGGTGGTTCATGGGAGAACCACCCCCTTTTTATGGTTTTTTAAAAAATATATCAGGATTTTATTTTGATGGTTCCTTTTGAATATTTATATGGTAGACTATTTTGATCAACACTATATTCCCTAGAAGTCAAAGAGCCTACTAGTAGTAGGAAGATTCTTATACATGAGTGATCTGAGAATATTCAGAAGATTAATAAGTGTTTGGAGACCACTTAGAATAGGAAGATATCATATACCAGCTAGTGATTTCATCCTTTGTTGTTTGAGGTTATTGACTAATAATTTCTACGAGTGTCACTTCATTTGAGACACATTCATATTTAGAGGTAAGAGAAGTTAGTTCCCAGGTTTAAGGGGTCCTTGTCATTTGGCCTTGTGAATTAGTTTCATTGAATATTAGTTATATTATTATCAAATATAAAATATTATGAATGAATAATTTCACATATTTTAGCTTTATAGATACCATCCTGACACTTTTGATGTGATCATTGTTGATGAAGTTTGATATATGGGTGTAGTGGCTGAATCATTTCACTGATGACACTTTATAATGCTTGATAGTGCATCTCAAAAAACAAACATTTTATAATGGGGATGTTCTAACAAACTGAAGCAGTATGAGTTATGAAATAAATTTAATTTTGATAGAAATTTATAAATTTTAGTGTATTTGGGATGTTTTAGGTGTTGGTATGGGACATACGGGTGAGTTTTAGTAGTTATCCTAGGATCTAGGTAGTGATAATGTTGTAGGTGTCTCGTCACACCACAACATAAGGAATTATTGCATAAAAAGGTTTACATAAGATTAATTTTGGGCTACATATGGTAACTTTTTTTATAGCAGGTCAAGGTTTATATTGTAGAGGAATAGGGAGGTGCAGTGACAAGGGTTGTGTAAAAGTAATTCGAGAGTCATGTAAGAGTATCTCTTGGGATGTGAAAGCTTAAATTCCTCTACATGTAGCTGGTTATGACGCAACCCCCTATGTTGTGCCATGAATGCCTACTCTATGGGTTGGTGTCAAATCAAAGTACATGAAGGTTTCAATAGGAAGACAAAATATTGGGAAGTGTTGCATTATGAAGGTTGTGTCTGTGCTGTGATGTCGTGCCAGTGGAGAAGCATTGTGCCACAATGAGGGAGTCTACACTGTGAAGGCCAGGGTATCAAGTTTCTTAACTTTTCCCTCGAGTAGGGTGTTGTGAAATGACTCTTATAATAACATCGCATCACAACTCCAATAATATTTTTGAGATTAATTTTTTAATTAATTTATGTGTTTAGATATTTATATTACTAATGAATATACCATTTTCTCAATTGTAGTAACTCTAGATCCATATCAATGTTACTTTTCTTTCTATGTTTAGATCTCTTTCATCGAGGCCCAAACGCATGATCCGTCTATAATAGGAGGTTTTCTACAATAAGGATAGTGCTCCTAATTTGATTTTCTTTATTTCTCTTACTATTTTTCTATATATTATTAGCTATTTTTTAATTTTCCAAGTTTTCAGGTTTTGTGATTTCAACCGATTGGAGTTGAATCAATGGGTGATATTCAATGAAGAGGACTCTAATATCCCGATGCAAGTGGTCCATTACTTTCTCATTTGTTTTTAATTATTTTTTATACATTTTGTGAAATGCAAGATAATGTTTTTTATTTCATATGCACTATAATTAAATTAAATTGGATCTTTTAAATCATTATAGTATGAGTGGAACCTGGAAGGCCGTGAGTGGCCCATGATAGGTGTGTATTGACACAATTGGTCATAGATTACCAATTATTTTATGAAATTGAGTTTAAAACCATGATATTTTCCCCATAATGTATTTTAATGATTGGGAATGACCCTAGGAGCCTTGTGTGGCGGCCTAGTGCTTTCACTGATAAGGAATTACATGAGAAACTAGAAATTATAGGGGTGAGATAGCCTAAGATTGGAAATTTGATGTGGTTTGATTGATTATAATTATTTAAATTTATGTGTTATATAATTATCATGTCTTTAAATATATCTTGAGTGATAACATATTCATATTGAAAAGTTCATGGTATATGGAGGCGCCGCCTCAACCTTTTGTGTAATAATGGTATATAGACCACTCTGTATTATGTAGTGGTATATCCCCCACTTGATCTATATTAGAGGTTGATGAGAGCCTAATTTTGATATTTTTTTCATTTTAATTAATTTTTCATGAACTAAAAATTTTAATTAATAATTAGGAATTAATAATATTTATTAGTTTTAGAATAATTTTAGAATTAATTTTTAAATTAACTAATTTTATGATTTCTATTAATTTATTATTTTTAGAATAAATTCTAGATTATTCCACTCTAAAAATTGAATTATCAATTATTTTTAGGTTTTTCAGGAGAATAGAATGAATTTTGGTGGATCACATGTGATTAAATTAGTTTTTAATTAAAGGTGTATGATTCATTTGGATGGTACACATGCTATGTTAGATAAAAATCCCTATAATGAAGGTTGTTTCAGATTAAAATTACCTATTTCTATAATAAAATATGTTACTACACATTCACATCATATTAAATTATGGGAATTATATTCCCCATGTTATATTGACATGGTTTGGATGAATTATACAGGTGATTGACCCTGAAACATATATATCTATGTAATAAATACAACCATGGGTGAGAGATATTTATTACATCTATTAAAAAATAACAGTGTAAGATTAAAATAGGTTATTAACAAGTTACATAATATTAACACAATAATTCTAAAATCTATGTGTGATTAAACGAGAAATAAAAAAAACAGTTTATGAATGAATCCTTATGGGTAATTCACCAGTAATGAAATGGGGTGACTATTTGTAAATAAGAATAGTAGAATATGATCTGGGACATCACAAAGGGTTTATTAAGATCTTTATTCAACACCTAGGGCTCAAATCTTAGTGAACTTAAAAATCATAGTGGATGGTTTTTTTGAATAACTCTAGAAGCACATGGAGTGATTGAAATACTCACATTAAGTTATTGATGAAATCCATGAACACGTTTTCTACATACATGATTTAGGCATAAAATAAAATATTCCAATTAAGCAATCTATTACTATTTCAAGAAACAATTTATGAAGTTACTTCATGTGTCAAGAATGCATCCATTTGGGATCAAATGGATCATATGAGCTATTATATGAGTGGGGGTAGATGATACTTGATTCCATGGAACCTCTTATTGAGAGGAATATATCTACATTCAATGAATCTAAATATACACATTGTCTGATCCTATTATTAAATAGTGAATAAAATAGATTCTTTGAAGACTATAAGAAGAGTAGAATATCATTTTGATTGGGGTTTAACACTTTCATATTTATATAGATCTTTGTTATCACGACCCATCCTTGGGGCCCATGCCGTGACTACCCCAAGCCCGCCTTCCATAGGCCAAGGGCTGGCGACTAGCACAAAAGGCGTAAATCCTAATAAAAGGGAAGGAATTGCCTTTATATAAGAAAACAAACACCACAGAGTAAGCAAGATGAAGCACACACTAATTAAACTGAGTATAAAAGTAAGTGCTGAAAATTAAATGGGCCAGAATACATACCCAACTGAAAGTACAGTACAACTGAAAAGAAAGTACAATAGCAGTAAAGTAAATCAGCAACCACTGAGTCATCCTCCGGATATCCCGCCTGGAGGGTTGGTACAGATGGTCTCCTCAGCTCCTCGGGCCCGACCGTCCGCACTGTATACGTCCCGCCTGATATTCCACCTCCAGGTACCATCCCGCTCCACAAGCCTCAACCACGATCAGCACTGTCCGTCATTTTCAACCAACACAACGTAGTGCGGGCATAGCCCGTGTAGGGGTGAGTATACAATACTCCGTAGGGACCCGAGAACCCCGATGGTCTCCCAGAATCCACAAAGGATAAACCACAAAGGAAGGTTACAAACACGAAGTATCAACCAATTCTACTTAGTTATATGCCCATACATATACCTAGGTCATCATTTCCAGTTCGGCTCCAAATCTCGAGCCCAAGTACAACCCAGTCCACACAGGAAAACACAACCCAATCCACACAGGAAAGCAAGTCAATCATATCGATGATAATGATTGAAAGTCAAGACTCATCCCACACAGGTATACTACTCACAAAGAGGGGTGGAGATGATAGATGTAGCCTCGGAATCATCTCCCCTACCGAACCCACGTTGGATCCAAGTACAAAAGTCATCACTGCCAAACCCACGTAGGATCCTAGTACAGTAACCATCACTGCCGAACCCACGTAGGATCTATGTACAGTCGTCCTCGCTGACGAACCCATGTAGGATTCAAGTACAGTTGTCCTCATTGCCAAACCCATGTAGGATCCAAGTACAGTCATCATCGTCATTGAACCCATGGAGGATCCAAGCGCGGTAGTCATCGCAGTGGCAGCCAGCTCTAGGGTTTCTGTACACAGCATACTCGATTCCAGGAGGATACGCTCCTCAAGTAAAAGGGGTGGATACATCAACCGTCAAGAAGACCAGAGATGATGTATCCCAATGTTCAGTCCCACGTCATAGGGGAAAACCCAAGCAGAACGTGCACAAGTCACAGAGAACAAGACAACCAAGCCATTTTCCTAAAGTACACAGCATGTAGGTAAGTGATACACACTGTGTCATCAGACACTGGGTACTGCCCATGTGAAATGTCTCGTGTTGCAGGGCTAGTCATGTAAATAATTAAGTACAAGGTGTGTGGTATGGTTACACACCATGTCTTCAGTCCACGGGTACTGTCCGTATACCACAGCCCGTGTTGAAGGGTTCTTCATGTAAAAAGTAAGTACACGGCGTGTGGTATGGTTACACGCCGTGTCCAAACTTCTGGGGTCTGCTCCGTGTACGCTGACCATGCCTAGCCATGTGGTGGAGTACCTGCCCGTGTACTCCACCCTGTGTCCGTGTATTCCTGGAAGACACACCGAGTCATCACGCAGCCGCTTCTTCCATGGAGAAGGTAGTACACACCGTGCCCCTGGCCATTTGGTTATGCCCTTGTCCATGTATCCTCCAGATTACACGTCGAGTCTCACGAAGCCGCTTCTGCCATGGTGAGGTAGTACACGCCGTGACCCTGGCCGTGTGGTTCTGCCCATGTCCGTGTATCTTCCAGATTACATGCTGAGCCTCGTGAAGCCTGTTCTGCATTTCTATGATGTGAATACACGTCGTGTTACTTGGTCATATATTGATGCCAGTGTCCGTGTATTTTCACTAAATACAAGCCATGTCCATTGAACCCTCCTCTGAAAAACAGTGTGGAGATTACATGCCATGTGTATAGAGTCACACGCCATGTGTTACTTTTCTAACGCATGAAATAGAAGCCACAATATGCTTTTACTACACGGTGTGCGCTTCTGGAGTACATGCTGTGTATTCTGGAATTTTCCAGAAATGACGCCTCTGGCCTACACACCTCCCAAGGTGTCTGTTCTTTTTTCCAATGATCCGATTTCTATCGAACTTCAGATTCTGGGTCGCCCCGACGCTCTGAGTCCATTTACGATGTTTTCGGGCCTCCGGTCGGCTCCAAAAACATAACTTGATTTACTTCTCATGAACGGCCGAAGAACTCCACATATATTCACAAGAACTGCGGAGGAATTAGACCATGTTCGTTTGGTCCGGTCCCTTCCACATTAGTCTAATAACAAGTGGTTTAAGAGGAACAACAACATGTAAGGAAAACCAATCATTACTCAATCCAAACACACCCCTACCTCGAAGGAAGTTCACGGTTGTCAAGCGTCGCAGATGATGGCGTCGTTCCCATCGTCGTTGGTATCTCCTCTCTTGTCATGAAGGAGGAAGAGGATAAAGAATATCAGGACCGCCAAGTCGATGTTCTTCGTCGGAGTCATGGTGTTCTTCAACAAAGGTGATGAAGTTCTTCAAGGAAATTAGAGTTCTCTCCCTAAAACTCTCACACAACCAGCCAACAAAATAAAATAAGGCCTCCCCTTATTTTATTATTTTGCCAAGAATTTCAAATTTCCAAAATTCAAACACATCATTCAATTAATTAAATTAGTGTGTGTTGGCATTAAATTAATGTGAGGAGATAAGAAGTCACCCAATTAATGGGGAAGTTAAACCAAGTTAAGATGAGTTACACAACCTAAGCGGGGGGTTTAGAGGAGTTAGGGAATGTGAAGGGTTGGGCTCGTGTGGGCCCCACACCACCTTTATCCTCTCATGTGTAGTTAGTAACTAGTGGGTCCCACCCCAACTCCCACTCCTAGGATAAAAGCACTTAAGTTTGGAATAAAATTTGTATCTCAAATTTTATTCAATTCTTTATTAATCCGAAAAATTTAACAACTCCTCCCGAGAAAACCCACCTTTGGTAAAGGTCCTCTTAAGTAATTGATGTCGCTGCAATTTCATTCGTGCCCTCAGATTTCAATTCTATGCACCGGTTCAAAAGATAAAAAACCCGCTCTTTCATTCACTAAACGTACCCGAGGTAAACTTCGGAAATTGATTCTGGGAACACTGGGCCTTGGAATCAGGTTCCGTCGGAAACTGCATACTTGTAAAATCCCAAAGAATTAAAAAAAATTCCCTTGAAATTTTTGGGTCTTTACATTACTCCCAAATCAGGGCTTTACTTCTCCTTAAAGCTTCATCAAAAACTAGGGAAAAAAATGAGGGTATTGTGCACGCATCTGAGCCTCCCGCTCCCATGTGCTCTCCCAGAGGTTCCCATGCTGCCACCTGATGCGAACTAGAGGAACCGATCATCCGCATAGGACCCGCTCTTGTTGATCCTCGATCGCCACTGAAACCTCCGAAAATGTTTCCCTGTCATTGATGTCCATCTCCCCGTGATCAACGATATGTGTCGGTTCATGCACGTATCTCCTCAAATGAGATACGTGGAAGACGTCGTGCACCCGGTTCAACTGAGGTGGAATACCCAGGCAATAAGAAACCTTGCCTACCCTGTTGAGAACCTGGAATTGTCCGATGAAGCGCATAGATAATTGTCCGCCCCGGCCAAATATCCATAACCAACGTCGAGGTGAGACCCATAAGAAAACGCGTTCTCCATCTTCGAACTCTAGTGGTCTCTGCCTCTTATCAGCATAGGATTTCTATCGGCTCTGTGTAGTCCTCATCCGTTCCTGGATAATTTGCACCTTCTCTGTCGTAGCCTAGACCATCTCTGGTTCTACAAGTGCTGACTCCCCAGGGTCTGTCTAGCACAGAGTTGATCTGCAAGTTCATCCGTACAATTCCTTGTATGGTGTCATCCCGATGGTGGAGTTGTATCTGTTGTTGTATGCAAACTCCACCAAGGGTAGGTGATCCTCTCAGTTGCGACCAAAGTTGAGGACACATGCATGGAGCATGTCCTCAAGTGAATGTATGATCCTCTCTATCTGGCCATCTGTCTGAGGGTAAAAGGCGGTGCTCAGGCGTAGTTGCGTCCTAAAATCCTCCTGTAACCACTTCTAAAGCCGGTAAGTAAAGCGAGTGTCAGGATCTGAGAAGATAGACGATGGCATACCATGAGTCCGTATAATCTCCTGAACGTAGAGGCATCCCAAGCTCTCCACTGAGCCCTGATCTCTGATAAGTAAGAAGTGGTCAGACTTGGTGAGTCAGTCAACAATCACCCAGATGGAGTTGTGTCCTCTGGAAGTACGTGGAAGCCCCGTCACGAAATCCATGGATATCCTATCCCACTTCCACTCCGGGACCTCTAAGGGCTGCACTAAGCCTTTCGGTACCTGGTGCTCCGCCTTCACCTGTTGTCAAGTGAGGCATCGTGAAACAAACTCAGCCAAAACCTTCTTCATACATGGCCACCAGTGCTATCGTCTGAGATCCTGATACATCTTTGCTACACCTGGATGTACCGCCAAAGGGGAAGTGTGAAACTCCCTCAGCACCTCCTCCTGTAGTGCAACTGGTACCATGGTACGTCCTCTTAAAAGGATGATGTGCTCTCCTCCTATAGAAAATCCATCAGGTGATTGTCCTGAGGATATTTGTGCATGTCGCGTCTCATAGTCAACGTCCCCACGCTGTGCCTCTCTGACCCACTGAAGTATTGGAGGAGTAACTGTGAGTGAATGTGGAAAGGTTGCTCCATCACTATCTACAAAGGATATCTGCAACGTGACTAGCTGCTCTGTCACCTCTCGAAGTAGTTGTATGCCCGACCTCCCGCTTAGAGCATTAGCTACTACGTTCCCCTTACCAGGAGTACTAACTATCTCAAAGTCATAGTCCTGTAAGAACTCAAGCCATCGTCGTTGTCTCAGGTTCAGGTCCTTCTGCGAGAAGATATACCTGGGACTCTGGTGGTCAGAGTAGAGTGTAAAGCGTTCACCCATCCGATAGTGCCGCCACACCTTCAAGGCAAAGACCACTGCTGCTAACTATAGGTCATGGGTATCATAGTTTTGCTCGTGATCCCTCAACTATCATGATACATAAGCAATCACAGCCCGCTCCTACATCAGGAAACAGCCGAGTCTGGTCCCTGTTACATCGCAGTAAACTACGTACCCTACGCCCTCCTCTGGTAGTCTCAAAATGGGAGCACTAGTAAATCTCTGCCTCAGCTCCCGGAAGCTCTGCTGACATCTATCTGACCACACGAAGGGTTTCCCTTTCTTCATCAAAGCTGAAAGTGGTGCTGTAACTCTGGAGAAGTCTGGCACAAATCTCCAATAATACCCAGCCAGACCTAAGAAACTCTGCACCTCTGTCAGTCTCCTGGGTGGCTCCCAAGCTAGTACTGCCTCGATCTTCGTAGGATCCACCGCAACTCCCTCCTCAAAGATTAAGTGCCCCAATAAGTGGACCTCTCAGATGTAGAACTGACACTTGGAGAGATTACCATAAATCTGGTGCTCTCAGAGTGTGTCCAATACAACCCGCAAGTGGTAGGAATGCTCCTCCTCAGTAGTCGAGTAAATTAGTATGTGGTCGATGAAGACTATGCCAAATCGATCGAGGTAAGGATGGAAGATCCTGTTCATGAGACTCATGAACACTGCTGGAACATTGGTTATGCCGAAAGGCATAACCAAGAATTCATAGTGGCCATAATGACACCTGAAGGCCATGTTCTGCGCATCCTCATCTCGAACTCTGAGCTGATGATAGCCCGACCTGAGGTCTATCTTCGAGAACCAGCGTGCTCCCTTGATCTGATCGAAGATGTCGTCAATCCTTGGAAGTGGATAACTGTTCTTCACAGTCACCTGATTCAGGAGACGGTAGTCTACACATAGTCGCAATCTCCCGTTTGCCTTCTTGGCGAACAAAATCGGGGAAGCCCAGGGTGAAACATTGGGTCAAATGAATCCCTTTCCCTGCAAGTCCTCCAGCTGCACCCGTAGCTCACGACGCTTAGCGGGAGCCATACGATATGCTGGAGTAGATATCAGGGCTATCTCGAGGTACATGTCAATATAGAAGTCTACCTCTCTGCGAGGAGGTAGTCCTAGAACGTTGTCAGGAAAAACGTCCGCATAATAATCCACCACAATAGGAAAACTCAGAATCCGCACATCAATTTCTCCTAGGATGAGTTGAGCCAACTGATAGGTGATCGGCTACCCTCTCCTCTGCATGAGTCCATCCTACGCTGCAAAGGCTCCCTTCTCACAAGTGAAGGTGAACCTGCTCCCATCTGTGCGGACACACCACACTTTGCTCCTAATACAGTTGATCTGGTCATGGACTGTAGATAACCCATCCAGGACCAAGATGACATCATAAGGCCTCAACGCCGCTACAAGAAGATCTCAGCCGAAGATCTCGCCTTCTAGTGTAAGATCACACTACCGGAACCAGTGCGTAATCATCGAGTCTGCTCCCGTATGAGTCTCTAGCCATAAGAATCGAGCCAACAGCTCTGTCGGAATCTCTGAGCTCTGAACAAAGGCAGTGGAAATAAAAGAATGACTCGCTCCTATGTCTATAAGAACTGCAGCAAGGGTGGAATAGACACATATAGTACCTTGAATCATCTCAAGTGCACCGTGGTCATAAGCCTCCACTACATGAAGCTGAGCTTGCCTCTGCCTGTCAGCTCCTTGTGGTCAGGGTGGACCTCCTAGTGGTGGTGTTGGTAGAGCCTCAAAGCGTCGCCCACCACCCACTGCTCGGCTAGCTCCTCTACCTCATCCGCCTGCCCCCTAGGGACCGACATGGTCGAACCTCTTCCTCTGCCTGGGTGGTCCGTCAACCATCTGTTACTCCTATGCATGGTGGGTCGGGCAGTCACGAGCCATGTGGCCCTGCCGCCGCATGCATAGCACTGTCTGCCTCTCATATGACTCGCCCCACTGCATGTGCCCCGCAAATCCGTACCAGTATCCTGAGGTTGCCCTGCTGATGGACTGGTTTGCTTGGACCTCTGAGACACCTGTCTACTTCCGGCTGCAGAAGAATCTGCTACGTGCCGCCCTGCGATAGGTCTCACTGCTGGTGAAGGCTCAGCAAGAAAAATCATCACAAGAAGGGCTCGATCTAGTACTCCTGCCTATGTCGGAATACTAAGAGAGATCTTCAAAGATCTAATCTCTTGCCCCAATCCCTGCTCGAAGGTCCGGGCCCGGAAGAGTGGGTCACGTACCATGTCTGTGGAGTAGCGTGAGAGATTAGTAAATCTCACCGAGTAGTAGGATACTGTCATGCTGCCATGCCGCAGCTATAGTAACTCCTAGATGCACACCGCACGGAGGGTTGCTGGAATGAACTCCGAGCGAAAGAGGCTCTCGAAGTCCGTCCAAAGTAGTGATGCCTCATCGTGAACCTGGAACATTAGGCTCCACCATCTACCTGCTGCTGCGTGCAGGATACTCGCCGCAAGGATCAGTATGAGGTCAGCTGGTGTCCCTACTAATATGAAGACTCAGACAACAGCCTCCAGCCAGTCCTCAGCTGCCTGAGGGTCCGTCTCTCCGCAGAACCTGGGTGGCCACTGATGCTGAAACTCATGCAGTGCACTCAGGAGACGTGCACTCTCAGCGGCTGGGGCTACTGACATCGGTGGCTCAGTGGGTAGAGGTACCGTCGGTGCCTCTTCTGTAATGGGGCCCTACACCGAGGCCTCATCGCTCGGTGGGCTGCCATCCCGCACGTAACTGGGAACCCTAGCTGGATACCATCATGGGGCCATCCTAAAGAGAAACAAGTGCACCACGGTTAATACAGAATACCTGGTGAGCTAACACAATGTAATCACCAAGAAAACTTTTTAAACACATGTGCAATCAGTGTTTTCGAGCACTGAGTCGTAAATCATAAGTCAGGGTCCTGGTGTATAGATATGTCGGCCACCGCACCAACACTAGACTCCCTGAACTGACAACCACACTCAATACCCTTAACGCTATTGCTTCACACAGAAGAAACTTATCAGAGTCCTGAGTTCTGTGGTAGAACTGACTCCTCTAATACCAATTTGTCACAACCCGTCCTCGGGGGCCCATGTCGTGAATACCCCAAGCCTTCCTTCCATAGGCCAGGGGATGGCGACAAGCACCAAAGGCGTAAATACTGATAAAAGAGAAGGCATTGCCTTTATATAAGAAAACAAACACCAGAGAGTATGCAAGATGAAGTAAACACTATGTAAACTGAGTACAAAAGTAAGTGGTGAAAAGTAAATGGGCCAGAATACAAACCCAACTGAAAGTACAGTACAACTGAAAAGAATGTACAACAGTAGTAAAGTAAATCAGCAACCACTGAGTCATCCTCCGGCTATCCCACCTGAAGGGTGGGTACAGATCGTCTCCTCAGCTCCTCGGGCCCGGTCGTCCGCACCATGTACTTCCCGCCTGATAGTCCACCTCCGAGTACTGTCCCGCTCCACAAGCCTCAACCACGATCAGCGTTGTCCATCGTCTACAACCAACACAACGTAGTGCGGGAATAGCCCGTGCAGGGGTGAGTATACAATACTCAATAGGGACCCTGAGTCCCCCGAAGGTCTCCCAGAATCAATAAAGGATAAACCACAAAGGAAGGTTACAAACACGAAGTTTCAACCAACTCTAATTTGGTATATTCCCATACATATACCTAGGTCATCATTTCTAGTTAGGCTCCAAATCTCAAGTCCAAGTACAACCCAATCCACACAGGAAAACACAACCCAATACCCACATGATAGCATATTAATATTATCGATGATAATGATTGAAAGACATGACTCATCCCACATAGGTATACTACTACCTACGAGGGGTGGAGATGATAGATGTAGCCTTTGAATCATCTCCCCTGTCGAACCCACGTAGGATCCAAGTACAGAAGTCATCGCGGCCAAACCCATGTAGGATCCAAGTATAGTAATCCTCGTTGCCAAACCCACGTAGGATCCAAGTATAGTAGTCCTCACTGCCGAACCCACGTAGGATCCAAGTACATTATTCATCTTCGTAAAACCCACAGAGGATCCCAGCACGGTATTCGTCGCAGTCACAACCAGCTCTAGGGTTTCTGCACACAACACACTCAATTCCAAGAGGCTCCGCTCCTCGAGTCAAAGGGGTGGATACATCAACCATCACGAAGACCAGAGATGATGTATCCTAACATTCTGTCCCACGTCATAGGGGAAAAACCAAGCAGAATGTTCCCAAGTCACAGAGAACAAGACAACCAAGCCATTTTCCAAAAGTACACGGTGTGTAGGTAAGTGATACACACCGTGTCATCAGACACTGGGTACTGCCCATATGAAACGGCCCGTGTCGTAGGGCTAGTCATGTAAATAAGTAAGTACACAACGTGTGGTATAGTTACACACCGTGTCTTCAGTCCACAGGTACTGTCCGTGTACCACAGCCCGTGTCTAAGGTCTGTTCGTGTAAAAAGTAAGTACACGGTGTGTGGTATGGTTACACGCTAAGTCCAAACTTCTGGGGTCAGCTCTGTGTACACTGGCCATGCCTGGCCCTGTGGTGGAGTACCTGCCCATGTACTCCACCCCGTGTCTGTGTATTCCCGGAATACACGCCGAGTCATCACGTAGCCGCTTCGGCCATGGAGAAGGTAGTACACGTCGTGCCCCTGGCTGTGTGGTTCTTCCAGTGTCTGTGTATCTTCCATATTACACACCGATTATCGCGAAGCCGTTTCTTCCATGGTGAGGTAGTACGCACTGTGCCCCTGGCCGTGTGGTTCTTCTCGTGTCTGTGTATCTTCCAGATTACATGTCAAGCCTCGTGAATCCACTTCTGCCTTTCTATTATTTGAATACACGCCGTGTTACTTGGCCGTGTATTGCTATTCGTGTCCGTGTATTTTCCCTGAATACATGCCATATCCATCAAAGCCTCCTCTGAGAAACAGTGTGGAGAGTACACACCCTATGTATTAAGTCACATGACCTGTGTTACATTTCTAATGCCCTAAATAGAAGCCAAAGTACGCAATTACTACATGGCATGTGATTCTTGAGTACATGCCATGTATTCTTGAATTTTCCAAAAACGATGCCTCTGGACAGCATGCCTCCTGAGGTGTCTGTTCTTCGTTCCGATGATCCGATTTCTACAGAACTTCCGTATCTAGGTCGCCCCGATGCTCTGAGACTGTTTACGATGTTTTCGGGCCTCCGATCGGCTCTGAAAACATAACTTGATTTACTGCTCATGAACGGCCGAAGAAATCCACATATATTCACAAGAATGACGGAGGAATTAGACTGTGTTTATTTGGTCTGGTCCCTTCTGCATTAATCTGATAACAAGCGGTTTAAGAGGAACAACAACATGGAAGGAAAGCCAATCATTACTCAATAAAAACACACCCCTACCTCAAAGGAAGTTTGCGGTTGTCAAGGGCTGCAGATGATGGCGTCATTCCCGTTGTCGTTGGTATCTCCTCCCTTGTTGCGGAGGAGGAAGAGGATGAAGAATATTGGGGCCTCCAAGTTGATGTTCTTCGTTGGAGTCTTGGAGTTCTTCAACAAAGGTTATGAAGTTCTTCAAGGGACTTAGAGTTCTCTCCCCAAAATCCTCACACAACCAACCAACAAAATAAAATAAGGCCTCCCCTTATTTTATTATTTTTCCAAGCATTTCAAATTTCCAAAATTCAAACACATCATTAAATTAATTAAATTAGTGTGTGTTGGAATTAAATTAATGTGAGGAGAGGAGAAGTCACCCAATTAATGGGGAAGGTAAACCAAGTTAAGATGAGTTACACAACTTCAGAAGGGGGGGGGGGTTTAGAGGAGTTAGGGAATGTGAAGGGTTGGGCTCATGTGGGACCCACCCCACTTTTATCCTCTCATGGATAGTTAGTAACTAGTGGGTCCCACCCCAACTCCCATTCCTAGGATAAAACCACTTAAGTTGGGAATAAAATTTGTACCACAATTTTTATTCAATTATTTATTAATCCCCAAAATTTAACAACTCCTCCCGAGCAAACACATCTTTGGTAAAGGTCCTCTTAATCAATTACCACCGCCGCAGTTTCATCGTTGCCCTCAGATTTCAATTCCGAGCACCGGTTCAAAAGATAGAAAAACCCGCTTGTTCCTTCACTGAACGTACCCGAGCTAAACTTCAGAAATTAATTTTGGGAACATCGGGCCTTGGAATCAGGTGCCATTAGAAACTACATACTCATAAAATCCCAAAGAATTTAAGAAAAAAAATTCCTTGAAATTTATGGGTCTTTACATTACTCCCACCTCAGGGCTTTACGTCCCCGTAAAGCTACATCGTAAACTAGGTAAACAAGTGTGGGTATTGTGCACGCATCTGAGCCTCCTGCTCCCATGTGCTCTCATGGAGGTTCCCGTGATGCCACCTGATGCACACTAGAGGAATCGACCATCCACATAGGACACGCTCCTGTCGATCCTCAATCTCCACTAGAACCTCTGAAAATGTTTCCCCTTCATCGATTTCCAGCTCCCCATGATCAATGATATGTGTCGGTTCGTGCACGTATCTCCTCAACTGAGATACGTGGAAGACGTCGTGCACCCGATGCAACTGAGGTAGAAGAGCCAGATGACAAGCTACCTTGTCTATCCTGCTGATAACCTGGAATGGTCTGATGAAGCGTGGAGATAACTTTCCGCCCCATCCAAATCTCTGTAACCCACATCAAGGTGAGACCCGTAAGAAACCGTGGTCGCCATCTTCGAAATCTAGTGGTCTCCGCCTCCTATCAGCATATGATTTCCGTCATCTCTATGCAGTCCTAATCCATTCCTGGATGATCTGCACCTTCTCTATCGTAGCCTGGACCATCTATGGCCCTACAAGTGCTGACTCCCTAGGGTCTGTCCAGCACAGAGGTGATCTTCATGGTCGGTCGTACAATGCCTCATATGGTGCCATCCCAATGGTGGATAGGTACCTGTTGTTGTACGCAAAATCTACTAAGGGTAGGTGATCCTCCCAGCCGCGACCAAAGTGGAGGACATATGCACAGAACATGCCCTCGAGTGTCTGAATCGTCCTGTTAGTCTGGCCATCCGTCTGAGGGTGAAAGGCAGTGCTTAGGTGTAGTTGCGTCCCAAAAGCCTCCTGCAACCCCTTCCAAAGTCGGTATGTAAAGTGAGCATCAAGATCAGAGATGATAGATGATGGAACACCTTGAAGTCGTATGATCTCTTGAACGTAAAGGCATCAAAAGCTCTCCAATGAACCCTACGCTCTAATAGGTAAGAAGTGGGCCGAATTGGTGAGTCGGTCGACAATCACCAAGATGGAGTCATGTCCTCTGGAAGTACGTGGAAGTCCCGTCACGAATTACATGAATATCCCGTCCGACTTCCACTCCAGGACCTCTAAGGGATACACCAATCCTGCCGGTACCTAGTGCTATGCCTTCACCTACTAGCAGGTGAGGCATCATGAAACAAACTCAGCCACAACCTTCTTCATACCCGGCCACTAGTGCTGTCGTCTGAGATCCTGATACATCTTCGCTACACCAAGATGTACCACCAATGTGGAAGTGTGAAACTTCCTCAGAACCTCCTCCTGTAGTGAAACCGGTACCATGGTACGTTCTCTGAAAAGGATGACGTGATCTCCTCCTATAGAAAATCCATCAGGTTCTTGTCCTGAGGATATCTATGCACGTCCTGTCTCATAGTCAACATCCCCACGTTGTGCCTCTCTGACCCGCTGAAGTAGTGGAGGAGTGACTGTGAGTGACTATAGAAAGGCTACTCCATCTCTATCCACAAAAGATATCTGCAACGCATCTAAATGCTCAGTCGCCTCTCCAAGTAGTTGTATTCCCGACCACCTGATGAGAGAATCAGCTACTATGTTCCCCTTACCAGGAGTACATACTATCTCAAAGTCATAGTCCTGGAGGAACTCGAGCCATCGCCGCTGTCTCACGTTTAGGTCCTTCAGTGAGAAGATATACCTGAGACTCTGGTGGTCAGAGTAGACTGTAAAGCGTTCTCCCATCAGATAGTGCCACCACACCTTCAAGGCGAATACCACTACTGCTAACTCTAGGTCATGGGTAGCGTAGTTCTGATCATGCTGCCTCAACTGTCATGAACCATAAGTGATCACTGCCCGCTCCTGCATCTGGACTCACCCGAGTTCGGTCCCTGATGCATCGCAGTAAACTACATTACCTACACCCTCCTCCAGTAGTCTCAAAATGGGTGCACTGGTCAATCTCTGCCTCAGCTCCCAGAATCTCTACTAACATCTATCTGACCACACGAAGTGTTTCCCCTTCTTCGTCAAAGATGAAAGTGGTGATGAAACTCTAGAGAAGTCTGGCACAAATCTCTGATAATACCCAACCAGACCTAGGAAACTCCGCACCTCCGTCACGCTCCTGGGTGGATCCCAAGATAGTACTGCCTCGATCTTCATAGGATCCACCCCAAATCCCACCTCAAAGATGACATGCCCCAAGAAGTGGACCTCTCGGATCTAGAACTGACACTTTGAGAGCTTACCATAAAGCTGGTGCTGTCAGAGTGTGTCCAGTACAACCTGCAAGTGGTAGGCGTGCTCCTCCTCAGTAGTCGAGTAAATCAGTATGTCATCGATGAAGACTAGGACAAATCGATCGAGGTAAGGCTGGAATATCCTGTTCATAAGACTCATGAACACTTCTTGAGTGTTGGTTATGCCGAAAGACATAACCAAGAACTCATAGTGGCCATACCAACACATGAAGGCCATCTTCTGCACATCCTCATCTAGAACTCTAAGCTGATGATAGCCCGACCTGAGGTCTACCTTCGAGAACCAGTGTGATCCCTTGAGTTGATCGAAGAGGTCTTCAATCCTCAGAAGTGGATACTTGTTCTTCAAAATCACTTTATTCAAGCGACGGTAGTCAACACACAGTCGCAATCTCTCATCCGCCTTCTTGGCGAACAAAATCGGGGATGACCATTGTGGAACACTGGGTCGAATAAACCCCTTGCCCTACAAGTCCTCCAGTTGCACCCGTAGCTCACGAAGCTTAGCGGGAGCCATCCGATATGCTAGATTAGATATCACGGCTGTCCTAGGGTACAGGTCAATATAGAAGTCTACCTCTCTGCGAGGAGGTAGTCCTGGAACGTCATCAGAAAAAATGTTCGTATACTGATCCACCACAATAGGAAAACTTAGACTCCGCACATCAATTACTCCTGGGATGATACTAGACAACTAATGGGTGATTGGCTACCCTCTCCTCTGCGTGAGTCCATCCTGCGCTGCAAAGGCTTCCTTCTCACTGGTAAAGGTGAACCTGCTCCCATCTGTGCTGACACACCGCACTTTACGCCTAATACAGTCGATCTGAGCATGGACTGTAGATAACCAATCCATGCCCAAGATGACGTCGTAAGGCCTCGACGCCGCTACAAGAAGATCCCAGCCAAAGCTCTCACCTCCTAGAGTATGCTTACACTACCGGAACCAGTGCGTAATCGTCGAGTCTGCTCTCGTAGGAGTCTCTAGCCGTAAGGATCGAGACAATGGCTCTGTCAGAATCTCCGAGCTCCGAACAAGGGTAGCGACAATAAAAGAATGACTTGCTCCTATGTCTATAAGATCTGTAGAAAGGGTGGAGTAGACATAAATAGTACCTCGAATCATCTCAGGTGCACCGTGGCTGTAAGCCTCCACTGCCAGAAGCTGAGCCTGCCTCTGTCCGCCAGCACCCTATGGTCGGGGTGGACCTCCTGGTGGTGGTGGTGGTGGTAGAGCCTCAAAGCGTCGCCCACCACCCGATGCTCGGCCAGCTCCTCTACCTCATCTGCTTGCTCCCTGCGGACCACCACGGTCGAACCTCTTCCTCTGCCTGGGTGGTCCCTCAACCATCTGCTACTCCTCTACATGGTGGGTCGAGCAGTCACAAGCCATGTGGCCCTGCCCGCCGCATGCATAGAACTGTCTTCCTCTTATATGACTGGACCTACTGTGTGTGCCCTGCACATCCGAACTAGTATCCTGGGGTCGCCTTCCTAATGGCCTTGTCCGCTTAGACCTCTGAAACACCTATCTACTACCGGCTATAGAAGACTCTGCTACGTGCCACCCTGTGGTAGGTCTCGCTGCTGGTGAAGGCTCAGCAAGAAAGCTCTCCACAAGAAGGGATCTCTTAAGTACTCCTCCCTGCGTCAGAATACTAAGGGAGATCATCAAAGCTCTGATCTCATGCCTCAATCCCTACTCAAAGGTCCAAGCCCAGAAGAATGGGTCATGTACCATGTCCGTGGAGTAGCGCGAGAGATCATTAAATCTCAACGAGTACTGGGCGAATGTCATGCTACCCTACCGCAGCTATAGTAACTCTTGGATGCGCACCACACAAAAGGTGGCTGGAACGAACTCCAAGAGAAAGAGGCTCTCAAAGTCCATCCAAAGTAGTGATGCCTCATCGTGCACCTAGAGCATCTGGCTCCACCATCTACCTGCTACTTCGTACAGGACACTCGCCGCAAGGATCACCATGTGGTCAACTGTTGTCCCAACTAATCTGAAGACTCAGACAATAGCCTCCAGCCATTCCTCGGCTGCCTGAGGGTCCATCTCTCAATGGAACCTGGGTGGCCTCTGAAGCTGAAAGTCATGTAGTGCAATCAGGCGATGTGCACTCTCAGCGGCTAGGGCTGGTGGCATCGGTGGCTCGGCGGGTAGAGGTACCACCGATGCCTCTGCTGTAATGGGGCCCTACACCGAGGCCTCGTCACTCGGTGGGCTGTCATCCTGCACGTAACTAGGAACCCTAGTTGGATACCTTCGTGGGGCCATCCTGAAGAGAAATAGGTGTGCCACGGTTAATATAGTATACCTAGTGAGCAGACATAAAGTAATCACAAAGAAAACTTTTGAAACACACGGGCAATCAGTGTTTTCGAGCACTGAGTCGGAAATCAGAAGTCAGGGTCCTGGTGTATGGATACGTCGGCCGCTGTACCAACACTGGACTCCCTGAATAGATAACCACACACAATACCCTTAAAAACATTGCTTCACATAGAAGAAACTTATCAGTGTCCCGAGTTCTGTGGTAGAACCGACTCCTCTGATACTAATTTGTCACGACCCATACTCGGGGCCCGTGCCGTGACTACCCCAAGCCCACCTTCCATAGGCCAGGGGCTGACGACTAGCACCAAAGGTGTAAATCCCAATAAAATTGAAGGCATTGCCTTTATATAAGAAAACAAATACCATAGAGTACTCAAGATGAAGTAAACACTAAGTAAACTGAGTATAAAAGTAAGTGCTGAAAAGTAAATGGGCCAGAATACAAACCCAACTAAAAGTATAGTACAACTGAAAAGAAAGTACAACAACAATAAAGTAAATCAGCAACCACCGAGTTTTCCTCTGGCTATCCCACCTGAAGGGTGGGTACAGATGGTCTCCTCAGCTCCTCAGGCCCGGTCGTCCATACCGTGTACGCCCCGCCTGATAGTCCACCTCCGGGTACCATACCGCTCCACAAGCCTCAAACATGATTAGTGTTGTCCGTCGTCTGCAACCAACACCATGTAGTGCGGGCATACCCCATGCAAGGGTGACTATAGGATACTCAGTATGGACACTGAGACCCCTAGAGGTCTCCCAAAATCCAAAAAGGATAAACCACAAAGGATGGTTACAAACACGATGTATCAACCAACTCTACTTAGGTATATGCCCATACATATACATAAGTCATCATTTCTAATTTGGCTCCAAATCTCGAGCCCATGTACAACCCAGTCCACACAGGAAAACACAACCCAATCCACACAGGAAAGCAAGTCAATCATATCGATGATAATGATTGAATGTCAAGACTTAGCCCACACATTTATACTACTCGGGAAGAGGGATGGAGATTATAGATGTAGCCTCTGAATCATCTCCCCTGCCGAACCCACGTAGGATCCAGGTACAGAAGTCGTCGCTGCCGAACCCACATAGGATCCTAGTACAGTAACCATCGCTACCAAACCCACGTAGGATCCAAGTACAGTCATCCTCCCTACCAAACCCACGTAGGATCCAAGTACAGTCATCCTCGCTTCCGAAACCACATAGGATCTATGTACAGTCGTCATCGTCATCGAACCCACTGAGGATCCCGACATGGTAGTCATCGTAGTCCAACCAACTCTAGGGTTTCCGCACACAGCATACTCGATTCTGGGAGGATCTGCTCCTCGAGTCAAAGGGGTAGATACATCAACCGTCATGAAGACCAGAGATGATGTATCCCAACATTCCGTCCCATGCCATAGGGGAAAAACCAAGCAGAACATGCCCAAGTCATGGAGAACAAGACAACCAAGCCATTTTCCTAATGTACACGACATGTAGGTAAGTGATACGCGCCGTGTAATCAGACACCGGGTACTGCTCATGTAAAACGGCATGTGTTGCAGGTCTAGTCGTGTGAATAAGTATGTACACGGCGTGTGGTATGGTTACACGCCGTGTCTTCAATCCATGGGTACTTTCTGTGTACCACAGCCCATATCGAAGGGTTGTTCATGTAAAAAGTAAGTACACAGCGTGTGGTATGGTTACACGCCATGTCCAAACTTCTGGGGTTGGCTCTATGTATGTTGGCCATGCCTGGCCGTGTGGTGGAGTACCTGCCTGTGTACTCCACCCTATTTCGGTGTATTCCCAGAATACACGCCGAGTCATCACGAAGCCGCTTCTGTCATGGATAAGGTAGTACACGCTGTGCCCCTGGCCGTGTGGTTCTACCTGTGTCCGTGTATCTTACAGATTACACGCTGATCTTCACGAGGATGCTTCTACCATGGTGAGGTTGTACACACCCTTCCCCTAGCCGTGTGGTTCTGACCGTGTCCGTGTATCTTCCAGATTACACACAGAGCCTTGCAAAGCTGCTTCTGCCTTTCTATGATGTGAATACACACCGTGTTACTTGGTCGTGTATTGCTATCCGTGTCCATGTATTTTCCCTGAATACACTCCATATCTATTGAAACCTCCTTTGAAAAATAGTGTGGAGAGTACATGCCATGTGTATAGAGTCACACGATGTGTGTTACTTTTCTAACGCCCGAAACGGAAGGCACAATATGCTTTTACTACACGACATGTTCTTCTAGAGTACACACCGTGTATTCTGGAATTTTCTAGAAACGACACCTCTAGCTAGCACACCTCCCAAGGTGTCCGTTCTTGGTTCCAATGATCCGATTTCTAAAAAACTTCCGCTTCTTGGTTAGCCCGATCCTCTGAGGCCTTTTACGATGTTTTCGGGCCTTCGATCGGCTCCAACAACATAACTTGATTTACTGCTCATGAATGGCTGAAGAACTCCACATATATTCACAAGAACGGCAGAGGAATCAAACCATGTTCGTTTGGTCTGGTCCCTTCCACATTAGTCTGATAACAAGAGATTTAAGAGGAACAACAACATGGAAGGAAAACCGATCATTACTCATTCCAAACACACCCCTAACTCGAAGGAAGTTCACGGTTGTCAAGCGCCGCAGATGATGGTGTCATTCCTGTCGTTGTCGGTATCTTCTCTCTTGTCGTAGAGGAGGAAGAGGATGAATAATATCAGGACAGCCAAGTCGACGTTCTTTGTCGTAGTCTTGGCGTTCTTTAAAAAAGGTGATTATGTTCTCCAAGGGACTTAGAGTTCTCTCCCCAAAATCCTCACACAACCAGCCAACAAAATAAAATAAGGCCTCCCCTTATTTTATTATTTTTCCAAGAATTTCAAATTTCCAAAATTCAAACACATCATTAAATTAATTAAATTAGTGTGTTTGGGCATTAAATTAATGTGAGGAGAGGAGAAGTCACCCAATTAATGGGGACGTTAAACCAAGTTAAGATGAGTTACAAAACATAAGAGGGGGGTTTAGAGGAGTTAGGGAATGTAAAGGGTTGGGCTCATGTGGGCCCCACCCCACCATTATCCTCCCATGAGTAGTTCGTAACTATTGGGCCCCACCCCAACTCCCACTCCTAGGATAAAACCACTTATGTTAGGAATAAAATTTGTTCCACAAATTTTATTCAATTCTTTATTAATCCCCAAAATTTAACAACTCCTCACGAGAAAATGCACCATTAGTAAAGGTCCTCTTAAGCAATTACCACTGCTGCGGTTTCATCGGTGCCCTCAGATTTTAATTCCGAGCACCGGTTACAAATATAGAAAAACTCGCTCATTCATTAACTGAAAGTACCCGAGCTAAACTTCCGAAATTGATTCCGAGCACACCGGGCCTCAGAATCAGGTTCCGTCAGAAACTGCGTACTCGTAAAATCCTAAATAATTTAAGAAAAATTTTTCCTTGAAATTTATGGGTCTTTAAATTTGTTTTTGTAGTAGTCAAAAGTGTTGAGTAGGGGTCGTTGTGTAAGAACTCATGAGATATATAGTATAC
This sequence comes from Viscum album, assembly GCA_963277665.1. NCBI lineage: Eukaryota > Viridiplantae > Streptophyta > Magnoliopsida > Santalales > Viscaceae > Viscum > Viscum album. Next base: position 1,232,909,699 of record OY728137.1, on the reverse strand, counting down.
TTTGAAGTCCTGGTCTGAGAAAATATTTATTCATTTTGACGTTTTCTTATCTCTTAATTGTTCATTACTTACGTTCAAATTGAGTAGTGGTGAGTTGTGTAGATGAGTTAGTAGGCCTATTACTTGATCTCTTAGATTTTCCATGACAGTGAGTGTGTCAAATAAGTGGAGGTAGGATTCACTCCCCATACATACCTCTTGGGTCTTATTATTTGTTTAAATATTTTTCCACCCCATGTTGAGTATAAAACACATATATTAGAGTGAGGTATGTGATATGAGAGTGTACTGTGTGGTATTGTCTGAATGAGGAGGCATGAGTATGTGTTTGCACGTACAATTGTGTGTTTTTCATGAATCAAATTCAATATACTATGGGAATTAGTTAGAGGATATGTTTGGGTTCTAGCCAATAAGTGAGTTTAAATTATAAATCATTTCATTTAGACTATGAGAGAGTGAATCTATGGACTCCTAGGTTCATCTATTTCATGCCATTAGTTTATGAATTTTCCTTTTTCTCTTGTTTTCCCTTTCTAAAATAATTAATTATTCCTTCTCTTTAAAAAAAAGTATTTTACATAAATATACATATATATATAATTAGTGATATAAGAAAAAATCCAATGAATTATCACTAAGCCTCATTAGGAGACAACCATGGTTAGCCCTATGAAAAATTTTAGGTATATTTTCAATTTATAATGATTCTGTCCCTATGAAATGCCTTTATTAATCTAGAATGACCTATAGGGAGTCCAAATTAACGAGGTTCAATAATAGGTCCAAAATCAATAATAATTAAAATAATCATGTAATATAGAACATGGGTAATCAATGTTTTCTCCTAATGAGGCACAATGTTAGCTTAGTGAATTATTAAATATTTTAATCTCTTTATCTTTTTATATTTATTATATTAATTTAAAAATTAGAAGGATCAATTGATTGTTTGAGAAATAGAAGAAATAAAATTGGAAATATTGAAACCAATATTGTGTGGTGGAGAACAAAGGATTTCACTAAGTTACTCATTCACAATCCACCTAAAATTATTAATGTCCAAAACTCACTCATTATAATGAATCAAAACCTATATTCTAGCCAATAATCTAAGTATAACAGAATTTATACATTTAACACACATAATTATGCATGCCAATACACACTAATGCATACTCTTGTAGTTGATACATTTCACTACACTCTCATCTCACAAACCTGACTCCATATTATGTGTTGTGAACTCAACATGGGGTGACTGAATGTATAAATAAATAATTAAACACATGAGGTAAGTGATATGGATGGATAGTGACTCCCTACTCAACTTTATTTACACAATAATTGTCATAGAAAGTCCTTGAGATCGATTAGTATACCAACTCACTCATCTCCAAAACTCACTACTACATGAATTGAAAGTATGAAATAAATAATAAACATATAATAAATATATATAATGAATAAGTAACCCCATAAACCAATCCTTCAAAGGTAACTATACATATCCTAATTGATTCCATAGTGACCTCTCCTCAACACTCATAGGGATTAAAACAACTAAGGGAACTATTCAAAAAGTGTTGAACTTCGATTAAAATGATATTATAATAATTTTATAGGATTCATAATATCTCCCATATTCTATTTGGAATCATAGGATCACACCTTATGCATGTTCATCTTTATTCAACTAAGTTAGATTCTATATTCCAGGATGTTCCATGGATTTGAGTATCTTCTCCCCCTCTCTTATAAGATCTCTCTAGATCCATTTGACTCCAAATTTATGCATTCTTGACGTGGGTATTCGATTCATAAATAGTTTTCAGAAGTGGCTATACATTCCATTATTAGAATATTACATTGATACCTTGTGTCATGTGTGATGAACTTGTGTGCATGAATATCATCAAGGTATTTAAATGAGTGTATTGATCCTTCCATGTTATTCAATAGTGATTCATAAAACCCATTCATAAGGATTTGTAATTTCAAAAATGATTTGAGAATTTGGTGGTTAAAATAGAAACCCATAAACCCTAAAAGACATCCCTAAACATATTTTTCTATTATTACATAGCAACAGTCTCCCCATGTCATATATGGTGCATCAACTACAAGGATATATTCTTATATGGCTTTGAAAATTTTCATTTAATCATACACAGTTTTCGGAATTCCCAAGATAACCTGACATAGCTTTGTTAGAAATAATTTTAATCATATATTATATTTTACCCATGGTGGTACTCAATATCAATCACTTATGGTATGATTTATTTATAGTGACACAATTCATGAGGTTAATCACATGAAATTTTCAACCTAAATGAGTTAATCTAGCATGATGCATATAATTACTACATTCTAATATGATGTGAATACTTGGTTATGTGTTTTATTCGAACGTAGTGATTTTAATCTTATTCTGCCTTTAGTTTGAGGTGTTTAATCAGACATAACATGTGTACCAACTGAATAAATCTTATACAGTGACTTAAAATCAATTTAACAATATTTGAGCCACTAAATTTACTTTAATTCTTACAAAAAAACATGAAAAAATTTGAAAATACCATTTTTAGTGTATCCTTAACCCAAAATTAATTCAAAATTTAATAAAACAATAAAAATCATGAAATTAATCTATTTATCAATTAATTTTAATATCAATTTAAAACTAATAAAATATTATTAATGAAAACTACTATTTAAAATGTGGGTTAATAAAAAATGAATTCCAATGAAAAAATTATTAAAACTTATATATCGTTAGTGGCATCTCATCAACCCAAACTAGGGTGGTGATCTATTATAAAACAATGGGGATAACAAAATAGTGGAACCTCATCCACTTGTAATGTGATGGTAGTGGTGTAACGTCCACTTGAAGTGTCATATTGGTGGAGCCCCCACCCACTTATGAGATTCATCCCATTGGTGCATCGTCTACTCGAGGTCTTATTTTGGTGGTATACCATACACATGTGATTCATCATAGATAGTGTATCCACCACTAATGATATGATATAATCTCTATATCATCTACCAATATGATAGTAACGGTGGTGCATCATCCATCCTTGGATGTTGTCTTAGTGGTGAATCATACACATGGAGACTTGAGATGATGGCACGTAATCACTTTTGGTAGTGATATTCAGGGAATATCATCCACCTCATTGGGTTGTTTTGGTGGTGCCTCATCCACCTAGGCTATGAAACAATGGTATATCACTAACCTATGCATGGTTATAGAAGTGTATAATTTACCCAAGATTGGTGATTCGGTGTTCACTAGGTGATGACTCATTTATTGTTTTTATTGGTTTTGTGATGGATCATTCACCAAGATAACTTGTGATGGTGATCCCTCATTCACCTAGTATTATTTATGATGATATCTCATTCACCCAGTGATGATTTATGGTGATTGATTATCCACCTTGACTATTATATGAGGAGTTATAGAGCATTCAACCTCATAATCTATGTTTAAACCATGGGTATATCATCTCATTTCAGAAATAGAAAATGTGGGTAGAGTCACCAATGGTTTAGTGGGATCACTCCACTATGTGACCATTTAAATATTTATTAATTTTTACCTTAATGATATTTCATATCAAGAAAGAACCTATATTCACTATTACTTTTAGATACATCATTGGTGGTGGCCTATCGAGTTATACTGACACCCCACCTGAGCACTGTGATACTTGACTTCATGTTTCATGAAACCTATAAGGGAAAGTTCCCTTCACCTCCAGATAGATGATCTAATAAATTATGGTGGGAGTTATAGGATAATTCTATGCCAATACATTGGAAGATTTATGGATATATCATTTACTTTTGATTATTTTGACCTAGTTTTATATGGTATTCCCTTGAGGGATACTTATTACACTTGTTTGATTTTTTTTATGTACAATAGTTAATGTTGATATAAAAGGAGTTGATAATTATTATTTTCTAGCACATAGATATGTTATCTCTTTTATAAAACCATTATATTATAATTATTGTTTCCTTAGTATTTTTTTTATGGTTATCCACACCCAAGGGTATAGTTTCCCCACTTATTACATGTCAAACATCACTAATTTTTAGAAAAGTTTAGTTGGAAGATTTTATGAGTTGTTCACAATGTGATACAGTAGTAATTACATAGATAGATAAACAATACTCGAATAGTTTGCAAATATTATGCCTCTCTGGAGATCTATTATATGATATATGATTTTATATATTATTATATATGGGTTAGTTCATATTATTAAAGGAGATTAAGAATATAAATTTTTTCATGTTATACAAAATAAAGTCTCCACTTTGTCATTCTTTCTTGATGGATATATAAATTATGTAAAATGTAATTATAATTAACCACTCAAATAAAGACTTTGAGTATTATCTAATGATTTTCACCATGAATTATTATAGTTTATGATGAATTGTAAAGTTTATCATGGGTATTATTTTTTATAGAGATATAAATTTTTCTCATGAGGTAAAAATTATTTTTTTCATAGAATGAATGAATGAGTATACCATATGAACTTTCCTACACTATATATTTGGTATACTAGTGGTACATGTTTCTTATTTGGATTTTTACAATACCTAGTTTTGTGAGATAACTAGACTGAGAACCATCATACATTGATACATTTTGAATACAATCCTAGAGGCTTAAATAATCAAGGGGTGTTTTGGGTATAATATTGATCATGTCATCAGTTAGAGCTTAAACATAAAGATACATTTCCTCTCCTATGATGAGTATAAAATTTGGGGCCTCGATTGAGATAGGATAAATGAGTGTATAACCATACATAGATAAGGAACATCACATTATTATCTATTTGGGTGAGGGATGTGTGATGTGATCATCTGGTTGAGGTGAATGACATATGATGTATTTATCAAACTGATCATTATATACTCAAAGAATCGTGGACACATGAGTAGCTATAAGGGATTGACATACTCTATATTCTATGGTTACTCTATGTCTGGGTCATAGAGATCATATGAACATTCATGCGTGTATATGTTACATGTTTTGGACATAGTTAAAGAGATACATGTGTTTCATGGATATAATTTCACACCCCTTTAAATATTGTGGAACATTCATATATTTATATAGGTTTATATTTACTTATATTATGGTTTCAAAAAAAAATATTTTTTATCAATGATACAAAGTGTTATGAAAATTAAAGTAACTAAAAATAATAGATGATTCCATAGGAAGGGTAGAAGGGATAAAAAATATCAAGAGGAAGACCATGAGTAACAAGATTTATGTAGTTTAGGAATAATACCTACATTAACAGAGAGGTGGTAAACTTCACAATTTCAAGAGAAAATTATACAGGAAATTCTCAGAGTATCAAAACCCTTGCTCAAAATGAGATTATAAAAATTATAATGTTCTAATAAATTTTTTTTCTCAAATAGAAAATCTTTATATTAAGTCCACCCAGATATAGTAAAGGTGGAAGGAAACTAGAGGAGCTATAATACTTTATTCATATCTCCAATCACATACTAGTACAATACCATGTATAAATATACACTACTATAACATCATTATCAGTGTCACTAATTAGTACTATAATGAATCATATTTTCCTTGTTCTAGTTTTAGAAAATTATTGGGAAAATTACGAGACAGGGAAATGAGACAACGTGCGATTTTGAGGCATGCAGTTCCTAGAACGATTCATCGAAAATTGTTGTGTTTTTAAATAGTTTTCAAGATCAGTTTTACTGAAGAAGTAAAATAACTCTTAAACTGTAACCTAAATCAGAAATCTGAGGGCATAACTGTGTTCGGGATAAAGGGTTTACCCTAGCCGTGACTTAACTTTAGTCAGCGTGGGTCTCCAATGAGAAAACCTAAAAATGGATTAACCATAAATAAAATAATTAAATCAAATTAAATTATTTCTCAAATCCTTATAACTCATAAATAGTAACTCATATTGGAAATATGAGGGTACCGTTGAGATTGTGAGGATGCGCTTTCCTTAGGTGGAGCCTAAACTCGACCAGTGTGGGTTGAGGGTCAAAGTTAATTTTTGATCTTTTTCAAGGAGAATAAAATAATCCTAAATAAGATTATTTTATTTCCTTTTAGAGTTTCTCATCGTGGTGATGAAGTGACACAACAACTGAGCAACCCATTCTCCTTTCATAAATAAAGCCGTGTGGCGATGATCTTTCAAAGGAAAATAGTAATTTGGAAATGCGTTAATGTATTTCCTCCATTAATCAGGGATAGGGTCCAGCATTAGAATTCATAACGTTGGATAATTTCTCTGGAGTTTCCTTAAGGCCAGGAGGAGGAGTCTCTATCACTGGAGATGAAATATCAGAAGTCGGGATTTTATCAAGCAGCGACAAATCGATGAACATTGGTGGAACAAGGATCGACGTGGCGACACGACTTCAATCTACGTCTGCAAGAGATCCAACTCAAGGTAGGGGTTCTTATTCTTTGAATATTATTCTTTCCCTGCTATTGATATTCTATGATGGACACAAACCAATTAACAAACAAATTTTCCCACAGATTGATCGTTGTTTCTAGATTGGATTACTCTTTCGAGGTTTTAATGGGAGATTTTCTTATCGATTCTTGGCTAAACATTCTAATGATAAGGAACCCCAATCAACATGAAAATCGATTGAGGTCCATTCATCTTTGTTGATTTTTGATTTTCTTCCTCCATTCTCCATTCTTTGCAGGAATTCTTCATTTGGATCGCGACCTGACATTTGGATATTGATTGATCATTGCACAACTGATCCTTGGTGCAATGATATGATATTGCGGATCCGGGATGGACTGAACACTACAAAGGTGAGATGATGACGGTGGAGAATGGGTTGAGGAAGTGATGTAAATATCGCATGTGAATATATTCACACTATAAAGGGATAGTGGAATGATTTTGAACCCCTAGAGATGAAGATTTCAACCTGAGGACTGCAGAATTTCTTTCGAATCAAAGAACTAAACACTAGAGCATGTTAGATAGCCTGCCGAAGACCCCACCAACATGTTGGCATTGTTTGAAGTGAACAAGGCCTACAGAATCTGATGTCGGTGGTGACCAGAGATCACCAGTAATGTCTGGTGGCAGTTCGGTGGACACAGATGGAGAGATGCATCACGGGGCTGGAGGCCATGGTCTATCTGGATCGTGATGGTGGCCCGTAGTAACGACCATATGTGCCACATCATAGGCAGTGAAGACCAGACCACTCTAGTGGGCTAGGTTTTTTAGGTGTTTTGGCCTCAGGCTAGGACCAACATCTCAGGTCGGGCCGGTGTAGCAGGCTATATCAGGCCTGGCAGACCTCGGGTCGGGTCGGGTCAGGTTGGACTGGACACAGACCCCACTGAACCCCTCTTCACTAAAACATCCATATCATTCAAACAATATATCAGATTGATGAGTCGTCTACCACATTGGGACCCCTGAGATGAGGAAATCCTTTGGATATGGCTTATTGGGGTTTTAGTTAGACCAAAACAAGCTAGCAGAATCCTATTTTTCATTCCTATTATAGATCAATGCAGGATCCTAATCCCGTCATAGAGGGTGAAAATAGAGAATGAGATGATACCCTTGGGATTCTCTATGAAGGTAAGATGTAGGATCTTGTTATTATCATATAGAATGTCCAATTTTCTAAAGTGAGTTGGATCACAGTGGATCTTGGTGACTTAGCGGGCATAAGTGATGAGCGGATCTATGTGACCCCACATGCCGAAATGAATTTGTGGGTCTCAGTAACCCAATGAGTCTATGTGGAGATTTTACCACTCTGAGATGCCCGGTTAGTCCTCAGTTCTCTTTACGGTAACTTACATAGGTTTTCAGTATGGGTGTCACCAATATTTAAACAGGCGCCCATCCTCTATCTAGGATGACAATTCCAATAGGAATAGGATGCCCCCTGCAAGCCCTAGGTGTAGGAACACCTATATGTGTATTGAGATCTTTATTTCCCCCATGACTTGACCTGAGCACTGTACATTGGATAGTTCTTAGTGATTCTTATTTGGCCGGGGCCCAATGAAGTGGGACCTCTTTGGAAGGGTCCTTGATGACTTCATAGCTCACATAGAAAGTTCTACCAGAATGAGCGTGCCTTGAGTAGAATACAGCGACTAAGTATTTAGATGTGATATCGAGACTCCTTGTCTCTATGAGTCTAGACATATCAGAAAAAATTCATGACATATTGAGACCATATGTTCTCTCAGATACTTTTGGTATACATGTTCTATGTGGTTACTATCAGATAGCTTGAGGAGTGGTATCTTTTAGAATCGATCATGCTATGGGTGAAACGATATGGTTTGCAGTAGATGCGACATTACATCTTGAAATCCTTTATGTGTATACCTAAATTTTCTTATTATATGTGTTGTTGAAATATACCAATGTTGATCAGATAGTACCATCTTATTAGTGTTTCCTTTTTGGTATTTTACTTTGTGTTTTTGTGTCCCCTAATAAGAATTCTTTCACTCACCTGTGTATGGGATTTTCCCACATGTGTCATGTCTTGTGCAGTTGACTGATGCTTTGGTGGAGTCCTAGGTGGATAAATACTAGGACCAGATAGTGAATTGTGAGATCAGTCGAGCTGAGGTGTTTCTAGAAGCTTCCTAAATAATTATATGTTCCCTTGTTTGTTGGTCAGACTTTACAGTTTTCTTTTAGTGGGTTAGTGTTTTTGGACTGGTTTCAGTTTACTAATTTACTTGCTATCGTACTCTGTTTTTTGGTATTTAGTGGTATTCATGCATTTTAATTACTTATTGTTTTTACACTCTAGCCCCTCTGGCTTGGATTTTGGTGCATGTGTACAAGTTCATAGGAAAATATCTCCCATTTGTGGGGTATTCCTACTCAGTGCTAGTCACCAGCCCTTGGCTTATTAGAGGTGGGTTTGGGGTTTTCATAGCATGGGCCCTGTGGGATGGGTTGTGACAGAGTGTTTTCAATGGAGGTCTTTTCTACCTTTGGATTGAGAGTATGTGAGATTGGTTTGGGGAAACTGTGTTAAGTCTTTGGAGTTTGGATTTCAGTCCAGGGACTCTAGGGTTGGTGTGGCGGCTGACATATCCATACCCCATGACTCTGGGAACTTGTTTTCTGACTCGTAACATGAAACACTAGTTGTAGGAGAATAAAGGTAGATGCCTCATATATGAATGGTTTATGTTTTTCCATTTTCTTCTTGATTCAGCTCACTAGGTATACTCTTTTAACTGTGATACTTCGTGTTTTTTGCAAGATGTATTCATGATGCCAGCTAGAAATGTTTCCATAGTAGGATCAAGAGTTTGGTATGATGGTCCTCGAGGCCTCGTTGATGGTAGCCAGTCATAGACAACTTTTCTTCAGGTTGGTCAAAATGTGATGGTTTCTACGGATGATAATTTAGCAGAACCACCTCCATTGATTTTGGTGGATGAAACTTTCCATATTGAGTCGTGGATGGATTATTTGGTGGTAATTGATGAATCTTTGGGTTCTAACATGTATCATAGGATTCCAAGGAAGCGATTGCTTGATAATCATGGTCAACAGGACCTACCAATAGTAGGTGCACAACGTAAGTTGAAGAACTAGAGGTTTCTTTAGAAGTTCTGGGGATATACTAGTTCCCATAAGAAAAGGATTTGCTAAGATTATTGTAAAAGAAGGCATCTTGCACGATATTTCCCCACCATTTATGCTACAGTCAGAAAGGCGATTGATGAACCACCAAGGAAGAGGCATCAGTGAGAGAAGACAGATCTGTCAGGCGACATAGATGGTAGGAGAGCTGGGGAAGCGGTTGGAGGTGGCCTACATTTTGACATGTTACCACCACCACCACCTCTAGGTGGTCCATAACAGACTATGGGAGTTGGAGAATAGAGTAAGAGACAACTACAAGATATAGAATCTTTAAAACCATGGAATCCATGAATTATTCAAGGTACGATCTATGTATTTCTACTTGAACTTAAATATTGATAGACACTTGTACTAGTGATGTAATTTCTTTCACTTTTATTGTTTGATACATAGAGGTTACAGTTAAATCAGTGACTTGATCCTTACATTTTGAGACTCCTACTAGAGGACACCCAATGACCACACACTAGTGCCGACTGTGTGAACTAACTCTTGGAGGTGAGATTTTCAGTTGGGATCTCTTAGTAGTGCTATTGAGTCCTTACGAAATTATTATCTGTATGAACTAAATACTTAGTTCATACTATAATTAATTGTTTTAGAAAAAAGGATGTGGTTTTTCTGTAGTGATGGAACTAGATTTACCGTTATTTGTAAGGGGAAATACTTGCAGCTCTTAATGGACTCAGGTAGAGGAGGGCGTAGTTGATTTATATTTATTTTTCTAGTCTAACCCTCTAATCATTGGATTCTATGAGTCCTTAGGTCTCTTAGTGGTAGAAGTGTATAAAGACGTCTTCCATGAAGATGTTCTAGGTTTACATCTCTATCGAGATTAAGACTTTTACATTGGTTCACACCCTGAGGTGGCACCGATATTTACTCTAGTATATCAGATGGATCATAAATAGATCTATGAGATGGGGGTAATTATGGTGGTCTTACAGAGGATGGGATTAGTAAGACCGATTTTTTCACCCTGGGAACCCCTATGTGATCTTTTTTATGACATATTAGTGTACACAGTGTCTGAGGGGGAGCACGCGAGACAATTTAGGATGGTCCTGGACCAACTTTGAGAGAACTAGATATGAGGAAAGTTCTTGACATTCTTATCATGGATTTGAGAGGTAATCTATTTCTAGGAAATGTCACCTTAGAGGTTGGAATTGTATTAAATATAGTGATTGTTGAGATGGAGTTTGATGAGTTGAACTACGTGACTCATAATCTCGAGCTAGTAGTGGTGGTCTTCACATCGAAGATTTGGAAATAATACCTATCGGAAGAGTGATACATCATCCACTTAAACCACAAGGTTCTCAAGTGTGTCTTCTCATATATGGACAATAGATTAGTATAGAGGTGATTCCTAGAGTTCCTACAGGACTATGTCTTGGAGTTTTTCTATACACCTTAGAAGAGAAATGTGGAAGCAGAAGCTCCCAACAAGAATCTAGTTACCAGTTACTAAATGAGGAATCAAAGTAGTTGGACTCATTGTAGTTATCTTTAATTGATGGAAATGGACCAGCTTATATTAAGTCATTGGTTGTTACCCTCCCTCTCCTAAATGAGTCAGGGAGGCACAAATCGGTGGTACAGAAAATGAGTCCTTACATGACCAGTTTTCCATAGGGAATACTCCTGAAGTAAATTCAAAAGGTGGTGAGAACATCATTCTATTTAGGAGATGCGCAGTTGTAACAGTAGATGCCTAGGGTGGTGAAATGTATTAGGATATGCATGTGGGTGTCATAGAGGGCACTGGGGATGATGAGAATACCTATTGAAATAAAATTAGATCTCTTGTTTGAATCAGTTTCATGGGTTGTCAACTCTCCGTGTTAATTACCTTTTCTTGGAAGGGGTTGATCCTCCTCTTATTGGGGTACTTGGAAGAAAGTGGGAAGGGATATCGATGGGCTTAATGATGGGTTTACCACGTTCATCCAAGAGAGAGGATACCACCAGGGTTATTTTAGGCTAAATCACTGAGTCTGACCACTTTATAACTAACTAGGAACAATGTTTAGTAGAGGGATTGGGATGCCTCTATTTGTAAGAGATAGTTTGACTCTAAGGAGTTTCATCAACGATTTTTTTTCAAATCATGAGGATTGCTTTACATTCTTGTTGTGGAAGGGATTGCATGAGGAATTTATAGAGAATGTGAATTTCATCTAGGAGCATATTAAGTATGAACAAATCCATTTGAAATTTTGTGCTAGAAGATGACAAAGACCATTAGAGTTTGAAGAAAGGGATAATTTCTTTCTTTGGGTCTCACCCCGAGGAGGGTTACAAATATTTTTTTTGGGGTGGAAAGCTATCTTTGAGGTCAATATTCCCCCTTTTAGGTGTTTCATATATTTGGAAAGGTAGTCTGCTTCTTGGATCTACCCCGTATAGGGACTAGGTACACAACATATTCCACATGTCTTCGATGAGAATATTCATACATAAACCCTTTGCACATCGTAATCTGGGGAGAGCTGGACATCGAAATTGGAGTGTTTTTGGTAAAATTCCCAATGAAGATTGGGGATCCTTTGTGGAGGATATTTTCTATTGGTGCATTTCTTGAGATGCTTGAGGGTCTTGAGAGGACCACATAAGAGCAGGAGGCTCAGATTCGTGTTTGGTTCTCTCACCTTTTGTTTGAGTAGACCTTGTTTGGATTTTCGAGGACGTAAAGCCTTAAGGTGTGGAGGATATAATGACTCCAATTTTCCCAATTATATTTTTTGAAAATTAATAGGAAAATTATGAGACTAGGTGTTAAGACAGAGTGCAATTCTAAGGTATGGTGTGCCCAGAATGGTCTGTTGAAAATTGTACAGTTTTTAAATTGAACAGCTGACCAGTTTTACTGAAAAAGTATAATAACTCTTAAACGGGTGCCTAGATCAGAAATCTGAGGTCATCGTTGTGTTCTAGATTAATGGTTTACTATAGGAATGAGTAAACTTAGTCTGTGCAGCTCTCCCATGAGAAAACCAAAAAATGGCATAACCATAAATAAAATAATAAAATTATTTTATTTTATTTTTCAAAACCTTATAACTCATAAAAAGTAACTTATATTTGAAATATGAGGGTACCGTTGAGCCACCAAGGATGTGATTTCCTTAAGAGGATCCTAACATCGTCTAGTGCGGGTCTAGGGTGAATGTTATTTTTTTAGACTTTTAAAGGAGAATGAAATAAACTAAAGAAGTTAATTTTATCTCATTTTTAATGTTTTGTACCATGGTGATGCAGCGACACAACGATGAAGAAACCGGTTCTTATTTTATAAATGAAGCAATGTGGTGATGCTATTTCAAAACAAAACAGTAATGCTAAAATGCATAAACATGTTAACGTGTTTCTTCCATTAATCAGGGATAGGGTGAAACATTTGAATTCATAAAGATGGAACAAGTATCGACATGGAGACACAACTTCGATCTACATCTACGAGCGATCCAATTTGAGGTATGGGTTTTTATTCATTTAATCTTCTCCTTTCCCTATTCTTGATATTCCAAAATGGGCGTAGACTAATTGACAAACAGATTGGACCATGGATCGATTGTTGTTTCCGGATGGGATTAATCTTGTGTGGTTTTAATACGGGATTTTCCTAGTGATTCTGGGATAACCGTTCGAATGTCAATGAACCCTAATCTACATGATCATCGATCACGGTCAATTTATCTTTTTTGATTCATTATTTTCTCCCTCTATTCTTTTTTTCATCATAGGTGTTCTTTGTTTGGCATATGACTCGACATTTGTAGATCGATCTATGGTTGTGCAACCGATCCTTGGAGTAACGATCCGAAATCGTGGATTCAGGATGGAATTGAAAAAATGGAGCTGTGATGATGATGGTGGTGAATGGATCAAGGTGGTGTGGGAGATATCACATGTGAATGGATTCACATCAAAAAAGGTTTGTGGGGTGCTATTGAAGTCCTTCCGATGAAGAACACAACCTAAGGACTCCGAAATGCCTTCCAGATCGAAGAACGCTCTTTAGGAGAGCATCTATTGGACTGGGGAAGACCCCACTAGCGCGTATGCAATGGACGGTGGTAGAGAAGGAGGCATGTGACATCCACCAAGGGTAGTGAATAGAGGCCGTTGGAAACTACTGCTGGTGGTTCAGTGGATGCGGTTGGAGGCCGCGGTCCAGCTGGACCGTGGTGTCGACCAACGACAATGACTTCAAGTGGCATGCAGCGCTTATGGTATCATGAGAAGAGAAGACATGCCCGCATCAATGGGCTTATTTTGTTAGGAAATCTGACCTCAAGCCAAGCCCATCGGCTCGGGTCAGGCCGTTGGAGTGGGTCCAGCCGCCGTAGTGGACCTGACTACCACAACGGGATGGGCCGCCGCAGTGGGGAAGGCTGCCGCAGTGCGTCGGGGTCAGACCCAACTGGTCCATGCCATACCTAATGGGCTGGGATAACCCAGTGGGTTAGGTCAGTGGACCCCAGGCTGGGTCGGGTCAGGTCGGTCCCACTGGGCCAGACAGGACCCAGACCCGTCTTCACTAAAATGCCCATATCATTCAAACCATAAGCCCGATTGATGAGTTGTCGACGACGTTCAGACCCTTGCGATGAGTCATTACCTTTGGAATTGATTAGTGGGGGTTTAGCTGGACTGTTATTAGGTTGTGTCATTCTTATTTTCTTTCTTATTATGGAACAATGCGGGATCCTGATCCCATCATAAAGGGTGACAGTAGAGATTGAGATGATACCCCTGTGATTCTCTATAAAGGTACAATGCCTGATACTATTCCTATCATAGAGAATAGACCGTTTTTTTGAAGTTATTTGTCTTATAAAAGATCTTAGTGACCTAGTTCCCATTTGTGACGAGCGAAGATAAGTGACCCAGTAGGCCAAAAAGACTGCGTAGGTCTCAGTGCCCCAACGGGTCTATGTGGAGCATGTACCTCACCGAGAGGCCCAATCAGTATTCACTTATCTCTATGGTACATTAGGTAATATTCTCAGCATTGGTGTGACCAATATTTACATTTTAAACCATCCTTTATCTAGCATGACAATTCCAATAGGGAAAAGATGTCCCCAAGTGATCCGTGGGTACATGACCCCTTATCATTGTATCAACATCTTTCATTCCTACATGAGTCAACCTGATTAGTGTACTTATTTTAGTTCTTAGTGTGTCTTCTTTTTGTGGGCCCCAAAAAAGTAGGACCTATTTTTGAGAGTCTCAAATGACTTCATAGCTCAAAGAGTGAGATCTACCGTAACAAGCGTGCCTTGAGAAGAATACTGTGACTGAGGATTTGGCTTTGATATCGAGACTCATTGTCTCAGTGAGATAGAAAATCTCATGTAAACATCATGACATATTGATACCAGATGTTCTCTCAGATTATTTTTGTATACTTGTTCTATGTGGTTAATATCTGATATCTCAAGGAGTGGGATCTCTCTAAATCGAGCGTGCTACGAGCAAAACCATATAATTGGAAGTGGATGAGACATTGCATCTTGGAATCCTTTATGAGTATAACTAGATGTTCTCATTATATGTGTTGTTGAAATATACCTATGTTGAACTGACTATACTTTCATGGTGGTGTTTCCTTAATGGTCTTTTGCTTTGTTTTTTGAGGTCCCCTATTGTGTATATTTTTACTCACCCCTACTTGGGTTTTTCCTGTATGTGTCATATCTTGTGCAGTTAACCAGTTCTTTGGTGGTGTCTTAGGAAGAGTAAGATTAGGCTTAAGAATGGATAATGCCTTTTGAGATCAGATGATCCATGTTTTTTCTGGCAGCTTCCAATAGCTACTTCAGTGCCCTTGTTTGCAGGTCATACTTTATAGTTGTCTTTTAGTGAGGTTGTGTTTCTTGTCCAGTTGCACTTTACAGCTTTAGTTTCTACCATACTCTGTTTTTGGGTTGTAGTTATATGCATGCATTTTCATTAAAGAGTGTTTTACTCTCTAGACCCTATAGATTAGAGTTGGGTGTGTGTGTACAGGTTCTTAGAAAAATTCCTCCCATTGGTGGGATATTTCTACTTGGCACTAGTCGCCAGCCTCTGACCCATCATATGCGAGCTTGTGTTTGTCACGGAATGGGCCCCAATGGATGGGTCATGACAAGTATGGTTGATAAATAGTTGTCATAACTTCATCCTTTTGATCGGGGTACACTTTTTCAGTCATCTCTCACTTAGATAATAAACTAGTAGTCTCACATTTTTTTTACTATTCCAACTTTAGAAAACATACTAAATATGACCTTATTCTATTCCTTACATACCAGTAAATTCTTTTCCATAAAAGCTTCAATTTCAAGATGATGATTCGTGGAATGACACCTAATTTACCTTTCATTTTCCTATAGTTTTCTTCTATAATCTACCTCTCATCCTCTATCAATCAATAAATACCAAAATTAGCATAATAGTTCCCCAACTCCTCAACCACCATAAACTATGTTATCATATCTATTAGATTATTATTTTAATGAATATTTTGTAATTTAAACATCATATCACATATTAATACTTTAATAAAATGTAACTTTAAGTAAATATTATTTTTATGGGGATGAAACATTGTGTTCTTTGGAATATTTAGAGAACCCTGAATATATAGTGAAATAAATTTTCATGTATATTTATACCTAGATCCTCCAATAATTTATTCTTCCAAGCTATCCCCTTTATGAATTATATTAAAAAAAATTTCTCTTCCTTTATAGTCAATAGTAACCCCATATTTTTTAGTTTTGGTGTCCAGCTTACCATAGTTTCTACATATATAAACACATAACCTTTGGTACCCCTCTTTAAGTTGACATCAACTCCTAGGTCCACATCCATATACCCCAACATTGACTTTACCTTCACAATTCATAGAGATACTTCTTTTATTACCTTCAAAAACCCCAATATCCACTAAAACTATTCCCATTGTTTATTTACTAGGTTATGCATGTAATTTCTCAAATATCCCACTCTATGACCAATATCTAGTGAGGTATAAACCAAGGAATACATCATGCTTCCAACAGTTGATGTGTTTGGAATCTTTGACATGCACTCGACTTTTTCTTCTATATATAGTTTTTTATATTTGGATAATTTAAAATATATTTACAGGGTAATAAAAAATATCATTTCTTATAATAAACTAAATATACTCAAAATCTTTCCAATGTAGTCTCTCTGTGATAACATCAAGGTTTCATATACATGATCTATCATGATCTTCATCCAAAAAATATTACCAACCTCTCCAAGATCTTTCATCTCAATATCCTAACCTAAATACACTTTCTTCTCAACAATCCTTTACCTAAATGATCCTAAAATTTTCATATCATACATAAATAAAATATAATGTATCTATCACCAATTTTTTTGAAATGGTAACATTGATCCATGACACACTATTAGTATACATTTTTATCATGAATTCGTCAAACTTATTATTCTAATACATGGGTGACTAGATGAACCAATGTATGATCTTCTAGAGTTCTCACACTAGGTATATCTTTTGTGACTCTATATATCCTTTTGGATACTGCATACAAATATACGTCTTCAAATATTCAAGAATGAAGGTAGCCTTTACATCATACTACTCAAGATATAAATTAAAAATGAAATAATTCTAATAACCAACCATATGGTGGTGAGCTTCAATACAAGTGAGATAATTTTGATGAAATTCACACATTCCTTCTATTGAAATTCCTTTAATACTATACCTTATGTGTAACTCAAATTTCCATCATATTCTTCCATGACCCAGTGTACCCATTTGTTTTTAAATAATTTTTTTTGAATAGACATAAAATTTAAATTATTATTATAAGGTAATGAAGAAAGCTCTCCCTTCATAGTCGACTCTCACTTTCTTGAATCCTTTTACTATATTGAATCATTAAATAATTATTTCTATCCAATACTAATAAATTAAAAATAGTGAAATAATGTTTAATAACTTTACACACACCATCTCACCCTTGTTGATATCCTCAACTCCACTTTAGGTGTAATCTCTACTAGTTTAGGTGCCACATGCTCAAGTATTCCTTCATGATTATTCCCACCATTAGTGTCAATGGTATAATGGTTCTTGAGGTGAAAAAAACATTACATACATAAATATTGTATCTTATAAGATGAATGTTATTTATATATCATTACAATTCATTCTATAAATATAACGGTTTAGAGCCTTTGGAAACATGGATTCATAAAAATTTTGTACATAAAATATCTACATCATCTCCCACTATGTTCTTCAAAACTATCATCCTTCTTATACATATAAGACTTAAAACCATTATTCATATCTATGGGGAATGGAAACATAATATAGGGTTATCTTAGATGTTCAGTAAGGGTAAAAAATAGAGATACCATCTAATGACAATTTCTAAGCATAACATTAGCATAAGGGAGTGAGAACATGAACTTGAAATTTAAAAATCCTACCAAATAATTCATAGATCATAATCACGATTCATGGTATAAATATTGGTAGTGAAAAACACATGAATAAACAATAAATCAATGAACATAATAAATGAGATCATAACATTAGAATTAAATAATGTCATAAAAGAGTGGCATAATGTGTGGAATAATATTAATCATAGAAATATTATGTCGAGGATACCCACCAAGACATTCCTCACATGTTTGGCTTGGGATAAAAAACTATGTACCTACATTGGGCTTGTGATAACCTCTTGTGTAGCCTCTTTCGGGTATGGGATAACCACAAGTATACTATTTGAGCTCATAAACATTACTCTTTATCCAATTCCACATATGGATATAATAGAACCACCCACCACATAATCATAATCCCTTTATATGTATTCCGTGAAATCATGGAAAAATTATCCATTTTTTCATATCTTAACCTACAAAAAATAAAATACGTTTCATCAATATTAATAAATAATCATATAGATAAAGAATAAGGAGGTTATCATATGATCTTATCAATAATGAATCAAATTTAAAGTTAAAGGATGTTATCATAGATGAATAATTCCTTTAAAATGTCACTTGAATACTTATGGATGAAAATAACCTTTCTATTTAAAATCACTTTTTTAAAACATAATTTTTTTCCAAAATATTGAGGAAAACATTTCAATATAAAGGAACCATAGACACTCATAAAGAAATATTCCAAGAATATAGTAGTCAGGGAAGTGGAAAAGTCTATTCATGTTGTGTTTATTAAAATAATGATTCCATTCATACTTACCTCATTCGGAAAAGAACAAGAAGTTTTCTTTTGAACCATTTTATGTAAATTAAATCATGGTTAGAAATGAATTTAATCAATCACTAGATAATAATAAAATTATTGTTGAAAAAAATTTAAATAAAATATGAACATGGAAGAAAATATTCCCAACCGAATAGGAAAAAAAAATTTCCCCTACAAAAAATATTTTGGACATTTAAGTTCTTAGAGAAAGAAAAATGAAAGAAAAACTTTTGATTTAAAAAATAAATAGATTACATTAAACCAAATAATATTTATGATATTTAGATCATATAACTTTCACATCAGAAATTTAAGTATAAATAATCCTGATAAAAATGAGATTATGATGTAAAACCCTTACCTCAAGTTGGACTTGCTTCATAAGCACTCTAACATGATATATAATATATTGATTATAATTCTAAACTTGAACTATATGAATAACTATAATACCGTATATTCTCCCATTATAACATTTCAAAACACATTTATTAATAATTATTTACTAATTTTTTAGGTGTTATATGTTTCATTTTTCTTAAAATCTTCAGTTCATATGTTCAGTCCTTGAATATTGATCATGGAAAAATTCAAAATAATACCTTCTAACCGACTTTAAATTCTAATTTTATTTGAAAATTTTCAGGATAACTCTTCTATAAACATAGAGATGCCCTAATGTGTTATGGAAGGGATCTAAAATTCTCTTCAATTTCTTCAGAAAGCATATGTCCCAATAGATTTGTTTCTCCAACTTCATCCTAAAACATTGGAGTTATGAACTTTTTTCCATATAAAGATTCATAAGGACCTATTTGAATTATTTAATGGAATTAATTTGTGTCAGAGAATTGAATAATCAAAATTTATTGATCCCAAACACCTTTGAAAACTATAGAACAATATATTAGCATATCTTCCAGGGTTTGAATTTTTTTCTCAGACTGACCATCTATATAAGGATGATAGGTAATATTTAAAAAATATATATATATATCCAAATATTGATGAATCATTTTATATAAATTCAGGTTAATATTCAAATCATGATCATATATAATAGAATGTGGTACTCTATGCAATCTTACCACTTATTTAATGTATATCCTGAAAATTGGATCAAGATATAAATCCTATCTAATAGAAATAAATGTGCTTAAATCATAAGGTGGTTGACTACATCCCAAATATCACTATGAACTTTGAATATTTTTGGGGTTATGATGATGAAATATACAGTGATATTTTACCATTTCCATTTTGGTACGGGTAATGGTTGTAACACCCCCTTATAATTTTATATCTCAACCTTAACTTCCAAACATACTATCACCAAGTTATATAATTTGTAATATCACCATTTATGTTTTCCAACCTGAAATAATATTTCAAATATTTATATATCTTCATACTTGTAGGATGAATATAGGATGATAAGCAATTAGATTTTTACAATATCACCTTCTTCAAGTCTATTACTAACAAGACACATACCCGGTTTTTGTACCTTATCATTCCATCATAATCAAGGTTGAACATACGAACATTTCCCACATTATTTTATAGCTAGGCATCCCTATAATACACCTATTTAATATTCACATGGAAATATGGTTGAACAATCATTTGAGAAAGATAATATTTCCCCCCTTACTAAATTATTTCAAGGTATATACATTTCAAATATACAAATTTTGGATCTATTTTAATCCATATCAAATATAAGTTAGAATGAAATTTTTAACTCAAAGCATGATCTACCTTGTTCAATTTCATAGGGTTGTAATGTATTAAAAAATTGTAATCTTTAATTAACTACAACCATCTTATCTCATGCATATTCAACTCTTTCTAGGTGAATATATACATTAAACTCTCATGATCACTATATATGTCACACCATTCTCTATAAATATAATGAATTCATATGATTAAATCAAATAGTATGACTATTAACTCTATATCATGAGTTTAGTAATTTTTCCCTAAAAAAATCAATTGGCATGTGGAATAAGCTACCAACATATAATTTTGTATAAGAACACATACCCACCCCTTATTATATGAATCAATGAAAATAAAAACCCTTCCTTTACTATAAATTAGTGTGATTGTAGGTCCAATGAGAATCCTTATCTTTAGTTCCTTGAATGTTTATTTACATTCATCAGTCCAAAAGAACTTGACTCCATTCTTGATTAACTTATTATGTGGATTAGATAGCTATGATAAATACTTCATAGAAGAATCAATAATATCCTTTATATCCATGAAAAATATGGTTCTCATTCATAGTAGTCAGTTTGGGCCAATGTTCAATAACATCAATCTTTGATGGATCCATCAATATACCCTCACTTGAGATTATAGGACCCAAAATAAAACCTTCTATAGCAACAACTCACAAATGGATTTTTTTTAAAAATTATCCTTCTTTAGGGTATTCATTACAATCCACAAGTGATCTTCATGATCTTTTTTATTTTTAGAATATATAAGAATATCAACTATAAATATTTCCAAAATATGTTCAAGGTAATTTATAATGACTATATTCATTAAAAACATGAATATAATAGAGGCATTAGTATGAAAAATGGAATGATTATAAATTCATAGTGTACATACGACATAAAAAAGGATATATCAGGTATGTATTCAATTTTAACCCTCAATTGATAGTATACTCATCAATATGGGACATATGACACTTATTATTGATAATTATCTTGTTATGTTCCTGATTATCATTAAATAGTCACATTGATCGATGTTTATTCTTATAAAAAAATAATATGTTTACCACATGGTGACACACTTGGTTGAATGTAACGAACTAATCAACATACCCTCTCAATACTAGAACCCAACCCAATCTTCCACATATTGGAAGGGGATTCTTGACCCCCATGGGTTGTCGACTAGAAAATAGGAATAAAAAATAGGTAGAGGAAAAAATTTCTCCAAACATGAAGAAAAAATTGTATATATAAACATAGTAGATAGAAATAGGGGAAGATATAAATATATTACATAATAGATAAAGAACAACATAAGTGATACAACTAAAAAGGTTGTGAAAACAATCTCCATGTGACAAGTGAAACAGTAAAGTAAAAAACCCCAAAACAGATACTCTAACAACTATATGTGATAGCATGGGAAAACTCCCACCATTTCACCACCACCTACTAAAAATCTAGCTACTAGAAAACCTCACCACCACATTACGATGCCTTACCTTTCCCTACATCAAGAGACATAACAAGGTCTACACAACGCCAAAGGGGTACATAGGGTGTGATCTAATAGGATCAATATGGTCTCAGATAAGTTTTCAATAATAAGTCTCTATAAAATAATCCAAGAATTATCAACATTAAATAAAAAAGGCATGATATAAAATCAAGTAGTTTTATATAAAAATCTTGAATTTTTTTTAATTTATTCTTTCTCTACATTTTCAAATAATTGCAGGTAAAAACATTTCAAATCATTTCATATACATATATAAAAGAAGATATAATGTCAAATAATATATCACATATCATATCAAATCCATGGAAGTACAAAAAAATAGTATAATCGAAAGAGGCCCAAATCAGAAAAAAGCACATGTAACATTATGCAAAGGATTAAACTAGGTTTGGACTGGTAGGACACTCATACCTAACATAGAAAATCATGAAAATCAAGTGTCTAGATATATGCATCAAATATGTAGAGGATAGAAACACCGTAGAACGTGACCCCCTCAATAGGTCAAAAAAGTACCTTGAACAATAATCCTAGGAATAATAGGAAAGCCCCTTGAGAAAACCCACTAACAGTGGATTATGCCTATTACTAAACCTTCCACCAGAGTTCCTAAAATTTCCCATGTGATATAATTTACAAACTAATTCATGAAACCATTTTCAATAAATAATTCTTCGAAAAACATTTCAAAAAACATTTCAAAAAACCATTTAATAATTTCTTTAAAACCCTTTTCATTTACCAAAACTCAGGAAAAAAATATTCTATTGAAAACCCATGTCCAAAAACACAAATCCAATCATTCAATAATGAAATTTTATTTATAAAAAAATGTATAAAATATCAAGATTAGTTTAGCTCACCAACACATGTAAGAGATGGAAAAAATCTACCTCAAAAATTAGGTTACACACAATCGAAATGTGATCCACCGATAAGGAAGAACCCATAATGTCTACAGAGGACCTAGAACCAATCCACACATATTAGAATTTATTGAATTTAACAAAACGTTTAGTGGAGAGGAATTTTGAGAAAATATGTCAATAAATAACACCCACAACACCACAATTAACCATGAATCATCCCCCAGAACAGGAATACACCGTGGATTAAGAAATGAATCAAGAGAAACATCACAAAAAATAAATGGATATAGTAAGACAACATAATAGTGCTGATGAGATCAAAGTAAATGAAGAAGTACAAATGATTAATCAACTAGATATATGAAACCCAACCATAATAGAAATCAATCACTGAAAGAATAGATTCATATGGAGAGGATTTCCTTAAAATCATAGGAGGAGACCTCTAGGCCAAGAGGTTACATGGATGTAGAATAATGAATAAAAAACTACTCATACATTTCACTAAAATCCCTATCTGTGACATTTACAAAATGTTTAACCCCTTTAAAAATCATGTTATCCTCGGGGTCTGAATACACTTAAAAACATGTTGCATTTTTTTTAAAAACACAATTTTTAACATTACATGGCATGTAACATTTACATAGTCTTTACTCTCTTCACCATGTGTACTAGGTTCATGGAATCTTCTCTATAGAATTTACACATCATTTATTCCCATTATATGACATGTATTTCTCTAGAAGTTGCAATGAAATCTAAATTCATACATGAAAATCCAAACCAACTCAAGTAATATATGAACTTGGGGAGAACCCCAAAAATCAATTACACATTTTTACCCGAAATCCATTTATTCAAATAAAAATACATTCTAAAACGTTAGGTAATTTTACAAAAAAATGATCTCCATATCAAGGATTATAAATATGCACCAAATTAAAGAGGAAAACAAGTAAAGGGGAGGGAATTACCTGAATGTGGGTAAAGAGATGTTACAAACTGTTTAAACTATGGCCTTTCATAGTTGTAAATAGAGTACATATTCTGTTTATTTTCAATTTACATTGGATTGATCAAGGATTTGATATGAAAAGTGATCTTATAGTGCAATATGTCTTCAGTGTTAAAGGTGGCATCATTTTCTAGTGTTTTCCAATTTTTTTTCCTTAAAAACAGGAGGAATGAGGAAAAGGTATAGTGCATCCCAAACAATATTGAAAAAGGTGATTTTTATGGATTGTCTAATCTAAAATATCATAAAAGAATGACTTTTAAAAATTCTAGGTTTCATAAATATTATGATTCATGAGGATGTGGAGTATCGCAAATGTAAGATGGAAAGATAGTGATTCTTATAGAGTATGTGAAACTTCATGAATGGGTTAAACTTCACTGGTTCTTCAAAAAACAAATAAGCATTGACAACATGTTTTTTGAGGTTTTTAAAAAGGATACATGGATTTTATGATATTTCTTGAGGTTATAAGACTATAAATAGGTATCCACACCCACTTCTTTGGACAATGGAAAAATTTGATAAAAAGGTGAATCACTATGTAACCTGGATGGTAGGGAGCTGTGAGAATAAAAAATTCATTTAATGCTTGAGCATAATGAAAATACTAGTTATGTATTGACTGATGAAAATTATTATGAGTTATGGAATTTATTCAAATACTGTGAGTTTTGTGATGAATTAGTGTTCTATGAAGGCAGTGAGAATTGTGAAGGTAGTTTGTTCCATGAAGGATGTGAGTTTTGTAAAGGTTAGGAGCTATTCGAAAGTGTGTGGTTTCAATAAGAATCATATTTATTTGAAATGTAAAGGGTTTTTTAAAATAATATAATATTCTTGAACAATAGTTTTGAGCATCTTGTTCCACTAAATAGTGCTTTCAAGTTTATCAACTCAGAACTATAGTGCAATAAGAGTCCTGTGCTAGATAGGAAAAAATAATTATATTCCAATATACTAAAAAGACATTCAAGTCATTAAACTAAATAATAATTCACCCAAATAAGTGATAAATGGAGCGTTGATGGAAGTGTTTTGAGGGAGGTAGTGTGTGGACCATAAAATCATGTAAAGGTAGTTTACCTGACATAGAGTGATTATGTATGAACTATATACTCTAGAAAAACTAGTGAAGATTGGTGGCTTTAGGTACGACTGAAAAACTATTGAAATATGCTCCTTGGACTAGAACTTAGTGGTGAACCAAGTAAAACTCATGTGTTTTCTCACTATATTTGATTATTTAAAAATTGTATGTTTCCATCATACATGTTATACAAGTTCTTGCTAATGTGGGAACAAGATCTATTTGTTAAAATAAATATTTGACACCTTGATTCTCTCCTCCCATATTAGGGTGTTATATGGTCATACAAGTGGAATCATGGAAAATAGGTTATTGGTTTAAATATCATCTATTTTTTGTGGATAATTATATTAAAGTTAGGGAAGTTCCACTTTTTATGGAAGAAACATTCAAATTTTGAAGAATAGAATGAGATCATAGTTGAGATCCCTTTGGATGGATGTTCTTTTTTCCACTAATCCGGGGATTTAGTTCAGCAATGAAACATGTCTTTCTATGACTAAAACATATAAGAAAATGAATGATGCAGATGCCAAATAAAACAATTATCTTACTAAAAAACATTCTGATTAAATATATTTGAACGTAATGATTTTCATCATAACAAATTCCATGTGGGAGAAACTATAAAATATTTATAAAGGTTATAACAAAGTAAATGAGTCCGAACTTCAAGTATTTCAAAAATAATTTGATGATATGAAAATGAATCTAGATAAAAATACATATAGCTTATTTAATTAAATAACTAAAATTATTAGAATTATTTGAGGAATTGGGGAATAAATTAAAGATATTGAAATTGTGAATAATATAATGATAAGGACACCATATCTATACAATAAAAAACATTTATCTCTTGAGGAAATAGATTTTTCTAATCTCTCTCATGATGACATGCTAAGTAGTTTAGTGGATTATGTAATGAGATTCAAAGAAGAAGATTCATCCACTCGAGTAAGAGAGGGAATGTCATTCAAATACATGTAAAAACGTAATATTTATAAATTTAGTGATGATGAGGGAGAAGAAATTATTTTTCTATTTTCCATGAAATTAAAGAGTGTAAAAGATATATTTTATAGAAATATTTTATTGACTTTTTTTGGTGTGGTAAATTCCGGAACATTGCCTCTCGATGCCCAAGGAAATTTGATGATGTAAAAAGTGAATCATAAATCATTCATAAGTATTAAAAGATATTCTATAATAAAGGATACTTAAAATCAGGAAATAAATTTTAAGTAAAGAGCTTCGTTTGAAAATAAGAACAAGATGATAATTACTTTTTGGAGGATGTAAAACTAGAGTTTAAATCCACACTTAAATCATCCAAGATGGATAAATTTGAAAAGTAAGAACCTAAAAAAATGTGAAGAAAATAAATTTATTGGTGTTTTTTATCTCAAGGTGAAACTTGATGGTTTTCTTGATGATATTTAAAATCAATGAAAGGGAAAGAAAAAGATAATAGATGTGCCGAAAGAGTCATCAGAGTATGTTGATAAACTTGAATCAGAGCATGATTAACTAGAAGGAGAGGCATAAAAACATGTAATATCTCTTGAAAGAGGATAATAGGTTGTGGAAATTAAACATAGGATTTAATATAAGGTAAAAGTCATCAATGAACATACATTGAGACTAGTGGAAAATGATAAGATTGTTGAGGGTGTTGAATAAGAAGTGGTAACTCTAAATAGTTAACAGGAAACTGAATCAGAATCAAGGGAAACAAATAACAAAGTATTGTTTTGAGGATTCTAAGATATAGAGATTTAAGAAATAAATAAACCTAATTATGAAGTATTAAAGAGGGCCTTTAATAATCATAGATCCAATCTAATGGAAAAAGTGGAATTAGTTATGATACTAAAACATCAAAGGCTGGAAATGGGATGAGAAAATATAAAGGGAAGTAGAAAGTTGGAAATATCATGATGGAACCTTATGTTATAATAATGAAAGGTTAAAATCAAATAGAAAAAGGAGTGTAAAATTTTACTCATGTATCTAGATAAGATAATCAGTCCAATACATTTACAATATAAGGAGATATGAGGAGTAATGGAAGTGATAATACATTTCCTTGTATGAAATTTCAATTTTGTGTGTGTTTTGGTTATACCATGTCTTACTATGAAGAAACAAGGAGCTATATGATTGGGGAAGTATATAGAAGTCAATAAAGGAGAATAAGTCTATCTCTATAATCATATAGAATAAATAGTTTATATAGATATATTTTTCAATATATTAACTACGGCCATAAATTTATACATTGTAGGCAGAGAAAAGGGAGGAATAATACCTACAAAATTAAGAGAAAAGTTAATACATTAAAACTAATTTAATTTACTATTAAAAATTTTATTCTACTCTAAAAGTAGAATATAAGTATGATGAACCCATTCACATTGAAAAGATACTAGAAAGGCCATCTTTTTCCTTCATGCTATCAAGTATCTCATGGAATAAGAATAAAGTAATAATGAAATCCAACCTTGAAGAAATAAGTCTCAATGCTATAAAGGATAGTAGAACATGGAATCTTGATAGTGGATTATCATCCCACATGATAAGAGATGTAGATTTTTTGAATAATGTTATTAAAAGGGTTTATGTTACAGTAAGATTCAACAAACATGGTGATTTTAATATTAATGGAAGTGGAAATAATGAACTGGAAAATGACGAGCTAAGGAAAACTGATGTTCTCTTCATATAAGAGTTGAAATAAAATCTCTTGAGAGTGATTAGACTATATGAATTGTGGTTGATAGAGACATTTAATCATAATGGGCTAACGATCAAAGGAAAGTAAGGTAATTCCCTCATGAAATGTTGCAAAACAGATGGAAATTTATACCTAGTTGACAGTAAATACAGCCCTGGTTACTTAACAATTGAAGAAGAAAATAAATTATTGATCCATAGGATAGGTCACATTAATCAATAGGGCATGTAAAAAATATATAATATTAATATAATTATCCAAATTCATAATCTAAATTGTGATTGAGAGAAGACATGTGATGCATGAATGTGAGGAATGATGTTTGAGAGTTCATATCAACTAATGAACAAAAGGGAATCAAATCTTATTGATCATATCCACATAAAAATATAAGTTCCAATGAGTGTATATATAATAAATGTAAACATGTACTTAATTATATTTATTGAATATTATCGTATAATGTCTTGTGTAATATCTATGCAGAGGAAACAATAAGTGCTTGGTTGTATAAAGATTTAGACTTGAAGATGTATGAATGAAATTGAGAAAATAATTAAGATTCTTATACCATGAAATAGAGTATAATACACATCCATTGAAGTTGAAAATTACCTAGAAAACATGGGATAAAGAAGATGTGTCATTAGTGAGAACCCCTTAATAAAATGGTTTTGTTTAATTGTAGAAATCGACTGGAGAAAAAGATGGCTTGAACTACACTTATTGAGAGTTGTGTTTCTAATTAATTCTAGATATAAGTTGTTCAAGTATCAATTTACACTCAAAATAAAACAGGGATTTGATATGAGAAACCAAGACTCCATATGATATTTGGTTTAAAAAACCCCTCTCTATAGTATTTTTGTGTTTTGGAAGTAAATGTTTCATCCAAAATAAAGAAGGAAACCAAGGAATTTATGGTGATGCTTCAAAAGGGTGAATATTAATTGGATATTCAATGAAGATTAAAGCCTAAAAATGTTGCAGTAACCATCTTAGTGAGATTTTGGAAAGTAGTTATGTTAAAATAATTGATGATAAACCCATAAATACCTTGATAATATCATATGTTGACATGATTGAAGATGAAGAATAAAGTGTATAGGGTACCAATTCACATGCAGAAATAGTGGACGGTGGGAAAAATATTTGGAGCTCACAAAATGATGATGATTTAGAAGAATTATTAGTAGTGGAAACCATTTCTGAAGAAACTTCATCAGAACCTCAAAGGAGAAAACGAAGAGTAAAACTTGATCCATCTAACACATTGGGTATTGGACTACACTTACATAGAAAAGGATAATGAGGAATGAAGCACATTATGCCTTCTTATAAAGTGTAGAACCAACCTCATTTGAAGTATTAACAAAGGATAAATCATGGTTTAAGGACATGAAATAAGAACTGGATCAGATTGATAATAAACTAACATGGGAAATTGTTAGGAGACCCAAAAATCACACTGTGATTGAAAAAAATATGATTTTAAAAAAAAATCAACGAGTGTGGAAATGTGATCAGAAAAAATCATGCTTGGTGTGTAATGTATATAAATAGATTAAAGGAATTGATGTTGGAGAAACATTTACCTCAGTATCTAGACTAGAGTCGATCAGGATTTTCCCTTATATGGAAATTCAATGAGGGTACAAATTTTAATAGATGATGTCAAAATGGAATTCTTAAATGGGGTTCTTGAATAAGAAGTCTTCATTGAACAACCAGTGGGATTTCTGATTTGAAATTATGAGACTAAAGCTTGTATATTAAATAAGGCTCTCTATGGTTTGAGGTTACTACCTTAAATGTGGTATTCTAGAATAGATGCTTATATGAATAACCTTGAATTTAAAAGAGAAGGAATTAACAACAATATATATAAGAAGAATTCTCAGAAAGATCAACATATGGTGCTTGTATAGGTGGATGATATTATGTTTAAGAGAAGTCGACATGGATTAGTGGATGAATTTGTTAATCATGTAAAATTTGAATTTGAAATTTCTATGATTGGTGAACTCACATACTTTTTAGGCCTACAGGTGGTTCAAGAGAAGTATTATACCCTCATTTGTTAGATAAAATATGCAAGAGAGCTGCTAAAGAAATTCAAAATGCATGACTCCAAACCAATAATGAATTCTATTGTGGTTTCAAAAAAACAGGTAAAAGCATGAGTATGAGACATCATTGGATCTCACTACGTAAATAAGAATCATCAGAAGATTATTACGCTTTGAAACAACATGGATAGGTAATCGTATTTGCATCATGCTTAGAGGCCCACTTTTAAAGTAATCCGAGGGAAGATAATTTTGTAGCAGTTCAGTGAATTATGTTGCATATTAATGGTACTCTCAACATTGGATTATACTTTTCAGTGGGAATATATAATGAATTGTCGATATATTTTGATGTTGATGGGGTGGAGAATTATTCATTAGCAACAAATGTGTACACTACTAAAATTTCAGGCATCTTCAATGGGGAATTTACAATGAAAAATGTGCTATCAAATATAGTCTTTAGGCACAAACTATTTTTGATGAATATAGTATTATTTTACATGTAGTAGTTATTTGAAAAAATTTATTACATGGGTCAAAAATAGTTTTGGCAGTGTTTCCCACCACCTAGAACACAATACATTCATGATGGGAATTTGTGAAGAACATAGAAGTCTGTTACAAATACTTTTTGACTGAAAAATCTTTTTTGAAAAAATTAATTCTGTCAGAATTGCTTTATCATAAAAACCCATTTGATTTAAACAAGACAAAACCCTCTTTCTTCTTACTATCCTTTCTTCTTCCCTCCCTTGAACCTCTACGACATAACTCACCCCACAACCCAATTTCCTGCAGCTTTAAAAATGGTTTTTTCTTTCGATTTCTGGCTGATTTCTGCTCAAATATTCTAGGTACAGACTTTACTTCTATCCTCCATCATTTTTCTGCATATTTTAGTTAAATGGTGTAAATAATACTTTGGTAAAACCTCTGTTTATAAATTTACCCGATTTTTATAATTTATTTTACATTTAGGGTTAATCTAAATTTCTTATTCCCAATTTAAATGACGTGGTTCTGTATGAGTTGATTTAATTTGATTAATGGTATTTTTATAATTTTTTGATCTTTAAATTTAATAGATTATTTTTTGGTTTTTAGGCCTGTTGAAAGTTTATTATTTTATATTGTTATTTGAAATATGATTATTAATGAAATATGCTGGAAGTTTGTAATCATTTGGAAATATGATAGGTTGGTTAAAGCCTAGGTTTATTTTTTTGGTGTTTAGGGTGGCTGTATGTTTTTTATAAATTTACCAAAGCTTTGTTGCACATAGTTTTTTGGTTTTTTAATCATCTTTTTTCCTAGTTCCCGATTTTTTTTGTGTGTGCACGCATGTGTATGCATGTATATATATTTGACATGTTAATCTGTTTAAAAACAGTGTAATAAAAAAATTGTAAGTAAATTTTATTAAGAAATTATGTAATATATATATATATATAATGTATTAAATAAATAGATATAATTGGTTTTCAATAATGATGATAAAGTTAATTTAAAAAAATATTTTTAACAAAACGTTATTTATAAGAATTTTTTTTTTGTAAAAAAATGTTAAAAAATAATTTAATAAAAAAATAATAAATTAGATTAATAATTTTTTATTAAAAACAAATTTATTAATAATTCAGATAATCATTTGTAATACATTGTGAAAAAATATAATAAAAACAAATAATTATTAAAAATTAATAAAAAAAATAATCATTAAAAATGTAGTAATACTTTAAATAATTAGTAAAAACAATTAAAAATTTATAATATATATTAATTAATGATTCTTTATTATTAAAAAATTTAAAAATCTGTGATAATTATAAAACAAAAATAATAATTTGTAAAAAAATTATAAAAAAATATAACAACTATTAGACATGAATAATAATTCATATCCATGTTTTATTTATGAAAATAATTAGTATTAATAATAAATATAAATGTCGTAAAAACACTCGACTCACAAAACTATTATAATGCGCCTAGGGTAAAATTTATTAATTCAAAAATTATTAATTCCAAATAAATATCAATTCAAAATAATTATTAATTCAAAAATATGAATTCAAAATTACTTATAAATTATTTATATAAATTATTAATTCAAGATAATTAAATTTACTTATAATAAAAATTAGCTATAAGTAAAATTATTTATAAATTACACACACACACACACATATATATGTTTATATAGATTTAATATTAGTATATTTGTTTAAAAATGAGAAATTATATATTTTTGTTTTTATATTAATTTCAAAATTGTGAGATATATATAGTAATTATTAAAATTGTAATAATAATTTAAATAACTAATAATAATCAATACATAATTTATAATTTATCATAATTAATTAGTCAATACTATTAATAAATAGTAAATATTAGTGTTAGTTATAAATTATTTTTAATAATTTGAAAATTTGAGTTCATTACGCAAATATATAAATATTTGTAAAATAAAAAATACGAGTAATTGTTAAAAAAATTCAGTAGAAAATGAAAATTTTTCTCTTGCAGATCCATCATTTTATAATTTAGTACATATGGCCACTGGTTTATCTATTCTAGAAACAACAACTCAAAATGATATTCGAAATCCTAAATCAGATCATTCTCATTTTTTCAATTTATTAAAACCTACAGAGGAAGAATTATATCAAAGATACCAGATGAGGAAACATGATGATGTTAGAAAATTTAGGGCTATTAAATTATATTTTGGAATGTCAAATAGTAGTTATGATCAGATTTTATCTTTGGTTAAATCATGTTTCCCTGAAAAAAACACATTTCCAGTAAATTTCTATGAATGTAAGAGGTTGGATCATAATTTAGGTCCTTGCTATCAAAAAATCAATGCATGTTAAAATGGATGCATCTTATATTATGGTTATTATGAATCCTTGGTTAATTTTCTAACATGTGGAGAGTAAATTTATAAAGAGGCACAATAAGGAAAGTCTAGAGTTCCTATGAAACAGTTAATGTATTTACCAATTACGCCTTGTTTACAATGTTTATTTATGTCTCACAACACATATAAATTGATGAAATAAAATAAATTCAATATTTATTTAAGTAAAACCATAAATCGTCAATGTAATGGTGATTCAAGAAAACACTTTGATCAGAAAAATATTTCGTTTGCTTCAAAACCTTGTCACTAAGGTTGTAATTATGACCCGACAACACAAAAGCCCGTGCAGCCTAGTTCGAAAGCCTGAGATCCCAAGCTCGAAAGCCCGAGTAGCCTGGAAAGACAAAGTGCATTTGGTTCAGGTCATGATCAGGATGATAGTTCATCGAGTCGGGCCAGGGCCTATACAAGCAAGCCAACGGGCCGGGCTGGGTCGGGTTATACAACTCAGGTCACTGAACCATAGAAGCCTGGACTACTGGCCTGTATGAAGCCCGACTAAAAAAAATCTCATCCTCTAAAAAAATGGGAAACAACTGGTAGGTAGACTTGAACCCCCAACCACGAGCTTCCAAGGCTGCGCCTGGACCAACTGGTTTAGGCGGTGCATCTTGTGAAAAATTACCAAACTATATATATATATATAAACAAATATATTAATATATATATATATATAATTTTATATCTACAGTTTAACATTATATATATATATATATATACATATAATAATTCATTATATATTAACAAAAAATAACACCCACTCACTGATATTCTCCCCCCAATCTCATTAATTTTTTTAAGTATTTTGCAACATGAAATTATTATATATATTATATATATTATATATATTATATGTACTGTATATATATATATAAATATATTTAGAAAAAAATTAACATACCCACTCACTGATACACACCCCCAACCCCTCGTTAATTTTCTTTTTACAATATATATATATATATATAATAACTCATTATATATTAATAAAAAATAACATACTCACTCACTTATGTTCACACCCCCATCCTCATTATTATTTTTAAGTATATCAAAAATTGCAAATATTGTATATATATATATATATATATTATTTTGTATAAAAATATATAAATCTATTTATAAGTAAATAACATTCCCACTGGTGCACTCTCCCAACACTTCATTAATTTTTTATAATATACACATATTATATATATGTATTTATTCACATATATGAATCGATTTATAAAATTAATTAAAACACCCACCCACTGATGCACAACCCAACCCCTCCTTAATTTTCTTTTTAAAAAATTCATATATTGTTAAGAACATTATTTATTACAACAATTGAAATTTACTTAGACATCAGAGTCATCACATAGTCGTTTTTTATCATACATTTTCAAATAAATTATTTTAATTGTAATTATTTTCTCAATCATTCTATATTTTATATTTTTATACAATTAAATAAATTATTATAATTGTAGTAGGTATTAGACATTGGGGTTGAGGGTTCTTGTAAAACTCATGAAGTGAGAAATTTAAAACATTTCAAATGATTGAGAAACAAAATAAAAAATTTTCTTCCATAAAATGTGAGCAAAAAAAGAAAATAAATTGTTTTAAAAAATATTAAACATTTAATAAAATTTATTTAAAAAATTTATCTTAAATAAGTGATTTTTAAAAATAAATTTTAAAAAATAAATGTAAAAAAACATTAGCAAAATTGATATTAATTTGTAAATAATTATTCTTTTCAAAATCATGTAAAAAATGTATAAAAACTGGTTCTTAAAAATTCATGTAAAAAACATTTAAAATAATATGGTAAAAAACGTTTTAAAAAATCATGTAAAAAAGGTTTTCGAAAAACATTAAAAAGAATGTTTAAAAAAGGTTTAAAAAATCATTTAAAAGTTAGTTTAAAATGTTCTAAAAAATACGTTCTCATCATTTTAGTACATTATTTTTTAAAATGTTTATTCTAAAAAAATTTATTATTTTTCTTAAATGCAATTCTTAATTTTTTTAAACATTTTAAAAAGTACATAAAAAAAATATTTGAAAAAACATCTATAAAATTTTTTAATAATTTTTTTAAAATAATGTAAAAATATGTTTTTCAACATTAAGAACCATTTTAAAAACTAATGTATGAGAAAATAATTTTAAAATCAATATTTTAAAATAAATGTTTTAAAAATGCATTCTTTTAAATAAACATTTTAAAATCATTCAAAAACACTTTTTAAAAAACATTCAATTTTTTTTAAAAAAATGTTTTTAAAATAAAAATTTAAATGAACTTGCAAAAAAGTTTAAAAAGGAATTCAAAAAACATTTATAAAATGTTAAGAATACATTTTGAACTTGTTATATAATTCATTTTAAAAATAATAAAAGCTTGTAATGTCCTGCCCGTGGCCCAACCTGACCCTAAAAGTAGTTCACGACATAGTTTTTTGGAGGGCATTCCTGGCTCGGCCCGACCCGTTCCAGGCCAAGTTAGGCCGAAATTAAACCCTTAATTGTAGCATACTATTTCTATTTTATAATGATGGGTTTTTTCCTTTTGGTTCTTATGATAGCCAATATTTTTCTTGGCATATTTTCATTACTCGTTAAAATTTACCTCATTTTATAAGGCCCCAGCCTTAAACCTTACATAATCTTGAGTTATTACAAGATCACACATTGAGGATCTTTTCGGGTTTAGAGTTTTAGAGAATTAGATCATAAAACATGAATTACATTCCACATATAAACAAAGTGGCTACATAAAGATAGTATTTATCATTCCCATCAATGGAAATGCATCTAAAATAAAACATGGATTATTTCTTGACACATCCTTGACTCTATCATCTTATCATGTACCTTTCCCTTGACCTGTGAAAAATATTTCAAAAACTTGGGATGAGCATAAAAACTCAGTATGGGTTATAAAAAAAACATGGAAAGGAAACATGAGTTCATATATACATAAGAATGAAATCATACTTTACCCATAAAACATAGGCACTTTAACATACCTCATAAAATCATGAATAAATCATAGAAATCATAAGAAATAAAGGTAACTTGAGGCATTCATAACATTCTTACGTAGGGAGTAACCCTCTCGGTTACGTTTGGAATACCCATCACAGTATATTCCCTAAAATCTCTTCGGAGAAACCTTAACGTTTCACTCCTTCGCGTTACCCAATGCATTGGAGAGCTATAACGGGCTCACCCGCCCTTAGTTTATCACGGAACCACCCGTCTTCATAATAATGCCCAAGAACCATAACATAATCGTATCACATAAAACATGCATAAAGGAAACATAAAATTTCCACATTTCAATCACGAAATATCAATACAACAGATTGATATAAAAACATTATGAAAACCATTTTCAATACTAAAATAAAATAAAAGTAAAACATGGTATTTTTTTTCTTTTAAAAAGAAGGTATGGCTTGTAGAGGAAGCCGAAACTCAAATAACGGTCACGACGGCGGAGAAGTCGTTGTCGCCGCATACGTACGACAAAAACATTCCCTTTTGTCGTTTAGTAAACGCTTCGTATAAAAAAGATTCCTTTTGAATAAACGTAAAAGTCAAAGGGGTTTATACACCGTATAAAAGAAAGTTGTGTATAAAACAAAATATGCCTCAATGAAAGGGGATTGAGACGAAGTCCCATACCTTGGGTCCGACTTGACTCGATCGTTCTTTAACGTCCTAAATAATAAACTTGAGTTAATTTATACTTGATTAAGAACCTTTTTAAAGTTCATTATTCCTTTTATATCACTTATTGCCATGTTATAAACATTATGTACCATTTAAGTTAATTATGTTTGTTTTGTCAATATTTGGTTCTTAAGTCGAAAGTTGACTTCTTATAATTACACGTTGTTCGTGTGGTCAAAAGTTCTTTATATCCAGAATGAAATTCCTGATTTGGATATAATATGTATCATATATATCCAGCATATACATGTATTTATAATATTACATAATCATTTAGAGGTAAGAAATGAAATGCACCGTTCATGGAGACGGTAAGCCGTACGTACGCATGAACGCTACTTTCATTTCTTTGTCATATTAGTGGAATTAAAACTAAATGAGAGGTATGTATATTTTAATTCCAGAATTATATTCATCATTTAGATATATCATTAATTATATATATACATTATATACATTTAATTTTAATAGTACATTACATTTGGGGATAAGAAATGAAATGCACCGTTCATGGAGACGGTAAGCCGTACGTACGCATGAACGCTACTTTCATTTCTATCTCATACTTTAAAGGAAAGAAATAATAATGATATAGAGGTATATTATAATTCCAGTATAACATCATATATAATAACTTTAAATCCATCCTTTACACGTCCCACATATGGTATTAACGAATCACATCACTTTGAGGGGGCGGTAGTCCGCACTTCCTTAAATGAAGATATCGTGTTTACCCATAATGGAAACCATAAAGGTATGCCCAAAATGAAAAAAACAGAAGCTTAAGTAAAACATAAACATATTATATATCATATATAAAAATATTGACATCATAATGTCCACCTTTGAAGGTGTTAAATGAGTATTGAACAATCATCGTTTCGGGAGGCAGAATTTCGCCATCCACGGAAACCGTATGTTCTCTAACCATTTTATGTAGTTGTGTGAGATTGTAGCTCAAATAAATCTTATAACAACATCCTAGTATATTGATTATACTTTTGTTGTTACAAAAGAAGTAAATAAAAAGAGTTTAGGGGGTTGGAGAAGCAAAATAAAACAAATGAATATGAGAGAATGAATTACCTTTAAAAGTGTAACTCCTTTTGATTTGAGCCTAAAGGCTTCCTTTGAAAGGCTTATGCCCAAAGGGAATCCTCTAGGATGAGGAGAGGGATGTGGATAGAGTAAATGGGCAGGGGTTGGCCGAGCCAAAGGCTTGAGTAGTGTGTGAAATGAGGTAGAGGTGGGGGCCTTTTATAAGAGGAGAGGAGGGGCACTTTTGGAAAGTAACGAAATATTACATTATTTGAAAATGTGTTTCGGTTTTAAAAGGTCCCACATTTATAGAATTCGTGGATAAGGTGATAAGGGTTCGAAATCCACTCATCCAATTGGTTTTGGCCATGTGTAGGTTTTAGATTTTTCATTATCATTCCATTTTATTTTAATCGTCAAATAATGATGTCATCGCTGCATCATTATTATGTCATAAATAATTAAATTTATTTAATGTCTAAAAATTATAAAAAAAATACTATGATATAGGAAATATTTTTAGATTTCCAATGACTATTTATAATCAAATTTTGGACTTGTATAACCCCACTTAAAAATTGTTTTCGTAAAACATATTATGTTTGTGTCATTTTCACTTTAACATTAAATAAAAAGTAATTTATGTCATTTCCCAACAAACGTGGATCCATGGGGTCCCCAAGTTGACCCATGGCTTGTCTTGGTCGGCCATGACACAACCAATAAGGTTGGGACATGTGTCTAGGTCATTTCATATTATTAAACCATTATTTATACCTTAAACTACACTAATTACCACTAATCGCGATTAAAAACTTAATAAGTTACTATTCACCAAAAAATTATTTTAATCTCATTGAACCACATTTTACTTCTTAATAACAACCATGTATGTCGGATTTTCAAAATTCAATACACATTAGTGGTAAACTTTCATTTAACTGAAAAATCAGTTTGCTTGATTACAACTTAGTGGTTTCACTATTAATCAAAAATTGAAGTTTTTCAGAAAATTACCAAAAATTCACCCTAAGCTATATTTGATATTCTGAATTCAAAAATGAAGTCCATTTTACAAAATTCAAATCATATAAGTCACATTAATTAATTCAATAATTAATTCCCGCTGCCAGTGCAAATAGCGTGTTTTTACAAAACAATAAGTATCAAAAGATTGACACCAGTTTAAGTCTAATTTCAAAGTGAAATTGATTCCAATGACCACCATTGGATAAAATGGTAAAAATAAATTCTAATTTAACTTCAAAACCAATTCAAAACATAATCTAATCATATAAATAAATTAGATTAAAAAGCAGTTTTGATGTAAAATGCAGTATTTTTCACTATTCATTAAAAAATGAACATTGTCAGAAAAATACCAAAAATTCACACAAGGTAAATTTTGATGTCCCAATCATAAAGAATAAGTTTATTTTGACAAAAATGGTTTATAAAATTGTCAAAATATAGATTCAAAAATGGTTTTCCATCAAAAGGCAGTAAAACAATCTTTTAAGAATATTAGTGTACTCCATGCATAAGATTGTATTTATTTTCATTTTAAGCCTCTATAACACTATCTTAATCATTAATAGACATAGAAAAAAATATCTATTATTCATTACTTACTTGGGATGTTACATCCTTCCCCCCTTTGGAAAATTGCGTCCCCGCAATTTATTTACTTATCAAATAGATGGGGGTACTTATCCTTCATTGCATTTTCAGATTCCCATGTTGCCTCTTCAATCATGTGGTTTTTCCACAAAACCTTTACCTGCTTAATCACCTTATTCCGTAACACTTGCTCCCTGTGGTCAAGAATCTGGACCGGTTGTTTCTCATAAGATAGGTTCTCTTCCAGCTGAACTACCTCTGGACTCAAAACATGAGATGGATCTGGCATATACTTTCTCAACATCGAAACGTGAAAAACATTGTGTACCTGAGATAAACTCGGAGGTAAATCCACTCGGTATGCAACTGATCCAACTTTCTCCAGAATTTCGTATGGTCCAACAAACCTTGGACTCAACTTTCATTTCTTACCAAATCTCATCACACTTTTCCAAGGAGAAACCTTGAGAAAAACATGATCACCTACCTCGAAAGATAGATCCTTCCTCCGGTTATCCGCATAACTCTTCTGCCTGCTCTGAGCTGTTCTCATGTGTTTCTGAATCAGATGAACTTTTTCTGCCATCTCTTCTACCAATTCTGGTCCC
The DNA here is from genome assembly GCA_963277665.1 of Viscum album. Classification (NCBI taxonomy): domain Eukaryota; kingdom Viridiplantae; phylum Streptophyta; class Magnoliopsida; order Santalales; family Viscaceae; genus Viscum; species Viscum album. Next base: position 1,232,869,711 of record OY728137.1, on the reverse strand, counting down.
ATCAACTTTCTTTCACCCACTTCATCCCAGAAAGCTGGAGTTCGACACCGCTTCCCATATAATGCCTAAAATGGTGCCATCTGTATACTGGAATGGAAACTGTTATTATATGAAAACTCAACCAAAGAAAGATGTTGGTCCCAACTTCCCTGATAATCCATAGAACAAGCTCGTAGCATATCCTCCAATGTCTGAATTGTTCGTTCTGACTGCCCATCTGATTGAGGATGAAAAGCTGTACTAAAATTTAATTCAGTACCCAACGACTTCGGAAGGCCTTTCCAAAATTTAAAAGTAAACCTGGGATCACGATCCGATACAATGGAGAGAGGAACTCTATGTAACCTGGCTATCTCTTTAAGATACAAACGAGAAAGTTGATCAAGAGAGAAAGTATCTCGTATAGCAAGGAAATGAGCAGATTTGGTCAAGCGATCAACAATAACCCAGATTGCATTATTACCTCGAGATTTCCTCGGTAATCCCACAACAAAGTCCATGGATATGTTTTCCCATTTCCACTCTGGCACTAGTAAAGGCTGACGCATCCCTTTCGGTAACTGCTACTCTGTTTTAACCTGTTGACATGTCAAACACTTCACAGTAAAATCAGCAATGTCTCTTTTCATTCCATCCCACCAGTAATACTCCCGCAGACCTCTGTACATCTTAGTACTGCCAGGATGAAAAAACAACTCATTCTTCAACTGTGAATCACAAGGCACACATAACCTCTTCACAAACCTCAAAACACAAACACAAACTTATCCAAGAACTCATGGAATATTTTATTCATAAGGTCCATGAATACAACAGGTGCATTGGTTAAACCAAAAAGCATAACTACAAATTCATAATGGACATATCTAGTACGGAACACAATCTTCGGAACATCTGCTTCTTTTACTTTCAACTGATGGTACCCCGACCTCAAGTCAATCTTCGAAAAATACTGAGCTCCCTGGAGCTGATACCACTTCATTCGATGGCCCAACATCTGCTGAAGTAGTTGCAAAGGACTTCACCACCCCTTTCTGCTTGTAGTCTAACTGCTTCCCATCACTCAAGCTCTTTGCCGGACACTCGTTTGCATAGTGACCCATCTCATTGCACTTATAACATTTCACTAATTGTAAATCAAATTTGGTCTTACCTTCACCTTGATCCTTTTCAGTGAAATCACGAGCCTTATGTCCCATCTTACCACATCTGTAGCACTTTCCATAATTCAGAAGACATTCCCCAGCATGCCCATTTCCACATTTATCACAAACTGGAAACTTAGTTCTCTTACCATCAGACTTTTTTGAAGAATTCTTACCTTTCTCCTGCCACCTCGGTCTCTTCTTCTGCTGGTTGTTATAGAACACTTGGTCATCGGCAAACTCCATTTCCACCTTCTCAGCACATCGAAAAAGCTTTTCATAACTTTAAAACTCATGAGAAGCTAATGCCCTTCGATACTTTGGCTTTAATCCTGAGTAGAAACGATTGATTTTACTATCAAGGTCTCGAATAAAATTTGGAGCATACCTTGCCAATCAAGTGAACCTTTCTTCATAGGCAGCCACTGAGTCTTCCTCTTGCCTCAATTCCAAGAATTTCTTTTCCATCCTAAGTCGAACAGCCTTAGGAAAATACTTCTCAAGAAACATACCTTTGAATTCATCCCAGTCAAGAGCATCAATCTCATCGGCGTCTCTGATATTTTTAACCATAGACCACCACTGATCTGCCTCACCCTCCAAACGGTAAATAGCAAGACTAACCTTTTGATTGTCTGAACACCCCATGACATCAAAAATCTTCTCTAGTGCCTTAATCCACCCTTCAGCTAGCACAGGGTCAGATGATCCTCTGAATGATGGTGGATGTTGCCTCATGAAATGTTCCACCACTGACATGTTCCTCTGCGGTTGATCTGGCTGATCTCGTGCATGGATACCACCACCATTTATAGCCTGATTCAACTGTGCCATCACTGCAACAAACTGTTCAGTTCCGATTCCGACCATCTCAGGTTGCTGATTTGGAAGGTTATCTTCCTCCTGATGTCGTCCCAACATAGCTTCTTTGTTTCCCCTGCGGAAAAAAATTCTGAACACAGAAATATCTTAGGCGAAGCAACATGGTAATCCGTAAATGCTATATCATTTCAATCATATTATAATTTAACACTTTTCTAACTCCTAAAGTTGTCTAAACCTCCCTTTGATACCAACTATAAGGCCCCAGCCTTAAACCTTACTTAATCTTGAGTTATTACAAGATCACACATTGAGGATCTTTTCGGGTTTAGAGTTTTAGAGAATTAGATCATAAAACTTGAATTACATTCCACATATAAAAAAAGTGGTTACATAAAGATAGTATTCTTCATTCCCATCAATGGAAATGCATTTAAAATAAAACATGGATTATTTCTTGACACATCCTTGACTCTATCATCTTATCATGTACCTTTCCCTTGACCTGTGAAAAACATTTAAAAAACTTGGGATGAGCATAAAAAATCAGTATGGGTTATAAAAAAAAACATGGAAAGGAAACATGAGTTCATATATACATAAGAATGAAATCATACTTTACCCATAAAACATAGGCACTTTAACATACCTCATAAAATCATGAATAAATCATAGAAATCATAAGAAATAAAGGTAACTTGATGCATTCATAACATTCTTACGTAGGGAGTAACTCTCTCGGTTACGTTTGGAATACCCATCACAGTATATTCCCTAAAATCTCTTCGGAGAAACCTTAACGTTTCACTCCTTCGCGTTACCCAATGCATTGGAGAGCTATAACGGGCTCACCCGCCCTTAGTTTATCACAGAACCACCCGTCTTCATAATAATTCCCAAGAACCATAACATAATCGTATCACATAAAACATGCATAAAGGAAACATAAAATTTCCACATTTCAATCACGAGATATCAATACAACACATTGATATAAAAAAATTATGAAAACCATTTTCAATACTAAAATAAAAGAAAAGTAAAACATGGTATTTATTTTTCTTTTAAAAAGAAGGTATGGCTTGTAGAGGAAGCCGAAACTCAAATAACGGTCACGACGGCGGAGAAGTCGTTGTCGCTGCATACGTACGACAAAAACATTCCCTTTTGTCGTTTAGTAAACAATTCGTATAAAAAAGATTCCTTTTGAATAAACGTAAAAGTCAAAGGGGTTTATACACCGTATAAAAGAAAGTTGTGTATAAAACAAAATATGCCTCAATGAAAGGGGATTGATACGAAGTCCCATACCTTGGGTCCGACTTGACTCGATCGTTCTTTAACGTCCTGAATAATAAACATGAGTTAATTTATACTTGATTAAGAACCTTTTTAAAGTTCATTATTCCTTTTATATCACTTATTGCCATGTTATAAACATTATTTACCATTTAAGTTAATAATGTTTGTTTTGTAAATATTTGGTTCTTAAGTCGAAAGTTGACTTCTTATAATTACACGTTGTTCGTGTGGTCAAAAGTTCTTTATATCCAGAATTAAATTCCTGATTTGGATATAATATGTATCATATATATCCAGCATATACATGTATTTATAATATTACATAATCATTTAGAGGTAAGAAATGAAATGCACCGTTCATGGAGACGGTAAGCCGTACGTACACATGAACGCTACTTTCATTTCTTTGTCATATTAGTGGAATTAAAACTAAATGAGAGATATGTATATTTTAATTCCAGAATTATATTCATCATTTAGATATATCATTAATTATATATATACATTATATACATGTAATTTTAATAGTACATTACATTTGGGGATAAGAAATGAAATGCACCGTTCATGGAGACGGTAAGCCGTACGTACGCATGAACGCTACTTTCATTTCTATCTCATACTTTAATGGAATGAAATAATAATGATATAGAGGTATATTATAATTCCAGTATAACATCATATATAATAACTTTAAATCGATCCTTTACACGTCCCACATATGGTATTAACGAATCACATCACTTTGAGGCGGCGGTAGTCCGCACTTCCTTAAATGAAGATATCGTGTTTACCCATAATGGAAACCATAAAGGTATGCCCAAAATGAAAAAAACAGAAGCTTAAGTAAAACATAAACATATTATATATCATATATAAAAATATTTACATCATAATGGCCACCTTTGAAGGTGTTAAATGAGTATTGAACAATCATCGTTTCGGGAGGCAGAATTTCGCCATCCACGGAAACCGTATGTTCTCTAACCATTTGATGTAGTTGTGTGAGAGTGTAGCTCAAATAAATCTTATAACAACATCCTAGTATATTGATGATACTGGTTTTGTTATAAAAGAAGTAAATAAAAAGAGTTTAGGGGGTTGGAGAAGCAAAATAAAACAAATGAACATGAGAGAATGAATTACCTTTAAAAGTGTAACTCCTTTTGATTTGAGCCTAAAGGATTCCTTTGAAATGATTCTGCCCAAAGGGAATCCTCTAGGATGAGGAGAGGGATGTGGAGAGAGTAAATGGGCAGGGGTTGGCCGAGCCAAAGGCTTGAGTAGTGTGTGAAATGAGGTAGAGGTGGGGGCCTTTTATAAGAGGAGAGGAGGGGCACTTTTGGAAAGTAAAGAAATATTACATTATTTGAAAATGTGTTTCGGTTTTAAAAGGTCACACATTGATAGAATTCGTGGATAAGGTGATAAGGGTTCTAAATCCACTCATCCAATTGGTTTTGGCCATGTGTAGGTTTTAGATTTTTCATTATCATTCCATTTTATTTAAATCGTCAAATAATGATGTCATCACTGCATCATTATTATGTCATAAATAATTAAATTTATTTAATGTCTAAAAATTATAAAAAAAATACTATGATATAGGAAATCTTTTTAGCTTTCCAATGACTATTTATAATCAAATTTGGGACTTGTATAACCCCACTTAAAAATTGTTTTCGTAAAACATATTATGTTTGTGTCATTTTCACTTTAACATTAAATAAAAAGTAATTTATGTCATTTCCCAACAAAAGTGGATCCATGGGGTCCCCAAGTTGACCCATGGCTTGTCTTGGTCGGCCATGACACAACCAATAATGTTGGGACATGTGTCTAGGTCATTTCATATTATTAAATCATTATTTATACCTTAAACTACACTAATTACCACTAATCGTGATTAAAAACTTAATAAGTTACTATTCACCAAAAAAATTTTAATCTCATTGAACCACATTTTACTTCTTAATGACAACCATGTATGTCTGATTTTCAAAATTCAATACACATTATTGGTAAACTTTCATTTAACTGAAAAATCAGTTTGCTTGATTACCACTTAGTGGTTTCACTATTCATCAAAAATTGAAGTTTTTCAGAAAATTACCAAAAATTCACCCTAAGCTATATTTTATATTCTGAATTCAAAAATGAAGTCCATTTTACAAAATTCAAATCATATAAGTCACATTAATTAATTAAATGATTAATTCCCGCTGCCAGAGCAAATAGCGTGTTTTTACAAAACAATAAGTATCAAAAGATTGACACCAGTTTAAGTCTAATTTCAAAGTGAAATTGATTCCAATGACCACCATTGGATAAAATGGTAAAAATATATTCTAATTTCACTTCAAAACCAATTCAAAACATAATCTAATCATATAAATAAATTAGATTAAAAAGCAGTTTTGATGTAAAATGCAGTATTTTTCACTATTCATTAAAAAAATGAACATTGTCAGAAAAATACCAAAAATTCACACAAGGTAAATTTTGATGTCCCAATCATAAATAATAAGTTTATTTTGACAAACATAGTTTATAAAATTGTCAAAATATAGATTCAAAAATGGTTTTCCATCAAAAGGCAGTAAAACAATCTTTTAAGAATATTAGTGTATTCCATGCATAAGATTGTATTTATTTTCATTTTAAGCCTCTATAACACTATCTTAATCATTAATAGACATAGATAAAAATATCTATTATTCATTACTTACTTGGGATGTTACACATTTGGTGTTGATTAAGGAACCATATATATATTTGATTCCATTAATTCCAAGAAATCCAAAAAAGTATTTGATGTTTATTTGAATCCAATAATTGATGAGTTAATTTCATTAAGGACTGATAGTGTGACTACATTTGATATAGTTGGATATCCAAATTTTATAGTGATGGTTGAATTATTATTGATGATTAGTGACTTTATAGCATATGGTACGTTATCTAGATGGAGCACACATAGTCTAAAATCATGTTCGTACAAAATGGTTGATAATAAAGCATTGGTTCTTGGTAATAGGAGAAAGGTTATTTATTTTTACTGTTATTAGATATTTTTTCCTACGGATCAACCTTTTCAAACGGATAGAAATAATTTTACAAAAGAATGAATTGAAATATACGAACCTACAACAGTGTTATCATGTAATTTGGTAAAATCTATTGTCTATGAATCACCTCTTTTTTACTTTTGGACCAAGCAAAAATGAAAAAAATAAATTGTTTTGGGAGAGATCATAATTGGATAAAGCAAAGTATTTTTTGGGATCTTCTATATTGTTCTGATTTGTTGATTCAACACATGTTAGATTTAATGCTTATTGAGATGAATTTTTTTGATATCATATTTTATACCATGTTGGATACACCTAGTAAGACCGATGATAATGTAATGGAATAGTTAGATCTTGCTTAAATCTATAAAAGGTCTAAACATAAATTATTTTAAGATGAAAGATCACACATATTAATGAAGCAAACAAAAATTACACACTTACTAAAGAATTCCACTTAGTATTCTTTTAATATATTAGAGATCAGAGGATTCCAAATGGTTATGCTTCTAATTTTTCTCATTACTTTAGAAATGGGCATATTACTAGGTTAAAAAGTCATGACTGTCATGTTATAATTGAATGATTACTGGTTTTTTGTTTTAGAGGGATATTTAGTTCTTCAATTTGGGAAATATTGACCTAAATATCATATTTCACTCAGATATTTGTAGGAAAACATCGGATTATGATGTATTGTGTTTTATGAAAAAATATGTTTAAATTTTATGTAAATTAGAGAAAATATTCTCGTCAGTATTCTATTATTCCATGGAAAATCTAATATTACATTTTCTATATGATGATAAATATAGAGGGAAAACACAATTCTAGTGGATATATCTGTTTCAGAGATGTATGAAAAAGCTAATGAAAAAAGTATGTAATAATGAATTATTCCAAGGGATGTTTGCAGAAGTGTACTTTCATGAGAAAATTTCAAATTTCTACACTTATTATTTTTATTCATAATATCCTTAATAAAGTAATCACATGGGTCACAATGAGGAAAATTTTGATGATGTCACAATCCATCAGTTGTTAGTTTTTAATCAACCCAAGCTTGGTTTTTTTGGTTATCATGAACAATGGATTATTGATGAAGAACTATATATAAATCATACAAATGTTTTACTAAACTGTGAATAAATGACATTATTTGTATAGTAAGTGCCAACATTTTATTATTTTGTTAAATAAAAAATAAAAAATAATTTTATTTACATTAACTTTTTTATATACTGTTTGATGCCCATATAATAAAATAATTTATAAAAATTACATCTGATGCTCTTGAAGAACATTTCCAACAAAGTTTTCCATATTAGTTTTAAAGACTGGTAAGTTATGTTTCTTTTGATGGAATAATAAAACAAATTTTGAAATGACATCAATTATTTTTTTTATTGATTACATGAAACAAAATACAAAAATGAAATTGATAGTTGATTATGTGTGCTCAAAAATCCTCTATCAAAATTTGTAAAATCTTATACTAGGTATGTGGTTAATGGATTTCAATTCCACACATGCATAAATAGTGGCTCAAATAAATAAATGAATATTAGTGTTTTTTAGAAAGGATACCATCATAAGGAAAGTGAAGTTGGATTTTATGGTATGCTAGATGAAATAATTGAGTTATATTATCTAGGACCAGATTATATTACAAAGTTTAAATGTCATTGGTTTGATACTGATTGAGTGTTGTGAGTTGATCCATGACATGGAGTGTTTAACATTAAATACAAAAATATTATTACATCAAATAATTCATTTATGTTGGCACATCAGGGACATCAAGTTTATTTTTTTCAAATTACTGTGACATTTAGAGATATTTTAAGGACTGATGGAGTGTCATAAAAATGAAATCACATGATAATCAGTTTATTGAAAATGAAAATGGTTATGTGGAAGTGCAACATATTGAATTTTTTCAAGAAAAATCCAAATATATATATATTACCTAAATATATATAAATATTGATGATGAAACCACCTAGTTAAGGCTCAATGATATAGATAATATTGATAAGGTAATAAAGGATGATTAAACTGAAAGTAATATGGAAGTTGACGGTGCTGATGATGTGGATGAATACATTGATATTGATAAAAATGATGAAGAAGAGGACGAATAATGTATTTTTTAAGGTATTTAGTTATATTTAGTTAATATATTATGATAATTATAAGATTTTTATAATTGATATTTGTATTAACAATTTTTTATAGGTATGATTATTATATTATGATAATTATTTGTCTTTTATATTTCATATAAGTGTTAAAATTTACATACCATTAAGAATATTTGTTTTATATAGATGGAGATGATCCTAAAAAACTATTTTATTCTCTCACTGATGTCAGACATCCTGCTAATCCATAGGCTGGTGCACCTATTAAGATGGGGTACATTCTTACTCGATTGATGATTCCATATTATATTCTAGAGAGATTTCCATCTATTGATTTTGATCCTCATTTATGGATGTATGTTTAATTGTTTAATATATTTATTTTATATTAACTTTGTGTATTAATCTTGGTAACAATTTTATGTTTTTTTTATTTTCATAGTTTTCGCATTTATCTGTGGGGAAGGTTGGTGTGATTCTAAGAAATTATTTTTATGATTCATGAGGGTCATGGGACATGGTTCCCATTGTCGTGTGTCACGAAATGTTCGATCATTGGATTGTATGTTATTAAATAATATATACATTTAAAATTTATTTAATTACAAACATATTTTTCTTAATTGTCTTATATAATTTATTTTCTCTAATTCCTGATTGTCTGATAGGCCCTATCTGAGGGGAGTGAGATATTTGTATACACGATTAGTTTCATCAATTTCTATAGAACCTCAGAAAGTGAGCTATGGATAAATCTTATGATACTATTTTCGACCAGTATTGTGTCTCCCATTGAACCAACTATATCTTAGCTTAGGTATGGGATAGATTTTACTTCTTCTCGCTAGGAGAGACTTTTAGGATGAGGTCATCATCTGGGCGTCAAAGCCGGGGGAGGTAAGATTTCACACATAGGGCTATTAGTTGTAAATTTAGAATACATTGATGAAAAATAGTAAGTGATATTATTAATTAATGTAATTATACTTTAACTATAACATGTTTTTTATATTATGAAGGCCACTACTAACCCATCTATTACAGAGTTTGAATTTTATAAGAATATGTATATCAATCCCCATACTGGAGAAGTTGTAGGTGACCACCCACACCAAATTGTGCCTAATATTAAAAAAAATTCATGGATATTAATTTTAAAAGGCGGGTCTTATTTCAAGGATATTAATTTTATTTTTATTCTAATTTTTCATTACATTTGAAGGAAGTGTATGAGGCTGTGACTTCTCATTCATGGGAGAGTCAGGACGAGATATGAAATGATGCCGCTTGTGATTTGGGTTTTGATAAGGGGTCCTAGATACACGTGACTTTGTAGGGTGTTGATAAATTTTGGGTGATTGTTATTGGTCCTCCACTGACACAAACAAGTTATTATGGTACTTCTATGATGACATCAATGAGGATGAAGGGAGCTTGTAGAGAGTTATCATTAATGTCATCATCTACTGCATAGTATGAGGAGAGGTTGAGATCTTTGGATGAGTTGATAAAGAAGATGTGGAAATAGAGGGAGGATGAGTGTGAGGAGCATCATTAGAGAGATGAGAAGATGTTGGAATATATGTTGCGACCCACATGTGGCATTCATATGAAGTTTTTCCCTGGTTCTTTGAGTAATCCTCTTGCACCCGACTACAATTGATGAGTTCTAATGTTTTATGTATATTTTGTAAGTTGGTACGACAAATGTACTATGAGTGAAATGATGTATTAATTTTATATCTATTTTTTTTAATTTTTTAATTATTTTTAAATATTTGTAATTTTTTTAAACTTTTTATATATTTTTAATGGTTTAAAATTTTAACTATTTTAATTATTTTAAGATATATTTAGTTTTATAACTTTTAATTTATTCTTAATTTTTTAATTAATTTTAATATTTTTTTATTTTTTTATTTTTTGGTAAATTTAATTTAAATATTTTTTAATTAATTTCATTTTTAAAAAATATATTTTAATTTTTTTAAAATATTTTTAAAATATTATTTAATTTTAATTATTTTAATTTTGATATTTTTTTTTGAAAAAACAATTATTTGCGACAGACAGAAAGTCCGCCATAAATAATTAATTTCTATGGTCCGTCGTAATTGGTCATTTAAAATCATTACGACACTTATTTGTAATGGATGAATCATTTGTCAAAATTAATCTATATTTACGACGTACCATTGAAAAAACCCACAATTATGACACCTTTTTTCTGTGGTGCATTAAAGACAGACACTCCTCACAAATAAATTTTTGCAATAGGATTACATCCCTAATATTCTATCGTAAATAATAGAAACTTTAGTAGTGGTAGGCTAGTTGATCAAGAAACAAGAAATCACTTCTCTTTGTATGACTAAAGAAAAGTATATCTCTTCTAAAAGGATTGAACTCAACTATTATGGATGCAACAAAAGCTGAAAAATATTGGTGATGAGTTGAAACAACTGATGGTGATTCACTATGACAATGATAGCACAATCAATCTTATGAAGAATCTAGTTCAACACTCTCATACCAAAGATATTGAGATTATATATCACTTCATCAAAGAAAAAGTTGATTAGGGTGTGATTAAAATAGATCATGTTGGAACTGATGACCAAGTGGATGACATTATAACTTATATATTGGTAGAACATATATTCATGAAATATTAGTTGAACTTCGATGTTCAACCACCTGCCAATGCATGAGGAGGTTATAGTTGATACCATCTCCCCATTTGTGTTAACTATTTTAATCTGTTTATAGAAGTGATGCAGATTTATTGTGGGAGATACAATATGGGGGGAGTTTGTTTTTGAGTAGTAAAATTACAAATGAAAATTAATTAGTTTTACTTTCAAAGTAAGAGATATGTGATATTCAATTATTTTTGGTTTGCAAGATTGGCCGGTGGCCTATGGCGGCATGAATTTATCTTTTTCCACTATTTTTTCTATACTGATATTTTCTCATGTAGACATAGAGTAATGTATGAGTTATTTCATGTATATTAGGGTCTTCTATAAGCCTGGTGATTTATTGAATTTATCTACAGATTGCTAACAAACCTAAAGGGGGAGATTGTTTAAACCAAGGTCATTCATAGCTGGAAACAATGTATAGTTTTTGTTTTTTTTCAAACCACACTGGGTTGATCAAGGAGTAAAAATAGAGAATAATCATACGATGCAATATTGATTTAGTGATAAAGGTGACATCATTTCCTAGTGTTCTCCAAATTTTTAGGTTGAAAATTTGGAGGAATGATCAAGAATTATGAAGGTGTGGTACATCACGAACATGCTTCTCGAAAGGTGGTTTTTATGGATCGACTTATCTAAAGTATTGTAAATGAATGAGTTTTATGAATACTAGGTTTCATGTACATTGAGATTTGTGAAAATGTGGAGCATCATGAATGACCATCACGAATGAGCATCATGAATGCCCCATGAAAATATGGTGATTCTAGGCGAATACAAGAAGCCTAATGAATTGGTTAAATTTCACAAGTTCTTTACGAATGAAGGATCATCACTAGAACGTTTTTGGAGGTTTTCAAAATTTATACTGGGGGATTGGGAACTTTGTGAAGTTTTGAGCATATAAATAGGTGGCCACACTCACTTCGTTTGACATGGGAAAAAATGGAGAAAAGAGTGACTAGATTTGAATCCATGAAGGCAGGGAGCTTCGCGAAGTATGAATTCTTTCCAAGCTTGAGCATCATGAAAAGAAAGGTAAAGTGTTGAATGATTCCCATTATTATGATTTATAAATGTTTCCGGAATAATGGGAGTTTCGTAAAGACCTAGTGATCTGTGAAATTAGTGAGCTTCAAGAAGGCAGTTTGTTCCACGAAGACCGTGAGCTTTAGTTTGATCCATGGAGGATGTGAGCTTCATGAAGCTTGGGATCTTTTCAAAAGTGTGTGGGTTCATGAAGGTAGATATTAATTTTAAACGTAATGGGGGTTTCACAATGACTAGGAGATTTGTGAACAGTAGTGTTTAACATTTTGTTTTAGTAAATATTGATTTCAAGTACATAAAATCAGAACTATAGTGAAAATAGAGTCTTGATATAGTTTGGGAAAAAGAATTAAATGTGAGTATATTGAAGTGGACTAAATGTTGTTAAACTGAGTAAGATTTCACCCAATATAGTGATCATGTCTGATTCTATATAAGTTTTCTAAGGGAGGCAGTGTGTTGTCCCTAAAATATTGTAAAGCAGTGTGCCCGATACAAAGTGATTGTGTTTGAAATTCTCTATTCCACAACAACAGGTAAATATTAGTGGATTTAGGTATAACTGATACACTATTGGAGAATTATCATTAGACCATCCCTTCGTGGTGAACCATGTAATACTACTATGTTGTCTCTATATATGTGATTGTTTAATAACTACATGTTTCCATTAGACAGGTTTTACAAGATCCAACCAATGTGGGAACAAGATCCATTATTTTGAAATATACATTAACACCACAATTCACTGCTCCCCTCTCATGGTGTTCTAGGTTCCTACACAAACACCCCACCATAAGACTTTTCATCCTCGATAAGTCTTGGGGAAGAATAGAGTCTGGTAAAGAGGTGAGGCCACTAGTCCATCATCAATGAATCATGTTCCCATATCTCATGAGAATCTGATCTATGATTCCATAACACTGTGAACATTGGAATATACATAGCATGCAAGAATTTCACATGAGAGTCAATGATATCTACCGGATGGTCAACAATAGAAACATCTAGCTCTAACTCGATCTATTCCTATGTTATAACATGAGAGGGATCATGATAGTATTTTTGTGATATGATATGTGGGAAAAAACATGAATTTCTTTCAAATGGACCAATAACTCTAACTGATAAGAAAACTTACGAAGACACTCAGTGACCTAAAATAGTCTAACATATCTTGGAGCCAATATCCGTTGTTTTTCAAGACAACATTGAGCCAATAGAGGAGAAACATTCCAGAAGACATGGTCACCTATGGAAAACTCCAAATTATGACACCAATGATCAACATAATATGTCTATTGAAAATGAGTTATAATCAGACACTGAATTATATCCAATATTCTCAAAAATGTCGGTTCAACAAAACTTATTCCCACTAAAGCATCTTCACCCATATATGGAAAACAAAGAGGTGACTTTCATGGTTTACTATACAAATCCTCGAAAGGATCCATTCTAATTGATGATTGAAAACTTTTGTTATAAGAAAAACTAACCAATCCTAGATGGTTATCCCAAGATCCACCAAAATTCAAGAGGTATTCACAAAAGAATATCCTCCAAGATCTAAATAGTCTACTTCATATGACTATCTTTCCGTGGATGATAATCTATACTCAATGTAACTTGCATCCCCACCACCTATTGGTGACTCCTATGGAACCTAAAAGTAAACCAAGGATCCCTAACTAAGATAATGGTAGAAAAAACCCCATGTGACATCACAATATCCTACATATAAAACATTCCAATATCTTTAAATTTAGTGGTGTCCTCAATCAGAATTAAATGATCTAAAATTAGAAACCAATCAATCCCCACCAAGATAGTATTCCTCCATCAGGGATTCCATGGTAATCCAACAAAAAAATCCACATAAACCACATCCCATTTTCAAACCGACACCAGAAGAGGTTGGAGAAAACCAAAAGGTTTTAGATGCTTCACCTTTTTACGTGGTTTGGTGTAATAACAAGACACAAAATCATAATGTCACATTTCATACCTGGACACCAGTATATCCATATCATGTCATAATACATCTTTATAGTTCCTAGATGAACGACCCACAAATAACGTTGGAAATCAAACAAAAATGAGCTCCTCACTGATTTTGGGACAATAAATTGATACCCAAAATTGAGAATAGCATCTGAGGAGAGAGACCAACCAGAAATATTCTACTCAATATATAGGGTTTCTCAAATTCTTCTGAACTCAAAATAATATTACTAGAACTACAGAGCATATTCATGGCATATGATGATAAAAAAACCCTGGTCAGAATTGTTCCTGAAACATTTTCTTTAGCATCCAGACACAACTGAGTGAAAATCCAAATAAGGTTCCTTTCTTCCATTGATTCCAAAATAGTTTATGATGCCACATTCTTACTAAGAGTGTTTGTGACAACATTCCCCTTCCTCGAGGTGTAGAATATATCAAAGTCAAATGTATAAAGGTATTCCACCCACAAATTTTATCTATGATTCATGTCTGTATGAGAAAATATATAGTTAAAGATCTTAGGAAAAGAAAAGACTGTGAAAATATCCTGATAAATATAGTGTATCCAACTTTTAAGAGCATGCATAACTACAATAATATCCAAATCATGAGTGGGGTAATTTATCTCATACTGTCAAATAAAACTAGAATCCCATGCCATCTTGCATGTGTAAAAAACCTAAACCAACACTAGGAGGATCATAGAAAACTACATACCTCTTACCAGGCTTAGGTAATATCATAATGGGAGATGATTTCATAAGTATGTTCATCTTATCTAAAGAAGACTAAAAATCTTCATCCCGTGTGAATCTCATAACTTTTCTAGTAATATAAGTCAAAGGTGATTCCAACTTTGATAAATCCTTGAAGAACTATGGATAATACCAAGAAAGGATAAGGAAGCTATGGATATCAAAGTAATTCCATAGATCTTCCCATGTCATGACAACCTTTACCTTTGTAGGATCAACTGATATTCCATCCTTTGAAATCACATTCCCCAAGAACTTCACCTATTGAATATATAAAATTCATTTCAAAAGTTTTCCATACAAATGGTTTCTCCTTAGGATTTTCAAAACCAATATTATATGGTGCTTGTTCTCTTACACAAATCTTTTATAAACCAAAATATCGTCCATGAAAACTACCAAAAAAGTGTCTAGATATTAATTGAATATCCAATTTTTAAATCCATAAAAACTATAAGAGTGTTTGTTAACCAAACTGCACCACACGATATTTGAAATGGCTATAACTACTCCTAAAATTAATATTTGTTATATCACACTCACGAACTCTGAGAAGATGATAACCTAACCAAAGATTAATATTCAAAAAAAACTTTCACCTTCAACTGATTAAAAAAATCATCTACCTAAGAAAAATAGTACTTCTTCTTAACCATTACTTGACACAACTTCTAATAATCCTAAAACAATTAGAGGGAACCATTAATATTCTTGTCAAATATCACTAGGTCTTACCACGGTGAAACACTTGGGATAGAAAAATCCTTCTCCATTAGATCATAAAATTGAATCTTGATATCTATTAGCTCCGCTGGTTCCATTTGGTAAGAATGAGTAAAAACCTCATGCATACCTAACACCATTAAAATAATAAACTCTTCCAATTTATCAGGAGGAATCATAGAGAAATCATCTAGTAAAATTTTAGGAAAGTACCAAACAAAAGTGGGAAGATGAATAACACAAAAAACATATCAGGCTCAACTACAACAACAAAAAACAACCTCCTGGTCTTTGTGTGGAAAGGTCCTACATGACTTGACCTTGAATCTCACTCAACCTGAAACACCCATGGTCTCCTATATAAAATAAAAAACAAGACAGGTTGATGTTAAAAATCAACCTCAACATGATGAGAAATGATCCAATCCATTGCGATGATGTCATCAAATAGATCCATATCAATAATAAGAAAATACCAGACATACTTTGCATCAACTATCGATTGCATACAAGAAGGACATCGAAACCCATGCTCTTTACTCTTCACAAGAGGTGTTTCTAACTCTATAATAATGGAATTGAGTTACATTGTAAGGTTAATAATATCAGAAAAATGGATATATTTAAATTATTAGGAAGAACCATTATCAAATAATAAAATTACTACTGAGGATAAAATAAAGACGGCAACTCTCACTATAATAGGACCGAAATCTACCTCCACTGAAAACTCATTTAATACATAAAGGTGATTCAATATTGAGGCCTATGACTCGATCCCAAGAGTCCTTGAAGCATCTGCCTATCCAATAGTACCCTTTGGATCCAATGATCTCAGACCATATCTAGGTGTAGATATAGTCTAACAGAGATGTTGCAGATGACCATAACATCCACAACTATTTTACATCTTTGTAGGTGAAGGACATGAAAACCAGGGGTGTCCAAACTTTCAACAATAATAGAAAGTCATGAGCACACTACTTTCTACAAATAGAGGCATCAAAGAGGCTTGCTACCAAGAACCACCTCCACAACACCTACAATGATATTGTAACATTCTATTTTTCCCTAATGTGATTAAAAATCTATAATTAGGTGGAAGAAAAGGGTAAGAATATCCAAACATGAATTCTATATTCATATCATCCATCATATCCCTATCTAATATCTCAGGAAAGGTCAAAATATTCAACATAAATACCCTTGATATGATATATGGTAAAAAATACTTCATATACTTCTGAGCATTCATTTGGTCATTTTTTACAACCTATGGCATAAAACGAACATGCTCAGCAAACTGATTAGTGTATGTTGACACTGAATATTGTCCCTACTAAAAAGATAGAAACTCAAGAGATGTTTTTTTTCACAAACCAGGTCGGGTCACTATCCGACCCGGTGCGCTACCCAGTCCGTGGCATGGCCCGAAGGGCATTCCCGATCCCCACGGGTTGGCACAAGTGCCCGGGTATCAAAACTAACACTTGAGAATGATTTACCCGAAGAAAGATACATAAAAACAATTAAAAAATTTAATGTAAAGAAACTGATTTTATACCACCAAACATACCCCTAACACAATTCATATTTAATGGTCTACAATTGGAACCAACAACCCAAGAGAGAAGACAACAAAGGTATACTAAAATTCTAAGGAGACTACGATTAAAGAAAACTAACACATCTTTCCGCACCTTCATGAAACATGAGGAGCTACCTCCTCAAACCACCATTGTCAGACCTGCACGGGAAAACCATCAGCAACCCGAACCACCATCACTAATCACGATGCCTCAACCTATGACACACAAAGAAAAAGTCCTACATACACCCAAAGGTGTATGTAGGGTGTAATCCAAGAGCCCATTAGGATTCCATTAGGAGAAGATTCCATGCACAACCATTTAAATGATGAATATATTTTACAGTAAAATAGATAAAAGGGAAATAAATATTTAAACAATATCTAATGAAAACTATTTTTAAAGATAGGTTCTTTAAATGAAAATTATTTTAAGGACAACGACTCAAATTCAACAGAATAATTATTTAATTGATCACTCAAAAAAACCGGATTAATGAAAACTGATTCAAATAAAACAGATTAAATTAAAACAAACACACACACACATAGACACTTTTTTATAAAATAACCAAAGTGTCACACTGATGAGTATAAAGTAACCAAGGATCATCAAATATGAGATAGGCCTTGTGGGTGTTAGCTCGCATGGGTCCCTAGATCTTTGTGTCTCGGTGAAACATGTATTAGAAACCACGACCCTCAGAAAAAATGGATTAGAAGGCCACGACCCTAAAAAAATGTGTCTTAGAAGTCCAAGACCCTCAGATAAGAATATGTTTAGTTAGTGTTGCAATCGTCAGTCCTTCCAGTGAAACCGGGTCGAGTCACATCCACAACACTAGCCCACTAGTCCTATTTCACCTTCCTAACTACCCCGGATTCCAGCATTTTTCTCAAAAAAAATTCAAGATCTTAACAGGTTCACATCACAAAAACAAGCCAAGAAAAACACCATGCATGAAAAGATACCATTTACACCAACAATTCTATTTTTAAAATTCATGATCGCGTCACATGTCACATTTATGGATAAAATCCAAACATAGTACTTACACACACCGAACCATCATTTTCACACCCCAAATGCCATTTTCAAATACTACGCACACAAAAACCTTATCCAAACAAGCTTCACAGCTTCGATTTTACTTGATAAACCCTATGGAAATTTACATAAGTCAGGTCTAAAAGAGTATATACGGGCTTTACACATGAAAACACACTCAAAATCCCCATATTGAATTAAGAACACACCAAAAATCTTTTTAGAACTTGATCTGCATTGCATGAACCATCAGTTAAACCACTTTCAATTTTAAAGAAAATTGTCTTACACATAGACAACTATAAAGAAAATTTATTGAACAATTTAAAAAATGTACCGCATGACTTTAAAGACCAAAACACACTCTGAACCTTTTTTATGAAAAAACACACTTTGATGCCACCCCCAAAACACACACTGCTTCTCTTTCACATTCAAACAAACTAAATGAACAATAAGACTTAGTCAAAAATCACTTCCATAGCATGAAAACTACTTAACAATTGTGATTAATTAATTTAAGTCAACAAACTAGTTCACTAGAAAATTTATGAAACAATTTTCAGGATATGCTGCACGACATAAAATATTATAAATTCAACCAAAAACCCATCTATGACTCAATGCATGTTGACACATAATCAAAACACAATATGTATAGTTTTAAAATGAAAATAAACAATTCAGCATGGTTGTTCACAGAAAACACACAAGTGTCATCTACACGTATCAAATTTAATTAAAAACTAGATTCGCATTAAAGAAACCAATGAATAAATATGATAAATTAATTTAAGAATAAAATTAATTCATGAAATAATGATTATGCATGGAACTACCTACCAGTGTGTAAAAATCCTCAAAATTAGAGTGAAAACTTCAAATTTCCATGCATAACTTCAATCGCATGTTGTTTGCACCACAATGAACCTAGTGTGAATCCAAAAAAAAGTAGTTTGAACCATAAACTTCATAATAGAACCCAAAAATTGGACTTCTAAATAAGAGGAAAACCCTACAAGAAAAAAATAGACTTACCAAGGTTGGTCACGTGAGAGAGGCAGCACGCCGAGGTTTGTCACGTAAAGGAGGCGACATGCCGAGGATGGTCGTGTGAAGAAGGTCAAGACGAGAAATGGGGAGGTGTTCTCTGGAGTGGACATAGAGGGCTAGCAGGAAGCGCGGGGCGCAGCGTGATGGGGCTAGTCAGGGAGGGTGCAGGTGGTCAGGTAAATAGTTTTTGGAGAAGGCGGCGAGAGAAGCCTAGTGAGAACCGTGGAGGCCAGGAGGTTGATTGGTGGTGAGAAAGAAACATGGATTGAGGGGGCCAGAGTGGTGCTGGTCGGTTGGGGGAAGGCCGAAAAAGGCTCTCAGACAGCGCAGGACGGTCGCACGTGGGCTGATCCAGAAAGGGGGTAGGGGTTTCCTGTGAGTTTGCTGGCTAGAGGTAGGGCGACTAGCCATGGGTAATGCATGGTGCGACGCGGAGGGCCGAGGGAGGTGGCACGGATTGTCAGACATTGGATAAGGGGAGAAGGGTATTCCGAAGACTGGTCAAGGAGAGGGAGAGGTCCGGACGATGGTGCGGCCGATAGGGATGTCTGATGGGGTGGCGGGGAGGCCGACACAAAGCTGAAGAGGGAGCAGGGCATGACGGACAAGGGGGTTTCCAGGGCGACAATGGGAGGGGGAATGAAGGTGGTCCTCACACCCTAATACAAAAAACAAAATAAAAAGAAGAGAATAAAAATAAAAATAAAAATAAAAATAAAAATAAAAATAATAAAATAATACTAATAATAATACTAATAATAAACTAATACAAGATTAATAATAATAAATAAAATAGCATAATTATCATCACAAATATAAATATAAATAATAATACTCAATAATAATTAATAGTATCCCCAAATAATAATAATATTATTATCAGCAAAATAATTCATTAAATATGATCACTCTTAATTTTTTATTTCATTATTATCAATTCCTCTTATTTAATTAGTTGCACATCAGGCAGGTGTGTGGGGAACCGAGTGAGGCTGCGCGGTGACCTAGGTGAGGCTGCATAGCTTCGATAGCATCGCGCTGAACCCTGTCAAGGACAAAATGTAAGTTTTTAAAAAATTACTCAAAATTTTAAACTCTCTCCAACCCATACCCTAACAAAAAATTTACTGGGCCAGTAAATAATAAGAAAAAAAAAATTTTAAAAAAAATCAGAGTGTGATAATTCTCCTCACCATAAAGCTTTACGTCCTCAGAAATCCACAACCAAGGCTGAGGCCCAATGTAGGAAACGACCCCCTAAGGATTCAGAAAGTATCCCTATGAAGATAAGGTTAATAGGGGAAAACACATCGTTCTCATAGAAAGTGACTCAAGGATAACTTTATAAAACTCATAAAAAGAAATTCTGATAGGTATCGCCCACCTCAAAGAGATAGAACACATCCAGTTGACTGGATCAAGGAAAAGAACTCTCACAACCACTGAAACAAACTTCACAAGCCAAAACACCTCAAGGACTATTAGATGAAAACCACACCATTTTGATAGAATGCACAAACAAGGTCAAACCACATCCAAGGAATACTATGATCACCAAACACCAAGCCATATCTAGGAACAAAACTAAAATATCAACATGGAGAATCCTGAAGGGGCTCCCCACTATTAGGAACTTACTAACACTAGAGGCAGGATTGGAAAAACCGACACAGGGAGGCATGAGCGGACCCCCCAACATTATGAAAAAGGCCAACACCGATTTATTCAAGTGAAATTTGAGTGAGACCAACCATGGGTCTCCCCATCATTAGAACTGAAAAAAGATACAAAACTTTGAAAATTTCCCGATGGAGACCAAACATCCCACCACAAGGGGCGGGGAGGGCCGGGCCCAACTACTGGGGCGTTAAAACCACGAACCAATACAAACCACATCTCCACATCCCTAGACGATAACTATTAAAATTTGAGACCAATTCACCCAAATAGACCCGCAAAGGACTGCTAAAAGTGATTACATCTGGTGGGACGCAACCCCCAGGACATTAAGGTAACTAGACGACCACACCTCATCATAGAAACGAGAAACCCCACGCACCCAAATGAATTTTTCGGAATAGAACAACCACAAAAAACAATTTAAACATCCTTGAACTTCAGTACCGATGACATAAATAAGGTTGGGGTCTCATACACTCTTGGGGTTCTTTACCACGCACCAGCATCACTCCAAGGCCTATGGATGGAGCCATGATGTTTTAAGCATCTCCTGCCTTGCAGTCAGGCATTGAAGACTCTTGAATGGAGCTTCTCCTTTTGGTGTCACACACAACCACACTTTAACTGAGACAACACCATAATACATGACACACCACGACATCCAACTACTCCCACACAGAAAATTTACCAAAACAAGGGTTTAGATGATGCACATGCATCACCTCTTCACATTAAATAAGAATCTTAAGAAATAATGATGCACGAAAAACACTCCCCTTTTGATAGAAAAATCAAAACTCCCTAAGAGGAGGACACAATCCTATAAAAATAGGTATTCCTGAAGGATCCTACGAAATCCACCCTTACTCTTCAAAGAGAACTCACACAACAAGATGCCACCAAACATGACCCTTGCAGCTGATGAAATCACTACAAGCCTTTCAAAAAATTGGTCAACAATGATAACTCTGAACCACATTTACCCTTCCCTGTTGGAATTCCTTTCATCGTTTCTAGAGGGCCTTCAGAAACTACGATGTCAAACTTCATACCCGACAACTTCGACAACTCAAAGAGACCAAAACTCCCTTCAAATCCCCTCGCATATGCTATCCCACAATGAAAGGATCTGATTAGTTGTAAAAAGGAGTGTTAGGTTCAATTCTAGAATTCAAGAAGAGAGTCCTCTGATCAACTGGAGGGTCGACCAATGTAAAATTTCTCGTAGCCGCACTTCAATATCATGTTAATGCTTTATGGGGGGGGGGGGATGTACTAGTCAAGAATGAAAACCATGGACCCATCCAAACTAGTCCAATGGTCAAGACATACCACAAGAGAACACTAAACGTGTAGAGCGAACCACTACAAGGTCTTCCCAAAGAACTTTTTAAAAGAAACCAATAACCAAACTATCTTACAAATAAGAATTTAAACTCACAACACAAATTAGTTAGAAAGGATCCTCAGCTCAAAACACCTTACATCTGAAATTCCAAAAACACAAGGATACACCACACAACCACCGGTTATTAACACCCCAAATTCTCATTTAAGAAAACTTTTTAAAAATATGAAAATCTAGTGGGTTGCACAAACACCAATGGTGTCCCATGGGCCTCGGACATGCATGTTCCCATGCCACACTGGCACCCACCTCATATCCATCCTGAAATTCATCTACTCGTGCCATTGACCATTTATTTTTCCATAAACACTCATGCTTGTGGTTTCCCATGAGAACACCAAGGATCAAAACCAAACCTTTCCATTTTTTAAAACCAAACCTTTCCATTTTTCAAAACCAACACTTTCCATTTTTTAAAACCAAAACATTCTACCCACACCTTTCAAACCTCATACATCATTTCCATTTTAAAGTGCTTCATTTCAAAAACATTTCCAAGACCAAATCATTCTTACATAAAAAGAAAATTTCCACAATTCCAAAATAATGAAATGAGGAACAATGCAATAGAAAACTAGTGTCAGCGGGTGACTGGATCATATGGTTTCCGACCATACACTAATCATGCTACTGCCACAAAGAGTATTCTAGGATAGCGTCCCCAACTCCACATGGCTTGCCAGACCCTACGAGCTCATTGGGACCACTGACCCTACTCCTTTTTCACTTCCCCTAAAAAACATTAACCACACAGACCAAATATGTAGACAAACCTCAACTTACCCCGGTAACTCGAGTCCGGCCACGAGGTGTGCTGGATAGACACCTTACTCATAGCTAGTACGTTTAGTCCTGATAACCTTAATTCTAGTCTACCGTGAACCTTCCTAAAGGAACAAGACCCAAGAAGAAAACCTCCCTCTAATACCATTTTTCCATGAACCAGGCCGGTTCACCATCCGACCTGGCGCCCGACCCAGTCTGCGGCATGGATTGAAGGGCATTCCTGATCCCCACCGGCTGACACAAGTGCCTGGGTATCAAAACTAACACATAGGAACGATTTACCCAAAGGAAGAGACATAAAAAAATGACAACTTTAATGGAAAGAAACTGATTTTATACCACCAAACACACCCTTAACACAATTCATATTTAAAGGTCTAGAAATGTTACCAACAACCAAAGATAGGTGACAAGAAATGAATACTAAAACTCTAAGAAGACTGTGATGAAATAAAACTATCAAATCCTTCAGTGGATTCATGAAACATGAGTAGCCACCTCCTCAAACCACCATCTTCAGACCTGCACCGGAAAACCATTGGCAACCCGAACCAGCATCACTAAGCACGATGCCTCAACCTGTGACACACAAAGAAAAATGCCTACATACACCCAAAGGTGTCTGTAGGGTGTGAGCTAAGAGCCCAGTTGGATGCCACTGGGAGAAGATTCCACACATAATAATTTAAATGATGAATATATTTTCTAGTAAAATAAATAAAATGGAAGTAATTGTTTAAAAAGTATCTAATGAAAACAATTTTTAATGACATGTGCTTTAAATGAAAATGAATTTAAAGATAAAGACTCAAATTCAACAGAAAAATTAATTACATAAACAATTTTAAAAAATTAGGATAAAAGAAAACTACTTCAAATAAAACAGATTATATTAAAACACAACACACACACACACACACACTTTCTTTTTAAAATAACAATAGTGTCACACCGATGAGCGTAAAGTAACCATGGAGCATCAAATATGGGAGAGGCCTTGTGGGTCTTAGCTATCTTGGGTCCCTAGATCTTCATGTCTCAGGGAAACGTGGCTTAGAAACCACGACCCTCAGAAAACATGGCTTAAAAGGCCATGAACCACAGAAAACATGGCTTAGAAGGCCACGACCATCAGATAAGCATATGTTTAGTTAGTGTTGCAATTATCAGTCCTTCCAGTGAAACCGATTTGAGTCACCTCTGGAATACTAGCCCACTAGTCCTAGTTCCCCTTCCTAGCTACCTAGGCTTCCTGCTTGGTGCTCAAACAAAATTCAAGATCTTAATAGGTGCACATCACACAAACAATCCAAGTAAAACACCACACATGACAAGAGACTATTTACACAAATAATTCCATTTTTAAAATTCAAGATCATGTCACATGTCAAATTTATGGATAAAAGCCAAACAGAGTATTACACACACACACACCGAACCATGATTTGCACACCCCAAATGCCATTTTGAAATACTATTCACACAAAAACCTTATCCAAACAAGATTCACACCATTGATATAATTTGATAAACCCTATGGAAGTTTTCATAAGTCAGTTATAAAAGAGTATATCCGGGATTTACACTTGAAAACACACTCAAAATCCATATTTTGAATTAAGCGCACACCCAAAATCTTTTAAGAACATGATCTTCATTGCTTTCACCATCAATTAAACCACTTGAAATTTTAAAGAAAATATTTTCTCACTTAGACAACCACCAAGAATATTTATTGAACAATTTCAAAAATGTGTCGCATGACTTTAAACACCAAAACGCACTGTGAATATTTTTATGACAAAACGCTCTTTGATGCCACACCTAAAACACACACTACTTCTCTTTCACATTCAAAATAAATAAATTCACAATAAGACACAGTCAGAAATCACTTTCACAACATGAAAACTACTTAACAATTGTGCTAAATTAATTTAATTTAATAAACTAGTTCACTAGAAAATTTATGAAACAATTTTCAGGATATGCTGCATGACTCAAAATATTATAAATTCTACCAAACACCCATCTATGACTCAACGCATATTGATGATAAAACAAAACATAATCTGTATATTTTTTAAAATGCAAATAAACTATTCTGTAAGGTTGTTCATAGAAAACACACAAGTATCATGTACACATATCAACATCAATTAAAATCTAGATTCGCATTAAACAAACTAATTAATAAATATGATAAATTAATTTAAGAAGAAAATTAATTCATCAAATAAAGGTTAAGCATGGAACCACCTACTGGCATGTAGAAATCCTCAAAATTGGGGTGAAAACTTCAAATTGTAGCGCATAACTTCAATCGTGTGCCGTTTTCACCACAATGAACCTTGCACGAACATAAAAAACCATAGTTTTAACCATAAACATCATACTATAACCCAAAAATATAACTTTTAAAGAAGGGGGAAAACCCTAAAAGAAGGAAATAGAGTTACTGAGGCTGGTCGCACGAGAGAGGCAATGCGTTGAGGCTGGTGGCGCAAAGGAGGTAGCAAGCTGAGGATGGTCACGTGAAGAAGATCGGGATGAGAAATGGGGAGGTGTTCACTAGAGTGGATGGAGAGGGTCGGAGGGAAGTGCGGGGCGTGTCACGATGGGTCTAGTCGGGGAGGGTGCAGGTGGTCTGGCAACGGGTTTCTAAGGAAGGCGGTGAGAGTGGCCTGGTGAGAACCGGGGAGGCTAAGCGGTTGATTGGAGGTGAGAAGGACGCATGGCGTGAGGGGGAAAGAGTGGTGCTGGTATACTGGGGGAAGGCCAGATAAGACTCTTGGATAGTGCAAGATGGCCGTGCGTGGGCAGATCTGAAAAGGGGGGAGGGGTTTCTGGTGAGTTTGTTGGCTGGGAGGCAGGGCGACTGGCCATGAGGGAAGCAAGGTGCGACGCAGAGGGCCGAGGGGAGGTGGCATGGACCATCAGATAGTGGACAAGGGTAGAAGGGAGGTCCGACTACCAGTCAAAGAGAGAGAGAGGGACAGACAAAGGCGCGACCAAGAGGGAGGTCCAATGGGGTGTTGGGGAGGCCAACACAATGCTGAAGAGCGAGTAAGGTGTGGCAGACAATGGGTTTTTTAGGGAGACGGCGAGAGGGGTAATAAAAGGGGTCTACAAACCGTAATTAAAAAAAGAAAAAAAAACAAAATAAAAATAAGAAATAATAATAATAATAATAATATATTAATAATAATAAAATAATACTAATAATAATACTAAAAATAAACTAATACAAGAGTAATAATAATAAATAAAATAACAAAATTATCATCACTAATATAAATATAAATAATAATACTCAATAATAATTAATAGTATCCCCAAATAATAATATTATTATTATCAGAAAAACAATTCATTAAATATGATCACTCTCAATTTTTTATTTCTTTATTATTAATTCCTTTTAATTAAATAGTCTCACATTGGGCAGGCATGCAAGGAATCGAGTGAGAACGCACAATGAACCAGGTGAGGTTGCGTAGCTTCGACAGCATCGTGCTGAACTCTATCAAGGCTCAAATGCATGTCTTTAAATAAGTACTCAAAATTTTTAACTCTCTCCAACCCGGACCCTAACAAAAAATTTACAAGGCCATTAAATAATAAAATAAAATAAAATTTAAAAAAAATCAGAGTGTGATATGTTTCCATCATTAGAGACTCTAATCATAACTTTTATGATAAGAGAGTCTTGAAACTTTTATAATCCAAGTCCATGTTCCAATATTCCTATATCATGGAATTCAATCATCCTTTCTTGGGACCCTCAATTCTAAATGTCATGCACTTCACCATGATAGTCTCATGTGTATCTACAAAGTCAAATATTTGTTCAATCCTTTCAAGAAAATCCTCCACTTATTGAAGTTTATTTATTCCTTTAAAGGATGGTGGATTCTCATACAAGAAATCACTCAATCGATATCTATCTCTTATAGATATTAGATATACCTCCAAAACCAAGTTCTGATATTATGGTTCATTTTTTTCAAAAACACGATCTACCTACATGATAGCCTTTATAAAATTATGATCAAGTGGTGGATTCTCCGGAGGAGCATCAGTTTCAACATCATGGGGAAGCAATGGAACATGTCTCATAGGAATACTACTACACACTGAAATGGAAGAAATGATTAGACACAAAAAATGTCAGTTCAATCTATAAAATACATAATAAAAAATTTATATTCAGATCGAAACTGAAAATAGGAGACAAACATCCCAACATCAAATGGAAACATGAGTCTCAAAATGGAAAGAGATGGTTAATAACTCATTGAAATCTACTTCTCAAGTCTCAATAATCCTATTATTAGTCTATCAAATGTACCAAGACAAATAGTAAGAAGGAAATAACCACTATGATACCATTTTGTAATGAAACTACCCAGATACACTATCAATAATAGAGCCCATCCTGATCCTCCACATACAAAAAGGGCACTTCTGATCCCCACGGGCTGGTGACTAGCATCTGGGAATCAAACAACAAGAAGAGGGAATTATTTTTCCCAACTTGAAGAAATAACATAGAATATATACACATAGTATAGAAAAAATTGTGGAAGATATAAAAAGTTTTAACAACTGATTAGGAAAATTGAAATAGATACAATTGAAAAGGTAGAAAAAACAATCTATAAGAGATGATTCTAATTGTAATGGATGAAAAAATATCTAAAATAGATACTCTAACAACTCCATGTGACAGCATCAGCAAACCCACACAATCTCGCCAATAGATACCCAAAACCCAGCTAACAGAAAACGTCATCACCTCACTCCAGTGGCTTTCCTTTCCTTATATCGAAATACATAACAAGGTTAATGCACCACTGAAGGGGTGATTAGGGTGTGAGATAACAAGCTCAGTAGGGTCTCACCTAGGTTTTTTATAACACGTACCTATATAATAATACAAACATGATCAACACTAAAAAAATAGAAATTATATATATTATACTAGTTTATATCAAAAGAATTGAAAAACCATTAAATTTATGATTTTCCAAAAATTTCAAATAAAGTAGGTAAATAAGTTTCAAAGAATGTCATATACATATATCAAAGAATATATATTGGAAAAACATGTATCACATATCATATTAAATTCTTTTTAGTACAATCTAAAATAGTATAAATTATAGAATCCCAAATTGACCAAAAGCATAGGTAAACTAATGCCATGGATCACACAAGGATAGGATAGCTGGGGCAATAGAACCTAACATATACAGTCATGTGCATAAAATATCTAGACACATGCATCAAATCTCGAGAGTAGAGGAACACCCAAGTAAGTAAATCCCCCCAATAGGTCTAACAAGTCCATTGAACAACAAACCTATGGATAAGATGAAATCCCCATGAGAAAACCCCTCGATAGTGGACGAGGCCTATTACTACACCTTCCACCTAATCACCCAAGGCTTCCCATGTGCTATTTTTTCTGAACCATGTTATCAAACTATTTTCATTGAACCAGGATTTGAAAAACATTTAAAAATTCTTTGAAAAAACTTTTAATTTTCCAAAACTAGGGGAAAACCATATTTTATCAACAACCCATTCTAACACACACAAATTCAATTAGTAAATAATGAAATTTTATTTATAAAATAATATATAAAATATCTAACATAATTGATCTCACCAATAAAGGATAGAGATAGAACCACCTAACTCTAATCTCGGGCCACACATTCCTGTAATGTGATCCACCAACAAAGAGGAACACATAATTAAAATGGGGACCCAAGAACAAGTTCACACATCTCGGAATAGATTAAATTTAAAAAAAAATTAGTGGATAAGAAAGATCACATCATACCTCAAGATCTAACACCCACCACACCACACACAATAAATAATCATCCCTTGGAAAATTATTTCATAATGAATCTAGAAAGGAATCTAGAGAAACATCAGTACAAAACATTGGATCTGGTAGCACAATGAAATTGTTTTATCACAATCAAAGGAATTGAAGAAGCAGAAAGGATTACTCAACCAGAGTAATGAAAACCAACAATAATAGACTAAATTATTGAATGAATATAGTCATATGGAACAAATGTCCGAAAATCATCAAAAGAGAGATCTAGGTCAAGAGGGTAGGAAGAAAAAAATAATTAATAAAAAAACACTAGCACGATGAACTAAATTCTCTAACCATGAATTTACATTGTGTGTAAACCCTTTACACATTGCGTATTACTAGAGGGTATGAATTTTCTAAAAACCCATCAATGTTTTATTAAAAATGTTATTTTTAACATTACAGGGCATGTAATCCATTCATGATATGTACCAGGTTTATGACATCTACCCTATATAATTTACACTTTGTAAACTGCTATTACATGATGTGTATTTCTCTTAAAGACTACAAAATTTCTAGATTCCTACACAAAACCCAAACAACCTCGGTGTTATAGGAACTTGTGGAGAACACCAAAAATACATTACACGTTTATACACATACTACATTAATTTAAATAAACTTACATCCTTGAACTTTAGGTTATTTCTCCCCCAAATATTATCTCAATCCTTACGAGTCCTAAGACACATCGAATTAAAGAGGAAAATATGTAAATAGAAGGGAATTACCTAGAAGCTGGAAACAATATATTACACTAAATGAATACCTTATCAAGATTCTCCTAAATTTTATTCTTCAATTCCTACAAATCAATCAAGGCCTATCTATATATATTCTTTTAAATTTGTATAAAACCATGTTTTAGTTATACTGAAAACTCAACATTATTATTTAATGGAAGATGAGGAACCTCTTTCAAAAAGACATAAAAAAACTATAATATGATAAGGATATATTAAATATTGACTTTCATCCCAACCATCTGAGATAAATACAACCTTTGAATAATAATCGAGACTATATAGTGGATGTAATTTCTATTGGGAGTTCATATTTATCTTATCACTGATAGGAAAAAATATTTTTGTTCATAATATCAAATCTGAATTCCCTTCCTTGAAGATTGAAATGTAATTTTTATAAATAAAATTAATCCAATCCCAAATAACATCAAATTAAACTAGGGGAATAATAATAATATTTTAAAGAGCACACTTCCATAAACTTCAATTACAGAAGAATCATAGACTTGAGATGTGTTCATCGTATAATTAGACTTTTTTCCTTAAATTTAACATCTAATTGTTCAATTGGAAATGTGAAACCCTTAGTAAATTCATCAAATTTAAAAGAATTGTTGGATCAATAATCAAATAATACATTATGAGTTCTACAATTAATGGTTAGTGTACCTTTCAACACTTTTTTAACATACCCCACATCAAAAATAGAGATCATATGACATTTCCAATTGTATTAGGTCTTAAAAGTATTATAACATTAGTTATCATTATCAAACATTTGATTTAAGCACTTAATAGCATAATTATCATACTACTTTAATTTGAAACACTAAAGTGTGGTTGGTACATTCTGTAGAGATTTATCTCCATTCATATAATTATCTAACTTTTTATCATCACTTCAAAAATCTACTGCATGATGACCTTACTTTCCAAACTTAAGAAATTCACTATTCCTCCTATGAAAGCTTCCACCATGATTATTTCCACACACCCATTATAAAAGAAGGATCATATTCTTCCCTATTTGTTTTTTATTGTATAATTTTCTTCTGAATTACATCTTTCTTTTCTTATCAAAACTACAAGACTGGTGGGTTAATCTGATCTCTATTCTACCTAGAGATAATATCTAAGGATTTATTTTTATCTACTAAAGTATCTTATGGATATTTACCTTTATATAGTTGGTTTTAATCCATTTAATAATTAATCAATCATGTTTTCAGTTTGGATGATTATACAAAGATCACACCTCACAATTATTGTAAAATATTCTTTATAGTTACTAATGTATCCACCATCCATCTGCATTATCATAAGCAGTTCCATATCTATTTTCATATACATAACAGGAGGAAATTAATTATTAAAAAATAACATTATAAAATCATTCTACTCTGTAGATTAAATTTCTTCCTATAGTATCAATTTCTTAATAATATTCCACCATTGACCTACCTCACCATCCAAATGACAAACAACCACAATAACATTTTCATTTTATGAACACAAGAAAATGAAAAATATCTACTTAATGGTATTGATCCATTTCTCAAAACATAGTGTATTAGAAAACCCACTAAAAGATGGAGGATGTTGCCTCATGAAGGAATCAATAGAACATGGTTCACTCCTTTTCTCATTTGGAATCTCAATATGATTCATGTATTCAAAAATTATTTTAATCATAACAACAAGATTTTAAATTCTAGCTTCCATAACATTCAGTTTCTCTAGAGAATAATCATTTCATTTTCCATCACATTCATCATTAACACAATTCCTTCTAGTTCTAGCCATTGGCTACAACCAAAAAATATAATTTGATCAACAATAATCTTATAATGAAACCAAATAATCATTAAAATCATTTATATGATTCCCAAATCATGAAACCTTATTTTTAATCAAAGTCGCATTAGTTTTAACCTCGGTTATCCATGGTGATAATTTATTCAAATACTTCATATTATCTCATAAATGAAATATAAACTAACCTAAGCATGTACCCTAGTAGTTTCTATCTATGTGTGCATCTTATGCCCACTCATCATACACTAGTGATGATTGCGTTAATACCCAATCCACCCCTTTTAGAGTTGTTACCCCAGGTGCATCTAGACCAAAACCACATCCCCTTTCCAATATCTAAAAAATGAAATATTTAATAATAAAACCAAAATACTTTCTTTACCACTACTTAGAATGTTCTACAATACCTAGGCTTATCCTAAGGGTTCCCACTAAAGTTTCCTCATCTAGTTCAATAAAATAACAAAACCTTTCACAGATACCAATTGGGGCCAACCAAATATTTCATACATAGATATTAAATCTTATTAGATGAATATATATTTCAGGTTAATATGATCTATAGTAGAACCATAATGGTTTAGTTCCTTTGTAATGTTGGATAAATAAACAAATTTTATATAAAGGATCTACATCATCTCCAACTAAGTTCTTCACAACTATAACCATTTTTAGACATATCATTATTAAAACCTTTCTTCATATCTTAGGGAGAAGGAAACATAGTAGTGGGGGATATCATATTATCAGTATGGGTAAAAAGGGACATGTAATTCAATGATAATATTTAAACATAGTACGATCATAAGGTTTTGATAACACGATACTAAAATTTAAAAATCTCCCCCAAAAATTCATATATCATAATCATTAGTCATGATATAAATCTTAATTATTAAAAATATATGAATCATAAATAAATAAAAGAACATGAGACCTGATAGAATAACTTTGGCATAAGATAATATGATAAAAGAGTTGAATAAAGTGTGGCATAATTATAATCATATTAATATTATTTCATGGCTATACACCACAAATTTCATCATATTTTAGGTTTGGGATTACCACCCATGAACTTTCTTTGGGCTATGGATAACCTCCCTATGTAGCCTCTTTTAGGGTTGGGATAACACCCCATAAACCCTTTTATCTCATAAAATATTAATCCTTACCCAATTATGTAGATATATATAATGACCCACCCATCTCATAACCAAAATTCATTCATATATATTCCATAAGATCATGAAAACATTTATCATTTCATTATAGATTAAACAATGGAAAATAAAATGTGGCTTATAAATATTTTATCATCATAATCATAAACCATCTAAAGAGAGAATAAATATGGTATCAAAGGATCATATATTTAGTTAAGAATAATTAACATCAAAATATTTTATCATATATGAATATTTTATATATAATATTACTAGAAAATATCTTACGGAAAATACCTTTTTCATTTCCAAATCACTTATTTATAATATAAAAATTTCAAAAATTTCATGAAATTTTTTTTATTAGAAAAACAAAACAGAAAAATCTCAATGAATATTCAAAGAAAATAGTATTCATTATTTTGGGAAAATATCTTCATTTTTTTGTGTCAAAATAATGATTTCATTCACACCTTGGGTAAAAACAAACTCATTTGGGAATTGAAAAGAAATTTCCCTTTAATTGTTTATGGAAATTAAAATATGGGTAAAAATTAATTTAATAAATCTTTTTAGAATAGTAAAAAATTTATTGAAAATAATTTAGAGAAACTATAGACATGAAAGAAATGATTTCTGGCCAAATAAAAAAACATGTTCTATTTTCCTTAAAAACATTATTTTCTACTGTTGAGTACATAAAGAAAATAAAATTAAAGGAATAATAGTTATTTAAAATTATAACTATAGGATTATAAAATAAATAATATTTTTTGGAGATAGGCCATATAACTTCATCCTCATAAATTTAAGCATAAACAACCCTCTAAAAATGAAAGTGTAACGTAAAACCATTACCATATGTCTGAATTACATTATAAGTAGTTTAAAACACTGTATAATAAATTATAATTTATTATAATTTTATAAAAAAACTATATTAATACATATAATAACATATATGGTTCAATTATTACATTTCAACACCCATTTATTAATAACCTTTATTAAAATAATCATTTCTAGGTGTTAAATGCCTTTTTTTCCTGAAAGTTTTTATTCGGAAATTCTGGTCCTTATACATTGATCTTGGTTATGTATTCTCAAGAACGTTAGTCAAAATATAAGTATCATATATATTTATTATATAAATATTTAGATCCATCCATAATATGTAGATATTGAAAAATGAATTATAATGTTCATGTAGACGGTAGTTTGTACGTACGAATGAACGATGTTTTCATTTTTAATGAATGTATGGAAAGAATGATACATAATATTTTATAATTATATAAAAATAATTATATCATAAATATAATATATATTTTTAAAATCCATCATTATATCCATCAATGTAAGGTACTTATGGAAAATGAATCATATCCTTATATGTAGGCGGTAGTCCACACGTATGCACGAGCGACACATTCATTTCCAACATGATGGAAATGAGGTGAAAAATGGTTGTTCCATCATAATAATAAAATCTCATTATATTTATGATATTTTATTCATTGTGTTTTATTCTATAAAACAAGTTTATAGGAGATGACAAATGAAATAAAATTGAAAGGGCATTGTTAAGATTTATACGTTTTCTTTTAGAGACCTCCTTTATAATAAACCTTAAGCATATAATGATTGATCTTAGGGAAATAAAAAGGGAATTATCATGAAGGGAAGGAATCTAGGATATTTTTGAGTTAGGGTTTTTATAAGATATAAGGATCAAATTGTGAGAATAAGAGTTGAAAAGAGGGGCCATTTATAAGTCGGGGGAAGGGGCACACATGGAATTACTTAAAAAATTTCAAAAATATAACAAAAATTTCATGTGAATGTGTCTCAAAATGGAGAAAACATTGATTTTAGGACAAGATATGGTCTAAATATCTTCAACGAATAAAAATTTTACATGTTTATGTGATATTATTAAATATTTTTAAATTTAAATGTTTTTATCATCATTCCTAAACTTTAGATAACTAATATTTGGATACTTATTCATAAATTACTTATAAGTTTAATTAAAATATATTTATAATAGTGATTAATATATTTTTTAGATAATTATAAATTAAATTTATAAAAATACATTTCATTGAAAAATATTTTTTTAGTCATTAAATGAATTTATTGAAAATATAATTATTATTTATCAGGAACTAATCAACGAATTTGAATTTAGGAATATATATATATATATATATTTCATAATGTTGTAAATAATTTTCATACCCATTAATAAAACAATTAATTTATAATGGTATATTATATCATATGTTCATTTAGACTTGGGGTTGCATGTAAAGTCAGATTTCAAATACTACAACTTTATTTCAAGGAAGAACATATAAACTATTATGGTATTATAGTTCTTATCTATGAAACCTTCATTAAACATCATATTCTGGATTCTAATAAACATCTTTTTTATTATCCCAAAAGTGATAACCAAAGTCATAAACACCATATCTAATAATGAAACATGATTTGGAATTAGAATCAAGATTGTTCCATGCATTAGAATCTATATACATATATGTCAAACAAATGAAGAATCATTAATGAGAGAGTCTTTCCAATTTTACTAAAAAGATATACATTGATATAATTCCCAAAATTTTTATACATGGACTATTTTTTATGAGCTTTGCATCCATATTCACTACCACTACCCAAAAGTAATTGGGTAACCCCAGGTGATGCCTTATACTTATATAAAGTTTATTCAATATCTTATGTATCCTTTTATCTAAACCATTCAACTGTGGAATACCCAAAATAATATTATCCCAGTAAATTCCATTATTAGTATAAGATTAAATAAAATATTTACTTTAATACTCTCCACTATTTTCAAACCTCAATCATTTCATCTTTGATCCTGACTCATTTTTCACCAGAGCCTTCCACTTATGAAACATGATAACTACATTCATTTTTTTGGAAATTAGAACCATAACTTCCTTAATGAGTTATCGATCAATGTCACATAATATTATGATCATCCTAGGAAATGTACTGGTCAAATTCCCAAAACATTAATATTCACAATCCCCAACTTTAATGATTTTAGTGTTCTTCCTCATTTTTCCAAGACACATTCATATTATTTCCCATGATAAAAACATACATAAGACAAATTCCACAATATTTAGCTCAAGTAGAATTAATTTTTCTTCATCACCTTCATACCATTAGAACTAATGTGTAATTATATATAATTCCATAGTTGTGAATCCCCCATTGATTTTTTTATTGTAGGTATGTCCATGAAATTTTATACCATAATGTATGGGGTTCTATTCATTACACCATGAGCTATGAAAATTGATCCCTTGAAAATTTCCAAAAATCACCCGTGAAAATGGTGTTAAACCTCTATCATCATGTTTCCAAATAGAAATTATATTCCTTCCCAATCTAGAAATATATCAGTCATTCTATAGAATGAGTAAACTCTTACTGTTGGTTTTGATCTATCTGTCACCCTTTCCCATAATCTGTAATGGTCGTTCATCAAGAAGATGTACCTTTACAAAATTCCATGAAACATAATAATTCATGAAATAATTATCTGGTGTGGAATGTAAGTATTACCTTGAGTATAATGTTATAAAATTTAGAGGGATATCCACACATAGTAGTTATACATCATCAGTTACTTCAACTTCTATGTTTACTACATTGGTTTCACTTGAATTCTATTTTTATCTACTTACTTTTTAAAATGTCCCTTCTTCCCACAAGTCCAAAAAGAAGGAATATGCCCCTTTTTCTTATCTCAAATATTTCCTCTTGACTTTGATCATATTATACACTTATCTCACAATAGGTATCTTCCTCTTCCTTCAATTTTTAGAGCATAACCATGGAATGTACCCAAATCGATTCTCCAAATATCCACACTAAGGATCACGTCTCACACATCATTTAGATTTACCATGAATTCCCTAAATAACATTTCATGGAAGTTACTAAAGCTTCCTAACCATCAAGCAATAAATATAGTAAAACAAATGTACATTCTTGATAATCTAGTTTAATTCCCATGGATGAAAACTAACATGTGATTATGTTAAATTAATTGAATTAATTAGAAAAAATATTCACTTTAAGTATATTAATATTTAACTATTGTCACATTAGGTATACTTTTTTGACACATAATCCTTATCATATATATTTTTGAGAGCATTCATTAACTCAATAGTAGTATTTTCCATTATGATGTTGTATACAATATTTTTAGCTAATGTAAGGTTCCTAAATCTTAGAACCCATCGATATAGTATATCTCACTCGATCTTCTCTATATCTATTGGTCTTTCAACCAAATGTGTAATGTGAATCTTTTTTTGGTAAATAATTTTTTTATCTATATCCTCTGATAATTGGAGTCAGATCCATTGAAATGGTCAATCTTCTCCTTTCCTTCTTCCATAACCATTATTCAATTTGAGAAATTTTTCCTTAATCTTCTGAACTAAAGCTCTATTAAAAGTTATCACATTAATTACAATAAATTCAAATGGTATAAAATTTTATAAAAAGAGTAAAAGGTATAAAAAAAGAATAATAAGTATACCAAAAGGCAAAAGATTCATGTTGTTCATGAATAATCCATACGCCCATATAAGGGTATAACACTTAACTATTTTAAAAGAAACTTTTATGGAAATTATCATAGTAGAAAAACCCAAAATCAAAATTAGAATATAAAAGAAATGTAGTGATATGGTAAACCATATTTCAATGGTTCCATATCTTTAAGAAAAAGTCCATTGATTTGTGCTATAGTAATTATGGAAGGATGTTTTTTAGATCTATAGTTTCATTTCAGTGTTTCCAGTCACATTTTTATATTGTACCATGTCAAATTACACACTACTAAAGTACCACTATAAGTTTATTTAGTGATTATGGGCTGATATAAGATGTCCCAACATCATCCAATGGATTTAACTACACCATTACAACAAAAAGTCTCATGGAGTTAAACTTTGTGGACAAGTAAATGTGTATTGTGTTTTATGACACATAGAAAGCTACTATAAAAGTTTTTAGAGTTTATATAAAAAGACTTTTTGATATATTTTCATGGGGTGTTATATATGATATGATACATAGTGACTTTGATGATCATTTTAAAAAAGTTATTTGATAGATATCCAAAAGGATTTTTGGCTATGGTTTTACATGTTATTTTATATGATAAAACATAAAGTAAAATTACACTAAGTCTATAATGGTTTAGTGAAAGTGGGAGATTTATAGAGATATAACCTACAACCATTAGATCATAGGATGTGATTCATTTTTTTGGGTATATCATTTCTTATGATATATTGAAATTGTATAATTCTATATTGGAGAAGTCATAGTGTATGGTTGGGGTTTTTTATTTGTCAGTTTTATTAAAGGAATAACTTCATCTGATTCTCACAACACCTTACAGTTAACATGGGAAATAGAACAATAAACAATAACATTCAAAAAATATTCCACTAAAGGCCACTGTTAATATTAATTGAAGAGACTAAGTGAATTTTATATTTATTGTCAATAAGAAAAGCTAAAATCATAATGAATATTATTTCAATATGTTTTAGAAACATGGGAAGCGGCAAGTGAGTTAATTACATCATAAATATACAAGGTAGCTGAGGATGTTTCGTAAAGATCTCAATTAGTAATATTTAATGTAGTAACCTTTACATGTGATTATTATGGAATTTATCTTTGAGAAAATAAATGGAATGTGTTATTACATGTAAATAATTTTCAAAAATAGTTTTTTAAAATTTGAGAAACATACCAATGGGAATATTGAAGGCCTAACGTTGAAGGATTAATGATAAAATTTGAATAGAATTAAAGGTACTTGAAATTCTATAAATTAAGTATTGAATATGATTCAATCAATTAGAAATAATTATGAAGATTTTTGAATAGGTTTAATATATTTACAAAGTAATTTGAAGTGTTTGAAGGAATTTAATAAGGATTTAATAAGGATTTGAGATTAATGAAAAAATGTTTATATTTTTAGTGCATATTGAAAACATCACTAAGTCCTACACTTTTCTTACAATTCCTTGGTAGAATATGTGTGGGACATTTCAAGATAATGTCACATCTATGTATTTTTCATTCTATGTCTACTTGTGAATCAATTCTAAGAAAAGGTAAATATACATATGAGTCATTTAGGACTCCTTATAAGTTATCTATGAGAAAAGGTAAACTATATAATAATGATTACACACTACGAATGAGTGAATTTGGTCATATATATGTGTCATATAAACTATATATGAGTGATTTAGTAACTATGTTTGATTTATTATATAAGGAACAACCATCATATGTGTATTTTTTATTTAAGACTGTGCCATACTTCATTTGATTCATTCACTTGGTTTAATTATAATATCAATGAGATGAAATCATATGATCTATTTAGAAATAATATTCTAATGGAATTGGTAATTAAAAAAAATGATTCATGATATGATCTTCATGATATTAAATTTCAAAAAACAGGTTTGTGATCCAAGATAGAATATTGAGAAGTGATGATAGGTGATCCAAACCTCAAAACTTATTTCCACGTCGAATGATATGGATTAATGCACTTGTGTAATGATATTTCAAAAGATCTTAAACCTGAGGAATTTTTGTTACATTAAAGAAGAAATATATACCAAAAAATAAGGGGAATTTAAATAAAAAACCTTTACCTGAATTAATTGATATTTGGATGAGGGATCACCTTCCACCTAAAATCATGGGATATACATAAATCAATCCTAGAAACAGTATGCATATGATTTTTATAAATAAAAATAAATTGGAATATGAGAGGAAAGAAATTAAGAATTGAGAGAAGAACCTTATATTGTAGTCATTGGGAAGAAAATTTGCGTATTAAATGAATAATACGACATTTCTTGGATCAACTGTGTATTGTAGAAGTTGAAGAATAATGAGACAATGATACCCTTATATTAGAGAAGATGATTTAAAAAAATAAAAGATAACACTGATATTTTATCCATCATTACATCTAGACACCTGAATAATGATGTGTTATTATGATAAAATATCATAGTTTGATTAAGTGAAGGAGAAATGGTGACTTGTATGTGGAGTTTTTTAACATATCATGGTGATTAAATACCTATTAATTAAGGGATAAGATCTTACTATATCAATGTTGTGACATCATGGAATGAAAAAATAATTCCTAGTTGTCCTAGATTATAATGATATATAAAATACTGATAGTACTAGTATAAATAATTCCATTTAATAACTATATGATATAATAAAATAACTTCTCACTTATGTCAAATAGTAGAGAAGGGATTTTAATGATACTCCAACCTAGAGAACATGGAAGATATTTTCCAAACTATTGTTTTTAAATCTGATTTCACTTGTAATTACTATAAAACTATGGGGATAATAATGTTTGATTCTGGATAAAATATTTAAGCACAACAAGGAGTATGTTTTCTATGAAGAACAATAACCTTAATAACAATTTTTTATTTATTTTCTTATGAATTAAATGTTAAATGCCAAGGGAAGGGTTGATTGTACATTTTTATATCCATATATCTTAATTAGGACCGAGTTTAAAGCACAATAGAGGATAACTACGAAAGAAATTGAAACTTGATAAAAGTTACGTACACTGATTCACCACCCTATAAATGTCCCACCACAACAACTAGTATTTAAAATGGTATTATATCTTATCATGTATTCCTCTAATTATATATATTATATTTCCCTAGTTTCTTAACAATAACTACATGAAATTAATGATTGATGAAAAGTAAAAAATCCCTTAGATGGAGAACTTAGATTCTATCATTGTTAGATTTGAAATAAAGACTTTGGAAAAAACAATGAATAACATAAAGAAAATAGAGGCAAAGAAGTAGAAAAGTATTTAAAAGAAAAAGAATAATCCAACAATGTAAAAATTTGATTAGGATGGAAATATTTTATCTATCAATTTTTTAGAGTGATCTTTTTGAAGAAACCATCTCAAGCTATAAAAGTATGAGTAGGAAAAGTCTATTAAAACTATTTATGAATTATACACTCAAATTGAAATTTATGTGGATAAAGTACTTGATAATGTAATCAAATATATACTTGGTTTTTTTAAGGGGATACTTGATGAAAAGTCACATATATAAGAAGAAGTTAAATAAAATTAGGATGTAGTAGGAAGGGAGTTTAGAAAGTGAAATTAACTGATTAACCTTTTTGAAGCAATGGAACAATTATAATCACATTTAAATGAATATATTTACATGATTAAAAAATATAATATAATGGTTTTGATAATGATGTGATTGAAATTATTCTTGAAGAAGTCATCTGTGAATGGATAAATTTACAAAAAAACCTCCATCAATGTTATGTATGCTCAATTGGTGGTTAAGAAAACGAATAGTAGAACATGGTAACTCTTTACAAGAATAAATAATATGAATGAAGATATAAATATGTTAATAAATTATTTCGAAGAAGTATTCAGATCTGTTGAAAATGAGAGTAACTCCTTTAACAAGAAATGTCTTGAGTTTGAGGTAAAATTGAGGAATTTGGAACCAAAATAAGATGGAACTTCCCAAACAATGCTATCATAGATTTTTTTATTTTTATTCATTGCTCCAAGAAGAAAAATATCAGTGGAAGGAATGAATTTAAGTTAATCTATAATAAACCTTTTAAAATATCATGAAGACATAACCCATTATCTTATAAATTATGATTTCACTAATGTTTTCTCATGTTAAAGTTAAAGTTATACAATAAATAATGAAGAAATTGGGTGGGTAAAAATACTAATAAATACACTCACATATCAAAAGAATATTTTGGAATATAAAATGAAATATTCCTCCCAAGAAGTGATTAATAAATTAGTAACTCCACTAAAAAATATCAATCATATAAACGTAGAAAAATTACCTCAACAAAAAAAATAAAGAGGTTTATTACAAAATGTTGGTGTTTTTAGAGGTTCGGGAATAAAAAAAATTGAATATTGGGATAATATTCCAAAACATAGGAGAAATAGGAATCAGGAATTAAGGAAAATATAGATGATGGAAAGAAAACAATTGATGATAAAATTCAGAATTCATAGAGAAAGAAAAATATACTCACCATGAATATATTTCGGTTCCTGGAAAACTTCTATTATTATTAATGAAAAGGTTGTCACAACTATGAAGACTAGTGTTATTATCCATAAATTTTCATTCATATTCATAAAAGGAAATAAATAAAAAAAAAATAAAGTAAGTGAGAAAATAACGGAAAACTGCCTTGGGAGAAAAGAAAGAAGATAATAGTTTTAAATAAAAGAAGAAAGTTGAGAGAAAATATCCCAAAATTTCTCAAAGGAAATAAAATATGGATATCAAACCAAAATTAAGGTTCTTATGCAATATAAAAAAGGTCTATACCAAGGAATATTTTAAACAGTCCATGAAAATTATGATTAGAGGAAACAAGGATAATTGAAATAGGGAATCAATACAAGAGAAGAATAAGAAAATTGGGTTGTTTGAAGACAAACCAGATGAAGATATGAATTATTTTGTCAACAAATGAGAAAAAAATTGTGAATAAACCATGTAAAAATTATTAAAAATATAAATATTCCAAGTAAGAGTTCTTGACTATTTGACCATATTAACTACAAATGGATAAAAAAAGAGAAGGAATAAGTGACTGATGAATTCAAAAATGTTATTTCACATGAATAAAGTGATATTTCATATGAGGATTTACATGTTTTATGACACAAGATTTCTAAAATGATATTTTTAGAAGGTGAGAAGAATATTTTCATACTTTTAAAATGTTTATGATTCTTCTTCTATCATAACAAAAAATGTTTAAGATGATTTAATTTGATAGTAAATAACATGTGGATGAAAATTATGTTTACTCAAAGGTGACCATACCTATTCTACACAAGAAGAAAAATGAAAATAAAAGGAATCCCATGCCACCCAAGGAATATCATGATTTGATAATCAAAGGGAAAATAGCATGAGGAGTTCTCCCAATTACAAATCTTGCAAGGGAAAATATTTTTTAATCATTTAACATAGGTTTTCCGAGTCCAAGGGGCTTTAAGAGATATTTTGGGGGCGTTTTAGTTTAGTTCTGAAGGCTTAGAATGATTTTTTCCATCATCATGTCTACCATTCAAGGTGGAAATTATAATGGAGTTTTTTTGCTCGACAAGTTCAATTATGAAAATAGGAGAGCTGAAGGGTGTAGGGCTATCCATTTTAGAATTTTGGAAGTGGAATTTGGTTTTGGGTGCACCAAGGTGAGAGAAAATGACATGGTATCCATTTTGAATAATTTTTACATATTGTTTTCACCTTTTAGAAAAAATAGGAGAGGAAACCACCACACTATAGGGATAGGTTTGGCAGTGATCAAGGTTCTTAGTAAAGTTAGGGAAGAAAAAATGGTGAACAAAGGCCTATAATCCATGTCCATCGGTGTGGTAGGATGACAATGACTAAGTCAAATTCACAAATCCATGTCCTATGGAGTGGTGTGGGCTAATGTAATTAAACATGGGTTTTAAATTCAAGAGAATATATGTGTGTGTGGGGGGGGGTGGGTGTTTCTCATTTTTAATGTGGGGATCTCATATCTCGCTTTGACCAAGGCCACCATGGAAATTTTTGAGAATCTACACACCATGGAAGAGGTTTATTGAATTCCTATATAAAAAAATGTCAAACAATTTTCTTAGTTTGATCATGGTCTTTCCTCTTGAAAATTTTCTAATTACAAGGGCTTTCCTGGGTCATTCATGAATTCTTTTAAGGATCTAAACCTAATCAATTCATGTTTTTATTTATTTTTCAATCTGAGGTGCCTTATTTTTTCCTCCCCTTTATCTTTTTTATAATTACTCCACTAATTATGGAAGTGGAATTATTTTCTAGTTCTGGTGGTTTATAATTAAAATTGTCTGATCAATACAATGTCAATAGTTTGGTGGAATACATTGAAATGTCATGGGTAGTAAACTTGATTAAATTGAATTATAATTGATTGACCTTGTTGAGGTAGTAATTCTTTTAGTATTATATTTATCTTCCAAAATTCAATGATTCTTGATATGTTTTGTAAGTTCTTAGTTACCCTGTTGATCTTGAGTTACTTTGATTGATATCCCTTTTAATTGAATGAATTGAATTATCATCATTACTTTTTACTATTATCCCCTTTATTTGAAAGTTTGATGTTCTAAACTTTCACTCTTATGGAACCCACCCATTAAATCAAAAAAATGATTTCTTATAAGACTCAAACCTTTAATAATCCACCCATAAATTATTTTATTTTAGAGATGGTATGTATGACTCATTCCCTCGGGATTGGTGTTGTGGAGATATGGTCTTTGTGAAAGGGTCCATCCAACTTATGTATTCCATTTATCAACTCCCTCTTCGGTCCTGGTGTTTTGAACATATAGTAAAATGGTATAGGATACTATATGTTATAATAGGTATTTATTTTATAACTCCTTTTCTATCTAGGTGTATGGGTGATTGGTCCAATGAAATGGGGGGGGGGGTTCTTGTATAATTCCTTTTCCTTGTATCTTCATATCTTTATG
Organism: Viscum album; assembly: GCA_963277665.1. NCBI lineage: Eukaryota > Viridiplantae > Streptophyta > Magnoliopsida > Santalales > Viscaceae > Viscum > Viscum album. The sequence continues at coordinate 1,232,825,100 of OY728137.1, read as the reverse complement.
ATGGATCATATTATATTTATTAATTTATATCTAACTATTATTATATTTCAATGTTATATTTATTATGATGAATGATATTTGGGTGTTGACACACAATGGTTTATAAATCTAGAATTTGGAAGGTGGTCTTGTTGGTTATCCCCTTTAATTTTACAGTAAATATAATTGATAATTTGTTATATTATGAAACTGATTTGTTAGTTATTATTTTGATTAAATAAACATTAAATATTAATAAATAGAATGATCAAGTATATATAGAGTTATATTGTTAACTAGGTAAGTCTTTCAATGATAGAGAAATGAGGCAGTTAATTGAATTAAAATGATTTAAGGGATTGCAATTGATAGAAAGGGAATTCTGAATAAAAAAAGGGTAACCTAGAAATTTAATTATATGATAGAATAAAATATTCATAATTATGTTATTAAGTGTGGTATTGGAACTAAATTTCTTTTTTAGTTATCCACATGTAAATTTCAAGATGTGTTTTAATGTTTAAATAGGTAATTATGGTTTTTAACCCCTTTGGAACTGATATAATGGTAGAGAGATCCTGGAATTATCCTCACAATAAGATATTATCTTGGGGAATGTCTTGTGGATACTTTGGATTAAATTAATGTACCTTTCCATTATACTTTTTAGTATTGTAAGGTATGGAATATGTTCCTTAGTTTATTATGAAGTACTAATATCCTTTTAGAAGGATGCTTCCCTTTGAATCATTTTATCCATAGGTTGTTGCCTTAAACAGAAGATTAGGGGAAATTTATAGATACCCCCTTAGTGAGTGAAGTCAATATATTCTTCCTAGTTAGGGGTGGATTTATAGTTTTTATAGACAAGCATCTTACCATCAACAAAGTTTCTTCTTGTATGTTTACCATTCCTTGAGAGTGATTCCTAGAACCTAGAGTAGATTATCAGAACCTATAGGTTCGTTAGTGAAGGTTTTGTAATGTTCCCTCCAAGGGAGTAATACAAGAACATGAGATGAAAAATTTTATAGTTTAGGAAATGAATGAATTGGTGTTTTGGGTTAGTTTAGTGTTCTATTTGTTAGTGAGTCATTTCTATAGGGATGAAGTTGTTGGAAAAGTGATAGTCTAAGGGTAGCACTCAAATAGGGATCCATTAAATTTTAGTTGGGGATATGGGTGTTGTGAGGATATAATTTTATCTTATTTAGGGTATCTCGGTTGGGAGTTCTATTATGTATATATGCCATGGTTCCTAAATTGTGTTTTGGTGCCTGATTAATCTTTTGTTAAATAAAAAAGGTTGTTAACACCATTGTATATTTGAATGAATTTTAAACCAAGGTATATATTTTTATATCGGTAAATATGAATTATGGGTAAACTAAAACTAATTAAATTGAGGAATAAACCCCTTCAATTTTTGATATGTTCATATTAATGAAATAATAAGGATGGGTACGGGTGAAGCTTTATTATTAAGAATGTAATTGATTATAAGTTCGTGGTTGAAGATATATGTAAGGGAATGCGATATTTCTTTTTAAAATGACATATTTATTTCATGGTTAAAGAAATAACCCTTTTAATGTGAATAACATTGGAATATTTATATCTATTTAATGGTTTTCCACTTTATCGATCGGGCGATGATCATGAAGTGTTATGATTACATTTGTTTAAATTTCTATTATATTTCACAAATAATAATGTTGGTGTGAATGATATGATTACCATTATTGTGTTGGATTTATGATTGGTGTTATGTGATTCAAGGAATTTACATTTTGGTACTATAAAAAATTGATGTTATGTACTATGGTGGTGACATTATGGAAATGAAGTGGTGATAGTTGATGTGATAAGGTTTGGTTATGGTGGCTGCACGAGGTTCATGGTGGAGGTTTGGTTATAATTGTAATATTTAATCAATGACATACTGACCAGTTAGTAAGGGGAAATCCTAATTTATAGTTACTAGTTTGAGATTAAAGATCCTTATTTGATTAGTAAGAGTAGATTGAATGATAATTTTAGGGACCTTATTTTAATTATATCATGTTAATTATTTAACTGTGATATTTTATGGATATATAGTGATGAAAATGGGATGGTTTTATGGAAGGTTAGAAATAATATATTTATGGTTACTCGAGAAATGTGAAATCACTCCTATGTTTATGATAGTCTAAATTTTTGGATGTTTTCCTATGATGTGGGAATACCTTGTGACATGGTAGTTGAAGGTGATTCCTATTAATGTAGTGGATGGGTTATATTTCTATTGGAATGATTAGATTTATCATCCATTATTGTCATACTTAGTTTTTTTCAATTATCTATCCCATTAAATTGATTTCACATGGTTTTTTTTCTTTAAAAAATAGTCATACTGAGTACTCAAAATGTGATCACCCCTCTATAGTTTTTTTGAGTTATTTAATGGAATCATTCAAGGGATAATGGTAGTGATACTATTCAGGTAGTTGATGTAGAGTATAAGAGATGGAGTAGAGATTAGGATCCCAGTATTTCATTTCGTTTTTTGAATTAATTTATGTCTCATGTAGTAATATAAAATAATTGTATAATATTATGTAATGTTTTTATGTTCTATGGAGTTGATGGGTAGTTCTTATCTCTGATTTTGGGATATTCAATGAGGGTAACACATCCCTAATTTTATGGATACCCTCTGTGTTAGTTTCCACCTTGTAGCCTATTAGAGGCAGGCTCCGTGGGTCATCTATCTCTTTACTACGAGCCCATGAGGGGTATTAATGGAGGAGGGGGGGGGGGTCATGAAAAATATTTATATAATGGAATATATTGTTTGAGAGATAATTTTAAACTCTCCTTATATCAATAAGGATCTATAGAAATTCCCCCCTCATTACCTTATTTTTTTTTATTATACTAACATGAATGGGATTTAAGGAGTTTAAGTGAATGAAGAATTGGATGAAGCTATCACAATTGGAAAAAAATCTATAATTTCTAGAAATAAATTAAAATTAATATTGAGGTATACCAATCAAACTTTAAATCTTTTTTTTGATTATTTCAAAAATGCTTATAATGGGAGAGTTTTACTTGATGAGAATCTATGATAAAGGTGGAGATTTGTCCATCATGAATTTGAATTATTTTTATATGTTTGTTGAGTTGATATAAGATATTTTACTTATTGATAAATATATTTAAATAGATCATAAAATGATAATTTGAGAATGGTATCATATAATGAACTAATTCATAGAAAACTTTTATGATTTGATTAAATATTTTTTTTCTACACTGAGTTCTCCCATATATAATTATATTTGATTAACTAAAGGATCATTACTATGAAATTGTGTGGTGTCATCCCCCTCTTAAACATAGATCAAGTTACAACTCTAAGTAAAATAAGGAGAGGATTTATATTTGAGAATCATATAAAATTATTGAAGATTATTGAGTTCCATTATGAATATTCCATCACATTTTTTATAAAAAATATGGAGTAGAAAAGATAATAAAGTAGAATAATGTTTTACAAGGAGTATAAATGGTATTAAAAAAATCAAATGGGGGATTGAATATCCTATGTAAAGTTTAAATTTGTTGTTAATAAGGAATGATATCATCATAATGATGATGATTTTAATATATTTCATAAACATGTTAAGATATGAGTGTGTTTCTATCATCATAAATGGAAAAGTAAATAATAGACATGTGTTTTTTGATGAAAAAAATTATATAATGTATTTTTGGGAAATTTGAGAAGCTAGAAAATAGGGCGATTGAAGCCCTAATATTATTGGTGTGATACTGAAATTTTAGTGTCAGTGAGGGTATATCAAATTCTATAAAATTATTATTTAATATAATTCAATAATTTGGTAATATTTATAATTATTTATTGAGAAGGGTTGATATATTACCAAACTAATTTGAAGCATTTTAATGAGTTTAAGAAAAATTTAGGAAGGATATGAGAATAATTAAAGTATTTTTGGAATTTCCAGTGGTTACTAAAAATATGACTAAGTCAGAGACTATAGATATCAGTCATTGGTAGGATCTCTATAATCAATTTCAGGATATAGGAAATCAACATATTTGTTATTCTATAACAATGTATGAGTCAATTCTGAGAAAAATTAAATCTATTTATGAGTGATCTATGAGTAAAATAAATCTATATACAAGTGATAGAAACTATGTATGAGTCATTATAGACATGTGTATGTGTCATTTGAGCTGAGTATGAGTGATTTAATAACTCCTAATGAGTTATTCCAGAAGGACATGACATCATCTACAAACAAGTCATTAAATACTTTACTATACTCTATATGAGTCATTTACGTAGATAAATTTTATGATTTCAGACATTAAATAATATGAGATATTTATAAATAATATTTTAATGAAATGGTAAATTAATTTAGATAATGTACAAGTTTAGATTTATATTGTTAAATATCAAAAAAATTGTTCTGTGGTCCTAACCAGAATATTGAGAAGTGAAGAGAGTTGTTCCTTTCCACAAGACATAGTGCCACAACATATTGCAAAGAGCTATGAATATGAGGAATTCTTTATTAAAAGCGTTCAAACACATGTATTGTTTGGAATGTTAAAAAGAATAAATATCCTAAGTGTTAATAATGATTAAAAAAAATCCTTGTCTTGGATTTAATGATATTTGGATGAGAGATCATCTATCACTAAAAATAAAGTGGTTTCTATATATTAAACATGGAAAAAATATTCATGACTTTTCTATGAATAAAATGGAAGGTGCATATGAGATGAAGATGATTTTGGTTTGATAGAAAAACCTAATATTTTTGTCATCGTGAAGAATATCTATTTATTAAAAAGAAAAAATTGATGTATCAAACATTACCTATATTTTAAAGAAGCTAAATAAGAATAAGAAATATCTGATGATATCCTCTTATCATAGAAGGTGATTTAGAAGAGATGATGTAAAACTATGACACATTTTGGGTTCATATTCATTATTGTTCTTCTAAAAACATTTATGTTGTTCATGTATGTGATGGTTTAGGGGGCTGATAATGACCTAAGAAGGATTCAAGGGAAAAATAATGTGTTTGAATCTAATGAGATAAAAACTGGAGAAAATTCATGGAATAATAATTTCTTGATTCCATGAAAATGGTGGGTATATGGGAAGATCCCATTACTTTAAAAACTAGTAGTGTGAAATATTGTTTATTTCGCGAATCCATCATGTGTGGATTTTTTATCTAGTTTTTTATTAATTAAATATTTTATGGGGTTCTTTGAAATAGGAAAGAGGGTTATTCTTTAGAAAACCATGTGATGTTATTCTCCTCCCCATTGGGTCTCCTCTCTTAAAGGTGAAGTTATCCCTTATTTCATTTCAAAATCTCACTTCGTTCATTGCTATTGGTAGCTTGAGGAAAGTCTATTAGTCTGACTCAGTTTATCTCTTTAATTTATATGTTTTCAAGTGATCTCTCACTATATTTTGCCTAATAATCCCTATTTCAAGGGAAATATTATACTTTTCTGATTTTTACCATTTTATATTGAATCAAGTGCTCATACATGATGAATAGAAATCTAAAATCATATGGTATATGGTTTAAAGATATCGAATAAGTATTTATATGTTATATGCGTATGAACAGTGAATTCATGCTAATATTACTATGAATTCAACCTAATATTATAAATTAAATTCCATTATACATAAATCATGGAATGGATCCTCTTAATGGGCTATGGAAAATATATTGTCATGTAAACTAGGACTTTGGTCACCACATTATTTGTATATGCATTGGGATATAAATTATAAAATTAAAGGGGGAACTAGGGTTTATTAAAAATGAATAACTATAATCAACTGTATTGTTTCAGATTGCTAGAGGATGCTCAAGGATCCAGGTAAAGTATTTATAGGTGAATAATATTGATCATGAATTTAAGTAATTGTTAAATGATTTTTTAAAATTACTTATCACATTTATTGATGGTTTAGAGTTTCTATGGGAGATCTATGATAGAATCATTATGGAACCCAATTTAGAGTTCCTTAGAGTGGTCACCATTAGAGTTTTTATGAAACTTGATTTGTGTTGGAGTTAGTACCCTAGAACCCACTACTATTTGATTAATAGAATATTTATAGTGGTAAATATTAATTTATATCTTATCACATGATGATTGTTTATCTTAATGACATCTATTTGATAATAAACTTGGGGTATTCATCCCATTAAAAGGATATATCCATTCCCCAATATGATATCAGTCCAGAAGTGCAATGATAATATTATTAAATATTTATTCAATAGTTGGATTATATTATTTGATAGAAAACAATTTATATTGGCTATGAGGTATGTAGACACACAGTAGTTTTGGACAATTTATCGTGGTGAAAAAACTTGATAACCTTCACAATAGATGATTATGAGAAAATGACCCACCAATAGAAAATCTACAATTTTCTGTGCCATTGGATGTCACTATTTACAGACGTCTGTAATAGTATATAAAATTGAATAGAATTGTTAATATATATCATGAGTTATATATATTATTTTAATTATACAAACCACAATGATATATTCTTTTGGAGAGGTAGGATACATAGGGTGTGTCACGAATGATATTACATTAATAAATAACATGATAAATTATTTTTATATTCCATTGTGTAATGGTAGTTTATATCTCCATCCCTTTGATGGGAATGGAACTTCTTAATTAAATCCATGTCCATAGTTTTCTATAGGAATTTTTATTTATGAAAATTCAAATAAAGAAACATCAATCACATAGTTGGATGACCCTAGTATGGAACTTTCTTGATTATAGATATTCTGAAAAGGGGATTATATCACAATGTGTGTGTTCCTTTGTGGTTATATTTCATTTTGAAATTAATATCATTACCTATTAGATACATGATGTATTTCTAGATACTAACCAGGGAAATTTTGCAGTGTATCTTAATACCACTAAGAATGGTACCTAGTGGGTCACACACAATGTATTTCTAGAACCTCAATTAAATTCAATATGAATTTAGAATACTGACTAAATATTTTTCCCTTACATGATTCAATAATTATTCTTTTTTTTGGTCAAATATATTCAGTTAATATTTATTCTAGAGTATATTATGTTTCCTTGATTTTTAAATAAATATTTTCTCACAAGGTATATATATATATATATATTTAATTATGTGAATATATAATATTTATTTATCTCGATTATATTCAGAAGACGACAAATATTTATTTATTTGGTTAGAGAAAAATTTAATAAATATTTTTTTGACGTAGTATATGTAATATTTATTTATTTATCAGAAAATAATGCAATGACATTTATATATTTAAATAAATAGACATTATTCAGAGTATGATTAATATGATGGAGAACTGGAGGATTGATATTAATGTTCTGGTGAGAAATGATATATTTATTATAATTTTAGTAAATATTAATTAATTTATTCATGGAAATAATATTCCTTATCCTTGAGTATTATTTCATGTTAGTTAAATAATAAAAATATGATTATTGTTTAGACATGGGGTTCATTGGGGATTAAGAGAATAATAAGGGTCCATGTGTAATTATTTATTTTTGTAACCCCAGATTAATAAATACATGAATATATCCATTTCTAACTTTAGCTAAGTATATCCACTATTGTGCATAATGATTTCTAAAGATAATCCTATCAAAACCTTGAGATCTCTTCTCCTTTAAATCTTTCATGAATAGAGAATAAATATTCACAATTACCCTCTCTAGTCTACAAAATACTAGTGTAATTATTTCTCACCTTGAAGGATTCTACTACGATTAATGACGATTGTCACAATATATATAATCATATGTTTGAAAACCCAAATAATTCTATAATGATGATATAGTGTTCATGGAATATGATTCAATCAATGTTAGAGGTAATCTATCCTTGATTCTTTTAATGCAGTGATGATGACATTGGAGGTCCTAATGAAATCATTAATGAATAAAGAATTCCAACATGAGGTAATTATTTATCATAACTGAAATCATTTTTAAATTATATGTGAATATCATATCTTGTGGATTCCATGGTTTTTATTTCATTTAGTTCTATGGAAAAATCTGAAAGAGTTTAGGAAAAAACTGTTGTTGGGGATGGGATCAACTCCTTCCAAAATGCCCCGTAACCTTCAAGTGGTATCAGAACGGTCACATAAATTTTTTTAATTATTTATTGTTTGTGGTATGATATACATGTTTTTTTCTATGTTTAATTTATATTCATTAATTAATTTAATATTATAGTCAATATTAAATGTTCATTCACCTTAATATGATCCATAAGACAGAAAAACATATAAGGAATGACTGGAAGTTCCATCGGTAGGTGATTAAGGTTCTAAACGGATGACATAGTTACATGACATGTAACTTAAATGTAAACACTATATAATGAGGTTCACCACATCGAGATGAGCCATGAGATATATGGATGACCATAGGGAAATCATTTTTTTGTTCAATTAATACACCATATGTTGATTCGCTAGACTGACATGTGTTTTTAGGGGGTACGTGTCGTGTAACCTTATTACATGCCTGGTAGTTCTATAAACATCACCCATAAATTTTCATGGAAACTATGTGGTCAAAAATGCATCAAATGATTCATAAATACTTGAAATTGTTCTACCCATAATTAATGAGATTATCTTCTATGTATCCCACATACATATCATGTATCTCATTAATTCCTACAAGGTGTACACACCTAGCAACCCGATGTTGTGCTTTGTGGACACAAAATTAGGTATAAAGGGCGTGTTTCTCATTAGTTCATTTTGTGTAATCACCAAAAAATCTAAAGAATTAATTTTTTTGAATAAATAATTAATTTCATTATAAACAAAATACACTACTATCAGATGGTGTACTATTGTATAACATGGTTTTTAGATTATTTAAATGCACAATTAATTTTTCATAATTAATTCATTATAATGGTTGGTGTATTTACTATTGGAATTTAAATTGGCACCCATAGTCTATCTTAACACATGTAAAATTATCATAAATTATGTTTTTATTATAAACAATTATGAAATAAAACATTTAACACTGCTTAACCAAGCAACTTTCTATGTACACCAACATTCCATGTGTGTATTTAATACATGACTAAAAATGATGAAGTTGGTTATATGTTGTGTTTCCTACAAGTACACACTATTTACTTATTTAATTTTAAACTATAGTATTTAATTTAATTTTTTAAGCAAAAATGATGGAATATCTTGGAATTTTCTGATAAGATAAAATGAACGAGTGAATGAATTAATTAATAAAATAACTAATTGAATTAATTTGAGGTTATTTTATCTTTAAAAAATAACAAATTGAAGTGAATTATAGGTTGTGTAAAAATATATATTCAGAAAATGTGTTTATGACCATGAGCTTAAACTATACAGTGTATATTTTTTTATAATTTAATTTTGTTATTGTTGCCTGTGTTTTGTAATTATTACTTTATTAAATTAAAATGAGGGCCTATGAGTCACTGTATCCTCAATTATATAACGAAATGAATGCCTATAGTTTCTTTTATATAAACCCCCATAACCAATCTATTGGTCCCCCTACCTATATGTGATTAGGGTTTATATAATTGATGTATCTCCCAAGTGAGTAGAGGTGGTTCAAGATGGATTTGGGGTGAAACAAACTTAGGAGTTACATCGAATTACCAGTTGATTGGTGAAACTCAAACCAAGTTACAATTCAAAGAGTTTTCTTTATTTCAAGGGTTATTTTATCACTCACTTGATAAAATAACAATTAGTTAGGATCCTGAGAATGTAACATTTATTATTTTATTTATTTTAGTTTCATGGTTTATTATTTATGATGATTTATAACTATCACTTAATAAATGCATTAATAAGCATGCAAGATAGAATTACAGTAAATTTAACTGTGCATAAATTTTATCTTGACATGTTTAATCAATTAATTAAAATTCAATTAATATTAATAATCATGTAATAAATATAAAATTATCAATTTTCATATATATAAAAATCCCTAAACATAAATATTAAGTTAGTATATCCTTTAACTAACTAAGTTAAAAACTAATCATTGTTTAAAATGCTTGACTAGCCCTTGTCAAGGTGCTTCAAATCATTAGGAAATTTTTAACTTTAGTTATTTGGTTGAATTAACATAGTTCATATTAGGGGCTGACTACCCATGTAGGACTTGATGTAACTAAGAGGTAAAGCATTGAATAAATTCTTATCCATGATTTCAGGATTGAAGAGTCCACTCAACATATCAAGGAATCATGAGTTAATATAGTTGTAAAGTTACACCTTCTTAAAACACTTTGAATAACATGTTAGGAATGGTTTTGAGTTATGTGAAGGGGAATAGGGATTTATAACACTCAAATATCTATTTGATAAGATAATATAAAACCATTTATGTAGGATATTGGGTTATTATAAAATAGTGGGAAACTATTAAAAAATATTTATTATTCCATATATTTTAGTAAAATAGATAAAAAAATTGAAATATTCTTTTATTTATTATAGAGTATGGAAAGAAAAATCATCATAACATTGTGATACATCTAAACATAGACCATATCAATAGTAGCATATAATTCTAAGGATAGTGTAGTTGTTTCAAAAATTGAACTACTATAAGAAAATTTATATTTTGTGTTGGTATCCCTTATACATGTTCATCTACCTCATACATCAACTGAATGAGAGAATGATTCCTAAAATATGTACATGGGGATTACTCAACTATCTGTTTCATCATAATATTAGTTATTTTTGGAGAACTAATAAGGATACAAAAAGAATAAAATGAATATAACATTACATATCATCTCTTATCTATTGATAATGGAAAAGAGTCTTCAGATAAATGATATTTTCACTTCACTATATTAGTGTAAACTGCAATAGGGTACTTATCTATTTATCTTATCACCAATATATTCAAGTAAATTGATCAATTAGTGATGTTTAGGCTTCCATATAAATAATAAATATTCAATTAATCCCATAAAAACACCTTTAACATCTAGGTTTAACTTATCCATTTATGATATAAACAATAAGGATGAAAAAAATTAGTAATATTTTTACAAAACTTCACTAGGTAAATAATTGTTGTGGGGAAAGTCAGTTCTACACAACTTATAGTAAAAAAAATGAAATTAATGGTTGAATATACTGGGAATATTTTTAGTAAATTATTAATTTATAATGAATTTTGATGAGACAAAATATTTAGAATTAGTGTAATAAATTATAGGTTATTTTCTTTACATATATACAGTATAGTCATTTAAAAATAACTATAATTAATTAAGTATGAAATGACTTGTTTCGTTCTCTTTATAAATAAATTCATTATATTATATATTGTTTATATATCACATATTGGATATTGAATACAATTTTATTTTTTTAAAAGAATGAAATAAATGTGGTGTATTCTCCCATTGATTAAATATAAATAGATTATTTTGACAATAATTAGAAACACAAAAATACAAGGAAGTCTGGTGTATTATCACAGGAGCATATGAATGATGATTACTGTATCATTTGTGAGAATCAGTTGACTTCAAGAAGTAAAGTTAAATTTTCCAAACAGCTAAAAATGGTGATTCCTATTCCAACAGTTATAATTTCATAGTAGAAACATTTTAGTTAAACTATTTTTTGTATTAAGTGTTACCTATACATTTATCTAAGTGTTTTTTTGGAAATAAATAGAAATTATTTCTTTTAAAATTAATGTTTTATAGTATTATACTCTTAATTTAGAGTTTTTTAATAAAATAATAATTGATATTAAATTTTGGAAATATATAATGACTATAAAGTATATGATTCATACCCAATTGTGGAAAGTTAATTCTTTATTAAGTAAATCAAAAGGTTTTTTTTCAAATATATACCCAAAAAATAATTTAGTCTCCTTATAGATTAAAAAACATTAGGTATTATCAACATATTAACTTAATGGGGTTTTAAATATAAAACATAAAAAATAAAGTTACTCTATTAATCTGTTAGAATTTATTTATAAACATAGCACAGATAATTACAAGGTAAATTTAGAGGTAATTTCTTGTACTTAATTAAATTTCATTAAGAAATTTTTGGAATGTTTAATGAAAGTAACGAATGATCTAAAAAAAATTATATGATTATATGGGATTGTATGATATAGATTATATTAACCAAATATTCATTTATCATTAAATATAGATTAAATGTTTTCTTAAATTCACAATTTTTTCACATCATAGATATAGTGATAGTACAATATAGATAAATGAAGAGTCCTATAAATATTAAAACTATTTCTTGATTCTTTTATAGACATGTTTCAAAAAATAGTTGTGTAATAACAAACCATATATTAAATATATTTAATAATGGATATCATACAATGCTATGATATAAAAGAAATCTATTCTGTCACAACCTTAGGAAGTTTTATGTGATCTATTTATAAATCTTGTGAAAGATTAAAATATACATCATGAAAATATAAGGTGCATATCAATCAAGGATCATATTCCCATTAAAGATATTAACATCCCTAGGTATAAATTTTTTTAATCACAACAAATTTATTTCTATTTTTGAAGTTCATCTTTTTTTAGATAGTGGGAACAAGAAAGACTTCAGTGGAATCTTGAATCTAGATGCACAATTTTGTATAAGAACATTAATCTGCATAAGTTCTAGTGGGAGAAATTATTCAAGAGACACATACTACATATGATAGTCAGAATCATGGTGGTGGTTTTATATCCACAACAATAGGTTATATATTCATTAACATGAATAAATTATATAGATATAAAAAAATTTCTACTTGTTGTAATTGAAATGTTTTTATGAATTAAAAGTTTGATTTCGTGTAAAAAAAATCATTATTTATTTCAATGGTTTATACAAATCTTTCTTTGGGTATTCAAGATAAAATATACATATATGGTAAAAGAAATGAACTTATAAGGCTTGACTATTTACACAAATCCATCTTGATGAAATCCATTTTAATTCTACTTTTTATAGTTATTATGATGATTATATTAGGTACTGGACGTCAAGGCCACCTCCCTTTGAGGAAACATTATGAAATTGGTTTATGTGATCTGATAAGAAAGAAATGTGGCATAAAATAAATCCATTATATATTGAAAGATTCAAGGATCCATTTTTGGGTAGAAATAAGTATAATGATCGTAGTATAATTTTTTAAAATTAAAATTTTCCATTGTATACAAGATGTTAGTGGGATCACTATAGATTTATAAAAATGTTATTTTTGAAAAAATATAGAATATAATTTATTAGTCTTATTGTTATATAATAGTAATGAATTTCACTAAAAACTAACTTAAGAAGAAACCTAATTTATAGGGAAAAAGTTTTACAAGTTTATATTTAGAGGTTTCTTATTATAAGTGAAACATCCCATTACCTTTTTATCAAGTACTTATTGAATCTTGTTTTGTTTCATTTTTTAATGGAGTTCATTCCAATCCTTTTGAGGATATAGATCATTTTTCAGGGAATGTAACCAAAAATTTTACATATTTATGTTTTTATGAACTAATGGATTACATGTGTAAATGTTTATGGGTTTTAGATGGTTTTTTGGGTCTAGGGTTAGTTTGAGGTTGTTGAGTGTTTCTAGAAGATTCCAAACCTGTATGCCAAGTACATAAAAATTGGGCAGGAAGTATTTGGTTTATGAAATAAATTTTCAACTAGCCATAAATTGGAAACATGGATTACATCAAAAAATGAATTACACCATAAAGGAATTAATTTATGCTATATATTTATCGATCATTATCTTTACACAAGGTTATGCTTTTTTTAACGTATATGAAAATAGATTAATTTATTCCATAAACCATTAAATTATAATGTACATGCCTCATGAACAAAAAATTTATTTTCATAGTTCACCTAATATATTAAATAATTCTATAGGTGCTCCTCCAGTGAACCCTAGGATTCCACCTTGGAACAATGAGTGATTTATTCCCTTATAAACATCTTGTATTACAATTCAATACCTGGTGAGTTCCCTAATTATGGTTTCTCCACCATTTTTATAACATTATTTGAAATAGGAATATTATTATTTTGTGGATCGAACTAGAGTTTAATCTTGATGTTTTTGATCTAGGAATGTTTTGTTGGTCTCTGTCACCTTCATTATTAATTTTCATTTTCCCATTGTTGGTGTTGTTTTGATGTCTAATTAAAAGGTAGCCTTTTTCACATGATTTTACTTAAAATAGAAACCTTTAATTTCTTGATGGATTTAAAATTAGTTTCTAAATTATTTAAAACCCGATATTTGAGATCTTTGATCGATGATTTTAAAAAAGGCATCGACATTAAAAACCCCCCAATTTTAATTGTGTTAAAATTCTAAGATGGATTTAAGAAAATTAATGGATTGATTTGGTAAAATTGATTTGATTAAATGTGTAGATATGAATTTAATTTAAATATGAGTTTAAAAGGTATAAATTGATGAAGAAATGTGATTTTGTTTTGAAATGAGAGAGGCATGTTGAAAACTAAAACTGGGAAAATTGTATTTTTAACTCATTTGAAATGATTGATATTCCCATGATTGAATGATTGATCAAATAAATAATATGATATCTTAGGTAATAAGAAAAATAATTATAGTATCTCACCCCCAATAAATGTATTTATAATGACATCATATACTTAAACATATTGTGCATTTTTTTCTTCAATGGTGAGTTGTGTCACAAGGACCTGAGTCATGGTATGTGTGCACACTTTAAGTCGAGATCAATCATGAGTAGTGTTTGGATACTATTTCAAAAAAAAACTAACATACCACATTGATTGATACATGGTGGTATTATATACTAGATATGATGATTACATGACATTGATTCGTAGAATTATTTTATTCATACCAACTACTTATAAAAATATTTTACATAAAATGATCATTTAAGCCAGTTTGGTACATATTTCATCTTTTTATTATGAAAAAATTTTCATTGAAAATATGTTAATTCCATACTATACTTTTTTTATTTAGATTGAAATAATATTTGGTTTAATTATTATTGGATTTATTATAAAACACTCAGTGAGACCCTATTGGGATTTAAAACTCACACCCTACCTTACCCTAGGGTGTTTGTAGATTATCTTATCTAGTGATCATTTCATTGATATTAGTATACAGTTAGATTATCTTAGTAGAAATGAGGTATGATTGATGGGACTTAAGAGGTAATTATGAGTGACTTACTAACTATTTCTCAATATAATGAGCCTTAAGTCACCATGAGTATTTTATAAAAGTGACTTGGTGTCTAGTTTCTTCCCCTACTTATTATATGAGTATGTTGAAACCTAATCTAGAATTTTTCTTGATGGAATTTATATTCCAATGACTATTGTTTGAGTTATTTATTTGTGTATCCTTGATGAATATTTTACTATTTGTTACTGATATTGTGTAGCATGATGAATCTGAGAAGATATTTGAATAGGTTTAGGTGTAACACACAAAGAATTTATAATATTTTCAGCTTATAATAAATTTATTTTGTATATATATTTCTTTATACACAAAACCATGTTAAGCTTACACTAAACATAGCAATGAGTTGTCCTGCATTACACTCAAGATTGAGTTTTACCAAAAAATAATATATTATTAAAATATTATTATTTAATATAATAAGATATAAACTAGATTATAAGTTGGTGGTTATAAATAGTATTATCTATATTATGAAAATATATGGTCGAATTCATTGGTAACAAATTAATTTATTTACCAACTAAATATATAAGAGATGATATCATAAAAAACTATTTCTATTCTAAAGTACTTTTAACTTAATAAATTAAATTAATTTCTATTAGTGAATTATATTAGTTAAATATATAAATTTGATATTTAATAAATTATTTTGATATCAATCCAATATATTTTATAGGCATAAGATAAGAACAAACCCAATTTTATGCATAAAAATCAATATTTTTTAAAGGCAGTTTCAATGACTTTTAATGGACAACCTATTTTATATCCAATTTTAACACATTTATAAATTATATATTTCAAAAATATAATTATTATTTTATGGTTTAATATAAAAAATTTACTTTGACCGATTTATGGTATTTTTTTGATAAGTTTCATGTTTTGATGAATAATGATAAAATATTACATTTTAATTGAATTTTTTTTCTAAATAATTTATAATGATAAATTATATTTTTTATTAGTTTTAAAGTATAATTAGATCAATTAGTTATCAGTTAATATAATATAGGTCATTTGATTAAATTTCCCATCGAATAAGTATATAAAAACATTTCATTCTTTTGAATTCTTTCAATTTACAAACTTGTTTCCATGCCTCGTTTACGGGATTAAATTTAAATTAATTTTTTACACTTATGTGTTTTGAATTTAGAAAAATGGATTATATATTTGGGATCTTAAGGTACAAATTTATTAATTATATCTCTTTTATTTTTCGAAAAAATATGAATAGTAACTTTAGTATTTTTTTTAAAATTTCCATGGTTTATGGTAAATCAGGTAATTAATAGGAAAAATAATATTATAAGCACTATAAAATGTTTTAAGTTTATTTATTTTAAATATTTTCAATTAAAATCACCCTTGGGTCTATTTTATGGCCTCATAGAACCACTTGGATGACTTTAAGGATTTTATAGTATTTTATTCTAAGGGATGTCCAATATGTCACACTCATGTTGTTAAAAATTATTAAATATTTCATATATGGTTATAAAGAAGATATATTTCATAATAAAAATAAATTTAAAAGATAAAATTTATATCTTCATCATGAAAATTTATTTATGATTTTTATAGAATAAGTAATTAAATTTAAGGCTTACACAGTGATGATGCAAAATTTTTTAATTAATGGACATATCTAATAACTGTTATTAAAAATTTTAAAATAAAAACAATTTTAAATAATTTAATTTATCCATTAATTTTAAATATTAACTGGATATTTAGTTTTAAATTATCTTGTGTATTTTTATTTTTTAAAAAAGTTAAGAAATTAATAGCGTCAAAATTGACATTAATGATATTTTAAAACAAACAATATAAAATTCATAAAAAATTAAAATTCAGGAAAATGATATTTATAATGTTTAAATTTTTTTCTATAACTCATTTATGAATAGTTTGGAATTTCATAGTAACTATTTTAACCCTTAAAGAGTAAGAAGTCATGTTGTCATGGTAAGATTTAATGGGAATAACTATGGGTTAAAACCAAAATATAAGTGTAAAACCATGACCTAAAATTTTAAAAAATTTATTGGATGAATATTATTTGACCCTTATCACCTTAATATAAAATTTTAGTTGTTACAAAAATAACATACATATTATTTAAATCAATGATTGTTACAAATGCCACTCTTTTTGTATTTAATATATTTGATGTGTTCAGAAAGGGAAAATCATTAAATGAACGAAACTAAAAGACAATTTTTACCTACATGAAATTATTTTCATTATTTAATTTTATTTTTAATTTTTAAAAATTATATAATTACATTAAATGATTCTTCAATACTTGAACAATATTTATTTAATTAACAGAAAAATAAAATAATTTATTTTTAAAAGTATTACAACTCAAATATTAGTGATGAATTAACATGTATAATTAATATTATAGATATATTACTTATATTATAGATGTTCTAAATCACTATATTCGAGTTCCTACATTTTCTTGGTGTATTGGGAGTCAAATTAAATGAATAGTATCAAATTTGACAATAATGATACATTATTGAATTAATATTTTGTTAAATTATTTAAAAAACAAAAAAATGTTAAATAATCACTAATGTTGTATGATATAGTCAAAATTTTCTTCCCCTATTTATTTATACCACATTTGGATGTCTTGGGAGCTAGAATATCCTTATTATATTTTAATATTTTGAGGATTTTTGAGAGTGCCCCTCACACCAATTATAAAAGAGAACATGCTCCCTCACTTTATCACACCAATTTGAGCCATATAGATCAACTAAACCCGTCAAATTTATATAATAAACATCCTTATCTAAGTTATGGATATTTTTTTCCTTCCAAAATTCTTACCCTAGATCACTTTATAATAGATTAAAGGAAGTCCACTAAAGAAGATGTAATCGTCTTTATCGACTCTTTAAAGTTTGTTTCTTCTTCAACTTACTCTTAATGTTCTGTTAACATGATAAAGTAAATACTATAGTATAATATTTCTTTTGAGATATTATTTTGATTATAGGAAAACCATATTCCACCTTTTATCCATCCTATAAAAAACAAAATCACCGCACGTGCCTACGTACGTCTTGCCATCTCCACACCGTGGTGAAATCTGTTTTCATCACTAATTTATTTGGATGGGTATAAGGATAAAAATAATGGAAATATATAATGAATATTACATGTAATTTATTCTTTAAAAATTAATATATCATCCACTTCCTTACCCTTTCACCATTAAGGGAATGATACTGTCGCTCATGCCTACGTATGACCTACCATCTTCAAGACGTGATGTGATTTATTTTCCAATTTGACCATTAATGAATGATTAAAAATATATATATATATAATGGATTTATGTAATATATAATACCATAATATCATTCTTGGGGATAAAATTATTATATCTTATTTACAAGAACTAGTACTTACACGAAAAAAATGCATAGGAAAATGAAGTATTTATCACCCGAAACAAGGGTAATAATGAAATATTATCAACAAATCGGTGATAAGATTGTATAAGAGGACCATATATGATATCATAAATATATATATTTTTATGGAATAAATTAATAACATTATCTAAACTATTATATAGGAGCTTAAAATATGTTCAACTAAAGTAAATCTCAAGGTAATGTATTTTCATCTCACTTTTATTTCGGTGAGATATTCCTTATTAACAACTTATTTATTTTGTGTGGTGTACTACCCAATTTATATATCATATCATGCATATCTTTATATTTATTATATTAAATGTTTTATTTTATAATTATTTACCTTTATGTGGTATGTGTTTCCAATATTTCGATGTGGTATGTGGCTCTTTGATTTAAATATATCATTCTAAATAGATTGTTTGATATATGAGGAATTATTTGAACTAGTATGACATAGGTTGGGGACCATTTAATTAAATAACTATATGTTGGGGACCAATTAGTGAAATAAACTCAATGCATAAGTAGTCTATAGAGATTAAATGAGTTGAAAAAACCCTTCGAGTTTGCTTCCAAGAAGAATAGATGATGTTCTACCCACAAACCTAAACCATTTTATAAAGTCTTGATGGTAGTGGTTCATGTAACATATATATGACATCAAATAATTAACAATTTAATTCATTTAAATTTTTATTTATCTATTAAATTAATGGATACATTTCATTCTGAGTTAATTTAGTTAATGACATGTCTTATAAGTTTTTTACATTTCCATATTGATTATTCCATATCCAATTATTTAAATGGCACATGTTATCAATTATTTAACTTTATATATAGATCTATTTTCATTTATTCATTATTTATTGTATTTTACATAATTTTACTAATAATTTTATTTCCCCCTTATTAGGTTTCTTTTTACCAGGACTTAAGGAAGAAATGTTTTAATGATCTTTAAAGTATGTAGAGATTTTACTTATATTATTATTTATTTTATTTTCCCAATGTATTATTGGTAGCATGTATATTATATTGTTTTAAAACAATGCTAAACAATTTGGTCCATCATGATTTGATTCCTTGTAATCATGATAATCTTATAAAATAACTTATCTTCTCTAGACTTCTAAGGTCAGGACGTTATAGTTCGTTTCAAAGGAAGTTTAGTCGAAACCTTTAGAACTAGATTGAGTAAATCATGGATTAGAAAATATAATATTATGATTGACTTTGAGGATATTTCTATGTATGTTGATTATTCTTATATATTTGGTAATACCATGGGTAACCTAGGTTAAACCTATGGATTCATAGATTAATAAATGTTCATGATTTAGATGTACTATAAATGATTCTTCATGACTATATCTCTATGATCAGTGTTTCTAACTTTGTGCTTTGGGTTTTGGTCAATTTTGAGAATCAATAAGGTTATAAAAATAATTTTTATATAGATGATGATGAAGAGACTATAAAATAGAAATGAATGGAAGTAGGTATTAAGAAATAAGACGATGAAACATAGTTAATGGTCAAATAATATAGTATAATTATTAATGTTATTATTTATTTGGATACAAGAATTATTTCAGTCGTGGTTCTCAAATAAAGGACAAAGGAGATATATAAATATTTATAATAATGAAAGTTTTCATTATGGTTTTAAGGTGATCAAGGTATTAAAATATTTGGTATGTGACAATAATAGATGCATCTCATTTTCAGACAATCTATTGTTAAGATTGATTTTGGAAATTTAAAGACCTTTTGGACGGTGAATTTATATAGATGAGTATTAAAGTTGGAATGGATTAATGTAAAAATTGGATATTTTTGTTTGAGGTTAAGGTATGATATATCATATTGGATAACCCGTGAAAAACATTTTTGTTTTAGTAAATATTTAATGTCTGATGGAATGATTTGTGTATATTATGATTCATAAAATAGTTTCATGCACAAAAAATTCATCTTGAACACTCATTTCTAGGTGTAAGTGATGATGTAAAAATATATCAAAGCATAACCAAAGGATGATATTATGTTAATAACATTGAAGGCAATTAAGTAAGTTTATTTTCTCAAGTGATTATCTGAATATTATAAGAATCCCTCAACTCTAAGAAAAATATTTTGAAAAAAACATTATTTTTTCATCTATTTCTATGAAATGAGTGGTATTTTAGATGAAAAAAATTACGGTTTTGTGATTGGTAACTTTCTAATGACCATGTTTTACCAAATAATAATACATTATTAAAATATTATTATTTAATATAATAAGATATAACCTTTTTCTTAAGATGGTAGTTATGAAAAGTAATATCTAACTTATAAAAATATATGGTTGAATTCATTGGTTAAAAATGAATATAAGAACCAACTGAATATATATGAAATGTTTTTATAAAATTCCCTTTTTATACTCACAAAGCCATTTTGTCTTAATAAAATAATTAAATTTTATTATTGAATGATATTAGTTAAATACATACATTATAAATTAGATCAAATATTTTACATTCATCCAATATATTTTATAGACATAATATAATACCACGCCCAATTTTATGCATAAAAGTTGTATTTTTCTAGATGTATTTTTACAACCTTTTAAAGGAGAACCTATATTAAATAAATTTTTTGACACTTTTATAAATTGTATATAAAAAATAAACTTATTATTTTAAATATTAATGTAAAATTATACTTTGGTATAATTTTTGGTGTTTTTTCTGAATATTTTCAAGTTTTGATGAATAGTGATACAATATTGCATTTTAATTGAAAACAGCTTTTTCATCTAAATAATTTCTGGTGTAAAATTATATTTTAAATTAGTTTAAAGTATAATTAGATCAATTATTTATCATTAAATATAATTTAGATCATTTTAATCAATTTCAAATTGAATAAGGATATAAAAAAATCAATCTTTTTAATGTTTTCACTTTAAAAACTCGCTTCACACCATGTATACAAGATTAATTTTAAATTGATTTTAACCACATATTTATTTTGAATTTTAAAAAATGGATTCCATATTTATAATCATCAGGTCCAAATCAACTGATTAATTCCATTTTATTTTTAGAAAAAAAATGAATAGTAACTTTAGTATATTTTAATTACGATTGTTAAGGGTAAATTGAGCAATTAAAGGTAAGAATAATATGTTAAGTATTATAAAAGTACACTAAAACATGTAATAATTTTATTTTATGAGATATTATTGAACAAAACCACCCTTATTACGATTTGATAGCCTCTTGGAGTAACTTTTAGGACTTTAAGGCTTTTATAGTATTTTATTCTAAGGGAAGTCCAACATGTCACACTCGTGTTTTTAAAAATTCTTAATTTTTTTATATATTGTTATTAAGAATATATATTCATCAATAAATTTTGATTAGAAATAAATTTTTTTTCTATATAATGATAATTTTTTTAGTTTTTAGGGAATAAAAAATTAAATCAAACGCTTACATAAGGATGACGCTGTAATTGTTTAATTAATAGACACATCAGATAAATGTTATAAAAAATATTTTAAAAAATAAAATTTGATGTAATTGAAATAATCCATGAATTATATAGATTAATTATACATATTATTAATTTATAAAAATTTCTTGTTCAATGGTATCTTCGGTATTGATATTTGTTAAAAAAGCCAAGATATAAATAGTGTCAAAATTGACATAAATGATATATGAAAATAAATAATATTTTATTAAATGATATAAAATTAAAAAAAATATTAAATTTCTCCAAAATATTGGGATAATGTTTAAAATTTCATACATTAATCCTTTATGGTTTTTTTTATTTTATAGAAACTATATTAACCCTTAAAAAGAAAAAATTCAAGTTGTCATGGTTAGAGTTAAAAGGTTTAACTAAATAATAAAACTAAACAATAATTGTAAGAAAATGAACTAAACATGTCCAAAATTTATTTTATGAATATTATTTTACCCTTATCACCTTAAAATAAAATTGGTTTTTTAATAGACACTTTTACAAATAAATAAAAAAAATATTATTTAAATCAAAGATAATTACAAAATGTCACTCTCTTTGTATTTAATATCTTTTATGTGATCAATAGGGAAAAATCAGAATATCAATGAACCAAAAAGTCAATTTTTATCTTAATAATTTATTTTTAATTATATGATTTCATTTTTATGTTTTATAAATTATATAATTACCTTAAATTATACTTTAATGCTAAAATTACATTTTTTTAGTTAACAAAAACAATAATTTTTTTAGAAGTATTAATTTTCATATACTTGGTAGGAATTAATGTGTGTAATTAATTTTCTATAGGTATTGGATATATTATAGATGTTTTAAATCATTATATTCGAATAACCACTTTTTCTTGATGTATTGGATGTCAAATTAAATGAATAGTATCAAATTTGGCAATAATGAAACTTTATTGAATTAATATTTTATTAAATTTTTTTAAAAACAGAAAATTGTTAAATAATAACCAATTTTATAATATATGGTCTAAAATTTCATAACCTACTCATTTATATCCCATTTTTATGTCTTAATCTCTTGAAAATCCATATTATATTTTAATATTTTGAGGATTTCCGAAAGTTTCCCTCACCTCAATTATAAATGGGAACCTAGTCCATCATTTTCTCACACCAATTTGAGGCATATATCTAGAAAAAACCTACCCATTTATCTTCTAAAAATCCTTTTCAAAATTCTAGTGATTTATTTCCTTCCAAAATACCTACCTTAGATATATTTAGAAGAGGTTAAAGGAAGTCTGCTAAAGAAGAGGTAATCATCTTGACAGACTCTTTCAAGTTTGTTTCTTCTTACACTTCCTCTTCATAAGTTGTTTACATGATAATGAAATTAATTCAATATCATATATATTCTGATATTTTATTTTTACTATGATACAACCATATTAAATCTTTTATCCATCCTTGGAAAAATGAAATCACCGTGCATGCATATGTATGACTTATTGTCTCTACGTCGTGGTGTAATCTGTTTTTCATCACCACATTATTTGGATGGATATAATTATAGAAATAATGGATATATATAATAAATATTACATGATATTTATTTTTAAAAAATTAATATATCATCCACTTATTTACCATTTCACCATTAAGGGAATGATACCATCACTCGTGCGTACATACGACCCACCATCTGCACGACCCAATGTGATTCATTTTCCATGTTCACCATTAATTAATGATTATAAAAATTTATAAAATGAATTAATATGATATCTAAGACATTATTACCATTCCTGGTTTGGTGTAAATATATATTATTCATAAGAACTAATACTTACATGACAAAACATGCAGTGCAAAATGAAGTAGTTAACACCAAAAAACGGTAGTAATGAAATATTATTAAAAAATTGGTGATAAATGATATAATAGAATCATATATGATATAGTAAATATATATACGGTTATCTATAAATTAATTATAGGATTTAAACTGTTATACATGAGTTTAAAACATGTTCAACTAATGTAAAGTGCAAGGTAATGTATTTTCATCTCGCTTTTATTTTAGTGAGACATGCCATATTCACCACTTATTTATTTTGTGTTGTAAACTACCCCTTTGATATATAATATCATGAATATTTTTATATTGATGATATTCAATGTTTCATTTGATAATTTTTTACTTTTATAGGGCTTATGTTTCAAATATTTTAAATTAGTATGGGACTCTATGATTTAAAGATATAGTTTTATGTTGATTGTTTGATATATGAGGAAAGATTTGGAATAGTATGACATGTTTAGGGGAAATTTAATAAAATACCTATGGGTAGGGGACTGGTTAATAAACTCACCCTGATGCATCAAAAGTCTCTTGAGATGAAATCAGTTGGTGATAAACCCTTTCAGTTTGTTTCCAAGAATAATAGATGAGTTTATTCTCACAGAATTAAACCATGTTGTGAAATGTCTTGATGGTAGTGGTTTATGAACAAGATACATGATACCCAATAATTAAGTATTTCCTTAATTTCAATTTTTATTTATCCATGATATTTTTCATCGACATATCTATGGATACATTTTATTCTTATTTTATTAAGTAAATGGAACCTGTTATCAGTTTCTTACCATGAAATATTGATTATTCTTTGTCCAATTATTTAAATGGAATTTATTCATAGTTATTTACCTTTCAATAATGATTTATTTCCATTGATTCATTTTTTCTTCTAATTTACATACCCTTACTGAGAATTTGAGCTCACCCATATTATGTTTCCTTTATCCAAGACATGATGAAGAAATTTTTGAATGAGCTTTCAAGGATGTAGATCTTTTAGTTATGTTATGATTTATTTTATTTTCCCAATGTATTGTGTAACGCCCTGACCCCAGTTACCCAGAGTCGGTGCTTTATTACATAACATTGGATTGATCACAAAAGATCAAGTCTCAAAAGGCCGATTAGTTTAGTAGTCTTGGAAACACTAGATATATTTATAAGTCTTTCATTACATCATAAAGTGAAAAAAACTACAAAAACATCTTGTCTTCATATCCCTTGATACTATCCCTGAAATTCATTCATAAATTAATTCTTCACATCCTGAAAAAAATAAAACATTGAAATGGGTGAGCTCAGATGCTCAGTAAGGATAACAATATATCGAAAACTTTCATAAATAAGAATAAAGATTTAATGAAATGTATAACTAAAACAAAAGCCTTTTAAACTTGAACTTCAGAACAATATGGAAAAGATAAAATGAAATAATGCCATTTACTTATTCACATGGATATTTTACTAGTCGAATAAACACATGCAATATCAACAACCACTTTCAAATGATGGAATTCATAATGATCGACTATCATAACCACATATTCAAGGCCTTGTGCCAAGACTACATATAGGATTTTGTCAAGGCCTTGTACCAAGACACTAGTTTGTACCATGAGACCTACCGATGCATCGAGGTGCTATAGCAGGCTCCACCCGTCACTTACTAAGTCCAATGCATTCCTCATATGAAAAGTTTAAACATAACATAAACATTCGTATTAAAACTAGCATATGAAATGTCAATACTTTATCCACAAACCATGAATGGTATAAAAATAGCACATCCATAGTCAAACATAAATCATTCAATAAAATATGGAAGATTGTATTGTAACAGATTAACCTCAATCAAGAATAATGAAGGATATTGACATAGATGAAAATAATCATCAAAACTATTTGAGAGAATTATAACCCTTTTTCTTGAAAACATTTAAAAGTCTTACTATTTATCAATAAGACGTTTAAAATATATTTTTTAATAAAAGTGTCACACACAACTTTGAAACTTTGAAAATGAATTTTAATGTAAAAACATTAATGTCCATGTAAATAAATCCTTAAAACCATTTTTAAAACATGGACATTGATGTGATTAATTTAGAAGAATAAATCTTTAAAACATTTAAATGATATTTTAGTTAGAGTTCCTAACCAAAAGAGAGACGCTTGAATACAATTAATTGAGGTAATCAAAACGTTGTAATATCATTAGAATAAAGGGATCCATGATATACTATGTCAATTTACATTATATACACCATATAAAGTGATTTGGTGTATAACAACAAAAGAGTCTCAATGGAATGTAAATTGAGATGAAATCTCTCATAAAGGTTGTATCCTTAGGTTAAGGATAAATTAATGACATAATTATGTGTGAAAAATATAAATACACTCAATACAATTGGATATTTAGTGTAAAACAATCAAAGGACATTCACACATATTCTGCTAAAAACAACACCAATGAATTAGATGTTTAACTCAATAAATGGAGGTTGAGTTAAAATTACTCTTATCAAGTTCATATCGATGACTTGAGAATTTATCAATGGAGTGATTATGTGTATCAAAATTATATCCATATAAAGGGGAGTGGAAATTATGACATAAACAAATAAATATTGATTCCACACATAATCTTGGAGTAAAATAATCAATAAAGTATTTGTAATGACGGATGAGTGGAAATTGAAATTTCAAATTCCCTTATCGATTTGGTAAATTAAGAAACATACACCCATGAAATAAAGATTATAAAATGATGATGTAAATATCCATAAATTAAAGTATATTAAACAATTAATTCAATCATGGGATGTAAACACACCACATGCAATAAATAAGTGGTAAACAATGGAAGTCTCACGGAATTAAAAGTGAGATAAGAAACCCATTAATTTGTATTTTTCCTTGTCCAAGGGTAGGTTATCCTGCTGTATAATGGTGAAATAATTGTTATTTAATTATAAAATAATCATAGACATTAATTTGACATCATATATGATCTTTTAACATTAATTTGTTAATAATATCTTAGTATTATCGTCGTTTTGGATGTTAACTTACTCATTTTATTTTATATGTTTTGTTACATAAGTCATGTTTTTTATGGATAGATTGTATATTATTCATATAAAGAATGATATCAAGTCTATAAAATATTATTTTTAATCATAAAATGTGAATTATAATTGTATGGATACAATGGGGGATGAATCTCATCGCGTCCGTGGAGACGGTAGTCCGTATGTATGCATGAGGGATAATATCATTATTTTGATATTAAAATAATATATAATTGGATGGTATATCATATATAAAAAATAATTATCATGTTATACTTATTATTTACATGAATTATGCATCATTATTATACCCATCCAAATAATAATGTATTGAATAACAATTACACCACGATGTGGAGACGGTAGGTCGTACGTACGCAAGTATGGTGACATGTCATTTAAAGGATGGATATAATAATGAATATGGTTGTAACATATTTATAATAACATAAAATTATATAAAATATACTAGAGTTATTATTTTATAATAGAAATAATAGAGAAATAAGAAGTTGAAGAAGAAAGGAACTTGAAAGAGGGTGGTGAAAACATTACCTCTTCTTCGGGTTCTTCCTTTTGATTTGATCAAAAGGGCTCCTTAGGTTGTCTTTATGAACAAAATAAGGACTCTAGGTTGAACTGAGGGAAGTTTAGAGAATATTTGGGCAGGTTTTGGCCGATCCAGAAGGCTCTGATGGTGAAAATTATGGAGAATGGGGAGTACCCTTTTATAAGAGGGGTGAGGGGCACCTTTGGAAAAGCTAGAGATATTATTTTATAATAAATTCATATTCAGTTTATAATGATTCAAATGTGGATTATTTAAAGGTTAATGTGGGTTTGGGTCAAAAATAATTTCAACCAATATATTTTAGACAGGTTTGGGTCACTATATTAACCTTATAATTTATATTTAACTCTTAGTTAAATAGTTTGACATTTACCATGTCTATATGTATTTTTATATTACATAGTTAATAAACTTACTATATACCTCCAAGAGACCCCCAAGTCGTCCATTAATGATAAAAATATTATTAGATAAGTCATTTGTATGAACCATTTATTTTTAGGAATATAATATCAATTAATAATATAATATTTGTTTTAAAAACTCTTTTATGTCAAATTTGACACTATGTGGTATTTTTTTTTATAATTTCATAACAGCATTATTACATCACAAAAATTCATATAAATAATAATAATAAGAAATTTTAACCTATAAAATTAGTATAATTCATAAAAAGTCTCAAATTACAATTATTTTGATATTTATAATATCAATTATTTTAATATTTCATTAATTGGGAAATTACTGCATCACCATTGTGTCATAAATAAATTAAATTATTTAAGGTCTAAAAATTATAAATAAAATACCATTATGTATTAAATATTTTTATCTTTCTAATTAATATTTATAATATAATTTATCTTATGTATAACGTTATATTAAAAATGTTTTAGTTATTAAACATTGATTTTATCTCTTTTAACTTTTCTTTGAATTAATTAATAATAAATGTCCTAATCTAGTCCAAGTGGAACTAAATGATAATATTTTATTCCTATGGTTGTTTTTTGTCGAGATACACTTGTCCAATAGAATTAGGACATGTGTTAGGGTAATATTAATATCATTTTTACCCTTAATTACCCTATTTACATTTAACTGTGGTAAATAAAAGAAAAAAGTAATTATTAAAAAAAAATTATTTTCATCTCATTGAACCGCATATTACTCCTTGATATTAACCGTGTGTCTCAGATTTTTGAAATTCCACTTACAGAAGCGGTAAAATTATGTTTTATGTGAATTTCCAAATTCTCCTAGGATGTGGGTAAAAGACTGTGAAAAGTTCAATAAAATTTTTATATATCTAAAATTATTTTAAACTAACTCCAATGAATTAAATTGAACTTACATAGGTATTATGTATCTATTTTGACCTTAATTAAATTTAAATAAAATAAATAATTATTTAAATATAAATTCGGTTTTAAACAATAACTCAGTGTGTTTTCACTATTAATCAAAAATTGAATGTTTTCAGAAAAATACCAAAAATTCACCCAAAGCTAATTTTGATATTTCTAATCCAAAAATGAAGTCCATTTTTAAATATAAAATTTATAATATTTCAAAAATTGGGTATTACTATTTATAACGGCTAGTTTGATTGGTTGTGTTGTGTGTTAGAACACACAGTTGCGTAGAACACATGCTATTATATTATTCAAAGAGAAGCATACCGTGGAATCTTGGGGTGTTACATTCCACCCTCCTTCAAATAATTTCGTACTCAAAATTTTTAAAATTGGGCTTGGGAATATAATGGAAAGTACCACATCAGAAAAAGAGTCAATAAAACTATCACCTTAAAAGAAAGAAAGAGAAGTACAAAGGTCACCCAAGGTAACTCATACTAGGATTCCATATAGTAAAACATGGATATGGAAGATAAACTAAGTGTGAAGTTCTGATGGAGAGGGATAGAAAACATGACCAGGAGAAAGTTAACAACAAGAAAGCCACAAACTTGTGATGGGATGAACGATCATTAGTTTACCAGGAGGAAAAGTATACAGACAACATTTTTTTAAGCTAAATTACATAAAGATGAGTAATTCATTTACGAGATTGACTAAGAAAATAAAGAGATATACTTACTTTTTATGTAGAGTTTCATTCTTTAATAAGTTTCCACCGCTAACACATTTTACTAAACGATGAGTATTCAAGAAGACTTGGTCACACTAGAAGAGATAGAATAAACTTCTATAGAATCACATGATCCATGAAGGATAAACTATGTATTTACCTTTTCTTTAAATATTAATCAAAACCAAAATGGTTAGTACACGATCTGATGATCCCCCAAAAGGATATTCCTTTAGAGAGAGAAACACTAATCTTAATTTCTAAGATTGAACCAAAAATACTCCAAAGTTAAATAAATTCCATTCAATAAACAATTGTCCTTAAAATCCTTAAATATAATCCAAACTAATATTGAAACCCAAAACATATAAGAATTTGGTCATGCAGTCTCCCATGTTAAATTGTATCTCCAAATGACATCAACTACTCTTAAAGTCACATACTTAAAATTAATTAACATAATCACATATTCTCTATTATAGGTTAATCATTTCCATAAATAACCCAAATCACTATAAATCCACAATGAAAACGTAGATAAAAATCCACCATTACTCCTTAAATGAAATCCCATAGAATTCTAGTTTCCTTGGGCATATAGTGTTCCCAACAAAGCGAAGATCTTCCAAAATAAAATTTATCACTTAATCTCCAAATCATTTTCTTATACTAAGGGTATACATTTGATAATACATAAGATCCCAAATCAACTTATTATTGATCAATAAAATCATTTAACTAAAAATAATTAGTCACACTAACCAGGGACTTCACGTAGTCTAGTGGTAGGCGATAAATCCCAATCACACTTTGGTTGTGGGTTCGATTTCCCACAGCTTTGTCTGACACGACGGGTTGTCACATGGTATCTATGTTTTCCTTTTTTAAAAACTATACTTTATAACATTACCAAAATGAGATAAATTTCTCAAAATGACTATAACATAATTTTAACCAGAAATGTTATCTCATACCTTTCATTTTCATAATAAGTTGTAATTGCCTAAAACCCAATGATAATATATAACCAAATGGTTATTTATAGCAATATCCACAAGGGAAAAGATAAGTCTTCATCAAATATCATTCTCACATGGAAAAATTCTGGGTTACAAATAGAAGAGAAAATTATTCCAAAGTAATCCCATAAAAAAGGAGCACTCATAATTTTAAACATTTCTCCAACCATTTATTTCCACATAGCGTCTTCTTTGACCAAAGAAATATCCTATAGAAAAGGTCATTCACTTGGGTAATGGCCAGGTCTGCCACATTTATGGCAAATGATTATAATAGGTTTTTTAGGACCATTTTTATTTACTTCCATAGTTCTCTTCATTTTTTCTAGGCAATTCTTTACTTTATACCCTTCTTTTTTTCACTTAAAGCATTTCTTTGTTCTGTTGAGACACTTTCCGGGGTGTCTACTTCCAGATTTCCTGAATGATGGAAATTTTGGATTCTTTTCTCCATGGTCTCCACTGCGGCAGCTCTTATCATTCATCACCTTTATCTTCCTTGTTAAGTCCGGGAGTTGGTTAATATATATGTTGTTGATTATATTTTTGGAAAACTGATTTTGTATGAACACTATATATTTTAAGCCTATCAACATTCCATTTTGTTTCTCATTTCCACCAATGTTCCCACCTTGAACATCATTCTCAATGTTACTATGACTTCCTTGGACTCCAGCCATTGACTAAAACCAGAAAGCATTGTGTGAGTAGCAGTAGTCATAAAATCATTTAGAGAATATCATGACACCATATTCTCAATTTGAAACACCTTAGGATTATCCAAGGTCATTTATTATCATCTTATATTAAAATACTACAAATTGGTTTGTAAAGAAAATGTAAATGACCCTAAGAATATCCCCCGGGAGTGTCGTAACAAAGAGTGCAGCAAGGCCTGTTGTCGTGCACCAGTTCATGTTCGAGTCTATCTCAAAGCGGTGTTTTAAGGTTTTACCCCTAGGTACATCTATGCCAGAGCCACCTCTACCTGCTCGTATCCAGACAGGGATGTATATCATGACAAACTCAGAAAATCTATACAATACCAAAGTTCTAGGAAGTTCTTCTATACTAATCTTCAAAGTCTATCTTAGGGCTATGTGCTCTAATCAGAGTTTATCTTAATCTAGTTTCCAAGGATTGTACTAAACTTCCTTTGATACCAACTATAATGCCCCGACCCCAGTTACCTAGAATTGGTGCATTATTACATAACTTTGGCATGATCACAAAAGATCAAGTCTCAAAAGACTGATTAGTTTAGTAGTCTTGGAAACACTAGATATATTTATATGTCTTACATTACATCATAATGTGAAAAATACTATAACAACATATTGTCTTCATATCCCGTCATACTATCCCTATAGGTCATTCATAAATTACTTCTTCACATCCTGGGAAAAGTAAAAAAATGAAAGGGGTGAGCTCAGATGCTCAGTAAGGATAACAATATAGCAGAAACATTCATAAATAAGCATAAACATTTAAGGCAATGTATTACTAAAACAAAATCCTTTTAAACATGAACTTCAGCATAATATGGCAAAGATAAAATGAAATAATTCCATTTACATATTCACATGGATATTCTACTAGTCGAATAACCACATGCAATATAAATAACCACTTTCATAATGATGGAATGCATAATTCTAGACTATCATAACCACATAGTCAAGGCCTTGTGCCAAGACTACAAATAGGATTTTGTCAAGGCCTTGTGCCAAGACACTAGTTTGTCTCATGAGACCTACCGATGCTTCGAGGATCTATAGTGGGCTCCTCCCCTAACTTACTAAGTCCAATTCATTCCTCACATAAAAAATTGAAACATAACATAAACATTCTTATTAAAACTAGCATATGAAATGTCAATAGTTTATCCATAAACCATGAATGGTATAAAAATAGAACATCCTCAGTCAAAAATAACTCATTAAATATAATATAGAATATTATATTGTAACAGATTAACCTCAATCAATAATAATGAAGGACAATGACATAAATGAAAATAATCATCAAAACTATTGGAGAGAAATATCACCCTTTTTCTTGAAAACATTTAAAAGTCTAACCATTTATCAAGAAGCCATTTAAAATAGATTTTTGAATCAAATTGTCCCATACCACTTTGAAACATTGAAAATGAATTTTAATTTCAAAACATTAATGTCCATATAAATAAATCCTTAAAACCATTTTTAAAACATGGGCATTGATGAGATTGATTTATAAGAATAAATCTTTAAAACATTTAAATGATAATTTAGTTAGAGTTCCTAACCAAAAGAGAGATTCTTGAATACAAATAATTGAGGTAATAAAAACATTTTAATATCATGGGAATAAAGGTATTCATGATATACTATGTCAAAGTACATTATATACACTATATAAAAGTGATTTTGTGTATAACAACAAAAGAGTCTCAATGGAATGTAAATTGAGATGAAATATCTCATAAAATCTGTATCCTTAGGTTAAGGATAAATTAACGACATAATTATGTGTGAAAAATATAAATACACTCAATATGATTGGATATTCAGTGTAAAACTATCAAAGTACATTCACACATATTCTGGTAAAAACAACACCAATGAATTAGATGTTTAACTCAATAAATGGAGATTGAGTTAAAATTACTCTTATCAAGTTAATATCGATGACTTGAGAATTTATCAATGTAGTGATTATGTGTATCAAAAGTATATCCATAGATAGGGGAGTTTAAATTATGACATAATAAAATAAATATTGATTCCACACATAATCTTGGAGTAAACAATCAATGAAGTATGCGTAAAGCCGAATGAGTGGAAATTGAAATTTCAAATTCCCTTATCGATTTGGTAACTTACGAAATATACACCCATGAAATAAGGATCATACAATGATGATTTAAATATCCATAAATTTAAGTGTACTACACAATGAATACAATCATGGGGAGTACACACACCACATGTAATAAATAAGTGGTAAACAATCGAAGTCTCGCGGAATTAAAAGTGAGATAAGAAACCCCTTACTTTATACTTTTTGCTTGTTCAAGTGTAGGTTATTCTCATGTATAATGGTGAAATAATTGTTATTGAATTATAAAAGAATCATATACATTAATATGATATCATATATGATCTTTTAACATTGTTTGTTAATAATATCATAGTATTATCGTCATTTCAGGTGTTAACTTAATCATTTTCTTTTATGTGTTTTGTTACATAAATCATGTTTATTATGGAAAGATTGTATATTATTCATATAAAGAATAATATCAAGTCTGTAAAATATTATTTTTAATCATAAAATGGGAATTATACTTGTATGGATACGATGGGGAATGAATCTCATCGCATTCGTGGAGACGATAGTCTGTACGTACGCACGAGCGATAATATGATTCTTTTGATATTAAAATCATATATAATTCAATGGTATATCATATATACAAAATCATTATCACGTTATACTTATTATTTACATGAATTAAACATCATTATTATACCCATCCAAATAATAATGTATTGAATAATAATTACACCACGACGTGGAGATGGTAGGCCGTACGTACGCAAGTATGGTGATATTTCATTTAAAGGGTGTATAGAATAATGAATATGGTTGTACCATATTTATAATAACATCAGAGTATATAAAAGATACTAGATTTATTATTTTATAATAGAAATAACAAATAAATAAGAAGTTGATGAAGAAAGGAACTTGGAAGAGGGTTGTGAAAACATTACCTCTTCTTCGGTTTCTTCATTTTTATTTGATCAAAAGGGCTACTTAGGCTGGCTTTATGATCAAAATAAAGCCTCTAGTTTGAAGTGAGGGAAGTTAAGAGAATATTTTGGCAGGTTTTGGCCAATCCAGAAGGCTTTGAAGGTGAAAATTAGAGATAAGGGGGAGTACCCTTTTTTAAGTGGGGTGAGGGGCACCTTTGGAAAAGCTAGAAATATTATTTTAAAATAAATTCATATTCAATTTCTAATGATTCCAAAGTGGATTATTTAATGGTTAAGGTTGGTAGGGGTCAAAATCCTTTCATAAAATATATTTTAGATAGGTTTGTGTCACTATATTAACTTTATCATTTATATTTAACTCTTAGTTAAATAGTTTGACATTTACCATGTCTCTTTGTATTTTTATATTATATAGTTTATAAACATACTATATACCTCCAAGAGACCCCCCAAGTGGTCCATTAATGATACAAATATCATTATATAAGTCCTTTGGACGATCCATTGATTTTTAGGAATATAATATCAATTAATAATATATTATTTGTTTTAAAAACTATTTTATGTCAAATTTGACACTATGTGGTATTTTGTTTTTGATAATTTCATAACAGCATTATTACTTCAAAAACAATTTATATAACCAATCCTAATATGTGATATTAACCTAAAAAATTTGTGTAATTCATAAAAAACTCTCAAATTACATTTATTTTGATATTTATAATATCAATTATTTTAATATTTCAATAATTAGGTAATTACTACATCACCATTGTGTCATAAATAAATTAAATTATTTAATGTATTAAAATTATAAATAAAATACCATTATGTAGTAAATATTTTTATCTTTCTAATTAATATTTATAATCTAATTTATCTTATGTATAACCCTATATTGAAAATGTTTTAGTTATTAAACATTGATTTTATCTCTTTTAACTCTTCTTTGAATTAAATAATAATAAATGTTGTAATCTAATCCAAGTGAACCTAAATTACAATATTTTATTCCTAAGGTTTTTTTTTGGTCGAGATACATTTGTCCAATAGAATTATGACATATTTTAGGGTAATATTAATATCATTTTCACCCTTAATTACCCTATTTACTTTTAACCGTGGTAAATAAATGTAAAAAGTTACTATTCACCAAAAATTATTTTCATCTCATTGAACCACATTTTACTCCTTGATATTAACCGTGTATATCTTATTTTTGAAATTCCACTCACATAAGAGGTAAAATTATGTTTTATGTGAATTTCCAAATTCTCCTAGGAGGTGGGTAAAAGACGGTGAAAAGTTAAATAAAATTTTTATATATCTAAAATTATTCTAAACTAACTCCAATGAATTACATTTAACATATATATATATTATGTATCTATTTTGACCTTAATTAAATTTAAATAAAAAAATAATTATTTAAATAAAAATTCAGTTTTGAACTATAACTCGGTGTTTTTTCAGTATTCATCAAAAATTGAATGTTTTCAGAAAAATACCAAAAATTCACCCTAAATTAATTTCGATATTCCAAATCTAAAAATGAAGTCTGATTTGAACGTTAAAATTTATAAAATTTCAAAAAGTGTGTATTACTATTCATAACGGCTAGTTTGATTGGTTGTGGTGTGTGTTAGAACTCGAAGTTGTGTACAACATACACTACTGTATTATTCAAAGAGAAGTGTACCGTGGAAGCTTGGGGTGTTAAATTATCTTCTCCTTCAAATAATTTCATCCTTGAAATTTTTAAAATTGGGCTTGGGAATATAGTGGAAAGTCCCACATCAGAAAAAGAGTCAATAAAACTATCACCTTAAAAGAAAGAAAGAGAAGTACAAAGGTCACCCAAGATAACTCATACTAGGATTCCATATAGGAAAACATGGATATAGAAGATAAACTAAGTGTCATGTTCTGATGAGAGGGATAGAAAACATGATCATGAGAAATTTAACAACAAGAAAGCCAAAAACTTATGATGGGACAAACGATCATTAGTTTACTAGTAGGAAAAGTATACG
Organism: Viscum album; assembly: GCA_963277665.1. NCBI lineage: Eukaryota > Viridiplantae > Streptophyta > Magnoliopsida > Santalales > Viscaceae > Viscum > Viscum album. The sequence goes on along the minus strand of OY728137.1, from coordinate 1,232,788,321 downwards.
AACAAAAAATTTTTTAAGTTACATTACATAAAGATGGGGAATTAATTTACGAGATTGACTAAGAAAATAAAGAGATAAAGTAACTTTTTATGTATAGTTTCATTCTTTAATAAATTTCCACCAATAAATCATTTTTTAAACTCTGGGTATTCAAGAAGAATTGGTCACACTGGAAGATATAGAATAAACTTCTATATAATCACATGATCCACGAAGGATAAACTATATATTTACCTTGTCTTTAGAGTTTAATCGAAACCAAAATGGTTAGTACAAGATCTTATGATCCCCCAAAAGGATATTCCTTTATAGAATGAAACACTAATATTATTTTCTAAAATTAAACCAACAATACTCCAAAGATAAATAAATTCCATTCAATAAACAATTGTCATTAAAATCCTTCAATATAATCCAAACTAATATTGAAACCCAAAACATAAAAGAATATGGTTATGTAGTCTTCCACATTAAATTGTATCTCCAAATGACATCAAATAATCTTAAAGTCACATACTTAAAAGTAATTAACCTAATCACATATTCTCTATTATAGGTTAATCATTTCCATAAATAACCCAAGTCACTATAAATCCACATTAAAAACGTAGATAAAAATCCACCATTACTCCTAAAATGAAATCCCATAGTATTCTAGTTTCCTTGGGCATATAGTGTTCTCAACAAAACGAACATCTTCCAAAATAACATTTATCACTTAATCACCAAATCATTTTCTTATACTAAGGGTATTCATTAGATAATACATAAGATCCCAAATCATCTTTTTATTGATCAATAAAATCATTTAACTAAAAATAATTAGTCACACTAATCAGGGACATCACGTAGTCCAGTGGTAGGCGATAAATCCCAATTGCACTTTGGTTGTGGGTTCGATTTCCCATAGCTTTGTCCGATGTGATGGGTTGTCACACGGTCTGCGTGTTGTCCTTTTTCAAAAACTATATTTAATAACATTACCAAAATGAGATAAATTTCTCAAAATAACCATGACATAATTGTAACCAGAAATGTTATCTCATACCTTTCATTTTCATGATAACTTGTTACTGCCTCAACCCCAATGATCATATAAAACCAAATGGTTATTTATAACTATATCCACAAGGAAAAAGGTAATTCTTCCTCAAATATCATTCTCACATGGAAAACTGCGGGGTTACAAATACAAGAGAAAATTATTCCAATGTAATCCCATCACCAAGGAGCACTAATACTTTTAAACATTTCTCTAACCAGTTATTTCCACATAGCCTCTTCTTTGTCCAAGAAAAAATCCTATAGAATGGGGCATTCACTTAGGTAATGGCTAGGTCTCCTAAATTTACAACAAATGACTGTAAATGGTTTTTTCGTACCATTTTTATTTTCTTCCATAGTACTCTTCATTTTTCCTTGGAAATTCCTCACTTTATGTCCTTCTTTCCCACACCTAAAGCATTTCTCTGTTCCGTTGAGACAATTTCATGGGTGTCTCCTTCCATATTTCCTACATGATCGAAATTTATGTTTCTTTTCTCCATGGTCTCCACTGCTGGAGCTCTTATCCTTCATCACGTTTCTCTTCATTGTTGAGTCCAGGAGTTGGTTAATATATATTTTGTTGATTATATTATTGGAAAACTGATTTGGAATGAACATGATATCTTTTATGCCTATCAATATTCTATTTTGTTGCTCATTTCCACCACTGTTCCCACCTTGTACATCATTCTCAATGTTACTATGACTTCCTTGGACTCCAGTCATTAACTAAATCCAGAAAGCATTGTGTGAGTAACAATAGTAATATAATCATTTAGAAAATATCATGACATCATATTCTCAATTTAAAAAACCTTAGGATTAACCAAGGTCATTTATTCTCATTTTATATTAAAATACTTCAAATTGGTTTGTAAAGAAAATGTAAATTATCCTAAGCATAACCCCCAGAAGTGTCGTAACCAAGAGTGCAGCAAGGCCCGTTGTTGTGCACCAGTTCCCATTTGAGTCTAGCTCAAAGAGGTGTTTTTGGGTTTTACCCCTAGTTACATCTGTGCCAGAGCCACCTCTACCTGCTCATATCCAGATAGGGATGTATTTCTTAGAAAACTCACAAAATTTATAAAATACCAAAATTCTAGGAAGTTATTCTATACTAATCCTCAATGTTTATCTTAAGGCTATGTGCTCTAATCAGATTTTATCTAAATCTAGTTTCCAAGTTTTGTACTAAACTTACCCTGACACTAACTGTAACGCCCCAAACCTAGTTACCCAAAGTCGGTGCATTATTACATAACATTGGCATGATCACAAAATATCATGTCTCGAATGACCGATTAGTTTATTAGTCTTGGAAACACTAGATATATTTATAAGTCTTACATTACATCATAAAGTGAAAAAAATACAAAAAATATTGTCTTCATATCCCCTCATACTATCCCTACAGGTCATTCATAAATTACTTCTTCACATCCTAGGAAAAATAAAACATTGAAAGGGGTGAGCTCAAATGCTCAGTATGGATAACAATATAGCGGAAACTTTCATAAATTAGCATAAACATTTAAGGCAATGTATAACTAAAACAAAATCCTTTTAAACATGAACTTCAGCATAATATGGAAAAGATAAAATCAAATAATTCCATTTAATTATTCACATGGATATTCTACTAGTCGAATAACCACATGCAATATCAATTACCACTTCATAATGACAGAATTCATAATTCTAGACTATCATAACCACATAGTCAAGGCCTTGTGCCAAGACTACAAATTGGATCTTGTCAAGGCCTTGTGCCAAGACACTAGTTTGTCTCATTAGACCTACCGATGCATCGAGGATCTATAGAGGTCTCCACCCATCACTTACTAAGTCCAATGCATTCCTCATATGAAAAGTTGGAACATAACATAAATATTCCTAATAAAACTAGTATATGAAATGTCAATACTTTATCCACAAACCATGAATGGTATAAAAATAGCACATCCATATTCAAAAATAACTCATTCAACAAAATATGGAAGATTTTATTGTAACAGATTAACCTCAATCAAGAATAATGAAGGATATTGACATAGATGAAAATAATCATCAAAACTATTTGAGAAAAATATCACCCTTTTTCTTGAAAACATTTAAAAGTCTCACTATTTATCAAGAAGCCATTTAAAATAGATTTTTGAATCAAAGTGTCCCATAACACATTGAAACATTGAAAATGAATTTTAATTTCAAAACATTAATGTCCATATAAATAAATCCTTAAAACCATATTTAAAACATGGACATTGATGAGATTGATTTAGAAGAATAAATCTTTAAAACATTTAAATGATATTTTAGTTAGAGATCCTTACCAAAAGAGAGACGCTTAAATAAAAATAATTGAGGTAATAAAAACATTTTAATATCATTAGAATAAAGGGATTCATGATATACTATGTCAAAGTACATTATATACACTATATAAAAGTTATTTGGTGTATAACAACAAAAGAGTCTCATTGGAATGTAAATTTATATGAAATCCCTCATAAAGGCATTATCCTTAGGTTAAGGATAAATCAACAACATAATTTTTTGTGACAAATATAAATACACTCAATATTATTAGATATTCAATGTAAAACAATCAACGAACATTCACACATATTCTGGTAAAAACAACACCAATGAATTAGATGTTTAACTCAATAAATGGAGATTTAGTTAAAATAACTCTTATCAAGTTCATATCGATGACTTGAGAATTTATCAATGGAGTGATTATGTGTATCAAATGTATATACATAGAAAGGGGAGTTGAAATTATGACATAAGAAAATAAATATTGATTCAACACATAATCTTGGAGTAAAACAATCAATGAAGTATGCGTAAATCCGAATGAGTGGAAATTGAAATTTCAAATCCCCTTATCGATTTGGTAACTTACGAAACATACAACCATGAAATAAGGATCATACAATGATGATTTAAATATCCATAAATTAAAGTATATTATACAATGAATACAATCATGGGTAGAACACACACCACATGCAATAAATATGTGGTAAACAATGGATGTCTCACAGAAATAATAGTGAGATATGAAACCCCTTACTTTGTAAATTTTCCTTGGTCTAGGGTAGGTTAACCTCATGTATAATAGTGAAATAATTGTTATTGAATTATAAAATAATCATATACATTAATATCATATCATATATGATCTTTTAACATTTCTTTGTTAATAATATCTTAATATTATCGTCGTTTTGGGTGTTAACTTACTCGTTTTCTTTTATATGTTTTATTACATAAGTCATATTTGTTATGGATAGGTTATATATTATTCATATAAAAAATGATATCAAGTCTGAAAAACATTATTTTTAATAATAAAATGAGAATTAGACTTGTATGGATACGATGGGGAATTAATCTCATCGCGTTCGTGGCGACGGTAGTCCGTACGTAAGCACGAGCGATAATATAATTCTTTTGATGTTAAAATCATATATAATTGGATGGTATATCATATATACAGAATCATTATAATTTTATACTTATTATTTACATTAATTACACATCATTATTATACACATCCAAATAATAATGTATTGAATAACAATTACACCACGACGTGGAGACGGTAGACCGTACATACGCACGTATGGTGACATGTCATTCAAAGGATGGATAGAATATTGAATATTATTGTACCATATTAATAATTAAACCAAAGTATATAAAATATACTATAGTAATTATTTTAGAATGGAAATAACAAAGAAATAAGAAGTTTAAGAAGAAAGGAACATGAAAGAGGGCTGTGAAAACATTACCTCTTCTTCGGGTTCTTGCTTTTGATTTGATCAAAAGGGCTCCTTAGGTTGGATTTATGATCAATATAAGGCCCATAGGTTGAATGGATGGAAGTTTAGAGAATATTTGGGTAGGGGTTGTCCGAGCCAAAAGTATTTTAAGGTGTAAATTTGAGGGAAGGGGGAGTACCCTTTTATAAGAGGGGTGAGGGGCACCTTTGGAAAAGCTAGAAATATTATTTTATAATAAATTCATATTCAGTTTATAATGATTCCAAAGTAGATTATTTAAAGTTTAAGGTGGGTATGGGTCTAAATAATTTCAAAAAATTTATTTTAGACAGGTTTGGGTCACTATATTAACCTTATCATTTATATTTAACTCTTAGTTAAATAGTTTGACATTTACCGTGTCGCTTTGTATTTTTATATTATATAGTTAATAAATATAATATATACCTCTAAGTGACCACATGTGGTCCATTAATGATACAAATATCATTATATAAGTCCTTTTTATAAAACATAGATTTCTAGGAATATAATATCAATTAATAATATAATATTTGTTTTAAAAACTCTTTTATGTCAAATTTGACACTATTGGGTAATTTGTTTTTGATAATTTTATAACATCATTATTACTTTAAAAGAAAATTATATAAGAAATGAAAATATGTCATATTAACCTATAAAATCAGTGGAATTCATAAAAAGTCTCAAATTAATTTTTTTTTGATATTTATAATATCAATTATTTTATTATTTCATTAATTAGGTAATTACTAAATCACCATTGTGTCACAAATAAATTAAATTATTTAACGTATAAAAATTATAAATAAAATAAAATTATGTAGTAAATCTATTTATATTTCTAACTAATATTTATAATCGAATTTATCTTATATATAACCCCATATTAAAAATGCTTTAGTTATTAATCATTGATTTTATCTCTTTTAACTCTTCTTTGAATTAAATAATAATAAATGTCCTAATCATATCCAAGTGGACCTAAATGATAATATTTTATTCCTAAGGTTGTTTTTGGTCGAGACACACTTGTCGAATAGAATTAGGACATGTGTTAGGGTTATATTAATATCATTTTTCCCTTAATTACCATATTTACTTTTAACCGTGCTAAATAAAAGTAAAAAGTTACTCTTCACCAAAAATTATTTTCATCTCATTGAACAAAATTTTACTCCTTGATATTAACCGTGTCTCTTGGATTTTCTAAATTCCACTCACAGAAGCGATAAAATTATGTTTTATATGAATTTCCAAATTCTCCTACGAGGTGGGTAAAAGACGGTGAAAAGTTCGATAAAATTTTTATATATCTAAAATTATTCTAAACTAACTCTAATGAATTACATTGAACTTATATATATATTATGTATCTATTTAGAATTTAATTAAATTTAAATAAAATAAATATTTATTTAAATAAAAATTCAGTTTTAAACTATAACTCTGTGTTTTTTCACTATTCATCAAAAATTGATTTTTTTCATAAAAATACCAAAAATTCACCCAAAGCTAATTTAAATATTAAAAATCCAAAAATGAAGTCCATTTTGAAAGATAACATTTATAAAATTTCAAAAATTGGGTATTACTATTCATAACGGCTAGTTTGATTGGTTGTGGTGTGTGTTAGAACTTGAAGTTGCGTACAACACACGTTGTTGTATTATTCAAAGAGAAGTGTACCATTGAAGCTTGGGGTGTTACATATTGGGCGTATCATTTATGTAATATGGTTTTCTGAAACTACTAAACTATTCGGTCCTTTAATATTTGATTCCTTGTAATCATTCCAATGTAAGAAAATAATGAGCCAACTCTGGGCTTCTAGGGTTAGGGAATTACAACGAGAGGAAGCTGTTGGTGAACCACATCGAGAAAATAATCTAGTGGAATAGAATATTTTTGAGATATTTGTGCACATTGTACAATATTTGTGATAGGTACCTACACCCATTCCCTTTTAGTCTCTAGGATTTGAACCTCAAAGAAATGAATTTAGATATTTTGATCAAGAGTTTATACATCAGAAACCACTATCTTTTCAGGGTTCGAATAATCCTCAAAAGGCTGAGGATTGGATGAAACATATTGAGATTATTTTTATGTTCATGGAAATAATATATTATATAAATGTTAAATTTACCACATTTAAGTATGAGGGACCTAGTGGGATATGGTGGGATTTGATGGTGAAAGTGAATAAGAATGAGTTCTTGGAGTTGAAAGACATTAAAGATCACTTCACTGATCAGATATATTTACAGTCAATTATCATGATGAAGACTGAGTATTCTCTCAATTAACTCTAGGGTGATAGGATCATGAAACAATATTATTTTCTTCTGATCTTGTTAGTTTTTTCCCTATGGATGTATCCAATAAAGGGATTATGAATTGATGGCTGGATATGGGTCTCCAATATTATATTCATTCACAACCTTTCTTATTGAATCTCACTTATTATACTGATATGATTGATAGAGCAATGATGGTCGAGCTTGATCTGGTGGGTATGTTAGTATTGAAGAGAGTTCCATTTTCTCCTAATAGAATCTATGTGAGTTACAGTAAAGAAAAGATAAAGCATGAAGAGTCTCGTAGTGGTTCTCGATATAAGGTTTCATCTAGACCTCCTATAGTGACTATCATGGGACCTTTTACATTCTTCCCATGTGACAAGGTTAGTCATTCAAGATGGGTTTTCACTAAGAAACCCAAGGTCTATAGTTTGTACAGTTGCTCAGGACACCTACCAAATTTATGTCATTTAATTTCTTCTCTATGTAGTAGCGTGGGATCCTCATAACTAAAATGTTATACTAGGAAATCAGATGTTTCACAAACTAAGGTGTTTCATCCATAGACACTCTAGATAAATCTTCTTTACACAGTGAAGGAGTCTCCAAAATAAGATAAAGTTGGTATAATGACTATGAGAATTACCATCACTATAATTTAATTTTTAGTGACTAATTTATTTGATACTACTTCATATCACTCATTTATATAGATATGTGTTTTAATTTTTTTGAATTTTTCTATATAGATTTTGTCTTATGTGAGGTATATTTTTACACCCCTCATAATAAAGAGAGACCAGGTCCTTTAGTGTCCTAGTTGTGTTTTCTATTTATCAGATATCGATATTACATGGAGTTTTATAGATCACTACATGAAGCATATTGATGTCATTTTTGTGATGGTTTAGATGATTTCCCATAAGGTCAAATTTGGTTGTTACCTTCAACATGTCTCTTTTAATGCTCATGATCAAGTGTTTCATGTCTTTTGGGGATAATGGGACCTGGGTTTGAGTAGAGAAAAAATATCATTTCTAGAGTTGGGTAGGGTAATATTTCTATTTACATCTCACTTGGACACATAATCTTTGAGTGATGATTTCCATCTAGTTGTTTTTGAGTTTCTCAACATTTTCATTATGATTTATATAGATTTCTATTAGTAAGAGAGGTTAATACTTCCATTAATTTGGTGTATGGTACTCAAACATTGTCTATTATTTCATAAATAATGGAACCCACAGTTCTAAAATAGTTGAAATCTCAATTAGATGAATTTATAGAAAAATAATTTATATGCCTAATTGTGTTACCTTTGGTAGAGGCTATTCTCTTTTAGAAGAAATATGATTGATAACTTCACCTTTTTGTTGATTACAGAAAACTAAATTGAGTTTTAGTGAATAAAAAGTATCTATTACCATGGATTTTGATATATTTGACATGTTTATAGGGGTATAAGTGGTTATAAAATTTTGATCATTGATTTGGTTATCAATAGTTGAGAATAGAATTCTATGACATTAAACAAGTATCTTTCATGAGTAGGCATGTCCATTATGTGTATCTTGTTATGAAATTTTATTTAATCAATTATCCGAAATTTTTCATGGTTTTTATGAAAAATATATTTCATGAATAACTCTACTCATTCATTGTGGTATTTTTATAATATCTATTATTTTAATCTCTGACCAAGGAGGATAATCGTCATTATTTGAGAGGAGTTCATGAAACCTTGAGAAATAACCGAAATTACATGATGTTTTTAAAATATAATTCTTATATTTAGAATGAAAATTTATTGGGAAAGACTATCTTAGAACATGGTATTTTAGTTTATCCTGATAAGGTGAAAGCTATTATGAAATGGGAGCAACCACCTAATGTTTTCAAGATTGAATTATTCTTGGGATTAGTGGGTTATTACCACAGAATCATCTAAAATTTCTTGAAGTTGGCTTCTTTGATGAACACTCTCACATGGAAAATAGTTAATTTTTCTTGGGATGAGAAATATCAGAGTTATTGTTTTGATATAAAACATATTTTTACTACTATTCTAGTGTTCACTATTCGAGAGGTTGTTCAAGGATATGTGGTCTAACATGATTCATTTGGTTCTTGTTTGTTTTTTTCTTATGCATAATGATCATGTGATAGCCTATGGCTCTAAAAAAACAGGCCACCTAATAATAATTATCCAAACCATTATTTTAAACTCACATATTTCATGTATGATTTGAAGATTTTGAGACATTACCTTTTTAGTCAGTGGTTTATTGTCATTTATGAGCACAAAATATTGAGTTATATCTTCTCTATATGACACCTAAATCTCTGATAGAGGTGTTTGGTGGATTACTTTAAGACTTTGGATTATAGCATTTCATACACCACTGGTATGGAAAATGTCATTGTTTATTATTTGAGTAGGAAACTTCTAACCCGTGACATGAAAGAGTCAATTGAATATTAGAATCCAATGGATCTCTTTTCTTAATTTCATTTAGGAGTCTAGGATAATAATTTTGAGGTTATTTTGGAGAGATTTTATTTGACCTCCTATCTTCTCGAAACAATTCATCAAGATCATATCTTATTGATGAATTTTGTATCATTATGGACTCTATTTATAGTGGGGAGACCATTGGTGAGTGGTCATTATCTTTAGATGGTATTCTATGTTTTTGAAATTTGTTTGTTTTACGTATTCTTATGAGGAAGGCAGTGATGGTGGACTTCCATAGTTCATAGTGGGTTTTCACCCTAGAACCACAAAGATGTTATATGATATGTGGTGATGATTATGGTTTCTAGGTATGAGATGAGACATCACTGACTTAGTATCTATTTGTTATACTTTCCAATTGGTCAAAGCTGAGCATAATATATCATAGAGTTTTCTTTAACCACTTCCAGTGCTGACTTGGAAATATGATGAGATTTCTATAGACCTTGTGGTTGGGATGACACATACCCCTCTAGGGGAAAATGATATATGGTTTCTGATCAATAGGAAAACCAAATCATCTCACTTTATAACCATTAAATATATAACCATAGTTGAGGGCTTGAGATGTCTCTACATATATAATACTATTATATTTCATGGAGTTCCATCTACTATAGTCTCTAATAAGGATCCCTATTTCACTTTTCCCTTCTAAAGAGGCCTCCAGGAGGCCAAGGGATCCCAAGTACATTTTATATATGAAATATCATCTATAAAAAGATGTCTACACAGACAAGGCTATACATATTCTTGATGAAATTCTACATGCATACATTTTTGACTTTGGTGGAGTTTGGGATGACCATTTGTGATTGGTTGAGTTTTCTTACAATAATAGTTACTGGTTTTCTATTAGGATGGACCCTTTTAATTACTTTTATGCCCATTTTTACATATATGTGTTTTTCTGGTTGGAGATTTGTGAATGTTCCTTGGTTTTTATAAGTTTAGTTTATGATACAATGGTGATGATTCCATTGATTCATCAGATAATATTGATGGAAATGATCTGATATAAATCCTATTTTGATTGACGTCGATGACCATAAGAGTTTTTAGTTTGCGACAAGGTGTTCTTGAGAGTTTCAAATTTTTTGGGTCTTTGACATCTTGTGAAGTAGGGAAAGAATATATTGAGGTTTGTGGGTCCTTTTGAGATTTTTGATCGAGTGGGAAAGGCGACCTAAATTTCAAAACATCCACCGCCGTTGACTTGAATCCATAGTGTGTTTCATGTATCATCGCTACAAAATACCTTTTCTGACCCTTCTCATATTCTATGAAGGGTGGATCTTGATTTTGAGACTAATTTATCCATGATTTAGCACTTATTCTGGATTATTGATTCTAAGACAATGGTTATTTCTAGGATAATGATACTTTTGGTTAGTGTTTAATGGAAACACAGTTCTGATTAACATGTGACATGTGATAATGAGACCTCATAAGTGAATGGTGGCTTCATATTTTTGATATAGAAACTTCTTGATAGGATTTATAAGGAAAAAGTGTTTATGGTGAGGAGATTGTAACATTTTAGTACCTTTTTATCAGATACTTATTGAATATAGTTTTCTTTCCGTTTGGTCTGGGTTCATTTCAGGCCTTTTGAGGATGGATATAATTTGTTAGGGAAAATGAACTAATTATTGTGGATATATGTTTGTTTTAATTAATGGATATTGGGTATAAATGTGTAAGGGTTTTAGAGGGTGCATTTTGGGTCTCTGTTGAGTTTTAGGTTGTTAGATGTTTATACATGCTTCTTTTTTTGAGTGATGGGTAGAAAAATAATTTACATAATCAACCTTTAATATATAATGTGAATTATCATCTATTGAAAAACTGTAAAAGTATCATGTGACGAAAAATTAATTGTTCCACAGATGAATGGATTTTTCAATGTAAATTAATCCATTGAGATTTTAACCTGAGGTGATGCATTTTCTGATATACGTAAAACTAGATGTATTTATGATGTAAAACATTAAATTAAGATATATATTCCTTATGTCTAGTGGATTTATTTTCATTAATCACCTAATTTATTTATATATTCTATAGGAACACATCTTAAGAACTAAAGGATTCCTCTTGGGTGTAGTGAGATATTTATTTCCTTCCAGATGACTTGGAGTGGTATTTGATCCTCAATAAGTTCCTTCATTATTTGTTTTTATCCACATCTCTGCCACCCCTATGGAAGTGGTATGATATTATTTTCATGATAGAAATGGACTTTGATATTGCTGTTATTGATCAAGTATTTTCTTATTGGCATCATTCACCAACATTAATTGTTGAAATTTTCTCATTGTAAGTGTTATTTTGATCACTGATTAAATGGTAGGTGTTTTCATATTATTTTCCCTACAATTGAAACCACCAATTTCTTGATTTATTTTAAATGAGTTTTTAAATTATTTTAAAATATGGATTTTATATGATTGATGGATTCTTTCAAAGTCATTGACATTTCGATAAAACCCAAATTTCAATAATGAAATTATTTTGTAGATTTGAGAAAATTGATTATTTGTTTCTTAAAAATTGTTTTGATGAAATTATTTGTTATGGATTAAATTGAATGATTATTTAAAAAATAAATGAATTGATTAGAAACAATGGTTTGGTTTCGACATGAGAAATAAATTTTGAAAAATTAATATATGAAATTTTATTTTGAAATGATATGAAATGATTGATTTTTCCATGATCTAATGATTCATTTACTAAAGCACATGTGATCCCGGGTACTCAGTGGGTAATTATGGCAAGCACACTAGGATCTGACCCACTAGAACTGGTTTTATGATGACCATATTGAATTAAACATATTAAAACATTATTTTTCCTTGATGGGGTGTTGATTCATTGTGGAATGAGTCATGGGACATGTTCACACATTGAGTCGAGATCATTATTGAGTAGTGTGAGGATCCTTTTACAAAAATTATATTACAGATGGGACTGATAATTGGTTCTATTATATACATGATTTGTTGAATACATGACATTGATTTATAGAAATATTTTATTACTTACTATAATTTTATATAATTTTTTATATAAAATCTTTATTTAATCTAATTTTGATATATCTTACATATTTTTATGATGAAAGAACATTTTGTTGTAAATATGTGAATTCTATACTATGTCTTGTTTTATTTTAATTGAAATCATTTTTGGTTACATTGTTATGGGATTAATTATGGAACAATAAGTGAAACCCTACTGGGTTTTTTATCCCACACACTACATTTTCATTTATGGAGTTTTTATATTATCTTATGTCATCTATAAGAAAAATAATGTGCCACTTAGAGGTGGTAGATGTTCTTGAACCTTTGGACCGGGAGTGATGGAGTTGTCCAGTGGAGATGTTAAACACTTGTTAGGTGATATTAACTATGTGTCTTACCTTGGTAGATATTGTTCCACTAGATGATATACTGTTTGGAAACTGTTTTACCTATCTATTTATAGAACTTTATCCCTTTAGAGTTTTGATAATAATAACTTGTATCATTTATGTTATTCATTATTGTGGTAATGACATTCCATCACATTTCTTGTATGATTCCAAGTGCTTGTTCCAACCTGTGGGGATCTGTAATCACTACTGGAAATTATATCTTTCCCAACGCTTCTATACTAACGGTTTGAAAAAACCGTTGGTATAGGTCCCCTTTCCCAACGGTTTGGCCAAACCGTTGGAAAATGCCCCCAAATTGGCCACTTTTCCCAACGGTTTGGCCAAACCGTTGGGAAAGGCCCCCCCAAATTGGCCACTTTTCCCAACGGTTTGGCCAAACCGTTGGGAATGGTAGACCTATCCCAACGTTTTGGCCAAACCGTTGGGAAAGGTACCTAAAAATGCCACTTTTCCCAACGGTTTGGCCAAACCGTTGGGAAAGGTCCCTAAAAATGCCACTTTTCCCAACGGTTTGGCCAAACTATTGGGAAAGGTAGACCTATCCCAACGGTTTGGCCAAACCGTTGGGAAAAGTCGGCCAAAAATTCAACGTCCCACCCAGAATCAAAATCACAACCAATACCTATACCAACAGTTGTTAAAACCGTTGGTATAGACCTATACCAACGGTTGTTAAAACCGTTAGTATAGGTACTTCCATTTTTTATCAGACCTTCGTACCGAGAACATTATATAAATCAAAATTTAAAATATTTATGAGTATACATATATATATTTATGTAATTATGATCACAAGAGTCATGTTAGGTTAGTGTTTGAGTCGTTCAATGATAAACGAGGGGTCCTGGGATCAAATCCCAGCGAATGTTTTATTTTTGGAATTTATATACCAACAGATCCATTACCGTTGGTATATATTTCATATTACCTATACCAACGGTTTTTGGAAAACCGTTGGTATAGACCTATCCCAACGTCTTACTTGGCTACGGTTCTCCAAACCGTTGGTAAAGGTTAGTTTTCCAGTAGTGAATACCATTCAATCCATTTCATAGCTGGCTCAAGTATTAGGGTACCATGGTTTCTTGGATGGTTCATGAAACCTAGTAATATTATATAGATTACATGGTATTAAAAAATAGAATATGGAATAGTACACCCAATTTGTTTCTTGTTTCACGTGGTATTATTGAGATTTATAGACTATATATTCCATAGAATATTTTAGAAATCTATCTCACATTCCAAAAAATATACACAAGTTTGATGTGTTTATGTGTAAATCATGGAATAAAAATATCAAATGGGAGTGGGAGAAATTAATTTTCTAGTGCCTATAAATATTCAATTGTTTTTGTGAAAAAATAGATTAGTTTATGGTAATTATGGAACTTTGAAAACTAGTTTTCAAAAAATATAAAACTTATCCTATTTTGATAAGTTTAATATAGTATTTTAGCTTGGTTAAAATTATATTAAAATATTAAAGAATAATATAAATAGTATATTCCATATCTATGTTGAATCGAGTATGTTTTTATTTAAGACAAAAATTAAGAAGCATGTTTAGAAATTATTTTTTCCATATTTTAAATGATAGCTCAGATAGTAAAAAAGTCAATCAGAACATTAAGAATTTTAACTATGGTGTTATCGAACATGTGAGGAATGTAAAAGGAAAAAATATAAATACTTGGTCATATTGTATCACGAGTTATTTTCTTATATATATGAGGTTATAGTAAGAAAAAAACATATAATTAGCAATGTGGGATCTGTAACTGTAGAAATATCTTAGTAGAATCATTTTTTATGTGTAAAGCCTACCAATTAAGTTGTTACTAGTTAGATCATGTGAAATCATGAGTCCATTGGAGTTGGTTCCCTAGAACCAACTAATATCTAGTTACTGGAATATTAATAGTGTTTAATGTTAATTTATATCCTATCACAATGTGATTTTTCTTATGACTGAAATTTATGTGATAATTTATTAAGGGTATATGTCACACTAAAATGAGAAACTGGTTCCATGATATGATGAGAATCTAGAAGTTACATGATAATATTATTAAATTTATGTTCTATTATAGTGAAACATACTTTTAATGCATAAATATTACATCTTAATAGATGAATATTCATTAAATAACATAATGACTCACTCCAAAAGAATTTAGGTCTACTGACTTTAGAAAATTAGACACCAAAAAATTGGTCCATAAGTGATATATGTAATATCCCACTAAGTTCTCCATAACTAGGTCCCTTCTTAGAAATATCATACATAAAACATTTATTCATAACATTGATAATGAAAACATAATAAAGAGTTAGATTAGATTCTCAATAAGGGTAAACAATGGACATATCAACTTAACAAGGTTATAAGGGTATGTGAACATGAGAATAACATTTTAAAACCATACCGTGCATATTATAGGTTATATATATGAGTCATGAAATAAATATTGGTAGATAATAAGACATGAATCATAATTGAATCAATGAATTTGAGCTATTGTATAATAACATTAGAATAGGACAATGTTTTTTTTCATACACATAAGAACAACAAATCTTATGTTAAGGATACCCAAGAATACATTCATAACATGATAGGATTGGGATAACCACTAGTGTACCTAATCCGGGCTTGAGATAAACTCACATTTACCTTATTTTTTTCTAGGGATAACCTTCTGTGTAACCTATTTTGGGCTTGGGATAACCATTTTTGAACCCTCTTTTAGGCCTCTGATAACCTCTCCAATACACTTTGAGCTCATAGAACATTAATCACTACCCAATTCATTAAAGGGGATACAGGTCCCAACCATCATATAATATAAACATTTATGTGCCATAATATTATAAAACATTCATCATATCATTACCCATAAAAAATAAATGAATTTCAGGAACATTTCATCATAGAATAACTCAATGAAAGGAAATGGGTTTTGTCATAATCTCATCAATTCATTATTGATTAACCCATGAAAAAAGAATGGGATTCATAAATATGTATTAATCATAATCATAAACTATATAGAGGAATAATAATTATGATATAATTAGATAATATCCTCTTCAAAGAATAAAAAATAAAATTACTATTTTCATTGATGAATATAAATTCATTAAAAATATGATAAAAGTATTCCTAAGGAATATATCTTTTCCATTTTAAAAAAACCATTAAAATATAATAATTTCCCACATATTAAATATTTTTTTATTTGAATATAAAAATGGAAACTTTTAAAGGAATATTTAAATCATTGATCGTACTTGACGGAATAATATTCCATTCATGTCATATGTGTTAAAATAATGATTCCATTTACATTTTCAATAAAAAGTCTATAGATCCTTATTCATAAAATTAAAAGAATATTAATTTTAATCCATTTTTTAAAAAGTAAAACATGGGTAATAATTTATTTAAAAAATCATTATAAATAGTAAAAAAATTCTTTAAAACATTTTTAGAAACCATGTACATGGAAGATAACAAATTTTTTTGTGAAGAGAGAAATAAATTGGGGTTTTCCATAAAAACATTATTTTGGCAATACTAAGTACATAATGAGAGTAAAATAAGAGGAAATAAATTTAATTTCAATGAATAAGTAGGGTATAATAAATATTATGAGTTTTTGGAGAGGTATATCATAAGATATTTTCATTGGAATCATAATCATTAACAGCCCCCATAAAAAATAAGATAGTAACATAAACCCATTACCACTTGGGTAACTTTTGAATCACAATACCCATGAATGAAATAATATTATATGGACATCTAAATCCAAATAATTTCGACAAAAATCCTCAGAAAATACATTCTTGTGTATTATATACACTACAAAATAGACATGTGTTGTTAAAATGATATGTGTCTCATAGAAATAAAAGTTAGACGCATATCCCTTACTGATTTGGAATCTTTGGACTCATAAACCAATTAAAGAATAACATCAAGTGAAAAAAAATTAAAACAACATTATTTATGATATAAAATTTCAATGGGGTAGTATATACACTACAAAAAATTAACAATTGGTGAGTATGAAATATGTCTCCTAGAAATAAATGAGAGACTAGAAATATCTGATATTATGTCTCAAATTTCATCTTACACATTTGACCCTCCTATATAATAAATATAATTTTATTATTAATCTATTACCTAACCATAATAATATATATAATACCATTTATTATTTACTTATGACCTTTTATTACCCATTAATTAACAATTTATTTGTTAAAATCTTATTTCAGGTAACAACCATTTTGTTTTTCATGTATGCCTTGGTTTGGTAGTTTTGATCCTTTTACTTTGATTATGGTTCCATAATATCCAAAATATTTATCATAATATAAATAAATTATACATTCATTATATACATATTAATATCCATCGATAAAAGTTATAGATTGAAAATGAATTACACCATTCATGGAGACGATAGGTTGTAAGTATGCATGGATGATGCTTCCATTCTCTCGACAGATGGAATGAAAGAAAGGTAGATATAAATTAAACATTATAGAACTATATTTATATAATATATATTACATTTATTCATTAAATAAATCCAAATTACTATCCATGTCAAAATAAAATGAAAAACATATCACATCACTTTTTAGAGGCGGCAGTTCACACGTACACACAAGCAATGTTATCATTTTCCTATATAATGGAATGTAAGAATTTATATTTTATATTATAATTATAGAAGTATAATTATGTCATAAATATAATCTATATATAATAAATCCATCATTATCTCCATATAAGAAAAGAGGTGATGAAAAATTAATTACATCGATTCACGAGGCTGTAGTCCGTTGTACACATAATCGAGGGTTTCATTTCCCATTTAATGGAAGATGAGACATATATAGGTTATTATGTTATTAAAATAATATATTATTATATATGAGATAATTCTGTAATTATATTATAATAGTTGTATAATATTTTAAATATGTGGAATAGATAATATAAAAATTATTTTTTAAGAATGATACCTCTTCTTCAGACAACCTCTTTAGGTTTGCACCAAAATCTTTCATTGAAGGGTTCAATTTTTCAAAAAAAATGCCCCTATGATGTGGGTAGGAAGGTAAGAAAATTATTTTGGTAGGAATTTTCTGAACCAAATTGAATTGTAATTTTCAAGAGAAGAGGATAGTGTGTTCCCTTTTATATTTGGGGTTGAGGAAATACTTTGAAGTTTTGAAAAGGCAAATACATAGCCTTGTTTTAAAAAATACTCAAGGAACAATAATGGCTTATTATAAAACCTCAGATTATGTAAGTTCTAAATATGACCATACAATGGAATTTGAGAAAAAAAATTTGGTCATTTTACCTCATATATTTTTAGGTTAACCCCCGGTAAACCCATTTAAACCTTAATCAATATAATTAATTTTTAAAATTTTTATTATTCATTTTAACCAAAATATAAGTCAAAATTATTATATAATATTAATTATTATTATTCCAAATGGAATCCATTTTTACAAATTCCATTCACATAATTTTAAAATTTTAATTTAAAATTAAACCTGTAGACATGATAAAAAAGAGATTTGCCAATGAGAAGTTTTCATAAATATAGAAAATATTAATATTAAAAATCAAAATTAATTTCATTTCAATGAAACAAATTAGTTTAATAATAAAATAATTAAATTAATTTTTCTTTTAAAACCTTTTAAAATTATATGTAACATTTTAAAAATTTTAAACTAAAAGATAGTTTTTAATAAAAGATATAATTTTTCACTATTCAATGAAAAATTTATCTTTTACCAAAAATATAAAAAATAACCCTGAGATAATTTTGACATGTTGATTTCAAAAAATGAATTTAATTTTTTCGAATACATTTTATAAAAGTGTGAATGTTAATTTTATTATTTTTTAATGAAAAAAACTAAAAGTCATTTATTGAGAAAATGTATTTTCAAAGCATATAAAATCTTTACTAATTTTTTTTATTTATTTTTAAATATATTTTATTTATATAAAACAATTATAATAAATTTAAATAAAATTATTCCTATTCATACAATCAAATTTAATTTCTAGGTCATAATGGTCATATTTGAATAATAATATCAATAGTGTATCGTGGTTCGTTAGAACTCAGTGTTGCATGTAACACATGACATAAAATAAATTAAAATTATATATATATATATATATATATATATCATAAAACATGGGATGTTATATCCTACCCCCATTAAAATGAATTTATCCCTTTAAATTTTTCACTCTGATAAAAACATGAGGATAATTTTGTCTCATCATATCCCCTGGTTCCCATGTAGCTTTTTTAAATTGTTTGTTTTTCCACGAAACATTAACCAGGTGAGTGGCCTTATTTTGTAGAAATTTGTCTCTATGATCTAGAATCTCCACCGGTTTCTCCTCGTAAGAAAGATCATTATCCAGTGGTATGACCACTGATTTTCGTACACATAAAGGGTTAGGTATGTACTTCCTTAGGAGATATACATGTAACACATCATGTACTTGAGGGAGGTTTAGTGGATGAACCAAGTGATAAGAAACTATCCCCACTTGATCAAGAATCATGAGAGGGAAAATATACCAAGGGATCCGCTTTCCTTTCTTCTTAAATATCATAACCTTCTTCCTTGGAGAAATTCATAGAAACACTTCCTCAACCACTTCAAATTTTAGATCACACCAATGATTTTCAGTATAACTTTCCTACAAATTATGTGGTACTTTTATAGACTGTTGAATGGATCTAAATTTTACTTATATTTCCTAAGATATATTAGGTCCCAATAGATTTCTTTCTCCAACCCCATCCCATCATAGTGGAGTTATACAGTTATTTCTATAGGGGACTTCATACGGATCCATTTGAATTCCTGAGTGAAATATATTGTTGTAAAAAAAACTCAAATAGAGGATGGTTTTGATACCAAACACCTTTTAATTCCATATAATAAGATATAAGAATATCCTATAGAGTTTTAATTATTTTCTTAATATGAGCATCTATTTTAGAATGATTCAAAGTGCCAAAACATTACCCTATATCCAGAAACTACTGAAGAATTTACTCAAACATTGTGGTAGACCTCAGATCCCTATTAGACATAATAGAATGTGGTACACCACGCAACCTTAACACTTCGTTAATTAATATCCTATCTAGATTATCTTTATAGAAATTTTCTCGGATAGTGATGAAGTGAGCTGACTTAGTAAGGAAATCAACAATAACCCATATATCATTATTACCTTTAGATGTTTTGGTGAGTTTGATAATAAAATTGATGCTCATGTTTTCTATTTTAATTTATGGTATGGGTAATGGTGTTAACATTCCCTTATATTTTTGTATCCCAATATTAAAATTATAACATAACAAACATAGAGATACAAAATCTATATTATCTCCCTTCATGCCACCCCATCAAGAATACTCTTTTAGATATCTATAAATATTTATTCTTATAGTATGAATAGATAATGAAAAATATGAGCTTACTATAATTACTATTTTGTGAAATATTGTATATATGGAACTCATACATGGTTTCTAAATATTATAATTCCATCATGATCAAGTTTAAACTCAACAATATTTCTCACCTTCTTCTAATACTCTACGTCTTCATTCTACACCTCATTAATCATCACTTTGATAAATGGTTTAACACTCATTTTAGAAAGATAATATTTCTCCCCTTACATTATGATTTACAATTCCATAATTTTTAAATTAATAGATATTAGATCTTTTATTATATTCATCATGGATAAGAAAGTATGATCCTTCGACTTAAGGAATCATCAACCTTTTTTTCTTTCCTAGGGTGGTAATGCATATAAAAGTCATAATATTTAATCAATAATATCCATTTTATATGATTAATATTCAACTCCATTTATGATTAGTATATATATAACAAATTTATCTATAAAGATAATGACTCCATATATTTAATGAGAAAATTAGTGCAACTAACTCCAAATCACGAGTTGGGTAATTTCTATCAAGAACCTTTAATTATCACGAGACATAAACTATAACCATATCATTTTTAAATCCAATGTTTATCAATATAATAAAAAAATTTCTCCCAAAATCAACAACATCTTAATCTATCACATCATTTATTGTAACCAAGACATATAATAGTCTAGCGATAAGCATTTCACCCTTATCTCCCTTCATTTTTGGATTCAATCCCTATTATCTTTTCAGTTGTTTCAAGTTGTCATATTTACTAAAAACATATAAATATAATTCTTACAATGTCCATATAAATATATTTAACATCCTTGAATAAAAATTTAATCCTCAAAGGACATATAAAACCTAAAGGTTATCAATACCTTTAAACATATAAAAATATCCTTCTTTAAATAATACTTCATGTTGAACCTAAGAGTTATATATACCTTATTCTAATAAAACATCTCCCCAATTGTCTTTAGTCACATTAAATTCCGATCACTTAGAACATAAAAAGGCCTATCTATGAATTTGAACTTATTATCAACTTTACACTCATAAACCCATAATTGTATCCATAAACCATAAGTTAATCTTACATGAATACATATATGCTTCAAAATTAGCAAAATCCTTAGATGTTTCCAGATTATTATAACTAAAATACCATTGATAAAATACTTCCACACAATAATTATTCAATTTAAATATATAAATACTTCATCCATTTCAATTCAATGATTTTGAAAAACATTGGTCCTTCCATTTTCTAGGGGCTAACACTTAGTTTAGGGCATTGAAACAAATAATTCCAAATTTCCTCATATATAATACATCAAATTACATGGAAATTTGATTCTCTATGACCTTAATTTACACATAGAAGACATATTCCACTCCATTTGAGATATTTTTATAGCTACTTATTATCATATTTTTAACATGTAAAAAGATAAATCCTTATTCCCCTATGTCCATTAACACATGAAATTTTATAGAAGTAAATATTCATCTTATTTGACATGTTAGGAATATCATTTAATCTCAAATTTTAAATAATATATCATGATAGTTGATTAGAAAAAATCATAATATCGTTCTCTCTAGTAATAATTCAATTTTTTTTTATCATAATCACTAAATTATCTATAAAATTTAGTGTTTAAATTTTTCCTCTTGGTTCTACAAATTAACTAAAACAAAAAAGTGTTGTGTGAGCACCAATAATAAAATTGGGAAACCACATGATCATAAAAAATCAATTATAAGTTGTCTAAATTGCGACACCTTCATTCCAATCTATTACACCTCATGTTTTACCTAGGTTATTCATTATAATTATCTATTAAAATCCTTCATGATGGATTGTAAAGAGTTTTTGAATTTCGAAATAGTATTCTCCAAGTGTGTCAAACTAGGCATGTAGTAAAGCCAATTGTCAGGCACCAGGTGATGATCGATTCAAACACCGATGCACCCTTTTTAGAGTTATGACCCCTTGGTACATATTTTCAAGAGCCAGATCAACTTTAAGTATCAAGAGAGAGATGTAATTTATTGTAAATATATTTCTCTATCCTTTAATAAAATTATAGTACAATTTTATATAATTTTCTTATCCTTATACACATCCTTATACATATCCCTAGGTATCTCAAAAAAGTTTTCTTATCCTAGTTTCCAGAGGTTAACTAATCTATCATCTGATACCAACTATTTCAAAGAATACTTTTTTATATATAAATATTAAATTTAAATAGAGAAATATTTGTTACATAATTTAATGATCGAGGTCATAGCTATTTAGATATACTGCCTATGGAAACATAGACACATAAACTATTGGTCAATAAGTGAGATATCCCATCTCCCACTATGTTATTCATAAGTAAACTCATTTTTAGATATTCCCTACATAATACCTTTCTTCAAAACCAAGGTAATAGAAACATAATAAAGGGAGATCTGAGATTCTTAGTATGGGTAATCATGTAAGATATCTATATAACGTGGGCATGAGGGTATGAGAAAATGAGAATAACATTTTAAAACCATACCCTTCATATCATAGATCATAAAAAATAGTCATGAAATAAATATTGTTAATTCATAAGACATGAATCATAATTGAATCAAATAGCATGAGTCATGAGAGCATAACATTTCCATACACCATAGATTTTTAAAATAGAAAAAACATTGAAAATAATATGTTAAGTCAAGCCACAAAGACATTAATAACATGTTTGGAATAATATAACCACCCATGTAGCTATTTAAATATTTGGATAACCTCCCATGTAATATCTTTTGGGAATAAGATAACCTCATGTGTACCCTATTTAGGGCTTGGGATAACCCTCCATATACCCCCCTTTTTCTGGGATAACCTCTCATGTACCCTCTGATCTCATGGGAAATTATTTATTACCAAATGCATTGTCCGTAGATATAGGTCCCACCCATCACAAAATCTATATATTTGTGTTCCAAAAGATCATAAAACATTTATAATATCACAACTAATGTAAAATAAAATTGTTTCAAAAATCATTTTTTCCTAGCATAACCATAGAAAGGATGTGGATTTCAAAATCATATCATCAATTCATCCCATCTTTACCCATAAAAAAGGAACATGTTTCATAAAAATATATTAACCATAATTATAATACATATATAGAAATAATAATAATTTGACAATTGGACCATATCTATTGTCAAACATAAGAAATATGAAATGATTTCATCCTTTATGAATATAAGTTCCATAAAATTCATTAAAAAATTATTTCAAAACTACTTGTTTGTATCATAAAGATCACTTAAAAAGGATATCATGGGTATGTATTCAATTTTAACCCCCAATTGATAGTATCCTTATCAAAGATCAGTATTGTAATCCTATTGTGCTTCTCGTAATTTATTAAAAATATCATCAATACGGGACATATGACACTTATTATTTATCATGATCTTGTTAAGTTCCTTATAATAAATGAAGAGTCACATTGATCTATGTTTCTTCTTATAAAAAATAATATGTTTACTCCATGGTGACACACTTGGTTGAATGTAATGAACTAACCCTGATACCCTCTCAATACTAGAACCCAACCCAATCTTGGATATACCTGAAGGGAATTCTTGACCCCCATGGCCAAGAGACTATCACATGAGAATAAAAAAAATTATAGGGAAACATTTCTCCTAACATGAAGAAACAAATTGTATATAAAAACCTATTAGAGAGAAAAAGGGGAAGATATAAATATATTCCACAATAGATAAAGAGCTAGAGAAGTGATAAAAATGAAAAGGTAGTGAAAACAATCTCCATGTGACAATTACAATAGTAAAGGAAAACAAAACCCAAAACAACTAATCCAACAGGTATATGTGATAGAAAAGGAAAACTCCCACAATCTCACCACTAGCTACTAAAAACCTAGTTAGTAGAGAACCTCACCACCACACTATGGTGACTAACCATTCCCTGCATCAAAAGACATAACAACTTCTACACAACGCTAAAGTGGCATGTATGTTATGATCTAATAGGCTCATTAGGGTCTCACACAAGTGATCAATAACAAGTATCTATTCAATAATTCAATAATTATCAACTTTAAAGAAAACAAGGCTCGTTATACAATCATGCAATTTTATATCAAAATCTTGGAAAAAAATTTAATTTCTCATTTTATACATTTTCAAATAAAATAGGTAAATAAATTTTAAATATTTTCATATACATATATATCAAAGTATATATAAAGGCAAAGAATATATCACATATCATATAAAATTCATGTAAGTAAAAAAAATATTATAATCCAACGACGCCCAAATCTGCCAAAAGCACATATAACATTATGCTAAGGATTATACAAGGTTTGGATTGCTTGGACACTCATACCTAACATATAAAATCATCCAAATCAAGTAACTAGATATATGTATCAAATATATATAGCATAGAATCACCCTAGGAATTAAATGCCTCAATAGGTATAACAAGTCCATAGAACAATAAGCCTAGGGAGAATAGGAAATCCACATTGAGAAAACACCCTAACAGTGGATGAGGTCTACTACTACACCTTCCAAATGAGTACCCAAGGTTTCCCATGTAATCTATTTTAAAAAAAATCATGAAACCTTTTTCAAAAAAAAAATTTCGTTGAAAACAATTTCAAAAACCATTTAATAACTCTTTTAAAACCCTTTTAATTTAACAAAACTAGGGGAAACAATATTCTATTAAAAACCCATATCCACACACACAAATCCAATCATTCAATAATTTAATTTTATTTATAAAACAATTTATAAAATAACCAGTGAAATGTAGTTCACTAAAACATGAAAGAGATGGAACCAACTACCTCAAAAATTAGGTTACACCCACCCACAATGGGATCCACCGACAAGGAAGAACACATAATGACAACAGAGACCTTAGAACATATCCACACAGATTAGAATTGATTCTATTTACAAAAAGGGTTAGTAGAGAGGGATTATGATAACATACGTCAAGAAATCACACCCACTACACCACAACTAGCCAAGAATAATTCCCTAGAACAGGATTACACAACGGATCTAGAAATGAACAAAGAGAAACATCACCCAAAATCAATGAAGCAAAATAACACAACAAAATAGTGTCGTTGAGATCAAAGGAAATGAAGAATTATAAATTATAAATCAATAGGAGATATAAAAAACAACCATAACATATATAAATCATTGAAATACGAGATTCCAATGGAGAGGAGGTCCCCAAAATCCCTAGAGGAGAGCTCTAGGCTGAGAGTGTATAGGGATGTAGAATAATGAATAAAATATCACTTGTACCTTGCCCTAAAAGCTCTATCATTAAGATTTACACAACATTTAAACCATTTACACATCATTTAATCCTTGGGGTCTAAATACAATAAAAAACCCATTGCCATTTTATTAACAACCTGATTGTTAACATTACATGGCGTGTAAAATTTACACAATGTGTACTCTCTTCACCATGTGAACTAGGTTCATGGAATCTTCCCTATATAATTTACACATCATTTATTCCCATTATATGATATATATTTATCCTAAAGATTCCAAAAATTCAAAATTATTACATGAAAAACAAAACCAACTCGAGAATTCTATGAACTTGGGTAGAACCCTGAAATTCCATTACACATTTATACCAAAACTCCATTTGTTAAAATAAAAAACATCATGAAACTTTAGGAAATTTTCAAAAAAAAAATATCTCCATCCTAGGGAGTCAAAAGATGCACCCAATTAAAGAGGAAAATAAGTAAAGGTAGGGGAATTACCTGAAAGTGGGTAGCAAGATATAACAAACTGTTGGAATAAATGCATTTCATAGCTATAAATGATGTATATATTCTATTTATTGTCAATAGAAATTGGTTTGATCATGGATTTGAAAAATAAAGTTATCTTATAGTGCAATATGTCTTCAGTTTTTAGGGTGGCATCATTCCCTTGAGTTTACCATAATGTTTTCCTTAAATACAGGAGGAATGAGAAATGATCACAAAGGTATGGTGCATCCGGAACAATATTCACGAAGGTGATTTTTATGGATAGTCTCATCTAAAATACTGTAAAGGTATTAGTGCTTAAAAGACTATGTTTCATGAATATTGAGATTCACAATGATTTGGAACATCACAAATGTAATATGGAAAGACTGTGATTCTTAGAGATTTTGTGAAGATTGAGGAACAAGTAAAATTTCAATGGTTCTTCACAAATGAAGGAGCTTCGTGAACATGTTTTTTGAGGTTTCAAGAAAGGATATAGGAATATTATTATAATTTTTAAGGGATAATACTATAGATATGTGGCCACACCCACTTCATTTGGAATAAGAATTTTTTTTGAAAAGGGTGAATCACTATGAATTCAGGAAGGTAGGGATCTATTTGAATCGAAAATTCATTGCATGATTGAGCATCTTGAAAATAATTATTATGTATTAACTGATGAAAACTATTATGGTTTGTGGAATTTATTCAAATACTGTGAGTTTCATGAAGACTTAGTGTTCTGTGAAGGTAGTGATCTTGATAAAGGTAGTTTGTTCAATGAAGGAAATTTTCTCTATGAAGGCTGCGAGTTTTGTAAAGTTTAGGATATTTTTGAAAGTGTGTGGGATCAAGAAGGATCATATTTATATGAAACGTAAAGGGGTTTCTCAAAGAATAATTTTCATCAACAATAGTTTCAAACATATGGTTCCACTAAATTGTGTTTTCAAGTATATCAACTCATAACTATAGTTCAACAAGAGACTTGTGTCAGTAGGGGAAAAAGAAAAAAATTCCAATCTACTGAAAAGACATTCAAGTCATTAAAATGAGTATGACTTCACCCAAATAAGTTATCATGGGAGAGTTGATAAAAGTTTTCTGAGGGAGGTAATGTGTTGTCCTTAAAATCATGTAAAGGAAATGTTCTTAGTATAGAGTAGTTATTTTTGAACTTCTATACTCCAAAAAGCTTGTGATGATTAGTGGATTTTTGTATGACTGAAACACTATTGAAATACACTCCTTAGTCTAGAACTTAGTGGAGAACTATGTAAAAATTCTGTGTTTTCTCACTATATATGATTGTTTAAAAACAGAATGTTTCCATTATACATGATTTACAAGTTCCTACCAATGTGTGAACAAAATTTATTTTTTTAAAAGAAAAATTTGAATTCCTGATTTTCCCCTCCACTCTTAGGGTGTTATATGGTCATAAAAGATGTATCATATAAAATATGTTATTGGTATTAAATATCTCCTCTTTTATTATGGATAATTATATTAATGTCAGGTCATTTCCTCTTTTGATGGAGGAAACATTCAGATTTGGAAGAACTGAGTGATATCTCAGTTGAGATCACTTTGGATGGAAGTTATCTTTCCCACTACTCAGGGGATTCAGGTCACTGATGCAACATGTCTATCTATGACCAAAACAAATAGGAAAGCGAATGATGTAGATTCCAAATAAAAAATTATCTTACTACCATGCAATATGATCAAATATATTTTAATGTGATGAGTTTCATTATAGAAAATTCCATTTGGGAGAAACTATAAAATATTAATAAAGTTTATAACAAAATAAATGAGTCCAAAAATCAAGTATTTCAAAAATAGTTTGATGATCTAAAAATTAATCTAGATGAAAACACATATATCATCCTTAATCACATAACTAAAATTGTTAGAACTATTCGAGTAATTGGGGAATAAATTAAAGATATTGAAATTGTGTATAAAATACTGATTAGGATACCATCTGTATATAATAAAAAAATTAGCACTTGAGGAAATATATTTGTCTAATATCTCTCTTGATGATCTTCTAAGTAGTTTGGTGTATTATGAAATGAGAGTCAAACAAGAAGATTCATCCACTCAAGTAAGAAAGGAAATGGAATTCAAATACATTTAAAAAAATGATATTTCTAGACTAGTGATTATGATAGAGAAGAAATTATTTATCTATTTTTCATTAAATTAAATAGGGTAAAAGATATATTTTATAAAAAAATTTCATTGATTTGCTTTTCATGTGGAAAAGTTAGGAATATTACCTCTTGATGCCCAAGAAAATTTGATGATGTAAAAAAGTGAATCAGAAATCATTCATAAGTATCAGAAGAGGTTCTCTAACAATGGATAATTCAAATCAGAGAAGAAATTTTAGAGAAAGATCTTTTTCTACAAAAAAGAACAAGATGATAATGACTTTTTAGAGGATGTAGAACTAGATTTAAAATCTAAACATGAATCATCCATGATTCATAATGTTGAAATGTAAGAACCAAAAAAAATGAAGGTAATTAATTTATTGGTGTTTTTCATTTCAAGGTGAAACTTGATGGTGCTCTTGATGAGATTTACAATCAATGAAAGTGAAAAAAAAAGATAAGAGATGTGCTGAAAGAGTCATCATATTATGTTGACAAACTGGAAGTAGAACATGATTGACAGGAAGGAGAGACATAAGAACATGTAATATCTCTTAAAAGATAATAATAGGTTTTGTAAATTAAATATAGGATTTAATAGAAGGTAAAATTCATCAATGACCTTACATAGAGACTAAAGTAATAGGATAAGATTGTTTATAGACTTGAAGAAGAAGTAGTTACTCTAAGGAGTAAACATGAAACTGAATCAGAATCAAGGGAAACGAATAATAAAGTATTATTTTGAATATTATGAGATGAATAGATTCAAGAAAGAACTAAACATGATTCTGAAGGAGTAAAGAGGGCCTTCAATAATCATATATTCACAATTATGGGAAAATTGGAATCAGATATTATACTAAAACATCAAAGGCTAGAAATGGGATGAGCCAACCTATAGAGAAGTAGAAAGTTCAAAATATCCCGATGGAACTTTATTTTCAAACAATGAAAGCTTCAAATCAAATAGAAAAAGGAGTTGAAAATTATCCTCATGTATCTAGATATGATCAATAGTCAAATACATTTACAGAATAAGGAGACATGAGGAGGAATGGAAGTGATAATACATTTTATTGTATGAAATTTCAATTTTGTGTTTGTTTGGGTTATACCATTTCTTACTATGAAGAGACAATGAGCTATAAGAATAGGGGAGTACTTAGAATTCAAGAAATAAGAATAATACCATATCCATGATCATATAGAATAAGTAGCTCATATGGATATTTTTTCACTATTTTAACTATGGCCTTAAATCTATTCATTATAGGAAGAGAAAAGGTATGAATAATACCTATAGAACTTAGAGACATATTAATACATTCAAACTAAGTGAATTTACCCTAGAAAATTGTATTCTCTTCTGGAAGAATCATATGAATATGTCGATCCCATGCACATTGAAATGATATTGGAAAGTCCATCTTTATACTTCACCCAATCAAGTATCTCATGGAAGAAAAATAAGATAATAATGAAATCCAACATTGAAGAAATAACACTCAATGCTGTAAAGGATTGTAGAACCTTGATTCTGTATGGCAGATTCTCATCCCATGTGATAGAAAATGAATATTTTTTGAATAATTTTATGAAAATGGTTTTTGTAATAGTAAGATTCAACAAACATGGTGAATTAATGGTCAAAGGAAGTGGAAATAAATAACTGAAAAAGGATGAGCTAAGTAGAACTGAAGTTCTCTTCATCTAAGGGATGAATTACAATCTCCTAAGAGTGATTCAACTCTATGACATGGGTTGATAGTGACATTTAATAAGAAGGGGTGCACAATCAAAGGAAAGTAAGGTAATTCCCTCATCGAATATTGGGAAACATATGGGAATTTATACCCAATTGACAGTAAATACAACCCTTGTTACTTAACAGTTGAAGAAAAAATAAATTATGGCACTAGAGGTTTGGTAACATTAATAAAAAAAACATGGAACAAATATCAAATCTTAATATAATTGTCAATATCCCTAATCTAAAGTGTTATTGAGAAAAGACATGTGATTCAAGAATGTGAGGAAAGATGTTTGGGGGTTCATATCAACCGAAGAACAAAATGGAATAAAATATTCTTGATCTTATCCATATAGACATATATGGTCTAATGAATGTGGATAGAATAAATGTAGATAGGTACTTCATTATATTTATTGATGATTATGGTATAATGTCTTCTGTAATATATATCCAGAGGAAACAACAAGTGCATGCTTGTATAAAGATTTATCTTCAAAGATATATGAATTAAACTGGGAAAATAATTAAAATTATAAAATCAAGAAATAGAGTAGAATACACATCCATTGGAGTTAAAAATTTTCTATAAAATATGGGATAAAAATGAGGTGTCTTTATTGAGAACGCCTCAACCAAATGGGGGGTTTTCAATGTAGAAATCGAACAAAGAAAAAGATGGCTAGAACTTTGTTGATTAATAGTTGTGTTTCTCATAATTACTAGAAATAGGTTGTTCAAGTATCAATACACACTAAAAATAAAATAGGTATTTTATGTGAGAAACCAAGACACTATATGAGATATGGTATAAAAACCCATCTCTAAAGTATTTTCTTGTTTTTATTAGTAAATGTTTCATCCTAAATAAAGAAGGGAACCAAGGAATGAATGGTGATGCTGTAAATGGGGGAATATTAATTGGATATTCAATGAATATTAAATCCTACAAATGTATCAATAACCATCTTAGTGAGATTTTGGAAAGCAATTATATTAAAATCATTGAGGATAAACCTAAAAATGCCTTGAGAAAATCATATGTTTCCATGATTGATGATGAAGAAGAAAGTGGATAAGGTACCGATTCACATTCATAAATAGTGGAAGGTGGGAAAAATATTTGGGGCTAACAGAATGATGATGATTGAATAGAATAATTAAAAGTGGAAACCATTTCTTAAGAAACTACCTAAAACCTCATAGGAGAAAAATAAGAGCAAACCATGATCAATCTAACACATTAGGGATTGGACTACACCTATATTGAAAAGGAGAATGAGGAATGAATCCCATTATGCCTTTCTATAAAGGGTAGAAACAACCCCATTTGATGAAGTAGCAAAGGATGAATCATCGGTTAAGGCCATGAATGAAGAACTGGATCAGATTGATAAGAAATGGACATGGGAACTTTTTATAAGACCCAAAAATCACATTGTGATTGGAAAAAAGTTTATTTTTTAAAAAAAATCAATGTGCATGGAAATGTGATCAGAAAAGAGCATGCTTGGTGTGTAAAGGCTCTACACAAATTAAATGCATTGATATTGAAGAAACATTTACCCCAGTATCTAGACTAGAGTTGATCTGAATTTTTCCTTCCATGGAAGTTCAAAGAGAGTAAAATGATTTATATATGATGTCAAAATGGAATTCTTAAATGTAGTTATTGAATAATAAGTCTACATTGAAAAACTAGTTGGATTTTTTATTGCAAATTATGAGACTATGTTTTATAGATTAACGAAGGATCTCTATAGTTTGAGGTTGGCACCATGAGCATGGTATTCCAGAATATATGATTATATGAAGAACCTTAAATTTAAAAGAGTATGTGTCAACCATAATATATTTATATATATATTGAATTATCAGAAATGTTAATCTATGGTGCTTGTATATGTGTATGATATTATTTTTAGAAGAATTCTACATGGATCCATTGTTGAATTTATTGAACACAATAAATATGAACCTGAAATGTCTATGATTGGTGAACTCACATACTTTTTTGGGTCTACTAGGGGTTCAAAAGAAGGATTATACATTCATTTCATAGATAAAATATGCCAGAGTGCTACTAATGAAATTCAATATGCATGACTCCAAACCAATATTGACTCCGATTGTGGTTTGAAAAAAATGGAAATGCATGACAATGAGACATCTTTATATCCCACCTTGTAAAGAAGAATCATTTTATGCTTATTATGATTTACAACAACATGTCTACGTAATCATATTGGCAACATTACTAAAGGCCCACTTTTAATGTAATCTGATGTAAGATTATTTGGAAGATGTTAAGTGAATTATGTGGAATATTCAAGTTACACTCAACATTGGATTATACATTTTAGTAGGAAGATATAATGAATTATCAATATTTTATGATGTTGAAGTGGTGGAGGATTATTCATTAGCAACAAATGTGTACACTACTAAATTTTATGCATTTCCAATAGGGAATTTACAATGAAAAAATGTGTTATCAGAAATAGTCTTTGGGTGTAAAATATTTATGATGAATGTAGTATTCTATAACAAGTAGTAGTTATTTTCAAAATACTATTACATTAGTCCGAAATAGGTTTGGAAAGGTTTCTCACAACCTAGTACAAAATACATTCATGATTGGTATTTTCAAATTACTTACAAGTCTGTTACAAAGGCTTTGGACCAAAAAATATTTTCTGACAAAATTAATTCTGTCACAATTGCTCTGTCACAAAAACTCCTTCGATTTAAAAGAGACACACTCCTCGTTCATATTCTTGTCTTTTATTCTTCCGTCTCTCAAACCTCTGTGATGGAACACAGCCGACTACCCTGCTTCATGCAGCTCCAAAAAATGGTTGTTTCTTCTAATTTTTGGATGATTTCTTCTCATATCTTCTATGTATGGACTCCACTTATATCCTCCGTAATTTTTTTGCATATATTGGTTAAATGTTGTAAATACTAATTTGGTAAAACCAGGGTTTATAAATTCACTTTATTTTTTTAATTTATTTTACATTTATGGTCAATCTAAATTTATTATTCCTGATTTGACTATCCTAGTTCTATATGAGTTGATTTAATTTGATTTATGTAATTTTTCTCATTTTTTGATATTTATATTTAATATGTTATATTTTGGTGTTTAGGATAGTTGGATGTTCTTTATTTATATTATTATTTGAAATATGATGATTAATGAAATATGATGTACGTTTTTAATTGTTTGGAAATAAGATAGTTTGGTCAAAGTCTAGGTTTATTTTTTGGTGTTTAGGGTTGCTGTAAGTTTATTATAAATTTACCTGAGATTTATTGTACATTTTTTTTGGTTTTGGTAATCATTTTTTTTTCCGGTTCCCTATTTTTTTTGTGCATGCACGTGTAAGTATATATATATGTTTGAAATGTTAATTTGTTTAAAAATCGGGTAATAAATTTTTTTTATGTAAAAACATTTTATTAAGAAATTATGTAATGTATATATATATATAAAAACTATGAAATAAATAGAAATCATTGGGTATTATCAATGATGAGAACATTCATTTAAGGAAAACATTTCAACAAAACATTATTTATATGATTTTTTTATATAAAAACATAAAAATTAATTTAATAAAAGAACAATAATAATTTAAAATAAGTAATATTTATTAAAAACTTAATTATTATAAATTAAGCTAATGTTTTATAATAATTTGTAAAAAAATATAAAAAATACAAATAATTATTAAAAATTTATAAAAAAATTATTCATTAAAAATGTAGATTTAATTTAAATAAGTTGTAAAAATCATTAACTAATTTATAATATATATTAATTAATGATTCTTTATTATTAATTAATTTTAAAAATTAGTGATAATTAGAAAATAATAATAATAATTTGTAAAAAATTATAAAAATATATAAAAACTATTAGAAATTCATAATAATTCATATAAATATTTTATTAATTAAAATAATTAGTATTAATAATTCATATAAATGTTGTAAAAACACTCGACTCGCACAACTATTATAATGCATTTAGGGTAAAATTTATTAATTCAAAAATTACTAATTCAAAATAAATATCAATTCAAAATAATTATTAATTCAAAAATACGAACTCAAAATTATTTATAAATTATTTATATATATTATTAATTCAAGATAATTAAATTTATTTACAATCATAATTATCTACAAGTAAAATTATTTATAAATTATATATATATATGATATTTGTATATTTGTTTAAAAATGAGTTGGAATATATTTTTATCTTTATATTAATTATGAAATTGTGATATATATAGTAATTATTAAAATTGTAATAATAATTTAAAAATTAATAATAATCAATACATAATTTATAATAATTAATAATTGATTAGTCAATATTATAAATAAATAGTAAATATTTGTGTTAGTTATAAATTATTTTTAATAAGTTGAAAATTTGTGGAAATTAAGTAAATATTTAAATATTTGTTCAGTAGAAAATATGAGTATTTTTTAAAAGAATTCAGAAGAAAATAATTTTTTTTGTTATAGATCCATCATTTTATAATTTAGTATATGTGGCTGCTAGTTCATCTATTCCTGAAGCAACAACTCATGAATGATATTCCTAATCCTAAATCAGAACATTGTCAGTTTTTCAGTTTATTAAAATCTATTGAGGATGAATTATATTTGGGTTACCAAATGAGGAAAATTGAATATGTTAAAAAAATGGGTATTAAATTAGATTTTGGAATGTCAAATAGTTGTTTCGATCAGATTTTATCTTTGGTTAAATTGTTGTTTCCTAACAAAAATATATTACTAGTAAGTTTCAATGAAAGTAAGTGGATAGATCATAATTTAGGTATTTTTATAAGAAAATACATGCATGTTAAAATGAATACTTCTTATATTATGGTGATTATGAATCCTTGGATAAATTTTCAACATGTGGATAGTCAAGTAATAAAGAGGCACAACAAAGAAAGTCCAGAGTTCGAATGAAACGGTTTAAGTATTTTCCAATTACACCTTGTTTATAATGTTTATTTATGTCTCAAAACACATATGGATTGATGAAAGGGAATAAATTCAACATTTACATTAGTAAAATATTAAATTATCCATGTTATAGTGATTCATGAAAATACTTTGATCAGAAAATAATTCTTTTAGTTCAAAACCATGTCCCTAAAGTTGTAATTCTGACCCAGCGGCCCAAAAACCTGAGCGGCCCGGCCTGAAAGCCTGAGCACCCTAGCTTGAAATCATGGTCATCTTAGCAAGACAAAGCCTAATTCGGGTTGGGTTGTGATTAGGTCTATTGTTTATCGAGTTGTGACAGGGCCTTTGCAAGCAAGTCTGCGGGCTGGGCTAGGTCGGGCCATAGAAGCTCAGCCTACTGAACCGTAGAATCCTGGCCTAATGGACCATATGAAGCCCAAATCAAAAAGTTCCCATCTGCAAAAAAATGGAAAACTACTTGTAGGTAGACTCGAACCCCCAACCACATGCTGCTAAGGCTGCGCCTGGACCAACTTGTCCAAGCAGTGCATCTAGTTAAAAATTACCAGACTATATATATATATATAAATAGATCTTTTAATAATATATAGATAATTTTATGTCAACAACTTAACATAACATATATAAATAAATATAATAAGTAATTATATATTAATAAAAAAATAACACCCACTCACTGATATTCTCCCCCAAACTCATTAATTTTTTTATGTGTGTTACAACATGAAAATATTGTATATATATTATATATATTATATATACTTTGTATACATATATAAATTTATTAAGAAAAAATTAACATAACCACTCACTGATACGCACCCCCAATACTCATTAATTTTTTTTACAAATATATATATATATATATAAACTCATTGTATATTAATAAAAAAATAACATACTCACCCACTTGTGTTCACTCCCCCATCCTCATTATTACTTTTTATGTATGTTGAAACTTGCATATTATATATATATTATATATATTATATATAAATATTTTAATCTATTTATAAAACCAATAACCCTCCCACTGGTGCACACCGCAATTCCTTCACTAGTTTTATTTACAATATACTCATATTATATATATGTATATATTCACATATATGAATATATTTATAAAAATAATTAATACAGCCACCCACTGATGCTCACCCCAACCCCTCATTAATTTTATTTTTACAACATTCATATATTATTAAGAAATTTATTTATTTCAAAAATTGAAATTAACTTAGACATCACAATATTTACATATTTGTTTTATATCGAACGTTTTCAAATATATTATTTTAACTTTAATTACATTCTGAATCATTCAATATTTTATATATTTATTAAATTAAATAAATTATTATAGTTAAAATAGGCATTTTACATTTAGGCTGAGGGTTCTTGTGAAATGCATGAAGTGATAAATTCAAAACATTTCAAATGATTGAGAAATAAATGAAAAACCTTTCGACCATAAAATGTGCAAAAAAAGAAAAGAAAATGTTTAAAAAATAAACATTCAATAAAAGTCATTAAAAAATTTAAGTTTTCAAAAATAGGTTTTAAAAAATACATTTCAATAAATTATTAAAAAAATTGATTTCAATTTTTTTAATGATTTTATTTTTCAAAAATCATGTAAAAAATGTAAAAAATGTAAAAAAATCAGTTCTCAAAAATTCATGTAAATATTTTTAAAAAACATCTAGTAAAAATGTTTTAAAAACTCTCTAATTTTTTTTATAAAAACATTAAAAAGAATTTCTAAAACATGTTTTTAAAAAACATTTAAATGTTAGTTCAGAAAGTCTTAAAAAATAAATTTTAAACGTTTTTTACATTATTTTAAAAAAAATCAAAAAAAATTCAATTTTTTTCTTATATGTTATTCTTAAATTTTTTAATCATTTTAAAAAATCTATTAAAATAATGTTTTTAAAAAAAACTTTTTAAAAAATTTAATAAAAACATTTTAAAAAATAATGTTAATTTTATAATATTTTTAAATATTTTAATAAATAATGTTTAATAAATGAATTATAAAATAAATATTTTAAAATAAATGGTAAGAAAATGTTTTAGAAATACATTTAAAAAATGTTTTAAAATAAACTTCTAAAAAACATTTAAAAACACTTTTTTTAAACATTCAAATTTTTAATTTTTTTCAAATAAACATTTTAAAGAATATACGAATTTTTTTAAAAAATCATTAAATAAACATCTAAAAAATGTCAAAAATACATTTTGAACTTGTTATATAATTCATTTTAAAAATAATAAGAGCTTTTAATGGTATCCATGTGGCCCAACCCACCCTAATAGTAGTTCCCGGCATGGTTTTTTGTAAGGCAGTCCTGGCTCGGCCTGACCTATTCCGCGCCGGTTCTGACCAAAAATACACCCTTAATTGTAACATACTATTGTTTCTTTTTAATGATGGGCTTTTCTCATTTGGTTCTTATGATAGCCAATATCTTTTTAGGAATATTTTTATTACACCTTACAAGTTACCTCATTGGGTGCTGATTAAGGAACTATAAATATATTTAACGCTATTAATTCAAAGAAATCCAAAGAAGAATTTTATGTTTATTTCAAGCCACTAATTGATGAGTTAATTTCATTAAGAACTAATAGTGTGGCTATTTTTTGATATAGTTGCATATCATAATTTTATAGTGATAGTTGAATTTTTATAGACAATCAATGAATTTTCAGCGTATGGTATGTTATCTAAATTGGGAACACATGGTCAAAAATCATATTTGTACTACATGGTGGAGAATAAATCATTTATTCTTTGTAATAGGATAAAGGTTAGTTATTTTTACTGTTATCATATATTTATTCCTATGGATCACTTTTTTCAAAGGAATGGAAATAATTTTACAAAAGGTAGAATTGAAATAGACAAACCTCCAACAGTGTTATCAAGTAATTTGATAAAATATATTATCTATTAATCACTTATTGTTCCTTTTGTATCAACCAAAAATGGAAAAAAAATTAATGGTTTTGGGAGATATCATAATGGGATAAAGCGATGTATTTTTTTTGGAACTTCTAATTTGGTATGATTTGTTGGTTCTTCACATGTTAAATGTAATTTTTTTTGAGATGATTTTTTTGATAACATATTTTATACTATGTTGGAAACACCATGTAAGACCAATGATAATGTATAGTAATAGTTAGATCTTTCCCAAATCTGTAGAAGGTATAAAATTCAATTATTTTATGATTAACGATCACAATAATTAATGAATCCAAACAAAACATAATCACTTACTAAAGAAATCCATTTATTATTCTACTAATATATTAGAAATATGAGGATGCCAAATGGTTATGATTCTAATTTTTCTCATTGCATCATAAATGGGCATATTACCAGGATAAAAATTCATGATCGTCATGTTATAATTGAAATATTACTACCTTTTGGTTTTAGAGTGATATTTAGATCTTCAATCTTGGACATGTTGACTGAAATATAATATTTTTCTAATATATTTGTAGGAAAACATCGGGTTATGACGAATTTAGTTTTCTGAAAAAATATGTTTTAATTTTATGAAAGGTAGAGAAAATATTCCCATTAGATTTATTTTATTTCATGGAACACTTAATATTACATTTTCCATATGAAGAAAAATATGGAGGGACAACACAATTCTAGTAGATATATCTATTCGAGAGATATATGAAAATGTTAATGAAGAAATTATGATACAAAGCATCAATTGAAGGGTCGATTGTAGAAGTGTACTTTCACAAAGAAATTTCAAATTTCTACACTTATTATTTTTAGTTTTAATATCCTTAAAAACATAATCGCATGGGTCACAATGGGGATAATTTTGATGATGTCACAAACAAACAGTTGCCAGTTTTTAATCACTCCAAGATTGGTTTTGTTGGTTAACATGAACAATGGATTTTAGATGAAGAACTACATAGATCTCATACATATGTTCTAATAAATTATGAATAAATGACATAACATTTACACTAAGTACCAATATTTATTATTTTGTTAAATATTTATAGAATATAATTTTATTTACATTAAATTTTTTATAGACTATTTGACGACCATATAATACAATAATTTATACAAAATAAATCTGTTTCTCTTAATGAAAGTTGTCAACAAAATATTCTATATTATATTCAATGATTAATAAGTAATGATTCTTTTTATGGAATAATAAAACACTTTTGAAATGAAATCTATTCCTAAAATTTTTATTTTTTACATGCAATAGAACATGAAAATTAAATTGATAGTTGATTATGTGTGCTAAAAACCCCTCTATCAAAATTTGTAAAATCTTATACTGGGTATGTGGTTAATGTATTTCAGTTCCACACATGCATATATAATGACTCAAATAATTAAATGAATATAGGTGTTTTTTAGAAAATATAACATCATAAGAAAAGTGAAGTTGGATTTTATGGTATGCAGGATGAAATAATTGAGTTATATTATTTGGGACCAAATTATGTAACAATGTTTAGATGTCATTGGTTTGATACTGATCGAGGGTTATACATTGATCCATGACGTGAAGTATTTAAAATTAAATACAACAATATTATTAAATAAAATAAACCATTTATGTTGGCACATCAGGCACATAATGTTTATTATGAAAATTACTGTGACATTTAAAGGGATTTTAAGGAATGGTAGAGTGTGATACAAATTAAATCACATGATAACCAGTTTTTTGAATATTAAAATGGTTCTGTGGAAGTGAAACATATT
Source organism: Viscum album (assembly GCA_963277665.1). Taxonomy (NCBI): domain Eukaryota; kingdom Viridiplantae; phylum Streptophyta; class Magnoliopsida; order Santalales; family Viscaceae; genus Viscum; species Viscum album. Next base: position 1,232,748,113 of record OY728137.1, on the reverse strand, counting down.
AGAAATTTTCAAGAAAAATACAAAAAATATATCTATTACATGATAATATAAAAATATTGATGATGAAACCCCCTAGTTAAGGCTCAATTATATAGATAATGTTTATAACGTAATAAGGGATGATGAAACTGAAAGTCATATGGAAGTTAACAGTGCTGAAGATGTGGATGAATACATTAATATCGATAAAAATGATGAAGAATATGATGATTAAGGTATTATTTCTAGGTATTTAGTTATAGGTAATTAATATATTCTGATATTTTTTTATATTTGATATTTGTATTAACAATTTTTTATAGGTAAGATTATTATATTCTGGTAATTATTTTTTTTATATTTTATATATGTATTAATAATTTCTTACTATTAAGAATATTTGTTTTAGACGGATGGATATAATCAAGAAAATCTATTTTATGCTCTCACTGATGTCAGACTTCCTACTAATGAACTCGATTCAGCTGATCTCCGGGTTGGTGTGCCTATTAAGAGGGGGCACAGTCTTACTTGAGAGATAATTATGGATTCTGTTCTAGAGAGATGACCATATCTTGATTTTGATCTGGATTTATAGATATATGTTTAATTTTTAAATATATTTATTTTATATTAACATTTTTTATTAATTTTTGTAACAATTTTATAATTTTTTCTCATAGTTTTCACATTTAGTTGTGGGGAGGCTTATGTGATTCTAAGAAATTATTTTTATGAGTCATGTGTGTCATAGGACCTGGTTCCCATTTCCGTGTGTCACCATATGTTCGATCATTGGATTTTATGTTATTAAATTAGATATACTTGTTAAAATTTATTTAAAAAGGAAGTTATTTTTCTTAATTGTCTTATAGAATTTGTTTTCTCTAATTCAAGATAGCTTCATAGGTCCAATCTGAGGGGTATGATATATTTTTATACAGGATTGATTTCATAAATTTATATAGAACCTCAGAAAGTGAGATAGGAATAAAACATGTGATGATATTTTCGACCAGTATTGTGTCTCCCATTGACCCAAATATATCACAGCTTAGGTATGGGATAGATTGTACCCCTTTTGGCTAGGATATACTTTTAGGACGAGGTCATCATCTGAGTTTCAAAGCTGAGGGAGGAAATATGTCACACATAGGACTAGAAGTCATAAATTTGGAATACATTGATGACATATGGTAAGTGATATTATTAATTCATCTATATATACTTTAACTATATCATCTTTTTTATATTATAAAGGCTGCTACTGATCCATATATTATAGAGTTTGATTTTTTATATGAAGTTGTATACTGATCCCGGTTCTTGGAAATCTTAGGCGACCAACAACACCATATTGTGGAAAATATTTTTTTAAATTTTTTTGGGATATTAATTTTAAAATGTCGGTATTATTTCATGGATATTAATTTTATTTTTGTTCTAACTTTTAATTATATTTGAAAGAAACATATGAGGTTGTTACTTCTCGTTCATGGTAGATTCTAGATGAGAGAGGATAAGATTCCACTAGTGATTTCTGTTTTGATAAGGGGGGCTAGATTTAGGTGACCTTGTAAGGTGTCGAGAAAGGTTAGGAGGAATGAGCAAGCATCATGAAGGTGTGGTGAATCATGAACAAGCATCACAAAAGGTTGTTTCTATGGATCAAATAATCTCAATTATTGTAAATGAATGAGTTTTATGAATACTAGACTGCATGTACATTGATTTTTGTGAAAATTTTGAGCATCGTGAATGACAATCACGAATGCTCCATGAAAATACGGTGATTCTTGGCGATTATAAGAAGCTTCATGAACTGGTTAAATTTCACTAGTTCTTTTCAAATGAAAGAGCCTCAATAGAATGTTTTTGGAAGTTTTAAAAATGTTTACTTAGGGATTGATATCATTGTGGATTCTTGAGAATATAAACAGGTGGACACACCCACTTCATTTTACATGGGAAAATTTGGAGAAAAGGGTGAATAGATTTGAATTCATAAAGACATGGAGATTCATAAATCTAAAACTCTTTTCAAGATTGACCATCATGAAAATAACAGTTTTGTTTTTAATGTTTCCAATTATTATGATTTATGGAAGATTCATGAAAACTGGGAGTTTCGTGAAGACCTAGTGATCTGTGAAATTAGTGAGCATCATGAATGTAGTTTGTTCCCTGAAGACAGTGAGCTTCAGTTTGATTCATGGAGGTTGTGAGCTTCCTGAAGGTTGGGATATTCTCAAAAGTGTGTGGGTTCATGAAGATATATATTTATTTGAAACATAAAAGGGGTTTCCCAATGACTTGGATCTTCGTGAATAGTAGAGTTCAACGTTTGGTTCGAGTAAACCGTGATTTAATGTGCATCAAATTAAAACGATGGTGAAAACGGAGTCTTGATCAAGTCAGGAAAAATAATTAAATGAAAATATATTGATGTGAACTACATGTTATTAAATTGAGTAATAATTAAACCAATGTAGTAATCTTGGGTGAGTCGACAGATGTGTTATGACGGAGGCAATGCGTTCTCTCTAAAACACTGTAAAGGTAGTGTGCCCAATACAGAGTTACTGGGTATGAAATTCTCTATTCTAAAACAACTAGTGAAGATTAGTGGATTTAGGTATAACTGATAAATTATTTTTGTATTCTCCTTAGAATATCCCTTAGTGTTGAACCATGAAATACTAATATGTTGTCTCTCTGTATGTGATTGTTTAATAACTGCATGTTTCTGTTAGATAGGTTCTACAAGTTCCAACAAATTTGGGAACACGATCCATTATTTTAAAATAAAATTTAACACCACAATTCACTAATCCCCTCTCATGGTCTTCTAGGGTACTACAAAAAATACCCACCATAATACTTTTCATCCCCGATAAGTCTTGTGAGAGAATAGAGTCTCATAAAGAGATGAGGACACTAATCCATCATCAATGACTCACGCTCCCACATCTGATGAGAATATTATCTATGATTCCATAACACTATGAGCAATGAAATAAACTTTCCATATAATACATTCACTTGAGAGTCAATGATCTCTACTGGATGGTCAACAATAGAAATATTTGGCCTTAACTCGATCTCTTACCAAGATAGAAAAAGAGAGGGATCATGATAGTATTTTTGGAGCTATGATATGTGGAAAACCATATGATTTTCTTTCAACTAAACCAAAAATTCTAACCAGTAAGATACCTTACCAAGACACTCAGTGACATAGAATGGTTGAACCTATCTTAGAGCCAACAACCCTTTTTTCACTAGACAATAGTGACCCAATTGGGAAGAAACTCTCAAGAAAACGTGGTCACCTATGGAAAAATCAAAGGATGACACCACTAATCAATATAATATGTCTCTTGATTATGAGTTGTAACCACACACTGAATTATATTTTTAATTCTCATAGATGTATCATGAACCAAACTTAGTCCCACTAAAGAAGCTTCACCCCCCATTGCCCAATAAATAAGTTACTTTCATGGGTGGCCATACAAATCCTTTAAAGGATCCATTATGATCGATGAATGATAAGTTTTTTTAAAAGAAAAACTAACCAATCCTAGATGGCTATCCCATGATCCACCAAAATCCAAGAAAAAGTTACAAAGAATATCCTCATCGATTTGAATAGTATGGTTCAACTGACTATCAATCTATGGATGATAATCTATACTCAATGTAACCTGATTCCCCATCACATATTGGTGACTCCTCTAGAACCTCAAAGTAAAACTAGGATCCCTAACTAAAACAAATTGTAAAAGAAACCCCATGTAACCTCGCAATCCCACACATATAAAACATTCCAAGATCATCATTTCTAGTGGTGTCATCGATCAAAATTAATTGAGATGAAATTTTCAACCAATCAATCAGTACCTAGATAACATTCCTCCCTTGGGGATTCTATGGTAATCAAACAAAAAAATCCATAGATACATAATCCCATTTTTAAAAATACAATAGAAGAGGTAGGATAAAACCAAAAGGTTTTAGATGCTTCACCTTTATCTTTGGTTTGGTGTAATAGCGAGACACATAACCATAATGTATCATTTAATACTTGGTCACCATAATCTCCATATCATGTCATAATACATATCCATAGTTCCTAGATTAACAACCCATAAATAACTATGGAAATTAAAAAAATAATCTTCTCACTAATGTTGGTACAATAAACTTATACCCAAAACTGAGAATACCATCTGAATAGAGAGACCAAACAAAAACAGTATTCTCACCATATAGGGTTTCCCAAATTCCTTTAAAATCAACATCCTACTACTAGATCTACAGAACATATTCATGGATAGATTATGATAACTAAAAACTATTTAGAACTATACCTGAAACATCCTATTTAGAAACAAGATGAAACTGAGTGAAAATCCCAATAAGGCTCCATTATTCCTTTGATTCCAAAATAACTTCTGATGCCACATTCCTACTTAGAGTGTTTGTGAAAACATTCCCGTTACTCAGGGTGTAGATGATATCAAAGTCAAATTTCTAATGGTATTCCATACACCATCTTTATCTAAGATTTAATGTATGTATGAGAAAATATATAGTTAATGTTCTTATGATAAGAAAAGATAATGAAAATATTCCCAAAAATATAGTGTATCCAACTTTTAAGCCCATGCATAACTAAGAAAAGTTCCAAATCATGAGTAGGGTAATTTATCTCATACTTTTAATGAAAACAAGATACAAAATCCATATCACATGTGTACAAAACCCAAAACAACACTAGAAACATCATATAAAACCACATACCCATTACCAGGACTAGGTAAGATCAGAATAGGGGCTGATGTCATAAGTATGTTCATCTCATCGAAAGAAGACTAAAATTTTTCATCCCATGGGAATTTCATACCTTTCCTAGTAATATATGTCACAGGTGATTCCAACTTTTATAAATCCTTGATAAATTGTTTATAGTATGAAGAAAGACATAGAAAGTTATGGATCTCAAAGACATTCCATAGATCATCCCATTTCATGAAAACCTTTACCTTCATAGGATCAATTGATATGCCATACTTAGAAATCACATTCCCTAATAACATCACCTCTTGAATATAGAGAATTAATTTCAAATATTTTCCATAAAAATTGTGCCTCTTTAGGATTATAAAAACCAATATTATATGGTGCTCATGCTTATGCTCAAATCTTGATTAAACCAAAATATCATTGATGAACATTTCCATAAAAGTTTCGATATGCTGATGGAATATCCAATTTTCAAATCCATAAAAATTGTAAGAGTGATTGTTAGACCAAACTGCATCACAAGATAGTTGAAATAGCTTTACCTAATTTTGATTTTAATATTCGTTATATCACACTCATGAACTCTGAGCTAATGATAACCTAACCAAAGATCAATATTCAAAAACAAATATCCCCATTAACTAATTTAAAAAATCATCCACCTAAGGAAAATAATACTTCTTCTTAACCGTTACTTGATTAAGCTTCTAATAATCCTTAAAAAATTTGAGAGAACCATATACCATCTTATCAAATATCACTTGGGATTTACATGGTGAAACACTAGGGAGAGAAAAATCTTTATCTGTTATATTATACAATTGAATCATGATCTCTCTCAACACTATTGGTTCCATATGATAAGAATGAATGAAAACGGCCTATATAACTAATACTATTTCAATAATAAACTCTTCCTATTTATCATGAGGAATCAAAGAGAAATAATCTAGTAAAATTTTATTAAAACATGAAACAATATTGGGAAGATCAATAATATAAGAAACATCATCGTGCTCTACTTCAACAAAAGAAAACAAACTCTTGAGCTTTGTGTGTAAAGTTCCTACATGACTCGACCTTGAATCTCACTCTCCCTAAAAACCCATGAGCTCCCATAAAACAAAAAAAAAGACATATTGATTTAAAAAATCAACATCACGAGAACAAAATAATAAAATATTGTTTTGAATATTATCAGATGTATAGATTCATGAAAAAAGTAAACATGATTCTAAAGGAGTAAAGAGGGCCTTGAATAATCATAGATCCACAATTATGGGAAAATTGGAATTGGATATGATATTGAAACATAGAAGGTAGGAAATGGGATGAGCCAATATAAAGGGAAGTAGAATGTTCAAAATATCACGATGTAAATTTATTCTGTAAAAAAGAAAGTATTAAATCAAATAGAAAAAGGATTTGAAAATTATCCTTATGTATCTAGATATGATCATCAGTCAAATAAATTTATAGAATAAGGGGACATGAGGAGGAATGGGAGTGATAATACATTTTATTGTATGAAGTTTCAATTTTGTGTCTGTTTGGGCCATAACTTATCTTACTATGAAGAGACAATGAGCTATATAAATAGGGAAGTAACTGGAATTCAAGAAAGGAGAATAATACCATATCCATCATCATATATAATAAATAGTTCTTATGGATAATGTTTCACTATTTTAACTATAGATATAAATATATTCATTATATGCAGAAAAAAAAGTTGGAATAATACCTATAGAACTCAGAGACAAGTTAATACATGCCAAATAAGTGAAGTTACTCTAGAAAATTCTATTCTCTTCTGGAAGAATCATATGAGTATGTTGAACCCATGAAGATTTAAAATATATTGGAATTTCCATCTTTATCCTTCACCCAATCAAGTATCTCATGGAAGAAAAATAAGATAACAATGAAATCCAACCGTTGAAGAAATAGCACTCAAAGCTATAATGGATAGCAGAACCTTGATTCTTGATAGCAGATTCTCATACCACATGATAGGAAATGCATATATTTTTAATAATGCTATGAAAAGGGTTGATGTAATAGTGATAGTAAACAAACATGGTGCTTAAAACGTCAATGGAAGTAGAAATAAAGAACTGAAAAATAATGAGCTAAGAAAAACTGAAGTTCCCTTCATTGAAGGGTTGAATTAAATCTCTTGAGAGTGATTAAAATATATTACATTTGGCATATAGTGACATTTAATAAGAAGGGGTGCACGATCAAAGAAAAATAAGGTAATTCTATCATGAAAGGTTCTGAAACATATGGAAATTTATACCCAATTGACAGTAAATACAACCCTAGTTAATTTACAATTGAAGAAGAAAATAAATTATGGCACTAGAGGTTAGGTCACATTAATCAACAGAGCAAGGAACAAATAACTAAGCTTAATATATTTGTCAACATTCCTAATCTGATGTGTGATTGAGAAAATACATGTGACGCACAAATGTGAGGAAAGATGTTCGGGGGTTCATATCTACCGAAGAAAAAAAGGAAATAAAATATTCTTGATCTTACTTATATATACATATAAGGTCTAATGAATTTGGATGGAATAAATGTAGATAGGTACTTCATTATATATATTGATGATTATAGTATAATTTCTTTTGTGATATATATGATGAGGAAAGAACATGTTCATGCTTGTATAATGATTTTTCATCAAGGATGTATGAATGAGACTGGGAAAATAATTAAGATTCTAAGATCAGAAAATAGAGTAGAATACACATCCATTGAAGTTGAAAATTTCATAGAGAAAATGGGATAATAAATGAAGTGTCTTTAGTGAGAACCCCCCAACCAAATGGGGGTTTCGATGTAGAAATCGACCAAAGAAAAAGATGGCTAGAAGATTGTTGATTGAGAGTTTTGTTTTTCATAATAACTAGAAATAGGTTTTTCAATTATCAATATACACTCAAGATCAAAAAGGTATTTTATGTGAGAAACCAAGACACCATATTATATATGATATAAAAAACACCTCTCTAAAGTATTATCATGTTTTTAAAAGTAAATGTTTCTTCTGAAATAATGAAGGAAACCAATGAATGAATGGTGATGCTGCAAATGGGGGAATATTAATTGGATATTCTCTAAAGATTGAAGCCTAAAAATGTTACAATAACAATCTTAGTGAGATTTTTGAAAGAAATTATGTCAAGATCATTGAGGATAAACCTATAAATACCTTGAGAAAATCATATGTTGACTTGATTGAAGACTAAGAAGAAAGTGGATAAGGTACCGATTCACATGAAGAAATAGAGGAAGTTGAGAAAACTATTTGGAGCTTACAAAATGAAAACGATTTAGTAGAATAATTAGAAGTGGATACCATTTCTTAAGAAACTTCATAAAAACCTCATAGGAGAAAAAGAAGAACAAAAAATGATCAATCTAACACATTAGGGATTGGACTACACCTACATTGAAAAGGAGAATGGGGAATGAAGCACATTATGCCTTCCTATAAAGCATGGAACCAATCCCATTTGATGAATTCGCATATGATGAATCTTAGGTTAAGGTCATGAATGAAGAAATGGATCAGATTGATAAGAACTGAACATGGGAACCTATTAGGAGACCCAAAAATCACAGTGTGATTGGAACAAAGTTGATTTAAAAATAAATAAACTAGTGTGGAAATGTGATCAGAAAAGAGCATGCTTGGTGTGTAAAGGCTCTGCACATATTAAATGCATTGATATTGGAGAAACATTTACCCCGGTATCTACACTAGAGTTGATCAGAGTTTTTCCTTCAATGGAAGTTCTAAGAGAGTAAAAATATTAATATATAATGTCAAAATGGAATTATTAAAAGGAGTTATTGAATAATAATTCTACATTGAACAACTAGTGGGATTTTTCATTGGAAATTATGAGACTAAGGTTTGTAGATTAACAGTGGATCTCTATGGTTTTAGGTTGACACCATGAGCTTGGTATTCTACACCGGATGATTATATGAGGAACCATGAATTTAAAAGAGTAGGTGTCAACCATAATATATATATAATGAATTATGAAAAATATTAATCTATGGTGCATGTATATGTGGATGATATTATTTTTAGGAGAAGTCGACATGGATCAGTGGATGAATTTGTTGAACACTTGAAATCTGAATTTGAAATGTCTAGGATTGGTGAACTCACATACTTTTTGGGTATACTAGTGGTTCAAAAAAGGATTATACAATAATTTATAAGATAAAATATGCAAGAGGTATACTAATGAAATTCTATATGCATGACTCCAAACCAATATTGACTCCGATTGTGGTTTGAAAAAAATTGAAATGCATGAGGATGAGACATATTTGGATCCCACCATGTAAAGAAGTATAATTTTAATCTTATTTTGATTTTCAACAACATGTCTATGTAATCGTATTTGCAACATGCTTAGAGGCCCACTTTTAATGTAATCTGAAGTAAGAGCATTTGGAAGAAGTTAAGTGAATTATGTGGAATATTAAAGTTACTCTCAAAATTGGATTATACTTTTCAAAAGAAAGATATAATAAATTATCAATATTTTATGATGTTGATGAGGTGGAGGATTATTCATTAGCAACAAATATATACACTACTAAAATATTAGTCATTTGCAATGGGTAATTTATAATGGAAAAATGCGCTATCACAAATAGTCTTTGGGTGTAAACTATTTATGATGAATGTAGTATTATTTTACAAGTAGTAGTTATTTTCAAAATACTATTACATTTGATCCCAAACAGTATGGGAAGGTTTTAACACTTCCTAGCACAAAATATATTCATGATTGGCATTTTCAAAGGACTTAAAAGTCTGTTACAGATACTTTTGACCAAAAAATATTTTCTGACAAAATTAATTTTGTCACAATTTCTATGTCACAAAAACTCCTTCCATTTAAAAGAGACACACCCCTATTTTTTATTCTTGTCATTTCTTCTTCCCTCTCTCAAACCTCTGTGATGGAACACACCAGACTACCCTACTTCATGCACCTCCAAAATATGGTTGTTTCTTCTAATTTTTGGATGATTTCGGCTCATTTCTTCTAGGTGTGAACTCCACTTATTTCCTCCATCAATTTTTTGTGTAATTTGGTTAAATTTTGTAAATAATACTTTTGTAAAACTAGGGTTTATAAATTTACTTTATTTTTATAATTTATTTTAAATTTATGGTCAATCTAAATTTCTTATTCCTGATTTGACTGTCCCGGTTCTACATGAGTTGATTTAATTTGATTTATGTAATTTTTCTCATTCTTTGACATTTAAATTTAATATATTATTTTTTTGTGTTTAGGGTAGTTGAATGTTTATTATTTTATATTATTATTTGAAATATGATGTTTAATGAAATATGATGGATGTTTTTAATCATTTGGAAATAAGATAGGTTGGTCAAAGCCTTGGTTTATTTGTTTTGGTGTTTAGGGTTGTTGTAAGTTTATTATAAATTTACCTAAGATTTGTTGCACATTGTTTTTTGGTTTTTGTAATCATTTTTATTCTGGTTCCATATTTTTTGTGTGTGCATGCACGTGTAAGTATGTATATATAATTGAAATGTTAATTTGATTAAAAACGGTGTAATAAATTTTTTTGTAAACAATTTTTATTAAGAAATTATGTAATGTATATATATATATATATAGAAACTATGAAATAAATTGAAATCATTGGTTTTTATTAATGATGAGAAATTTCATTTAAGGAAAATATTTTAACAAAACATTTTTATAAGATTTTTTATAAAAAAACATAAAATTAAATTTAATAAAAATAATAGTAATAATTTAAAATAAGTAATATTTATTAAAAACATAGTTATTAATAATTAAGATAATTTTTTATAATTACTTGTAAAAAATATAAAAAATACAAATAATTATTAAAAATTCATAAAAAAAATTATTCATTAAAAATGTATAATTAATTTTAATAATTAGTAAAAATCATTAAACAATTTATACTATATATTAATTAATGATTCTTTATTATTCATAAATTTTAATTATTAGTGATAAATATAAAATAAAAATAATTAATTGTAAAAAATTATAAAAATATATAACAACTATTAGAAATTCATAATAATTCATATAAATGATTTCTTAATTAAAATAATTATTATTAATAATTCATATAAATGTTGTAAAAACACTCGACTCGCACAACTATTATAACTCATTTAGGGTAAAATTTATTAATTCAAAAATTACTAATTCAAAATAAATATCAATTCAAAAATACAAACTCAAAATTATTTATAAATTATTTATATAAATTATTAATTCAAGATAATTAAATTTTTTACAATATAAACTAACTATAAGTAAAATTATTTATAAATTATATATATATATATATATGTTTATATATATTTGATATTTGTATATTTGTTTAAAAATGAGTTATAATATAAATTTTTATTTATATTAATTATAAAATCGTGATATATATAGTAATTATTAAAATTGTAATAATAATTTAGATAATTAATAATAATCATTAAATAATTTATAATTATTAATAATAGATTAGTCAATGTTATAAATAAATAGTAAATATTAGTGTAAGTTATAAATTATTTTTAATAATTTGAAAATTTCTGGAAATTACGTAAATATGTAAATATTTATTTAATAAAAAATATGAGTAATTGTTAAAAGAATTTAGAAGAAAATAAAAAAAACTTTGGTTGCAGATCCATAATTTTATAATATAGTATATGTGGCTGCTGGTTCATTTATTCCTAAAACAACAACTCCGAATGATATTCCAAATCCTAAATACAAACATTCTAATTTTTTTAGTTTATTAAAACCTACTAAGCGGAAAATATATCTGGGATACCAAATGAGGAAAAATTAAGATTTTCCAAAATTTATGGCTATTAAATTGGATTTTGGAATGTCAAATAGTTGTTTCGATCAGATTTTATCATTGGTTAAATTCTTGTTTCCTAACCAAAATACATTACCAGTATGTTTTTATGAATGTAAGAGGTTGGATCCTAATTTAGGTATTTGTTATCAGAATATACATGCATTTTCAAATGAACACATCTTATATTATGATGATTATGAATCATTGGTTAATTTTTCAACATGTGGAGAGTAATGTTATAAAGAGGCACAACAAGGAATGTCCAGAGTTCCAATGAAACAGTTAATGTATTTTCCAATTACACCTTGTTTACAATATTTATTTATGTCTCACAACACATATGGATTGATGAAATAGAATAAATTCAACATTTACATTAGTAAAATCTTAAATCATCCACGTTATGGTGATTCATGAAAACACTTTGATCAGAAAATATCTCTTTTGGTTCAAAACCTTTTCAATTAGGTTTTAATTCAAACCTATCTGCCCAAAAGCCTAAGCGGACCAGCCTGAAAGTCTGAGCACCCTAACTTAAAAGCCTGAGCATCCTGTCCTGAAAAAGCCTGAGTCCGTTTTGGTTGTGATCAGGCCGATGGTCTATCGGGTCGTGTCGCGGCCTATGCAAGCAAGTCTGCGGGCCGGGATGGTGTAAGAACTCGGATCTTCATTTTAGGTATGTTTTCATTTTATGGTCGTTTTTGAGAAAAAGAAGAAAATCTGGAAAGTTCCTAAGTACACGCCGTGTACTTTGCTGCAGTGCCAGGCCGTGTGTTGGCCGTGTCCGAGCCACACACACTGTGTGTAGGGGCAATGTGGAGGCTGCTTAAAGTAGAGTACGGAAAAGCTAAGTACATGTCGTGTACTCAAGAAGTACACGCTGTGTACTTTCTTTTTTTCATTAAACGGACTAGGGTCGCGCCTGATGGACATAACACGCTTCTTATTCAGGTTCTTCATCCGAGAGCGACCCGTATGGCTGTGAATCTTCTCTGAGCCCCCGCGCCTCCGTCTGTTCTCTGAATCTACTGTCGTTGATTGCATTGGAACTGCAGTGGTGAGTTCTTCCTCCTCCTAGAGACTTGTTTTCCAATTCCTATTCTTTCTCAAGTTATTGTGGGTTGATCGTTTTAGATGTTTCCTCAGATCTTTGATGTTCTAAGGAGATTCAATTATCTTGGTTCATGAATATCGATCTCCTAGGATCGAGGTAGGTGGTTTGTGCCTTTATGTAGAATGTATTTGAATATTTTGTGCAATTCCACCAATTACCTTGAACGGGGTATTGTGTGTCTTCTATTTTTCCATTATTGTTTGCCTGCATTGCTTGATTTCTTGAGTAGAGGTCAATGATTGTGAATAGGTAAATTTTTACTATGCTATGTATGTTTTTCATGCTTGTTTTTCCTGTTAGGAATTTTTCCAGTTGCCAAGCCTAGTTGTAGGATACTGGAACAGATGTACTGTTATGCTGTTTTGCCTTACAATGATAGCCAAGTAGTTCTTGAGGTTTACTTGGGGAAATATGCATGCTATTCATGCTTGTTTTACACAGGTCTGTGAGAAACTAGTGTAGTGGACCACATAGAGAATGGACGTAAGGGCTTCGCCAGAGTGTCTTTAATTTACGATGTGAGACCACATGGGGAATTAACTTTGAGTGCTTCATCAGAGATTCTGTAGTTCCTCGACGTGGGCCACAGGGGGAATGAGACGTTGAGTTCTTCCCCAAAGATCCTTTTGTACGATATGAGACTATAGGGGGGATTAACGGTGAGTGCTTCCTCAAAGATTCTATTCTATAGCTGAACCAGAGGGGTGAGACTGTGTGTGCCTCCAGAGGGTTGCTAGTGCTTGTAGGTTTAACCATAATGGTTAGGCTCTGAGAACTACCTAGGGGGGTTACCTGTTGTTCTTCTTGTTGCTTGGCTGTTACTTGTGTGTTTTATATGCTAGACACTTTGGATTGTAGCTATTGTGTGATTTCCTATTTACTGCTTCCTGTATTTTTACTTCCCATGTATTCACTGACTTTTAGGCATAGATCTTTGGATGGTTTCCTACTGGGACATTGTCTCAGACCCTATTTGGTCCATTCTTTTTAGCCCAAGTAGATTATATTGTTTCATGTATAGATAAGTGAAAGCACCCTTCGCCTTTAGGTTCTGGACTGCTGTGGAGCTGGAGATCATGGGACAAAGCCGAGGCTTGCGATGCTGAGGAGTCGCTCATATGTTTTCCTTTTGTACTTTGGTTTAGTACTGTTTTTAGCATTGTGACTTGTTTGGGTGTTTTTCTAGACATATTTACATATCATGCATCATTATTATATTTGTTTTCTCCCGTTTTCTTCTTTCAGTCTTCTGTAGTTTATTTCTGTATGGAATATTTTTACTTCAGCTGTTGTGTGATGTTTACTTCCACGGTGTACTTTTCCAATGAGGGCATAGTTTTCCCACTATCTCACCCAAGGCCCTCAACACTAGTTGGCATCCTCTGGTGTTTGGGGAAAGGCGCTTGAGGCCATGTGACCAACAGGGTACGGGGTGCCTTTGGGTGGATTCCGGAACCCGGACATTAAAAAGTGGTATCAAAGGGTTTCTTTTCTCTTGATTTACTATTTGGAGCCACTATCTAGGGATAGGATGGATTCAATACTTGTCCTTAAGCTGTGCTCAAGAGTAGCTAACCCGTGTACAGAGAAAAGCCAATCAACCTTGCTTATTACAGTTTATGGTTTTTTTATGTTACAGATGATCTGATTTCACCTAGTGTGATTCACATGCTTTGTGTAGTTATTGTTATTGATATTTTGGTTCTATTTCTGTCACAACCCAATGAGATAAGGGTATGAAATCTCATGCATCATATAGTCACTTGTTAGAAATCACATTCCATGCATTCTCTCCATGCTATCTAGGGTGCATTAACAATTTCATGTCATTGTGATAGAAATTCTGTAGATTATGCATGTTGTTGTGATAGATACTTTGATATAATCACTGTAGTCTGATAGAGAGGTTGATTGTGTTGTACCTTGCTTAAATGAATGCCAAATTTTGGTTCTTGAGGTGTTATGGGCCCGCATGAATCACAACGTGGTGGATAATTGACTCGTTTCCCTTATATATGATATGTAGGAGATGCCAAGCTTTGATTCACGGGGAGTATGGACCCTCATGGATCAGAATTTGGCACCTCCATGCTTGTTTTTCAGTGTTTTCTGGGCTTCGGTGCAGTTTCAGAGCTACTGCCTGGAAAAACCAAGAATACACGGCATGTACTTTATATATACACGTCGTGTAGTTTTCAAACCATGTCACTGACTGTGTTTGCAGAAACAGGGGTTGTGAAAAATCCCTAGGAACACGCCGTGTATGGTAGGTACACGCTGTGTAGTAGTGATCCGTGTACCCGGCCGTGTCACTAACAACATGGGTCGGGGAAGCACGTGTAATGCATGCCGTGTTTTGTATGAACACGCCATGTGGCCTTATTCTAGGTACCGGCTGTGTCACGAACAACACGGGATGGTGTTATCCCCTCTTACACACGCTATTTTTGTTTGGAACACGCCGAGTATGGGTCAATTGTGTACCCGACCGTCTCACCAGTAACACGGGTCGGGAAAATTCTTTAAGTACACGATATGTTTTCTCAGAACACACAGTGTAGTCTCAATCGTGTAATCAGCCGTGTAACTAACAACACGGGACATTGAAGCCTTGTCTACTACACACCATGTCCACAGGGAACATGCCATGTATTCTCAATTTAAGAAGACTGTGTGGCTTAGCCTTGCAAGGAGACTCAGGCAGGGGAATAAAGTTCAGTACATGCTGTATAGAGTTTATACACACCGTGTAGTCATGTTTTGTAGAACTTAAGTGTTCCCTTCTCTAGTTTTCGATTTTTATTCCTTTGTTCTCTGTCCTTGATATTCCTAATCTAAGGTATGCTTTTGATCTTTCAGAGCTATGCCTCCGAGACGTCCTCTGGTTGTACGTCAGCTGTAGGATAGTGATCAGATGGCAGATATGGCTGATCAAGGACTTCATGTCGATCCTCCAGTCATGACAACCTTGGCACCGACTGTCGTACCGGTTGCAGGCACTGATGCGCAGTTTAGGGAAGGCTTAATGAGGATGATGCAGACCTTTCAGGGAGCACCACCTCCTGCCACGACTATGGAAGACTTGAATTTGGTTTTCCAACATTAGCATCCTCCTACTTTATCGGGGGAAGGAGGACCATAGGCTGTAGAGTCTGGCTGGAAGCCATGATGACTTTTTTTGAGTATTTGGAAACACCTCCAGAGATGCGGGTCAAGCTTGTTACCTATATGCGATGAAACTCCACCAAGAGGTGGTGGGACGTGATCTCATAGGCGGGTCATCAGTAGTTTATGGATTGGGAGGAGTTCCAGCGCGTTTTTTACAACTACTTCTACCTGGAGACCCTGAGGGTCAATCGAGCCTGGGAGTTCTTGAGTCTAGAGCAGGGTACTCTTTTTGATATGGAGTATTTTTCTCTTTTCTCCGAGCTGCAGCATTTCACACCCCTCTAGGGTGGAGATGGGATTTTCTTAGTACGGAAGTTTGAGGATGGTCTTAGGCGGGAGATCTGCTCGTAGGTGAATATCTTTCAGTTGTCTTTCATCACATCCATCGTCAATCAAGCACTGATTGCGGAGAGCAATCTGAGAGACTCCAGATCTGTGATCTAGGGCGGTTCTTCTTCCAGGGCTAGTATTCCTCCAGTTTATAGTAGGAAGCACCCTAGGGAGTCTATGCACGGTGATCCAAGGAGGAGAGATATATCTTTAGGTAGCCAGGTAGTATGATACTAGTGTGCAATGGTAGGGAACACGAGGCCGAATTTCTAGAGAGACTCAGTTGAGTGTCGATCCTGCAGCAAGATTGGTCACCTTCAGGGTTTCTTCCAGGTTTTCTCACCAGTAGCTCATGACGGGGGTTCTTCCATGACTCCTCGTTCAGGAGCGACACCACCAGTTTCTCACCAGTCAGAGAACTAGAGCCCTTCCGGCCATTCGGGTCGAGGCGGAGGTTGAGGTAATGGCGGTCAGTCACCAGCCTTTCAGCATCAGTAGGGAGGATCAGCTCATAGTGGTCAGGCAGGGTCACAGGGCCATGGGGCAAGCCATACTTTTGCGGTGGAGCAGGCCTATCAAGAGCAGGATCCATGACCTTCTACAGTTTGAGGTACGATCTTAGTAGCCTCAGTTTTATCTTCATCCTTTTCCGATACTGGTGCTATGCATAGCTTTATCTCTGTTGCTGTTGTGGAGAGCCTTGGGCTCTGTATCTTTTCTTATGTGGTCCTGTTGACACTAGACACACCTTTGGGGATGAGGACATCTAGTGTACTTCAGTGCAGGGAGTTCCCTCTCGAGGTTGCAGGGTATCATTTCTTTTGGGATCTCTATGTCCTAGAGATGACAGGCTATGATGTCATTCTCAGGATGGACTGGTTAGTTCCCTTCCAGGCAGTCGTCGACTGCTATTATAGAAGGGTGAGTTTCATTTCACCAGAGGGTGAATATTTTCTTCATAGAGGCGAATGTGATGTTCAGGCAAGTCGAGCAGGACTCGAGCATCATGGGCTAGGAGGGGTTACGGCCCAGATTTCTGTTCTTTATCTGGATGACTAGGGGAATTCTCAGTTGGACTTTCCTCTAGTGGTGGATTGTTTCAAGGATGTCTTTCCAGTGGACTTTTCAGGTTTTCCTCTAGAGCGTGAGGTAGACTTTTCTATTGAACTTGTGCCAGGACTGGCACCGGTGTCCATTCCTCCTAATAGTATGGCTACAACTGAGTTGAAGGAGCTCAAGAAGCAGTTGGAGGAGTTGTAGGAAAAGGGTTTCATCTGACCCAGTACTTCTCCTGGGGTTCACTTGTCCTGTTTCCAAATATGGTAGACGACACCCTTAGGATCTGTGTGGATTATCGGAAGCTAAACCAGTTGATGGTCAAGAACCGATATCCCATGCCGAGTATTGATGATCTTTTCGATCAGCTTCAAGGAGCACGGGTGTTCTCTAAGATCGATTTGATGTTCAGTTCTCATTAGTTGCGCGTTAGACCATCAGATATACCTCTTAAAGCCTTCAGAAGTAGGTATGGTCTGTACAAGTATATAGTTATGTCGTTCGGGCTCACGAATGCGCCACCAGTTTTCATGGCACTGATGAACAGGGTGTTCCATCCTTACTTGGATTACTTCATCATGGTCTTCGTGGACGATATCTTGGTGTACTCTCACACTCGACATGACCATACTACCCATCTTGAGATAGTTCTGAGTACACTAAGAGAGCATCAGCTTTATGCTAAACTCTCTAAGTGCAACTTTTGGATGGATCAGATTCACTTCTTGGGTCACGTCGTCTCAAAGGCAGGAGTATCTGTGGATGCAGAGAAAGTGAGAGCCATAGTTTCTTAGGAGTAGCTGAAGAACGTTTTTGAGGTATAGAGTTTCCTAGGGATTTCTGGATACTACAGATGCTTTATTCAGGAATTTTCACGCCTAACGGCACCATTGACAGGTCTGACCAAGAAGGGGGTGAAGTTCTTATGGCCAGAGTCTTGTGAGTCATCCTTTTAGGAGTTGAAGGGAAGGTTGGCGTCAACACCGATACTAGTCTTTCCAGAGCCAGGAAAGAGCTATACTATTTATTGTGATGCTTCAGGTATTAGGCTGGGCACTATGCTTATGCATGGAGATGGAGTCATTGCGTACGGGTCTCGGCAGTTGAGTCCACATGAGAGGAACTACCCGATGCACGATATGGAGTTGGCAGATAATGTTCAGGCCTTGATCTATTGGAGACATTAACTTTTGGGAGAACACTTTGTGGTTTTTTTCTGACCAAAAAATTCTCAACTACATCTTCACTCAACGTGATATGAATCTGAGAGAGCGCAGGTGGGTCAAATATCTTTAGTCTTTTGATTTTGATCTAGCCTGTACGCTGGGAAAGGGCAACGCAATGGCATATGTGTTGAGTAGGATAACACTGAATCAGACAGTTCATGAGGCCATCAGTGAGTGGAAGCTTATGGCTCTGTTCTCTGAGATGCATCTGGAGCTGTTCGACAGACATGGACAGACATTCCTTTCTTCTGTAGTTGTTACCTCTACACTTCATGATCGGGTATGGATGAGGCAGCTATTAGACTCAAAAGGCTTAGTCCTATGGGAGAGTGTGTCAGGAGGGGACCCTCTTCGAGGGTGGACAATGGTAGAGGATGAGATCTTTCATTTCTAGGGACGTGTATGGGTACCAGAAGACATATGTGAGGAGCTTCTGCGGGACTTTCATTCCTCAGTTTGGGTAGTTCATCCTGGCATCACCAAGATGTATCGAGATCTTCATCACCAGTATTGGTGGCCAGGTATGAAGAGAGATGTTGTTGTTTTTGTCTTGAAGTGTTCTACTTTTCAGCAGGTGAAGGCGGAGCATCAGCGACCAGCAGGCCTTTTATAGAAGTTACCCATTCCAGAGTGGAAGTGGAACAATGTCGCGATGAACTTCATGACTGGATTACCGAGGTCGCCTCGAGGGAACAATGCTTTTTGGGTTGTCGTTGATAAAATCACAAGGGTTTCTCACTTCTTAATGATTAAGGTGACCATCAATGTTGATGAGATGGGACAATTGTACATCTGAGAGATTGTATCTCTCCAAGGAGTTCCACACTCCATTGTTTCAGACAGGGATACGTGCTTTACTTCTCAGTTCTGGCAGGGGCTTTAGAGGGCTTTGGGTACACAGGTATTTTTGAGTACAACATACCATCCCCAGACAGATGGTCAGTCCGAGCGTACGATCCAGGTGCTTGAGGATATGCTCTGAGCTTTATTTTTAGACATTGGAAGTTATCGGGAGAAGCATATCCCTCTTGTAAAGTTCGCCTACAAAAACAGTTTTTAGGTGACTTTTCAGATGGCACCTTACAAGGATTTGTACGGTAGGCTATGCCGATCACCTTTATTCTGGCTGGAGGCGGGAGACGCAACATTGTTGGGACCTCTTCTTGTTCCGGAGACCTCAGAGCAGATAGAATTGATTCGGAAGAGGATGGATACAACACAGTCTTGACAGAAGTCATATGTTGATCAGCAGAGATGACCTCTAGAGTTCGAGGTCGGGGATTGGGTTTTCCGGCGTGTCACACTGAGGTTGGGACACATGATGATTCAGAGATAGGGTAAGATTTCTCCGCAGTACGTTGGGCCGTTTGAGGTATTAGAGAGAGTTGGGTCGGTTTCCTATCGGTTGCAGTTACCTCAGAGGTACTAGGCCATGCACGACGTCTTCCACATCTCTCAACTCCGATGCTACTTTTCAAACCCTTCTCATGTCTTTCAGCTCGAGGAGATTAAGCTCGAAGCAGATACATCATTTGAGGAGCATCCTATCTGGATTATCGTTCATAGTACGAAGGTTCTCTATGGGCGGTCTGTTCCTCTAGTACGGATGCTATGGCAGCATGGGCGAGTACAGGATGAGACCTGGGAGAGGGATGCCGATGTACGATCACAATGGCTAGAGCTGTTCGGGGTTTCTTCTTCCACACCTCACTATGGAAATTTGGGGACAAATTTCTTTAAGGGGGAAAGTTCTTAAGAACCCGGATATTCATTTTAGGTATGTTTTTCCTTTTCTGGTTTTTTAGAAAAGGAGAAAAATCTAGAAAATTCCTAAGTACATGCCATGTACTTTATATGTACACATCGTGTACATTGCTGCAGCGCCAGGCCGTGTGCTGGCCGTGTCCAAGCCACACACACGGTGTGTATGGGAAATGTGGAGGCCGCTTAAAGTGGAGTATGAAAAAGCTGAGTACACACTATGTACTCAATAAGTAGACGCCGTATACTTTCTTTTTTATCATTAAACGGGTTGGGGTCACGCCTGACAGATAGAACACACTTCTTATTCAGGTTCTTCATCCGAGAGCAACCCGTACGACCGTGAATCTTCTCCGAGCCCCCACGCCTCCATCTTTTCTCTGAATCTACCACCGTTGATTGCATTGGAACCACAGCGGTTAGTTCTTCCTCCTCCTAGAGTCATGTTTTCCAATTCCTCCTCTTTCTCAAGTTATTGTGGGTTGATCGTTTTGGACGTTTCCTCAAATATTTGACGTTCTATGGAGAATCAATCATCGTGGTTCACGGATATCGATCTTCTAGGATCAAGGTAGATGGTTTGTGACTTTCTGTAGAGTGTATTTGAATATTTTGTTCAATTCCACCAATTCCCTTGAAAGGGGTATTGTGTGTTTCCTATTTTTTCCCTTGTTGTTTTCCTGCTTTTCTTGATTTCTTGAGTAGAGGTCAATGCTTGTGAATAGGGTAATTTTTACTGTGCTCTGGATGTTTTTCCATGCATGTTTTTTCTTGTTAGGTATTTTTCTAGTTTCTAAGCCTAGTTTTAGGATAGTAGATCTAATATGTTGTTATGCTATTGTACCTTAGAATGATAGCCAATTAGTTCTTGAGGTTTACTTGGGGCAATACGCGCGCTATGCATGTTTGTTTTACATAGGGTTGTGAGAACCAAGTGTAGTGGACCACAGGGAGAATGGACGTAAGGGATTTCCCAGAGTGTCTTTAATTTAAAATTCTATACCACATGGGGAATTTATGTTGAGTGCTTCCTCAGAGAGTCTGTAGTTCCTCAACGTGGGCCACATGGGGAATGAGATGTTGAGTGCTTCCCCAAAGAGCCTTTTGGACGATACGAGACTATATGGGGAATTGACGGTGAGTGCTTCCTCAAAGAGTCTATTCTTTAGCTGAACCATAGGGGTGAGACTGTGTGTGCCTCCAGAGGGTTGCTAGTTCTTGTAGGTTGAACCATAAGGGTTAGTCTGTGAGAACTACCCAGGGGGGTTACCTGTTGTTCTACATGTTGCTTGGCTATTAATTGTGTGTTTTACATGCTAGACATTGTGGATTGTAGATGTTGTGTGCTTTCTTGTTTACTGATTCCAGTATTTTACTTCCCATGTATTCAATGACTGTTAGGCAAAGATCTTTGTGTGGTTTCCTACTGGGACCTTATCTCTCACCCTAATTGGGCCATTCTTTTTGGCCCAATAAGATTATATTTTTGTAGGTATAGATAAGGGAAAGAGCCCTTTGCCTTCAGGTTCTTGATTTTTGTGGAGCTGGAGAGCATGGGACCAAGCTGAGGTTTGCGATGCTGAGGATTCTCTCATCTATTTTTATTTTTTACTTTGGTTTAGTACTGTTTCCAACATTGTGACTTGTTTGGCTGTTTTCCTGGACATATATACATATAATGCATAATTATTATATATGTGTTCTCTAGTTCTCTTCTTTCAGTCTTATGTAATTTATTTATGTATGGACTATTATTAATTTTGTTGTGTGTTGTTTACTTCCGCTGTGTACTTTTCCAATGAGGTCATAGTTCCCCGACTATCACACCCAAGTCCCTCACTACTAGTCGGCAGCCTCTGGCGTTTGGAGAAATGTTCTTGAGGCCATATGACCAACCGGGTATGGGGCGCCTCTGGGTGGCTTCCGGAACTGGGTTGTTACAAAGTGGTATTAGAGGGTTTCTTTTCTCTTGATTTACAGTTTGGAGCCTCTTGCCAAGGATAGGATGGATTCGGTACTTGGCCTTAAGCTGTGCTCGGGAGTAGCTAACCCATGTACAGGGAAAAGCCAATCTACCTTGCTTATTACAATTTTTTGATTTTTCTATGTTACAGATGATCTGATTTCACCTAGAGTGATTCACATGCTTTGTGTAGTTATTGTTGTTGATGTTGTGGTTCTATTTCTATCGCAACTTGATGTGATGAGGGTATGACATCTCATGCATCATATAGGAACTTGTTATAAATCACATTCTATGCATTCTCTCCATGCCATATAGGGTGTATTAGAAATTTCATTTTTTTGTGATAGACGTTGTGTAGATTATGCATGTTGTTGTGATAGATGTTTTGATAAAATCCATGTAGTCTGATAGAGAGTTTGTTTGTGTTGTACCTTGCTTAAATGAACGCCAAATTTTGGTTCTTGAGGTGTTACAGGATGTAATGAATCAGAACATGGTGGATCATTTACTTGTTTCCCTTATATATCATATGTAAGAGATGGTAAGCTTTGATTCACGAGGAGTATGGGACCTCATGGATCAGAATTTGGAACCTTTATGCTAGTTTTTCAGTGTTTTCTGGGCTTCGGTGTAGTTTCAGAGCTACTGCCCGGAAAAACCAAGAATACACGGTGTGTAATTTATATATACACGCCGTGTAGTTTTCAAACCGTGTCACTAACTTTGTGAGTAGAAAAACGGGTTTTAAAAAATCTCCAGGAACACGCCATGTATGGTAGGTACATGTCGTGTAGTAGTGAGCCGTGCACCCAGCCACGTCACTAATAACACGGGCCGGGGAAGCACATTTAATGCACGCCGTGTTTTGTATGAACACATCGTGTAGCCTCTTTATAGGTACCAGCCGTGTCACGAACAACATGGGATGGTGTTATCCCCTCTTGTACACACCGTGTTTGTTTGGAACATACCGTGTAAGGGATAGTTGTGTACTCGACCGTGTCACCAGGAAAACGGGTCAGAAAAATCCTCAAGTACACGATGTGTTTGTTTGGAACATGCCGTGTAGTCTCAGCCGTCTAATCGTCCATGTAACGAACAACACGGGTCGTTGAAGCCTTGTCTACTACACGATGTGTCCATAGGGAACACGTCGTGTAGTCTCAGTTTAAGGAGACTATGTGGGTTAGCTGTGTAAGGAGAATTGGGTAGGGTAATAAAGTTCAGTACAAGCCGTGTAGAGTTTATACACGCTATGTAGTAATGTTTTGTAGAACTTAAGTGTTCCCTTATACAGTTTTTTGTTTTTTATTCCTTTGTTATCTGTCCTTGATATTCATAATATAAGGTATGCTTTTGATATTTCCGAGCTATGCCTCCGAGACATCCTCTGGATGTACGTCAGTTGTAGGATAGTGATCAAACGCAAGATATGGTTGATCAAGGACTTCCTGCCTATCCTCTAGTCATGCCAGCATTGGCACTGACTGTCGTACCAGTTGCGGGTGCTGATGCGCAGTATAGGGAAGGCTTTATGAGGATGATGTAGACCTTTCAGGGAGCACTGCCTCCTTCCACGACTACGATAGACTTGATGCGGGTTTTCTAGCAGCAACATCCTCCTAATTTCTTGGGGGGAGGAGGACCGCAGGCTGCAGAGTCATGGCTGGAAGCCATGCTGACTATTCTTGAGCATCTAGAATCATCTCCAGGGAGGCGGGTCAAGATCACTACCTATATCCTATGATAATCCTACAATAGGTGGTGGTACATGATCTCACAGGTGGGTTATCAGTAGGTTAGGGATTGGGAGGAGTTCCAGCATGTGTTTTATGACTACTTGTACCTGGAGACATTGAGGGCCGATCGAGCCCAAGAGTTCATGAGTCTAAAGCAGGGTAATCTTTCTTTTATGGAGTATTCATCTCATTTCACTGAGCTATAGAATTTCACACCCCTCTAGGGTAGAGATGGGATGTTCTTAGCAAGGAAGTTTGAGGATGTTCTTAGGCAGGAGATCCGCTCCCAGGTGAATATCTTTCAGTTGACTTCCATCACTTCCATCGTCAATAAATCACTGATTGCAGAGTAAAATCTGAGAGACTCCAGAGCTGCGAGCCAGGGCGGTTCTTCTTTCAGGGCTAGTATACGTCAAATTGATAGCAGGAAGCACTGTAGGGAGTCTACGTGTGGTGATCTGAGGAGGTGAGATACATCTTCAGGTAGCCAGGTAGTATGCTACAAGTGTGCAATGGTAGGACACACGAGGCCACAGTGCCAGAGGGACCCAGTTGAGTGCCGATATTATGGCAAGATGGGTCACCTTCAGTGTTTCTTCCAGGTTTTCTCACCAGTAGCTGGTGATGGGGGTTCTTCCATGACTCTCCGTTCAGGAGCGGCACCACCAGTTTCTCACCAATCTGGGAACTGGAGCCCTTCCAGCTATTCGGGCCAAGGCGGAGGTCGAGACCATGGCAGTCAGTCACCAGCCTTTCAGAATCAGTAGGGAGGATCAACTCATAGTTGTCAGGTAGGGTCACAGGGTCGTGGGGCAGGCCATAATTTTGTGGTGGAGTAGGCCTATCAGGACCAGGATACAAGACCTTCTATAGTTCGAGGTACGATCTTAGTAGCCTCAGTTTTATCTCTATCCCTTTTCGATACTGGTGGTACGCACAGCATTATCTCTGTTGTTGTTGTTGTGGATAGCCATGGGCTTTGTATCTTTTCTTCTTCCGACTTGTTGACACTATACACACCTTTGGAGACGAGGACATATAGTGTACGTCAGTGCAGGGAGTGCCCTCTCGAGGTTACAGGGTATCATTTCTTATGGGATCTCTATGTCCTAGAGATGATAGGCTATGATGTCATTCGTGGGATGGACTTGTTGGTTCCCTTCCAGGCAGTCGTCGACTGCTATCACAGAAGGGTGAGTTTCATTTCACTAGAGGGTGAATCTTTTCTTCATAGAGGTGAATGGGATGTTCGGGCGAGTCGAGAAGGACTCGAGCATTATGGGCTAGGAGAGGTTACGACCTAGATTTCTAGTCCTTATCTGGATGAACAGGGGACATCTCAGTTGGACTTTCCTCCAGTGGTGGATCATTTCAGGAATGTCTTTCCAGAGGAATTTTCAGGTTTGCCTCCAGATCGTGAGGTATACTTTTCTATTGAGCTGATGCCAGGAGCAGCACCGGTGTCCATTCCTCCTTATAGGATGGCTAAAACTGAGTTGCAGGAGCTCAAGAAGCAGTTGGAGGAGTTGCATGAAAGGGGTTTCATTAGACCCAGTACTTCTCCTTAGGGTTCACCTGTCTTGTGTGTGAAGAAGGCAGACGGTACCCTTATACTTTTTGTGGATTATCGGAAGCTAAACCAGTTGACGGTCAAGAACCGATATCCCTTACTGAGGATTGATGATCTTTTCGTTCAGCTTCAAGGAGACTGGGTGTTCTCAAAGATCAATTTTTAGGTCCAGTCATCATTAATTGTGCGTTATACCATCAGATATACCTCTGACAGCCTTCAGAAGTAGGATTGGTCTCTACGAGTATACGGTTATGCCATTCGGACTCACGAATGCACCGGTAGTTTTCATGGGACTGATGAACAGCGTGTTCCATCCTTTCTTTGATTCCTTCGTCGTTGTCTTCGCGGATGATATCTTGGTGTACTCTCACACTCAACACGACCATGCTACCTATATTGAGATCATTTTGAGTACACTGAGAGAGCACCAGATTTATGCTAAACTCTCGAAGTGCCACTTTTGGATGGATCAGATTCACTTCTTGGTTCGCATCATCTCAGAGGCAGGAGTATCTATGGACCCAGAGAAAGTGAGAGCTGTAGTTTCCCGGGAGTAGCCAAAGAACGTTTTTGAGGTATGGAGTTTCCTAGTGCTGGATGGGTACTAAAGACTCTTTATTTAGGACTTTTCACACCTAGAAGCACCATTGACATATCTGACCATGAAGGGGGTGAAGTACTTATGGTCAGAGTCTTATGAGTCAGCCTTTCAGAAGCTGAAAGGAAGGCTGACGTCAGCGCCGATACTAGTCTTGCCAGAGCCAGACAAGATCTATACTGTTTATTGTGATGCTTCAGGTATCGGGCTAGGTGTTGTGATTATGCAAGGAGATGGAGTCATTGCTTATCGGTCTTGGAAATTGAGGCCACATGAGAGGAACTACCCGACGCATGATCTGGAGTTGTCAGTTGTTGTTCATGCCTTGCGCTATTCGAGACATTACCTTATAGGAGAGCACTTTGTGGTTTTCACTGACCACAAGAGTCTCCAGTACATCTTCTCTCAGCAAGATCTGAATCTGAGACAGTGCAGGTGGGTCGAATATCTTCAGTGTTTTGATTTGGATCTTGCCTATACGCCAGGAAAGGGCAATGCAGTGGCAGATGCATTGAGCCGGAGAACTCATATTCAGATAGTTCAGGAGGCCAGTAGTGAGTGGTAGCTTATGGATCTATTCTATACGATGCATCTGGAGGTGCATGACAGATAGGGACAAACTTTCCATTATTATGTATCTGTTACCACTACACTTCTTGATCTGGTACGGATGGGGCGGCTATCAGACTCAGAAGGCTTAGTCCTGCGGGAGAGTGTGTCAGGAGGGGACCCTCTTCCTGGATGGACAGTAGGCGAGGATGAGATCTTGCATTTTTAGGGACATGTATGTGTGCCAATAGATATATGAGAGGAGCTGATGCGGGACTTTCATTCCTCAGTTTGGGCAGTTTATCCTGGCGTCACCAAGATGTATCGGGATCTTCAATGCCAGTACTGGTGTCCAGGTATGAAGAGAGATGTTTCTGGTTTTGTCCTGAAGTGTTCTACTTGTTAGTAGGTGAAGGCAGAGCATCAGCGACTAGCAAGCCTTTTACAGCAGATACCAATTCCGGAGTGGAAGTGGAACGATGTCACGATGGACTTCATATCCTGATGTGGAGGCAGTGGTCCACACATATGAATAAGCGATACTTTCATTTCCAAAATTTTGGAAATGAGGTGAAAAATGGTTGTTCCATCAACATAATAACATCTCAGTATATTTATGATATTTTATTCATCATGATATTATCTATACATTAATTTTATAGGATATCACAGATGAAATACAATTGAAATGGGAAATGTTAAGATTTATAACTTTTCTTTGAGAGACCTCCTTTAGAATACATCTTAATCGTGGAATGATTGATCTTAGGGAAATATCGAGGGAATTAGGATGAAGGGAAGGAATCTAGTATATTTTTTAGTTTGGGTTTTTTCTGAGATATGGGGATCAAATTTTATGAATAAGGGTTGAGTATAGGTGCTCTTTATTAGTGAGGGGAGGAGTCACACAAAAAATTACTTAAAAATTTTCAACAATTTAATGAAAATTTCTTTTGAATGTGTCTACAAATGAATAAAATAGATTTTAGGACAAGATAAGGTCTAAATATCTCCAACCAATAAAACATTGACATGTTTATGTGGCATTATTAAATATTTTTATATTTAAATGATTTTATCTTCATTCCAAACCTTTAGGTAACTATTGTATGGATATTTATTCGTACATTACTAATAAATTTAATGAAAATATATTTTTAATAGTGATAAAAATAATTTTTTAGATTACTATACATTAAATTTATAAAAATACATTTTATTGAAAAATATTCCATTTAATCATCAAATGATTTTCCAAAAAATATAATAATTATTTATTAGGAATTAATTAATAAATTTAAATTCAGGAAAACATTTATATGTAAATAAATAAATATATATATATTTCATAATGTAGAAAATAAAATTCATACCTAATAATAAAATAATTAGGTTGTAATGGTATACTATATAATAGGTTCATTTAGACTTGGGGTTTTATGTAAAGTCATATTTCAAATACTACAATTTTATTTCAAGGAAAAAAAATAAAATATTAGGGTATATAGTTCTTATATATATATGAAATATTCATTAAATATAAAGTTCTATCTTGTGATAAACATAAATTTTTATCATCCCATAAGTGATAACCAAAGTCCTCAACACCATATCCAGTAATGAAACATGATTTTTAATTAGCATTGAGCTTGTACCTTTCATTAGAATCTATATACACATATATCAAAAAACTGAAGACTCATCAATGAGAGAGTCTTATGTATTTTTTTTGAAAAGATCTAATTTGATATAATGTCCAAATTTTTTATAGATGGGATATTTTTTTTATGAGATATGCATCCATATTTGTAGCCACTACCCAAATATTAATGGGTAACCCCAGGTGAAGTCTTATACTTCTAGAACGTTTATTCAATATCTTATTTATCCTTTATTCTAAACCATTCTGTTGTGGAATACCCAAAATAACATTCTCCCAATAAATTCCATTATTAGTATAACATTCAATAAACTATATACTCTAATACTCTCCACCATTTTCATACCTCAAGAATTTCATTTTTGATCCTAAATAATTTTCCACCAGATTCTTCCACTTATGAAACATGATAACTATATTAAACTATATTTTTGGAAAGTAGAACAATAACTTCTTTATTGAGTTATCGATAAATGTCACATAAAATAATGATCATCCAATGAAATGTACTAGTGAAAGTTCCCAAACATTAATATGCACTTGGTCTAACATTAAGGATTTCAGTGTTCTTCATTGTTTTTCCAAGGACACATTGTTTTTCTTTCGCAAGATAAAAACACACATAAGACAACTTTCACCAACTTCAGCTAAAGTATAATTCTGTTTTCTTTGATCACCTTCATACCCTTCTCACTAATGAGTAATTATATACAATTACATAGTTGTGAATCCCCAATTGAATTTTTATTGTGGGTATGTCCATGAAATTTTATATCATAATGTATGGGGGTCTATTATTTACACCATGAGCTATGAGAATGGATACCTAGGAAGGATTCCATAAATAAGTAGTTAAAATGGTGTTAAACCTCTATCATCAAGTTTAAATATAGAAATGATATTCCTTTACAATCATGGAATATATAAGTCATTCTCTAGAATGAGTAAACTCTTACTGTTGGTTTTGATCCATCTGTCACCCTTTCTCATAATCTATAATGGGTTTTCATCAAGAAGATGTACCTTTTGAAAATTCAATGAAACATAATTATTGATGAAAGAATTATCTAGTGATTAATGTAATTATTACCTTTTGTATAAAATTATAGACTTAATAGGGCTATCCACACAAAGTATCTATACATCATTAGTTACTTCAACTACTTTGTTTACTGCATTGGTTTCACACGCCTTCTATTTTTCTCTACCCTACTTATTGAAATGTCCCTTCTTCCCACAAGTCCAGCAAGAAGGAATAGTCCCTTTTCTTTATAACATATATTTCCTCTTGACATTGATCATCCTACACTATTATATCATTGTATGTATCTTCCTCTTCCTTTAATGTTTAGAGCATAACCATTGAATGTACCCAAATCACTTCTCAAAATACCAACACGAAGGATCACGTCTCACACATCATTTAGATTCAACCATGTATTCTGTAAATAAATTTCCATGGATGTCACTATAGCTTCCCTTCCATCAAGAAATGAAGATATTAAAAATAAGTACATACCTTATAATCTTGTGTAATTCATAGCGACGAAAACTAACTTGTCATTGTGTTGAATTAATTGGCTTAATTATAAAAAATATTCACTTTAATTATCTTCATATTTAATTATTGCCACATTATGTATAATTTTTACACACATAATTATTATCATATATATTTTTAAGAGATTTCATTAACTTAATAGTAGTCTTTTTCCCTCTGATGTTGTATAAAATATTTTTCGCTAATGTAAGGATTATAAATCCTAGAACCCATCGATATAGTATATCTCACTCGATATTCTCCATATGTATTGGGTTTTCACCAAAAAAGTGGAAACTGTATATTTTTCTGATAAATGGATTATTTGATCAACATCCTCTAACAATTGGAGTCTGGTCTATTGAAATGGTAAATCTTCTATTTTACTTCTTCTATAACCATAATTAAATTTGAGAACTTTTTCCTCAAAATTCCGAACTCAGGCTCTGTTACAAGTTATAACATAAATTTCATTATTTCTAAATGGTATAAAATTATAGAAAAAGAGTAAAAGGGAGAAAAATAGAATAATAAGAATATCACAAGGAAATATATTAATGTTGTTCATGAATAATCAAAATGTCCATATAGAGGTATAACACTTAACTATTTTGATATAATATTATATGTAAATTATCATAGTAGAAAAACCCTAGCGTAAAATGAGAATATAAAGAAATAGAGTGCAATGCTAAACCCTGTTTTTATAGTTCCATATCTTCAAAAATAACTCCATTGTTCTATAGTAATGGTGGAAGGATATTCTTAGAGCTATAGTATCTGGTCAATGTTTCTATTAACATTTTTCTATCATACCATGTCAAAATCCACACTACTAAAGTACCACTATTAGTTTCTTTGGTAATTATGGGATACTAAAAATTTTCCCAACATTATCCAATGGATTGAACTACACCATTACAACTAAAAGTACCATGGGGTTACACTTTGTGGTCAAGTAAATGTGTATTGAGTATTATGAAACTTAGAAAGCTACTATGAAAGTGTTTAGGGTTTATCTAAAAAGAGTTTTAGATATATTTTCATGGGGTATTACATATGATGTGATACACGGTGACTTTTTTGATCATTTTACAAAAGTGATTTGAAAGATATCCAAAAGGATTTTTGGATATGGTCTAACAATTTATTATATATTATAAAACATAAAGTAAAATTATACTAAGCCTATAATGGTTTAGTGAAAATTGAATATTTATAGAGATATGACCTATAACCATTAGATCATAAGATTTGTTTCGTGATTTTAAGGTATATAATTTTTTATGATACATTGATATTGTATAATGCTGCATTGGAGAAGTCATAGTGTATGGTTTGGTCTTGTTATTTGGAAGTGTTATTAAAGGAATAATATCATCTGTTTCTCATAACACCTTACAATTAACATGGTAAATGGAACAATAAACATTAACTTTCAAATAATATTCCACTAAACTCCACCATTAATATTAATTGAAGAGACTGACTAAATATTAGATTTATTTTCAATAAGAAAATCTAAAATCATAATGAATATTATTTCAATATGTGTTATAATCATGTGAAGATACAATTGAGTTGATTCCATCAAAAATAGAAGTGGTAGTTGAGAATTTTTATTAAAGATATAACTTAGAAATATTTAATTTAGTGACCTTAACATGTGATTATAGTGGAATTTATAAATAAGGGGATCAGTAGGAAGTGTTATTAGATGTAAATAATATTCAAAAATACTTTTTTAAATTTTTAGAAGCTAACCAATGGGTATATTGAAGGCTTGATATTGAAGGATTGATGTTAAAATTTGAATGGCATTGAGGTCACATGAAATTATCTCAAATGTGTATTCGATATGATCAAATCCATTATAATTAATTCTAATGTTGTTTGAGAAGGTTTGATATATTTATAAATTAATTTGAAGTGTTTGAAAGATCTTGAGAATGATTTAATATGTATTTGAGAAAAATGAAAGAATATTTATAAATTTTAGTGTTTATTAAAAACATGACTAAGTATTACAATTTACATACATGTAATTAGGGGACTATGTATGAGGAATTTCATGATAAATCACATCTATATATTTTTTATTCTATATCTATGTTGGAATAATTTGTTAGGAAAGGTACATAAACACATGAGTCATTTATGAATCCTTATAAGTTATCTAGGAGAAACGTTAATCAATATATGAGTGATTACACACTATTTATGAGTAAGTGTTAACCTATATACGTGTCATTTAAACTATATATGAGTGTTTTAATAACTTTTTATGATTTATTATAAAAGGAACAACAACCATATATGTATTTTTTATTTAATACTATTCCATAATCTATAGGAATTTGGAATTAAATAAAATGTTGCATGATCAATATTCAGGATATTAAATTTAAAAAATAGGTTTGTGATCCAAGAGAAAATATTTAGAAGTGTTGAGAGGTGATACACACTAAAATAATTAGTTCCATGTCACATTATATGTATTAATGCACATGTGGAATGATATTTTCAAAATATATTAAATATGAGGATTTTTTGTTACCTTAAATAAGAAATATATACCAAAAAATAAGAGGAATTTTAAAAAAAACTTGACTTGAATTAATTGTGAATTGGATGAGATATCACATTCCACTTAAAATATTGGGTTTCACATAAATAAATCATAAAAACAATATACATAATATTTCTATAAATAAAAATAAAATAGAATATGAGAGAAGTGTGATTCTGAATTGAGAGAAGAACCTTATATTATAGTCATTATGAAGAAAATTTGTGTATTGAAGGAATAATACGACAATTCTAGGATAAATTGTGTATTGAAGAATTTGGTGAATAATGAGCCAATTATATTCTTATATCATAAAAGACAATTTAAAAAAGAAGAAGATAAAAGTATTTTTATCCATCATTGCATCTAGACTCCTGATGAATGATGAGTTAATTTGATTAAATATCATAGTTTGATCAAGTGAAGGAAAAATGGTGACTTATATGTGGTGTTTTTGAACATATCTTGGTGATTTAATACTTATTAATTATGGGATAAGATCTTACTATGTCAATTTTGTGACAACATGAGCAGAAATAAGAATGTCTAATTCTCCCAATTTAGGATAATCTATAAAATACTAGTGGTACTAGTATAAAAATTTCCATTTAAGAACTATGGGATACAATAAAATAACTTCTCACTTATGTTATATAGTAGAGAAGGGATGTTGATTATACTCAAACATGTTAAAGATGGATAATATTTTCCCAAATTTTGTGTATGACTTAAATTTCACTTGTAATTACTACAAATCTATGGTGATAATAATATATGTTTCTCGATAATAGATTCAAACACAAAAATGATTAGGTTTTCTATGAAGAGAAATAACCTTATAAAAACATTTTTATTTATTTTATTATTCTTTCAATGTTATATACCAAGGGGAGGATTGAGTGTAATTTTTTTACATCCACATACCTTAACTAAGATCGAGGTTAGAGCAAAATAGGGGATAAATAATAATGAAATTAAAACTTGATAAAAGTTGGGTACACTGATTCACCACCCCTATAAGTGTCCCTACATGAAAAATAGTCTTTAAAATGGCATTATATCTTACCAGGTATTCCTCTAATTAGATATATTATATTTCCCTAGTTTCTTTACAAGAACTACATTAAGTTCATGTTCGATGAAAAGTAAAAACATCCCTCCGATGGAGAACTTAGATTCCATCCATGTCAGATTTGAAATAATGATTTTGGAAAAAATATTTATAAACCTGAAGAAAAAAGAGGAAAAAAGTAGAAAAGTATTTAAAATAACAAGAAGGATACACAACTGTATAAAGTTGATTAGGATGAAAATATTTCATCTATCATTTTTTAATAGTGATATTTTTGAAGAAACCATCTCAAACTATGAAAGTATGAGAAGGAAAAGTATATTAAAACTATTTATGTATTATAATCTGAAATTTAAATGTATTAGAACAAAGTACATGGTAAAGTAATAAAATATATACTTTTTTAAGGGGATACTTGATGAAAGCTCACAACTAGAATATGAAGTTTAATAAAAGTATGATGTACTAGGAAGGGAATTTAGAATGTGAAATTGGCTTACTAACCTTTTTAAAGAAATGGAACAATTAGTATAACATTTTAATGAATATATTTATAAGAATAAAAAATTAAAATATAAAGATTTTGAGAGAGCTATGATAGAAATTATTCTTGATGAATTCATCTAGGAACAGGTAAATTCACAAAAAAACCTCCATCAATGTTATGTTTTCTCAATTGGAGTTTAATAAAAAAATAACAGTGCTTGATTACTCTTTAAAAGAATAAAAAAATGAATTAATATCAAATAAAAAGGTTAATAAATGATTTCTAAGAAATATTTAGATCATTTGAGGATCAAAATAACACCTTTAACATGAAGTGTCTTGAGTTTGAGGTAAAATTGATTAATTTGAAACCAAAATAAGATGGAACTTCACAAAAAATTCTATAATTCTTTTATTCACATTCATTACTCAAAGAAGAAAAATATTATTGGAAAGAATGTATTTATGTCAATATATGATCTACCTTTTAAAATATCATGAAAAAAATAACTTATTATCCTAGAATGTATGATTTCTCTAATGTTGTCTCATGTGAAAGTGCATGTTATAAAATAAATAATCATTAAAGTGGGTGGGTAAAAATATAAATGAATCAACTAATATACCAAAGAAATATTTTGGAATATACAATGAAATATTACACCCAAAAATTCCTTAATAAATTATTAAATACACTCAAAAATAGCATTCATGTAAATGTAGACAAATTAACTCAAAAAAAGAATGACGTTTATTAAAAAAATTGATTTTTTTAGTATTTTAGAAATAATTAAATTGAATTTTGGAATAATATTACAACATGTGGAAGATATAAGAATCTTGAATTAATTGAAATATTGATGAGCGAAAGAGAAGACTTTATGATAAAATTCAGAATTCATAAAAAAAGAAAAATCTACAAACCATGGATATATTTCGGTTCCTAGAGAATGTAAATTATTATTAATGAAATTGAGGTTACAACATTGAAGAGTGTTGTTATGCCCCATCAATTATTATTCACATTCCTAAAATAAAATGAAGACAAAAAAATTAATATAGGTGATAAAATAATGGGAAACCTCCTTATGAAAAAAAATGTGGAGAATAATTTTCAATAATAGAATAAAGTTGAGAAAAAACACCTAAAATGTATCAAAGGAAAGAAGATATGGATATAAAACCAAAATTAGGGTTCTTATGCTCTGTAAAAAAGCTCCATACCATATACCATTATAAAAAGTCCATGAAAATTAAGATTAAAGGATACATGCAGAATTGAAAGAGAGAATCAATCCAAAAGAATAATAAGAAAAATGGATTGTTTCAAGACATAAAATATGAAGAGATGAATTATTTTATCAATAAAGGTGAAAAACAATTTGGGAATAAAACATGCGAATACTTTAGGAAATAAAAATATTCCAAGTAAGAGTTCCTATCTTTTGGGACATATCAACTAAAAATGGATAAAAAGGAGGAGGAATAAGTAACTGATGAATTCAAAAAGGTTGTTTCACATAAAGAAGTAAAATTTCATATTAGGAATTACATTGTTTATGACACAATAGTTTAAAAAGGATATTTTTAGAATGTAACAAGAATGTTTTCATTCTTTTAAAAAGTGTATTATTCTTCTTCCATGCTAACAGAAAATGTTTAAGAGGATTTCATTAGATAGTAAAGAACAAGTGGATGAAAATTATGTATACTCTAAGGTGACCATACCTATTCTACACAAGAATAAAGATGAAAATTATAGAAAGCCCATGCCACCCATGGAATATCATAATTTGATAAGCAGTGGGGATATTGAATCAGGAGCTCTCCCAATTACAAATATTATAAGGGACAATATTTTTTAATCATTTAAATTATGTTTTCTAAGGCCTAGGGGCCTCAAGAGATATTTTCGTGGTGCTTTAGATGAGTTCTAATTGCCTAAAAAGATTTATTTCATCCTTACGTCCACTATTCCATGGTGGAAACTATAATGGATGGTTTTTTCGATAAGTTTACCTATGAGAATTGGTGAGTTGAAGGGTGTAGGGATATCCATTTTTGAATTTTGGAAGTGGAATTTGGTGTTGGGTGTTCCAATGTGAGAGAAATGGCCATAGTGGTCATTTTTATTTTCTTTACATTTGGTTTTCACCTACTAGAAATGAGAGGAGAGGAAACCACCACACCATAAGGATAGGTGTGGGGGAGATAAATGTTATTAGTGAAGTTAGGGAAGAAAAAATGGTGAACGAAGGCCTCTATTCCATGTCCATCAGTGTGGTAGGATGATAATGACTAACATAAATTCACTAATCCATGTACTATGGTGTGTTAAGGGTCAAAGGACTTAAACATGGGTTTTAAATTCAATAGAATATTGGGGGGGGGGTGTTAGTCATTTTTCATTTGGGGATGTCATATCTCTCTTTGACCAAGGACACCATGGAATTTTTTGAGAATCTACACACTATGGTTGATCTTTTTTGAATTCCTCTATAAAAAAAGTTCAAACAATTTTTTTATTTTGATCATGGTCTTTCCTCTTAAATATTTTCTAATTCCAAGGGCTTTCAAGGATCATTCAAGAAATATTTTAATGTTTTAAACCTTATCAATTCATGTTTTTATTTATTATTCAATATGAGGTGCCATATTTTTCCCTCCCGATTATCCTTTTTGTTATTCCCCAAGAACTATGGAAGTGTAATTCACTCCTAGTTATGGTGGTTTATAATTAAAATTTCCTGATCAATATGATGTCAACAGGTTGCTGGAATAAATTGAAAAGTCATGGGTACTCAACTTGATTTAATTGGATTATAATTGATTAACGTTGTTGATGTTGGAGTTTTTTTAGTTTTATATTTATCTTCTCAAATCAAACGATTCATGATATGTTGTGGAAATTATTAGTTTCCCTATTGAGCCTAGGTTACTTTGACTGATATCTCTTTTAACTGAATGAATAGAATTATCATCATTACTTTCTATTATTACCCCCATTATTTGAATGTTCAATTTTCTAAACTTTCTTTATTAAGGAACACATCCATTAAATCCCATAAAATGATTTCTTGTAAGACTCAAAACTTTAGTAATCCACCAATACCATAATTTCTTTTAATGATTGTAGGTATGATTCATTACATTAGGATTGGTGTTGTAGAGACATGGTTTTTGCGGGAGAGTCCCTTCAACTTATGCATTCCATTTATCAACCCCCTCATCAGATTTTGTGTTTTGAACATATAATACTATAGTATGGTATCTTATATGTTATAATAGGTATTTATTTTGTAACTCATTTTTTATCCAGGTGTATGGGTGATTGGTCCAATGAAATGGGGGTGGGGGTCCTTATATAATTTCTTTTTCCAAGTATCTTCTTATCTTTATGATGGATCCTATTGTCTTGATTAATTTATATCCAACTATTATTCTATTTAAGTATTACATTTATTATGATGAATTATATTTTGAAGTTGAAACTCACTTGTTTATGAATCAAGAATTTGGAAGGTGATCTGGTTGGTTATCCACATTAATTTCACATTAAATATATTTGATAAATTTTAATCTTATGAAAATGATTTGATAGTTATATTTGGATGAAATATATATGAAATATTGGGAAAGAGAATGATCAAGTATAGATAGAGTTATATTATTAACTAGGGAAGTCATTCAATGATGGAGAGATGAGTCAGGTAATTGAATTAAAATGATTGAAGGGATTGCAATTGATTTAAATTGAATTCTGAATAAAAAAAAGGTAACCTAGAAATTTATTTATAAGATATATTATTATATTATTAATTATATTTTTTATGTGTGTAATTGGTAATATATTTCTTTGTTAGTTGTCCCCATTTAAGTTCCAATATGTATTTTAATGTTTAAATAGGTCATTAATGTTTTTAGCACCTTTGTAAGTGATATGCTAGTAGAAATAGCTAGGAATTATCCCCACGATGAGATATTATCTTGTGGGGAAGTCTTAGAAATACATTTGGATTAAATTAATAAACCTTTAAATTCTATTTTTTTATGATTTTATGGAATTGAATATGTTCTTTAGGTTAGTATGAAGTACTAATATCCTTTTATAAGGATGATTTCCTTTGAATCCTTTTATCCATAGGTTGATTCCATAACCAAAAGATGAGTGGAAATTTATAAATACCCTATTATTGAGTGAATTCTAGATATTATTCCAAATTATGGGTGGATTTATAGTTTTTATAGGTAAAGAATCTTAGCATCGACAAAGTTTATTTTTGGAAGTTTACCATTCCATGAGATTATTTCGTGGAAACCTTGAGTAGATTGTGAGAGCCTATATGTTCTCTAGTGAAGGTGTTTTAATGTTCTCTTCATGGGATTAATGGTTAAAAGTGAAATGAAAAAGTTTCTAGTTTAGAAAATGAGAGACTTGGATTTTTTGAGTAAGTTGAGTGTTATCTTGGTTAGTGGTTTATTTTTATAGGCAATTAGGTGTTGGAAAAGTGACAGTCTAAAGGTATAACTAATGTAGGGATCCATTCAAATTTAGTTTTGAATTAGGGTGTAATGAGGCTACAATTAAATCTTATTGAGTATTTCAAGGTTTGGAGTTCTATTTGAGATATATGTCATGGTTTCTGAGTTGTGGTTTGGTGGCTGATTAATCATTTGTTAAATAGACTAGGTTGTTAAAAACATTGTATGTATAAATGAATTTGAAATTTGGATATAGATTTTAATGTCTGTAAAAATTTATTATGGGTCAAATAAATCTAATTAATTTATGAATAAACCCCTTCAAATTTTGATATGTTCATGTTAATGAAATAATAAGTATGTGTATGGGTGAAGCACTATTATTAAGATTGTAATTGATTCTAAGTTCACGGTTGAAGATATATGAAAGATCGTAGGATATTTCATCTGTAAATGACATATTGATTTCATGGTTAAAAAATAACCCCCTTAATGAGGATAATAATGGAATATTGATGTCTATTGAATGGTTTTCCACTTTATCAATTGGATGATCCTTATAAAGTGTTAGGATTACTTTTTTTTACTTTATATTATATTTCACACATAATAATGTTATTGTGGATGATATGATTACCATTATTATGTTGTATTTATGATTTATGTTATGGGATTCAAGAAATTTAAATTTGGGTACTGTAAATTATTGAATTTTGGGTTTATGTTGGTAAGATTATGGAAATGAAGTAGTGATAGTTGATGTGATGAGGCTTGGTTATAATGGCCGCATGAGGTGAATTTTGGTGGTTTGGGTATAATGGTAATCTTTAATTGATTAATTCCTGACATGTTAGTGAGGGGAAATCCTAATTTATAGTTACTTGTTTGAGATTAAAGAGCCTTAGTTGAAAGGTAAAAGTAGATGAAATAATAATTTCAGGGACCTTATTTTAATTATATCATGTTAATTATTTTACCCTGGTATTTTATGGCTGTATTGTGAAGAAAATGGAATGGTTTCATGTAAGGTTAGAAATAATATATTTACGGTTACTCAAGATACGAGATACCACTCCTATTTTTATGATATTCCAAATTTTTGGATCTTTTCCTATGATGTGGGAATACCTTGTGACATGTTAATTGAAGGTGATTCTTGTTAATGTAGTTGATGGGTTATATTTTTCTAGTAATGATTATATTTATCTTCCCTCATTATCATACTTAGCATTTTTTCAATTTTTTATCCCGTCACATTGATTTCACATGGAGTTTTTACTTCAGAATATAGTCATAGAGAGTACTCAAAATGTGATCACCCCTCTATAGTGTTTTTGAGTTGTTTTATAGGATAATTCAAGGGAGAATAGTAGTTATACTATTTAGGTAGTTGTGGTGGAGTATAAGAGCAGGATTAGAGCTTAGGACCCCAGTCTTTAATTTAGTTTTTTGTATTAATTTATGTCCCATGTAGTAATATACAATAATTGGGAAATTTTATATAATTTTCTATGTTCTATGGAGTTTATGGGTAATTATCATCTCTCATTTTGGGATATTCAAAGAGGGTAACACCACCCTCTTTTTATGGATACCCTCTTTTGTAGTCTCCACCCTGTAGCTTATTGAAGGCAGGCTCTATGGGTCATCTATCTCTTTAATACCAGCCTAGGAGGGTAATTAATGGAGAGGGAGGGCGTGGGGGCATGGAAAATCTAGAAATAATGGAATATATTGTTTGAGAGATAATTTTAAACATGTCTTCTATCTATAAGTATCAAGAGAAACTCCCCCATTTTTCCATTATTTATTTTCTATTTATAATAAAATTAATGGGATTTAAGGAGTTTAAGTGAATGAATAATTGGATAAATCTATCACAGTTTGAAAACAAAATAAGTTACTCATTATAGTGTTTTCTAAAAACCACAATGAAGAGGAAATTATTGAATTTCTTAAGGTGTATAAAATATTAAGATAATATCCCAAGAGTTATGTTAATTCATAAAATCTAGAATTCCTAGATACAAAATTTAAAATTTGAAATTGAGGTATACCAATCAAACTTTCAATATTTGTTTTGATTGTTTAAAACATCATTATAAATGGGTTTTTTGGATAGTGATAAGCTGTGATAAAGGTGGAGATTTATCCATCATAAATTATAATTATTTTTATTTGTTTTTTGAGTTGTTATAAGATATTTTACTTTTTGGTAAATATATTTAAATAGCTCATAGAAGGATAATTTGAGAATTTTATCATATAATTAACTCATTCATAGAAAACTTTTATGATTTGATTAAATAAATACTTTTGTTTTATGCACTATTTTTTCCAATATAAAATTAGATTTTATTAACTCAAGGATCATTACTAAGAAAGTGTGTGATGTCATCCCTCTCTTAAAATTAGAACAGGTTACAAATATAAAAAAATAAAGAGAGGAAGTATATTTGAGAATCATAGAAAATTATTTTAGATTATTGAGTTCCATCTTGAATATTCCTTAACATTTATTATAAAAAATATGGAGTAGAAAAGATATTGAAGTTCGAAAAAGTTTTACAAGGAGGATAAATGGTATTGAAAAAAATAAAAGGAGAAGACTAAAGATCCAATGTAAAGTTTATATTTCTCTTTAATAAGGAATGATACCATCATAATGATGATGATTTCAATATTTTTTGGAAACATGTTAAGATATTAGTGATGTTCTATCATCATAAATGAAAAAATAAATCACAGACATATGTTTTGGATGAAAATAATTATATAAAGTATTTTAGTAAAATTTGAGAAGTCAGATTATAAGAAGATTGAAGCCATAAAATTGAAGAAGTGATTATGATATTTTAGTTGCAGTGAGGGTACTGAAAATTGTATAAAATTATTTTTTATAAAATTAAATCCTTTGGTAATATTTCTGATGATTTTTTGAGAAGGTTTGATATATTTCCAAACTCATTTGAAGTATTTGAATGAGTTTAAGAATCATTTCTAAAGGATATGAGAATAATTAATGTATATTTGGAATTTATAGGGGTTACAAAAAATAGGAATAAGTCTAAGGCTATATGTATGATTCATTGGTAACATCTCTATAATTAATCTTATGAAATAAGAAAATCAGCATATGTGTCATTCTATGATAGTGTATGAGTCATTTATGAGAAAATGTAAATCTATTTACGAGTCATATATGAGTAAAATAAATCTATATACAAGTGATAAAAACTATTTATGAGTCATTCTAGACATGTTTATGTGTCATTTGAGTTGAGTACGTGTGAATTACTGACTCCTTATGAGTTATTCTAGAAGGACATGTTGTCATCTACAAACAAGTCATTAAATACAATACCTTATTTCATATGAGTCATTTATGTAGGGAAATTATAAGATTTTTGAGATAAAATAATCTGATATATTTTTAAATAACATTTCAATTAAATGATAAATTAATTTAGATAATGTACAAGTTGAGCTTTATATTGTTAAATATATAGAAAAATTAGGTATGTAGTTCTAACTGGAATATTGGGAAGTTACGAGAGGGGTTCCTTGCCACAAAACGAAGTTCCACAACATATTTCATAGAGCTATGAATATGAGGGATGATATATTACAAGTGTTTAAACCCATGTATTTTTTGTAATGTTAAAGAGAATAAATATCCCAAGTGTTAATAAGGATTTGAAAAAAGAAATGATTGGATTGGATTTAATAAGATTTGAATGATAGATCATCTATCATGAAAAATCAAGGTGTTTCTATATCTTAATCATGGAAAAAATATTCATGAGTTTTCTATAAAAAAATGGAAGGTACATATGAGAAGAAGATGATTAATATTTGGGAGGAAAATCTTATACTCTTTTCATCATGAGGAATATCTATTTATTAAAGGAAAAAAAATTGATGAATCTAAAATCACCTCTATATTAAAGAAGAAGAAAGAAGATCCTATGATATCCCCATATCATATAAGGTGATTGATAAGAGATCATGTAAAACCATGACACATATCTGGTTCAAATTATGTATAGTTTTTCTATAAAAATTTTGTTTTTCTTGTCTGTGATGTTTTAGAGGCCTAATAATGACCTAAAAATGATTAAAGGGAAAAATAAAGTGTTTGAAGCTTAAGTGATGAAAACTGTAGAAAATGAATGGAATAAAAATTTCTTGATTCCATGAAAATGGTGGGTAGAGGGGAGGATACCATTACCTCAAAAACTAATTTTGTGAAATATATTTATTCCATGAATCCATCATGTGTAATTTTTTTATCCAGTTTTTTATTAATTATTTATTTTAAGGGGTGTTTTGAAATATGAAAGAGGGTTATTCCTTAGAAAAAAGTGTTATATTATTCTACTCCCCATTGGCTCTCTTCTCTTCAATGTAGAGTTCTCCCATGTTTCATTGTAAAATTTCCCTTCATTCATTTCGATTGGTATCTTGAAGAATGTCTATCAGTCTGACTCAGTTTCTCTCTTTAATTTCTCATGGTTTTATGTGATATCTCACCATATTTTGTCTAATAAGACCTATTTCAATTGTATTATTATAATTTTTGGATTTTTACCATTTAATATTGAATCATGTTCTTACACTTGATGGATAGAAATCTATAATCATACGGTATATGGTTTAAATATATAATAAAAGTTTTAACATGGCATTCATGCTAATATTACCATGCATTCAAACTAATATTAAAAATTATATTCCATTATATATAAATTATGGAATGGAAGCACTTTATAATATATAGAAAATATGGTATCATCTAAACTGGGACTTTAGTCACCACATTTTGTGTTTATTCATTGCGATATAAATTGGAAAATTAATGGAGGTACTAGGGGTTCATAAAAATGAATAACTAGACTCAACGGTAATGTTTAGTATTTCTAGAGGATGCTCTAGGATCCAAGTAAAGTAATTATAACCGAGTAATATTTAGAATGAATTTAAATAATTGTTAAATGATTTTTTAAAATTAATTATCTTCCTTATAAATGTTTTGGAGTGAATTTGAGAATTCTATGATAGAATCATTATGGAACACAGGTTTGAGTTCCTTAGGGTGGTCCCCATTGGAGTTGTTGTGACACATGATTTGTGTTGGAGTTAGTACCCTAGAAACAACTATTATTTGATTAATATAATATTCATAGTGTTGAATATTAATTTATATCTTATCACATAATGATTTTTCATCATTATGAAATCAATGTTATAATAGCATAGGGGTATTCATAACATTGAAAGGATATATCTATTCCCAACTATGATAAGAATCTAAAAGTGCTATGATAATATTTTTAAATATTTCTTCTATAGATGGATGATATCATTTGATAGAAAAAAATTTATATTGGCTATTAGGGATGGAGACTCATAGTACTTTTAGACACTTTCTCATGGTGTAAACCCTTGATAATTTTCAAACTAGAATATTATGTGAAAATTACCCACCAATAGAAAATCTACATTTATATGTTTCATTGGATGTTCCTATTTGCAGACAACTGTAATAGTCTTTAAAATTGAATATTATTGTTAATATATATCTTGATTTATGTACATTTATTTATTTATAGAAACAATTATGAAATATTCTTATGGTGAGGTAGGATAAATTGGGTGTGTCACAATGATATTACATTAATGAATAACATGAGAAATGATTTTTAACATCTATTTTGTAAGTGAAGTTTATATCTCCATCCCTTTAATGGGAATGGAACAGCTTAATTAAATCCATGTCAATGGTGTTCTATAGGAATGTTTATTTAGGAAAATTTAAATATAGAAACA
The DNA here is from genome assembly GCA_963277665.1 of Viscum album. Taxonomy (NCBI): domain Eukaryota; kingdom Viridiplantae; phylum Streptophyta; class Magnoliopsida; order Santalales; family Viscaceae; genus Viscum; species Viscum album. The sequence goes on along the minus strand of OY728137.1, from coordinate 1,232,703,677 downwards.
TCAATTACATTGTTGGATGACACTAGTATGGAACTTGATTGATTAGAGATACTGTGGAAAGGGATTATATCACACAGGGTGGGTTCCTATGAGGTTATATGTCATTTCAACATCCAGATCATTACGTATATGAGACATGGCGTATTTTTAGATACTAACTATGGAAATTTGGAAGTGTATCCTAATACAAATTAGAATGGGGCCTAGAGGGTAACACTCTATGTATTTCTATAACCTCCATTAAATTCAATATGAATTTAGCATATTTAATAATTATTTTTCCCTTACATGGTTCAATAATTATTCTTTTTTTATCAAATCTATTAAATTACTATTTATTCTAAATAATATTACCTGTGTCGATTTTTAAAAATATATTTATTCACCAGGTATATATTTATTTAATTATGTGAATATATGATATTTATTTATCTATAATATATTCAAAAGATAAGAAATATTTGTTTATTTGGTTAAGAAAAAATTTATTAAATATTTATTTTCTGATATAGTGAATATAATATTTATTTATTTATCTGAAAATAATTTTGTGACATTAATATATTTAAATAAATAGACATTATTTAGAGTCTGATAAATATGATGGGGAAATAGATGAATGAGATTAATAGTCTGGTGATAAATGATATATTTAATATTATTGGAGTAAATATTAATTACTTTATTCAAGGAATTAAGATTTTTGTATCCATGGGATTCATTTAATGTCAAGTAAAAAAAAATAATATGATTTTTATTTTGACATGGGGTTCATCTAGGATTAAGAGAGTGATAAGGGACCATGTGTAATTATTTATTTAGTAACCCTAGGTTTATAAATACATGAATATATCAATTTATAAAATTAGCTAAGTATATCCACTATTATGCATAATGATTTCTAGAGGGAATCCTCTAAAAACATAGAGATATCTTCTCATTGAATTATCTCATGAATGGAAAATAATTATTCACTATTACCCTCTTTGGTATAGATATAACTAGAGTAATTACTTCTCACCATGAAGGATTCTACTGTGATTAATGATGATTTTCACAATCTATAGAATCATCCATGTTATAGCCCAAATAATTCTATGATGATGATATGGTGTTCATGGAATATGTTTCAATCAATGTTATAAGTAATCTGTCCTTGATTACTTTGATGCAATGATGATAAGATAAGAGGTTTCAATCAAATCATCGATGAATAAAGAATTTAAACATGTGGTAATTCTTTATCTTAACTCAATTTTTTTTAAATTATATGTGATGATCCTTTATTTTGGATTCTAATGTTGCCATTTCATCTAGTAATAAGGATAAAATATTAAGAAGTTTATGAAAAAACCATTGTTCAGAATGGGATCGACTGTCTCCACTATTCCCCATAACTTTCATGTGGTATAAGAAGAGTCACATAATAATTTATAATTATTTTTTGTTTGTGGTGTGATATACATGTTTTTTCTATGTTTAACTTATATTCATTCATTAATTTAATATGACAGTCAATATTAAATGATCATTCACCTTGATATGATCAATAACACAGAAATAACATATGAGGAATGACTAGCGGTTCCATCGGTAGGTGCTTAAGGTTCTAGACGGATGACATAGTTATAAGACATGTAACTAAAAAGTGAACACTATATAATGAGGTTCTCCAAATCTATATAAGACTAGGGATAAATGGATGACCACATGGAAATCATCTTCTAGATCAATTAATACACCACATGTTGATTGTCTAGAAAAACATGTGTTTTTTAGGGGCTATGTGTCGTGTGACCTTTTTACACGCCGTGTAGTTCTACAAGGTTAACCCATTGATTTCCATGGAAACTAGGTGGTAAACATATGAACCACAAGATTCATAAATACTTAAAGTTGTTCAAATTATAAATAATTAGATTATCTTCCTTGTATCTCACATACATACCATATAACTCATTAATTATTACAATGTGTACACACCCAGCAACCCGAGATTGTGCTGTGTAGACACATAAATAGGTATAAAGGGCGTGTAGCTCATTAGTGAATTCTGTGTAATCACCCAAAAATCTAAATAATTAAATTTCATGATTAATTAATTAGTTTTATTATAAATAAACTATACTACTATCTTATTAGTTATTATTGTATAATAAGGTTTTTATAGTATTTAAATGCACAATTACTTTTTCATAATTAATTATTTATAATGGATGGAGTATTTAGTACTACAATTTAAATTGGTACCCATCGAATTTATCAACACATGTCAAATTATTATAAATTCTTCTTTTCTTAAAAGAAATTATGAAAGAAAATTAACACTGCCTAACCAAGAAACATGCTATGTATATCAACATTCCATGTGAGTATTTAACCCATGACTAAATATGATGAATTTGGATATATATTGTGTTTCCTCCAAGTACACACTATTTAATTATTTAATTTAAAAAATATATTTTTTTAATTTAATTTTATTAAGATAATATGTTGTAATTTATTGGATATTTATGACAAGATAAAATGAATGAGTGAATGAATTAATTAATAAGATAACTAATTGAATTAATTTGAGGTGATTTTATCTTAACAAAAGAACTAATTGAAGTGAATTATAGGTTGCGTAGAAATATATATTTGGAGAATGTGTGGATGGCCATGAGCTTAAACTGATCAATTTATACATTTGTTATAATTTAATTTAATTATTGTTGCCTAGGTTTTGTAATTATTATTTAATTAAATTAAAATGAGGGCATATGAGTCATTGTATCCTCAATTATATAATGGAGTGCATGCCTATAGTTTCTTTTATATAAACATCATTAAAAATCTATTGCTTCCCCCACCTTTATGCGATTAAAGATTTTATAATGGATATAGCTCCCAAGTGAGTAGAGGTGGTTCAAGATGCAGTTGGGGTGAAACAAACATAGGAGTTACATTGAAGTACTAGTTGATTAGTGAAACTCAAACCAAGTTACAGTTAAAAGAGTTTTCCGTATATCAAGGGTTAGTTTATAACTCACTAGATAAAATAACCATTAGATAAGATCATGGGAATTCTACATTTATTATTTTATTTCATTTAGTTTCATAGTTTTTTATTTATGATTATTTTTATAAATCAATTAACAAATTCATTAACAAGAATAAAAGATATAATTAAAATAAATTTAATTATGCATAAATTTTATCTTGATTTCTTTAATCACTTAAGTAAAATTAAATTAATATTAATAATCATGAAATAAATATAATATTCCCTATTTATATACAAATAAAAATCCCTAAACATAAATATTAAGTCAGAATATCCTTTAGCTGACTATGTTAAAAACACACGATAGTTTAAAATGATTGACTGGCCCATGTCAGGGTGCTTCAAATCATTAAGAAATTTTTTATTTTAGTTTTTTGGTCAAATTAACCCAGTTCATATCAGGGGTTGAATACCCAAGTAGGACTCAGTGTAAATAAGAGACTAAACATTGAATAAATTCCTATACAAGATTTCAGGATTAAAGAGTCCACTCAACATATAAATGAGTCACGAGTTAATATAGTTGTAAATTTACAACATCCTAAAACACTTCGAATAACATGTCAGGCATGATTTTGAGTTATGTGAAGGGGAATAGGGATCTGTAAAACTCAAATATCTATTTGATAAAATATTATAAAAACATGTATGTTGGATATTGAGTTTTTACAAAATAGTGAAAAACTAATAAAAAATATTTATTACGTCAAATAATTTAGTATTAATGATAAAAAATTTAAAATCACTCTTTTTTTATAATATAGTTTGGAAAGAAAAATCATCATAACATTGTGATACATCAAGACATAGATCATATAACTACAAGCATATAATTCCAAGGGTGGTGTAGTTGTTTAAAAAATTGATCTACTTTATGAAAATTTATTTTATGTGTTAGTACCCCATATACATGTTCATCTACCCCATACATGAACTAAATGAGGGAAGGATTCCTACAATATATACATTGGGATTCCTCAAATATCTGTTGCATCGTAATATTTGTTATTTTTTGATAACTAATAAGGAAACAAAATGAAACAAATACATATAACCATACATATCACATCTTATCTATTTATAATGGAAAAGGGTGTTTAGATGAATATGATTTATACTTCAAAATATTAGTGTAAAATAGAAGAGGTTATTTATCTATTTATCCTGTCACCAATATATTTAAGTGAATTGATAAATTAGTGATTTTTGGTCTTCCATTTAGATAATAAATATTCAATTAATCTCGTAAAAACATCTATTACATATAGGTTCTACTTATTCATGTTAAGATATGAACAACTTAGTAATATTTTAACAAAAATTCACTTGGAAAATAATTATTGTGGGGAAACTAAGTTCCACAACACTTATAGTAAAAAACATGAAATGAATGGTTGAATATAATAGGAATATTTTTAGTAAATGGTTAATTTATAATGAATTTTTATTCGAAAAAATATTTATAATTAGTGTAATGAATTTTTGGTTATTTTCTTTAAATGTGTGAAGTAAGGTCATTAGAAAATAACTCTAATTAATTAAAGAATAAATCACTAGTTTAGTTCTATTTATAAATATATTACTTATATTATATATTGTTTATATCTAACATATTAGGTATTTAATACATTTTTATTTTATTAAAATAACCATATAACTGATGTGTATTCTACCATTGATTAAATAAAGTGAGATTCTTATGAAAATAATCAGAAGAACAAAAACAATAGATGGAAGTCTATTGTATTCTCATAGAAGCATAAGAATGATTATTACTATGTCATTTGTGAGAATCATGTGACTTCAAGAAGTAAAGTTGAATTTTACCAAAGTCTAAAGAGTGTGATTCATATGCCAAAAGTTATAATTTCATAACTATTTATTTCCCAGTGGAAACATTATAGTTAATTTTTTTTATTATTTGTTACTTATACATTTATCTTAGTGTTCTATATGACACAAAGAGACATTATTTCTTTTGAAATTAATGTTTTTATGGTATTATACACATAATTTAGATTTTGGTAATTCAATAATAATTGATATTAAATATTGGAAATATATAATTAATATAATTTATATGATTCATACCAAATTATGGAAAGATAATACTTTATCATGTAAATCAAAATAATTTTTTCAAAAATTTACCAAAAAAATTATTTAATCTCTTTATAGATTAAAACCCTATATGTATTTTCAACATATTCACTTAATGATTTAAAAAAATAAATCTTTAGAAATTAAGTTATTCTATTAATCTATTAGAATTTATTTGGAAACATGGCATGGATAATTCTAAGGTAAATCTAGAGGTAATTTCAGGTACTTTTTTAAATTTCATTATGAAATTTTATGAATGATTAATGACTGTAACAAATAAAATTTGTAAAAAATATATGATCCTTTTGGTTGGTCTTATGTAGAGTATCATAAACAAATATTCATTTATCATTAAATATTGACTAAACGTTTTGTTAAACTCACATTTCCGTTTTCACATCATAGATATAGTGATTGTACAATGTACATCAATAAAGAGTCTTATAAATATTGAAACTATTTCATAATTCCTTTATAGACATGTTTCAAAATATAGATGTGGAATAACTAACCATATATTAAATATATTAAATAATGGATATATTAACATTTTTGATATAAAATAAAATCTATTATGTCACATCCTTAGGTGGTTTTATGAGATCCATTTATAAATCTTGTGAAAGCTTTAAATATACATCATAAAAATATTAGGTGCATCTCAATTAAGGATCATATTTCCACTAAGGATATTAACATCCCAAGGTAGAATTTTTTTTAATCATACAAAATTTATTTTTATGTTTGATGTTCATATTTTTTAAGATAGTGGAAATAATAAATACTTTAGTGGAATCTTGGATATAGATTCACAATTTTGTATAAGAACATTAAACTGCATATGTGTTAGTGGGAGCAATTGTTCAAGAGGCACATACTACATAGGATAGATAGAACCATGGTGGTGGTTTTATATCCAGCATAGTAGGTGATATATTCATTAACACTAATTAATAATATAGAGATTAGAAATTTTCTACTAGTTATAATTGTAAAAAATTTATGAATTAAAAGTTTTATTCCTGGTAAAAAAAATCATTATGTATTTCTATTGTTTATATAAATCCTTTTGAGGGTATTCAATATAAAAAATACATATAAGGTATAAGAAAGGAACTGACAAGGATTTAATATTTACATAAAGACATCAGGATTAAATCCATTTTACTTATACCTTTCATTGTTATTATGACCATTATATTAGGTACTAGATGTCAAGGCCACCTCCCTTGGAGGAAACATTATGAAACATGTTTATGTGATGTGATAAGAAAGGAATGTGACATAAAATAAACCCAATAAAGATTAAAAGTTTCAAGGATCCATTTTTGGGTTGAAATAAGTATAATGATCATAGTATACTTTTTTAAAATTAAATGTATCTATTGTATACAAGAGGTTAGTGGGAGAAATACATTTTTCTATGAAATGTATTTTGGACAAAATATGGAAAATAGATGATTTTCCTTATAGTTATATAATATTAATGAATTTCACTAAAAAATTACATAAGAATAAACCCAATTTCTAGGGAACATTAATTATAAGATTGGATTTAGGGGCCTCTTATTACAAGTGAAACATCTCATTACCTTTTGATCATGTACTTATTGACTATTGCTTTGTTTTTTATTTGAGTTCATTTTAATCCTTTTGAGGATATAGATAATTTCTCATGGAATGTAACCAACATTTTTTATATGAATGTTTTTATGAATTAATTGAGTCCATGTGTAAATTCTTAAGGGTTTTATAGGGTTCATTTTTTGGGTGTAGAGTGATTTTGAGGGTTTTGGGTGTTTCTAGAGGATTCCAAACCTGGATGACAGCTATAAAAAAATTATGCTGGAAATATTATGTTTATGAAATAAATTTCCTTCTAGCTACAAATTAGGAAAATAGATTACATCAAAAAATTAATTACATCATAAAAGAATGAATTTATGCTATATATTTATCAATAAAGATTTTAACACATGGAAATGACTTTATCGACATATGTGAAACTAGATGAATTTATTCCATAAAACATTAAATTATTATTTACATGCATCATGACCAATAGTTTTTTCATAGTTCAACTAATTTATTTAATAATTCAATAGGTTATCCTCCAGTGAACCCTAGGCTTCCACCTATGAACAATGAGTGACTTATTCCCTTTCAGACATCTTGTATTGGAATTTAATACCTAAGGAGTACCCTCAATATAGTTATATTTACCTTTTTATAACATTCTTTGAAAGATGTATTATTTTATTTGGATGGTTGAATCAACATTTGATCTTAATGCTTTTTATCTAAGACTTTTTTGTTTGTCTCCTTCACCTTCATTCTTCATTTTCATTTTCCCATTATTGGTGTTGTTTTTATCACTAATTAAAAGGTATATGTTTTCACATGATTTTACCTACAATTGAAACCTTTAATTTCTTTATGTTTTAAAATTAGTTTATAAATGATTTAAAAACATATATTTGAGATGTTTTATTATTGATTTTTAAAAAGGCATCATTATTGGAGAAACCCCCCAATTTCAATAGGATTTAAATTTTTAAGTGGATTTGAGAAAATTTATGGCTTTATTTGGTAAAATCGGTTTTATTAAATTTTTATACATGATTTAAATTTAAATATGATTTGAAAAGGCATGAATTGATGAAAACCTATGATTTTATTTTGAAATGAGAAATCCATGTTAAAAACTGAAAGTGGGAAATAGTATTTTGAACTGATTTGAAATAATTGATTTTCCCATGATTAAATGATTGATCAATTAATTAATATGTGATCCTATGTTATACGGATAATAATTATAGTATCTAACCCCCAATAACTGTATTTACAATGACATCATAGACTTAAATGTATTGTGCGATTTTTTTATTCAATGGTGAGTTGTGTCCCAACGACACAAGTCATGGGACATGTGCACACATTAAGCCAATATCAATTATGATTATTGTTTGGATACAATTAAAAAAAACTAGCATACCACTTTGATTAATACAAGGTGGTATGATATACTACATTTTAAGATTACATGACATTGATTTATAGAATTATTTTATTTATACCAACTACTTATTTAAATATTTTATATAAAATGACCATTTAATAGAGTTTTGATACATCTATCATATTTTTATTATGAAAGGATGTACATTGAAAATATGTGAATTCAATATTATGAATTGTTTTATTTATATTTAAATCATATTCTGTTTAATTGTAATTGGAATTATTATGAAACACTCTATGAGACCCTATTGGGATTTAAAACTCACACCCTACCTTATCTTCGGCTGTTTGTAGATTATCTTAGGTAGTGAACCTTTTCGTGATATTAGTATACAATTATATTATCTTGATAGAAACGAGGTTTGATTGATGGGAAATTGGAGGTAATTGTGAGTGAGTCCCTAACTATTTCTCAACATAACGAGCCTTAAGTCACCATGGGTGTTTTAGAAAAGTTTATTGGTTTCAGGTTTCTTCCCAACTTATGATATGAGTATGTTGAAACCTAATTTTGAGTTTTTCTTGATGGAATTTATAATCCTACTACTATTGTTTGAGTTATTGATTTGTGTATCCTTTATTAATCTTTTAGTGTTTGTTATTGATGTTGTGTAGCATGACGAATCTGAGAAGATTTTGGAATATGTTGTAGGTGTAACACCCCAAGAATTTACAATATTTTATGTGTATAATAAATTTTATTTTTATATATATTTATTTATATGAAACACCATGTTAATATTAAACTACACATAATAATTAGTTGTATTGCATTACAAACAAGACCGAGTTTTACAGAACAACAATATATTATTAAAATATTATTGTTTAATATAATAAGATATAACATAGCCAATACGTTGGCGGTTATGAATATTATTATATATCTTATAAAAATACATGGTTTAATTTATTGGTTACAAATGAATATAGGAACCAACTAAATATATAAGAGATTCTATTATAAAAAATTATTTGTATTCTCACTAAGTCCTTTTATATTAATAAATTAAATTAATTACTATTAGTTAATTATATTAGTTGGAAATATACATTATATATTTAATAAAATATTTTGATATTCATCCAATATATTTCATAGGCATAAGATAAGAACAAACCTAATTTTATTCATAAAAATCAATATTTTTTAAAAGGTATTTTCACCAGCTTTTAATAGAAAACCTATTTTAAATCCAATTTTAAAACATTTATAAATTATATATGTTAAAATATAATTATTATTATTTTTTTAATATAATATTTTACTTTGGTTGATTTTTGGTATTTTTCTGATAAGTTTCATGTTTTGATGAATAATGATTTTATTTTACATTTTAATTTATTTTTTTGTCTAAATAATTTATAATGATAAATTTTATTTCTAGTTAGTTTTAAAGTATAATTATTTCAAATTTTTAAAAGTTAATTTAATATAGGTCATTAGAATAAATTACCTATTGAATAAGTATACAAATATATTTTAGTCTTATGAAGGTTTTTACTTTAAAAACCTGTATTCATGGCCGATTTTTGAAATTAAATTTAAATTATTTTTTCCACTTCTGTGTTTTGAAATTTAAAAAATGGATTCCATATTTTTAATAGTAAGTTCTAAATTTAGTAATTATATCTTTCTTATTTTGGGTCAAAATATGAATAATAACTTTAGTATTTTTTAAATTTCCACGGTTAAGGGTAAATCAGATAATTAAGGGGAAAAATAATATTATACGTATTTTAAACATTTCCTGAAATTTTTCCTAATTTATTTATATAATATATTATCAATGAAAATCACCTTTGGGCCGATTTTATAGTGTCTTAGAGCCACTTTAATTAATTTAATGATTTTATAGTATTTTATTCTAAGGGGAGTCCAATATGCCACACACATGTTTTTAAAACTTATTAAATTTTTTATATATGTTTATTAAGAATACATATTTAATAGCAAACATTAATTGAAAATATAAAATTTATATCTTCATCATGAAAATTTATTTTTAATTTTTATCTAAAAAATAATTAAATTAAAGGCTTACACAATGAGGGTGATATAATTGTTTAATTAATAGACTTATCAAATAACTGTTATAAAAAATAATAAAATAAAAACAATTTAAAATAATTGATATAATCCATGAATTTTATAGATTAACTATACATATTAGGGGTCTATTAAAGTTTTTATTTTTAAATTATCTTCTTTATTGATGTTTTTTAAACAATTCAATAAATTAATATTGTTAAAATTGACATTAGTGATATTTTAAAATAAATAAAATGAAATTTAAAAAAACATTTAGAAAAATGATATTTATAAAGTTTAAATTTTTTTTCCATAACTCCTTTATGATTCATTTTTCATTTCAAAGTAACTATTTCAACCCCTAACGAGTAAAAAGTCAAGTTGTCATGGTATGATTTAAAGGGATTAATTATGAGTTTAAACCAAAATATAAGGGTTAAACCATGACCTAAAATTTTAAAAAATTTATTGGATGAATATTATTTGATGTTTATCACCTTATTATTTAATTTTAGTTATTTGATGGACATTTTTCCATAAAAATTACATATATATTATTTAAATCAATAATAGTTAGAATATGTCCCTCTCTTTGTATTTAATATATTTGATGTGTTCACATAGGGAAAAATTATGATATGAAAAAACCTGAAAGTCTATTTAGATCTTCATGAAATTATTTTAATTATTTAATTTTATTTATAATTTTAAAAAATTATATAATTACTCTAAATGCTTCTTCAATACTAAAAAATATTTTTTTCATTAACATAAAAATAAAATAAATTATTATAAAAATATTACTTATCATATATCAAGGATTAATTAACATATATATTTAATTTAATATATATATTTATTATATTATATATGTGTTAAATCACTATATTTTAATTCCCACCTTTTATTGGTGTATTGGAAGTCAGATTAAATGAATAGTATCGAATTTTACAATAATGATACTTTATTGAATTAATATTTTTTAAAATTATTTAAAAATAAAAAAAACAAATAACCACCACTGTGGTATGATATGATCTAAAATTTCCTCTTATATTCATTTATACCCCATTTCGATGTTTTGGGATCAAGAATATCATTATAATAATTTTATATTTTGAGGACTTCCAAAATTTCCCCCCACCTCAATTATAAAAGAGAACCTACTCCCTCACTTTCTCACACCAATTTTAGCCATATAGCTCAACTAAACCTTCCCATTTCTATCATAAAATATTTATCCATGTTATTTAAATTTTTTCCTTCCTAAATTCCTACCATAGATAACATTATAATATATTAACGGAATTCCACCAAAGAAGAGGTAACTATCTTTATCGACTCTTTTCAGTTTGTTTCTTCCTCCACATAATCTTAATATATTGTTTATAAGATAAAGTAAAAAATATAGTATAATATATATTTTTTGAGATTCTATTATGATTATGGTAAAACCATATTCCAACTTTTATCCATCATACAAAAAACAAAATCACCGCATGTGCCTACGTACGACTTACCGTCTCCAGCCATTGTGTGATCTGTTTTCATCACCATTTTATTTGGATGCAATATAATGATGAAAATAATGGAAATATATAATAAATATGACATGAAATTTTTTCTTTAAAATTTATATATCATTCAATCCTTTATCCTTTCATCATTATAGGAATGATATCGTCGCTCTTGCGTACGTACGACCTACCGTCTTCATGACCTGTTGTGATTTATTTTCCATGTGAACCATTAATGAACGATTATAAAAATATATATAATGAATTAATATTATATCAACTAATTTATATCATTCTAAGGATGAAATAACTATATCCTATTTACAAGAACTAGTACATACATGAAAAAAATTTATAAAAAAATGAAGTATCTGACACCCGAAACAAGGTTAATAACGAAATATTATTAACAAATGGGTGATAAGATTATATAAAAGGACCATATATGGTATCATAAATATATATATTTTTATTTAATAAATTACTAACATGCATTAAACCATGATATAGGAGGATAAAATATGTTCATTTAATGTTAAGCCCAAGGTAAGGGATTTTCATATCACTTTTACTTCGGTGAGATATGCCTTATTCACCCCTTATTTATTTTGTGTGGTGTACTACCCGTTTGATATATCAGATCATGAATATCTTTATCTATATGATATTAAATGTTTAATTTGATAATTATTTGGCATTTGTTTCCAATATTTCAAAGTGGTATACGACTCTTTGAATTCAATATGTATTTCTAAATAGATTGTTTGATATATAAGGAATTATTTGGACTGGTATGACACTAGTTAAGGACCATTTAATGAAATACATATGTGTTTAGGTATGGTTAGTGAAAAATCCTCAATGCATCAGTAGTCTATTGAGATGAAATCTGTTGGCAACAAACCCTTCGAGTATGTTTCTAAGCAGAATAGATGGGTTTGTACCCAAAGAATTAAAACATATTCTGAAAGGTCTTGATGGAAGTGGTTCATTTAACAGATATATGACATCCAATAGTTAATAATTTCCATTATTTAAATTTTTATTTATCTATGATATTTTTTGTTAACATATCTATGGATACATTTAATTCATAGTTAATTTAGAAAATGGAATGTCATATATGTTTTTTACCTTTCCATATTGATTATGCTTTATCCAATTATTTAAATGGATTGTGTTACAATTATTAACTTTTACTTATAGATATATTATCATTGATTCATTATTTATTCCATTTTACATACCCTTACTAAGAATTTCATCTCACCCTTATTATGTTTCTTTTCACCATGACTTAAAGAATAAATTTTTTAATGATATTTCAAGGATGTAGTGATATAACTTATTTTATGATTTATTTTTTTCCCAATGTATTATTGGTATCATGTATATACTTTGGTTTTTAAAAAATTCCAAACTATTTTTTCATTTGTGATTTGATTCCTTATAATCATGATAATGTAATAAAATAATACATCGGCTTTAGAATTCTAAGGTCTGGGCGTCATAGTTGGCTTCAAAGGATTTTTAGTAGAATCTTTTGGAATTAGATTGAGTAAATCATAAATTAGAAAACATATAATTATTATTGACTTTGATTATATTTCTATGTATGGGAAATATTCCTATATATTTGGTAATACCAGGGGTAACCTAGGTTAAACCTATGGATTCATAGATTTATAAATTTCTATTATTTATAAAACTATAAAGTATTCTTCATTACTATACCACTGTGATTAGTGTTTCCCACTTTGTACTTTGTGTGTTGGTCCATTGTTAGAACCAGAAAAGTTATAAAAGTAATTTTTATATATCTAATGATGAATATACTATAAAAGAAAAATGAATAGAAGGATGTATTAAAAAAATAAGATGTTGAAGCATAGTTAATGGTTTAATAATGTAGTAGAGTAATTAATGTTATTGTTTATTTTGATTCAAGAATTATTTCATCAATGGTGCTATGATAAAGTACAAATGAGATATATAAGTATTTTTCTATAGTACTTCTTCTTTAATGATTTGGAAGAATTCATGTTTTCATTAAGGTTTTACTATGATCAAGGTATTCAAATTTTTTCTATGTGACAATAATTGCTACATTTTTTTGGACAATATAATATTCAGATTGATTTTGAAAATTTAGAGACCTTTTAGACTATTAGTTTATATAGATGAGTCTTATGGTTGGAATGGATCAATTTAAACATTGGATATATTTTTTTTGATGTTAAAGTATGATTAATCGTATTGGATAACCTGTGCTAACCATTTTGGTTTTGGTAAACATTTAAAGTCTGAAATAATGACTTATGTGTATTATTATTCAGAAAACTGTTTCATGCATGAAAAATTCATCTTAAACATTCATTTCATGGTGTTTGGGATGAAGTAAAAAATAGATCAAATCATACCCAAAGGATGATATTATGTTAATAACATGGTAGGTAATCTAGTAAGTTTATTTTCTAAAGTGATTATCTAAAAATTAAAATAATCCATCAACTCTAAGAAAATAATTTTGAAGAAAAAAATAGTTTTTTCTTTTATTACTATGACATCAGTGGTCTTTTAGCTGATAAAAATTTTACGGTTTTTTGATGGTTAAATTTCTAAAGACGATATTTTCTATCACTCTCCGTCAATACTTGATAGTTAGATTTATCTTCCATGTCCAGGTTTTCGATTCCCACTAATGTTATCCTATTAAAAATCATAACTTCGTGGTGAAATTATCATTTCCCTTTCCCTATTATTAATAAGTTGTTGTATAAACCCTCTTTTTGATGTGGGTTTCCCACAAAAGAATTTTCAAGTATCGACATTAGATTTGTGAAGTGCAATTTAAAATTATGGGGATGCAATATAATTAATGTGTGGAGAATATAACACACCACGACATTACAATATTTAAATTTTTTAATAAATTTAATTATTTTCTGTCTTTCTTTATACACAACACCGTGTTAAGCTTACACAACAGACAATAAGAAGTTGTCTTCTGTTACATTCATGTCCATGTTTTAATGAACAGATATATTATTAAATTATTAATATTTAATATAATAAGATATAACCTTGTTTTTAAGTTGATAGTTATGAATAGTATGATCTAACTTATGGAAATTTAGGGTTCAATTCTTTTTTTACAAATGAATATACGAACAAATTGAATATATAAGAAAAGTTTTTATAAAGTTCTTTTTTTGTTCCCACAAAACCATTTTGTCTTAATAAATTAAATTAATTTCTATTTCTGAATTATATTTGTTAAATATATAAATTATAAATTCAATCCAATATTTTACATTCATGCAATAAATTTTATAGTCATAAGATAAGACCAAACCCAATTTTATTCATAAAACCTATATTTTTATAAAGGTGGTTTTACCACCTTTTAATGGAGAACCTAAATTGAATCCATTTTTTGAAACATTTATAAATTATATATATATAAAAACTTATCATTTTAAATAGGAATATAAAAATTACTTTGGATTAATTGTTGGTATTTTTTTTATATGTTTCATGTTTTTATGAATAGTGATAACATATTGCATTTTAATTCAAAATAACTTTTTCATCTAAAAAATTTCTTGTGTAAAATTATATTTTAAATTGGTTTTAAAGTATAATTATATCTATTTTTTATCATTAAATCAATTTTATGTCATTTTAATCAATTTTACATTGAATAAGGATACAAAAAAGTTTCAATCTTTTGAATGTTTTTACTTTAAAAACTCACTTTCACGCCACGTCTACAAGATTAATTTAAAATTGATTTTATCCACCTCTATAATATGAATTTTGAAAAATGAATTCCATATTTATAACCATGAGGTATATATTTAGTAATTATTTCCTTTTTTGGAAAAACATAATTATTAACATTAGTATTTTTTAATTATGATGGTTAAGCCTAAATTAGGTAATTAAGGGTAAGAATAATATTATAAGTTTTATAAATATTCCTTGAAACTTGTAAATATTTTATTTTACAAGATATAATTGACAAAAATCACCCTTGGAATGATTTTCTGGCATATTGGAGCAAATTTTATTACATTATGGATTTTGTAGTATTTTATTCTAATGGAAGTCTAATATGTCACACTCATGTTTTTAAAAACTATTACATTTTTTATTTATTGTTATTAAGAATATATATTCATAAATAAATTTTAATTAGAAATATATATTTTTTAACTTCATCATGATAATTTATTTTAAATTTTAGGGAATAAATATTTAAATTCAAGGCATACACAATGATTACACAGTAATTATTTAATTAATGGACATATCAAATAAATGTTATAAAAAATATTAAAATGAATAAAATTTGATGTAATTGAAAACATACATTAATTTTATAGATTAAATATACATATTATGGATTTATTAAAAGTTTTGGTTCAAAGTTATCTTCAATATTGATATATTTTAAAAAAACGTCATGAAATGAATAGTATCAAACTCGATAATAAAGATATATGAAAATAAATAATATTTTATTAAATGATATAAAATTAAAAAATATTTAAACATACTTAAAAATATTGTTCTAATTTTTAAAATGTCATACATGAATCATTTATGTTTTTTCTTTCATTTTATAGAAACTATATTAACCCTTAAAAATAAAAAAACCAAGTTGTCACCGTTAGAGTTAAAAGGTTTAACAAAGGGTTAAAAACAAACTATAAGGGTGAAAACATGACCTAAACTTATAAAAAAATTGATTAATATTATTTTACCCTTATCACCTTAATATGGAATTGGTGTTTTTATAGGCACTTTTTCGTAAAAATAAATAATATATTATTTAAATCAATGATAGTTACAAAATGTCAGCCTGTTTGTATTTAATATCTTTTATGTGCTGAATAGGGAAACATCATGATATTAACGAACCTAAAAGTCTATTTTTATCTTAATTATATTAGTTTAATTATATAATTTTAATTTTAATTTTTATTAATTATATAATTACCTTAAATTCTTTTTCGATGTTAAAATAATATTTTTTTAATTAACAAAAACTGCAATAATTTATTTTAAAAGTATTAATTTTCATATATTTGGCATGAATTAATGTGTATAATTAATTTTCTATATGTATTGGATGTGGAGGCCTGTAAAATTGAAGGAAATTTTTTCTTAACTTTCTTGGAAATTTTAAAAGAGCGCGGTTTCTGACGGAACCTGATTCCGAGGCCCGGTGTGCCCGGAATCATTTTCCAAAGTTTGGCTCGGGTACGTTCAGTGAACGGATGAGCGGGTTTTTCTAGCTTTTTAACCGGTGCTCGGAATCGAACTATGAGGGCACAAATGGAATCACAGCGCCGATAATTTCTTAGAAAAACCTTTTCTGGAGTTGCGTTTTCTCGGGTGTGGTTTTTAATTTTTGGGGTTAAGTTAAAGAATAAAATAAAAGTGGTTCGACCTTTATTTTATTTCATTTTACTTAAAGCAGGCTTAACCTAAGTTAAGCAGATAACATGAGACCCACAATATCCTACCCACTTGGTAGAATATTTGTGAGGTGGGGCCTGCACGAGCCCCACAGTTTCTTTCCCTCTATGTAACACACCAGAACCCCCTTTTTTAGTAAAGTCAACTGTGCGTTAATTTTGGTTAAGAAACGCCTCATTAATTTGGGCGGTTAAGACGTTACAATTAATTCATCAAATTAATTGTTCATTTAGTTTCCTTTTTGATTTTTTTTTAAAGGGTTGGCTTGTGCGTCAATAAAATGAGACTACTCTTTTTTTATTTTCTGTTGGAACTTGTTGCATGGAGAGAATTTGGAAGAAAGCGTTCTTCTTCGACGAAGAACACAAAGAACGTACCGATCTCCGATGAAGAATTCCAAATCCTCGGAGCTTGACTATGCAATGTCGTGTTCTGCGATGACAATGACACTTCTTCTGTGATGCCCCTTCCGTGACGCGACGATCCTGTTCTTCTACGACGGTTATTTCCACGATGAACTCACATTTGACGACAACGTTGAGGTAGGGGTTTATTGCTTCTTGTCCGTGAAACATCCTTTGTCGTTCCTCGGCTTATTTTTTTGGGCCGCTTGTTATCATCTTAACGAGAGGAAGTCGGACCGCATGAACACGGCCGACCCTCCTCCCCATTTGTTGTTGTGTTGTTTCGGTTCAGAAGATGGTGGCATGGGGCGATGGCACTGCGCGGGAACCTGGAGGGAAGTGGCAAGGATGCGCGGTGCCGTCGCGCCGCGCCGTCGAGGCCGAACGAAAGTGTGGTCGTATTTGAGACCGCAAAGGTGAACGAAAGACTCCGTAGTTTGTTCTTTTGATGTGCAAATTGAAGGGCATTGATAGAACGGGCCGCAAAGATGATTTTATGTTTCCGCAGTGAAGAACAGGACCCGAGATGAGCATCGGCGCAGACAGAATTGAAAACGGATCACCAGAGCAACTCTGGTGGCCCGCGGACACCACCGGCGGCGCGGGTCGCCGGCGCAGCGGCGCCCGGGCGCAATGCCTGGAGAAACTGCCACAGCTGGAGCCACGGCGGCGAGCGAGTGGATCCCGCGGCCACGAGGGATCCAGGGGGACGCAGCACACGCCACATCCGCGGAGCGCCAGCTCGCTGGCCGAGCCAGTGAGCCACCCATCCGAGTCGGGCTGGCTTGGGCGGACCGGGCCGGGCCGCACCCTGCCGGTCTGGGTCGTGCCCTGCCTGGTCGAACCCGGACCCGGGTCGGGTCGACCCGGTTCGGGCCGACCCAGGGAGGGTTGGGCCATGTCAGACCGGTCCCAGACCCCCCATTTTCAGATCACTTTCGTTCTTTTGACCATATCTTGGGATACGGACCTCCGATCGACACACCGTCAGTCGCGTAGAGATCCTTGGATCGAGACGGTCGTTTCTTTATATTACACTCAAGGTTTCGGAGAACTTTGGGTTCGGCCGGGGTGGTTCGGATACGAAACCAACCAGGCCCTCGGAGCGGAAACGCCTATATCTTGAGCTCCGGACGTCCGATTGATGTGTCGTCGACTTCGTTGAATTAATCTTGATGAGAAGGAACTTTTGGCATACTTCTCTGGAGGTTTGGATGTAGTTGGATAAAGGCCGGATTGGATTGTACCCGAAATCCAACCGGGCCCCTAGAACGGAAAGGCTGATAACATTCAGTCCAGACGTCCGTTTGACGAACCGTCAGTGACATTGGTGATCTCCTTGAGAAACGGTTCCTATGAGCATACCCTATTAGAGTTTGGGGTACAGTAGAGATACGACCGGGTTGGTTCGCACACGAAACCAACCGGGCCCCTAGGATGAAAAGGCTAATAACACACAGACCGGGCGTCTGATTGACAGGCCGTCTGTTGTGATGAGACTCCTATGATGAGGCGGTACTTTTAGATACGTCTTTGAGGAACCTTGTGCTACTTGGAGCATCGAACTGTAGCTCGTGGAGCAGAACCTCCCAGTGACGATCTAGTAGAGTGCAGAGACCTAGTAGCTGGCTGAGACTTGACGACTGTTGACCTATCGACTCGGTGTGTTTCGGATAGCCCAGTGGGGAGCGCTTGGTTGTAGCAGCAGACCCACGGTGGAGGAGTGCTTGGTTGTAGCGGCAGACCCGCGGTAGACAACAGAAGGAGTACCTCTGGAGGCTATGAGGGGGAGCGCTTGGTTGTAGCGGCAGACCCACGGTGGAGGAGCGCTTGGTTGTAGCGGCAGACCCACGGTACTCAACAGAAGGAGTACCTATAGAGGCTATGAGGGGGAGCTCTTGGTTGTAGCGGTAGACCCACGACGGAGGAGCGCCTGGTTGTAGGGGCAGACCCGCGGTACTCAACAGAAGGAGTACCTCCAGAACCTATGAGGGGGAGCGCTTGGTTGTAGCGGCAGACCCATGGTGGGAATCCGTTGGTTGTAGCAGCAGGCCCACAGTACTCGATGGGTGGAGTACTACAATATTCCAAGGAGTTCGGTGTGCTTGGTTGTAGCGATAGGCCCTCTGTACTCGACAAAGGAGGCGTTCGGCACACTTGGGTGTAGCGGCGGGCCCTCTGTACTCAACAGAGGAGAAGTTCTCCAGTAGTCGTGGTTTTGACGTCATGAATAAGATCCTGGTTGAGCTGGACCTATGGCCTTTGTAATTGCCTCATGATTGAGATGGGTCGCGTCATAACTCAGGTATATGTATGGGCATATACCTGGTAGTGGTTATCATTTGATTTCATAAATCTATGTGTTTCCTCATGATTGAGATGAGTTCCTTGATAACTTGGGTATAAGTATAGGCTTATACCTAAGTAGAGGTTATCTGTTGGGATCTTCTTGTGGTTACCTTGTTGGTTTTAGTGAGACCTTGAGGGTCTCGGGGTCCCTTCTGAGTATCGTTATTCTCACCCCTGCACGGGCTATGCCCGCACTTCGTTGTATTGGTTTCAGACGACGGACAGCGCAGACAAAGGCCGAGTGTTCGAAGACTGGATGGTACTCAGAGGTGGACATCACGACGAGCCGACGCTCGGAGGAGGTTGACGGGCGAGAGCGTTGTAGAGGCTATCTGTACCTACCCTTCAGGTAGGAACCGTGGTGGACGATCCAGGAGATGCACTATCTATACCTACTCTTCAGGTAGGATCCGAGGAGGGTGACCCAAGAGCTGCTTCCTTTCTTCCAGTTGTTGTATTTGTTGTACTTTCTTTCAATTGTAGCTGTTCTTTCGTTTGGGTTTGTATTCTGGCCCATTTACTTTTCAGCATTTCTTTTTTTTTTGTACTATGTGGTGTTTTTTACTTTAATAAAGGCAATGCCTTCCCATTTATCGGGATTTATGCCTTTGGTGCTAGTCGCCAGCCCTTGGCCTATGGAAGGCGGGCTTGGGGTAGTCGCGGCATGGGCCCCGAGGACGGGTCGTGACAAATTGGTATCAGAGGAGTTCGGTTCTACCGCAGAACTCAGGACTCTGATCTTTTTTATGTGAAGTAATAGTGTTGAGAGTATTGAGTTTGGTTATCAGTCCAGGGAGCCCAGTGTTGGTGCAGCGGCCGACGTATCCATACAGTAGGACCCTGACTTCTGATTTCCAACTTAATGCACAAAAACATTGATTGGATGTGTGTTTCAAGTTTTCTTTGTGATTAATTTGTGTCAGCTCACCAGGTATACTGTTTTGACCATGGTTCACCTGTCTCTTTTAGGATGGCCCCACGACGGCAGCCTGCTAGGGTTCCGAGCGTTGTGCAGGACGACAGCCCACCGAGCGACGAGGCCTCGATACATGGCCCTTTGACAGTAGAGGCACTGGCGGTACCTCTACCCGCCGAGCCACCGATACTACCAGCCCCAGCCACTGACGGTGCACGTCGCCTTAGTGCACTGCACGAGTTTCAGCGTCAGCGACTGCCCTAGTTCCGTGGGGAGATGGACCCTCAGGCATCTGAGGATTGGCTGGAGGCAGTTGTATGAGTTTTCTATTTGGTAGGGACACCAGCTGACCTTATGGTGGTCCTTGCACCGAGCCTCCTGCACGCGGAAGCAGGAAAATGGTGGCGTTTGATGCTCCAGGTGCACGACGAGGCATCTCTATTTTGGATGGACTTTGAGAGCCTTTTTCGCTCAGAGTTCGTCCCAACCACCCTCCGAGCGGTGCGCATCCAGGAGCTACTACAGCTGCGGTAGGGAAGCATGATAGTAGCCCAGTACATGGCGAGGTTTACCGATCTCTCGCGCTATTCCACGGACATAGTACGGGACCCATTCTTCAGGGCCCGAACCTTCGAGTAGGGGCTCAGGTGAGAGATCAGATCTTAAGTTGTTTCTCATAGATTTCCGACCCAGACGGGGGTGTTGGAGTGATCCCTCTTAGTGGAGAGTTTCTTTGCTGATCAGTCTCCAGCAGTAGGAGCCACCACTAGCCGGCATGCGGCAGAGTCTTCTGCAGCAGGAAGTAGACAGATGACGCAGAGGTCCAAGTGGACTAGGCCTACAGGTGGTCAACCGCATGTCACATGATCATTTGTGCAAGGCACCCGGGGTGGAGAATGACTTACCATGTGCGGGCAGTGTTACTCCTACGGCGGAGTTGGTCACATGGCTCGTGACTGTCCGACCCGCCATATAGATGACCAGCAGATGCACGAAGGACCTCGTGGGCAGAGACAGAGGTTCGATCGAGGCAGACCGCATGGAGCAGGAGACTGTGGCAGGGGAGCTGGCGGTGCAGCTGGAGGTGGACGACGCTTCGAGGTGTTTCCACCACCACCACTAGGAGGTCTACCCCGACCGCAGGGAACGGGTGGATAGGGAAGAGCTCAGCTTCAGGCAGGTGAGGCCTATGATCATGGAGCTCTGGGAACAGATGGACAGGAGTGGGACTAGCTCCAGACGTGGAGACTTTTGTTCATGTTGCTTCTAGCTTTGTTGATGTTGGTTTGTAGATGCTTTGTGTCTTTTTACTTGAGCTGTAGTAATAAAAAACATTTTTTTCCTCGTCTCATTTACTTTCCTGTCCTCTCTTTTTGTTGTTACTAAGAGGTTTCGGTTTAAAAACCATTGACTTGACCCTCACTTTTGTGATACCTGCTGGAGGAGACCCAGTTACCACACACTGATGCCGATAGTGTGACTCAACCCTTAGAGGTGAGAGTAACGGTCAAATCTCTTGGTAGTAGCATCGAGGCCTTACGACGTCATCCTTGGTATGGATTAGTATCATCCATGTCGGGATTGACTGTTTTAGGCGAAGAACGTGGTTCATCCAGGGGATGTGACCAGATTTCTCTTATCGGCAAAGAAGAAATCGTAGCAGCTCTTGTAGGACTAGAATAGGTCCAAGTCACCCGGGAGTGGATGATGACAGCTCAGAGCCAACAAAGGACTTATTCTATCAGGAGGCGGAGGCCGCCAGAGTTAGAGGATGGCGACCACGTTTTTCCTACAGGTCTCACCTCTACGTGAGTTATTGAGTTTTGGTCGGGGCGGCAAGTGGTCTCTGCGCTTCAATTGGATCCTTCTAGGTCCTCAACGGGGTAGACGAAGTGGTTTACCGCTTGACCCATCCACCTCTGTTGCACCAGGTGCACGACGTCTTCCACGTATCTCAGCTGAGGAGATATGAGCACGACCCGGAGCATGTCATCGACCAAGGGGAGTCGGACTCTAATGATGGGGTGACTTTTGCCGAGGTTCCGGTAGAGGTTGAGTAATGACAGGATCGGGTCCTACGGAGAAAGATGATTCCTCTTGTGCCCTTTAATTGGCATCATGTGAACCTCCAAGAGAGTATAGGGGAGCGGATGGCTCAAATGCGTGCTCAGTACCCACTTTTGTTTCCCTAGTTTATGATGAAGCTTTACGGGGACGTAAAGACCTGAGGTGGGTGTAATGTAGAGGCCCGTAAAATTCAAGGAAATTTTTTTCTTAATTTTCTTGGGAATTTTACAAGAGCGCGGTTTCTGACGGCACCTAATTTCGAGGCTCGGTGTGCCCGGAATCATTTTTCGAAGTTTGGCTCGGGTACGTTCAGTGAACGGACGAGCGAGTTTTTCTAACTTTTGAACCATTGCTCGGAATCGAATTCTGAGGGCACCGATGGAATTGCAGCGCCGGTAATTTCTTAGAAACACCTTTTCTGGAGTTGCGTTTGCTCGGGTGTGGTTTTGAATTTTTGGGGTTAAGTTAAAGAATAAAATAAAAGTGGTGCGACCTTTTTTTTATTTTATTTTACATAAAGCAGGCTTATCCTAAGTTAAGCGGATAAGATGAGACCCACAATGTCCTACCCACTTGGTAGGATATGTGTGAGGTGGGGCCCGCACGAGCCCCACCATTTCTTTCCCTCTAAGTAACACACACGCACCCCCTTTTTTTAGTAAAGTCAACCGTGTGTTTATTTTGGTTAAGAAACGCCTCATTAATTTGTGCGGTTAAGTCGTTACAATTAATTTATCGAATTAATTGTTCATTTCATTTCCTTTTTGAATTTTTTTAAAGGGTTGGCTTCTGCGTCAATAAAATAAGACTAATCTTATTATATTTTCTGTTGGAACTTGTTCCGTGGATAGAATTTGGAGGAAAGCATTCTTCTTCGACGAATAACGTGAAGAATGCACCGATCTCCGATGATGAACGCCAAATCCTCAGAGGTTGACTACACAACGCCGTGTTCTGTGATGACAACGACACTTCTTCTGTGTCACCCCTTCCACGACGCGACGATCCCGTTTTTCCACGATGGTTATTTCTGCTACGATCTCACGTTCGACGACAATGTTTTGGTAGGGGTTTATCGCTTCTTGTTTGTGAAACATCCTTTGTCGTTCCTCATCTTATTTTTTTTGGGTATCTTGTTATCATATTAACGGGAGGAGGTCGGAACGAACGTACATGACCAACCCTCCTCCCCCATTGTTGTTGAGTTGTTGCGGTTCGGTATATGGGGGCATGGTGTGACGGCACCATGCGGGAACTTGGAGGGATGCGGCAAGGATGCGCGGCGCCGTCGCGCCGCGCCGTCGAGGCCGAACGAAAGTGTGGTCGTATTTGGGACCATGAAGGTGAACGAAAGACTCCACAGTTTGTTCTTTTGATGTGTGAATCGACGGGCATTGACAGAATGGGCTGTAGAGACGTTTTGATGTTTCTGCAGTGAAGAACGGGACCCGGGATGAGCATCGGCACAGACAGAATTGAAAATGGACCTCCTGAGCAACTCTGGTGACCCGCGGACACCACTGGTGGCACGGGCGCCGGCGCAGCGGCGACCGGCACCAGCCGGCCGCCCGGAGGCGGCGGCGCCCAGGCAGACCGCCTGGAGAAACCGCCGCTGCCGAGAGCGATTGGATCCCGCGACCGGGCGGTATCCAGGGGGATGCGGCGTGCACCGCATCTGCGGAGGGCCAGCTCGCTGGCCAAGCCAGCGAGCCTCCCGGCCGAGTCGGGCTGGATTGGGCGGACCGGGCCGGGCCGGGTCGCACCCTTCTGGGTCGGACCCAGACCCGCGTCGGGTCGACCCGGTTCGGGCCGACCCAGGGGGGTTAGGCCGGGTCAGACCGAGCCCAGACCCCCCATTTTGGGATCACATTCGTTCTTTTACCCATATCTTGGGCTACGGACCTCCAATCGACACACCGTCAGTCACGTAGAGATCCTTGGATCGAGACAATCGTTTTAGTATATTACACTTAAGGATTATGAGAACTTTGGGTTCGGCTGGGTTGGTTCGGATACAAAACCAACTGGGCCCTCGGAGCGGAAACGCCTATATCTTGAGCTCCAGACGTCCGATTGACGTGCCGTCAACTTCGTTGAATTCCTCTTTATGAGATGGTACTTTTGGCATACTTCACCTGAGGTTTGGATGTAGTTGGATAATTTCCAGATTGGATTGTGCCCGAAATCCTACCGGGCCCCTCGAACGGAAAGGCTGATAACTTTCAGACCAGACGTCTGTTTGATGAACCATCAGTGGCGTTGGTGATCTCGTTGGGAAACGGTTCCTATGAGAATACCCTATGAGAGTTCGGGGTATAGTAGATATACGACCGGGTTGGTTCGCACACGAAACCAACCGGCCCCCTGGGACGAAAAGGCTAATAACACACAGACCGGGCGTCCGGTTGACGCGCCGTCTGTTGTGATGAGACTCCTATGACGAGGCGGCACTTTCAGATACTTATTTGAGGAACCCTGTGATACTTAGAGCATCGACCTATAGCTCATGGAGTAGACCCTCCCAGTGATGAGCTAGCAGAGTGTAGAGACCTAGTAGCTGGCTGAGACTTGACGACTGTTCACCTATCGACTCGGTGTGTTTCGGATAGCCCAGTGGGGGGCGCTTGGTTGTAGCAGCAGACCCACGGCGGAGGAGCGCTTGGTTGTAGTGGAAGACCCGCGGTACTTAACAGATGGAGTACCTCTGGAGGCTTTGAGGGGGAGCGCTTGGTTGTAGCGGCAGACCCACGGTGGAGGAGCGCTTGGTTGTAGCGGCAGACCCATGGTACTCAACAGAAGAGGTACCTCTGGAGGCTATGAGGGGGAGCGCTTGGTTGTAGCGGCAGACCCACGGCGGAGGAGCGCTTTGTTGTAGCGTTAGACCCACGGTACTAAATAGAAGGAGTACCTCAAGAACCTATGAGGGGGAGAACTTGGTTGTAGCAGCAGACCCATGGTGGGAAGCGCCTGGATGTAGTAGTAGGCCCACAGTACACGACATTTGTAGTACTACATCATTCCATGGAGTTCGGTGTGCTTGGTTGTAGCGGAAGGCCCTCTGTACTCGACAAAGGAGGAGTTCTGCCCACTTGGGTGTAGCGGCGGGCCCTCTGTACTTGATAGAGGAGGAGTTCTCCAACAGTCGTGGCTACAACGTCATGAATAAGATCCTAGTTAAGCTGAGCCTATGACCTTTGTAATTTACTCATGATTGAGATGGGTCACTTGATAACTCAGGTATATGTATGTGCATATACCTGGTTGTGGTTATTGGTTAATTTCATTAATCTATGTGTTTCTTCATGATTGAGATGAGTTACTTGATAACTTGGGTATAAGTATGAGCTTATACCTAAGTAGGGGTTATCTGTTGGGATCTTCTTGTGGTTATCCTTGTTGGTTTTAGTGAGACCTTGAGGGTATCGGGGTCCCTACTAAGTATCTTTATACACACCCCTGCACGGGCTATGCCCGCACCTCATTGTGTTGGTTGAAGATGAAGAACAGCGCAGACAGAGGCCGGGTGTTTGAGGACTGGACGGTACTCGGATGTGGACATCATGATGAGGCGACGCTTGGAGGAGGTTTACGGGCGAGAGCGTTGTAGAGGCTATCTGTACCTACCCTTCAAGTAGGAACCATGGTGGACGATCCAGGAGCTGCGCTATCTGTACCTACCCTTCCGGTAGGATCCGAGGAGGGCGACCCAGGAGCTGCTTCCTTTTTTCTAGCTGTTGTCTTTGTTGTAATTTCTTTCAGTTGTAGGTGTTCTTTCATTTGGGTTTGTATTCTGGCCCATTTACTTTTCAGCATTTCATTTTTTACTCTATGGTGTTTTGTTACTTTTCTAAAGGCAATGCCTTCCCATTTATCGTGATTTACGCCTTTGGTGCTAGTCGCCAGCCCCTGGCCTATGGAAGGTGGGCTTGGGGTAGTCACGGCACGGGCCCCGAGGACAGGTCGTGACATTGGATATATTATAGATGTTTTAAATCATTATATTTGAATTCACACTTTTTCATGATGTGTTGGAAGTCAAATTAAATGAATAGTGTCAAATTCGACAATAATGATACTTTGTTGAATTAATATTTTATGAAATTATTTTAAAAAAATGTTAAATAATCACCAATTATATAATATATTGTCTAAAAAGTCTTTCCCTACTCATTTATAGCCCATTTATTTATGTTTTTGTCTCTATAATTACTTTATTATATTTTAATATTTTGAGGATTTCCAAAAGTTCCACTCACCTCAATTATAAAAGGTAATATCCTCTATCATTTTATCACACCAATTTGAGACATATATCTAGAAAAAATCTACAAATTTATCTTATAAAAATCTTTATCTTAATTCTAATGATTTATTTCTATAGAAAATAACAAATTTATATATCTTTAGATGAGATTATAGGAAGGCTGCTAAAGAAGTGGCAATCGTCTTGACCTACTCTTTCAAGTTTGTTTATTCTTCCACTTTCTCTTCATATATTCATTACATGATAAATTAATTAATATAATATAATATATATTCTGATACTTTATTATGATTATGAGACAACCATATTACATCTTTTATCCAAACATGGAAAAATGAAATCAACACACGTGCATACATACGACTTATCGTCTCTACATCATGGTATAATATGTTTTTCATCACTAGATTATTTTTATGGGTATAATGATGGAAATAATGGATATATATAATAAATATGACATGATATTTATTCTTAACAAATTAATAAATCATCCACTTCATTACCATCTCACCATTAAGGAAATGATACCATCGCTCGTTCGTACATACGACCTACCGTCTCCACGACCTGATGTGTTTCATTTTCCATGTTCACCATTAATGAATGATTATTAAAATTTATAAAATGAATTAATATGACCTCTATGAAATTAATAAAATTCTTGGTATGTTGTAAATATATCCTATGCAAAATAACCGGTACTTACATGACAAAACATGCATAGGAAAATGAAGTAGTTAACACTCGAAAAAAGGGTAATAATGAAATATTATTAACAAATGGGTGATAAGATGGTATAATATAATAATATATGTTATCATAAATATATATATATGGTTATGTTATAAATTAATAACATGATTTAAACCATTATAAAAGAGTTTAAAACAAGTTAAACTAATGTAAGGCGCAAGGTAATGTATTTTCATCTCACTTTTATTTTAGTGAGACATGCCATATTCACCACTTATTTATTTTGTTTTGTGTACTACCCCTTTGATATATAATATCATGTATCTATTTATATTAATTATATTCAATGGTTATTTGATAATTATTTACTTTTATATTTCTTTGTTTCAAATATTTCAATGTGGTATGAGACTCTTGGATTTAAAGATATCTTTTTAAGTTGATTGTTTGACATATGAGAAATTATTTAAACTAGTATGACATGGGTTGGGGACCATTTAATGAAATACCTACGGGTTGGGGATTAGTTAATGAAAGCACCGTGATGCATTAAAAGTATCTTGAGATGAAATCAGTTGGTGATAAACCCTTAGAGTTTATTTCCAAGAAGAATAGATGAGTTTTTACCCACAGACATAAACCATGTTGTGAAATGTCTTGATGATAGTGGTTTATTTACCAGATATACAATAGAAAATAATTAAGAATTTCATTCATTTCAATTTTTATTTATCCCTTAAAATTTTCAACTCCATATCTATGGATACATTTCATTCTCATTTTATTATGTAAATGGAATGTGTTATCAGTTTCCTACCCTGCCATATTGATTTTTTATTGTCAAATTATTTGAATGGAATTTATTCTAATTTATTTAAATTCCCATATAGATTTATTCTCATTGATTCATTATTTATTTGGATGTACTTACCCTTACTGAGAATTTTATCTCACCCTTATTATTTTTCCATTCTCCAAGGCACGAAGAAGATATTTTTTAATGAGCTTTCAAGGATGTATATCTTTTAGTTATATAATTTTTTATTTTCTTCTCACAATGTATAGTGGGTGTCCTGTATATAATATGGTTTTCCAAAATTTCTAAACTGTTCTATCCTTTAGGATTTTATTCCTTGTAATCATGCCAACATAATAAAATAATGCACCATCTCTGGGCTTCTAGGTTATGGGAATTACAATGGGAGGAATCTACTGGTGATCCACATTAGGAAAATCCTCTAGTGGAATAGAATATTTTTTAGATAGATATGCACATTGTACAATATTTTGGATATGTACCTACACCCCTTCTCTTTCAGTCTCTAGAAGTGGAAGATTGAAGGAATTAATCTAGTCATTGAGATCAAGAGTTTCTCTATTAGAAACCACTGGCTTTCTAGGGTTCGAATAATCCTCAAGAGGCTGATGATTGGATAACAAATATTGAGATTATTTTTTCATTCCTAAAAATTCTTGATTATATAAAGGTGAAATGTACTACCTTTATGCTTGAGGGACCTAGTAGGATATGGTGGGATTCTATGGTGATAGTTTATAAGAATGAGTTTTTGTAGTGGAAATACATTAAGGTTCATTTCACTGATTAGATCTTCCTAGAGTCGATTAACATGATGAAGACTATGTATTCTCTTTCTGAACTCTAGGGTGACTAGATCGTGAAACAATATGATTTTTTTTCTGATCTTGTTAGGTTTTTTTCCTAAGGTTGTATCCAACATAAGGATTATGAATTTATGGTTTGATATGGGTCTCCAATACGATATCCATTCACAATTTTTCTTATTGACGATGACTTCTTAAACTGATGTTATTATTAGAGAATTGGAGGATGAGATTGATCTGGTGGGTATGCCAGTATTGAAGAGATTTACTTTTTCTCCTAATAGAATCTATGAGATTTATTTTAAAGGATAAATTAAGAATGAAGAGTCTCAAAGTAGTTCTCGATAGTAGGTGTCATCAAGACCTCCAATAGTGCCTATGAGTGGCCCTTTTACTTACTTCCAGTGTGTCAATGTTGGGAATTGGAGATGGGTTTTCACTGAGAAACCCCATGTCTATAGTTTTTACAGTCACTCAGGACACCCACCAAATTTTTTTCATTTATTTTCTTTAATATTTAGTGGCACGGGATCCTCATCACCAAAAAGTTCTACAGTGAAATCAGATGCTTCACGAATTAAGGCGTTCTAGCCACAAACACCCTAAACAATTATTTTTTACGCATTAATAGAGTCTCTAAAGGACGATTATGTGCGTATAATGACTTTGAGAGGTAACATCACTATAATTTAATCTTTATTGACTAATTTATTTGATACTAGTGAATATCACTCATTTATATCTATATGTGTTTCAAATTTTTTGAATCTTTCTATATAGATATTGTCTAATGTGAGGTATAATACTACTCCCATCATAATGGAGAGAGACCAGGGCCTTAAGTGACTTCGTTTTGTTTTCTATTTATCATAGATCAATATTATATGGATTTTTCTACTTCATTACATGAAGCATATTGATGTCATTTTTGTGATGGATTGGATGATTTCTCATAAGGTCCGAATTGGTTTTTACCTTCAGTGGGTCTACTTTAATTCTCCAAATGGAGTGTGTCATGTATTTTGGGGATAATGGGACCTGATGTTGAGTAGAGAAAAAAATTGTTTCTAGAGTTGGGTAGGGTAATATTTCTATTTACTTTCAACTTGGATTTAGAATCATTGAGTGATGATTTCCCTCTAGTTTTTTTGAGTTTCCTAACATTTTTCATTATTATTAATCTAGATTTCAATTAGTAATAGAGGTGGATATTTCAATTAATTTAGTATCAGGTACTCAACCATTGTCTATTCCTTCATAAAATATGGAATCATCGGTTTTCAAAGAGTTGAAATCTCAATTGGATGACTTTTTAGAGAAAGGTTTTATATGCCTGATTATATTACCTTGGGTAGATCCTACTATCTTTTTAAAGAAATTTTATTTGAAACTTAACATATTTGTTGATTATAGAAAAAATAAATGAGTTGTAGTGAATACCAACTATCTGTTACCATTTATTTTTTATATTTTTGACAAGTTTAAGGGGATAGGTAGTTAAAAAAGTTTGATCTTCGATTTGGTTATCATGAGTTGAGAATAGAATAGTATGGAATCAAACATGTATCCTTCAAGAGTAGCAATGGTCATTATGAGTATCCTGTTATGAAATTTTATCTAATCAATTATCCTAAATTTTTCATGGTTTTGATTAAAAATATATTATGAGTAACTATACTTATTCGAGGTGGTATTTGTAGAATATCTATTATTTTAATCTCAGACTGAGGAGAACCTTCTTCATTATTTGAGAGGAGTTCATGAAACCTTTATAAATCATTGACTTTACATGAAGGTTTCAAAATGTATTTTTTAGATATAGAATGAAAATATATTGTGAACAATTATCTTGGAATGTGGTATTTTAGTTTATCCTAATAAGGTGAAAGCTATTATGAAACGGGAGCAACAACATAATGTTTTCATGATTCAATTCTACTTGGGTTTATAAAGTTATTACCATAGAATCATCTATGATTTATTGAAGATGGATTATCTGATGAACAATCTCACATAAAAAGGAGTGAATTTTTCTTAAGATGAGAAACATCAGAGTTATTATTTTGATCTAAATCATATTTTGTCTTCTACGCCTGTTTTGACTATTCTAGATCCTATTTGTGGATATTGGGTTTTCGATGATGAATTAGGTTTTTTTTTGTGGTTTTTCCTTATGCATAATGATCATATGATAGCCTTTAGATCTAAAAAAATTATGTCACCTGAGATTATTATCCTATACATTATTTAAAAATTACATATTTGATGTATGAATTGAAGAGTTGGAGACACTACCTTTTTGGTGAGAGGTTTACTGTCATTTCTGAGCACAAAATCATGAGTTATCTCTTTAACAAATTACACCTAAATATTTGATAGAGTTTTTTGGTGGAGTACATGAAGACTCTGGATTTTGACATTGCCTACACCACTGGTAAGGTAAATATCATTATCGATTATTTAAGAAGGAAACATCAGACCCATGACATGAATGAGTCAATAGAATATTAAATTCCAATGGATCTCTTTTCTCAATTGAATTTGGGATTCCATGAGAATTAATATAATGTTATTTTGGAAAGATTTTACTTCACCTCATCTCTTCTAAAAATAAGTAATCAATATAATATCTTAATTATGAATGTTGTATCATTATGGACAATATTTATAGTGGGGATACCATTGGTGAGTGGTCGTTCTCTTTAGAGGGTATCCTATGTTTTTTAAATTGGATTGATGTACTTATTCTTGTGAGGAAGGCAGTGATGGTGGAATTATATAGTTCATAGTGGGGTTTTCACCCAGAACCAAAAAGATGTTCTATGATATGTGGTGATGATTATGGAGTCTTGGTATGAGATGAGACATCTTTGAATTTGTACCTCTTTGTAATATATTCTAATTGGTCAAAGATGAGAATAAGCGATCGTCATGTTTTCTTCAGCCACCTCCAGTGAAGAACCAGAAATATGATGATATTTTTATGGACCTTGTGGTTGGGTTGACACATAACCCTCTAAGGAAAAATAAAATATGGTTTCTAATCAATAGGCTAAACAAATCATCTCACTTTATACCCATTAAAGATATTACCATAGATGAGGGCTTGATATGTCTCTACAAATAGGATATTATCAAATTTTATGTAGTATCATATACTATAGTCTCTAATAAGGATCCCTATATCACTTATCACTTATAGAGAGGCCTCCAAGAGGATAATAAATCCCAAGTAAATTTTTAATGACATGTCATCTACAAAAAAAATGACTAGACAGATCAGGTTATACATATTCTTGAGGAAATACTACATGCATACATTGTTGACTTTGGTGGATTTTGGGATGACTATTTGGGACTGGTTGAGTTTTCTGACAATAATTGTTACCAGTTTTCTATTAGTATGGATCAATTTAAGGCCTTTTATGGACATATTTATATATCCATGTTGTGTTGGTTGGAGATTTGAGAAAGTTCGCTGGTTTTTATAAGTTTAATTCAAGATACAATGATGAATATTCACCTGATTCATCAGATAATATTGATGGAAATGATTCGATATAAATCCTATTTGGATTGACGTCGATGACCATTAGAGTTTTTATTTGGTGACAAGGTGTTATTGGGAGTTTCAAATCAGTTGGTTCATTGACATATTGGGATACAGGGAAATAATATGTTGAGGTTTGTGGTCCCTTTTGAGATTTTTGAGTGAGTGGGGAAGCTGGCCTACCATTCAGATCTTCCACTACTATTGACTTCAATCCATATTGTGTCTCATGTATCACAACTACAAAATAATTTTTCTAACCCTTCTCATATTCTATGATGATTGGATCGTAATCTTGAGACTAATTTATCCATTATTGAGCACTCATTCTGGATTATTGATTATGAGACAAACGTTATTTATAGGATGACACAACCTTTTGGATAGTGTTTAATGGAATCATGGTTTGGATTAACATGAGATGTTTGAGCATGAGGCACTCATGAGTGAACAGTGGATTCATATCATTTATATGGAAACTTCTTGATAGGATTTATAAGGATAAAATGTGTTTTTAGTGAGGAGACTGTAACATTTTGGTACATTTTTATTAGATAATTTTGAATCTTGTTTTGTTTCTATTTTTGTCTGGATGCATTTATGGCCTTTCGATGGGGGATATAATTTTTTAGGGAAAATAAAATTATTTTTGAGGATGTCTGTTTGTTTTAATTAATGGATTTTGGGTATAAATGTGTAAGGGTTTTAGAGGGTTCCTTTTTGGGTCTCGGATGAGTTTGAGGTTGTTTGGTGTTTATAAAGGCTTCTGTTTTTGAGTGTTGGATAGAAAATTAAATTAAATAATAAATATTTAATCTACAATGTTAGTTATATTCTATCTATAAACATAAAAAGTATCCTGTGATGAAAAATTAATTGTTCAAGAAAAGAACGAATATTTCAATGAAAATTCATCCATTGATATTTTAACCAAAGGTGATGAATTTTACAATGTATGTGCACCTATATTTATTAATACTGTAAACCCTTAAATTAGGATATAAATGCCTTATGTATAGTGGTTTTATTTTCTTTAATCACCTAATTTCATTATATATTCTACAGGCACTCATCCTAAGAACTCAAGGATTCCTCTCGGGTGTAGTGAGATATTTCTTCCCTTCCACATGACTTGGAGTGGAATTTGATCCTCAATGAGTTCCCTCATCATTTTTTCTTATCCTCATCCCCACTACCCCTATAGAAATGGTATGATATTGTTTTTATGACTGAATTGGACTTTGATATTGATATTACCAATCTATTATTTCCTTATTGGCCTCCTCTACCTCATTTATTGTTGGCATTTTCGCATTGTAAGTTTAATTTTGATCACTCATTAAAAAGAATGTGTTTTCATGTTATATTTCCTAAAATTGGAAGCTTAAATTTCTTAATTTATTTCCAATGATTTTTAAATGATTTTAAAATAAATATTTTATATGTTTGATCGATTCTTTTAGAAAATTCTTAGAGATTATGATAAACTACAAATTTTAATAGGATTGAAATTATTGTGTAGATTTGAGAAAATTGATGGTTTGATTTTGATTTTTTTTGTGAAATGATTTTTCATGATTTAATTTAAAAGTTTATTTTAAAAAGGAATTAATTTACGAGAAATACATGTTGAAAACGAATATGTCAATTTTTTATGAACTGATTTGAAATAATTGATTTCCCCATGATCGAATTATTCATTTACTAAATCACTTGTTACCATGGGTACTCAGTTGGT
Organism: Viscum album; assembly: GCA_963277665.1. NCBI lineage: Eukaryota > Viridiplantae > Streptophyta > Magnoliopsida > Santalales > Viscaceae > Viscum > Viscum album. The sequence goes on along the minus strand of OY728137.1, from coordinate 1,232,668,861 downwards.
AATTATGACAAGAAATCTAGGATTTGACTTACTAGAACTGAATTTATGATGAAAATATTGAATTAAACAAACTATAACAAGCTTTTTTCCCAGATGGGCAGTTCATTCATGACGACATGAGTCATTGGACATGTTCACACATTGAGTCAAGATCATTATTGAGTAGTGTGAGGATCCTATTACCAAAACAAAAATAACAAAGGGATGATAAATGGTTCTATGATATACTTGATTTTACAATTAAATTCCATTGATGTATAGAAGTATTTTATTAATTCCTATTATTTTATATAAATTTTATATATAAATTTTTTATTTAAGACAATTTTGATATGTTTTCCATAGTTTTATTATGAAAGAATGTTTTCTTGAAATTATGAGAATTCCATATTATTCCTTGGTTTATTTAAATTGGAATCATATTTTGTTACATTATTATGGGATTAATTATGAAACACTAGGTGACACCCTATTGGGTTTTGTATCTTACACACTACATTTTCCTTTAGGGAATTTGTAGATTATCTTATGTCAAGTCAAAGAAAATGAAAGTACCACTTGGAGGTGTCCAGTGGAGAAGTTATACACTTGTTACATGAGTTTAAATTTGAGTCTCATATTGGTAGACATTGTTCCACTTTATGATATACTATTTTGGTACTATTTTACATGTCTATTTATAGTAGTTTCTCCCTTTGAAGTGTTGAGAATACTGAATTATTTCTTTTATATTATCCATTATTGCGGTAAAGACATTCCCTCACATTTCTTGTATTATTCCAGGTGCCGGTTCCAACCTTTAGGGATCTGTAAAACCATTAAATCCATTTTAAATATGGCTCATATATTAGGGTATCGGGGTATCTGGAATGATTCATGAATCCTTGTCATAGTACATAGATTACATGGTATTAAAAAAAGAATACGGAATAGTACACCCAAATTGTATCTAGTTTCACGTGGTATTCTTGAGCTATATAGACTACATATTCCTAAGAGTATTTTATAAATCTATCTCACATTACATACAATATACTAATGTTTGATGTTTTTTATGTGTAAATCAAAGAATAAAAATATCAACTGAGCATAGGAGAAATTTATTTTCTGCTGGATATGAATATTCAATAGTTTTTGTGAAAAAAACTAAATTAGTTCATGGTAATTAGAGAAATTAGAATAATACTTTTTAGGGAATATAAAACATATCTTATTTAGATAATTTTAATATAATAACTCAGCTAGGCTAAAATGATATGAAAATGGTAAAGATTAATATAGACGACAGTTTCCATATCTACATTAAACTGAATATTCTTTCACTTATGACATAGATTAAGAAGTTATTTTAGAATTTTTTTATTATAAATTTTTACTGAGATTGTAAAAATTCAATCATAACATGAATAATTTTAACTATGGTGTTATCCAAAATTTGAGGGATGTAAAAGAAAAAAATAGATACACTTGGTGATATCGTATCATGAGTTATTTTCTTATATAGATGAGGTCATAATAATAAGAAAAACTATAATTAGCTTTGTGGGATCAGTAACTATATACATATCTCAGTAGATTAATTTTTTTCATGTGAAGCCAACTAGTTAAGTTGTTAGTATTTGGATCTAGTGAAATTAGGAGTCTGTTAGAGTTAGATCCCTAGAACCAACTACTATTTGGTTACTAGAATATTCACAGTGTTGAATATTAATTTCTATCTTATCATAATGTGATGTTTCTTATTCCGGACATTTATGTGATAATTTCCTAAAGGTATGTTCCGCACAAAAATAAGATAATGGTTCTATGATATAATGAAAATCTATAAGTTACATGATAATATTTCTAAATATATGTTCTATTATAGAAATACATACTTTTAATGCAAAAATAATACATCCTAATAAATTAATATTCATTAAATAACATAATTATTCATGCCAAAAGAATTTAGGTCTAGTGCCTTTGGAAACATAGACACATACAAAACGGGTCCATAAGTGAGCTATGTAATCTCCTACTAAGTTCTACATAACTAGGTTCCTTATTAGAAATATCATAAATTAAACCTTCATTCATAACCATGATAATGAAAACAAGACAAAGAGTGAGATTATATTTTCAATAAGGGTAATCAAGGGACATATCAACTTTACATGGTCATAAGGGTATGGGAACATCATAGTAACATTCAAAAACCATATCGGTCATATCATAGATCATAAATATAAGTAATTAAATAAATATTGGTAGTTAATAAGACATGAATCATAATTGAATCAATGAATTTAAACCATTATAAAATAACATTAGAATAAGACACTGATTTGTTCTATACACATAAGAATAAAAAATATTATGTTAAGGATACCCATGAAGACATTCATAACATGATATAATTAGGATCACCACTAGTGTACCTACTATGGGATTAGGATAACCTCACATTTACCTTCTTTAGTTCTTGGGATAACCATCTGTGTAATCTATTTTTGTCTTGGGATAACCTCCTGTGTACCCTCATTCAGGCCTATAATAACCTCTCGTGTACCCATTGATCTCATAGAACATTAATCATTACCCAATTTATTATTGGGGGATATAGGTCTCAACCATAACATAATCCATAAATGTATGTGCCATAATATCAAAAACATTCATTATATCATTACCCATGAATAAGAATTAGGTTTCATGAACATTTAATCATAGCATAACTCATAAAAAGGAAATGGGTTTTGTAACCATCTCATTAATTCATAATTGATTAACCCATGAAAAAGGAATGGGAATCATAAACATATATTAATCATAATCATAAACCATATTGAGGAATAATAGGGATGACAAAATTAGATCATATAATTTTTAAATAATAATAAATAACAAACATTGTTGTCATTGATGAATATAAATTCTTTAAAAATATGGTAAAAACATTCTGAGGAAAATATCCTTTCAATTTAGAAAAAAATAATTAAAATATAATAATTTCAAAATATTAAATAATTTTTTAATTTGAATATAAACATGGAAAATTTTAAAGGAGCATTTAAATCATTGAGCTGTCATAATGGAAGAATTTACCCTTCATGTAGTATATGTTTAAACGAAGATTCCATTCATATTTTCAATAAAAAGTCTTGAAAACCTTATCCAGAAAAAAAAAGATTAATTTTAGTTAATTTTGTAAAAATTGAAGAATGGATAAAAATGTATTTGTAGATCATTATAAATATTATAATATTTCTTTAAAACATTTTTAGAAACCATATACATGGAAGAAAATGTGTTTTTGAGCGAGGAGAGAAATAAATTTGGGTTTTGCATAAAAAAAATTATTTTGGAATCATAAGTATATAATGTTAGTAAAATGAGTGGAAAAAATTAATTTCAATAAATAAATAAGGGATAATTTATTTCATCTGTTTTTGGAGAGTTATATCAGAATATCTTATCATTGTAATCATAATCATAAATAACCCCCTTAAAAAATAAGATTGTAACATAAACACATTACCAATTTGGTAACTTTTGAATCATAATACCCATGAATGAAATAAAATTATATGGACATGTAAATCCACATAATTTTAATAAAAATTATCATAATATACATCCTTGGTAAGTATATACACTACGTAATATAAATAAGTGGTGAAAATGATATATGTATCATATAAATAAAAGTTAGACACAAATCCCTTACTGCTTTGGAAGCCTTTGAATCATAAAACCCATTAAATAATAACTTCAGATAAAAATTTAAATATAATTAAAACAAGGTTATTTATGATATAAAATTTCAATGGGGAAGTTTATACATAACAAAAAATTAACAAGTGGTGAGTATAAAATATGTCTCCTCGAAATAAAAGAGAGACTAGAAATTCATTTCATTAAGTCTCAAATTCCTTCTTACACATTTGATCATCCAATATAATAAATAAATTTTTATTATAAATATATTATATTACTATAATCATATATATCATACCATTTATAATTTACTTATGACCTTTTATTACCCTTTTATTAAATATTCCTTGTTAAAATCATGTTTCACGTAACAACCACTTCGTTTTTCATGTATTCTTTGGTTTGGTAGTTTTGGTCCTTGTACATTGATTACGGTTCCATAATCTCAAAAAAAATTATCATTATATAAATAAAATATAAATACATTATATATATATATATTAATATCCATCTATAAAATTTATAGATAGAAAATGAATTACCCCATCATGGAGACGGTAGGTTGTATATATGCATGAATGATGTTTCCATTCTCTTAACGAATAGAACGAAAGAAAGTTAATTATCAATTAAAATTTATAGAACTATTTTTATATCATAAATAAAATATTTATTCATTAAATATATACAAATTACCATCAATTTCAAAATAAAATTAAATAAAATACCGCATCGCTTTGTGGAGGCGGCAGTTCACACGTACACATAAGCAATTTTATCATTTCCAACGAATTGGAGTATACAAATTTATATTTTATATTAAAATTATAGATGTATAATTATGTCATAATTATAATATAAATATAGTAAATACATTATTATCTCTATACAAGGGATTTGGTGATGAAAAATTAATTACATCGATTCACGAGGCTGTAGTCCGCCGTACACATAATCGATGGGTTCATTTCCCATTTAAGGGAAGAGGAGACACATATAGGTTATTTTGTTAATTTAATAAAATATTATTATATGTTAGATAGTTCTATTATTATATCATAATAGTTGAATAAAACTATAATTATGTGGAAGAACTAATAAAAATGATCATTTAAGAATGATACCTCTTCTTTTAAACAACCTCCTCAGGTTAGCACCAAACTCCTTCATTGAAGGGTTAAATCATTCAAAACAATTCCTCAATGATGTGGGTTGGGAGGTAAAAACTTATTTGGGTGGGTATTTTCTGAACCAAATTGATTTGTAATTGTGAAGAGAATATGATAGTGTGTTCTCTTTTATATATGGTGTTGAGCACAGACTTTGAAGTTTTGAAATGGAAAATACATAGCCTTATTTTAAACAATCCCCAAGGAACAAAAATGGCTTATTATTAAACCTCAGATTATATAAGTTTTTAATATGACCATACAATGGGATTTGAACAAATTTTTAAGTCTTTTTACCTCTTATAATATTAGGTTAACCCCCAGTAAACCCATTTTAAACTTAATCAAGGTAATTAATTTTTATTATTTTTATTATTTATTTTGACCAAAATATTACTTAAACATATTATATAATATTAGTTATTATGATACCAAATGGAATAAACTTGTGAAAAGTTTATTCACATAATTGTAAAATTTTGATTTAAAATTAAACTCGTAGACACGATGAAACAATGATTTTTCAATGAGAAATTTTTCATAAATATAGAAAATTATATTATCAAAAGTCAAATTTATTTGATTAAGATGAACTAAATAAGTTTAACAATAAAATAATAAAAATAATTTTTCTTTTGAAACCTTTTTAAATAATTTGTAACTTTTTAAATGGTTTAAACTGAAACAATTTTTTTTAAAAAATTAGAAATTTTCTCTATTCATTGAAAAATATATCTTATACAAAAAATATAAAAATTAACCCTCAAATAATTTCTACAAGTTGATTCCATAAAGTGAAGTTAATTTTTTTGAATAAATTTTATAAAAGTTTAAAAATTAAATTTATTATTTGTTCGTGAAATTAAATAAAAATCATTTGTTGAAAAAATGTATTATAAAATCATATAAAGTCTTTACAAAAAAATTATTTTTTTTTATAATTATATTTTATATATAAAAACCTTTATAATTAATTTTTTAAAAAATTATTCCTATTTATATAATCAAATTTAATGTCAATGTTATAATGGTCATGTTTGAATAATAATATCAATAGTATATTGTGGTTCATTAAAACACAGTGTTCCATGTGACACATGGTATCTAATAAATTAAAGGTATACACACACAAAGACATATATATATCATAAAAACATGGGGTGTTATATTCTACCCCCATTAAAATTAATTTCTCCCTTGAAATTTTTCACTCAGATATAATAATATAAGGATAATTCTTCCTCATAATATCCCCCCGTTCCCATGTTGCTTATTTAAATTGGTTGTTTCTCCATGAAACTTTAACCAGGTGAGTGGCCTTGTTTAGTATAAATTTTTCTCTACGATCAATAATCTCCACGGGTTTCTCCTCGTCAGAAAGATATTTCTATAGGGCTATGACCACTGATTTTTTGTACACGTGAAGGGTCAGGTATGTACTTTCTCAGGAGAGATACACGCAACACATCATGTACTTGAGGGAGTTTTATTGTATGCACCAGGTGATAAGAAACTATCCCTAATTTATCAATAATCATGAAATAGAAAATATACCAAGGGATCAGGTTTTCTTTCTTCCTAAATCTCATAATTCTTCCATGGGGAAATTCATAGAAACACCTTCTCACCAAATTTGAATTTTAGATCACACCAATGATTTTTAGTATACCTTTTCCATAGATTATGTTGTAATTTGATGGTATGTTGATTAGATCATAATTTTAATTCAACTTCCTCAGCTAGATCGGGTCCTAATAGCTTTATTTCTCCAACCCCATCCCAAAACAATGGAGTGATACACATATTTCTATAGAGGGCTTTAAAAGGATCCATCTGAATGCTTGAGTGAAAGATATTATTGTAAATAAACTTGCCTAGAGGAATGTGTTGTTAATAACCAACTTTGAAATATATAGAATAAGATATAAGAATACCCAATAGTGTTTTAATTATTTTTATAATATGAACATCTATTTTAGAATGATACATAGTACCGAAACATTACTCTATATACAAAAAATAATGAAGACTTTGCTCAAAAATTGAGGAAAACCTCATATCCCTATTAGACATAATAGAATGTGGTACACCATGAATCCTTAACACTTCATTAATTTATATCCTATCTAGATTATCTAGATAGAAATTTTCTCGGATAGTCATGTTGTGAGCTGACTTTGTATGGAAATCAACTGTTACCCATATATCATTATTCCCTTTAGATGTTTTGGTTAGTTTGATAATAAAATAGATGTTGATGTTTTCTCTTTTCCATTAAGGTATGAGTAATGGTTTTAACATCCCATTATATTTTTCTATCTCAACCTTAACATTCTAACAAAATAAGAACCAAGATATAGACTCTACAATATTTCTCTTCATGCCACCCCATCAGGAATACTCTTTCCGATCTCTATGCAACTTTATACATATAGTATTAATTGATAATAAAAATATATGATATAAATATAATAACTATTTCTTAAAATATTGTATATATGGAACACATACATGGTTTCTAAATATTATATTTTCATCATGATCAAGTTAAAACTCATTAATATTTTTCATCTTCTTCTATAACTCTACGTCGTCATTCTGCACCTCATTAATCTTTACATTGATATATGGCTGAATACTTATTTTAGAAAGATAATATTTCTACCCATAAATTATGATTTCAAATTATAACCTTTTTAAATTAATAAATATTGGATATTTTATTATCTTTATCATGGATAAGCTAGCATAATCCTTTAACTCAAGGAATAAAAATCCTTTTCTACTTTCTCAGGGTGGGAATGCATTTAAAATTCATAATCATTAATCAATTCTATCCACTTTCTATGATGAATATTATACTCCATTTATTATTAGTATATATATCAAAAATTTCTCTGTAAATATAATAAATCCACATATTTAATGAAAACATTACTGCAACTAACTCCAAATTATGAGTTGGGTATTTTTTTCTCAAGAACCATCAATTATCATGATACATAAGCTCTAACCATATCATTTTTAAATCCCATGATTACCATTATGATAAAAAAAAAATTCCCAAAAATCTAATAAATCATTATGTGTGGCATCATATATAGTAACCAAGACATCTAATAGGAATGCCATAGGTATTTCACCTTTATCTCCCTTTATTTGTGGATTCAAGTCCTATAGTCTTTTCAGATGCTGCCTGTTTTTATATTTACTAAAAACATGTTAATTTAATTCTTATAATTCCCCTAAAAATATAACAAACACACCTGAAATAACCATAATCCTAAATGGTCATATAATACATAAAGTTAATCAATACCTTTAATCTTATGAAAATATCCTTCTTCTATAAATAATACTTCATATTGAACCAAAGAGTTATATATATTTCATTCCATTAAAATGTCTCCCAAAATTACTTTAGTCACATTAAATTCCAATCACTTATAACAAAGAAAGGGATATATATTACATTGAACTTATGATAAACCTTAAATACATAAACCCATGATGGTATCCATAAATATTATGTTTATCTTACATGATGACATATATGCTTCCAAAATTAGCACAATCCTTAAACGTTTGATAATTATTATAACTGAAATATCATTGATAAAATTCTTCTACACCATAATTATTGAATCCAAATATATAACGACTTCATCCATTATACTGAAATGATTTGGAAAAACATAGGTACTTCTTTTTTCTGGGGGCTAACATTTAGTTTAGTGCATTGACATAGATAATTCCCAATTTATTCACATATAATACAATTAATTACATGGAAATTCGTTTCTCTTTGACCTTCATTTCCACTTAAAATATGTATTCCCCTCCTTTTGAGATATTTTTATTAGATACTTATTCTCATCATATTAACATGTAGGAAGCTAAATCCTCATTTCTCTATGTCCATTACCACTTGAAATTTTCTAAAAGTACATATTCTTTTTATTTTACATGTTAGTAATATTATAAATGCTCACATTTTTAATAATATATCATGATAACTAATTAGGCATAATCATAATATCTTTCTCATTAATAATCATCCATTTTAGTTTCTCATAATCACTATATTGTCTATAAAAATTATTGTTACAATTGTTCCTCTTGGTTCCAAAAATTAACTAAAACCAACAATTTAGTGTGATCAAGAATAATAATAGTGGGCAACTACATAATCATGAAAAATTAATTATAGGATGTCTAAATTGTGACACTTTATTTTCAATCTATGACACCTCTTGTTTTACATAGGTTATTCATGATAATTTTGTATTCAAATCCTTCATGATGGATTGTAAAGAGTTTGTGAATTTTCAAATCGTATTCTCTAAGAGTGCCAAACTAGGCATATAGTAAGGCCTATTTTCATGCACCACATAATGATCGAGTCAAAGACCAATGCACCCTTTTTAAAGTTATGACCCCTAGGTACATATGTTCCAGATCCATATCCACTTTAAGTATCAATAGTGGGATTTAATTTATTGCAAATCACTTTTTCTATCCTTCCCTAAAATTATAGTACAATTTTTTATAATTTGAATTATCCTTATACATATCCCTAGGTATCTCACTAATGTTTTCTCATAATAGTTTTCAAAGGTTATCTAATACATTCTATAATAAAATAATTAAAATAATTTTACATTTAAAACATTTTTAAATAAATGTAACTTTGTAAATTATTTAAATGAAAAGGTAGTTTTTAATTAAAAAAACTATATTTTTCATTATTCACTAAAAACATAATATTATCAAAAATTTATAAAAAATTCACCCTAAGAAATTTTTTAAATTTTAATAAAAATATTTATATTAATCTCTTCCGATAAACTTGCTAAAACTATAAATGTTTACTTTTATTTATTGTTCAAAAACAAATAATTTTTTTGAGAAATTGAATTTTTAATGAATATAATGAATTTTCTACAAATTATGTACTTATTCATAAAAATATTTTATTTATATAAAAATTTTGTATTTAATTTTAAAAATTTGTTTACTGATATTCATACTACTTAATTTTACTGCTAGGATATAATGGTCATGTTTAAATAATAATATTAATTGTTTATTTGTGTTTCTAAAAACAATGTCTTGCTTATAAGAAAAACCATTCAAAGAAATTAAATGAATTCGAAAAAAATAAATTTTATAAAATCTCACGGTGTTACATATATAACTAGATGATATCATTTTAGGGTTTTCAAATTTTATATTCTATCATGGGTATAAACTTATAGGACTTTCTGTAACATCATGTTACCCATTTTAATGTAATTCCTTTATTTTAACTTGTTTTCCTCTTAAATTATGAGAATTGTGGAAATACCTAGGATAGATATTATTTATTGGGAAAATAACCTAATTCTTGGGGTTGTATTTTTGTTTTAATTAATTGAGTCTGGTTATAAATGTGTTAATGGATTTGTGGGATTCTCGATGACTTTGGATGATTCCCATTGTGTTTTGGGTTTTTGTGTATGAATAATATGTTCTTTGTAGACCATGAGAGAAATACAAGCCATGTAATGGGATTACACAATGTGTAATTTCTCTAGGGAATATTTAATGAACTCGATATATAGTGTGAATGGATTACACATTGTGTAATGATTACACATCATACAATGATAAAAGGTCATTTTTTAATAAATAGGCTATAAGTATTTTAGTCTATATGAGGGATGGGGATTAAATGAAAAATAATTTAATTACATTCCATGTAAATTTGGTGATTTTAAATTATAGGGATCCACTAAGATGAAATTTTATTCCCTTCTTTTTCATCCCCTTTGGATATCGACCAAGAGGCCATCATCGTTGATTTTGGGAGTCTCTTTTTGGTCCGGATTGGTTTCTTCAATGATAGATCACTAATTAGGTTCTTTTGAATCTATTTGGGTAAGGGATACTTTATGATTCTCCATTTCCTTAGTCACATTATCACTGTTTCATTGTGTTATCCTATTTGTTTACTACTGGTAATGTTTCTTCTTGTTTCCTTTTAGATTTGTTGTGTGATTGAGGTACGTGTTTATTACTCATTCTTCGATGATCGTTTTCATAAATTTAATCAATTATAAATTGTGAATATTGGTTCTTGGGTCTTCTTTATTGTTTTTGAATCTGTCCTTATGGTGGGTTTCATTGCGGGCATGTGCGACCCATGTTTTAAGGTAGCTGGTTCTGTCTCCTACATATGTTTCTGAAAAACATTCCTCTTATTTGGGATAATTTTTTTAGTAAATGAAATTAAATGATTTATTTGTTTGTTTTTTGTGTGGGGAATGGGATTTTTATAAAATATGGAATTCCCTTGGTTTCAGTAAAGGAAAAAGGGTTTTAGAATTTTTGTGAAATGATGTGTGAAATGGTTTTGAAAGAATGATTTGACAGAAATGGATTGAAGAAATGGTTTGGAAAATAGAGCATATGGGAAGCCTTGGGTTCTTAGGTGGAAGTAATAGTAAAAGGTATCATCCAATTTTGGGGGTTTTCTCATTGGGCATTCCTCTACTCCCTAGGATAGTTGTTGTAGGGGCTTTTTAGACCTTTTGGGGGGTTCTATGAATGAGAAGTTTTTACACTCTCAATACTCGATGAATATGTCTATTAAAATGATTTTTATGTGATTTTACATGTTAGGTATGAGTTTCCTAGATATCCTGACCTAGTATGATCCTTGGAATGATGTTACCTTTTCTTCTTCGCTGATTTGGGGTTCTGCTATTGGCCTTTACTTTTTTTATGTAGCCATAGACTTGATATGAGATATGATGCATGATTGTAATTTGTTTTGACATGATATATCATCTGTGATATATGAATATGAAATTATTTGAAACCAATTTACCTATTTTATTTGGAAAAGTGGAAAAAATGGAAAATTGAACTATTTTTCATGGTTTTCTTATAAAAACTGCTAAGCTTTTATCATGAGATGATTTATTTAAATTTGATAATGATTGAATTATCATTTAGAGTCTTGATATAGAACACCTAGACGAGATTCTAATGATAAATTTTTATCACACCCTACATTCCCCTTTGGTGGTGCATTGACCTAATTATGTATTTGGATTTAGGTAAAGGAAAGTCACTACAATGAGTTAGAAAGGTTTTCTGTCATCTGAGTTGAGTAGTTGGTGATGAGATTGTGGGATTCTACCCACACTATCACATATAGTAGCTGTTATTTCTATTTTGGTACTCTTTTGTGGTTGGAATTGTACATGGATATTTGTTATTATCTTGAGATATTTGGTTTCAATTATGGAATATATTTATCTTTTCCACTATTGTCTCTTATATATATATATATATTCCACATTGTTTATTTAGGATGGGATAAATCATTCCCTTTATTTTTTGTTTGATTCCTGAGTGCTATTTTATAGCCGGTGGGAATCAAGAACACCCATTGAGTATGTGGAAAATTTTGGTTGGGTATTAATTTGAGAGGGTATTAATTTAGGGTTCATCCCATTTTGGTATCAAAGGTTTTATGTGCTCAAGAGTCCTTGTCTTAGGTTATTTGGTATATTGGATATAGTATTTTCAAGACTTGAGAGGTATATTTTAATGAGTTATCATCCATGTCTTTCCATGATAAGACTCATGTTACCATGGGGTGTTGGGATGTGTGCCTCCTATCTTGAGTTCTTGATGTTAATATTAGTTTATTTTTATGAGTTTTCATTTTTGACCCGAGATTTCTCTATTTTTAGATCCTTTATTTTTTTTCGGTGTGTAGTAGTATGACACTGAGTCATATTCAATGTGTTCCTTATATGGGTGAAGTTGATTCACCTCAAGGGAAACCTATGATGAACCTAAACATTATCTAGGATATCATGCTTGTAGTCTGCGATGTTATCCAGTACGTTACACCAGATTAGAACATAGTTTTTGAGGTACAACGAGGAGTTGTATGAGAATGTTATTGATCATTAGAGTTATTGTCTGAGAAGCCACCATCCTTTAAAAGTATAATATATTTTTAAGAGTCATATTACTTTCTTGAAAATATCTATCATATATTTGAATTCCTGGATACACCTGAGAGAATCAAGGTGATATGTGCATTGCTCAAACTTGATGGTCCTAGAAAACTTTTGTGGGGTTCAGTGTTACAAGAAGATATTCACATGATCTTAGACATGAAGGGTTTTAAGTCTCTATTTTTACAGTAGTTTGGTCTATATTTTATAAATATTGAAAAGTATTTTATGTTAAACTCTTTTTATTCGGGAGGGAATTCGTTATCAACGTACACCAATTGGTTTATAAAGTTAGTATGTTTTTCAACATATGTTGTAAATAATGAGCAGATGAAATATTAAAATTGCATTCTAGGTTTCTGACAAGATATTAGATGTCAGGTATTAATGCTGATGTTTTTGATCTATATAGAGGGAGTGGGTAGGGATATGATATCACAAATGAATATTTCAGGCAAGGTTAGATATTCCACCCCTTCTAATCAATATAGTGTAAACTTTAGTGGGGAACCATATATAAATAGGAAGTGGAAGGATCATTGAAGGAGGGGTGGAGGTGGTTCTTTGTAGTATGCCTCATTTCCCCTTCCAGTTGCAGATAATGGCATGTCTCTGACACTCTATCGGCGTGGAAAAGTTATATAAACACAACTCTATTTTCCATCAACTATAAATATGTGTAATATTTGTGAATGTTATAGTCATCTATATCATTTCTATCAGGCCATGTCTTCTCCTCAATATGATCAGGGGTTATAGGATCCAAAGGCTAATGTGGACTAGTTAGATGCTTCAAAGACTATAGGTCACAATCCATATGCCTTGGAGTGAATCACCTTCATGCCTAAGATGAGTCAATGGCAGAGGTAGATGTGGGTCTAACAATATTGAGAGGTGTTATATTTTTTTCATCTTCAATAGAAGTTTCTTTATTTGATACTGGCGATTCACACCCACTTATATTTGGATATATTTTTGATATTATTAACCCTCTAATGGATCTCATTTACTTTGTTTTAGATTTAAAGATACCACTTTGAAAGAGGAATGTCCAGGGGTTTCAGTGTCCTTCTTGTTCCCTATATATAGTTGATTAATTACTAGTCTATTATTTTCTTATTATTGATCTAGATTTTTTCAAAGTCGTCATTTGTATGGATTGTCTTGTTTCTCATCATATTGAGGTTGATTGTTATCATCAATGAGTATCATTACTTACAGTTGATAGGGTCTCACAGGTTCTTCAGGGAGAGTGGTATCTGAGGTATGGTCATGTCAGAACTTCTCACCATAATCATAAGAGTTTTATTTCTACTATTTCAATTTATATATATGATGTTTCTTCTATTTTTATGATTTCTAGCATTGTTTAAGATTTTCATTACATTTGCCTAGATAATTTCTCATGTATTCATCTAGAGAGGGAGGTAGAGTTTATTATTGACTTGGTTCTAGGTACATAGATGATATTGATACCTTCTTATTATATAGAACCAATAGAGATGAAATATCTCAAGATTTAGTTGGTTGACTTTGTAAAAAAGGGTTTTGTTCTCCCTAGTGTTTTTTCAAGGGAATCCACGATGATCTTTACCAAGAAGGATGATGGTTCGCTCTAATTGTGTGTGGACTATTAGAAGATCAAACAAGTAATAGTTAAGTAAAATTATCCTTTACCCCAAGTGGATATTTTTTTTGATTAGTTAAATAGTCAAATTAGTTTTTTTAGATTGATCTTTAGTCAGTTTATTAATATCTTAGAGTTCAGGAATGTAATATACCAAAGATATCCTTCAGAAGTAAGTATTTTCATTAAAAATATACTGTTATTATATTTTTATATCTAATTGTCCTATAATTTTCATATATTTGAAGAATTTGATATTCCATCAGTATCTCAAAACTTTTATGGTAGTGTTCATAGGTGAAATTTTGGTTTTTTCAAGATCATAATGTGAGAACAAGCACCAACTAAGTTTGGTTTTGGATTTCTTAAGACATTATATGTATAGAAATTTTTCGAAATGAAAATTTTGGATTAAAGAAGTGAAATAATATAGTAAATTTATTTATTAACAGAGATTATCAATTGATCATGAGAAGGTGAATGACATTTTTTCAAGGGAAGATCCCTGAAATGTCTTTCATATTCAAAGCATACTTAGTCTATCTTGATTCTATCAATGGTTCTTACAATACTTATCAATGTAGGAATAAGCTTTATTTACTCTTATTAAGAAAGGGTGAAATTTATATAGGATGAAAAGTGTTGGTATTATATTGATGAGCTAAATAATTTTCTTACATCAGATTTTATTTTTATCTTACTTCAGACTTGTAAGGGGTTTCTGGTTTTTTGTGATTCTTCTAGAACTATTTTGGGTTTTGTTATCATGTCGGATGATCATGTGGTGGATTAAAACTCTTGTTATCTTCGAAAACTCTATAAGAATTACCCCACTCATGATTTATATTTTTCATAGTTATGCATGTTCTTAAGTGTTGGTGACATTATCTTTTTGGGGAAAGGTTCATAGTAGTTTATGACCATAAGAGTTTGTGTTATATATTCTCTCATAAGGACATGAGTCTTAGATATAGGTGGTGGGAGGAATACCCTAAGAAGTTTGAATTTCATATCTCTTACACCATGAGGAAGGGTAATGTTGTAGCAGATGCTCTTTGCAGGGAATTTTCATCGCAATTTGTTCAGTAATCAAAGTTAATATAGGACATTATAGGAATTTTTTCTCCGTTACATCTGGATGGTCAGTAGGATGTTTTAGGCATGGATTTGACCAATGTTAAAATTTGTTCATCTCTTTTTGATTATACTCTATATATTTAGTAGTAAGATGAAATGTTCATAAGAATTCAGGAAACCCTATATGGAGGGAGGCTGTTTCTGGTTGGTCTCTCTCTTCAGATAATATTATCAGTTTAGGGATCAGTTTGTATCTATGAAGTTATATTATGACATGAGATAGAGGTTTTTGTTGTTGGTTATGAAGCCGGACATTAATGATTTTGTGTATCTCTTTTATACCTACCGATATATAAAGGTAAAGAATTTAAACCTTCTTGTTTGTTTCATCTTATTTTAGTGCCAGTTAGGAAATGGGATGAGATATTAATGTATTTTTTTCATATTACCATGGACTCTCCAAGGGAGAATTTATATCTGGAAGGTGATTGATGGGTTGTAAATGTGAAATTATTTTATTATGATCAATGACACCACAAAAGTTTAAGATATGGGAAGTCTATATGTGAAAAAAAATATTAGGTTACATGGAGTTTCTTTTTTAATTTTTTTATATAGGGATCCTAGTTTTACAATTAGGTTCAATAGAATTACCAAAGAAGAGATGGGTAATCTGTTTAGATTGAGTATAACTTAACATCAATTGATAGACGGTCAGAAGGAGTGTGCTATTCATATTCTTTAAGAAATGCTTTATACTGGTGTATTGGATTCTGGTGGATCTTTGGATTGTCATCTAGGATTGATTTATTTTTTTATAATAATAGTTATCAATCATCAATAAAAATGGTCCCTTTTAAGGCTTTTTATAGTTTCCCATGTAGAACACCTTTTTGTTGGGAATTTTTGGGAGAAGGTTCATTGGTGGGACCAATTTTGGTTCAAGAGATGTCCATGAGGATTCATGATATTCATCAGCATATCGTTATAGTGAAAAGTCAAAACAATTCTTATAAGGATCAATGAAATCCTTTGGAGTTTTTTGTAGGAGATTGGGTTTTTATAAAGGATTCTCCTTGGTTGGGACACTATCAATATGAAAAAAGAGGGATAGTTTTCTTTGATATATGTTTGACCATCATAAGTCATTGAGCGGCTTGGGTAGGTTGCTTATCAGTTGAAATGTCTAGCTTAGTTAACATACATTAATGTTTTTTTACATGTATCGTAGCTTAGGAAATATCATCCTAACCCCTATCAAGTTCCAATTTTGGAATATATTGAGATAGATCCATATATTTTTTGTTGTTTAGTAGCTATTGAGGATCATTTAATCTCATGTGAAAGTCATGTGCAGGAATTCTAATCCATTGTTTAGAGTGTTGTGATGAAACAAATCATATTCTCATGAGACTTGGAAGAATGAATCATTAATAATGGAGAAGATGCCTCACATCAGTACCAGACTTCATTCTTACACATGGATTCCTAGATATGCAAAGTCTTATGGAAATATGTTTTTAAGACCTCATTACATTATTTCAGGTATGTTAGGTCAACTAGGCTAGATACCCTGAGAGGTGGGGGGATGAATCAGGGTATGACAGATTTAAACAACTATGCCCTTTGATCTTGTTTTGATATTAGACAAAACCCCCTCTTCTCTTATTTCTGTTGAAGAGTATGAATAAACCTTAAATCATGCACAGGACACAAAAATTTTTACTTGGTTCAGCCTCACTGGGCTACGTCCAAGGAGCTTACACTAGCAGTGTTCTGATTTACTAATTACACTATAAGTGCACTATTGTTTACAAGTTCAAAGCAGACTCACTGTCCCTCTTGGTTTACAAACAATCATGATATAAAAGTTCACTTCCATCTCAACTGATGTTTTATCCCTGCTTCTTCAGAAGATCCACTCACAGTTTATAGACCTGTAGGTCTCTTCATTATCTCTACTTAAATATTCATATTTAACTGTTGATAGATTCTCTATTGACATCCAACTTTCACCCACAGATGAATCTCTCTTTTCACTGGGTGTACCGGGAATCCCCAAATATTTCATGCAACCCTTACTACATCTTGCGCACAACATTAAAGCCTTGAGTGAAATATTCCACTTTTGTCAGGAAACACCCTTTTCATGAAACATAAATCTTTTACACAACTCAAATATTATACACAACTTTATAATCTTGCGTGAAAATCAAAATCTTTCGCATAGCTCCCTTTACACAAAATTATTACACGATCCAGTGCTTAGATTTTCTCTAAGTGTCGAGCTTGCGTCGTGTGAGGGCATCACATCTTATTTATATAACTCATTGACCCCTACATGAAGAAACCTCAATGCGTCGCACATGATCCTGACATGTTGCACAAAACCCCATTTGATGTCGCCTTAGGCACATAACTATCTTTCACACCAACATTATCTTTCATGTACTTCTTCAATCATGCACATAATTTCTTCCATGTCCATTTTTCGAAGTTTGGACCCTCAATCATGCCTTGCACGCAACATTCCAAATGTTCTTCAACATCCTATTCGAGGGCACAAAACCTCGTTTGACGTTGCCTTGAGTGCGGTAGTTTCCTTCGTGAAACTCCATATTTCATGCCAATTTCTCAATATTTAGTGCACATCAATCCTTTTATAATTTTTGACATTATGCTCCCGAAACCTACCTTGCGCGCAATATTCCTTCATGCAACTCTATCTTTTGCGCACATCTTCAAATCTTTTACGTTCTATATTCCTTCGCCATTTTTTCACCTTCTGAACCCAAAAAAATCAGTGTGCGAAAGCTTCCAGACCACCCTAGATCTTGCACACAACTTCCTTTTCCAAAAAATTGATTCTCCATTTTCTAATTTTGAGGGCCAAAAATCTGGAAAACGCTGGAAAATTGCGCCACCATAGATCTATTGTTTTTAAACTGCTTCCAGATTGTCCATTCCTTTGTCATCATTATTTGTCAACATAGGTTGTAAACAATATCTCTAGAAATCGACAAATCACTATGTAAACCCCCTTTGTCAACAAATTTAACATCGTGGTCTGCTATGTCAACAAACACAATAAAGAGGTCCACTTTTTCAACAAACACAATCATCTCAAAAATTGTTCAATGATACCTTGAGGTATTTTTTCACAATAAGGTAATGAACTTCTCTTGACTTATTTTCCAATTTATTTGGGTGTGTAGTCGGACTCCCAAGGATGGAGATAATTTTTTGGGGGAAAATTAACTAAATTTTGGAGATATATGTTTGTTAAAATTAATGGAGTCTGGGTATAAATGGATTAATTATTTTTCATGGTTCTCCATGAGTTTGGAGGGTGCCCGAGGTGTTTCGGGTTTTCATGTAAGAATATATTGTTTTTAAAAAAATTAAGAAAAATAAAAACCGTGTAATAATAGTACACGATGTGTTTGTTCTTCAGGGATGATTCCCTGAACCAGGTACACAACATGAATGGATTACACACCATGTAAACATTACATGTAGTGTAATAATAAAAGTTTGGTTTTTAATAAAATGGTGATGTGTTTTTCAGTGTATCTAATTACTATGTATTAAACGACACATAAAAATATTATATTCCATGTAAATGTCACAATGGTGTATTTTAGGGTTCCTCTTGGATAGAATTTTTTTTCATTCTTCCACAACTCCTTTGAATCTTGACTAAGAGACCTTTTATGGAAATATTCAGAGTCACTTCTTGGTATAGATTTATTCCTTCAATTATTGATCACCATTGTGGTTAGTCTATGTCTCTACATGTGAGTGAGACTTTCTGATTTTTTCATTACATTGGTTGTGATATTACTAATACAATGCATTATTTGATTCTTTGACCGGTAGTGATGTTTCTTCATGTTTTTTTCTAGATTCATTGTGTGATCTGGTTCCTGGGGAAATTCCATTATTGGTTGTGGTGTAGAGGGTTTTATTTCTTGAGGTACATGTTCATTATCATTATTTGGAGAACATTTCATTAAATTGGATGAATTCTATGTTGTGTATATTGGTTCTATGGACTTCAGTTACTTTTTTGAACTCCTTCTTGTGGTGGGTTCAATTGTGGGCATGTACGAACTGAGTTTCAAGATAGGTAGTTTCAGAACATGCCTATTTTGGTGAACTAAATTGATCCTACTTTGGATAAATTATTTTATTAAATGAAATGGAATTATTGATTGATTTTTTGGGTGTAAATAGGTTTTATAAAAGATAGGTTTCCCCTAGTTTTGGTAAGTGGAAAAGGGGTTTTGAAGCATTGTGAAATAATTTGTGAAATGGTTTTTTAAATAATGATTTGATGGGAATTTTTTAATGAACTATTTTTCAAAATAGATCACATTTTAAGTCTTGTGTACTTAGGTGTAATATATAATACTATGTCTTATCCACTATTAGGGGGTTTTATCTTGGGAATTTCGTTTTCTCCCTTAACACATTGTTCTAGGGAATTGTTAGACCTTTTGGGGGTATGGTTACTTCCATGGGTGTTCATATTCTCTTTATACATGATTCATATGTTTATTGGACTCTGTTTATGTGATTTTCTATGTTTGGTATGAGTGTCCTAGCTATCCTGACCTAGTGCGATCCTTAGCATAATGTTACCTATGCTTTTTTGATGATTTGTGCTTCTTCTTTTGGATTGTACTATTTTTTTGTACTTAAATATACTTGATAAGAGATATAATGTAAGATTTTTATTTTTTGAATTCATATATCTTTTCTGATATAATAATATGAAATTATTTGAAACTAATTTTCCTACATTATAAAGAAATGTGTCACAATGGGAAATTGAACTATTTTCTATTCTTTTTTTATAAAATCTATTAAACTATTTCGTGCCTTGTTTTCTTTAAAGTTGATAATTCATGGATTTTCATTTAGAGACTTGATATGGAACACTTAGCTAGGAACCTACTGATATTTTTATGTCACACCTTGTTTTCCCCTTTGACAGTACGTAAACCTTGTTATGTATTTCAATGTAGGGAAAGGAAAGGCACCATAGAGGGGTGACAAGGTTTTATTTCAGATGAGTTGAGTAGAATGTGGTGAGATGGTGAGAGTATTCCCATTCTATCACATGAGGTAGTTTTTATCCTACTTTTTAGTCTATTTTGGTTGGAATTATACATAGATATTTTTTCTTCGCTTGATTTTTTTGTTTCAATTATGGAATATATTTATCTTTCCTTATATTATATTATATATATATATATATACACGTGCCATGTTGTTACTTTATGTTGGGTGAAATTATTCCCTCTAGTTATTATTTGATTCATGGGTTCTAGTTATCCCCCATGTGGACTGAGAATTCCCGTAAGGTATGTCAAAAATTTGTCTGGGTACTAGTTTGAGAGAGTATTTAGGTCAGGTTCGTCACACTTTGAGACACATTATCATGGTTTAAAACCATGGTAATCTTCATAGAATAAAATTATGAGAACATGACCCAATAGTTTGAATTATACATTTATATGTATCATTGGATGGTCCTATACATGGATGTGATTCATGGTCTTTAGACTCAAATATTATTATTAATTCATATCATGAGTCACATAGTATGATGTATTGATGAAAAATATGATGACATATACTTGTAGTAATTTAAGATTCGTTGGGTTCATCATCAGTGATATTTCATTAATGAATAATGAAAGAAAAATATTTAGCTTCTATTATTTAATGAATATTGATATCACATGCCCTTTGATGTGAATGGAACTGATTAATTAAATCTATGGCCTTGGAGTTCAATAGGAAAGTTCATTTCTGGAAATTCAAACAAAGAGACAACCAACACAGAGGTTGATGAAACCAATATGAAACCTTCTTGATTAGAGATATCATGATGAAGGGACTATATTATATATTGTGTATTAATACATGGTAATATATATTCATGACATTAACTTGTTTCTCTATGGGTTAAATTGAATATTTTTAGACACTAACCATGTACATTAGGTAGTGCATCTAGACTCTATTGATAAAGAGGCCTAAAAGGTCATACACTAAGTGTATTTTGGATAGTAGTTAAATTCGATTTGAATTTATCACGTTGAATAAATATTATTTCTATGCATAGTTTAATAATTATTCTTATTTATATATTCATTCATATGTTTTTAGAGAATATTATGTGATATTAATCTTAAATAAATATTAAATATTACTAAAATTAGTTAATTAATTACATCAATATATAACATTAATTTATATTTGATATATTTCCATGTTAAAAAATATTAACTTATTTGGTTCCATGAACATTTAATATATATATATTTATTCACTAATATTGTGAATATAATATTTATTTAATTTTCAATCATTATTGTAGTGACATTTATTTTTTAAAATAAATAAAAAATATTTAGATTCTAATAAATATTAAGGGGGACTTGAGGATTGAGATTAATGTTTTTTTAGAAATGATATATTAAATATTATATTTTTAAATATGAATTTATTTATTCAAGAAAATATTATTTATTTATTCATAAGTTTTAGCACATGTTGATTAAATAATAAAAATAATATTGTTATTATTTTTAAAATGGGTTCACTAAGGATTAAGAGAATAATAAGGTATTATGTTTAATTATTTATTCTCTAAACCTAGGTATATAAATTTCTAGTAATTTAATATTTAACTATATCCAATCATATACATTTTGGTAACCAACTATTTCAAGAGTTAATCCTATAATGACCTTGAGGGAACTTCTTCTAGAATACTCTAAATAAAAGAGTGTTATCCTCCACCGTTACCCTCTCAAGAACAAAAAGAACTAGAGTAATTTCTTCTCATTCTAAATGATTCTATTTCTATCAACGATGATTGATGAAAATTATAAAATTATCGATATGAGCACCTAAAGAATTTTATGACAATGATATAAGGTTAATGGAATATGTTTGGATCACCTCTAGTGGTATTCAACCTTGGATTCCTCTAACACAATGATGATATGTTAATAGGACTTGAATAAATCATTGAAAAACAATGAATTACACTATGAAGTAATTCTATATCTTGATGTAACTTGATTATAAATCATATGAGGTGATATTGTCTCATATATTTTGGGGTTTCTATTTCATATTGTTATGAGGAAAAATATGATTACATTGATGAAAAACCCATTACTGGGCATGGGCTCGATCGCTTTTGATTTTTTCAAGACACTTCAGTTTGGATTGCCTTACGGAGGACCCCCAGGACTCGTTATTATAGAAAATATTGAGTGCCTTGGGGAAATTACTCTTACACAAAATTTGGAATTCTTTTGGGAGGTCCCCCTTGAACTCATTATGACACCTATTTTATATTTCCTTAGGTCAGTTCCCCTTGGTCTTTTTATAACACATAGTTTAAAGCTCCTTGAGGAGTCCCCCATTGATTCTTTATGAAGTATATTTTGAGTTTCCTTAGGAAATTTCCCCTTGGACTCACTATGAATCGTGATTTTAAGTACCATAGGTTATTCTCATTGGACTAGTTATGAAATATAGTTTTGAGTGACATGGGGAAATCCCCTAAGGACAAGTAATTATTCATGGTTCTAAATGCCTTATACACACTCCCTAGGTTGGATATGGTTCTATGGGATACTATGGATACATATATTTTAATTATTCTAATGAAAGTATGGTTAGTCCCTAGTGTCATAGGGAAACCCATGGATTATAAATAATTTATTTATTTATGATTGTGATTTTCTTTATTATGGACAACAGCATACACTTTGTACTTATACTAGATACGATTTTAAAATTCATGGGTGGTGGCTTATTTAGTCACATACTCAGCTTTGTATGTATGCCATTTTGTTCATGAAAAAACATTATGATTAATGGATAATACAAAGGAAATATTATTTTTCCTAATGATTTATCTAGAAAACTAGAATTTAGTATGGGAGTTTAGGACTAGTCTAGAGATTAGGACAATTTTTATGGAGTTTCTGATTATTTTATTTTATTTTTATGGATATTGGGGCATATGGTATGTTATTATATGACCAAATTTTATATATTTTATTTTTCTATTTAATAGGTTGCGATTATTATTTTTCAATTTTCTAGATGACTATTTACACCCTTACCTGGATAGAGTTTGTTATTTCCTTTAGTTTTAGTATTTTTTTTGTTCTGTTATGGGTGTGTAGTCTCCCCACTACACCACCATACAATATTGCCTTTAGCTGAGTGCCTTTTACATATGGGGAGACATGACAAAGGTCCCATTAACCATTTAGTTTAGACAATAATGAGTGGTATATATATATGGGAATGTTAGATAAAGTATTGGAGTTTTTTTTGTGTATCATTTCATTAAGACTCTTAAATAATAATGAGGCACTATGATTAAATATCATAGTGTGATCAAGTAAAGGATTAAGTCCAAATTTCATGTGAAGTAGCTGATCATATTTGGGTAGTTAAATATACATTCATTAAAAAAATATTTCAATATCGATCATATGACCATCAAATTATAAATAAGAAGGAACGATTCCCCCAGTTGTAGTAGAGCTTCTAAATATTCAAGGCACCAGTATAAATAACTACATTAAAGAACTATGGGTTTCTGTATAAATAACACTTCACTTGTGTCATATAGTGGATAAAGGGAAGTGAATAATACCCACCCTTTCGGAAAATGTATTATTCCTACTGAAACATTTTGTGTGATGTGAAAAAGA
This sequence comes from Viscum album, assembly GCA_963277665.1. Lineage (NCBI taxonomy): Eukaryota > Viridiplantae > Streptophyta > Magnoliopsida > Santalales > Viscaceae > Viscum > Viscum album. Next base: position 1,232,644,512 of record OY728137.1, on the reverse strand, counting down.
CTTTTAATTTTTATAAAATATATCGTGAAAATAAGATCTACGTGTCAAAAAGATAGACAGACCAAAAAAGGGCAAGGTTTTTTGATGGAGTGGAACCATACAGAAACCTTATGTGTTTTAATTCTTATTCAATCTTTATTTTATACCATTTGTAGGGTTGATTAAAATTTTATATATTCATATATTATAGTTGATATGTATGTTTGAGAACAATATAAGAAAACTAAGAAAGAAATAAAAATTTAATAAAATTTTGGTATAATACTTCACCCTCATATAGTGTCCCTACATGACCAATATGAAATTTAGTAGTTATTCAATAAGATGAAACACAAGGTATTTATATCTAACAGAGGATGAAACCATTGTAACCATATTTCATTTACATATATGTTATAAGCTTATGGGTAAATACTGTAGAAGGATAGAGAGTGTTTTGGGGTCAATATAATAAGGAAGTCATGGTAAAAGAAATAAAAGTATTATATTTTATTGATATATAATTAATTTTATTTCCTCAAATTTATTATTTAATTGATTATTAATAAGTTTTTTTAACTTAAGAGTTGTTTCATTGGATTTTGTGAATATTTTTCAAAATAAACAAAATTTTGATTTTAGTTGATTTATTTAATTATTGTAATTAAAGAGATTACAATATATTAACAATAATATGTTCTATTATTTTAATGGAAAAAGAAATAGGTTATTCAGTTGAAGGATATAAAAGTGAATAAGGAGTTTGTCCAAGTCTATATGTAAAATCCACTATAAAATACCAAGGACCGTTGCATAAAGGTTATTATGAATCTTCCCCCTATTGAAAATTTTCCAAAGTACAAAGTAGAATATTGACGCATAAAGTTTACTAAATAATATATAAAATTAATAATGAATTAAAATACCAATGTGTAATGGTCATCTACGTTGAAACGTAATGATTAATAAAATTTTGGAGAATGTGTAAAAGTAAATTCAGCCAGTATGTATGAATAAATAGTATCTCACCCTCATACATTAAAGTAAAACCCTTTACCTCTAGAAGATTTTCAAAAATGTAACTAAGTACGTAAGAGTCCTTTATCGATATGTGAGTGTAACTTGTGACTATTCAAATTACATGTAAGGGTTATGCAATTAGAAAAATCCAGCTATGTGTCATATTTTATAGAAATTTACTTTACTGAGAAGTGGATTCCCTTAATTCATAAATATAATCACAACATACATGATGGTCTCATAAATTTAAAAATAAGGAGAGAAGAATCCCATGTTATAGGAAGTCCATTTGTGCTTTGAAGAGGATAGGGAATGTTTTGTGCCACTACCATTTGAAAGGTGACCACACTATTGACGATGAGTCACACCATGATTGATTCTTAGGACACATGATTGAGAGAAATCTAACAGAAGATGACACCATGGAAATTTAATTTATGAAGTGGGGGAAAAAGTGAGATAAATATAGAATAATTATTAAGAATTAAGCCATAGTATAATGTTTGTGAAACCATAACATTGAATGATAATGAATAAATTCGAGGATAAATCTATGATCTTTAGAGGATTTAAACTTAGGATTTTATTGATTACATAGATCTAGTTGATGACATGAGATATTCTTTGATAAAACCATTGGGTTGTAATATTGGGATTTGTAATATGAATTATCCATGGGGGAGGGTATCACACCATGAAAGAGAGAATTAAATGTGTGAATTTATAAAAATCATGAGATCTCGTGGTGGATATTTTAATTAAAAATTAACTAAATATCATTGGGGTTTACTAGAATAAAAGAGAAGAGAAATAATCTACCAAAGGACAAGGGGGGTTACGGGATAAGGGAGATCATATATTTCAGTTTTGATTTATTTTTTACACCAATACTATAATATTCAATTTTATTCCTTTTACACTGTAAAAACTTCTTGGGGATTGAGAAAGGGAAGAAGAAAATTTTATAAATTCATGAGTTTTTTATTTAATGAATAAAAAAATTATTTTATTAATCAACATATATATTCAAAAGTGATATAAAACATTGAATGAGAATGCGTTAAAGATGTCAATATAGATATTTTTTTCCTTCTATGGCTGATAAATATCTTCATTTATTCAGTTTTACTTATATATGATAAAATATTCTAGGTTGGGTGTTAAGGATCTAAAAATTTATGATACTTGTGTGAAATATTTTGTGTTTTATTCAAATTAAATAATATTTTCTTGGGATTCTATAGAGTGGTTTTGAGATAGTTTACTATCAAGTTATAATTTGTTATCTCCATAACACATTTGAAGGAATGATGACCCATGGGGAATACTGACAGTTAAACATCATAATTTATCTCAACATTGGATGAAGGATGAAGAGATTATGAATTATTTATCTCATTAGTTAGTAAACAAAAAATGGGCTATATTAAGACTATGATAACATTACAACTACTAATCTAAAACATTAACCAATCAATTCACATCCCTTTGAAAACACTATACTTTTTAAAATATTTTTTAGTTCTATAAAATATGATTTCAAAAAATCCCCTTTTAACTAATTATTACAACTGGATTTTACACTTCTCCCAGGAGACTACCTAAGGTCCCCATTTTACTACATAGTAATCATAGGTAATAAAATACTTTTTTACCACCCTATGACTATTTGGTCAAAAACATGGTGTTGTTTCTAGGGATTTGGTACCAAAATTTATAATGATAAAATTGTGTGATCCACTTTAATTCTAATATAATTTTATCTAATGATCTCGATCTTGATTTATTTTTTCTAAAAAAACATAGGAAACTAATCTTTTAAGATTATTTTCATGATATATAATTATTATACTAATGTGAAACTCTCAGGGATTAATGTGACTTTGTAATTATATTAAGAGACCCTAATTATACTCTAAGAGATCTCAGTGCACCTTATTTTATTTACCAAAAAATACATATTTTCATGTCTGCATAAAAAATTAACTTTGATCTGAAAAATATTTCTATCTAATTATTGCTTTGATTTCATGGATTTCAATGTGAATAATATAAGAATAATTTCATGGAATTAATCATGTTTTTTCCATACTCATGCTGGTAGAAGAGAAATTTAAATGGGGGGTCATTTTATTTTTCTTAGAAGGAGAATCTATCGAATGGGTGTAAAATCATAAACCTAAATAAATAAAATATTTCTATGATGTTAAAAATATATTCATCCAAAGGTTATTCCCTAATTCAAGAAGAACAATAATAAGAAATGATATTTTTTTAATATGATATTTATTTAGAGAAACTTTGTATGAGTACTATGAAATATTTATGAATCCATGTGCCTGTTATGTCTATGCAGCAATAGAGGATCACTTTTTCCTAGACTTCTTCTATCAAGGAATTCCTGATAATGATAGATACCCGATGGATGAATAATTTGGAGGATCTATAATTGACAATTAAATAGTTGAATCCATAAGAATTAAAATGAATATTGCCTAAAATTCTAAAAACTTTGGCAGAAGAGGTATTAGTACAAGAGGATTAAATGAGTTAACATCAAATTAATCAAACTTTCTAGAGATAATTATTGTTTAAATAACAACTTAGGTAAAAATGTAACATAAACATTCAGTTGGGAAACATGCAATAGTTAGGTTATATTGTCTATGTTCTTCTACAAAGCATTATACTGATCAATTCATTAATGTATAGGGAGAAAAAATTTATTTAGATACCTACCAATATATGCAATATTAGTATTCTAACTTTGGATGGAGAGGAACTTACAATGTTAAATATAGATTTTTAAATAAAAAATATCAAGCCATACCACCCTTTCAATAGTAATATCAATAACCTCTACTATTCCTTCAACTATATAAGAAACCTTAAAATTAAAAAACTGTATAACAACCACCCATTCAATAAATAAACCCTTTTGAGTAGCCCTTAACTAGTTCATAACCAATTTTTTTTATCCAATAATGTTTTTGGGTTTATTAAATGATAAATAAGACAAATAAATTAAGAAATCAAGTAGTATAAATTTTGTAACTATTAATAAAAAATCAAGGATAACTACCAAATAAACCAATTCCAAACCATATATAGAATGTGAGTCTGGTAAAAACTAGGATTTTCAAAGAGATTCACCCTATTTAAAAATATAATTCTAAGAACAATCATTATATCATTGATAAAGATTAATCTAAAACAAAACTATAAACTATGACATGGGAAAAATAAGAGGAAGAAAAAATTATGCTTAAAAAGGTAAAAAGTGATCAGAAAAACCTATAGAGAAACTATAGAAGAAATATAATGATATTATACCACAATTTCCCTCGAGAATGATTCAATACAAGAAAATAAAAGAGAAAAAAAATTCAAAACTAAATTTTAAAAACCATTCCAAATGTGGAATTAAATATACATATTATTAAAGCTCTCAAATAGATTCCAAAATATAGTAAGTTCCTCAAGGAAATTCTCACCATAATAGGAGTCTTCAAGTGAATGATAATGTAAAATTAGGAGGGTGTGTTTAGACCTTGATCGGGCCTCAATTGAAAACCAAATTTGATGATCCATGGATATTTTATATCCGTTATATAATTGGTTCTATGTTTTATAAAGATGCATTATGTGATCTTGGAGATTTTATTAATGTAATTAAATATTCTATATTAATTACTTTTTAGTGGGAATAACTCAAACTCACAATACATTTTTATATATTTGAATTTGATCTAGTAAATACCCAATTAGAGTACTTGAATATATTCTTGTTGAAGTATAAAATTTGATCTTCTATGCTAATTTCTATGTTCTAACCATAGAGGAATACAAGACTCTATCTTGTCCAGCTATTCTCTTGTACAGACCCTTCATGATAATATCTACTAAAATATTAAATGTTTATGAGGGAACTAAAATAATTGAATTTGAAGATAACACTATCCACATTAATATTTTTGATTTCATGTAATATCCATAGGATGGCCACTCACTTTTCAAACATTTATACTCTGAAGAACATAATCATTATATATAATTAGGTATGTCGTAAGAAATTTTTAAAATGTCAAAGAAATTAATAAATTAAAATTCCATGAAAAATTTGGAAAAACATGAAGAACATGTAAAACCTTTGGAAGATGCGGTGAATTATTACTTCTATGATGGTTTTGATTTGTTATTGAATGATAAAAACGTGATAAAATTACATTTAATGTCTATAGATACAAGGAGATTAATTTAATTAGACCAAATATAATTTCCTCACGAGTGAAACCCCAAAATATAGAGATAATTTCCTTTTACCACTAAATTAAAATATATTTTTTAATATAAGGAAATAATCCACCAATAAATATTTCTAGAAACTTGTCTTTCAACTAAGATAAAAAAATTCATAGTAATTTTGATGGAAAATCTTAGAAAACATGATGGAGTTTTGGAGAGATACTTGAAATAATTTCCAAAAAATGAATTTAAAAAATTCAATTGGAAGGTAATGTTAAATTTATTATATAGCCCCATAGAAAACCAAACACAACTATTATAGTGGTATTTAAGAAGGAGAGTGAAAAATATTAGAAGTGGGAATTATCTACCCCATTTATGAATCCTAATGGGTCAATAACATTCATATAGTTCCTAAGAAAATTGTTAACATACCGATGAAAGATAAAATTAAACTAATTCCTATGAGAATCCAAAAGTAGTTAGAGATTTTCCATAGACTATAGGAAACCTAAAAAGGTCACAATAAATTATCATTTCTCCATTCCATCTGTTAAGAAAATACTAGAGATATTATCAAGTAAAACTATTTACTGATTTATAGATGGATTTTCATGATAGTTTATGGTTCCCATTACACTTAATGGCCAGTACAAGACAACCTTTACATGTCTTAATAGAACCAATGTGAATTTCCAAAGTATCGAATAGTAAATGAGAGGGGGAGGGGTGAATCAGTTGATAACTTTTTATAAGTTTCAAGAATTTTAAAAACATAACCCCTATAACCTGTTAATGATCATTATCTTATCATATTTTATTAAAAAATAATGCATGAAAATTTAAGAAATAAAGTAAAAAATATGATATTTATAAGGTTTGGACTTAGTATGAGAACCAACACCCTTTCCATAGCCACTCTTATGAGTCTATGTAAATTCACTATAATGAAGAAGTGGATATAACTTATTCCAAATATCATTAGACACCTACTATCTCCTAGTAAGAATGATTTAATTTATTGTCCTCAATTTATAATGTTTACTTAAAATTCATATAACAGAAAAAAAGAATAAATTCATTTTTTTCAAACTACTCTACAAAAAATATGTATGAATCCTTATTCCAATGAGGATGAATCTAATTCTCTTAGTACAATAGGGATTGTCCTAATGGTCTTGTATGATGAATTCAGTCTAATGTACATAACATGATAAACCCATTCTCAGTCTACATTACTCAAACTCTAGTAAAATTTTTAGTATGATATTTTTTTTATAGTAAAAAAACATTCTGATATTTGATATTCTAATGAGGTATTAGTCTAGAAAGATAAATATAACCTGAATTCTGTACCTCTCCACCTATTCCACAAATGTTAAATGTTTAAAAGTACAAATGTACTATTCTTCTATTCATAGGAATACTAGAATGGAAATTTTTTGGACCATTTGTGAAATAGTCGTTTTAATAATCACAAATCATTAAAAATTATTCATCAAGTTATATCTCTAGTTAATCTTGTAAATGAGTATTTATAAGTGAATGAATTATGTCACGTTATATAATACTTGTTAATAATTCATAAACTATGATTATTTATTCTTTAATATATTTACAACTGTATATTTAAATTTATTTTTGTATGTCACTTAATTTGGTAGTGTTCTGTGTAAGACAAACACTTTTTCTGTTTTTTAGAGTCCCTAGCACTGATAGTTTGAAAAGAGTAACATTTGGTCGACTCACTGATGATGACTCATTGATAAAAAACACACCGATGATAGATAACACAGCGATGAACGAGTCACCGATGGATGACACACCAATGAATGAGTCACCGATGGAAGAAACACTGATGAACGAGTCACCGATGGACGACACATTGATGAACACGTCACCGATGGATGACACCAATGAACGAGTCCCTGATGGGCGACACACCTATAGTTCAAACTGAGTCACTAATGATGACTCACCAATGTGTGGACAGACCAATAGAGAAATTGACTCACCATTTCACCGAGTCACCGATACTGATGGAAAAGACTCACTGATACACAGAGTCATCGATGCTGACAGACTAATGATAACATACCGATGCCAATGAGTCACCGATACTTATGAATCACTGATATTCATAAATTTTTTTTCTAATTTATTAATTGAAATTTATATCTAGTAGTTATGTTGACAAAAATTAATTTTTCTGGCATTATTTAATGTTTTCTGTAGGACTATCTATAGACAGTACGTGGTACATGCACGTGGGGAGATCTTTTTTCCTACTCGACTTCAAAGTATAAAAGAATTATACATCGGGACTTTTAAGACGTGATGTGGAATATGTTGAAAAGAAGAGAGAACATAATAAATTAAAACTCTTGCATCTTTCGAAACCTTTTCAAATTCCCAAAAACAAAAAGCAAGAACTTTCATGTAGAACAACCAGGCTAGAAAAACCTATTGATCTACTCTTATCATCCTATCATCAAGGAGCCAAACTTTTCACACCTGGAAGCTAGAACACATAGGCTTCAATACACTATTTTTAGAATCAGTTATATAAGAAGACTAAAACATCATTTCCAATGGATTAAAAGAATAAAAAGCTTCACTGCATAACACATAGAGATTTCTAAACCTCTCTATGCATCATAGATTTGTTGTGTTTATTTTTTATTCTTTTTTTAGTAGTGTGTTTATCTGTATCTAACACACACTGTATCCTATGCATAGCTGAAGGATACTTGATATATTTAAACTCACACACATATTATTATTATATCCTACATATAATAATTAAATAGGTCATGTATGACCTGTTTGTTATTTTTCCCACGAATAAATGTGGTAGAGGTCAAGTGTGATCGGAACAGCCTTGGGTACTGTTGTGAACCCTGTTCTAGGGTGGGGATCAAATTGTTTATTTAATTAAACTAATTAGTGGTAGGTGATAACCAAGTGGAGAGGACTATGTCTTAGCTTGAGATTGAACCTCTTGTTTATCTTCTGCCCCTTTTCCTTTTCAGTTCTAATTTTTGTTTATTACATTCTATATAAAACTTAATTAAAAATTGATAGTTAGTTTAACAAGTGTTTATATCTGTGTTGAAAGAGTAGGATAGTTTAAAAATTTATATGAATCTTCAAAATATTATATGTGGTAACTAATCAATCTTATAATAAATTAATTGAACATTCAGTACTTTTATAAATTCACTACAAACTGAAATTGATTAATTTTAATTAGGGGAAATTTTCAAAGATCCAATTTTAACAGAAATTTTTAATGATACTAAATTCAACCCCCTCTTGAGTAATCTACTTCGACCAGCATTTGGTAACAAAGGTATTTAGAAATTTTTCAGTTTTCAAGTATTTTTAACACTTGTTCAACTGTGATAGTAGTTGTCTTTCAAAGATCTTAAAATTTCTTTTATTTCAATTTTTTTTAACTCTTTGAAATCTTGTTTACAATTTATATCATTGAAAATATACTGGAAGGATCTGCTACTAATAGATCACATTTTTTAATGGAACTAGCCTTGCTTAGTGGAATCTTGAAATAAAAAAAACATCTTGAAAGCATCGGTTTTGAAATATAGAAAACTGTTGAAAGCAAATATGAGATTCCTGAAACTTCTAGAAACCCTTGGTATGAACCTACCAATATTGACTATAACAATAACTATAAATATATTAATGATCTATAATTTTCACAATGAGAAGAAGAGTTTAATCGTATTTTTTCTTGTAAAACATCCCATGAGATTTGGGACACTCTGTCTGTTTCCCATGAGGGAACCTATAATGTGAAAGAGATAATATTAAATATGTATACTATAAAATGTGTTAATTTCAAAATAAATCTGGATGAATCTATTTCTGATATGTATCTCAAGTTCAACGAAATTGTAAACACAATGATCTCTCTTGAAAGAGAAGTTACTACTAAAGAACAGATCATGAGGATTCTCATATGTAAACCTGATAGACGGATATGAACCTCTGTCTCAATTAGAGAATCATGTGAAATAAACAAATTAACTATTAATGAACAAATTGGAAATAAAATGATGTATGAATAAAATATAAAAGAAAACAAAGAAGAATATGATGATCCTAAGAGGAAGTCTATAGCTTTCAATACTAATGCCTCTAAAAAAAGTTAGAAAGAAAATTCAATCTATTGTTGAAAGCTCCAGTAGTAAAGAATTAGCTTTAGATAGTGAAGAAGAAATGGACAACTATCCAAAAGATTGAAGAATTTTTATAGGGAAAATAAGTTTTTTTGAAATCCCAATTACAAAGGAAAATATGAAAATAGGGGAAATTGGAAAAATTATTGGTATATAAATGAAAATTCAGAAGAGATAGTGTGCTACAAATATAAAATTAAAGGACATGTCAAGGTTGACTTTCCCAAGATTGAATACAAAAAGAAGGATGAGAACATGGATACAAAATATAAGAAAGCAATGAAGGCCATGTTGAGTGTCTCTGAGGATAGCTCTAGTGAATATTCATCTTCTCATGATGAGAAAGATAATATGGATAATATGTGTTTTATTAAAAATACTATTGAGGAAATATTAGACTCTCATATTCAAAATTATTATTATTCGGAAAATGAAAGTGAGTCTGAGAATATGAAAAATGTTGAATTAATCGATTATTTCACCATGATAGAAGAGACATGTAATGAACTAAAGGATAAGTTTAAATCATTAAAAACAAATTTATCTTTCTATAGCTATTAAATATGATCTTACAACTGAAAAAGAGGAAAATGATCAATTTCTCACGGAATACAATGAGTTAAAAATGTATAAGGAGAAATTAAATAAGGACTTAGAAAAGTTTACCAAAGGAAAAAATACACTTACTCAAATTATTGGTAAAAAAATAGCTCATAAGCACACTTCTGTAATATGATATCTACCAGGACAAATCAATTTAGAAAAAACACATTTTATAACCAAATCTTGAAAATATGCTTCCATCTTCAAAAACCATAATTTTTCTACAAGTTCCAATTCTGAAAATTCTTTTACTGCTTCTAGTTATTATGTACCAAATAGAGTTTATATATCAAATACTCTATATTATACCTATAAGAAACCCATAAGAGATGTTTGGGTTCCTAAAACATTTATTACTAATGTTTCCGAACCCTGACAAATATGGGTACCAAAAACATTTCTTGGATAAACTATTTTGCAAGAAAACTGCCTAAAGAGTTTTTGTAGAAATATGTAGTACTTATACAGTGACTATTCAAGACACATGATAGGGGACTATTAAATTTTAAAAATTCTTATCAAAATTGATGGTGTACATGTAACATTTTTTGAAAATGGTTGAAGAAAAATCATCGGTATATTCCATCTTGGTAACCCTAACTCTATTTCAATTTCCAATGTACATTATGTTGATGGACTAAAGTATAAATTTCTTATAATATCTCAACTATATGATGATGGATTCAATGATACATTTAAAAATTATTCATGCCATGTTTTTTATGCCAAGAATAACTTAGTATTTACTAATCTTAGAATCGATAATGTATACATTATAAATTTAGACACCATGTCCTCACAGAATGTTTCTTATCTAAGTACAATTCACAAAGAGTCTTGGTAGTGGCTCAAAATGCTAGAAAATAGCAATATACACTCCCTTAAAAAGATAACTAGAAAATTTTTAGTTAAAGACTAACCCAAATTAAAGTTTCCAGACAATACGGTGTGTAATCCTTGTCAAAAAAGAAAAGAAACTCAAAATAAATTTCAAACCAAAGAAATAATTAACTACTTGTCAACCTTGGGAGTTGGTCCACAATGATTTAATTGACCATATACAGTTTCAAGTCTCAATGGTAAGCACTATGTTTATGTTCTTATATATGAATTTTGTAGGTATACTTGGACCTTTTTCTTAGCTCACAAAAGTGAAGCATGTACTTACTTAACCAATTATGATAAAACTGTAGAAAATATTACTGGAATGAAAATTAAATCCTTAAGAAGTAATCATGGCTGTGAGTTTGAAAATTAATATTTTAAATTATTTTTCTCACAAAATGGCTGTAAGAACAACTTCTCTCATCCTAGGACACCTCAACAAAATGAAGTCATAGAAAGAATAAATATAACCCTACAAGAAATTTTCTTAACTATGCTTAATGAATATAACCAACCGATTTACTTCTAAGCTGAAGCAATCAATACATCTTGTTATATAATAAACATTCATAATCAGACTCGTCCTTATGAAAACTCTTTATGAGTTGTGGAATAGTAGAAAAACCATGGTAAATTTTTTTAAAGTGTTTGGATGTAAAGTCTATATACTGAACACTAAAGACAATTTAGATAAGTTTGCCTACAAATGTGATGAAGTAATACTTCTTGGATATTCAACATCAAGAAAATCATATAGAGTCTTTAATAAGATAACAACATATTTTGATGAATCTGTATATGTCATGCTTGATGAAACAGATCCACATGAGTCTAAAACATCACTAGAAAACCTTGAAGAAGTTGTTTCCAATATGGAAATTAATGAAAAATACTCAAACTATCCTATAAAAGAATCTATGAAAGATTACAGTTTAGTAAATTCTCTAGAATCTATCCATAATAAACAATATCAAAATGATAATCCTGAAATAAATATTCCTACCTTTACTAGACCAACTACAACCCTTAAATACCAATCCTTAGGTGATGTTGTTAGATATTTAGATAGAGGAACACAAACTAGAGCTTCTTTAATAAATCTGGTTGAACATCAAGCTTTCTTTTCACAACTTGAACCTAAAAATATTAATGATACAATCAATGATGAATTTTGGGTGATGGCTATGTAAGAAGATCTTAACGAGTTTAAGAGAAATAAATTCTGGAAGCTTGTTGATAGACCAGAAGATACTTTGACCATCAGACCAAAATGGGTGTTTAGAAACAAAGTGGATGAAGCTGGAAATACATTTAGAAACAAAACTAGGTTGGTTACAAAATAATATAATCATGAAGAAGGAGTTTATTATCAAGAAACCTTTTCACCAATAGTTAGTATTGAATCCATTAAAATCTTACTTCCCTATTCATCACACATGGATTTCAAACATTATCAAATGGATATCAAAATTTCATCCTTAAATGATTATATAATTGAGGAGGTTTTTTGTTGAACAACCCCTAGGTTTTACAAATCCACATTTTCTAAATAATGTTTTCAAATTTTCTAAAGCTTTATATGGTTTAAAAAAATCTCCAAGAGCTTGATATGAAAAGTAAAGTAACATTTTATTTCTAATGGTTTACAAAAGGAATTATTGATCCTAATTTATTTATAAAAATAATTTCTAATGTTTTTTTAATAGATCAAATATATGTAGATGATATTATCTTTGGATCCTCTAAAAATTCCATATGTAATGATTTTTCAAAAATGTTGAAAAGTGAATTTGAAATGATTTTAATGGATAAAAATAAATATTTTCTTGTATTTCATATATTTCAAATCAAAGAATGTATTATTCTAAATCAAAGTAAATATAATAAATATTTTTAAAAATGTATGTATTTGATAACATTAAATGTAGTGAAACCCCCATGAGTTTTATAAGTAAGTTATATCTTGATGAAAATGGAAAATCTATTGATAAAAATGCTTACAGAGAAATGATTTGGAGATTGTTCTACTTAACTAATAGTAGGCCAGATATTATGTTTAGTGTGAGTATTTGTGCATGATTTCAAGAAAACCCAAAAGAAACACATTAAAATATTGTTAAAAGTGTTTTGAAATATCAAAAATATACAACAAATTGAGGATTGTTCAATCCCAGAGGACAACCTTTTGATTTGATTAGTTTTTTCAGATAATGACTTTGGTGGATGTAATTTAAATTGAATGAGTACTACTGAAACATGTCACTTTTTGGGGAATTCTCTAACATCACGGTGCAGTGAAAAGAATTTTTTTGTTGCATTATAAACTATTGAAGTAGAGTACATTGCTTCTGGTAGTTACTAAACACATATTTTTTGGATTAAACACACTTTATTAGACTATGTATTTCAATTTAAACATATCCCCAAAAACTGTGACAATATAGGTGCTATTAACATATCTAAAAATCACATTTATCACTCTAGAACAAAACAAATTTATGTAAGAAATAACTTTTTGAGAGATCATTTTTAAATGGGTGATATAAGTCTTGAGTTTATTGGGAATACGTATCAACTTGCAGAAAAATTCAACAAACCCTTAAATTATGAGAGAATAAACTATATTAGACATGAACTAGATATAATAAATCTCTAATGTCTATCCAATATCTCTCCCCTTAGAAAATATTTTTTGTCTGTGAAACCGATCAAGTGAAACTGCTTAGGTGAAACCAATTAGGTGAAACTGATTAGATGAAATTGATCAGGTGAAACCATTCATGTGAAACCGATCACATGAAACTGGTCGTGTAATACCATTTGTGTGAAACTAATGTTTTTAAGGATCTTCTTGTAATCCTGCCTATTTTATGTAAAATAAAACAGTTTTATTTTCTTTTATCATTTTTCAATTTTGTTTTTTTACGATTTACAATCCCTGAATGATAAAATATATTCAATCCACTTAGTCTTTTCACCTCCATCAATAACTTTTGAACCTTCTACCCTTCTACACTCTACCTCTCTACCCATAACCTTTTGACTCCCTTTGAACTCAAACCTTCGAAATGGAAAGGGTAAAGTGTGTAATGGAAGGATCTAGTGAATATCCATTAGCTAAGTATTAGAAAGGTAAATATAGTGGTACAACAAAGCCAGTTTTGAGAAGTCATGTTGTTACCTTTGAGAAGGAAGTGTCGTCTGAATAGGTATGGTGAAGAAAGTCTCTCTTGCTTAGTGTACTAGAATCTCAAGGTTGGCTTACATGGTTTATTAATAATGAGAAGATATTTTATCCCCATTTGGTACATGAAATCTACATCAACTTCAATATATCTATATAAATAGATGAGGAAGCACAGATGAAGTCATTAGTGATGGAAAAATAGATTTATTTTTTTCGAAGGAATGAGCTGAATGTGTGGAAATGCCTCATGAGGGAATATTTTACTCACTACAAGGGTAACATTCCTCCCACCTAATATTTTTATTCATATGAGAATTCTTTAAAATAATTTAATGGGAATGAAGAGTCACAAATAGCTACTTCTACAGAGTCATATGGAGAGGCCATATTTCTCTTTAAGTTCATTAAACATCAAATTTTCCCAAGGTAGACTTTTAAACTGTGATATATTAGGATGTATTCCTGATTTACCTGTTGAAGAGTGGGATAAAGGTGAACCTATGTAGGTACCTGATGGTACATATTTCTGACATGATAAAAACCTCCATGAAATAAACATGTTTGTACAATCTCATAATGATATATAAAATGATGAAAATGCTAGATTGTAAGGAATATATATATGAAGTGATCAGTGCCTATAGTGGCTTCTACCTTCACAAATAAATTTTCAATAAGATGAAGATTATCTTGAACCCTTGTAAGAATTATTTGGTAGGAGATGATGAGAGATTATATAAGGATTACAATCCCATTGACCATCCTAATATACAAAAGGATAAAGATGACCCATGACTTAAACCTAGAGTGGAAGTGGTTTATTCAGATGAGAAATATGAGGTTGAGCTACCAGTGGAAGAAGGGTCTCATATAGATGATAGGAGTGACCCTGATATTACTAAGATCCCAAAGTACATGTCTTATGGATCGGCCAGTCCACCTTTAGACATACCCTCTCTAGATACTTTTTTGGTGATAAAGAAGAGGAAGAGATAGAGGTCACTGGTGTGGAAGGATATGTATGTATGTTAGATGTTGAGGATGATGATCATTATTATGAGGATGGTAATGATGATCATGTCAGTGGATCATTAGAAGTCGGTAAACATGTAGCTGAAAAATCAAGTGAGGAATTAGTGAATGGATTTGATGATGGATCTAATAGACAGGGTGAAGATGATTCTGTTGAATAGTGAACTAATAGATATGCTGGTGATGAGGATAGGCATGACCATCCCAATGTTGAGGAACATAACATCATTCATGATATAAATGAAATTATGGATGGTGGCCAAGAGGAAGAGGATAAGGATCAAGTGGCACCTATGCCTTAGGTTGCTGAAGTGCATGGAGTAGCTCATGTGGCTGGAGTGCAAGAACAAGTTCAAGTTTATATGGTACTAGTACTTAGAAATGTTATTTTGGCTAGAGGACGAGAAGAAGAGGAAGAGGAAGATGAGATTGTAACTAACCCTCTAGGAATAAGAGTCCATATTGATATAGTGGATCCCAAATATAGGACATGTACTCATGAGTGGAATAGAGATCCAAGATACATTCTATTTGTCTTAGAGTATAACTCAGATGAGGATATGGTCGCACCTCCTCTTGCTCCACAATCCCACGTTGAAGAAGAACATATTTCACCTGCTTCACTGATTTCACCTCCTACAATTGAGCTAGTAGCACAGCTAGTTCCTAGTGAAAATGTCACTAAGGATGATTTAGAGAAATTCAAAACTGATATCTATAAGACAGTGAGAGCTTCAGTTGGATCCAGAAGTAAAGCCTCTACTTCCATGAGAATTTCAAATACTAGTGCTACTAAAATTATAAGGATGGCGATTCATGAGATTCAACCTAATATCATTACTACATCTGAGAATATCATTAGAAATAATATTTTATTGAGAAAAGAATTGAAGAGGATGAACAATGAGTTAAACTCTATGACTACTACTTTCAAGAATTATTTTAGTGGTGTAATTGAAGTTTTTAGATACTTAGTTACACATCTAGTGGGTGTAGATTTGAAGAAATTAAAGAAGGAACTTGAAAATATGGTCACTGGTCCATCTAGTTCTAAAGGAGGAAGGTATTTTGTTGCTGATTTGGAATATCGTAGGGTTTTGATGAGAGAAGAACTCAACAGTCTTCAGAGTGATTCTGATAAAGAAACTCTGGCCAAGGTGCTTAGAAATTCTGTTCTTGTTTACAATATGGTGAGGCAGTGCACAAATGAATCCTCTGTTTCTTAGAAGGATATTATAGAGAAGGTGGATAAGTATTTTCCAAGATCTATACCAAGTATGATTTGATCAATAATTTCGAAATATTTTGAAGCAAATCTTAAAATTGCACCAGTATCTAAAGATTTGAAAAAACATGTGGCACGGTTGAAGGATTTTACTCCTCTCTTGGATAAATTCATGGAGAACAAGGATGACATTTAGAAGTTTATTATTTCATCATGCTTCTGAATCCATACTTGATTGTCTAGGATGAAGCCATAGTGGTTCCACCTATAGCTTCTATTGGAAAAAGTTCCTTGCCTACTCCTTATATGACAATATCTCAAGCTTTATCCTATTTCCATTTAGTAATTACAGATCAACCTCATAGCATTGTTTTTCCAGAATGGAAACCTACTCTTGCATCCAATTTCCCTATAGGTGTTTCCTTTCCTTGTGTTCTCAATAGAACACCTATACCTACACCCCAAAACACACCACCTTCTGCACCACCTCTTGAACCTTTAGATAAAGGAAAATCACCTCAGAAGCCAAATCATTAGTTGTGTTTCTCATATTATTTGTATTCTTTCTATTTCTTTCTTTTTTCTTTATTTTATCCATTTTCCTAATACCAAAATGGGGAGAAAGGTATATATTTCCATAAATTCATAATCTTAGGGGGAGAATCTTTGGAATAGGAAACACGACATGTACTCAACATAATATATACATATATATCTCACCTCTAATACAAACATCTCTAATTTAAATGAACATTCTCTGATATAGAGTCACCTATATATATATCATTTGTTACAATATTAAGGGGGATCTTAAAAAGGAAATCCTTAGTCACATTGAGAATTCACATTCACTCTCGTGTGCTAATTCAAGTAATTATTATTCATTAACATCATATTTATTCAATAATTTGTGATTATCAAAATGGGGGATATTTTTGGACACTTTTTGAAATAGTTGATCTAATAAACAAAAATCATGCCAAATTATACATAAAGTTAAAAATCTATTTATTCTTTTCAATGAATATATATAAGTGAATCAATTATGTCACATAATATAATACATGTCAATAAGTCATAAACAATGAATATTTATGATTTAATATGTTTAAAAGTGTATATTTAAATGTATTTATGGATGTCACTTAATTTTGTAGTGTTCTGTGTAAAACATACACTTTTTATGTTTTTCAGAGTCCCTGGCACTGATAGTTCAAAAAAAGTCACCATTGGTCGACTCATTGAGGAAGAATCACCAACTGAAGAACACACCAATGATGGAAGACACACCAATGAACAAGTCACTGATAGACGACACACTGATGAACAAGTCATTGATGGATGGAACACCGATGAACGAGTCACCGATGGATGACACCAATGAACGAGTCACAAATGGATGACACACTGATGAATGTTTCACCGATGGAAAACACACCGATGAATGAGTCACTAATGAGAGACACACTGATAGTTCAAACCGAGTCACTGATGATGACTGAACGATGAATAGACAGAACGATAGCACAAATGACTCACCATTTCACTGAGTCACTGATAATGATGGAATAGACTCACTAATACATAGAGTCACTGATGCCGATAGACCGATGATGACTGCCTGATGCCAATGAGTCACCAATACTTATGAATAAATCATAGTCATAAAAACTACATCTAATTTATTAATTAAAATTTACATCTAATGGTCATATTTACCCAAATTAATCATTCTGACATTATTTAATGTTGTTTATAGAACTATTTTTAGACAATACGAGGTACATGCATGTGGGGAGATATTTATTCCTGATGTACCTCGATGTATAAAATAATTACACACTAGTTCTTTTAACACATGATGAGGAATATGCTGAAAAGAAGAGAGAACAGTAGAACTGCAAACTCCGGAAGCATTTGAAACCTTCTTCCAATTCCAAAGAACTAAAAGCAAGAACATACGAGGAGATTAAAATGACAAGAAAAACCTATTGAGATACTTTGAAAATCCTATCATCAATGAGATGAACTTTTCATACTTGGAATCCAGAACACAGAGGCTTCAATTATTTGTTTTGAATTCAATTCCATAAGAGAACTCAAATATCATTTCCACTAGATTAAAAGAGTCTAGAGCTTCACTACATAATACACAGAGATTTCTAATCCTCTCCCCACATCTCAGCTCAATTGTGTTTACTTTTCCTACTTTTTGATCAGTGTGTGTATCTGTCTCTAACACATACACTATCTAATTTTCTTATCTAAAGGATACTTGATATCCTTAAACTCACACTCTTATTATTCTTGTATTCCAAGTAGAACAATGGAAGATGTCTAGTGTGACCAGTTTATTGTTTTTCCCACGAATAACTGTGGTAGAGGTCAAGTGTGACATAGACAACCTTGTGAACTATTATAAACCCCGATCCAAGTTGTGGATCAAATTTTTTATTAAATTAAACTGCTTGGTGGAAGGTGATCATTATGTGGAGAAGACTAAGTCTCAACTTGAGACTGAACCTCTTTTTTATCCTCTGTTCCTTTTCATTTTTAATTTTATTTTATGTTTATTACATGTTTTATAAAACTAAATTGAACTTTGATAGTTAGTTTAGAATGTGTTTATATCTGTGTTGAACTAGTAGGTTAGTTTCAAAAGATATATTAATCTTCAAATTAGTATAAATGAGAACTAATAAATATTCTATGAAATTAATTTAACATTTAATACTTTTATAAATTCACTAAAAACTAGCTTTTATTATTTATAATTGGGGGAAATTTTCAAAGAACCAATTTTAACAAAAAAAATTATAGATACTCAATTCACCCCCCCCCCCTCTTGAGTAATCTACATCGACGAATAGAAAAGGTAGGAAACTAAAAAAAATTTCCTACTACCACAAATTAAAAAAATTTGAGATCTATGAATATGTGAATTTAAATTTTGACCACTTCAACTCTTCTGGAATATTCTTGAATCATATTGAGTCTTCATAATAATCAACCTTTTCAAACATACTAACTTTATTCAGAATGATAAAACTTCATCATATCATTACTATTGAATATCCTCAACTAACAACTTTGGAAATTCCTTATATCATTATAAAGAAATTCTCTATAGATGACTTATCATTTTTACAACTCATCCAACACATCAGTGTCAAGATGTTTATGATGAATTGGTATCATAAGATAAACTAATTAAGAACATGAACTCTCTATTTGTTTCTTTTAAGTAAAAGAACTATTACAATATTTACATATTCATAACTAATCATTGTCTGATAGATTCAGAAACTCTAGTTACTATTATTCTTTCATCCGATGGTGACTCCACTTAGATACTCTTCAAAAATTATCATCTTCAGATGTTCAAACTCCTAAAAAAACTCTGTGTCCAATACTTCAATATTTGATGGAAATTTTATTTTGATTTCTAAAACCAGTAAAATATTTACAAATCTTCAATTTATTCAAAAGATTTAATCATGATAATGAATCATTATTTATGATAACTTCAAGATCAGAAAATCATCATCTTAATTAAGGTTATAAAGCTTAAGAATTTTCTAACTCTTGTTATAACTGTCTTCCTCATTCACTTCAGTATCATTCTAACTTCATCACTACACAACTTCTAACTTTAAAATAAATTCTATGTCTGATGAGTCTTGAACATCATGTCAATGGATATGAGTCTGATGGTTCATCCAATTAACACCTTTATAAGACTTTCAACATCCATCTTACTTACAACTTCTGTGTCTGGTACAGTTCAATCTGAAAACCATTTTCTAAAAAACAACGTTCTCAAAGATAAAAACTTTTATCCCCTATTGTGTTTAGATTCAAACATTCAACATCTTTTAGTTTTTTAATAACTCATTCCAGTGGATTGGGTCTGATATTGAAGAACAGAAACATTATTTTTAAAAATAGATATTTTTCAATAAATAAAAAACATTGTTAAAAGAACATCATAAAGGTTCTTCAATATCCTCCTTTGAATTTTTTGTCAATATTCATTAGAAACATTTTGATCTCTCAGAAAATATTCACATATCAACTTTGTTAAAGAACTCAAATTTTTCAAATTTTATCAAAACATATATATTTCTCAAAAGAGAGTGTCATTTAACCATAAAACTAGATAAATTAATGTTTTTAAATGAATTTAATCCTTTTATGATAAGAAAATTTTATATCCATAATATGATAAACCCCCTCACTTTTATCATTTATCACTTTTCTTTTTCTCTACCCCTTGATTGTTATCTCCTCCATTATTTGATAATCATATCTTCATATTCATAAATTAATGAGAAGTAAAAACTTTTTAAAAAGTAAAAAAATTAGTTGTGTCCCCCATTTTCAACATATTCCAAATAACATTGTTTGTATTTCTTATAAAGCTTAAGAAGTCATTAGGGGTGGATTGAAAGGATGTTATAGCCTCAAATAAAGAAACCATTCTTTTGGAATTGATTTTTTAAAGATACCAACAATTTGATACATCATTGAGATATATTCCATAAAAATATCACTAGAAACAACAGTCCATTTTATAAATTGAAACTTTATATCAATTTGTTGTGTTCTTGAATGTTGGGAATTAATTTGTGATAATTCAATTACAATATGATTATTAAAAATTAAATTCAATAGTTTAGAAACATTTACATTAAAAAATTCTAGTTGAACATTCTTCCACACCATCTAAGTACAATATTGAGTAGATGAAACCAATTCTGATTACACTATTCTCAAAGTTAATGAAATATGTTTCTTACAATGTCAACTCACCCAAAATTCACCAAAGAAAAAGTTTCCTCCATATATTGATTTTTTATCCTTAATATCTCCCTCCCAATAGACATTAGTATAACTATGAAACTTTATAAAACAATGTCATTTGTATAACAACCAACATGAAGTTGTTTCTTTAACATATCTCATAATTCTTGTTTCTTCAAACTTATGTGTTTCTTTTATATTACATTGAAACATGACACCCAATTTTACAACATAAACAATATCAGGCCTTGATTAGGTAAGCTAAATTAGACTTCTTAATAGCTTATGAAAGTATTTCTCATCACATTTGTGTAGACTCATTATATATAATCTTCATACCTATGGATATAGGATTTGAAACATATTTAGATTCTATCATGAAAAATTTTTGTAACAATTCCATGGAATACTTTGCAGGAGATAAGGAAATATACTATTCATTTTTTTTAAACTTTTAATTTAAAGAATAATGTTAATTCTCCAAAAATTGATATTTCAAAATTATTCTTTATTTCCTCATAAAATAATTTACAAAAAAATTATCTATCCCCATAAAAAATTATATCATCCACATACACAATAACAATTAGAGTTATGGAATTAAATTCATTCATGTAAAAGTTATTTTCAACCTTTCCTTCCAAAAATTTTAATAATTTCAAAGAACTATCATGTTTTCAATACAAGAATTGTGGATCTCATTTTAGCCCATAAAAATATTTCTTCAATTTACAAATTCTGTTTTAATCCTCATGAATTAGAAAACCATAAGGGTTTTCAATGTAAAATTCTTCCTCAATATCTTCATTTATGAAAGCTAACATTAAATATATCTATTGAACATTGAAATTTAGATATGCATCAACTGATAAAAACATTCTAATATTTTCTAATCTTTCAACTGGGGTAATTTTTTAAAAAAAATATATTCCTTCAACATGTGCATTGACTTTAGAAATATGTATTTATTTATTTCAATATAGTTCTCCATGTTCATTTATTTTTTTCTATAAAAATACTTTGTTCTGATAAAATTCTAATTTCCTGGTCATGGAACAAGTTATCATGTTAAAATATTCTCAATATGATCCAAATATGCATTCATATCATCCACCAATTCTTTTTGTTGAATAGATTCTAAAACTGATTCTTGTTATAATTTTTATATAAGTGATGTTTAATTTTTTAAGCTCAAACTCCTTCTAGTCTAAACTATAACCTTTTGATTCCAAATAATATTTTCAATTTCAACATGCTTTTATAAGTTATGAAATTGAAAAGTTTCTATTTCATCTGAACTTTCATTAATACATGATTATTTAGAATCTTGAAATGCTTGTTTTATATAACTCTCACTTTCATTGGAAACTATCAGTTTATCCTCCTCATCATTCTCAAAAACTTCTATTAAAGAGTTTGTATTTTCAATAACTTTCACATCATATGGTCCCATCAAATTTGGTAAATATTTGTTCCAACACATAAAACTTCTTCAATTGGGTGAGTATCCCATTGGAATTCCTTCTTCATCTTTCTCATACAACTTTTCAAGATTCATATTTTTTATTTTTATCAAATATAGACTTCAAAAAACATTAAAGAACTTCAATAAAGGTTTTTTATTATAAAAAAATTTCATAATAATTAAAGATGTATTCCAACCTCAACTATAATCTGTTCTGAACATATACAACAATTCTAATAACGTCTCTCATGTAGAACTTTGAAAGTCTGTGTTACGCTAAAATGATGCTTCACATTTGAACCAAAATTATTTTTTTCTTTTCTAGTACTCCATATTATTATAGATTTTGGGGAGCAATGTACTAATGTTTGATTGTATTCATACTTATATAAGTTTCATAATTATTGTATGTGAATTATGTACCATTATTTGTTCTCAACTTCTTTATATAAACCCCCATTTCTTTCTCAAAATATTTTTTGAAAAATCATAACATTCTCAGAGCTTCTAAATTGTGTTTCACAAACTTGATGTTTGTCATCCTAGTGACATCATCAATAAAAGTGATAAGTTATAAATCTCATTCTATTGATTGATGTATCATCTTCCCACATAAATCATATTAACTAAGATCAATAGTTCTGGTAGACTGAATCACAACTATATTATGACTCTTATTAGTCATGTTCCCTTTCTAGAATTTTAAAAAAATATCTTCATCTCTTCCTTTAAATTCCATAAAATTTCATATAAAATCACATTTAGAGAGTCTTTTCACACTTTTATATACATCGTGTCTTGGTCTATTGTGCCACAATTTCTTTTCCTCTTCAGCACTCAAGTAATATGAGTTATTATATTCTCCAATTTAAAAAATATTTCCCATATTTTTTCCCCTTTTGTGATATATTTTTTTCTTTCACACATATGATAATACAAGAATATTTTCTAGAAATTTCTTATTTTCCATCATCACAAGGTTAACCTACACTAAGTAAGCTATATGTTAGCCCATAATAAATAAAACTTCCATAGATTTCAGCTTTTTTGATTCAATCACATCCACCATTATTTCTTTTAATTTTTAATGAAATATCATTATCAAAGGTAACTACTTCCCAATAATTACTTTAAAAATGTTTCATGATTCTTATATAACCCATCATATGTAAAGAAAAACCACTATCAAGTTTCCATGGATTATTTATTTTAATTTCTTTCAAATCGGTCTCATCAATAAAAGCACTTTCCTTAAATTTGTTTTTTCTAGACTCCTTTTCTTTTCTACAATATAAAAAGTTTCACTAAAAGGAGTGTCACAAATCTATTGGAATGATTACCAATCTGATCACATCTTCGATAAACTTCTTCTAGAAATTAAAATTGAATTCTTGTTGGAAATTTTCTAGCATCTGTAGTTTCTTCTATTTCAACATTCTAAGCTTTAGGAAAGTCACTCATTATAATTTAACTATTTCATTCACTCTATTCAAACCTTATTTCAAGAACTAATAGGTTATTCCAAAAATTAAATGCCATGTTCCCATAGATTCCACAGAACTAGCAAATGACACCAAATATTGAATTTTTATTGAATTAAGATCTTTTTCAATAGGATCTTTGTAGAGGTTGATAACATCATTGTGTTGTAAAATAACTTGGGTGTGGACCATCTTTTATACTAATTAATTTTTCTACATTGTTAGATGTGATGTTTAATCACATTCATTCTCAAGCAATGATTTCCCAAAAACTTTTCTTCTCACCTAAATTGTTAGAAAAATTAAATGAAATATTTTTTTGTGGGTGATGATTTCACCTAATTCTTGATTTGATCTTCCCTAGTAACTTCATGAGTATTATATTTTATGTCTGATGATTTTTTGATGTTTTCAATAATATTTATTAATATACTTTCAGAATCAATAAGATTTGTTTGAAACTTATTAAATTCTTGTTTACGAGCATCCATCTTCATAGTGAGATCTTCAACCATCCTTCCTTATTCATGAATTCTATGTTTGTAACTTAATATCTTGTGGATGTATTATTATTATTTCATTGAAATATCTTTTTTACATTCCATGAATTGTACATAAACATTCTTCATTATTCTTATTTCTTTATTGAGATATATTCTTTTCTTAAGACATGTAAAAAAATCTATTCTTAGATGATACTCTTTGTAAGAATCTCTACCTCCTTCCTCACTTTTTTTTAATTCTTCAATTTTCAAATTTTTTTAATGAATTTTATAACCATTTCTGAACATTCATGTTCTGAAGAATTGTTTTTAATTGAGTCTGATTCAGATTTATTACTCAATATAGACCAATTGTTCCTAGTAAGTTTGTTCGTATATTTATTGGATTACTTTTCATCCATGGAACTTTTCTTACACTTTTTCCATCATGTTTTTTCATCAGAATAATCACAATATTCTCCAAAGTTATTCTTGAGACAATTCAAAGAAAAATTTCCAATTTGACCACACTCAAAAAAATTTGAGGAGAAGTTTACCTCCACAATTTCCTCTTCCTCTTCATAAGTTTCTGCATATCAGAGACATGATTTTATCATTTAAATAATCATCATATTTATCTTCCAAAGAAAATGGATCAATACCTTAAAAATCTTTGATTTTCTTTTTTCTTATATCTTGAAAATACATTTCATTTTCATCTTCTTTTTGAACATTTAATCCTATATTATTAAATAAGTAACATGAATGTTATGAAATTAATCAAGAGATAAGTCATATTTATCTTCAAAATAAGAAATTTTAGAATCAAAACTATCTGTAAAGTCTCTCTTAAGATTCTTTACTATTATAGAATATTCATAAACTTACTTAAATCCTTTTACGTTGAAATTTTTTTCATTTTACCTGGTAAAGTATTCGACAATAGTTTCATCATATATCATTATTTTGACTTCAAAATTATTATGCCAAATTTGACTCTTTTCTTCTTTGACATTAGTTTTCCACTATAAAACACTATGTAGCTTTTCCCACATACTCTGATGTTTTTAGACCCATCATTTTAATATAAAAATTTTCTGATAGAGACAGAAGAATATAATTCTTAGCCTTTCCATCAACTTCAATATTTATTATATTTGAAAAATTCAGTGGGGAATATTTCTCCATAGGTGGATACCCAATTTAACAACATCGGAAACTACCATGTCAAGATATAGGATATAATGAATCATCATGTTTTTTCTATCCATAATAATTTTTTCCATCAAATATAAGAATTCAACTACTATTGAAAAATTAATATTATCCATGATAAGGATTCAACAAGAGAACCTGGCTCTAATACCAATTTGTGTTCAAAAGGATATAATAACAACTAAGAAGGGGGGGGGGTTATCTATTGTTATCTTTTTATAACATTTATTAATCTTATAAACTTAACCCATGAAACTTTTTAATGATCATTACCTTATCATCGTTTAGTAAATATTAATTCATGAGAAATTATTAAAATAATTAAATCACTTGAGATTTACAATGCTCGGTCTAAATGTGATAATTTGCGTCATTATCATATCCATTCACATGGGTCTATGTAAATTCACTATAATGAAGTGGTGAATAAAACTTGTGCCAACTCAATATCAACACATTAAATATTCTGATCGGAATGGTTATATTGACTCCCATCAGTTCAAAATTTCTTCTTATAGAAAAATAATCCCAAAAAAGAAATAAATACTTTGTTCAAACTGATACAGAAATACTATAACCAAATACTAATTCAAATGTGACTAGGTCCAATTCTCTCAGTCCAAAAGGGTTGGTTCCAATGGACTCAATCCAATGAATTCAATCTGATGGACTCAGTATGATGAACCCATTTTCAATCTACATTACTCATAATCTTCTCAAATGATTATTATGATCTTCCTTAGTCTAGTAAATAAAACATTCAAATGTATGACCATCTAATCAGGTCTCAGTCTATAAAGATAACTATGACATAAATTTTGTAGCTCTCCACCTTTTCCGCTCACGTAAAAGGTTTCAAAGTATTAATGTACTATGCTTATTTTTATAGGCATCACAGAATGGAAAATAAGATAAATTAAAAAACATTCCCTACTAACTGAAATTCCAAAGCTCTAAGATCATGCATATTATAATATCATGTTTGACCACTTCAACTATTTTGGAACCTTCTTTAGTAATCTTAATTATTCTATTTAATCAGCCATTTCAAGAATCCTAACTTTTATTTAGTATGATAGAACATCCTCATCTCATTACTATGGAAATTCATCAACTCATTACTATGGAAATTCCTCAAGTCATTACTATGGAACATCCTCAGATCATTACAATAATATTATTAGGAAGTGAATTATTAGCATCATAACTCATCTGATGAATTAGTGTTAAGATGTTTTTGATGAATCAGTATTAGAAGCTCATTAAATTAAAAACATTAACTCTCTCTTGGTTTCGTTTAAATAAAAAACACTAACTAGAATCATCACATCTTCATAAATTATGTTTTTATGATGGATTGGCATAAAAAACGATAGTAACTCTGATGTTTTTCATCCAATGGTGACTCCACTTTTATATTATTCAAATTGTATTATCTTTACACATTCAGAGTCCTAAAAATCTCTATGTCTAGTACTACTAGATTGGATGAAAACATTGTCCTGATTTCTGGAACCGATACAATATTTTTAATTCCTCTATTTCATAAAAATATTTTATCATGGGAATGTTTCATAATTATGAGAACATCACGATAAAAAAAGCTTCACATTACTTAAGGTTAGATTGTTTTTTAACTTTCTAACACCTACCATCATTTTCTTACTTCATTCTCTTCAGTATCATTCCAGCTTCCTCACTCTATAACTTATATCTTTCTTACCAATATTGAGTTCGATGAATCTATAAATACATGCTTATAGATCTAAGTCTAATGGTGTGTGTAATAAAAAACTTTACAAAATTTATAGCTTCTATATTCCTTAAAACATCTACGTCTCGTACTACTTAGTCAGAAAAATTTTTCCTGTAAAACAACATTCTGAATGAAAAAATAGTTTCTCACCTTTTTTGTTTGGATACAAACAATCCGTAACATTCATCTTTATTTTAAAAAAACATTCTGATGGACTGGGTTTGATCCTAAAGAAAAAAAATTCTTTTATATAAAGGCTAGTGGTCAAAAAATACAGAACATTTTTATAAAGAAACATCATAAAGTTTCATCACGTTGATTATATAAAAAATTAATGTGGATTGTTCAATGGATTTGGTACATTTCAAAGATACATGTTAATAATTTTATCTGACCTTATAGAACACTTTATTGATGTATTCCTGGAGGATTTTATCATGACATGAATTTTTTTATAATTTTTCTTCAAATTGCTACATAGTTTTGAAAACATTCATTGAAAAGAAAATTATTTTCAATTTTGAAAAGTGTTTTTTCGTGGTATAAAAAGGAATTGTTCTTGGACATGTAATATAAAAAACTACGATCGAGGTTGAAAATTTTAAAATTAATGTTATAATTTAATTTCCTTACCCTAGATATGTGAAACATGTTAAAGATTTTTTAAGACAAGCATTATTCCATATAATACTTTTTAATGATTATAGTAAAATTTATTTTCCAATATCCATATTTATTTTAAATTTATTTGATTTTAATTTTAATTATGATTGTAGGGATTATTTTACTGAATTTAAGAGTAATCTAAACACACCACCAACTATGTAGCCACCTAATTGGAAGCACCAATTTGAGTCATTATATAATTCATCAAACCGTTCAGTCGGTGTTTCGTTTTGTCTATAATTTTAATGAAGGAATTGTGTCATTTAAAATTACTATATAAAACTGTATACGACATGAAATAATTACAAAACTACAAAAAATGAGTTTTTAGAAGTTTTATTTTAAGTTGATAAATTTGAGTTATATCTTCTTAGTGATAAGGTGAGTATTTTCTCTGATCATGACACATTGTGGTACCCAAAAAGATTGTGGAAATAAAACAAAGGCTTATATAAACTAAAAAAATTTATATATAAATACTACAACTTATTAATACAATATTAATTACTTTTTAATATGATCCATAATATATCCATGAAGGTTTAGTGTCTTATGAAACATGGATTCAGAAACATGTTATATAATAATAATCTACATCATTTCCCATTATTTTTTTCATAACTGGGGCCCTTTTTGTCATGATAGACATAAAATATTTTTCCATTACCCGAGTAAGGGTAACATAAGAAATGGTGAACTCAAATGATCGATAAGGTTAAACATAAGAGATATAAATCAATCATTAGAAGTGAGAATAAGATGATAATAAGTGTATCGGAATAAGATAATTACTTACATTCAACATACTAAATAATTCAAAGATCTTAAACATTAATCATGGAATAAGGTTTTTTCAATCAAAAGTGGTAATCCATATTGGTGCGAACTCATCAATAATAAATCATGATCCATGAGAACATCTCATAAGCATAAGAAATAAGTTTGTTCTATAAGCATAAGAATATAAATTCATTTCTCAAGTCATGTTTTAATACCATTACTATCCTATTTGATTGAGTTCACTCTCTATTTCATCATTTTCTTATGCAAGGTTCACTACCAAGATTATCTTATTAGAGAAATTCCATTTATAAATAGGGTTCACTCTGCATTACAATCCTTTTTATATCATGAGATATCAACATTTATCCATTTCATTAGAGGGATATATAATTCCAAACCCACACATCAAATAATTAAAACCATACATATGTGTGCCATAAGTTCATAAAGAATTAATCATATCATCATATCATATCATATGGAAGGGACATATGTTTCATAAAAATTTCATAATCATAATTATAAACCACCCATAGGAAGAATAAATATGGTGGCATTGGATCATTTCCCTATTAAATCATAAGAAACATCATAGGATATTTATATATATATATAATTGCATTCAAAATATCTTTATAACATTTATTCATGAAAATACCCTTTTCTTTCGAAATCACTTATTTAGAATCTAAAAATTTCTAAAAAAATTAAGAATTTTTTAAGAAGAATAAAGGAAAAATATAATAGAATATTTAAATAAAAGAGTATTAATAATGATAGGGAATATTACAACCTTTCTTTTATTACAAACATAGACATGATTTATTACATAAACTATTCACTTGATACAACATGGAAGATAGAGAGGTCTATTGTCTTTGGGGATTAGGATCATTAAATAACAACTTAAAACATTAAATACAACATCTTTATTGAAAACATCCTTTACATGACCACTACATTCCCTCGTACTTAGCATTGCATGGGATAACCTGAGGACATGCATAAGAAAAGGGTGAGCTATAATTCCCGGTAAGGGAATAAACATGGAATAAATAAGGAGTAAAATATATGTTAGACAATAGGCATATCAATAGAGCACAAGAGAAACATGGACATAAAGTCATGATAAATCATGATAATCATAACATGGAAATGTGGAAAAAACACTTAACATGGAATTAGCAGGAGCCAAGGCCCATTGCACATGAAGCCTGAGTAAATCCTCATTGCACATGAAGCATGAGTAAACCCACATTTAACATGAATTATCATGAGTAAACACTCATTTCACATGACGTATCATGATACAATACTTTACCCAATGCATTGGAGTGCTATAAGGGCGCACCCTTCTTAAACATTTCATTTCATCCATAAGTGTGCCACATGGATCATAAAACATGTATTTATAAAACATAATCATTTATTCCATGACAAAAGAATGTGGAATGAAACTTTATAATTAATAATTAAATGTGAATGATGGTGAACACCCTTGATGGAGAAATGGGCATGGTATTCACGACACAATGGCATTGGCTTAGAAAATTGGTGCAATTTCGGCAGCGTAACAGCGTGATATAAGATTTCATAAAAATGGTTGATCAGAGAGAAAGGGGTGTCTCATCATATATACATGAAATGGATAGTAATGCGGTCATATAGTTATATGTCCCAAAAATTGTAATGGAATTTAGATTCATGATACAAAAGAATTTCTTGAATGTAAATGAAGAGAGAGAAGTTCCTTTCGGAATTTCGGCACAGTAACAGGTGTACATGGGAGGAATTTAAGGAGAGAGAAAGGGGTATAAAATCATTCAAACAATAAGAGGGATGTTTGGGGGAGGTTTGAAACCATACCCCAGCATTTATAATTGAAATTAAAAGGTCATAACAATATTACGAAAATTGGACAAAATAGTGAAAGGAAGAAAACCCTTACATGGAAGTGTGCTTCCAAAGGCTTGAGAGAGGATTGAGAGAGGCTTATTAGGAGATTAAGGCACCTTGGGAGGATTATATAGAGATTAGGGAAGATATTAGGCGAACTCAAAAGGATTTTAGTGAGGAGGAAGAGGGAACCTGGGTGGGTTTATATAGGAAAGGTGAGTGAATTCTTTATTATTTAGGTTTGGGACCCCTTACATTAAACTAATCCAAACCACATATCAGCTCATGGTTTTTGCCCATGGTTTTTGGAAAAGGGAAGAGTAAAAAAATATTTTATAAGTCCAAAGTACGAACTTCTTAAAATAATGGGGTTGCTTCTGTGGAGCTGAGTCACACTCCCATGGAAAATAATTTAAAAAGACAAGATGTTTAATAAGTCTTGAGGGGTCCATTAATGCTTTGTAAAATAAGTCAATCAATCCCAAAATCACATTATTTTAATGGAATGACATATATTGTCCAAACAGAATGCTTATAGCATTTTATTACATCACTATTGGGTCATTATGATGTCATAAAACACATTATATATTTTAACGGTATTTAATTTTTACACAAAAATTTAACTGTCTCAGAAAATTATGAAAAATTCACCATTGGATAATTTCGACATCTTGATTCCAGAAATAACATTTATTTTATCTAAATTATTTTCTAAATATATTAATTTTTACATTTAAAATAAAAACAGACATTTATTAGAAATTCACGGGTTTTGACAAAAATGGCTTTCAAATCCTAATAAAAATTACAATAAAATTGTAGGATAATTTATATTTAATAAAAATTAATTTAATAATAATAATATTTTATTAAAATATTATTTAATTCAAAAATCTATTAATTCATCAAAATATATTTCTTATCTAAATATTAACTAAAAAAATAATATTTGTACTTTAAAAAAACTATTTACAAAGTGTCAATAATGAAAATAAGGTATATTAATTATAATATACAAATAATAATATACATGAACATAGTACTAGCAATTTTTTACATAACCCCTTTAAAAAGCTGCATAAGACCTAAGGGTAAGGTGTGCGATGGTGACAGACTCTTGGGGTGTCCTAGATAACATCACTCGAGTGGTAATCTCTATCATATTCCACATTTCCTGTAGACGGTCCCGTTTGAGCATGACATGATGAAGCTCAGCTTAGGCTTGGTCAAGAGAGAAACCTAAGGATTCTACATCGTTTCCAAGCTTCGAAAAATGGGCTTTGTATGGAGAAATTCTACTGGATGAGGTCTTCACTTCTTTTGTCTGAGTAAATTGGATTTGTTAAATCCCTATATTTATATTAATCATGTGATCACTGTTCAATGGCTATATTAGTAACGGTCAAAATTCATAACAAAAAACCAAAGAAGTTGAAATTTGATATGAATATTTTACATAAAGAGACATTTAATCAGATCAAGTGGGATTTCTATTAATGAATCTTTCGGTCATTTCAATATTCCCCCCTTAAGAAATTTCGCCCTCGAATTTTTTTTTCCCACACTAAAACAAATGTGTGTAACTCAGCTTCGTCATTTCCTCCAACTCCCAAGTCGCTTCTTCAAACTTGTGGTTTTGCAACAACACTTTGATGAGGGGTATTGTCTTATTTCATAGAACATTTTCCCTACGATCTAAGATCTTCACTAGTTGCTCCTCATAAGAAATATCATCCTCCAACTATACCACCTCATAAGAGAGTACATGTGGAGGGTCTAGTATATACTTACTTATGTAGGATACATGAAATACATCATGTATGTTGGCCATGGTAGGTGGAAGTGATAGTCGATAGGCCAAAACCCCGACACGGTCAATAATCTCTAAGGGGGCGATGTACCTTGGACTTAACATCCCTTTCTTTCCAAACCTCATGAACTTCTTCCACAGAGATATTCATATAAAAACAATGTCTCCAACTTTAAACTCAAGGTCTCGTCAATGATTATCTGCATAACTCTTCTGTCGACTTTGGGCTGCCTTGATATGCTGCTGAATGTTTTTCACCTTCTCCACCATATCCTCGACCATTTCCAGTCCATGGAGCTTACGTTCACTGACCTCATCCCAAAACGCCAGTGTTCTGCACCTTTTCCCATAAAGGGCTTCATATGGTGCCATTTGGATGCTTGAGTGGAAACTATTATTATAATAGAACTCAACCATAAGAAGATGTTGATCCCATTCTACATTAAAGTGCATTGAGAATGCTCTCGACATGTCCTCAAGTGTTTGGATAGTCCGCTCGGATTGGCCATCAGTTTAAGGATGATATGCCGTAATGAAGTTTAGTTCAGTATCCAGAGCATGTTGAAGACTCTTCCAAAACATAGAGGGGAATCTTGGATCTCGGTCAGACACAATATATAGTGGTACTCCATGCAGCCTTACCACTTCCCTGATATATATCCGTGCCAGTTTATCCAATGAGAAATCCTATGGAATAGAAATTAAGTGTGCAGTCTTTGTATGATGATCCACCATAACCTAGATTTCATTGTTGCCTTTGGATGTCCACGGAAGTCCAGTGACAAAGTCCATGGTTATGTTCTCCCATTTCCATTCTGGTATGGGCAATGGTTGCATCATCCCCTTAGACTTATGCCTCTCTGCCTACACTTGCTATCACACCAGGCACTTTGATATATATACAACGATCTCTTTATTCATATTATCCCACCAAAAGCTTTCTCGGAGATCTTGATACATGTTTGTGCTCCCTAGGTGAATAGAGAAATTTGAACTATGTACATCATCCAAAAGTTCCTTCATCTACTCCGGACATGGTGGAACACATAGTCTTTTCCCAAATTGCATAATTCCTTATTCATTAACATTAAACTCCAAGGATTTCTATTTTTCTATAGCTTCTATGTTTTCCTGAATTCCCACATCATCATTTTGAGCATTGTTTATCCATTCCAAAAGAGATGGTTGAGAAATAATTTGTGAAAGGACTGATGATGTTCCATTCTTTATGATTCCCATGTCTATCTTTATCATGTCTAAGAAGATTGGGTCCTTCTCAATTCTCATCATTGCTAGAATAATTGGGTCCTTTCTACTTAGGGCATCTTCCACCTTGTTCGCCTTCCTAGGGTGGTAATGTATTGAATAGTTGTAATCCTTGATGAGCTCTATCTATCATTTCTAGAGCATATTAAGGTCTTTCTATGTGAATATATTTTTAAAAATCTTGTGGTAAGTATATATCTCACATTTCTCCCCATAGAGATAATGCCGCTAGATTTTCAAGGCAATGATCACCGCCACCAACTCCAGATCATGTGTTGGATAGTCTCTCTCATGGATTTTCAACTACCTTGATGCATATGATATAACTTTATCATTCTGCATCAGCACACAGCCTAAGCCCTTCCTCTAAGCATCATCGAATACCACAAAAGGTTCCCCACTTGTGGGTAAACTGATCACGGGCGCATTGATAAGCCTCCTTTTCAACTCCATGAAGCTTTCTTCGCATTCATCACTCCAATAAAACTTTACTCCCTTTCAAGTTAGCTTGGTAATAGGGTTGGAAAATCGTGAGAAATTTCTCACAAATCATCGATAATATCCAGCTATCCCCAAGAAGCTATGGATATCCATTACCGATGTTGGCCTTGGTCATCCCTCAATTACATCTGTTTCAGAGGGATCCATAGATATACCATTACTTGTGATGATATGGCCCAAGAATGGGACCTCCTTTAACCAAAACTCACACTTGTTGTACTCTGCATAGATCTTCTCCTTGCGCAAAGTCTCTAGTATAGTTATTAAATAATCCTCATGATACTCCCTGGTTTTTGAGTATATTAGAATATCATCTATATAGAATACCAAAAATTTATCAAGTTAATCTCTAAATACCCTATTCATCAAGTCCATGAAGATTTCTGGAGCATTAGTGAGTCCGAAAGATGTTAATATTAATTTATAGTTCCTGTATCTTATGCGAAAAGCAGTCTTGGGGATATCTTCCTTCTTCACCCTTACTTGATAATATCCCAACCGCAATTCCACCTTGGAGAAGTATTGTTCTCCACGTAGCTGATCGAACAAGTCATCAATTCATGGGAGAGGATACTTGTTCTTTATCATGATTTTGTTGAGCTCATGATAATCGATGCAAAGGCGCATTGACCCATCCTTCTTCTTGACGAAGAGGACTGGTGCACCCCATGGTGAAGCACTTGGGCGTATAAACCATTTATCCAGATTCTCCTATAGTTGTTTCTTCAGCTCTTCAAGCTCCATGACAACCATTCTATATGGAGTCTCGGATATTGGTAGAGCCCCTGGTATAAGCTCAATTGAGAATTCAACATCTCTTCTAGGAGAAAGACCATGCAGTTCCTCAGGAAACACTTCAGTGAATTCCCTCACAATAGGCATTTCTTCAAGGATGCTTTCTTCCTTGGACTCAATCATATGAGTCAGATATGTGTGCTCATAGGGAAGTAATGTCAATGATTGAGATTATGGAGCTAAAGTAGATTCATCTTCCTCCTTACACTTGTAATGAATCGGGGGTCGATTCTCCATATGGAGTGTGATTTCCCTTTCCCGACAATTTTTGTTGGCTCTATATAAGGAGAGACAATCCATGCCAATAATTGCATCAAATTCCACCAGAGGGAGTATGATGAGGTTAAACAGGAAATTCAATCCACAGATTATAATAGGAGAGGACTTATATTCATGGGATTCAATGATTTCCCCATTTTTCGTACTCACCCACATCTTCACTTCCATGATTTGTGGTGGTGCTGATATTTTTCTACTAAACTTTCTAGATATAAAAGAATGCGTAGAACCTGAATCAAAAAGTATGTTCACTTTTATTGAATGAATAACTAGCGTACTTGTCACCACTTCATTGTCAGGGTTCACTTCGGCAGAAGTGATGGCAAAAGCTCTTCCTTGCTGCCTTGGAGGTTGTTGGTCGCCTTCAAAAACCCTTGGATTAGGGAACTGATTTGCAAAATGCCCTGGTTCATTGCAGTTGTAGCAATGAACAATGCATTGTGGTTCAAATGGAGTGTTCCTTTCCTCTGTCGTAGCTGTGGGTCTTTCTTGACGATAGTTAATAGCTAGGTGCCCTTCTCTTACACACCTAAAGCATTTCCTCGTCCCCTTGAGGCAATTTCTAGGGTGCTTCTTTCTGCACTTTTGGAAAGTGGGGTGCTAAATCTTTTTAGCATCGTTGGATTTATCCATCGGACCTCCATCATTGAAGTCCACCATACACTTCTTGTCCCCATGATACCTCTGTGATTCCCCAATCTTCATTTCGACCATGAGGGAACATCAGACAATTTCCTCATAGCTGTCGAAGTCATGGATCGCTAATTCATTCTGTAGGCTAGGCTTCAGGCCACCAAAGAAGCGTTCAACTTTGTATTCGGGGGTAACAAAAAAGCCGAAAGCGTATTGTGTAAGCCTTGTGATGTTTTCCTCGTATGCTCCAACAGATTCTTCGTCTTTTTTACTTGAGGGAAAGGAAGTCTCTTTTCATCTTAAGTCAGAGGGTGCGTGGAAAATATTTATCAAAAAACAACTTTTGGAAATCCATCCATTCCATGCCTCGATCTCCTCCTCAGGCTTTGTATTTTTGATCAATGTCCACCATTGATCAACTTCACCGTCCATACGATAAGCCACCAGGAGAACCTTCCTGTGTTCAGAACATTGAAGGATGGAGAAGATCATTTCAATGGAGTTGATCCTTTGTTCAGCGATCATGGGATCAGATGATCCACTAAATGTGGGAGGCCTTTGTCTCATGAAGCTCTCGATATCAACTTGTTCTTTCTTAGGGTGGTTGAACATTCCTCTTGACCCGTGTTTCTATTCAAAGCTTGAGTTATCTGAGAGAGAAGCGTGTCAAAGTTCGCGATTCCCACTCCCATTGGATTGGGCATCTCATTAGTACAGTCATCACACTGATCTTCACATTGGTTGTTAACCAGAGTCCTCCTATTACTGACCATTGACTGGAATAAAAGTAAATTTTGGGGTAACACATAAAGGGTAATCCAAAGACAAAAGTTGATTACATATAAATTAAATTTTATTTCCATAACTTATTAATCTATAGGCTTTAATCTATGCTTTTCATGATCTACTTTCTAACATTTATTCTTAGAGGTTTTTTTATTCCCTTAATAAGGGTTCATACTAAGCTTGTGAATTTGCCAAATCATATCCCCCAGGAGTGTCGTAACAAAGAGTGCAGCAAGGCCCGTTGTCATGCACCAGTTCCCGTTCGAGTCTAGCTCAAAGCGGTGTTTTCGGGTTTTACCCCTAGGATACATTTGTGCCAGAGCCACCTCTACCTACTCGTATCCAGACAGGTATGTATTTTCTTTATAACCCACTTACTCAATACTCACCAAAACATAGGGACGTTTTTATTGTACTTAGTCTTGTATCTAAGGCTTTACTAGGATTTTCTAATCCTAATCCCAAAAATAACTAAACCTATCCTCTGATACCAACTATGACAACCCTACTTTTATAAAAAACTGAAACATGATTTATTACATAAACTACTCACTTGATACAATAAGGAAGATCGAGAGGTATATTGTATTTGGGGATTAGGATAATTACATAACAAGTTAAAACATGAAATACAACATCTTTATTGAAAACTTCCTTTACATGACCACTACATTCCCTCGTACTTAGCATTGCATAGGATAACCTGAGGACATGCATAAGAAAAGGGTGATCTATAAAGCCCAGTAAGGGAATAAACATGGAATACATGAGGAGTACAATACATGTTAGACAATAGGCATGTCAATAGAGCACAAGAGAAACATGGACATAAAGGCCAGATAAAGCATGATAATCATAACATGGAAATGTGGAAACAACACTTAACATGGAATTAGCATGAGCCAGGGCCCATTGCACATGAAGCATGAGTAATTCCTCATTGAAAATGAAGCACGAGTAAACCCTCATTGCACATGAATTAGCATGAGTAAACACTCATTGAACATGATGTATCATGATACTATACTTTACCAAATGCATTGGAGTGCTATAAGGGCGCAACCTTCTTAAACATTTCATTTCATGCATAAGTGTGCCACATGGATCATAAAACATGGATTCATAAAACATAATCATTTATTTCACGAAAAAGGAATGTGGAATGAAGCATTATAATTAATAAGTAAATGTGAATGAAGGTGAATACCCTTGATGGTGAAATGGGCATGGTATTCACTACACAATGGCATTGTCTTAGAAAATTGGTGCAATTTCAGCAGTGTAACAACGTGATATAAGAATTCATAAAAATGGTTGATGAGAGTGAAATGGGCGTATCATCATATATACATGAAATGGACAGTAAGGGGGTCATATATATACATGTCCCAACAATTGTAATGGAATTTATATTCATGATACAAAAGTATTTCTTGAATGTAAATGGGGAGAGAGAAGTTCCTTTCGGAATTTCGACATAGTAAAAGGTATACATGGGAGGCATATAATGAGATACAAAGGGGTATCCCATCATTCAAACAATAATAGGTCAGTATGGGGGAGTTTCAAAACCATACCTCCGAATTTATAATTTAAATTAAAAGGGCATAACAATATTAAGAAAATTGGACAAAAAAGTGAAGGGAAGAGAAACCCTTACTTGGAAGTGTGCTTCAATGGATCGAGAGAGGCTTGAGAGAGGCTTATTGGGAGCTTGGGGAACCTTGGGAGGATTCTAGAGAGAGTAGGTAAGAGGTTGGATGAACTCCAAAGTCTTTTAGTGAGAAGGAAGTGGGAGGTTGGGTGGGTTTATATTGGAAAGGTGAGTGAATTCTTTATTATTTAGGTTTGGGACCCCTTACATTAAACTAATCAAAACCACAAATTAGATCATGGTTTTTGCTCATGGTTTTTGGAAAAGGGAAGAGGAAACCAATATTTTATAAGGTCAAAGTCCGAACTTCTTAAAATAATGGGATTGATTATGTGGAGGTGAGTCACACTCCCATGGAAAATAATTTAAAAAGACAAGATGTTTAATATGTCTTGAGGGGTTCATTAATGCTTTGTAAAATAAGTCAAAAAAACCAAAATCACATTATTTTAATGGTAAAACATATATTGGCTGAAAATAAAGCTTATAGTATTTTATTAAATCACTATTGGGTCATTATGATGTCATCAAACACATTATATATTAAAACGGTATTTAATTTTTACCCAAAAAATCTGACTATCTCAGAAAATTGTGAAAAATTCACTGTTGGATAATTTCAACATCCTGATTCCAAAAATAACATTTATTTTATCTAAATAATTTTCTAAATATGTTAATTTTCATTTTTAAAATAAAAACTGACATTTATTGAAAATTCAGGGGTTTTGACAAAAATGTCTTTCAAATCTTAATAAAAAATAAAATAAAATTATTAGATCATTTATATTTAATAAAAATTAATTTAATAATAATAATATTTTATTAAAATATTATTTAATTCAAAAATCTATTAATTCATCAAAATAGATTTCTTATCTGAATATTAAATTAAAAAAATACTATTTGTGCTTTAAAAAAAACTATTTACAAAGTGTCAATAATGTTAAGAATGTATATTCATTATTATATACAAAAAATAATATACATGAACATAGTACTAGATATTTTTTATACATCCCATTAAAACAACCACATAAGACCTAAGGGTAAGGTGTGAGATGGTGACAGACTCTTAGGGTGGCTCGGATAACATTGCTCGAGTGGTAATCTCTATCAACTTCCACTTTTCTCGTAGACGGTCACGTTCGAGCTTGACATGATGAAGCTCAACTTGGGATTGGTCAAGATCGAAACCCAAGGATGCCACCACTTTTCCGAGCTCTGACAAATGGGCTTTGTATAGAGCAATTCTACTAGATGAGGCCATCGCTTCTTTTGTCTGAGTAAATTGGATTTGTTAAAGCCCTATATTTATACTAATCATGTGATCACTATTCAACGACTATATTAGAAATGGTCAAAATTCTTAACATAAAACCAAATAAGTTGATATTTTATATAAACATTTTACATAAAGAGACATTTAATTAGATCAAGTGGGATTTCCATTAATGAAACTTTGGGTCGTTATAGGGAAAACCCTTAATGTGGTGTACATTAAAATAGAAATTCATTTAACATTTTTTAAAAATAATTCAAAGTTATATCATTTGGAAAATTATGAAATTATTAAATTAAAATTTTCTATAAAAAGTAAAACATGGTTAGAAATTTATTTTTGAAAAATCTTAAGTAATGAGAAAAACAATTCATGAAAACATTTTAAATAAAATATGGACATGGAAGGAAAATATTATTTACTAAGAAGGTAAATTGATTCAATTTTACTTAAGTGTTAGAATTTAATTTAAAATAACCACAAAACCCACAATTAAAACTCATTTTAGAAAAATAATTATTTAACTATAAAACATAATTTATTTATATTAATTTAATTATAAAAACCATAAAATGATTGTTAATTTTTTTTACTGAATATATAATTTTTAAATTTAATTGAAACCATTAAAAAATAATTATTAATTTAATATAGGAAGATAAAAACACATTTCACACATAAAAATAGTATTTAGAAAAATGTGTTATTAAGCCTACAAATAAACTTATACTAAAAATCAAGTGTAATGAATCATATTATGTAATTAGTTAATTAATTTGTTAATAAAGGATACTTATTTTGATTTAATATCCAATCTATACAATAATATTAATTTTACATGAAAATAAATGATTATTTTTTCAATAATCAGGATTTCACTATTCAATAGAAAATAAATATTTTTAGAGAAATTTAAAAAAATCACCTATATATAATATTAACGTCATTATTTCAAAAATGGTTTTAATTTAATAAAAAATTTTTTTCTAGAAATTGAATAAATTCATTAAAATTATTGTTAGTGTAAAATGTAATAAAAAAATATTTTTGAAGAAAACACATTTTTGAAGAAAAAAATGATTTTATTGAAAATTGAGTACCTATTTATTATGCATTA
Organism: Viscum album; assembly: GCA_963277665.1. NCBI lineage: Eukaryota > Viridiplantae > Streptophyta > Magnoliopsida > Santalales > Viscaceae > Viscum > Viscum album. Next base: position 1,232,603,461 of record OY728137.1, on the reverse strand, counting down.
ATAAATTAATTTTCATTATTCAAAAATTTTATACATATTTTCCATAATGTAGTTATTACTATTCAATACATATAATTTAATGGATATTCTATAATAATTTACTATATCATTTTTCATATTAACACAGGTTTTCATGTAAATAAAGTGGTCAAACAATTTCATTTTATTTGAAAAATATATATTTTAAAATCTCGTTGTGTTACAATATCCCTGCATAAATAAATTTCACCATCAAATTTTTTATCTTATTAATTAAATGTTCAATATTTTTTTAACGACCCAAACATTTATTAATGAATATTATTCATGATCTAATTAAATGTCTTATTATGTAAAATGGTTATATAAAACATATGCACTTATTTGGTTTAATGTTTTTGGATTTCAAAATAAAATTAAGAATCGTTACCAATTCTAATATATTTGTTGAAAAATTATCACTTGATTAGTATAAATATAGGGCTTTAACAAATCCAATTTACTCAGACATTTGAATTGATGACCTCATTTAGTAGAATTGCTTTATATGAATCCCATTTATAGAGCTAATGTCAGGACCCGCCATCACTAAGATGAGAGAAGGGATAACAGGTTTCCAAACCCTTCCTTCTTCATGTTGAAAGAGAGATAATGGCCCCTGAGACCCACCTTCAATAGGTCCTGGATTGGAGACTAGCGCCAATGGTATATAATCACACACAAGGTGGAAGGCATTACCCTTCTTATTTAATAGGATCAGGAGATAAGATAGTAATTCCCAACAACACAAAAATTGGAAGTACATGTTGTAACACCCGAGACTTTTATGTTATATAAATCATCAAATGAATCTTTTTCTACACACAACACTTTCTTGTCTTGCTTTACATGAAATCGCGTGCTTCCTCGATAGCTTGCGTCGTACGCAATATCGAGTTTCACTAAACAACGATATACTATTAAAATATTATTAAAACTAGCCATTATGAATAGTAATAACCACTTTTTGAAATTTTATAATTTTTATTTTTCAAAATGGACTTCATTTTTGGATTCATAATATCGAAATTAGCCTAGGGTGAAATTTTGATATTTTTCTGAAAACTTTCGATTTTTTATGAATAGTGAAACCACTAAGTGGTAGTTAAAAAACTGATTTTTTCATAAAACATAATTTTACCACTTCTGTGAGTGGAATTTTGAAAATATGAGAGACACAGTTTATGTCAGTAAGTAAAATGTGGTTCAATGAGATGAAAATAATTTTTTGGTGAATATTAACTTTTTACTTTTTTTACCACGATTAAAAGTAAATAGGATAATTAAGGGTAAAAATGATATTATTATTACCCTAACACATGTCCTAATTCTATTGGACAAGTGTAATTAGACCGAAAACAACCTTAGGAATAAAATATGACCATTTAGGCCCACTTGGATTAGATTAGGACATTTATTATTAATTTATTTAAGGAAGGGTTAAAATAGTTAAAATCAAAGTTTAATAAGTAAATCATTTTTAATATGGGGTTATACATAAGATAAATTCGACTATAAATATTCATTAGAAATATAAAAAGATTTCCTACATAATGGTAGTTTATTTGTAATTTTTAGACATTAAATAATTTAATTTATTTATGACACAATGATGATACACTAATTATCTTATTAATGAAATATTGACATAATTAATGTTATAAACACCAAAAGAAATGTAATTTGAGACTTTTGATGAATTCCGCTAATTTTATAGGTTAATATGACATGTTAGTATTGATTTAATTAACTTTTTTCAAACAAATAATTCTGTTATGATTTTCAAAAAAATCAATTACTAAATAGTGTCAAAATTGACAAAAAATAGTTTTTAAAATAAATATTATATTAGTAATTCATATTTTATTCCTAAAAATATAAGGGTCGGCCAAATGACTTAGATAAGGTTATATATATTAATAATAAACAACTTGGGGTTCGTTTGGAATCTTATAGTAAGTTTATTAAACTTATAGTATAAGAACACAAGAAGACACGGTAAAAGTAAAATTATTTAACTTAATGTTAAATCTACATGATAAGGTTAAAATTGGAACCTAAACTTGTCTAAATTATATTGGATGAGTGGATTTAGACCCATCCCCACCTTAGCCTAGAAATAAATCAATTTGGAGATATTTAAAACCGAACTTGACTTTATAATAAAATAATACATTTAATTATTCCAAAGGTGCCCCTCTCCTCCCTTATAAAAGGGAACCTCCTCCCCCTCTTCCTCACACCACATTGAGCCTTAAAGCTCGGCCAACCCCTGACCCTTTCTCCTATCCTCTTCCCTAGAGACATCCTAGAGGTTCTGGTCTTCTTCAAAGACCTATTTTAGTGCCCTAAAAGGAGGTCTCAAAGAAGCACTTCAAAGAAGAGGTAATGTCCGTTACCGATTCTTTCATCTTTATTTCTTCTTCCACTCCTTCTTCTTTAGTTGTTTCATTATGAAGTAATATCATCATTATCACTCATATAATGATATGTTATTATAAGTATGAAACAACCCTATTTCATCATCTATCCATCCTACGGAAAAAGAAATCACCGCGCGTGCGTATGTACGGAATACCGTCTCCATGCCATGGTGAAATCTATTTTCCACCACCACCTTACATGGATGGGTATAATGGTGTAAATAATGATTATATATGACTATTGTAAAGTGATATTGATTCTGAAATAGTATACATACACTCCAATACAATTCCATGATCATGGGAACGATATCATCACTCATGCGTACGTACGGAATACCGTCTCCACGATGTGATGCGACTCCTTCTACATGATTTTCATTGCATAATGATTACATAAATGAATTGAGTGAATAAATATGATATATATTACACTAATACCATTATGGAAATTAGGTATCTATAAACTAAAAAGAAAAATAAGAATTTATTCGACAAGACATGCATAAGAACAAAAAGTAATAAACACCCGAATAACAAGTAGTAATGAAATATTAATAATAAGAAGCTAAGAATATGACCATATATGATATCATAAAAATAATTATGATTCTTTAATAAGTCAATAACATTATTTAAATAATTATACAAGAGGTTCAGACACATACAAAGCATATCGGACCTAAGGTAAGGGAAATATCACAATCTCATTTTTATTCGAGATTGTTTATACTTTGGAATTTACTAGGGTGTATTTTATCATCCACATCCATGTTTCCTCAATATGAAATATTATTTCCATTCACCTACAATTTTTTAAATCCTATTTTACCCTTCAGTGAGTTTTTAGTAAAGGATATGAAAGGAATCTTTTGTCGTTTTTCGTACGAGGTACTTTTTGACTTTTCCGACAAAAGTACGAAGAATGTTTTTTTTAACTTATACGACATGAATGGATTTTTAAAACATTATTTCCAAGAATCTTCCTTTACAAGTTTTCAATTTTATTTTTAATCAAATTCTTTTAGTTTAGAATTGTATGACATGTTAAGAAAGGAAAAGTGTTTTTGAAGCAGAAAGGATATTTTCCTCAAGAATGGAGTTCAAGTGTTTTATCAAAATTATTTTCCATCTAAGATAATATAGGGTTCTGTTTCTATCCCTATTCTTACATGGATTTTATTATGTTGTGATGGAAATATTTTTATGAATTCTTTTATCTTATATGAATTGTTTTATGATGTCACGATGTTTAAGATTCCAATTTTTATTACATGGGTTATGCAATGATGTATGATTTATTATTTTGTGGCACACATAATAATGGTATCATTATGAGATGGGTGGGACCTATATCTCCCTCCAATGCATTGGGTAAAGATTTTATATCTCATGAGATATACATGTTTGGAACGGTAGGTTATACCGGTTCAGTGAAACAGGACTGAAACGAGGGTGACTCGGTTCAAAAATGGACTTTTTCCACTAAGATAGTCTTGGCAATGAGTCTTGACTAATATGATATGATTCTCTATGATTATGTGTGTATTCCACAAAGTTTCATGTTTTAAGTTATGATTATTGGGATTTCATTTCACTACTATGATTTATCCCATGTTATGAAATTATGCTCCTTTTTGCAGGTTAAGATTTCCAAAAAGTTATGTTCTTATGAATATGATGTGATTGATACTTCTTATGTCTATCCTTACTGAGCATTTGAGCTCACCCTTTTGTATGTTTTATTTCCCCAGGTCAGGAAGAAGGTTATTAAGTAGAATATTCCAAAAGGGACTCTAGATATGATGGAAGAAATGGGAGGCAAAGTAGATGCTCTATGAACCAGTTGTTTATGTTTCCCAGTTTCTAAAGACACTATACCTATACGGTCCTTTCTTGGTTTTGTTATATGTTGTAATAAGTGTGCTTCAATTCTGAAGTAATAACAATGTATGTAAAGTATGGGTCGTTATAGTTGGTATCATAGGAAAGGTATAGTCATCCTTTGGAAACTAGGATGTGAAAGCCTTAGTAAGAACCCTAAGGATAAGTCTAAGCATAGAACATAATCTTAGTGTTTTAGAAATGGCCATGAATAACCTAGGATAAGAACTTAAGTGTGAAATTTTTTTCTTGATTATGTGGTTTTCCTATTATAATTAGTGTTTCTCACACTATTCTTCTTGGTTTTAGTCAATGGCTGGAACCCGAAGGAATCGTGTTAATGCGGAATGCGACGGGCAATGCAATGATTGTCCCCCGGAGCAACCAAACGTTATGGGAGCGGGAATGAAAAATCTTGTAGCCATGCTCACACAACTTTCTCAAGATATGAATCATGCAAGACATCCAAACGAGCAATGGTAGGAGCAACATTCTATTGAATCCTTCATGAGACAGCGTCCACATTCAATCAGCGGGTCTACTAATCCATTAGTTTCTGAAAAATGGATTAGTACTACTGAAAAGATATTTTCAGTTCTTCAATGTTCTGAGCATGATAAAGTCATCTCAGCAGTGAATCGTTTGGAAGGTGATGCTGATCAATGGTGTAATCTTATTAAGAATACGAGGCAAAGGGATGAAATTGAGTCCATGGAATGGGACGAGTTTAAGAACTTATTTTTCAATAATAACTTCCCTCGTATTCTCCGAACAACGATGGAGAAAGAGTTTCTTGAACTGAAGCAAAAGGATGATGAATCTGTTGGTACCTATGAAGCAAATTTTACAAGACTTGCAAGGTACGCTTCTGGTATTATTATCCAACCTGAGAGTAAGATCGATTGATTCTATAGTGGCTTAAAACCAAGTCTTCGAAGGGCCTTAGCCATAAGGGACTTCAATAGCTACGAGGAAATCGTTCAATGTGCTCTCAAAGTTGAGATGGAGATTGGAGTAACCCATTAGTCATATGGGCTTGATAAGAAGAGGAAAATGGAATTCAAAGGAAAATCTAAAGAGCACACTGAAAAGAAAATGATCTTTCCCTTATGCTTGATGTGTGGAAAGAAACATGCAGGGAGTTGTCTTAAAGGGACAAGTAAATGTTTCAAATGTGGAAAGGAAGGTCATCGGGCATTTGAATTCCACGATGATGGGAAGAAGATGTCTAATGATGAATACAAAGGAAGGGATACATAGAATGAACCTACTACACTTCAATGCTTCAAGTGCAAGGAGATGGGAAATTATGCCAATAAATGCCCTAATCCAAGGGTTGATGATGATGGTCGACGTCAACAAACTCTTAAGGCTAAAGACAAAGGAAAGTCACATGAAATTTCTATCAGCGATGTGGAGTACGATAACAATGTGGTGAAAGGTACACTTACCATCCACTCTAAAGTAGAAAATGTTTTATTTGATTCTGGATCCACCCACTCCTTTATTTCTGAAGAATTTTCTAAGGGTATCACCATATTACCTCAACAATTAGATGTTGAGTTAGCTGTGGCAACACCTAATGGCACAACAGTCACATCAAAAGTTTATAATTCTTCTCTGATTGAAGTTTGTGGTAAAGTGCTTCCTACAAATCTTGTGATCCTTCCTATAATGGAATTTGATGTGATTCTTGGCATGGATTGTCTTTCTCTACATGGAGCTCATATCAATTTCCAAAGAAGGGTAGTCGCATTTCATATTCCAGATCAATCTATGATCGTCTATCGATGCAAGGATGAACATAACCTTCCAGTGGAAATTTATTCCATTTTATGGGTATTGATTCCACTAAATGAAGGTTATTTATCTCAAATGGTTGGTGAGAAACTCACGATTAAGAATATGCCCAATGTATGGGTGTTTGATGATGTCTTTCCGGAGGAATTACCGGGTCTTCCACCGAATCGTGAAGTTGAGTTTTCAATAGAACTCGTACCGAGTGCTTTGCCTATTTCAAAGACCCCTTATAGAATGGCCCCAATTGAGTTGCAGGAATTAAAGAAGAAACTCCAAGAGAATCTTGATAAGGGGTTCATATTCCCTAGTGCGTCACCTTGGGGAGCACCTGTTCTGTTTGTTAAGAAGAAATATGGATCAATGAGACTCTGCATTGATTATCGAGAACTTAACAAGATTAATATCAAGAAAAAATATCCTCTCCCACGCATTGATGACCTATTTGACCAACTACGTGGAGCTCAATACTTTTCCAAGATTGATCTTCGTTCAGGGTATCATCAATTAAGGGTCAAAAGGGAGGATATACCAAAGATGGCTTTCCGTACACGGTATGAACACTATGAATTTATAGTGATTCCATTTGGTCTTACTAATTCCCCTGCTATCTTCATGGATCTAATGAATAGAGTCTTTAGAGACTATCTTGATCAGTTTGTGGTAGTCTCTATAGATGATATTCTTGTCTATTCAAAGAGCAAGGAAGAACATGAAGATCACTTGAGAATTATATTAAAGACCCTGAGAAAGGAGAAGCTTTATGACAAATTTACCAAGTGTGAATTTTGGCTTCAAAAAGTTGCATTTTTGGGTCACATAATCTCAAAGGAGGGGATATCTGTGGATCCAGCAAAAACAGAGGTTATCGAAAGATGGTCAAGACCAACAACAGTAACCGAGATCCGAAGTTTTCTAGGTTTGCCTAGATATTATCGACGTTTTGTGAAATATTTTTCAAGATTATCTAATCCACTCACCAAGTTGACTCGGAAAGTAGTTAAGTTTGTTTGGACAAAGGAATGTGAAGAGAATTTCAAGGATTTGAAAAGAAGGTTATCCAGTGCACCTGTGCTCACACTTCCTTGTAGTGGAGAAAGGTTTGTGATCTACAGTGATGCATCCAAGAATTTATTGGGGTGTTTTCTTATGCAAAATGATATGGTGATAGCTTATGCCTCACGACAGTTGAAAATACATGAGCAAAATTACCCAACTCATGATTTGGAGTTAGCTGCGGTAATCTTTGCATTAAAGATTTGGAGGCATTATCTTTATGGAGAATGGTGTGATATTTATACTGATCATAAAAGTTTAAAGTATATTTTCACACAAAAGGAGCTGAATATGCGCCAAAGAAGATGGTTGGAGCTGATTAAGGATTACGACTTCTCAATCCATTACCACCCTGGGAAAGCAAACAAGGTGGAAGATGCATTAAGTTGACAAGACCATGTTAGTTTATCCATGATGAGGATCACAAAAGATCCAATATTTATGGATTTACAAAGGATGGATCTTGGAATTATAATGAAAGGGGATAAATCATATCTTTCTCAAATGAATGTTCAACCATCTATACATGTGAAGATTAAAGAGTCACAAAAAGAAGATGTCGAGTTACAAAAGAAGGTGAGAAATGTTCATGAATTCATCCTTGATTGGGATGGGATAATAAAGTTCCGGAATCGGGTTTGTGTTCCTCCCATCCCCGAATTAAAGAAGGAGATGCTGGATGAGGCACCTGGTTCTTCATTCTCTATTCATCCTGGAAGCACGAAGATGTATAGGGACCTAAAAGAATACTTCTGGTGGGATGGCATGAAAAGAGATGTTGCTGAATATGTGTCTCGATGCTTGGTTTGTCAACAAGTTAAAGCTGAGAGACAGAAGTCTAAGGGGATGTTACAACCATTACCCATACCCGAATGGAAATGGGAAAACATCACTATGGACATTGTCAGAGGACTTCCTAAAACATCCAAAGGCAATAATGCTATTTAGGTCATAATTGATCGTCTTACAAAATCTACACACTTCATTGCTATTAGAGAGTATTTCTCTCTAGATCAGCTTGCCAGGATATATGTAAAGGAAGTGGTAAGATTGCATGGAGTACCAATTTCTATTATATCTGATCGGGATCCGAGATTTACCTCGATGTTCTGGCGAATTCTTCAGCATACTCTGGATACAGAGTTGAGTTTTAGCACTGCTTATCATCCTCAGACAGACGGTCAGTCTGAGAGAACAATTCAAACTCTAGAAGATATGTTGAGAGCTTGCTCTATGGATTTCAAAGGTGGTTGGGATCAACACCTACCTTTGGTGGAATTTTGTTATAATAATAGCTTTCGCTCCAGTATTCAGATGGCTCCTTATGAAGCTCTATATGGAAAGAAATGCAGGACTCCAACTTGCTGGGATGAAGTTGGGGAAAGAAAGCTATTAGGACCTGATCCCATTGATGAAATGACAGAAAAGGTCAGATCTATTCAACAACACATAAGAGCAGCTCAGAGTCGACAAAAAAGTTATGCAGACAACCGAAGAAAAGACCTAGAGTTTGAAGTGGGTGATAAAGTGTTCTTACGAATATCTCCCTGGAAGAGGGTTATGAGATTTGGAAAGAAGGGGAAGTTGAGCCCTAGATATATCGGTCCTTTCAAAATACTGGATCGTGTTGGGAAGGTAGCTTACCGATTGGCGCTTCCACCGAATCTCTCTCAAGTTTACGATGTGTTCCATGTATCTCTCCTGAGAAAGTACATACCTGATCCTTCACATGTACTCAGATCAGAAGTTGTACCGCTAGAGAAAGATCTTTCTTATGAAGAACAACCGATAGAGATTCTGGATCGTGGCGAAAAAGTCGTATAAAACAAGACCACTCGATTGGTGAACGTTTTATGGAGGAACCACTAATTAGAAGAATCTACATGGGTGCTTGAGGATATGATGAGGGAGAGGTATCCTCATCTCTTTGTTACAAAGTGACGAAGGTCGAGGGCGAAATTCATTTTAAGGGGGGTAGAATGTAACATCTGATAATTTTATGTTATATAAATCATCAAAGGAATATTTTTCTACACACAACACTTACTTGTCTTGCTTTACCCGAAATCGCGAGCTTCCTCGATAGCTTGCGTCGTACGCAATACTGAGTTTCACTAAACAACGATATACTATTAAAATATTATTAAAACTAGCCGTTATGAATAGTAATAACCACTTTTTGAAATTTTATAAATTTTATTTTTCAAAATGGACTTCATTTTTGGATTTGTAATATCGAAATTAGCCTAGGTTGAAATTTTGGTATTTTTCTGAAAACTTTCAATTTTTGATGAATAGTGAAACCACTAAGTGGTAGTTAAAAAACTGAATTTTTCATAAAACTTAATTTTACCGCTTCTGTGAGTGGAATTTCGAAAATCCGAGAGACACGGTTGATTTCAGTAAGTAAAATGTGGTTCAATGAGATGAAAATAATTTTTTGGTGAATAGTAACTTATTACTTTTTTTTACCACAGTTAAAAATAAAAAGGGTAATTAAGGGTAAAAATGATATTATTATTTCCCTAACACATGTCCTAATTCTATTGGAAAAGTGTAATTCGACCAAAAACAACCTTAGGAATAAAATATGACCATTTAGGCCCACTTGGATTAGATTAGGACATTTATTATTAATTTATTTAAAGAATGGTTAAAATAGTTAAAATCAAAGTTTAATAAGTAAATCATTTTTAATATGGGGTTATACATAAGATAAATTCTACTATAAATATTCATTAGAAATATGAAACGATTTCCTACATAATGGTATTTTATTTTTAATTTTTAGACATTAAATAATTTAATTTATTTATGACACAAAGATGATGCCGTAATTATCTTATTAATGAAATATTGACATAATTAATGTTATAAACACCAAAATAAATGTAATTTGAGACTTTTTAGGAATTAAACTAATTTTCTAGGTTAATATGACATGTTAGTATTGATTTAATTGACTTTTTTCGAACTAATCATTCTGTTATGATTTTCACAAAAATCAATTACTAAATAGTATCAAAATTGACATAAAATAGTTTTTAAAACAAATATTATATTAGTAATTATTATTTTATTCCTAAAAATCTAAGGTTCTGCCAAATGACTTAGATAAGGTTATATATATTAATAATAAACAACCTGGGGTTCATTTGGATGCTTATAGTATGTTTATTAAACTTATAGTATAAGAACACAAGAAGACACGGTAAAAGTAAAATTATTTAACTTAATGTTAAATCTATATTATAAGGTTAAAATAGGAACCTAAACTTGTCTAAATTAAATTGGATGAGCGGATTTCGACCCATTTCCACCTTAGCCTCGAAATAAATCAATTTGGAGCTATTTAAAACCGAACATGACTATATAATAAAATAATATTTTTAATTATTCCAAAGGTGCCCCTCTCCTCCCTTATAAAAGGGCACAGCCTCCCCCTCTTCCTCACACCACATTGAGCTTTCAAGCTCGGAAAAACCCTGACACTTTCTCCTCTCCACTTCCATAGAGACATCCTAGAGGTTCTGGTCTTCTTCAAAGACCTATTTTAGTGCCCCAAAAGGAGGTCTCAAAGAAGGACTTCAAAGAAGAGGTAATTCCGTTACCGATTCTTTCATCTTTATTTCTTCTTCCACTCCTTCTTCTTTAGTTGTTTCATTATGAAGTAATAACATCAGTATCACTAATATACTGATATGTTATTATAAGTTTTAAACAACCCTATTTCACCATCTATCCATCCTACGGAAAAATAAATCACCGCGCGTGCGTACGTACGAAATACTGTCTCCACACCGTGGTAAAATCTATTTTCCACCACCACCTTACTTGGATGGGTATAATGGTGTAAATAATGATTATATATGACTATTTTAAAGTGATATTGATTCTGAAATATTATACATACAATCCAATACAATTCCACATTCATGGGAATGATATCATCGCTCGTGCGTACGTACGGAATACCGTCTCCACGATGTGATGCGACTCATTCTACATGATTTTCTTTGCATAATGATTACATAAATGAATTGAGTGAATAAATATGATATATATTACACTAATACCATTCTGGAAATGAGGTATCTATAAACTAAAAATAAAAATAAGAATTTATTCGACAAGACATGCATAAGAACAAAAAGTAATAAACACACGAATAACAAGTAGTAATGAAATATTACTAATAAGAAGCTAAAATATGACCATATATGATATCATAAAAATAATTATGATTCTGTAATAAGTCAATAACATTATTTAAATCATTATATAGGAGGTTCGGATACATACAAAGCATATCGGACCTAAGGTAAGGGAAATATCACAATCTCATTTTTATCCGAGATTGTTTATACTTTGGCATTTACTGGGGTGTATTTTATCATCCACATCCATGTTTCCTCAATATGAAATATTATTTACATTCACATACAATTTTTTAAATCCTATTTTACCCTTCGGTGAGTTTTTAGTAAAGGATATGAAAGGAATCTTTTGTCGTTTTTCGTACGAGGTACTTTTTTACTTTTCTGACAAAAGTATGAAGAATGTTTTTTTAACTTATACGGCATGAATGGATTTTTAAAACATTATTTCCAAGAATATTCCTTTACAAGTTTTAAGGTTTATTTTTAATCAAATTCTATTAGTTTATAATTTTACGACATGTTAAGAAAGAAAAGTGTTTTTGAAACAGAAAAGATATTTTCCTCAAGAATGGAGTTCAAGTGTTTTATCAAAATTATTTTCCATCTATGATAATATAGGGTTATGTTTCTATCCCTATTATTACATGGATTTGATTATGTTGTGATGGAAATATTTTTATAAATTCCATTATCTTATATGAATTGTTTTATGATGTCACGATGTTTAAGATTCCCATTTTTATTACATGGGTTATGCAATGATGTATGATTTATGATTTTGTGGCACACATAAGAATGGTATCATTATGAGATGGGTGGGACCTATATCTCCCTCCAATGCATTGGGTAAAGATTTTATATCTCATGATATAGACATGGCTGGAACGGTAGGTTATACCGGTTCAGTGAAACCAGACTGAGACGAGGGTGACTCGGTTTAGAAACGGACTTTGTCCACTAAGATAGTTTTGGAAATGAGTCATGACTAATAAGATATGATTCTCTATGATTATGTGTGTATGCCACAAAGTTTCATGTTTTAGGTTATGATTATTGGGATTTCATTTCACTACTATGATTTATCCCATGTTATGAAATTATGCTCCCTTTTGCAGGTTAAGATTTCCAAAATGTTGTGTTCTTATGAATATGATGTGATTGATACTTCTTATGTTTATCCTTACTGAGAATTTGAGCTCACCCTTTTGTATGTTTTATTTCCCCAGGTTAGGAAGAATTTTATTAAGTAGAATATGCCAAAAGGGACTCTAGATATGATGAAATTAATGGGAGGCAAAGTAGATTCTCTATGAACCAGTTGTTTATGTTTCCCAGTTTCTAAAGACACTATACCTATATGGTCCTTTCTTGGTTTTGTTATATGTTGTAATAAGTGTGCTTTAATTATGAAGTAATAACAATGTATGTAAAGTATGGGTCGTTATACATGTAATGCCAAAACAAACCATTCCCATATGCATGTTACAAAAGTAAATGCTACAAAAGTACAAGAAAACCCCAAATGAAAATACCAAGAAAAGAAACTGCAACAGCAACTGTCCCAATGTCCGAACTAGTACGATCTTGAATGATCCTTGAAGTCCTCATGGAAACCTGAAAATAGTTTTATATATGTAGGGTGAGCATACAAGTATACACAGTAGGGAAAGACAAAGACTCTCGTGAACAAGTGGGGAGGCATTCTAATTCCCCATGAGAAAAGAGATAACCAAAACACCCAGCAAGGAAAACTACCCACCCAATCCTCACCAAGTCACACTCACCAAATAACGCAATTCAAGTAATGTAATAGTAATAAAACATAGACATTTGGGTACCCCACGCGACATTACCACTGGTTATTGAAGACAGCCTCCACATCGAACATCTCCCACCATTCTCACTGCAGTCCCACTGCCACACCCCGCCCGCACACACCTGGGCCATCACTACCACACATCCCGCCCGAAAAAACCTGGGCCACTACAACTGCATGTAGCCACACCAGTAAACACCTGGTCCAGGATAACTATCTCCATGCCCAAAGATACCTGGGCCTCATCCCAAAGTCACTTGGGAAACAACCTGCCCGCACACACCTGGGCCAACCACCACAACTACCCTACCCTAAGAATATTGGGATGTAATGGATATCAGGCCATCACAGCCTGCCCAAAGAGTCATGGGCTATTTGGGAAAGGGAGCATAAAAGTAGCTAGTAACCAGCCACTCATAGGAGTGTCAGGAAAAACAACCTCCCCCATGAAATGGGGGTGTTCGACACTATGTTCTCAACGTGGGTGGGGCGCGAATAAGAAACATGAGAACTACAGTTATATTTATAGGTAATAAGAACTCATCCCAACCTAGGGGTTCCAAAGCCAACCTAAGAATAAACACCCTCATTACTATTCATTAATAAAAAGGCACACCACTCATAGCTAAGTCAAAACTCATTCCCAGAACCAATTCCCCATAGAACCCATTCTAGGTTTCATGTTCAATTGATTCCATTTAAGTAAATTTTGCACTACTGGGTATCTAATATGCATAGCCATAAGCTGTGGAAAGGAAAACAGCCAAACAACACTTTTATATATTCATACCTGGTTCTCTTGTTAAGTCACATCAACAAAAGTGATCATTGAGATCCCTCAAAGTACTGGAACCCAACTAAGCCTCAAGGTACCGCCCCACACCGCCTTAGGTCCACTAACAACCGCAACAACAATGGATCCCATCCCGATCGATATCACCCCATAAGAATAGAATAAACACACATACCGACAAGACAGATCAAGGAAGTTTCCAGATTCAAGAGGATCATTCATTTAGTTTTCCCCCTTACTATTTGGTTAACCAGGGAGATCACACAAGTATCGTTGTTCCCTAGGAATCCATTTAATCAGACGAGTTTACATGATTAACCAATTTCCATGTTACACCATGTATTCAAATAATATATCTAGAAATAAACAAAGGTTCATTAGTGTACAACAAAAAACCACAAACGGACATGATTTTCAATGGGCACAATCCCACACAATTCATAACATGTAATCAAGGATAAGAGTACAACAGAAACATCGGGTATACCCCCCACCCCCTTCATTCTTTAAAGGTCCATTTATTATCTTCATTAAGTTTGGTCTCATACATCCCTGTAGAAACAGTAGCATACCCACCCCGCATGATACACAGTAAAGAGAGATGAAGGAAAACCCTACTTGGATTGATCAAGGATCGATGTTTTAACTCTGCACGCCAAGAACTAAGGATGTACTACTTGAAGGGGAGGAACTATGGGGACTCCAATGATAAGTAGGGAAGATCCATCACATGCACACCACTTGCCTCAAGAAGGGGGTGAACTTCAAACGTACAGGGAAGGAAAAAAAAGACTAGCCAAGAATGAGAAAGATGAATTTCTAACATGATATAAAAAATGAGATCCCGTTGTTACGAGATATGGAATTTTGAGCGGCTTTAAAGTCGGATCATGGTTTTCCACGCCGTTGTGTAGTTACACATGATGGAATTAATTGTCATTTAATAATTCCCATCTGAGTGGTGGCTATAATGGGTGTGTGTTAAACAATTTTCACTAATCATAGGAAAAAATGCAACAGGGGAGGAACTGGAAGGTATGGGGAAAGGGTGTGATATTGAGTAAAAACCACACATTTGGTAATTTAAGTGTCACCCAACTCTTGGGGGATTTTAGATATTATTTATGGGATTTAAATGGCTTTGAAAGAGGGCATGAAATCATTTTTACGTCAAAAGATATGTTGCGGGAGTGGAAAAAGTCGGGAACTCGAAAAGAACTCCTCGGTGAGGTAACAATGCCACTGTCACAGTGCCACCATAACGGTGCCAACTTCATAGTCCCACCGTCATGGTGCCACCGTCACGGTGTTTCCCACAAGGTTCCACCGTCATGGTGTCACCCTCACGGTGCCACTATTTCGGTGTGAGACAGTGACCAGTGCCTCCATTTTGGTGGAACAGTTTGACGGAACCTTTTTTTGCAAAGTACTGGACCAGGAGGGTCCGGGCCATTACATCAGATACCGCTCAAAATATTCTGTCCCTTGAGAATCAAAACTATACCAGAAGAAAAGAGAGGGGTCTGAACTACCACCTCGAAGATACCTCTCAGGAGTAAACATCGTCCATATTTTGAATGACTACAGATACAATATCACTCCTATCCCCCCCAAGTAAGCATACCAACATTCAAGGGTCAAACTATCTAGTCATATGGATTAGGGAGTTCCTCCATGTCAAGATACTATCCGTTTTGGGTGGCACTGACTCACCCGTACAGGTTTAATCACATCCACCTTAATGCGTCTTGATTAGGGATCAGGTCCTCCCTTCCCCACAGTCATGAATATTCACACACACATCGAGGGAATAATAGAACATTCCATTACATATTTATCAAGGTAAAACACTTCTTCACTAACAAGTACAATCAAAACAGAATAAAACTCAAAATAGCTCTGGGTACTGGGCATGCATCTGTGCCTCCCGTTCCCAGGTACTCTCCTCGAGCCCATTATGCCTCCCTAACACACTAACCAAAAGGACGGTTCATCCCCAGAGCACCTTCTTCTCGCAATCCTTGATCCTCACTGGTCTTTCTGTAAATGTTACGTCTGCATCAATATCCAGCTTTCCTCAGTCGAGGTTGTGTGAATCGTTGTGTAGACACCATCGGAGCTGAGACACATGGAAGATGTCGTGCAGTCTTAGTAGCGGTGGTGGTAGCGCTAGCTGATAAGCCTATTCACTGACCCAACACAGCACATTGAATGGTCTGACGATCCTGGGAGAAATCTTACTTCCCCTATTGAACCTTTGTTGCCCACGACGAGGGGAGACCTTCAAGAACACGTGGTCCCCGACCTCGAACTCCAAGGGTATCCTCCTATTGTAGGCATATGACTTTTTCCAGTCCTAGGCCACCTTCATCCTCTCCCGTATAAGCTGAACCTTCTCTATCATGCTCTACACCACCTCCGAGACAAGAATACCTCACAACCCAACCTCTCTCCAGCACACGAGTGATCGACACAAGCTTCCGTACAAAGTTTCTAATGGAGCCATTCCAATGGTAGATTGATGGCTGTTGTTGTAGGAAAACTCCCCCAGAGGCAAATGTTATACCCATGATCCCCCAAAGTCCAACATAGATACCCGTAGACTATCCTCCATCGTCTGGATGGTGTGTTCTGTTTTCCCATCCGTTTGGGGGTGGAAAGAAGTTATGAGGCATAGTTGGGTGCCAAAAGTATGTTGCAGTCCTTTCTAGACCCATGAGGTAAACCGGGTATCTTGATTGGAGACTATGGATCTTGGAACCCTATGCAACCACACCACCTCATCCACGCACCTCTGTGCTAGGGAATCTATTGTACCCGACTCCATGATCACCAAGAAGTGAGCTGATTTCATCAGTCGGTCCACCACTACCCAGATAGCATTGCAACCCCCTTGAACTCTGGGTAGTCCCGTGATGAAATCGATCGAGATGTTGTCCCACTTCTAATCGAGTACATTTAATGGTTTTAATAGACTTCCGGGTATGCGGTGTTCATCCTTCACCTGCTGACACACAAGGAACTTTTCTACAAACTCTACCACCACCCTCTTCACTCCTGGCCACCGAAACTGACTCTTCAAACCCTGGTACATCTTGGAAACACTCGGGTGAACCGCTAGGGGTGAGTTTTGGAACTCACCAAGAACTCTCTTGTGCTTCGTCTCGGGGAAAAAAATACTCCCTTAGAATAGAATCTGATTCTGACCATCCTCTGACCATCCTTCTAGATCATTTCCCTGGCTAATACAATCATGCATTACTTCAATGTCTGAGTCTCCCCACTGAGACTCTTCTACCAGCCGCAACAGAGAGGATTGCACTATCATCTGAAACAGGCAACCTCTACCACCATCCATCCTTGCATCCAAGTGAAGGGTAGCCAACTCTTCCATTGCCTACCAAGCATCTGGTGATTCTCAAACTATGTCCTTCTGGGAATTTCTGCTCAGGGCATCAGCCACCACATTCCCCTTTCCCGAGGTGTAAGAGATTTCGAAGTCGTATACTGGAAAGAACTCCATCCACCTTCACTATCACATGTTCAAGTCCCACTAGGAGAAGATATACTTCAACATATTTTGATCCGTGAAGACTACAAAGTGCTCCCCGATGAGGTAATGCCGCCACACCTTTAGTGGAAACACAACTGCTACAAGCTCCAAATCATGGGTGGCATAGTTACCCTCATGGGGACGTAACTGCCTAGAACCAAAAAAGAACACCCCTTGTTGTTTCATCATCACAAACCCCAGGCCTTGCTCTGAAGCATCACAAAACACCTCATATACTACCCCTTCATCTAGAAACCTCATCACTGGGGAACTAACCAACTTCCCCTTCAGATAGCTGAAGGCTGCCTCGCACTAACCATTCTACAAGAAAGCCTGATCCTTCTTGGTCAATGCTGTAAAAGGTGCTGCAACTTAGGAGATGTTGGGATGAACCTCCAGTAGTAACTTTTCAGACCTAGGAAACTACGAACTTCTGTCACATTCTTTGGTTCTACCCAAGAAACAACCGCCTCGACCTTCGATGTGTCCACCGCTATCCCCTGATCATACACCATGTGTCCATAGAAGAGCACTTCTCACATCTAGAACATTCACTGGGACAATTTACCATAGAGTTGGTGATGTTAGAGGACCTCTAAAAATATTCCTAGGTGTTCAGTGTGATCCTCCTCTAATCATGAGTAGATCAGGATGTCATCAATAAACACGACTATGAACTGGTCCAGGTATTCCCAGAAGACGAATTTCATGAGCCCCATGAACAGAGTTGGTGCATTCGTAAAGCTGAACGACGTGACTACAAACTCAAAGTGCCTATATCTTCACCTGAAGGCAGTCTTCGAGATGTTATCCTCCTTCACTCTCAAATGGTGATATCCCGAACGCAGGTCGATCTTGGAGAACCACCCTACCCATTTTAACTGGTCGAAAAGGTTGTATATTCTTGGGAGAGGGTAACAGTTCTTGACCATTACCTAGTTCAGTCTCTAGTAGTCTATGCACAGTCTAAGACCACCATCAGCCTTCTTTGATAATAAGACTGGAACACCCCATGTTGACACACTTGGACAAACAAAACCCTTCTTCATCAGATTGTAAATCTGAATCCGCAACTCCTACAACTCAGAGGGCGTCATCCAGTAGGGGGTCATCAAAATCGAATGAGCACCAGGTTGAAATTCTATCCCAAATTCAACATCCCATCGAGGGGGTAGAGTTTCCACCTCTTCACGGAATAAATCCAGGAAATCACTGACGATCCCTAGGACTTCCACTGTCTATATATCCACCAACTGCACTAACAGTTCAGCTAACAAGGAAATGAGGGGATCCACTCGCCAGTTACCTTCCTGGTAACCCCACTCACCGATGAAAGTCACATGTTGGTCGCAAGAATTAGAAAACATGATCCATAATTGGAAGCAATCAACGATGGAACATACAGAGAACAACCAATCAATTCCCAAGATGACATCGTATTGATGTATCTGCCATAGTAGAAGATCCCTGCTAGAATGATGTGGCCCCATCATTAGTCTACACCCTCGGAAAACATAAGACAAGTCGGTTTGACCTTCGACTGGCGTACTCAACACCAGGGGAACTGAAATTCTCTCAGCGTCTAAACCCAAATCATGGGATAGACTGGGTGTAACAAGGAGTGTGAAGCTCCTGTATCGAACAAGGCATAGACCAGAGTACTAAACAAACTGATCGTACCTCAAACGACTTCCAAACCTGCTGGGACTGCTATCTCTGCGGCGTGTAATAGCCAACACCCACCTCCTCTGCCCCTCGGCTATCAACCACCCCCCCCCCCCCGACCACACCTTGGTCGAGGTCCCTGAGGAGTGCCCTGAGGTCTGCCTCCTCCTACAACGTCTGCCCTTGGAGGAGTGGGAGCTCGCTGTCCCCATTGCTGCTGCTGAAAGGGCTAGGATAGAAACTACTGCGGCTGAGGAAGGTGCTACACTGACCCACCCACACCGTACTGTACTCAGTACGGACACTGATTCTGAAGGAACCCATGGCTGCCAAAAAAGAAGCATCTCGGTCTTGAGCCTGAAAGGAAAGGGAGAGGACCGGGAGATCGGAACTGGAACTGCTGAGGCATGATCCCTACTGGTTGAAACCTAGAGGGCCCTGATGATGGAGGTCTGCTACTAACATCCTTCCCCTTCGACGAGCACAAATAGATTCCCTCTATCGATATAGATTCTAGCCTGTGCATCCTTTCCACCACTTCAGCATTCTTCTATACCTCCAAGTACGTCAGTAGGGTGAAGGGGGTAACCGCATACTGAAGGGATGGTTGTAGTGCCACCTCTAAACATCTCCCCCGATACTCCTCATCTGGAAAGAGGTCTAAATAAAAGTGAATGATATCCTTGAAATCGATCCCCAACTCCCTCACAGACATACCCCATTCTGGTTGGACAATAATTCCTGCCTCTTCTTATCCTTCATCGTGGAAGAGAGGAATTCTGCCCAGAACTCCCTCTCGAAGTCAGTCCACGTAACCTCATCCTCCCTCTTCTCCCCAAGACAAAGAATCCACCACTGACACGCTGCTTCATGCATCTAGATTACATCCAGAGGAACCCAGTACTCATTCAGAGCCCAGATTAAGATGAAAGCTATCACCAGGTCCTCTAGACATCTCTCTGTCTCCACGTCGGAGATGTTTCCCTCATACTTCTCGAGGGTCTGCCGCTGAATGGCATGAAGCATCCTCTGCCACTGATTGTCCTCCTCATCTCGGTCAGCTCTCTGTCGATCAGCCAAATCAACCTCCTGGGCCTCGATTTCCCACACTACTCTTGCTCACTATCCGGGTGCCATAGCTGTATGGTAAACAAAGAATGCCTAAGCCTGAGTAGTGTAGAATATTTCTTTTAAATTTTCTTAAACTTCTTATTCATTTTAAATCCCCATAATACCCAAAAAAACATAAGAACACAAGTCATTATGATGAATTCACCTTTTCTAGGGTCTCTACCCTGCAATTAGTGTAGCCTCACTTAGTCATTCGGTAGGCTCAAAGTCCTCACATCGGATCATAGGGGCAACTAAAATCATGTGTCATAGCCGGTCTTCCCTGTCCCATTTCACACACCAAGATTGTCCAACACTGTTGCCCAACCATTCCATGAATTCTTCATTGTTCCTAACTACAAACTCTATCCTATCTCTCAACCTCTTCATTTGATACCATTCTATCACCACCCGCCTTCACCAAGATGAGAGAAGGGACAACAGGTTTCCAGACCCTTCCTTTATCAAGTTGAAGGAGAGATAATGACCCCTGAGACCCGCCTTCAATAGGTCCCGGATTGGTGACTAGCACCAAGGGAATAGAATCACAGACAAGGTGGAAGGTATTCCCAATTTTATTTAATAGGATCAGGAGATAAGATAGTAATTCCCAACAACACCAAAAGTGGAAGTACAAGTAAATCCAAAACAAACCATTCCCATTTGCATGTTCCAAAAGTAAATGCTACAAAAGTACAAGAAAACCCCAAATGAAAATACCAAGAAAAGAAACAGAAACAACAATTTTTCCAACGTCCGAACTAGTATGATCCTGCACAGTCCCCGAAGTCCTCCTGGAAACCTGAAAATAGTTTTATATAAGTAGATTGAGCATAAAAGTATACTCATTAGGGAAATCCAAAGACTCTCATGCACAAGTGGGGAGGAATTCTAACGCCTCATGAGAAAAGAGATAACCAAAACGCCCAGTAAGGAAAACTACCTACCCAAGACTCACCAAGTCACACTCCCCAAATAACGGAAGTCAAGTAATGTAATAGTAATAACACATCAACGTTTGGGTACCCCGCACCAGTATCCCACTGGTTATTGAAGACATCCTACGCATCGAACCTCTCCCACCATTCTCACTACAGTCCTACTACCACACCCCACCCGCACACACCTGGGCCATCACTACCACACATCCCGCTCGAAAACACCTGGACCACTACAACCGCACATAGCCATGCCCGCAAACACCTGGTCCAAGACAAATACCACCACACTCGAAGACACCTGGGCCTCGTCCTGAAGACACTTGGGAAACAACCTTCCCGCACACACCTGGGCCAACCACCACTGCTACCCTGCCCGAAGAATCTTCGACTATAATGGACCTCAGGCTATCACATCCTGCTCGAAGAGTCTTGGGATATTCAGGAAAGGGAGCAGAAAAGGAGCTAGTAACCAGCCACTAATAGGAGTGTTGGGGAAAACACCCCCCCCCCATGAAATGGGGGTGTTCGACACAAAGTGATCAACATGGGTGGGGCGCTAATAAGAATCATAAGAACTAAAATTATATTTATAGTTAACAACCACTCATCCCAACCTATTGGTTCGAAATCCAACCTAAGTATAAACACCCTCATTACTATTCATTCATAAAAAGGCACACCACTCAAAGCCAAGTCACAACTCATTCTCAGAACCAATTCCCCATTGAACCCATTATTGTTTTCATGTTCAAGTGATTCTATTTAAGTAAATTCTGCACTAATGGGCAACTAACATGCATAACCACAAGCTGTGGAAAGGAAAAAAGCTACACAACACTTTTAAGCATTCAAACCCGGTTCTCTTGTAAAGTCACATCAACAAAAGGGATCCTAGAGATCCCACAAAGTATTGTAACCAAAATAAGCCTCAAGGTACAGCCCCACACGGTCTCAGGTCCCCTAAAAACCGCAACAAAAAAAGATCCCATCCCCATACATATCACCCCAGAAGCATAGAACAAACACACATACCGACAAGACAGAGCAAGAGAGTTTCCATATTCAAGCGCATCATTCATTTAGTTTTCCCCCTTTCTGTTTGGTTAACCGGGGTGATCACACAAGGATCGTTGTTTAATGGGTATCCATTTAATCAGACACGTTTACGTGATTAACCAATTTCCATGTTACACCATTTATTCAACTAATTTATCCAACATGAAACGGTGGTTCATTACTGCCCAAAAAAATACCACCAATGGACATGATTTTAAGTGGACACAGGCCCGTACAATTCACAACATGTAATCAAGGATTATAGTACAATAGAAATATCATGTATACCCCCCTTCATTCTTTAAAGGTCTATTTATTAACTTCATTAAGTTTGGTCTCATCCATCCCCGTAGAAACAGTAGCATACCCACCCTGCATGATACACAATAAAGAGAGACAAAGGAAAACCCTACTTGGATTGATCAAGGATCTATGTTTTAACTCTACACGCTAAGAACTATGGATGTGCGACTTATAGGGGAGGAACTCTGGGGACTCGAAGGATGAGTAGGGAAGCTCCAACACAGGTGCACCACTTGCCTCAGGAAGGGGTGGACTCAAAACTTACATGGAAGGAAAAAGAAGACTAGCCAAGAAGGAGAAGGAAGAATTTATAACGTGATATAAAGATGAGATCCCATTGTTACAGGATATGGAATTTTGTACGGCTTTAAAGTCCGATCGTGGTTTTCCACACAGGTTGGGCAGTTACGCACGATGGAATTAATTTTCATTTAATAATTCCCATTGGAGTGGTGGCCATAATGGTTGTGCGTTAAACATTTTTCTCTAATCATAGGAAAAACACGCAACAGGGGAGGAACTATATGGTATGGTTAAAGGGTGTGATATTGAAGAAAAAACCACATGTTTGGTATGTTAAGTGTCTCCTGACTCTTGGGGGATTTTAGATATTATTTATGAGCTTTAAATGTCTTTGAAATAGGGAATTCAATCATTTTTACATCAAAAGATATGTTGTGGGAGCAGAAAAAGTCGGGTTCACGAAAAGAACGCCTCGGGGAGGACACAGTGCCACCATCATGATGCCACCCTTATGGTGTCACCGTCATGGTGCCATCGTCATGGTGCCACTATCAAAGTGTCACCCACACGGTGCCACCGTCACGGTGTCACCCTCATGGTGCCACTGTTTCATTGCGAGACCGTGACCGGTGCCACCGTTTTGGTGGAAATGTTTGATGGAACTATTTTTTTTGGAAATGTACTCGACGAGGAGGTTCCGTGCTGTTATAGCTCAGAAAGGAGGTAGCATCATTTGGCTTCATTCTCGACCAAGACCAAGTTGAGCATCAATGCGTTAATCTTCAACGGAATCACCTACAGAAGAAGTGGAAGTTAATATAGATTATAACTCAAGAGATGTTATCCGAGCCACCACAAGAGTCGGTCACCATCACACACCTTTCCCTTAGGTCTTATGCGGGTGTTATAA
Source organism: Viscum album (assembly GCA_963277665.1). Taxonomy (NCBI): domain Eukaryota; kingdom Viridiplantae; phylum Streptophyta; class Magnoliopsida; order Santalales; family Viscaceae; genus Viscum; species Viscum album. Next base: position 1,232,579,733 of record OY728137.1, on the reverse strand, counting down.
GGGGTTATGTAATGTGACCATAAAACTATAATTATTTACATTATGTTGGTATATAATAAAGAATATACATTTATTTTCTTTTTGTAACTTTGTAAATGTTTTTTAAAGCATAAATATTATTTTTAGTTAATATTCAACTAAGAAATATATTTTGATGAATTAATGGATTTTTGAAATAAATAATATTTTAATAAAATATTATTACTAAATTACTTTTTATTAAATATAAATTATCATATAATTTCTTATGAATACCATTGTTATTTTTATTAGGGTTTGAAAATTGTTTTTGACAACACCCATGAATTTTCAATAAATGTTGGTTTTATTATTTTAATATTGAAAATTAATATATTTATTTAATTATTTAGATAAAATAAATATTATTTTTATAATCATGACATTGAAATTATCTAATAGAGAATTTTTCATAATTTTCTGAGGCAGTATAATGTTTGGGTAAAAATTAAATATCATTTAAATATATAATGTGTTTTATGTCATAATAATGACCCAATAGTGATTTAATAAAATTCAATAAAAAATATTTACAGCCAATATATGTTTTACCTTTAAAATAATGTGATTTTTGAATTGATTTATTAATTTAATGGTGCCTTAGTGGACCCTTCAATCTTATTAAACATTTTAACTTTTAAAATGATTTCCTTGAGAGTGTGACTCACCTCCCCATAATCAAGCATAATATTTTTATAAGTTTTGAAATAGGCATTAAAAAATAATTTTTTTCACTCCCCTTTGGAAAAAAACATCGGTTGGTTTGCGGTATTTACTTGTTTAATATGTGGTTTCCAAAACCTAAGTAATAATGAATTCCCTCTCCTTTCCTATATAAAACCCCTAAATCTCCCATTTCTCTTCATTATAAACCATTGGAGCATGACCAATCTCTGAAAAACTCTTTATAGAATCCGCCAAAGGTACCCCAAACTCCAAAGAATCATCTCCCAAGCCTTTGGGATCACACTTCCAAGTAAGGTATTTCTCCCTTTCTCATTTTTGTCGAAATTTCTTTATATTGTTATACCATTTAATTTTCAATTAAAAATGTTGGAGTATGATTTTTCACCTACCCCCATACATCCCTCCATATGTTTTAATTATGAGAGACCTATTTCCCTCTCATTAATTCCTCCCATGTACATCTGTTACCAAGTTGAAATTTCATAAGAGTTATTCCATTTCTCCTCTTTCTTCATGTTTCTTTAATATGATACACCATATATTTCCAAATTCCATGTGTTGGTAAATGAATATATATTACCCCTTAATTTATATGTATTATAAATGTGATGATATATCCCTTTATCTCCCATCAACCATTCTTATGAATAATTATGTCACGCTATTATGCTACAAAAATTGCACTTTATTTTACCAAGGAAAATCATCGTATAGTGAATACCATACCCATTTCTTTATCATGTGTATTAAATTTTTTGAACATGTACTTTTTGATTGATCACTTACATTTATGTATTAAAAATAAATTATTTGTGGAATAAATTATGAGGTTTAATGAATCCATTTTGTATGATCTATGTGCCACACTTATGCATGAAATGAATTGATTATGAAGGGTGCATCCTAATAGCGCATCAATGAATTGGGTAATGATTAGTATCATGATACATAAAGTACAATGAGTTTTTACTCATGCTAATTCATCTGAAATGAGGGTTTACTCATTCTACATGTGGAATGATATCTAGCTCATGCTAATAGCATGTTAAATGTTTTTTCCACATTTCCATGTTATGATAGTCATGCTATACAATGACATTATGTTCATGTTTCTCTTATGCTTCATTGATATTCCTATTTCCTATAATGAACTATATTTTTCATGTTTTTCATTTTTTACATCCTTACTGGGTATTATAGTTCACCCATTTCTTATTCATGTCCTTAGGTTATCCAATGCAATACTAAGTACGAAGGAATGTTGTGGTCATGTAAAATAAGTTTTCAATAAAGGCATTATGTTTTATTTTATAAGTATTTATATAATGTTCCTAATTTCCTACGAAACTAGACCTCTCTATCCTTAGAGTTTTCTTAAGTGAAAATTTATATAATAAATCATATGTATATGTGTTATAAAGAGCATGATTGTTATAGTTGGTATCAGAGGATAGGTTTAGTTATTTTTGGGATAAGGATTAGAAAACTATAGTGAAAGACTTAAGGATAAGAATATGTATAATAAAAACATCCCCAAATTTTAATGAGTATATAGTAAGTGGTTTATCAAAACAATACATCCTTGCCTATATACAAACAAGTAGAGGAAGCTCTGGCATTGATGTATCTTGTGGTAAAACCCAAAAACACCTCTTTGAGCTACCCTCAAATGGGAAATGGTGCACGAAAATGGGCCTTGCTTCACTCTTGGTTATGACACTCCCTAGGGACATGCTTTTCTAAATTAATGTGCTTAGTATGAACCATTTTTAAGGGAATAAAAAAATTCCCCTAAGAATATATGTTGGAAACTTGATCATGGATAACATCGATTGAAGCCTATAAATTCATAAGTTAAGGAAATATAATTAATTTATAAGTTATATCATTTTGTCTTTGGATTCCCCTTTATGTGTTACCCCAAACTTTCCTTTTATTCTAGCCAATGGATGGTAATCAGGGGACTTGGTCTAACAACTGATGTGAAGATCAATGTGAAGACTGTTCTAATGAGATGATCAATCTATTAAGAGTGGGAATTGCAAACTTTGTCATGATAATCTCTTAGTTAACACATGTTTTAAATACAAACATGGCTTAAGAGTAATTTTTAACCCCCCCCCCCCACAAGAAATAACAAGTCACAATCGAGATCATTATGAGACAAATACATCCTACTTTTAATGGATCTTGTGATACCTCAATTTTCAAACAATGGATCAACTCCAATGGAAAGATATTCCCTATCCTTCAATGCTTTGGACCAGATAATGTTCTTCTAGATCCTTATAATATTGTGGGTGAAGCTGATTGATTGTGGACATTGATCAAATATATGAATCCTGATGATGAGATTAAGGCGTTGGAATGGAAGGATTTCGGGAAAATGTTTTTCAATATATATTTTCCACGTACCCTCCGATATAAGATTGAAAGGGACTTACTTTACCTTAATAATAAAGACAAAAAATCCATCAGAGTTTATGAGGAAAACCACACAAGGATTACATGATACACCATCAGATTTTTTGTTACCCCCTAATGCATGGTTGACCACTTCTTTGGTTGGCTAAAATCTAGCCTACATAAAGACCTGAAAATCAGTGACTTCGATAGCTATGAGGAAATTTTATGATGTCCCCTCAAAGTAAAAAATGGAGATCGGAGAATCTCAGGGGTATCATGTGGATAAGAAGTGGAAATAAGACTTTAATTATGGTGTTCTGATAGATAAATCCAACAGTGCTATGAAATACCATCACCCCACTTTCCAAAATAGCAGAAAGAAGAATCCTATAAATTGCATTTGGGGGTTAGGAAATTCTTTAGGTGTGGAAGAGAAGGGAACCTGGCTATTAACTATCGACCTAAAAAACCTGATACTATAATAGAGGGGAGGAATTCTCTGTTCGACCCTCAATGCATTGTTCATTGTTTCAACTACCATAAACCAGGGCACAATGCAAACCATTTCCTTAAGATAAGGTTTTTTAGAGGCAACCTAAAATATCCAAGGCAACGAGGTTGAGATTCTTCCATCACTACCACCGAAGAAAACCTTGAAAATGAAGTGGTGAGAGGTATTCTAGTTATTCGTTCAATAATAGAAAATGTATGTTTTGATTATAGTTATACACATTATTTTGTATCCCAAAGGTTTAGTAGAACAATCCCAACATCACCACATATCAAGGAAGTAGTGATGTCTGTGAGAATGGAAAATGGGAAAATCATAGAAACCCATGAATATAACTCCTCCACTATCATAATTTGGGTATTGAACTTCCCAGAGAACCTCATCATACTCCCTCTGGTATAATTTGATGCAATTCTTGGCATGGAATGAATTTCCATATATAGATCAAACATAAATTTTTGTGAGAGGAAAATCAATCTCTATATGGAGAATCGAACCCCAATTCTATACTTGTGTGAGGAGGAGAATGAATATTCTTTAGCACCATCATCTCAAGTGTGGATATTAATTCCTTATGAGCATGTGTATCATTCTCAGATGATTGAGTCTAAGGAATCAACCATCATTGATGACATTCTTATTGTGTGGTAATTCATTGAAGTGTTTCCCAAAGAATTGTTTGGTCTTCCTCCTTGAAAAGACATTGAGTTCTTAATAGATCTTATACCTTAGGTGTTACCAATATCCAAGACTCTGTATATAATCGATGTTGTGGTGCTTGAGGAGATAAAGAAACAACTATAATAGAATCTTGATAGAGGTTTTATACACCCATGTGCTTTACCATGTGGTGCTCCAGTCCTATTTATCAAGAAGAAGGTTCGGTCAATGTGCCTTTACATTGATTACTGTGAGCTCATCAAAATCATGATAAGGAACAAGTGTCCTCTGCCCCGAATTGATGACTTGTTTGATGAGATACATGGAGCACAATAATTATCCAAGGTGGATTTGTGGCCGGGATATTTCCATGTAAGGGTGAAGAAGGAGAATATCCCCCAGACAGCTTTTCATATAAGTTTCTAGCACTATGAATTCATATTAATGCCTTTCAAACTCACCAATGCTCAATCAATCTTCATTGACACGATGAATATAGTCTTTAGATATTACCTTGATAAATTTTTGGTTGTCTTTATAGATGATATTATAATATACTCCAAACCAAGGTGGAGCATGAGGATAATCTAAGCACCGTACTAGAGACCTTGAAAAAGGAGAATCTGTAATAAAATTACATCAATTGTGAGTTCTGGTTGAAGGAAGTCTCATTCTTGGGTCATATCATCACCTGAAATGGGATATCTATACATCCCTCCAAGACAGTTTCAGTTGATGGATGGATGAGGCCAACATCGGTGATGGCTATCCGCAGCTTCCTAGGGTTTGCTGGATAATATCGCATATTTGTGAGAAATTTCTCACAATTTTCAAGCCCTCTTACCAAGATAACTTATAAGCGAGTCATGTTTTCTTAGTGTGATAAATACAAAGATAGATTCATGAGTTGAAAAAGAGGCCCATCATTGTTCCTGTTCTCATACTACCCTCAATTGGAGAACTTTTTGTGGTATTTAGTGATACTCTAAAGAAGGGCTTGGGATGTGTGTTGATGAAAAATGAAAAATTCATCGCCTATGCTTCAAGGAAATTGAATGTTAATGACAAAAATTATCCAATTCAAGATATGAAGTTTGCTTTAGTAATATTTTCTTTGAAAAATTGGCAACATTATATCATTGGGGAGAAGGGTAAAATATATACAGATCACAAAAGCCTTAAGTATATATTCACATAAAAAGAGATGAATATGCACCAATAAAGATGGTAATTTTTATCGAAGACTACGAATGCTCAATCCATTACCACCCTGGGAAATCAAACAAGGTTGTAGATTCTCTAAGAAAAAAGGACCTAAAAATTATATCATTGATAAGAATTTAAAAGGATCCAATCTTCTTAGATATGATAAAGATGGACATGGGAATCCTAAAGAAGAGAGTATACTCAATCCTTTCACAAATTATTTCTCAACCATCTCTTTATGAAAAGTTAATGGATTCTCAAAAAGGATGATGTGGTAATTAAAAGGAAAGTGGAAACTATCAGAAAAAGAAAATCCTTAGAGTTTAATGTTAATGAATAAGGAATTATGAGATTTGTGTCGAGACTATGAGTCCCATCAAATCTGGAGTTAATGAAAGAACTTTTGTATGATGCACATTGTTCAAATTTATCCATTCACCTAGAAAACACAAAGATATATAGATATATCTGAGAGAATTACTGGTGGTATAATAGGAAGAAAGAGATCGCTGAGTATACATCAAAGTGCCCGGTATGTCTACAAGTAAAGGTTGAGAGGCGGTAGTCTAAGGGGATGATGCAACCATTACCCATACCAATATGGAACTGGGAGAAAATCACCATGGAATTTGCCACCAGACATCCGAAGACATCCAAAGGAAACAATGCTATCTTGGTTGTTGTGGATCTTCTAACAATGACTGCACAATTTATTTCAATTCGAGATGATTTCTCCTTGGATAAACAGGTACAGATAAATATCAAAGAAGTTGTAAGACTGTATGGAGTACCACTATCTATTGTATCCGATCACAATCTAAGATTCACCTCTATGTTTTGGAAGAGTCTTCAACATGCTTTCAATACTAAGCTAAACATCAATGCATCTTATCATCATCAAACTGATGGCCAATTTGAGCTGACTATCCAAACACTTGAGGACATGTTGAGAGCAAGCTTAATGGACCTTAAAGGAGGATGGGATCAATATCTTCTTCTGGTTGAGTTCTCTTACCATAACAGTTTCCACCCAAACATCCAAATGGATCCTTATGAAGCCCGTTATGGGAAGAGGGGAAGAACACCGGCGTGTTGGGAGGAAGTTAGAGAGTGAAAACTCCTAGGTCCAGAAAAGGTTGAGGAAATGGTGGAGAAGGTTAAGACCATCCAGAAGCACATTAAAGTAGCTCAGAGTCGAAAAAGGAGATATTCTGATAATCGTTGATGAGACCTATAGTTTGATGTTGGAGATATGGTATTACTTTGTATATCACTATTGAAGAGAGTTATAAGGTTTTGGAAGAAGGGAATGATTATTCCAAGGTACATCAGCCCTATTTAGAACCTTGATCGCATTGGAGTAGTGGCCTATCAAATAGAACTCCCACTGAACCTGTCTCATGTACATGATTTATTCAATGTGTAAATCTTGAGAAAGTACATACCAAATCCATCGCATGTACTCAATCCATAGGTGGTACCATTAGATATTGTCTTCTTTTATGAAAAGAATCCAGGGATGATCTTAGATAGTTGAGAAAAAGTTCTATAAAATAAGACAATTCCCCTCATCAAAGTGTTGTCGAAAAACCATACGTTTTAAGAAGCAACATGGGAATCAGAGGAAGTGTTGGAGCATAGTTACCCTAAACTTTTCTAGTGTGGGAAAATGAAATTTTTAGGGTGAAATTTATTAAGGTTTAACTATTGTAATGACCCAAACTTTTATTAATGAAAATTTCTATTGATCTAATTAAATTCATTATTATGTAAAATGGTTATATAAAACATATGAAATTCCTTGGTTTTATGTTTTTGGATTTCAAAATACCATTAATAATTTTTACTATTTCTAATATATCCATTGAAAAGTAACCACTTGATTAGTATAAATATAGGGCTTTCACAAATCCAATTTATGTAGATAAAGGAAGCGATGGCCTCATCTAGTAGAATTGCTCCATATGAAGCCCATTTGTCAGAGCTCAGAAAGAACTTAGATTCAATGGGATTATCTCTTGGCCAATCTCAAGCTGAGCTTCAAAACATTAGGCATGAATGGAATATCTTATAGGATATTTGGAAGTTAATAGAGATTATCACTTGAGTGATGTTATCCGAGCCACCCTAAGAGTCTATCAACATCACACACCATACCCTTAGGCCTTATGTAGGTGTTATAATGGGTTATGTAACAAGACCATAGCACTATAATTATGTACATTATGTTTGTATATAATAAATAATATACATTCATTTTATTATTGTTAAATTGTAAATGGTTTTTAAAGAACGAATGTATTTTTAGTTATTATTCAATGAATAAATCTATTTTAATGAATTAATAGATTTTTAAAATAAATAATATTTTAATAAAATATTATTACTAAATTAATTTTTATTAAATATAAATGATCATATTATTTTTTATGAATACAATTGTTATTTTTATTAAAGTTTGAAAACTATTTTTGACAAAACCCATGAATTTTCAATAAATTTTTGTTTTTTTATTTTAAATTTGAAAATTCTCATATTAAAAAAATAGATAAAATTAATTTTATTTTTGGAATAAGGATATCAAAATTATCTAATGGTGATTTTTTCATAATTTTTTGAGACAGTTCAATTTTTGGGTAAAAATTAAATATCGTTTAAATATATAACTTGTTTTATGACATCATAATGACCCAATAGTGATGTAATAAAATAATATAAAAAAATATCTGCCAATATATGTTTTACCTTTAAAATAATGTGATTTTATATTTGATTGGTTAATTTTATGGTGCCTTAGTGGATCCTCCAAGACTTATAAATCATTTTAACTTTTAAGATGATTTCCTTGAGAGTGTGACTCACCTCCACATAAAAAAGCCCAATATTTTAATACTTTCAGACATTGTACATATAAAATACTATTTTCCACTACCCTTTGGAAGAATCCATGGTAAAAAACAATGGTTTGGTTTGTGGTTTTTATTATTTTAATGTGTGGTGTCCAAAACCTAAATAATAAACAATTCCCACTCTTTTCCTATATAAACCCACTCAATATCTCATTCCTCTTCACTCAAAACCTTAAGATCTTAAAAAATCTCTTCACTCCTCTATCTAGAATCCTCCAATGGATCCCCAATCTCCCAATAATATTCTCTTAATCCTCTTCTAATCCTTTGGGATCACACTTTAAAGTAAGGGATTTCTTCATTTTTCATTTTTGTCCAAATTTTATTATGTTTCTATACCTTTTTTTCAATTAAAAATGTTTTGGTATGATTTTTCACCTCCCCAATACTTCCCTCCCTATTTTTGAATGATTAGATACCTCTTTCTCTCTCACTAATTCCTCCTATTTACACCTATTACCATAACGAAATTACATAAGAGTTATCCACTTTATCCTCTTTCTTGAAGTTTCTTTAATATGTAATGCCTTATATTTAAAAATTATATGTGTTGGGGAATGTATATATATGGCCCTATTACTTTAAATTTATTTTAAATTTGATGAGATATCCCTTTCTCTCTCATCAGCCATTTTTATGAAGGATTATGTCACACCATTATGCTGTCGAAATTACACCATGTTTTTCCAAGACAAATCATCATGTAGTTAATACCAAACCCACTTATCTATCAAGGGTATTCACTTTTATGAACATGTAATTCTTGATTTATGACTTAAACTTATATATTACATATCTCTTATTCATGGAATAAATTATAATGTTTAATGAATCCATGTTGTATGATCTATGTGACACACTTATGCATGATGAAATGAGTAAGAAGGGTGCACCCTGATATCACTTCAATGATTTGGGTAAATATTAGTATCATGATACATCAAGTGTAATGAGGGTTTACTCTTGATAAGTAATGTTCAATGAGTTTTTACTCATGATCCATGTGAAACGAGCCTTGGATAATTCTAATATCATGTTAAATGTTGTTTCCACATTTCCATGTTATGATAATCATGCTATATCGCACATTTATGTTCATGTTTCTCTTGATCTCCATTGATTTTCCAATTTCATAGCATGTAATATATTTTTCATGTTATACCTTGTTTTCTCCATTAATGGGTTTTATAGCTCACCCTTTTCTTATGCATGTTTTTAGGCTATCCCATGCAATGAAATGTATGAAGGAATGTTGTGGTCATGTAAAATAAGTTTTCTATTAATATGTTTTGTTTTATGTTCTATGTTGTTATGTAATGTTCCTAATTTTATAAGACACTAGACCTATTTATACTCAATGTTTTATTAAGTGCATGTTTATGTAATATATTATGTTTACGTGTATAATAAAGAGAAGGGTTATTATAATTTTCACTACTAGAATTCTGTAATGACCCAAAGTTTCATTAATGGAAAATCCCTCTTGATCCAGTTAAATGATTATTTTTGAAAAATGTTTTTATAAGATGTCAACTTCTTTAGTTTTACATTAAGAGTTGTGACCGTTACTTTTATAGTCATTGAACAGTGATCATCTGAGTAGTATAAATATAAGGCTTTAACGAACCCATTTCTACTCAGAAAAAGGAAGAGATGGCCTCATCCAGTAGAATTGCCCCTTACGAAGCCCATTTGTCAGAGCTCGGAAAAGAGGTGGCGTCTTGGGGCTTTTCCCTTGACCAAGCCCAAGCTGAGCTTCATCAAGTCAAGCTCGAACGTGATCTTCTACGGGAAAAGTGGAAGTTGATTGAAATAACCACTCGAGCGATGTTATCTGAGCCGCCCCAAGAGTCTGTCACCATCGCACACCTTACCCTTAGGTCTTATGCGGCTATTTTAAGGCGTTATGTAACAAATAAGTAGAACCATCTTCATGTACATTATTTTTTGTATATAATAATGAATATAATTTCTAGTCATTTTTGATACATTGTAATTAGTTTTTAAAGTACAAATGGTGTTTTTAGTTATTATTTAATTAAGAATTATATTTTATTAAATTATGGATTTTTGAATTAAATATTATTTTAATAAAATATTATTATTAATATTAAATTATTTTTTTGTTAAGTAGAAATGATCTTATAATTTTATGAATGCAATTAAAATTTTTATTAAGGTTTGAAAGCCATTTCTGTCAAAACCCGTGAATTTTTTTATAAATGTCGGTTTTTATTTTAAAAGTGAAAATTCACATATTCAGAAAATTATTTAGATAAAATAAATATTATTTTTGGAATCAGGACGTCGAAATTATCCAACGGTGAATTTTTCATAATTTTCTGAGAGTCAAATTTTTGGGTAAAAATTAAATACCATTTAAATATATAATGTGTTTTATGACATCATAATGACCCAATGGTGATGTAATAAAATACCATAATCCTTATGTTCGGCCAATATGTGTTTTATCATTAAAATAATGAGGTTTTGGGTTTGTTTGACTTAATTTTCAAAGCATTGATGGAGCCCTCAAGACTTATTCAACACTTTGCCTTTTTAAATTAATTTCCATGGGAGTGTGACTCACCTCCACATAAGCAACCCTAATTTTTTAATAAGTTCGGACCTTGGCCTTGTAAAATATTGTTTTCCTCTTTCCTTTTCCAGAAACCATGGGCAAATACCATGGGATGGTTTGTGGTTTGGATTATTTTAATATAAGGGGTCCCAAACCTAAATAATAAAGAATTCCCTCACCTTTCCTCTATAAACCCACCCAAGATCCCACTTCCTCCTCACTAAAATCACTTTGAGTTCGTCCAACCCATGCCCTACTCTCTCTAGAATCCTCCCAAGGTGCACCAATCTCCCAGGAAGCCTCTCACAAGCCTCTCTCTAGCCTTTGTAAGCACACTTCCAAGTAAGGGGTTTTCTTCCTTTCTCATTTTTTGTCAATTTTCGTTAAGTTGTATTGCCCTTTTTATTTAAATTATGAATGTTTGGGTATCGTTTCGCACCTCCCCCGTACTACCCTCTTATTGTTTGAATGATGGGAGAACCCTTTCTCTCTCATTAAATGCCTCCCATGTACACCCGTTACTATGCCAAAATTCCGAAAGGAACTTCTCTCTCTTCTTTTACATTCAAGCAATACTTTTGTATCATGAATCTAAATTCCATTTCTATTGTTTGGACATGTATATATATAATCTCCTTACTGTCCATTACATGTAAATATGATGAGGAACCCCTTTCTCTCTCATCAACCTTTTTTATGAATTCTTATGTCACGTCGTTACGCTGCCGAAATCGCACCGATTTTCTAAGCCAATGTCTTTGTGTAGTGAATACCATGCCCATTTCTCCATCAAGGGTATTCACCTTTATGAAAATTTGCATATTGATTATAAAGTTTCATGTATGAATTCCACATTCCTTTATCGTGGATGAAATGATTATGTTTTATGAATCCATGTTTTATGATCCATGTGGCACACTTATGCATGAAATGAAATGTTTAAGAAGGGTGCACCCTTTATAGCGCTCCAATGCATTGGGTAAAGTATAGTATCACGATACGTCACATGCAATGAGTATTTACTCAGGATAATTCAAGTGCAACGAGGGTTTACTCATGCTTCAAGTGCAATGAGGGTTTACTCATGCTCCATGTGCAATGAGCCTTGGCTCATGCTAATTCAATGTTAAGTGTTGTTGCCACATTTCCATGTTATGATTATCATGATTTATCATGCCTTTATGTTCATTTTTATATTATGCTCTATTGATATGCCTATTGCCTAACATGTATTTTACTCCTCATGTTATTCATTGTGTACTCCCTTACTGGGCTTTATAGCTCACCCTTTTCTTATGCATGTCCTCAGGTTATCCCATGCAATGCTAAGTACGAAGGAATGTAGTGGTCAGGTAAAGGAAGTTTTCAATAAAGATGTTGTATTTCAAGTTTAAAGTTTTTATGTAACGATCCTAAGCCCTAAAGACACTAAACCTCTCGATCTTCTTTGTTGTATCAAGTGAAGTTTTATGTATTAAAGCATGTTTAAGTTGTAATAAAAAGCAGGGTTGTCATAGTTGGTATCAAAAGATAGGTTTAGTTATTTTTGGGATTAGGAAACCCTAGTAAATCCTTAGATACAAGACTAAGCATAATAAAAACATCCCTATGTTTTGGTAAATACTAAGTAAGTGGTTTATCAAACAAATACATCCCTGTCTGGATACGAGCAGGTAGAGGCGGCTCTGGCGCAAATCTATCCTAGGGGTAAAACCCGAAAACACCGCTTTGAGCTAGACTTGAATGGGAACTGGTGCACGACATCGGGCCTCGCTGCACTCTTGGTTACGACACTCCCGGGGGATATGTTTTGATAAATTCACAATCTTAGTATGAACCCTTATTAAGGGAAAAATGCCCCTAAGAATATATTTTAGAAGGAAGATCATGAAAATCCTTGATTGAATCCTATAGACTCATGAGTTAAAGAGATTAAAGTTTATTTATAAGTCATCAACTTTTGTCTTTGGATTACCCTTTATGTGTTACCCATAACTTTCCTTTTATTCCAGCCAATGGCCGGTAATAGGAGAACTCGGGCTAACAACCATTGTGAAGATCAGTGTGATGATTGTACTTATGAGATGCCCAATCCAATGGGAGCAGGAATCGCGAACTTTTTCATGCTTCTCTCTCAGCTAACTCAAGTTTTGAATAGAAACACTGGTCAAGAGGAAGGTTCAACCCCCCTAAGAATGAACAAGTCTCTATTGAAAGCTTCATGAGACAAAGGCCTCCTACTTTTAGTGGATCATCCGATCCCACGATCGCTGAACAATGGATCAACTCCATTGAAAAGATATTCTCCATCCTCCAATGCTCTGAAAAAGAGAAGGTTCTCTTGGTTGCTGATCGTATGGAGGGTGAAGCTGATCAATGGTGGACGTTGATCAAAAATACGAAGCCTGAGGAGGAGATTGAGACTTTGGAATGGAAGGAATTCCGGAAGATGTTTTTCGATAATTATTTTCCACGCACCCTCTGTCTTAAGATGGAAAGGGACTTCCTTTCGCTCAAACAGAAATATGAAGAATTTGTGGGAGCGTACGAGGCAAACTTCACAAGGCTTGCACGATACGCTTCCGACTTTGTCGTTACCCCCGAATGCAAGGTTGACCGCTTCTTTGGTGGGCTGAAGCCTAGCTTGCGGAAAGCATTAGTGATCCGTGACTTCGACAGCTATTAGGAAATTTTCCGTTGTGCCCTCAAGGTTGAAATGGAGATCGGAGAATCACAGGGGTATCATGGGGACAAGAAGCGGAAGGTGGACTTCAATACTGGTGGTCCGATGGATAAATCCAACGGTGCTAAGAAGTTCCAGCACCCCACTTGCCAAAAGTGCGGAAAGAAGCACCCTGGAAATTGCCTTAGGGGGACAAGAAAATGATTCAAGTGTGGAATAGAAGGGCACCTAGCTGTTAACTGTCAGCAAGAAGGACCCGCGGCTGCGACAGAGGAGAGGAATGCTCCGTTCGAACCTCAACGCGTTGTTCAATGCTACAAATGCAAAGAATCGGGTCATTTTGAAAATCAGTGCCCTAATCCAAGGGTTATCAGAGGCATCCAGCAACCTCCAAGACAGCAAGGAAGAACTTTTGCCATCACTTCTGCCGAAGTGAACCCCGACAACGAAGTGGTGACTGGTACGCTACTTATTCATTCAAGAATAGCAAACGTACTTTTTGATTCAGGTTCTACGCATTCTTTTATATCTCAAAAGTTTAGTAGAACAATCCCTGCACCACCACAAATCATGGAAGTAAAGATGTCGGTGAGGACGGAAAATGGGGCAATCGTTGCATCCCATGAGTATAAGTCCTCCCCTGTTATAATCTGTGGATTGAATTTCCCGGCGAACCTCTTCATACTCCCTTTGGTGGAATTTGATGCAATTCTTGGCATGGATTGGCTTTCCTTATATAGAGCCAACATAAATTGTCGGGAGAGGGAAATCACACTCCATATGGAGAATCGACCCCCGATTCTTTACAAGTGTCAGGAGGAAGTTGAATCTCCTTTAGCTCCATCATCTCAAGCATGGATATTACTACCTTATGAGCATGCATATCTGGCTCAGATGATTGAGTCCAAGGAAGAAACCACCCTTGAAGAAATGCCTATTGTGAGGGAATTCGCTGAAGTATTTCCCGAGGAAGTTCCTGGTCTTCCTCCAAGAAGAGATGTTGAGTTCTCAATTGAACTTATACCTGGGGCGCTACCAATATCCAAGACTCCATATAGAATGGCTGTTGTTGAGCTTGAAGAGCTGAAGAAACAACTACAGGAGATCTGGATAAAGGGTTTATACGCCCAAGTGCATCCCCATGGGGTGCACCAGTCCTCTTCGTCAAGAAGAAGGATGGGTCAATGCGGCTTTGCATCGATTATCGTGAACTTAACAAAATCACGATAAAGAACAAGTATCCTCTCCTAAGAATCGATGACTTGTTTGATCAGCTGCATGGAGCACAATACTTCTCCAAGGTGGACTTGCGGTCAGGATATTATCAAGTAAGGGTGAAGAAGGAAGATATCCCCAACACTGCTTTTCGTACAAGGTACGGGCACTATGAATTCATAGTAATGCCTTTCGGACTCACCAATGCTCCAGAAATATTCATGGACTTGATGAATAGAGTCTTTAGAGATTACCTAGACAAATTTGTGGTAGTCTTTAGAGATGATATTCTAATATACTCCAAAACCAAGGAGGACCATGAGGAGCATTTAAAAACTGTACTAGAGACTTTGCGCAAGGATAAGCTCTATGCAAAGTACAATAAGTGTGAGTTTTGGTTGAAGGATGTCTCATTCTTGGGTCATATCATCACAAGCAATGGGATATCTTTGGACCCCTCCAAAACAGATGCAATTGAGGGATGGCCGAGGCCAACATCGGTAACTGATATCCGTAGCTTCTTGGGGTTAGCTGGAAATTATCGACGATTTGTGAGAAAATTTTCACGATTTTCCAACCCTCTTACCAAGCTAACTCGAAAGGGAGTAAAGTTTTCTTGGAGTGATGAATGTGAAGAAAGCTTCAAGGAGTTGAAAAGGAGGCTTATCACTGCACCCGTGCTCACTTTACCCACAAGTGGGGAGATTTTTGTGGTATTCAGTGATTCTTCGAAGAAGGGCTTAGGATGTGTGCTGATGCAGAATGATAAAGTGATATCATATGCCTCAAGGCAGTTAAAAATACATGAGCGAAACTATCCAACGCATGATCTGGAGTTGGCGGTGGTGTTCTTTTCCTTGAAAATCTGGCGGCATTATCTCTATGGAGAGAAATATGAGATATATACTGACCACAAGAGTCTTAAATATATATTCACACAGAAAGAGCTTAATATGCGCCAGAGAAGATGGATAGAGCTCATCAAGGATTATGACTGTTCAATACATTACCACCCTGGGAAGGCGAACAAGGTGGTAGATTCCCTAAGTAGAAAGGATCCAGCAATTCTATCAATGATGAGAATTGAGAAGGATCCAATCTTCTTAGACTTGATGAAGATGGACGTGGGAATCATAAAGAAGGGAACATAATCAATCCTTTCACAAATGATTGCTCAACCATCTCTTTTGGAAAGGTTAAAGGATGCTCAAAAGGATTATGCGGGAATCCAAGAAAAAGTGGAAGCTATCAAAAAGAGAAAATCCTCAGAGATTAATGTTAATGAAGAAGGAATTGTGCGGTTTGGGAAAAGACTATGTGTTCCATCAAGTTCGGAGCTGAAGAAGGAACTTTTGGATGATGCACATAGTTCAAATTTCTCTATTCACCCAGGGAGCACAAAGATGTATCGAGATCTCCGAGAAAACTTTTGGTGGGATAATATGAAGAAGGAGATCGCTGAATATACATCAAAGTGTCTGGTGTGTCAGCAAGTGAAGGCAGAGAGGCAGAAGTCTAAGGGGATGATACAACCATTGCCCATACTAGAATGGAAATGGGAGAACATCACCATGGACTTCATAACTGGACTTCCAAGGACATCCAAAGGCAACAATGCAATCTGGGTTGTTGTGGATCGTCTTACAAAGACTGCACAATTCATTGCTATTCGAGAGGATTTCTCTTTGGATCAACTGGCACAGATATATATATCAGGTAAGTGGTATGGTTGGATGGAGTACCACTATCTATTGCATCTGACCGAGATCCAAGATTTACCTCTATGTTTTGTAAGAGTCTTCAACATGCTCTGAATACTGAACTGAACTTCAGTACGGCCTATCATCCTCAAACTGATGGCCAATCCGAGCAGACTATCCAAACACTTGAGGATATGTTGAGAGCATGCTCAATGGACTTTAAAGGAGGATGGGATCAACATCTTCCTCTAGTTGAATTCTATTATAATAATAGTTTCCACTCGAGCATCCAAATGGCACCATATGAAGCCCTGTATGGGAAAAGGTGTAGAACACCGACATGTTGGGATGAGGTCGGTGAACGTAAGCTGCATGGACCAGAAATGGTCGAAGAAATGGTGGAGAAGGTGAAAACCATTCAGCAGCATATCAAGGCAGCCCAAAGTCGACAGAAGAGTTATGCAGATAATCGTCGACGAGACCTTGAGTTTAAAGTCGGAGACATGGTGTTTCTACGCATATCTCTGTGGAAGAAGGTCATGAGGTTTGGAAAGAAAGGGAAGTTAAGTCCAAGGTACATCGACCCCTTCGAGATTTTTGATCATGTTGGGGCTGTGGCCTATCGACTGGCACTTCCACCTACTATGGACAAGGTGCACGATGTCTTCCATGTATCCCTATTAAGTAAATACATACCAGACCCTTCACATGTACTCTCTTTCGAGGTGGTACAATTAAGAGACGATCTTTCTTATGAGGAGCAACCAGTGAAGATCTTAGATCGTAGAGAAAAAGTTCTACGAAATAAGACAATGCCCCTCATCAAGGTGTTTTGGAGAAACCACAAGTTTGAAGAAACAACTTGGGAGTCGGAGGATATGATGAAGCTAAGTTACCCACATTTGTTTTAGTGTAGGAAAAAGGAAAATTTCAAGGGCGAAATTTCTTAAGGGGGGAATGTTGTAACGACCCAAAGTTTCATTAATGGAAAATCCCTCTTGATCCAGTTAAATGTTTCTTTATGAAAAACGTTTTTATAAGATGTCAACTTCTTTAGTTTTACGTTAGGATTTGTGACCGTTACTTTTATAGTCGTTGAACAGTGATCATCTGAGTAGTATAAATATAAGGCTTTAACGAACCCATTTCTACTCAGACAAAGGAACCGATGGCCTCATCCAGTAGAATTGCCCCTTATGAAGCCCATTTGTCAGAGCTCGGAAAAGAGGTGGCGTCTTTGGGCTTTTCCCTTGACCAAGCCCAAGCTGAGCTTCATCAAGTCAAGCTCGAACGTGATCGTCTACGGGAAAAGTGGAAGTCGATTGAAATTACCACTCGAGCGATGTTATCCGAGCCGCCCCAAGAGTCTGTCACCATCGCACACCTTACCCTTAGGTCTTATGCGTCTATTTTAAGGGGTTATCTAACAAATAAGTAGCACCATGTTCATGTACATTATTTTTTGTATATAATAATGAATATAATTTCTAGTCATTTTTGATACATTGTAATTAGTTTTTAAAGTACAAATGGTGTTTTTAGTTATTATTTAATTAAGAATTATATTTTATTAAATTAAAGGATTTTTGAATTAAATATTATTTTAATAAAATATTATTATTAATATTAAATTATTTTTTTATTAAGTAGAAATGATCTTATAATTTTATGAATGCAATTAAAATTTTTATTAAGGTTTGAAAGCCATTTCTGTCAAAACCCGTGAATTTTTTTATAAATGTCGGTTATTATTTTAAAAGTGAAAATTCACATATTCAGAAAATTATTTAGATAAAATAAATTTTATTCTTGGAATCAGGACGTCGAAATTATCCAACGGGGAATTTTTCATAATTTTTTGAGACAGTCAAATTTTTGGGTAAAAATTAAATACCATTTAAATATATAATGTGTTTTATGACATCATAATGACCCAATGGTGATGTAATAAAATACCATAATCCTTATGTTCGGCCAATATGTGTTTTATCATTAAAATAATGAGGTTTTGGGTTTGTTCGACTTACTTTTCAAAGCATTAATGGAGCTCTCAAGACTTATTCAACACTCTGCCTTTTTAAATTAATTTCCATGGGAGTGTGACTCACCTCCACATAAGCAACCCTAATTTTTTAATAAGTTTGGACCTTGGCCTTGTAAAATATTTTTTTCCTCTTCCCTTTTCCAGAAACCATGGGAAAATACCATGGGATGGTTTGTGGTTTGGATTATTTTAATATAAGGGGTCCCAAACCTAAATAATAAAGAATTCCCTCACCTTTCCTATATAAACCCACCCAAGCTCCCACTTCCTCCTCACTAAAATCCCTTGGAGTTCGTCCAACCTCTTCCCTACTCTCTATAAAATCCTCCCAAGGAGCCCCAAGCTCCCATGAAGCCTCTCACAAGCCTCTCTCTAGCCTTTGGAAGCACACTTCCAAGTAAGGGGTTTTCTTCCTTTCTCATTTTTTGTCAATTTTCTTTAAGTTCTATTGCCCTTTTTATTTCAATTATGAATGTTGGGGTATGGTTTTGCACCTCCCCCATACTGCCCTCTTATTGTTTTAATGATGGGAGAACCCTTTCTCTCTCATTAAATGCCTCCCATGTACACCCGTTACTATGCCGAAATTCCAAAAGGAACTTCTCTCTCTTCTTTTACATTCAAGCAATACTTTTGTATCATGAATCTAAATTCCATTTCTATTGTTGGGACATGTATATATATGATCTCCTTACTGTCCATTACATGTAAATATGATGAGGAACCCCTTTCTCTCTCATCAATCTTTTTTATGAATTCTTATGTCACGCCGTTACGCTGCCGAAATCGCACTGATTTTCTAAGCCAATGTCTTTGTGTAGTGAATACCATGCCCATTTCTCCATCAAGGGTATTCACCTTTATGCACATTTACATATTGATTATAAAGTTTCATGTATGAATTCCACATTCCTTTATCGTGGAAGAAATGATTATGTTTCATGAATCCATGTTTTATGATCCATGTGGCACACTTATGCATGAAATGAAATGTTTAAGAAGGGTGCGCCCTTTATAGCGCTCCAATGCATTGGGTAAAGAATAGTATCATGATACGTCATGTGCAATGACTTTTTACTCATGCTAATTAAAGTGCAACGAGGGTTTACTCGTGCTTCAAGTGCAATGAGGGTTTACTCATGCTCCATGTGCAATGAGCCTTGGCTCATGTTAATTCAATGTTAAGTGTTGTTGCCACATTTCCATGTTATGATTATCATGCTTTATCATGCCTTTATGTTCATGTTTCTCTTATGCTCTATTGATATTCCTATTGCCTAACATGTATTGTACTCCTCATGTTATTCATTGTGTACTCCCTTACTGGGCTTTATAGCTCACCCTTTTCTTATGCATGTCCGCAGGTTATCCCATGCAATGCTAAGTACGAAGGAATGTAGTGGTCATGTAAAGTATGTTTTCAATAAAGATGTTGTATTTCAAGTTTAAAGTTTTTATGTAACGATCCTAAGCCCCAAAGACTATAAACCTCTCTATCTTCTTTGTTGTATCAAGTGAAGTTTTATGTAATAAAGCATGTTTCAGTTGTAATAAAAAGCAGGGTTGTCATAAATTACAACCTATACCAACACATCTATACCGATGGTTTGTAAAAACCGTTGGTATAGGTCCCCTTTCTCAATGGTTTTCCAAAACTATTGGGAAATCCCACTTTGAGACAACTTTTCCCAACATATTTTCAAAACAGTTGGGAAATGGTATGGATTTCCCAATGGTTTTCCAAAACCATTGGGAAATCCCACTTTGAGACCACTTTTCCCAACGGTTTTGGATAACCATTGGGAAATTGTATGGATTTTCGAAGGATTTTCGAAAACCATTATGATATCCCACATTGACGCCAATTTTCCAATGGTTTCGAAAAACCATTGGGGTTCTTTTGTTGAATTTCATCAAATAAATCAATATATAAATTACATATAAAGATATATTTATTTAACCAAATACATTAAAAAAATAACTATATGATAGTGGTAATATACTTGATATATAACATGTAGGATGTGGGCTCAAACCCCCCACTGTAACTTTTTTTTTTATATTTTCTTATACCAACTATTTGGAGAAAACCGTTGGGATAGGTCTATCCAAACACTTTTCCCCAAACCATTGGGATATGTCTATCCCCATGCCAAATCACCCCATAGATTCCCAAACCATTGGTATAAGCTATACGAATAGATTAGGGACCTATACCTATGGTTCCAAACTATGTTTATAAGAAATTGTTTCACTAGTGTTTAAAATACCATTTTTCAAAACATATATTATTCAAAGGAATATTAAAACATACATTGAAAAAGGGAAGTTTGAAACATAAGTGTTACCTTAAAAACTCATATTTAGGATCCTAGATAAGTATAATAATTATAGAAATTGATAATTTGGACATGGAAGATAAATTTAATGTCCAAATAATAATATATAGTAATAGAGAACACTGTCAGAATATAGTTAATTACCGCTAAGCCATAAATCAGTGAGGGGGTTAAAATGATCACCAATTCCTCAGAAAAAATTATAAAAAGGAATAAATTTTCATTTCCAAGATCATTTTTTCCAAAGTTGGGGAATTATTTTACCATAGAATATAGGAAAATATACATCGATTCTTCAAATACATAAACATAATTTTTTACCTTAATTCCGAATTTTAAAAATATTATACTTATTTTTATCCATATTCTAATGATGAATGAAATTTAATATTTTTTCATGCACAAATAACTAGATTTACCTTTTAATGGATCATAAGACCCCTAAAATAATGATAATTCATTCGTAAAATATCTAGACATTTATTAAAAATAAAAAAGTTTTCCATAAGTAATTCAATATTGTTAAATATTCCTATGATTAAATAATACAGTAATCTTTAAAACCTCATCAATAACACCCAATGTTCAACATAAACAATTCTATAAATAGTTAACCTTAAAACACCTCTAAAATATGAATGACCAAATTCAAAACCAAATAGTTTAGAAAAAGGATATTAAATTCACTAAATCAACTTAACTTCCTCTATTAAATAATATAATGTTGTTATTAACAATACATACAAAACATGTGAATTATTTGACCATATATTCTATTAAAACATGATAATAACTTGAATCACCGTAAAACCTTAATGAAAACACATCTGCTTCTAAAATATAACTATTTCCTTTTCATAAAATAAAATAAAATTATATAAAATATAATAAATAAATCCAAAATTGTAATAAAATAGTCAAATAAATAATAAATCACTCTATCATCAAATCATTAATCAATTTCATTCTAAAAAATACTATCCAATTTAGTTTTATAGTATATATCAACACTTTTTCCCAAATAAACATTACCATCTGAACCTTTTGAATATAATAGGAGTTATATATCCTCCAATCATGTGTTTTCTAAAAAATTTAAATCCCAACCTGGGTAAAAACAAACCGGTTCCCCAAGCTAGTTCATTACATGACCTAAGTCATGCCTCCCTATATGCCAAATCCATTGGTTAGTATAGAGGGTCTAATATGGTTGGTTGGGTGAATATACCAGCTTTACCAGAGTAAGGAAACATGAAAATCAACATAAATAAGTACTATGATAATAAGGATCAATAACCAATAATAACTATGCATTTTATATAAGGATCCCTAAAACTAGGTAAATGCCCACAATACATTACAATAAATATCCTAGTTATAACAATTCAATGTGTCAAAGAAAACCCAAAATAAAGAAACATTGAATATAAAAAAAGTTGTCCCAACATCACTCCAAACCCCACATCCATGCTCTATCCTAACTCTTGACTAACCCTTCTAGCATTAGGCCTTCGACCATATCATGATCTGCAACCATGATGTCAGTTCAAGTACCCATGATGGCTTGAGTGGGGTGTTAGTGAAACTCTATAGGCCACCAACAAAGGTATCTAACAAAATATATAGTCTAAATATAAGTTATTGTGGATGTAAAAGGGAATGATAAACTGGAAAATAAATGTAAATAGTTTTCATAATTAGGAATTTTTTAATTAACCTCATTGTCCCTCAAGTTCCAAGTGACACCCAAACTAATAAAACCCTCTTTAGCCCAAGTGAGTCATTTGTACAATATAACATGGGGGTTACAATTTATTTCATTGTGGGGTGTTCATTAACCAATTAAATTTCATTTAACATAGAGAATCTATCCATGTACTCGCAACATATCAAACCATTGGTTCTTAGAGTTTCAATCCAGCAACCATGAAATGAAAAACATCAATGGTTCCTAGAGCATCAGTCTAGAAAGAAAGATATGAATAACCCCAGTGGGGCCTAAAGACATAGTCTAGACCAACCCGATGATAAGGATCTTCATTCCAATATTCCAAACCATACCATTATTCGAATTTTCCATGGTTTGTCATCAATGATTTTTTAACCTATAATAAAAATAAGGGTTCCCTTTTCATATAACAATATTTCCATAGTCTATTCCATTCAACTTCATTAACCCAATTCCATAATTAAACTACCTTACGATTTATTCATATAACATAACCATTGAATGTTACTTATTGTCATTTAATAACATTTAAACACCAATTGTTAACCATTTACCATATATTCACTTTATCACATCATAGTACATTAAACATTCCATGTTATGTTAATCAACCTCATATGTCATACCTACATGATAAACAAAATTTACCACTAATTGAAACTCATAATCCCTCGAATTAATCATTTATAAACAACTTAATATTTTTTAGGGAGCAGATCACCCCATGTGGGATGATAGGCATAGTCTCATAGTAATCAATAGACCCAAAGAGGTCCCTGAAGGGTCTCACATAACAATTTAAGGAACAATTTAATTTTATTATTCATGGTCATAAATTTATAGCACAATAATGTAATAGCACAACCACCCACACAATAATACTATCTTGACTATGGGATAAATATTTTAGACCACCTACCTTATGCTCATAGATGAACACTGACCCAAATATGGCCCTTGATTCAAACTAAAATGGAATTAAACACCAAAGAGAAGAACTCCTGGGAAATAGGGTTCATGAGATTCCGAAGAAGATAAATAACCAACAAATAATTATTCTACAAATAGAAGGAATAATATTTGTAGATTTGACTAAGGATTTGAATTGCAATAAATGACACCTTAAATGCCCATAATTGAGGGAGAAAGATCCTAAGAAGAGTTGGGGGGGTTTTGTTTACACCCCTTGCTGCTAGGGAAGAAATGGGGGTGAATATTGGGTTATATGTTACAAAGGATTGGGGAAAAACATTAAAATTAACATTTTATGAGGTTCATGGTTTAGAAAACTATGTTCCAACTGTATGTCCTCCTCTATATGTGAGGAAGCTGAGCTGAAAAATTTTTTGGGGGAAGCCAAACAGTTTGGAAAACCACATACAATCTATATGGTTAGCTCTATCCAAGGAATCACAATGTTTAGGCCCCCCTATGAATTGTTTCAAAACCATGATTTCCCCTTTATCTAGGGCTCATGATAATGGTGCACAATTAGTAGTAACCCTACACCATTCATGATCGAAGTGCATTATGACCTGTTTCCCCCATTTTCTATCCTAGGACTCCCAGAAGAAATTATTTAGTCCAGGGAGGAATTCCATTAACCATTATTATAATGAGTTTAACCAAAATTATTACTATGAAGAACATAATCAATGTTTTAGGATCTTACAACCTCCATTACTTATAACAACTCATCCTCAAGCTTCTCTCCCAAGAATCACTACGCATTAAAGATAAAAAGTCGGGGCCACTATGCCCAAACATCATCTTCCCTCAACCATGTTTCTTCCTAGACATGGTTATTCTACCACAATACTCAGACTAAAGCAATGGTATTACCTTGAATAATTTTCTCACTATGATCTATATCCCGAATCGGATGCTCCTCAAAGGATTTATACTCCTCTAGCTCCAAATAATCAACATCAATCACATGAGATGGATTGGGATGATATTTCTAAAGTTCTGACACATGGAAAATGTTAGGCATATCACCATAGCACAATGTAAGAGAAAACAAATACACTACTGTACATATCCTCACAATAATCTTAAATGGACCAGAATATAGGGTTCCAACTAACCATGCTTCTGAATATGAAATTGTCCTAATCTCAGTGACACCCAAAGGAACACATAGTCACTAAATATAAAATCATGACTTCAAGGACATTGATCAATGTATTAATTCTATCTAATCTATTCCATATTCATACACTCCTAGATCAATTGAAAAATATCTAATGTATCCTATATGAGACTTGACCCCAACAAATCTAATCATATTACTTAAATCCAACATAAAGGTGATCAACATGTCCTACTATATAGTGCCTCATATGGTTCCATATGAATATTCGCATGATAAATGGTTTTATATGTGAAGAAAATATATTCTAGGTGTATAACCATGCATGATAATATAACCATGCATTTTAATAATCTCATCATCATCGATGTACCACTCATAAGGTAGCTCCTCAACTTCAATACTGTCCCTCAATGTCATACATTCCAAATCCTCATACTATCTACCCTTGACTCAACTCAAATGTGTTGGATCTTGGAATAAAATAACAAGGACACCTATTCCAACTACTCCTAAACAAAAAATATACATATATAAAAATAAGGCATCATTTTCCACTAAAAACTAGACTCTTAAACCACATGATTCTCCATATTTCAACTCAAAGAATTAACAACATTGTTCCCTTTTATCAAAAAATAAGCTTGGTTAAAGTTAAAATATTTCATATAGTCGACTCACCATCACTATTAATGATATAAATTCTACTAAGAAAAGTCATATTTGAGGGTCTTATCATCAATATAAAAAACCACTCACCCAGAATATAATTCCACAAATATTTTATGTCATAAACCTCAACGAATAGCTTAAGATCATGTGTTTGATAGTCCAATTATTCTGGCCTCAATTGTCTTGATATGTACACCAAGACTCGATCCCCTTGAATCAACACTACCATAGGATTGATTCCAGATGCATTACAAATCAAGTTATACTGATTACCAAGATTCGTGTAAGATAAGAGTTACATTGGTGGTCAAAAACATATTTAACTCCATGAAGGAATTATAACATTCCTCAGACCACTCAAACTTTATATCCTTCTGGTCTATTCCTATGAGTGGTGCTACCAAGAGAATGTTTTTTTGATGAAACTTCATTAATAACCAACAAAAAAACATTTGATATCAAGAATATTTTTGTTATACTCCAAATAAACAACCCCTTGAACCATCTTAGGGTCCATTAACACACCTTCTTTTGAGATTATGTTACCCAATAATTGTACCTTATCAATCTCAAAATGACAATTAGATAGATTGGCATATAGCCGATGTACTCTTCATGTACTTAGGACAATGTCAAGATATTTGGCATGATCATCAGGATTCTAGGAGTATAGTAAGATGTCATCAAATAATATTTCCACAAAATAATGAATATAAGGGTGTAAAATTCATTTAATCAAGGCCATAAACATGAAAGGATAATTCAATATCATAGACAACATTACAATGAAATCATTTAATCCATATAGGATTATAAAAGTGGTGTGTGGTATATCAAAATATATCACCCTCACCTATTGACTCCATGATCTCAGATAAATCTTAGAGAATAGACAAACACCCCTCATCTGGTCAAAAATAGCATCAATATAGAGAAGAGGATACCAATTCTTAATCATCACCTGGTTCGACTTCTGTTAATTGACACATAATAACAACATTTTTTCACCCTTCTTAAAAAAAATCAGATAACACCATGGTAATATTCTTATATGGTTGAACCATTTATCCTCTAAATATTTAAACTCAGTCTTAAACTCTTGGTGATCTACATGTTCTATTTGGAATGGTAAAATAGAAACTAGATTAGCGCATGGATTCCACTC
Organism: Viscum album; assembly: GCA_963277665.1. Lineage (NCBI taxonomy): Eukaryota > Viridiplantae > Streptophyta > Magnoliopsida > Santalales > Viscaceae > Viscum > Viscum album. The sequence continues at coordinate 1,232,553,116 of OY728137.1, read as the reverse complement.
AATCATGAACTCAATCTCTCTTTTTGGTTTGAATCTTAATAACTACTCATGAATCACATCTTGAAACTAATCCACTATAGGAGGGAGGGAATCATGCTACACTTTTTCTTCATCAATCATTAGACTCATAACCTAGATTGTGATCTCACCTAGTTACTAAAGAACTAGGACTTTAGGGCCTGGTTTGATATCCCATTCTCTTGGATGAACATAGATGTTACCCTTAAGAGAAGTAAAGTTCACTCACCCATGGTAATAGTAAATGTGAGATTGATACGCAACCAACCAATCCATAGCTAGTATTAGGTCAAAACCTAACATCTCAATCATGTATAAATCCCAATGGAAACAGTACTCTCAGTCCTTGGGGGAACATACCTTATAAAGGTAATGTATTCCAATCATACCCTAATGATATGTCGATCAACATGACTCTAAAAAACAAATCCACCACCAGATTCAAACCATTTATAATCCAAGTAGATATAAAATAATGATAGGATCTAGTATCAAACAAGGAACTAGAAATCTTAGAACCTATAAGAATCATACCACAGATTTTTAACGACCAAGACTCACTACCGACAGGTCAAGATCAATTGCATGTAGCTAATATATCCCTCTACCGGGAGCTCTAGTCTCAGTCCCCTATGTTATAATGACCTACTGATATAGATGCTCTTATCTTAAAGTACCATGTATGCTAGCCCTAATGGTATGACCTATGGATCTCTAACTACCTGACTGATATAGGGTAGAAAATCCCCTTATAGTTTTCTATGTGGGCCTATGTCCTCCAACACTTTCCATATTTCAAGGGTTCTTGAATAATCATTATATAAAACTCATCATGTCATTAGGTGGGAATTATAATAGTGGTTGAGGAAACTGACAATGAATGAAAACATGTCTACTAAAATGATAGAAGAACACTCGATTAGTGATCTAAAAGGCCAATACTTTCTCTTGGATACTCTTTACTCTACTTCCCTTGGGAAATATCTCATAATGATGCTTAATATTATCAATAGAAGTGCCACCGAATCTTCTAACTAAACCATATATCTACCACATGAAGTTTCACTCAAGTTATCTATAGAAATGAGAGTCTGAAATACAACCTAGTTAAACTTGTTCAAATGAAATATATTCATTAGTGATCTTAAATATAATTCCGTCATGAACACATTTTTACGATAGTATCCTAGCCTCCAATCGAAGTCCAAAAAATGCTACAAATCAATGAAGTGGCTATAATAATTTATCTCTAACATAGTCTTTTGGGTCAACTATATAAAATATGAAACTCTCTTTTCCTGAGGGTTTCAAGGTAAAAGTGATCTTGGATCTTCTATTTGAAGTCATTTCATCCCATAGCCTTAATCTTCTCTTCTCAAGCCAAAACCTGAATATCCATCCAACACATCACTGGTCCTCACAACATGTAATCATCCATATTTACATTCTTATCTGGAGGGTTCTACATGTGATCTATAATTGTTTAGATAGATTATATCATGCACTTATCTAGATCTGGGCTACCCTCTCTGGTTAACATTGGAGGAAGAGGTAGTTGGAACTCACTATTCTGATCAAACATACCTAGTGCAGCTCGCCTAGAGTCCCTTTCAAGAAATTGCCTAAAGGGGGAAAAGTTATCATAGAATTTATGTTCCTCCTTATCATACAAAACCAATGGGGTATCTAGTCATACTTCCAGAGGTTCATTCTCAGTAGTACCCTTCTATTTCCCCATTAGTAAACAAAACCAAGGTAGAATCCCTCTACAATTTCTAAAAAACATTTTATGACATGTAACGCATCATTTACATAGTTACACAATATAGAGGTCCCAACTAGACATAAAAAACCACCCCATATGCACTATCCCAACAGATAAAAGCACAACATTATCACTACCCTCAACCATCCCCATCCCAGGACCTGGATAACTTAGTGTAAACCAAACTTCCAACTTATAAACATCCCATTTGACATGATTTTAACCCTTTTATCCTTAATATATTTCAATTTATCAATTTCATTTTCTTTATTAGGATCTTTTCCTTTAAAAACAAAATACAAATAGAAAATAATTTTGATTCCCCACATCCCAACCATAACCTTCTTTTCTATGTATGTCTAATATGAAGCATGTCATGGAAATACATTAGTTCCTAAAACGATTCATGCACACACACCTCTCATTTCATCCCATCCCATGAAAAAATATTATAAAATGGAAACAACATACAACAACTGTATCACACAAGGTTAAATAAAATCTAACATTAATAGAATTAAAACATTAAGAACAATAATTCCTTTTTTGGGAACATGGGTTTTCCCATGCTCAAGGGTTAGCTACTCCTAAGCCCTAGATCATTAAAAAAGACTGAAACATCATAGTCTTCTATCTAACTTTCTCAATAAGTAATGAAATATAAAATGAAAACCATTTGATACCACTTTGTAACATCTTGATTTGAGTTCCACTAAACCAGTTCCCCGAGCTAGTTTGTTATGTGACCTAAGGTGAGACTCCCCATATTCGAAAGGCTGTCAATTAGAAGTGAGGATATAATAAGGTATGTAGAGAGACTATACCCTATATAATAGAGTAACACAACACTATATATTATCCTGAATGATAACCCAGATAATAATTACCAATCTCCAAGGTTAACTATATATCTCATATAAATATATTCACAATAGGGAAAATGCCCCAAACTACTATAAATAATATTTCATGTTATGCTAGTTCCATGTGTCAATGGAAACCCAAAAATAAAACATAATGAAAATACTGAAAATAGGTCCCTATATCTGTTGGATCCCCTCATCCATACATCATTCCAAATCCTGAATCAACTATCTATCATTGGGCATTTTCCCCTACCCTGACCCAAAACTATGGAGTTTTCTTAAGTACCCATGGAAGCCTGATCAGGGTGTGAGAAAAACTTAGTAGGCCACCACTAACGATGTCTACAGAAATATCCAGTCTAAATAAGTTCATGTATACTAATAAGGTAATGATAAATATGAAAATAAATGAAAATAGGTTACATAATTAGACAGTGTTTAATTAACCTTATTGGATATTGGGTTCTTATTGAAACCCAAACCAATCAAACTCGCTTCATCCCATGATGGTAATCAATAAAATATATCATGGGTGTTATAATTTAAGTCACATTGGGATGTTCATTAATCAATTATATTCAATTTAATGATTATTATTTGTCTATGTAATAAAAACATATCAAACCATTAGTTCCCGAAGCATCAGTCTAACAATAATTCAATGAACAACATCAAGGGTGCCTAAATCATTATTTTGAAAACCAAGTCAAGCATAACCTTGGTGGTTCCTAGAGAATCAATCTGGAATAACCCAAATATAAGAATCATTCGTCCATTATTCCAAAACATATCATTATTTACATTTTCAAAGGGTCGTCATCATTGACTATTTAACACACAACAACGACAAGGCTTACATTTTTAGCTAACAAAATTTCTACATTATATTTCATTAAACTCTACTAATCCAATTCCATAATTAAAATAACTCACCATTAATTCATATTACATAACCATTGAACATTATTTACAACCATTTAAAAATACATAAACACCTAGTTTAACCATTTAACTTATATTCACTTCATCATAACCTAGTACATTTAACTTTACATGTTATGCCAATAAACCTCTTATTCCATGCCATCCTTCTAAAAACAATTACCACCAGTTGAATCTCATAAACCCTCTAATTCAATATTTACCACCAATTTAACATTTTCAAGCGAGTGGATTACCCCATGGGTGACCATAAGCCTAGTCTCATTGTCATTAATGGATCAGACTGGGTATGTGAAGGGTATCACACAAAAATTTAGGACTGAATTTAATTTTCTTATTTAAGGCCACTAATGAAAAGGGAGATAGTGAAATATCACATCCACATACACAATAATAAAATCATAAATATGGGATAAATAATTTTGGAAAACTACCTGATGCTTTTAGTCGATCAAATTCCCAAACTCTTTAATTAAATTAAACAAAAACATCTTAAAACCCAAAGTGAAGAACTCCCTAGAAATAGGGCTCTTGATGTTCAAAAGAAAAGAAACAAAAAACCAAATATTATTCTAAAAATATAAGCAAGTTGATTCATAGACATACTTGGGGATTTGAATGCCACTAACAGTCACTTTAAACACCTAATAATTGAGGTACAAAGATCACTAGAAGAGTTTTGGGGGTTTGGTTCACATCTCATATTAATAGAAAAGAAATTGGGGTAAAAATTGTGTTATATTTTATAAAGGTCAAGAGTAAAAAATTATAGAATCCTGATATTAGAATACGTGGATATTACATCATTTTAGATGAATATTAAGTACATTACTAAAATATTTTCATGAGGACCATAATAGTGTAGTGTCTTTGGAAACTTGAAAAAAATATTCTATCCTCATGAAATATCTTCAATATCTCCACAAAATATTTTCTCCAGTATTACTTCTAACTAAATCATTTCTTCATAATGTGGGAAAATGAAACATAAAAATGGGTGATCTCATATGTTCAGTAAGAGTAATAATGGGAGACACGTAAGCATAAACATGAAAATAGGGGTATGGGAACATGATCATAACATTAGAAGATCATACCTTTTGTATCAAAGATCATATACAGGAGTAATAGGCTAATTCTTGGTAGTTCATAAGGAATGAATCCTAAATAAATAAAAATCATAAGACATTGCATCATTACTATGGAATAAGAAAAAGGATTTGTAGCATACATATAAGAATATAAAATTTTATGTCAAGGCTATCTATGAAGAACATTATAATGTGTTAGGCTTGGTGTAGGACCTGTTTACCTGCTTCAGGCTTTGGCTACAAACCTGTGTACCCTCTTACTTTTTGGAATAGGCTACAACCCATGTACATTCATATGTTCTGGATTAGGATAGAACCGGTGTAACCTCTTTCTTTTAGGATTGGGCTATAACCAATGTACATTCTTGTTTTCAGGCTTGGTCTATAACCATTGTACCCTCTTCCTTATAGGTTTGGGATACAACCTATATACCTTTTGTTTTTGGAATTGCGTTATTACTCATGTACCCTCTTTATTTTTGGCTTGTGCTAAAACCCATGTAACTTTTTGTTTTTAGGTTTGGGATACAACATGTGTACCCTCTGAGCTCAAATATAACTTATCATTACCCAATGCATTGGGGGGAGATATAAGTCCCACCCATCTAATAATACAATCAATCATAAATGTTCCACAAGATTATAAAACACTAATCATATCATGGCTAATAAAAAGAAATTTATTTTATAAACATCAATTCATAACCCATGAAATTAAATGGGTATAATTAATATTTCATCACATAAAAACCTATTAAAGATATAGGTTTCATAATCAATCCATGAAAGTGAAACCCCTGAGAATAAGTGGGGTTCAAAAACATAATACTCGTGTGTGTGAAACAGGTGTCATATGATTAATTTAATAAAAAAATAAACTATTCAAGAAATAATATGAATGTAACCCATAGATCATTTAATATAATGGAATGAGTAACATCTATAGATGTTATCTTGTATGGAAAATAACATGGAAGGATATTTCAAAAACATTTCTTGGGGTAAACATCCTTTATTCTTTGAAAAAAGCTCTTTAAAACGTAAAAAAATATTTTTTAAAAATTCCATAAAAACATACAAATGAATCCGAGAACCCATTTAAAAATAATTTCCTTGGAAATATATGTAATTTTTTTTAAAAAAATTAACCGTCTAAACATGAAAATAATTCTTCAATGAATTGATGGCGGGTAAATTCGCACATGCCATACGAGGTAAAAAGAACATTCCTCATTATTGGTAAAAATGTTAGGAAAACGACTCCTTTAGAAGGTGAAAAGAATATTAATTTGAAAAAATTGATTAAATACAAAAAATTGGTAAAATATATTTAAAATATTTTAAGATAATAGTAGATTAATCATGGAACCCTTTTTAGAAAACATAGATTTTTGACTGAAGAGAGGGTAATGTAGGGTTTTCTTAAAAACACATTCTTCATTATATTATATATCATATAGTATAAATATTGTACCAATACATGGATATGTCATGAATAACCATAGGAGAATAAATTTCATGAATTTTCTTGAGATATTTCTCATAATATTTCATCGACAGAAGCATAAACATAAACAATCTCAAAATGCAATGAGATTGTCTCAATACACTCTAATAACTTAGTAATTTGGGATCATATTAACCATGTAAAAAATGATATTAAATGAAGCATAAAATAGAAAGAAAATAAGAAGTTTCATGATATAATATGTATAATGGAAGTATATACACATTGAAAAAGAATTTAGGTGCATAACAAAACATGAGTCTCAAAGAAAGAAAATTGAGACACAACTATTTTACCGATTTTGTTACTTTTGAAACCTAAAACTCATGAAAGGAAGATCATAAAATGAATATGTTAATACCCATAAATTTAAGTACAATATATATAACAAAATAATGGGTAGTAAATACCGAAAAAAATAGTAAATAGTTGTGAACATAGCATATAACTCGCAAAAATAAAAAGTGAGATGAAATCCCCTTACCTTTTGTCTTGACTCTCATCATACTCATTCAAAACACTTATATAATAAACATAAACATTTTATAAATTTTTTATAAATATTTTAAATAAAAATATTTTTATACCTAATACCATATATGGTGTGATTATGAATTTATATTACACTATTGTTAGCCATCCAATTGTAAGGTTTCCTTGTGAATAATATTCGTTTTGGTCTTCACATGTGTCTTAATTTGTTATAAAATTTGACCTTATACTTATATAATTATTAAATAATGTAAAAAATGATAAAAATATCACTGATATCCAGTATATATTTATTATGATAATCTACAGAATATAGAATTACTAAATTGAATACACAGTTCATGGAGACGGTAAGCCGTATATACACATGAATGTTGTTTCGGTTTTTATTATCGTATTGAAAGAGGGAAAGAATGAAAATGACATATATGTATATATGTATATAATATCATTAAATTATATTTATAATGTCATATATACCATATATTTTCACTAAAATCTCCTTTAATACATTCCATATAGTGTGTGAATGAATCACATCGCTTTGAGGGGTGGTAGTCAAGACTTCCTCAAACGAAATTATCGTTTTAACACAAAATGAAAGGTAAAAATATATGTGTTTTAAAACGAATACAGAATATTAATGAAATATAAAATTTAATATATTATATATACACACAAAATTTCCATCATAATGTCCACCATGAGAGGTAGTAAAGAAAATCGAACAATCAACGTTTTGTGAGGCAGAAGTTCAGTGTACACATAAACAATATGTTTGTTATCCAATATATGGAGGTGTGTGTAAGTGTATTTAAACCCTTATAATTAAAAAATCTTAGTATAGTTTGGATTCTATTTTTTATACAATATTGTAATAAATAGAGTGAAGGGGTCAAATAAATAAAATAAAATAAAGGAGTTGGAAAGAAGGTGTTACCTCTTAATCAGGTAACTCCTTTTGGTTTGTGTCATAAGGATTGCTTGGAAGAATATTTTAACAAAGGGAGAAGAGGAAGGGTGGATTTTTAAAATTATATTGGGAATATATTATATGAACCTAATTTTTTAGAGGTGTGAATAAGAGGAAGAGGTTGTATACTTTTATAGGGAAAGATGAGTGACACACTTTTAAATATTTGAAGAGAGATGTACACTCGCGTTTTTCATGTTGAAAGTGGATTAAATATTGATAAATAGTCTAGGGAACTAAAGATATTATAGAAATATTATCAAAAAATGGATCTTGGAAAAATTTTAAGGTTGTTTTGAGTCTTATATTTATGGTTTAGTTCTTAATTAAGCTTAATTTTACCTTAAGTGATGTAATTCCCCCCGAGTGGCCTGAAGGTCTTCTTTGTTATTTTAATATAGATAATCCCCTTTTAAGGGTTGAAGGGGAACTCGTACATGACCCGTAGGCCCAAGGAAAAAGGCCCGACATTACCAGTAATACATGACCTGAAGGCCTAGAGGCATACCATGCCCAATACATGACCCGTAGGCCCAACCCACTAGAATTGTCCCTCCCCAGCTTCTGTATCATTGATTTCCTTTAGCTCCCAACCTGTATTTATGATCGACTAGCATTGCCCAGTACAAAGATGCACGGTTCTTGGTCCCGATGACGGTTTCCATACCCTCTCATTCTTCCAATTCGGTTAGCTCTACTTCTGGTGACTGCTACTGGTGCTCTGATCGTCATCTGAGGCCTGATCTGTGTGAACTAGGATACTTCATGGTCTTCAATGGCCCAAAGGCCCTGTGTCCCGAAGGCCTTTGATGGCCCGAAGGCCCTGAGACCCGTAGGCCCAAACTGGTGGCTCAAAAGTCCAAATCAAGTGAATAGTCCGGCTGCTACAGTACTGAACAGTTCCTGCTACAGTACCCTGGAAATTTGGCTCCACCCGATTTTGAACCAAGGTCTCTTGGATGCCAAGCAGGATCCCTTACCACTTGGGTATAGGCTCGTTGGCATAAGCGATGTAATTAATTTCATTACCTTCACTTATATTTTTGGTCCAAAACTAATTTGAAATTATTATAAATTATAAATTATTATTATTAAAAATATGGAATCCATTTTTCCAAATTCCAATAATAGAAGTGGCAGAAATTAATTTAAATTTTATCTCACAGACGGGACGACAATGTGGGTTTTTAAAGTAAAAACATTCAATAGTTTTTAATGTTTGTATATCCAATTTCCAGGTACAACTTGTTAATATTGCTTCAATTAGATTAAATGATAATAATATTATCTAATAGAACTTTTAAAAAAAATTTAAAATCTAACTTAACCTTATTAATAGATTTGATAAAAAATCTTTTTTGAATTAAAATTCTGAATTTTTAACATTTCCTTAAAAAATGAAACCTTATAGAAAAATACCAAAAAAATTATCCTTAAATAATTTTTATGTTTTTCTTTTAAATATTAATTTTATTTTTGAAATATTAATTCTCTAAAACTGCCAAAATTGGGATTTAAAATTGGTTCTCTATTAAATGGTTGCTAAACTACATTTAAAAAATATATATTTTTAAGCCTAAAATTGATTTTATTCTTATCTTATGTCTATAAAATATATTAAATGAATATAAAAAATATTTCATTGATTATATAACATATATTTACAATAATATCACTATAATTTTATTTAATTTAATTTACTAGGGTAAAACAACTTTATGACCCAAAAAAATAATAATATTACCTTTTATATTCAATCAGATTTCATATTAATTTATAAATAATTTTTAACCTATGAATTAATATTATTTTTTGTAAACCATATATTTTAATAAATGAGATAATACAATTCATAACCTCTAATTTAATGTCTAGGTTATATATTATTATATTATATAATCATTTTATAATAATAATATATTATTGTTTGGAAAACCTTGATCTGGCGTGTCATGAAAGCCATCATGGGAAGTCATTCTTGCATATAATGCAAACTAACCTCAGTGATCTGTATAGGCCACGATAAGATTTATGTTGCATGTAGTGAATAATTAACTTAGTGTTTCATACAACACAAGCCAAACATAGTTCTTTAATATAAAATAAAATATCATCAGTGTTTTGTGAAATGAAAATATCAAAAAGGTTAAATTAATTCAAAAAAATATAATTCACAAAATATCTGGGTATTACATTCTACCCCCCTTAAAATTAATTTCACGCTATAAATTCCTCTATGTTATCAAACATTTAATACTTAAAAGTTTCATTCATATAAACCCACATCGTAAAAATCAATAGTACTAATTACCTTAAAAAGGAAAATTGGAACCATAACAGTTACCCAAAATATCATTTGACTATGTTTCCACATAGGTTGACGTAGTTTGGCAGTGAATATTGGACATACAGAAAAAGAATAAATATTTATAGGATGTGATTGAGGTCATAAATCACAAATAAGTGAATCATCGAAGAATAGTTAAGGGCCACAAATTCATAATTCTATAATGATTTACAAGGCCATCGATTCTACAAAAATTAATGTTTTAGGACCAATTTTTTTTATCATTATCATATATTTGATTAATTCTTTTATTTAACAAGAATATAAAAAAATGTACATACTTAATATACTTATATAACAAAAATTTTATTATTTATTTATGATTTTAACTATTTCTAATTAATCCATTACTTCATGAAATGGATGTCCAAAAATTAACTTTGATTTCTAAATCACTAAAACACACATTTAGTAGATATTAAGGCCCACAAAAGAATTAAAAGTATAACTAGTTATCTACAAAGTTTTTTAAAAATTGATATGGTTAATACATTAATCTCTAAGACAAAAAAGTAATAATACCATTTCATCATTGATAATTATTCATGAAAAATAATTATACCTTAACCAGGACATCGCGTAGGCCAATGGTAGGTGTGAAACCCTTATCGTCCCTCGATCATGGGTTTTAGACCTGTGGACTTTCCAGACGTGATTTGTTATCACCCAACATACATGATGTCAGCTCTAAAACCATACTAATATAATTTATAGAAGTAAATAATATGGATGTCCTTGAAATAAACATAATTAGAAAGTTCACTTTTAACCAATGTTTTCAATAAAATCTCAATGCATAAATACTTTATTTGAATTTTATCTTGAAATTTTCATGAATGGTTAACCATATAACCATTATCAAAGATGAAAATTTAAAAATTTAGAAAGAGAGTTATGAAATCAACATAACATTGATTCTCTCAAATATCAGAAAGTATCTCTTGGTAGTCACATTCAAAACATGTGAATATCCTCATGGTAAATTATCTTGGAACATGGTAATAACCTAAATTACCATATATAAATCTGGAAAACATTCATGCTTCCTTATTCCATAGACTACTAGATATATTTATTATAAGGTCATGAGTAAAATCAACAGATTTTTTCTTTGAAAGTAAATAACTTTTAAGGATATTATGAAAACATTCTTAAGGTAAATATCCTTTATTCTTTGAAAATGGATATTTAAAACATAAACCCTATTGAAAACCATTTTCCAAAAAACATATAAAATAATCTTAGAGACCTTTTCAAATTCATTTACTTGAAAATATATTTTAAAACAATTTCTTAAAAATTATCCTTTTAATCATGAAAATAAAACTTTGAATAATTAATGGAGGTTAATTCTTTAGATATCATATGAGGTAAAAAAGAAATTATTTTTACATGGTAAGAACATTTGATGTATATATAATTAAATTAAAAGAAACATAAAATATTATTAAAATTAAATTAAAAGAAACATAAAATATTATTTTAAAAATAAATTTCATGACATAACCTATAAAATAGAAGTATATACACCTTGAATAATAATTTAGTTGCATAACAAAACATTAGTTTCAAAGAAGGGAAACTGAGACAAAACTATTTTACAGATTTGGCAACTTTTTAAACATAAACTCCATGAAAGGAAGATAATAAATTTTATATCTGAATAATCAGAAATTTTAATTATAATATAAAAATAATATAATCATTGTCAGTACATACAACACAAAAAAATTAAAGAGTGTCGAACAAAACAATTATCTCACAAAAATAAAAAGTGAGATAAAATCCCCTTACCTTTTGGCTTGATTCTCTTAATACTCATTCAAACCACATGTATAATAAAAATAAATTTGTTGAGAATATTTTATAGAACCCTATTCTTATATATAATACCATATATGGTTTTATTATGACCGTATATTACCTTCTTGTAAACCGTTATATGTTAAGGTTTCTCTATGGATAAGATTTTCTTTGTTCTCCGCATGTGTCATAATTTGTTATATCCATGTTCATTATAATTATATCATAATTAATGAATGTAAATAATGATATAAATATCATTTATATCCATTATATTCTTATTATAATAATATATATAATATATACATTTGAAATGGAGTACACCATTCATGGAGACATTAAGTCCTACGCACGCATGAACATTATTTCTGTTTGTGTTGTGGTATTGAAATAAAGAAAGAAAATGATATATATATATATCATTAAAGTTTAATTATAATTTTATATATATCATATAATTTTACCAAACATATCCTTAATAAATTCCATATAGTGTGTGAATGAATCACAACACTTTGAGGAGGTGGTAGTCCACACATCCCCAAACCAAATTACCGTTTTAACAGAAAATGAAAAGTAAAAATATATGTGTTGTAAAATAAATAAATAAGGATAAAAAAATAATAAAAATATTATTTAATATATATAAATAGATATTCTATCCTAATTTCTATCGTGAGAGGCGATAAAGAAAATCAAACAATCATCATTTTGTGAGAAGAAAGATCGCCATACGCATAAAAATTATGTTTGTTACCCATTAGATGAAGTTATGTTTAAGTTTATGTAAAAAAAAATAGCATAAAAACATGCAAGAATTTTTAGGATTAATTTTTTGTTTTAAAATAATTTAATAAATATATTGGAGGGGTGGAGAAGAAAGATAAAAGAATGGATCTTGAGAGAAGGTGTTACCTCTTAATCGGGTAACTCCTTTAGGTTTGTGCGAAAAGGATTCATTGTAAGACTTTATTCCCAAAGTGATTATTTAATGAGGATGGTAGGAATTTTGGGAATTTTATTTGGGTGATCTTTGTAAAACCTAAATGGTATTACAGTGTGAAGAAGAGGGATAGGTGGTGGCCTTTTATAGGGAAAGAGGAGTGGGACTCTTGTAAATATTTGAAGACAGAATTCCACCAACATTTTTCATTTTAAAAGTGGATCCCATAATGATCCAAAGTAGTTACAAGAGAGTATAAGGTATAAATATGTACATAAAATGACTCTTTTACATGTTTCTAGGTCGTTTTGATTCTTAAATTTAAGGTTTAGTCCTTAGTTAAGCTTAATTTTACCATAAGTGACGTAATTAAATTTAATTACCTTCAAAAATATTTTTTTGTAAAAAACTAAGTTAAACATATTAGACATTTTAAGTTATTATAATTAAAAATAAGAAAAAATTATTCCAAATTTCTATTACATAAGTAGCAGACATTAATTTAAATTAAATCCCACTGACGGGACAACACTGTAGGGTTTTAAAGTAAAAACATTTAATAGTTTTCTATGTTTTTATATCCAATTTCAATATAAAATTGTATAAATTTTTATAAATTGGATTAATTGATAAAATTATTATCTAATTAATTTTTGAAACAAATTTAAAATATAATTTAAATCTATTAATAAATTAGATGAAAAACCTGTTTTAAATTAAAATTGAAGATTTTAACTATTCATTAAAAATAAAACCTTGCCAAAAAATTATACTTGAATAATTTTTATGTTTTTATTTCAAATATGAAGCTTATTTTTACATATTAAGTCGGTTAATGTTCCGAAATTTTGATTTAAAATGGATTATCCATTAAAAGAAAGTAAAACTACATTTATAAAAATATACGTTTTCTTGTATAAAATTTGGTTTGTTCTTATATTATATCTATCAAATATATTGAATTAATATAAAAAATATTTGATTGAATATATAAAATATATATATTACATTAATATCACTAACTAATTGTATTTAGTTTAATTTATTTGGATAATAAAACTTTTGGACTGTAGAAATAGTAACATTACCTTTTATATTCAATCGGATTTCATATTCATTTATAATTAATTGGTAAAATATGAATTCATATTATATTGTGTAAACCATATATTTTCATAAATTAGTTAATATTATCCATAACATCTAATTTAATATCTTGGTTATGTCTTATTATATTAAATAATCATTTTTTAATAATAATATATTATTGTTTTGTAAACCTCAGTCTTGTCTATTAGAGAATCCATTGAGGAAAGTCATTATTGAATATAAATAAATATAACCTTGGTTTTCCATGTAGATAAAGATAAATTTTCCATTGTGTGTAGTGAACAATTGCCTTTCTTTTTGTGTATAACGCAATCCAAACAATTTTTTTTAATATAAAATAAATTATCATTAGTGTTGCGTGAAATGAAAAATATAAAAAATGATAAATTAATTTGGAAAAATAATTCAAAAAATGTAGGGGTGTTACAAAAATTGTAGAAATATAAATTTTTAATTTTCACATAAATTGTAAACATTATTTTATAAACCATAAAATAACCATGTGGTATTCTCTGTCTATGAGGAAACTGGGATTCATAGTTTGTTGGGAGTGGTTGTACGGTTTTGAAAATAATGTAGAAGCAGTGTAGTTAGCTTTTTCAAGGCTACACAGTCTACAAGGCCCCCAGGTATGGTTTCCAGATTGTGCTTCCTCCTTCTATTGGGTACAATTTCATGTAGCCCAGCTAGTACTAACTATATACCAACCATGCTCTATACACAGTATGGACAATTTACCCCATTTTTGCTTACACTAAACCCCCCAAATAGCCCGAGAGATTACCTATTATCGAGGGTAAATCGATTAAACACTTTTAAAAAGACATTAACCAAAATTAAAAGTATAACATGCATCATCAAATGAATTAGATATTATAGAAAGTATCATATTTCCATTAAATCACATTTCTAGGTTATGAGTACCATTCAACATATTCTTGCAAACCCTTATAGAAAAACTTCTGGGAAAAAATATTTAGATGTTTAATGATTATTATAAACATAATATTATTAATGAAACATTTCTAAAATATAATTCTAAAATAAAAACACATAAAAACTCAAGTTATTCCACTTTAATAATTTGCACAACATCATCCCTTCTTTGATTTAAGAGCTATCCCTTGGATTAGAGAATTGAATTGGATAACTCCCATGTTCCCCACACATAATACAGTGAACAATAAATTATACCTTGGGATTTAATTTACTTCCTTCCATTGAACTCTTCATTTTCCATAACAATTAGAATCTATATTTCCTTTTCCAAACATAAACCATATTCTTGTTCCTTTTATACATTTCCATGGGGTTTTCTTCCCACATTATCAATATTTAAGAAGTTGATTCTTTATTTCTCTACGATATTCAGAAAAATCCATAATAATCTTCTTTGGTTATTCATAAACACACAAAGTTTAATTTTTCTATCATATATTGATATATTTAGTTGGGAATAATCACTATCTTTCACATTCTATGTACCATTTCATTTTGTTTATCAAGAGAAAAATAACTTCATCATCCATCACATTTAGTGTTAACATGATTTCTATTGGTTCCATTAATTTTCTAAAACAAAAGTTATAATTTTAGAATATTAATGAGTAATCTTTTAATAATGAAAAATAATTTATAGTATATGTAAATCACGACACATTCATTTCAATATATGAAAATTTTGATCTGAACTAGGTCATCCATGGTCATTATCTATCCAAATCCTGTATAGTGATTCATAAATAAAATTTGAATTTACCTAATAATATCCCCCTGGAGTGTCAAATCAGGTGTGAAGTAAGGGACCATTCCTCATACACTAAAATTATGGATCAGATATACTCAACCAAAGCTTTTTGGGGATATTACCCCTATATGCATCTATGCCAAAATCATGCCCACTTGTAGTATCTAAAAAGGAATTTATTAATAGAGAAACCACATAATCTCTACCATACCAAAAATTTAAGATATTATCCATTACATCAGCTTATCTTAAGGGTTATCAATAATGATTCTCCATCCTAGTTCTCAAAAGTCACTAAAATTTTCTTCAATATAAACTTTCATGGAAATTTTTTTTCACACATTTATACTATATATTATTAGGGAATATTCATTGAAAATTAATACGATCTATGCTTAAATTGAAATGTTTTTGGGTGTTTGGAAACATGGATACATAAATTTACTATACATAAATTATTTAAATCATTTACCATTAATTCCTTCACAAATAGAACCCTTATTAGCCATAGCATACTTAAAATAGTTCACTATAACCCATGGAAGGGAAACATAATAATGGATGAGATCAAATGCTCAATAAGTTTAAACATAAAGATATAAATTATTAATCATAATCGATTAAAATTAATTCCTAAATATATAAGTTCATTATCATGAGTTACAATAATCATACCTAACCATTCAAATATATTTAAACATTAATCATGAAATAATGTTTGTTCAATAAACAGATATAATACTTACAGATGATGAATAAAAAATAATCAATCCTGACACTTGAGAAAATATCATAATCATAATACATAAGTCTTTGTAATACAATTAATAATATCAAATAATTTTATTATTTAATACTCGCTATTAAGATGATCACAATGGATTGAGTTTACTCACTATTACATTATTTCATTAGTCAAGGTTCAGTCCTAAGATTATCTTATTCAACATAGTTCCTTCTTGAATTGTGTTCACTCATAATTTTAGCCCTTCTTTTCTCATTAGGTATCCATATTTACCCAATGCATTGGAGAGATATAAAATTTTGGCCACAAATATCACATAATGAAAACCATACATATTTGTTCCATAATGACATAAAACATTCATCATATTATCAAATCATAACTTGTGGAAAGGATACACGTTTCATAAAATTTCCATAATCTTACTCATATGCCATATAGAGAAATAGTAAATATGTTAAAATTGGATCTTATCACTATTAAATCAAAAGAAACATCAAAATTTGTTGTTATAGAAAAAAATAAAAATAATATACAAATAAATTATTTCTTAAGGAAAATACCATTTTCATTTGGAATCACTTATTTAGATTCTATTTTGTGAAAAATATTAAGGAAATAACTTTTTGAATATGAAAACGGAATATTATAAATTAATAATTAATGAAAATTTTATTCAATATGATGGGTTATCCCATCATGTGGTTTACTTTAGAACAAAAGTCCCTTCAGATTTTCACGGAAAAGTCAAAAATACCTTATTCCGAAAATAATGAGAAGATTTATTTTAAAAAACATTATAAAAATTAAATCATGGGTAAAAATTTATTTTCAATAATTATTAGGTGATGATAAAAAAATTATTGAAAACATTTTAAATTACATATGGACATAGAAGGAAAATATTACCAACAAAGGAGATAAATAAAGTCAGTTTTTCTTAAAACATTCGTTCAATAAATTTAGAAGTTAAAGAGAGTAAAATGAAAGGATAAAATATAATATATAGAAATGGAAAATTTATAATAAAATAAATAATACTTGGGAAGGATAGATCATATAATTTTATAATCATAATATTTAATCATAATAGTAAACATGATATTGTAAAATAAAACCCTTATCGTTTTATTAAAATTTTGATTCATGACCCCCATGAATGAAAGAAAATTTTATGAAACTTTAAACACCATGAACATAATTATGTGAATGATAAAAAAATATAAAAAGGGTATTATATATACCTCATAAACATAAATAGTTGTATACCATCTAACATGTCTGAATGGAACAAATTGAGATGAATAAACCTTAAAACTTTAGTAATTTAATGAATAGAAAGTCATTGAAAGATAAAAAAAATATTATGGTTTTATAAATACCTTGAATTTAAACATTTATTATGAAAAACTGAATTCTTAGAAAGTATATATACCATATAAATAAAAAAATTCTACTCAACATTAAAACATGTCTCAATGAATAGAATTTGAGATGAAAACCTTACCTTATATCAGACATGATTCATAAGTGACATGTGCCTATCATGGGGTGGGAAAAAACAATTATTTTATATTTTAAAATTTTTGTAATACAGTAAACCTATGTTTTCTCTAGATACGAGAAGACAATAATCAATATATCACCATTAAATTAGAGGGAAAAGTGGATATTTTAAAATTTCTTGATTTTGAATAGAAAATAATGCAATAAAACAAATGAATTAAATTAAGAAAAAGATTTAAAAAAAATCAATTAATGTGATTGAAAACTAATATAATAATTTGTATTAGGTCAAGGCTAGTTTTCAAATTATAATTCTATTCAAGTTCTAATTTATCAAATCCTCTTCCACTAACCCAATTAATAGGAGATTCCATGAACATTTCATCTAAATACCTTGGTCAAATGATAATGGTGAGAGTAAACCTTGCAAAAATATTAACTCGGTCAACTCTTTTTCATATCTGTGAGAGAGTTTTAGTGAATACCATCAATTTTATTAGGAAATACACGATAAAGAATTTTTTATCCCAAATAATAAAAAATACCCATTACCCCTCTCATATGTGTTGATGATCACCAAGTACTTCACCACTAATCTTAGGTCTATTACATCACTTATAAAGCATAATCTAGGGGGGAGAAAATGAGAATTGAACAATAAAATAAAAAAATATAATCTAAAAAAATATTATAGTACTTCATATTAAAAATATCTCTTAAAAATTGAAATCAACATCTCAGAATAGATAAAATTTTTTATTCTATTAAGTGAATGAACTCAATCATTACAAAAGGTAAAGCATCCCCTTCTATAATCACATAGATTATTACCCCTAAATGTGATGTCTATCCCAGAATAATTTTTAAGAATAAGTCATCATAAAAAAATCATGAACAATAGAGTGAAAATTAAGAATAGAAAAAATCTTCCCCAAAATTTTTTTGCCAGATATTTTTTCATGTTATGCCCACCAGAAAGCTTAAAATCAAGACGATTTCTTCATAAAAGTTATCAAAAATTTATTTGGATCTCAACCCTAAAAATTTCAATGCCTTTTTACTGGTTTATAGAGATTTATTCCCAAATTAATGAAGAACACGTTTTCTAGATGAGAAGATTCCTCAAATTATTCAACATTAGAGCATTCAATGGCTGCCTTAATGAGACCATTTCCATAGTAAATTTATTTTACACATGATTTTAATATTTTTATTTCAAATAAAACTAAAATAACTTCATTTTGAGGTATATAGAAAAAATATGTTTCATTTACTAAGGTTTGTTTTATTTTATTCTCTATAAAATGTTTTCAAATTGTTTAATTTTTCTGGGCTTGTGGGTTTCGAATTAGGTTTTGGTCCATAAAAGGAAGTTTCAACCCATGAAAAAAAATTAATCATATGAAAAAATAATCTCTCCAATTGGATCAAAATTATGTATGTTATTCTTGAAATTTATAAGTGTCAAAAACGATAAAAATTCTAGAATTAAATATTTTTCACATTTTAGCTCTAAAAATCACCAAAAATTAAAAATTTGATGAAAATAAGCTTACATTGTTAAATTGTTAATGATTAAATCATTGATTTTTTTTAAATTACTAAAAACATTATTTAAATCAAATCTCCCACACTTAGAACTTGGAATCCTGGACTATTAAGCATCAAAATCAAATCAAATAAATTTTAAAAAAATTACCCATTAGATCCATTTATTTTTAATTAATAAATAAAAGATATAATGCCTCCTAAAAATATTTATTTCAAGTTCACCATTCAGAAAATTCCATATATTTCTTATTCATTTCTCCTCCCATGAACACAAGACACATACCACAAATTAATTGTCTCTCATCACACAAATTTCAATTCTCAACAAGGTTTTTCTTATCCAAACTAATACAAGAGACACCATTTGATGGATATATTACTACTTCTCCAATATACATGAGTCAATGAAATGTGTTTTTCATGAGTAATTTTTATGTATTTTATGTTTCTTTTTAGTTGGTAGGATTCATATGTAAAAAATTATGAAGATGGATTGGATTTTTTTAAAGAAAAACTCGCATGATTCAAATATTCAATCAAGTATTGTAACTTCCTCATTCCCCTTAATAGTAAATTAGATCTAATTATCTGTAAAAATATCATAGAAATCTCACACCATCATAATGTCATTATGGAAATGAAAATATTTTCAAATATAAATTTTCTTCAAAGATCCATATAAGCACAAATTGTTTCCTCATTTTTATGCTTCAAAAAAGAACATATTATTTTATTATGAATGATTGAGAAGAGGAAAACAATCAAAAAACTCATGTTTTAAATGTAATAAATCAAATTTTGTTTAAATAAATCATGATATCGTTCTCTAAATAAGTTAGGTGAATGTAAAATTTATGAAAATAAGTGTTTATAAGCCTCATGAAAAAGTGATTTAAAAGTTAAAGATAGTGATATATGAAATGAGATTAAAAAATAATATGACTTTTTCATGAAATTAATAAATATTAGGACTTGAAAAAAAGCCATTTTCATCATTCATTTAAGATATTTTTTATGTAATAAAATGGTTAACTTATTAAAATTGGTTTAAAATTTTTAAAGATAATTATATGAGCTCAGAAGATTCAAAACATATTGAAAAACAAACACAAAAAAATTAGAAAAAGCACTAATTTTTTTCAAATATTCTTTTCGAAACATTTAAACTATGAGGGTTCACTCCCCAATAATTTATTGATGTATTGTACTCAATGAATTCAAATAGATTTTAAAATCTAATTATATTTATAATTTAATCATAGAAATTAATTAAGTGATAAATATAGGTACAACCCGTCTATTTGGAAGTGTAACGTTGAGTTAATATCTTAAGTGTTTTTATCTGAAAACCAAAAAGAAAAAGTAGATAAGAAGATATAAAAAAATTATTAAAATAAAATAAGAATAAAAATAGAATTGGAAATGAAGGATAGATCTTGGTTTAATCCACCAAGTTGGCCCTTGTTTTTTACTACCTCAAGATGGGTAGTTCCAGTTGGTTATCCGCAATCTAATGGTGGTTTGTGTTTCATTATCATGAACCACCAAAAATTATTCTTTCTAATAATAAATACTTCCTTTTTGTTGAGGAATACATGGATAGAGTATAACATTTCCACCCCCATGACAATGAGATATAACTTGAATAGTTAAATAAGGACAAATAATGAGTCATCCCCATTCTTGGTTTCCACTTTTATAACATATTATTCATAATCCTATTTTTTATCAATGTATGCCGCATAAGTAAAATAATTAGAGGGAATTCTATAGTGTAATTTTATTTAACAAAATTATATCATAAATAATCATTATGAAATTCTTCCCCTTAAAAGTAAGAATATTTTACCTGTTTTTCATCTGGAAAATCCACTATGATCTCCTCATGTACTCTCCCTAATAAATTTTCAACAAGTTAAGAGAGATCTATATGGTCCTCTTCATATGTATTTTCTTTTTCTTCTTCTTCATCCTCCAAGGAAATAAAATTGTAATACAAATATTAAAATTTCAAACAATGGGAGGTAATATTCAGTTTAGATTATATAAAATAATAATTAAAAGAGTTTAGAAAATTATTATCTCTCCTAAGTGGCTAAAATTCATTTGATTCTTTAGTGAAATGTGCCTTGTGGAGTAGAGTAGTAGTAGATATAGGTCGGACATCATGATCCTCTAATTTAAAGAAGATCGGTGAAATAACTTACACCAATGTTTTTTTATTATTTTTATATCTTAGGTACTTCATATAGTGAAACTTCCACCTGATCCAATTGTATTTTTGATTTATTTTTTAACTGAATAACAATTTATAAAAGTAATTGAAAATAGATACCTCTAACAAGGCCATTCAACATTTTCATGGGCAAAATAGTGAGTTCATAAACCTTTTGTAAGAGGGACACCACATCATTGTCTACCACTTTTTCCAACACCAATGGGTAATCAATCCAAGAAGAATAATTTTATTTTACATACATCATCAAAAAGTTTATTAGTTTTTTTAAATCAATGTGAAGAAAATAATTTATCAAATTTGAGAATTAGATTATTGGCATTGCCTCCCTTACAATGATGCCAGGTTTTAACAATGTATAAGAGATAAAGATATCACATTTAAATTAGAGAGAAAATGTGTCTATTTTTGATATTATTATATTTTCAAATGAAATAACAAAAATTAATAAAGAATGAAATTATGAAAAATATTTTAAAAAAATTAAAAAATAATGTGATTGAAAACTATTATATGAGAACAACGATCTAGTCAAGATCAGTTATCCAATAATAATGCTATCTTAGTTCCAATTTATCCAATCCTTTTCTACTAAGCCAATTAAAATGAGATTCAATGATCCATTCCACTCAATCCATTTGTCAAATGGTGGTGATGTGATTAAATATTGAAAAGATCTCATATCGTTCTACTATCCTTACAATGTGTGAGATAGTGGTAGTGAATATCCACAATTAGATTAGGAAATAACCAATCGAGCCTTGTTTATTCCAAACAATAAAAAATAACCCCCTCCCCCACATGTTTTAAGAACCCGGATCTTCCTTTTCATGTATGTTTTCCCTTTTCTGGTGTATTGAGTAAAAAGAGGAGTTTCTGGAAATTTTTGAAGTACATGTTGTTTACGCGGTTACCGCTTGTAGCCGTGTGCTGGACATGTAACGACCATACACACAGCAGTGTGTGGTGACTTAGAGACTACATAATGTGGGGGCCAGTAAAGTCAAGTACATATCGTGTACTTATAAAGTACACACCGTGTAAATTGTTTCATTAAATGCACCTGGGTTTCATCTTATAGATAGAAACACCTCCTTCTTGACCTAGTTCATCCGAGATCATCCGTATGGCCACAATTCTTCTATGATCCCCTGATCGAGCACCCGTTATCCAAATTGACATCCATCGATTGCGTTGGGATCACCACAGTAATCTCTCCCTTATTCTATAGCTTCGTTACCCGATTCCTCTTCTTTCTCATGTTATCTTCAGTTGAACTTTTTGAGTGTTTTTATAGATCTACGATGTTCTTGGGAGATTCAAGGCTTGATGTTCACATATAGCGATCCTACAACACTGAGTTAGGTGGTTTATACCTTTATGATGAATGTATTTGAGTTATATGTGCAATTTGACCAATACCCTTGAACGTGGTATTGCGTGTTTACTATTTTAGTCCTGTTAATTGCATGCTATGCTTGTATGCTCGAGTAGAGGTTTATTGAATGTGAATAGGTCTTATTGCTATTGTTTGGAAGTGTTTTCCCATGCATAACTTTTTTTGACTGTTTGGTCCTGCTTAGCCTGTTAGGCTGCCTTGTTGTTTTCAACACGACTAGTATTATAGGATGAAGTGATTTCTTTATCTAACATGCAGATATGTTGTAGACTGCTAGCCAAGTAGTTCTTGAGGGTTACTATGACCGATACATGTTTCTAGGCTTTTTTGACTTACATAGGGCCGTGATAATCTGTTGTAGTAGACCATAGGGAGAATATATGTAAGGCCTTCTCCAGAGTGTCTATTTATTGTTAAGATGCGAGACCATAGTGGGAATGGATGTAAGTGCTTCCTCAGAGTGTTTGTAGTTCCTCTATGTGGGCCACATGGGGAATGTGATGTAAGTGATTCTCCAGAGTGCCTTTAGTTATAGATACGAGACTATAAGAGGAATTGATGGCTATGGCTCCTTCAGAGAGTATATGCTTAAGCTGAACCAGAGAGGTTAGACAGAGTATACTGCCCAGATGGTTTCTTGTCTTGTTTGGTTGAACCAGAGGGGTTACACTCTGAGTACTTCCCAAAGGGTTTCCATTTGTGTTTGGCTGCTTTCTTGTACTTTTTTGGTTGAACCAGAGGGGTTAGGCTATTAATACTGCCCAGAGGGTTACCTGTTTTGATTAGCTATTTCTTGATATATGAGACAGAATGATTTGAAACTATGGATTGTTTACTACTGAGTACTTCCTTGTTTACTGATTTGTTTTACTTATGACCTGCCATATATTCATTGACTATTAGCCACAGATCTTTTGGTTGTTGGATATTGGGATTCGTCTCAAACCCTATTTCGGTCATGCTTTTGGGTCAAAATAGATTATATTGTCGCAGGTGTAGATATGGGCAAGCTCCCTTCTACTTCAGGTATTTGACTACTTTGGAGCTGGAGAGCATGGGACCAAGCTATGCCTTGCCATACTGAGGAGTTGTTTACTTGTTTTTCTTTTGTACTTTGGATTAGTACTATATTCGGCATTGTGACTTGTTTGGATGTTTTTCTAGACATATGTATCGTGAATCATTTTATGTATGTGCTCCAGTTGTTATTACTTCTAGTCTTCCACTATTTACTTTTGTTAGGGTATTATTGATGCTTCCGCTATTGTTATTGATTTACTTCCTCTGCGTTACTCTTCCAATGAGGGCATAGTTTCCCCACTATCACACCCAAGTCCCTCACTACTAGTTGATAGCCTCTGGCGCTCGGTGAAATGCGCTTGAGGCCATGTGACCAATCAGGTATGGGGCACCGCTGGGTGGCTTTCAGAACCGGGATGTTACCAAGTGGTATCAGTGGGATTATTTTCTTCTTGACATACTGTTTTTAGCCAATAATTAGGGATAAGATGGAAATAGGTACATGGTAATAAGCTATGCCTGGGAGTAGCTAACTCGTGTATAGGGAAAATCCAATTTACCTCGTTTATTGCAATTTTCTCATTTTTCAATTTTATGGTTGATTTGATTTCATTGTTGGGTGACTCACATGTATTGTGCCATTATAGTTGATGTTATTAAGGTTCTATTTCTATTGAAATCAGAGGACATGTGGGTATTTCATCTCATGCATCATATATGCACTAGCTAAAAATCACATGTCATAAATTATTTCCATGCCATTTAGGGTGCATTAAAGATTTCATGTTGTTGTTAAAGATTTTATACTAGATATGCATGTTGTTGTGATAGATGCCTTGATAGAATACCTAGTTTTTAGGCATTGGTTGTGTATGTTTTTGCTTGAATGAACGTAAAACTTTGGTTTTTGAGGTGTTATGGGCCTTTATGGACCATAATTTAGTGGATCATTGCACTATTATCCATGTTTGTTACTTGTAAGAGATTCCAAGATTTGATTTCCGGAGAGTTTGGGCCCTCACTGATCAGAATTTGGAACTTAAAGGTTTTTTAGTGTTTTTATGGGTTCTAAAGTATTTCTAAGGCTTACCCTCTAAAAACCCCAAAATAAATTCCATGTAGTTTGGAATACACGCCATGTGTTCTTCTGTTTGAGAAGAAACTATTTTTCTTAAGTACACACCTTGTACCAGATGTACACACCGTGTAGTTTCTAACTGTGTCATAGTATGTGTGGGTAGAGACACAGGATAGGGAAATCCTTAGGGGAACACACCGTGTACTGGTTCTACACGCTGTGTTTTGTTGACCCTGTGTCCACCCATGTGACTGATGACACAGATGGATAAAACTTATGAGATACACGCCGTGTCAAGATTGAACATGTTGTGTATTGTAATTCTTGAATCTAATTGTGTATCTAACAAACACGGGTCAGTGAAATACTTTCTAGTGCACACCATTTCCACCTTGAATATGCCGTCTAGAGTCATCCATGTAACCAGTCATGTATCTAACAACACGGGTTGGTGAAGTTCGTCTAATACACGCCATGTTTGTCACTAACATGTTGTGTTGTCTTGTTATAGGGAGAACCGTGTGGCTTAGCCGTGTAGAAGGACTCGAGAAGGGTAAGAGGATTCGAGTACATGCCTATGTTAGGAAGACATGCCATGTGTTTGGGGTGTTATAGGACCAATTTTGGTAGAAGTACACGCTCATGTAAAAGGCTTAAGGGAACACGCTGTGTAGTGGTCATACATGTCGTGTATCCATGTTTTGTAAAACATGATTGCTTTTATTCTCCTATTCCATTCTTACTATTCTAGTTTTTTGTCCATGATAATATTGATCTAAGGTGTGCGCTTGACCTTGAAGAGTAATTCTATCGATATGTCCTTTGGTTGTCTTCTAGTTACTGCGTAGCGATCAGACACCAGACATGGCCAATCAGGGACTTCCAGTAGATCCTATTATTGTGCTAGTTTTGGCACCAACCACAATTACAGACATAGGTGCTGAGGTAGAGTTCTGAGAGGGCTTCATGAGGGTCATGCAGACCTTCCATGTAGTACCACATCCTGCCTTGTCTATGGAAGAATTTTCACGGGCTTTCCAGCAGTAGCATCCTCCCACTTTCATAGGGGAAGGAGGACCTCTGGTTGCAGAGTCATGGTTATAAGCCATGATTTCTATCTTCGAGTATCTAGATATTCCTCTAGAAAGGATATTCATGTTATCTATGTATTTTATTCAGTATTCCACCAAGAGATGGTAGGATGTGATCTCACAAGCGGGATGCCAGTAGGTTATGGCTTGGGATGAGTTCCAGAGTGCCTTATAAGACTACTTCTATCCGAAGACTTCGAGGGAAGATCGAGCCTGAGAGTTCAGGAGTCTGGAGCTCAATACACTTTTAGTTATGGATTATTCCTCTCTATTAACAAATCTAAAACATTTCATGCCTATTCCAGGAGGTGATGAGTTATTCTTGGCAAGGAAGTTTGAGTATGGTCTGAGGCATGACATCCGATCTCATGTGAACAACTTCAGGTTGACTCCCATCAATTCTATAGTCAACTAGGAACTGATCAGAAATAGTATTTTGAGGGATTCTGGAGTTATGAACAAGGGTGGTTCAATATCCATAGTTAGTATCCCTCTTACTCATAGTAGGAAGTGTCGTAGGGGGTCTTCGCGCGGTGATCCAAGGCGGTGATACACTTCTTATGGTAGCCAGGTGGTGTGCTACAAGTGCGGGAAGAGTAGGCATACGAGACAACATTTCCCAAGATACATAGTGGAGTGACGATCTTGCGGAAAGATGGGTCACCTTCAGAACTTCTATCAGATCTTCTCATGAACAGCTGGTGATAAGGGTTTTTCTATGACTCCTCATTTTGGAGTAGCACCACCAGTTTTTCATCAGTTTGGGAACTGGAGTTCTTCTAACCATTCAGGCCGACGTGGAGGTCGTAGTTGTGGTAGTCAGTCAACATGCTTTTAGCGATGACATGGTGAATCAACTCAGGGTGGGAAGGCAGGGTCACCAGGTCGCTGTGCATGTCTGACTTTTGCAGTGGAGCAGACCCACCAGAAGAAGGAT
The DNA here is from genome assembly GCA_963277665.1 of Viscum album. Lineage (NCBI taxonomy): Eukaryota > Viridiplantae > Streptophyta > Magnoliopsida > Santalales > Viscaceae > Viscum > Viscum album. Next base: position 1,232,525,949 of record OY728137.1, on the reverse strand, counting down.
CATATACCTTATATATTTTGAGGTAAGATCTTAGTTTCCCTAGTTTTGGTTTCTGCACATTTTGATACAGGGGCTTCCCATAGCTTTATATCTCTTTCTATTTATGGAGAGCCTTGGGCTCGGTATCATTTCTTCTACTGATATCTTAATTTTAGACACACCGTTGGGGACATGAATGGCTAGTTTAAAACAGTGTAAGAAGTTCCCACTTGAGGTTGGTGGGTGTCACTTTTTATGGGACCCTTATGTCCTAGAGATGATAGGATATGATGTCATTCTCAAAATGGATTGGTTGGTTCCCTTCCAGGAATTTGTCGATTGCTATCTTCATAGGGTGAGTTTCACATCACCAGAGTCTGGATCATTTCTTCATAAGGGTGAACGAGATGTACATGTGAGAAGAGTGGGACACGAGCATCATTGGTTGGGAGGAGTTATAGACTAGATGGATAGTCTATATCTGGAAGAACATCGGACTTTACAATTAGAATTTCCTCCAAAGGTAGATCATTTTAGGGATGTCTTTTTAGAGGTCTTTTTAGGTTTGAATCCAGAGTGAGAGGTGGAATTTTCTATTAAGAATGTTCCAGGAATGACACTGGTGTCCATTACTCCTTATAAGATGGCTACACCAGAGTTACAGGAGCTCAAGAAGTAGTTGGAGTAGTTACAGGAAAAGGGTTTCATCAGACCCAGTACTTCTCCTTGGGGTTCGCCTGTCCTGTTTGCGATGAAGGTGGACGATACCCTCAGACTGTGTGTGGATTATCGGAAGTTTAACCAGTTGATGGTCAGGAACTAATATCCCTTTCCAAGGATTAATGATCTATTTGATCATCTTCAAGGGGCCTGAGTGTTCTCATATATTTACTTGAGATCCTTTAATCATCAGTTGTAAATTAGATCATCTGATATACCTCTTACAGCCTTTCGGAGTAGGTATGGTCTTTACGAGTATATGGTTATGTCATTCAGTCTCATGAATGTTCTTGCAGTTTTCATGGCACTGATGAACCGAGTGTTCCATCCATACTTGGATTCTTTTGTGGTAGTCTTTGTGGAAGATATCTTGGTGTACTCACACACTCAACACGACCATTCTACTCATCTTGATATCATTTTGAATACACTGAGAGAGCATCATTTATATGGTATGATCTCAAAATTCGACTTTTGGATGGATCCGATTCACTTCTTGGGTCATGTTATCTCACAGACATGAGTATCAGTGGATCCAGAGAAAGTGAGATAAGTAGTTTCCTGGGAGCAGTTGAAGAAATTATTTGGGGTATGGAGTTTTCTAGGGCTGGATGGATACTAAATATGCTTCATATAAGACTTTTCACACGTAACATCACCACTGACATGTCTGACTAAGAAGGGTTTGAAGTACTTGTGGACAGATTCTTGTGATTCATCCATTCAGGACTTGAAAGGGAGGTTGAATTTAGCACTAATACTAGTATTTCTAGAGTCAAGAAGGAGCTATACTGTTTACTGTGATGCTTCAGGTAATGGGCTGGGAGTTGTGCTTATTTAAGGGGAAGGAGTCGTTGCGTACGGGTCTCGGCAGTTGATGCCATATTAGGGGAATTACCCGATGCAAGATCTTGAGTTGGCAGCAGTGGTTAATGCCTTATGCTGTTGGTGACATTATCTTCTAGGAGATAATTTTGTGGTTTTCACCAACCACAATATTCTCAAGTACATCTTTACTCAATGTGATCTGAATTTAAGATTGTGAAGGTTGGTTTAGGACCTTCATTCATTTGATTTCGAGCTTTCCTATACGCTTGGGAAAGGCAATGTAGTGGCTGATGTGCTGAGCCGGAGGACTCAGATACAGGTAGTTCAGGAGACCAGCAATGACTTACAGTTTATGCTTTTGTTCTCTAAGATGTATTTGGAGGTTCAAGATAGATAGGGGCATACCTTTATTTATTCTGTAGCTATTACCTCTACTCTTCTTGATTGAGTGCGAATGAAGAAGCTATCATATTTTCAAGGCCTAGTCCTACGGGAAAGCGTGTCAGGAGAAGAACCTATTCCTAGGTGGACCATAGGCGAGGATGAGATCTTGCAATTTCTTGGTCGTGTATGGGTGTCAGCAGACATATTTGAGGAGCTGATGTGGGACTTTCATTCCTCAGTTTGAGAAGTACATATTGGTGTCACCGAGATGTATTATGATCTATAATGTTAGTATTGGTGGATAGGTATGAAGAGAGATTTTACTGGTTTCGTAATGAGGTGTTCCACCAGTTAGTAGGGGAAGGCGGAGCATCAGCAACCAGCAGGGCTTTTTCAGTAGTTACCCATTTTCGAGTAGAAGTGGAATGATGTCATGATGGATTTTGTGATTAGTTTACGGAGTTCGCCTCAAGGTAATGATGTTGTGTGGGTTTTCATTGATACCCTTATGATGGTTTCAAACTTCTGGCCAATTAAGGAGACCTTTAGTGTTGATGAGTTGGGATGGTTGTACATCCAAAAGATTGTACGTTTACATGGGGTTTCACACTCCATTGTTTCAGATAGGGATGCACGCATTACTTATCGGGTCTAGAAGGGACTAAAAAAGCTTTTGGGAACAAAGATAATTTTGAGTAAAACTTACCATCCCCAGACAGATGGCCAGTCTATGTGTACAATTGAGGTGCTTGAGGACATTCTCTAAGCATACATCCTGGATTGAGGACATTCTTGGGAGAAGCATATACCTCTTGTGGAGTTTTCCTATAATAATAGTATTCAAGAAACTATTTAGATGGATCCTTATGAGGCTTTGTATGGTAGGTCATGCTGATCACCCTTATATTGGCTAGATGTAGGAAAGCGAGCTATGTTGGGACATCGTCTTGTCCAGGAGACTATAGAGCAGATATAGTTGATTCAGAAGATTATGGCAACTACATAGTCTTGACAGAAGTCTTATAATGATCAGCAGAGATGAATTTTGGAGTTCGAGGTCGGAGATCAGGTTTTCCTACATGTCACACCGAGGTTGGTACACAAGAGAATTATAAGACACGATAATCTTTCTCCGAGGTACGTCGGTCTGTTTGAGGTGTTGGAGAGAGTTCGACCGGTTTCCTATTAGTCGTACTTACCTCATAGGTACTAGGATATGCATGGAATTTTCCACATTTCTTAGCTTCAGCGTTGCTTTTCAGACCCTTGTCATGTTTTTCAACATGATGAGGTTGAGTTAGAAATGGACACATTTTTTGAGGAGCATCCTATTCAAATTTTTGGTTGAAGTATGAAGATTCTCTGTGGCTGGTCCATTCCTCTGGTACAAGTTCTATGGTAGCATGGGCGATTACAAGATGAGACATGGGATAGGGAGACCGATGTACGATTGTAGTGGTCAGAGCTTTTCAGGGTTTCTTATTCTATGACACCTTGCTATTGAAATTTGGGGATGAATTTATTTATGGTGGGAAGTTTGTAAGAACCCGTGTCTTCTTTTTCAAGTATGTTTTTCCTTTTCTAGTATTTTGAGGAAAAAGGGGAGTTTATGGAAATTTTTGAAGTACATGCCATGTACTTTCTGAGTACACATCGTGTACTCCATTACCACAGGTAGCCGTGTGCTGGATGTGTAATAGAAAAACAAACGATAGTGTGAGGTGACCTAGAGACTGCATAATGCGGGGGCCAGTAAAGGAAAGTACATGCTATGTTCTTTCTTTTTTTCACTAAACATATCGGGGTCACATCTATCAGACATAGACACCTCCTTCTCAACCTAGTTTGTCTGAGAGCATCTGTACGACATCGATTATTCCCCAATCCCCTGATCGAGCACCCATTATCTGAATCCACGGCCGTCTATTGCGTTGGGATCAGCACGGTAAGGTCTTACTTCTTCTAGAACTTTGTTTCCTAATTCCTCCTCTTTCTTAAGTAATATTTGGTTTAACGTTTTTAGTGTTATTGTATATCTATAGTGTTATTGGGTGATTCAAGGCTTGAGGTTCACGTATAGTGATCCTAAAAAACCGAGGTAGGTGTTTTGTACCTTTCTGTTGAAAGTCTTTGTGTTATATAGAATATTTGACCATTACCCTTGAATGGGATATTGCGTGTTTACTATTTTAGTTCTATTAATTTCTTTCTATGCATTTATGCTTGATTAGAGGTTTATTGAATGTGAATAGGATTAATTTCTATGCTTCAGAAGTGTTTTCCCATGAATGCCTTATTTTGGCCATTTGGTCCTGCTTAGCCTGTTAGGATGCCCTATTGTTTTTCCCATACCTAGTATTGTATGATGGAGTGATTTGTTTATCTAACATGTTGATATGTTGTAGACTGCATGCCAAGAAGTTCTTGAGGGTTGCATTGGCTGATATGATTTGCTAGGATTTCTTGACTTACACAGGGCCATGAGAACCTGGTGTAGTAGAACATAGGGAGAATGGACATAAGGGCTTCTCCAGAGTGTCTATTTTCTATTAAGATGTGAGACTATCGAGGGAATTGATGTAAGTGATTCCTCAGAGTGTCTGTAGTTCTTTGACACAGGCCATGGGGGGAATGTGATGTAAGTACTTCCCCAGAGTTCCATTAGTTTCTGATATGAGACTATAGGGGGAATTGATAGCGAGTGATTCCTTAGAGAGTATATTCTTAAGATGGACTAGAGGGGTTAGACAGAGTGTACTGCCCAGAGAGTTTCTTGTCTTGTTTGGTTGAACCATAGGGGTTAGGCCGTGAGTACTTCCCAAAGGGTTACCGTTTGTGTTTAGCTTCTTGCCTGTACTTGTTGGGTTAAACTAGAGGGGTTAGGCTGTGAATACTACCCGGAGGCTTACCTGCTTTGATTAGATATTTCTTGATATATGATACTGAATGCATTGAAAAAGTGTATTTTTTACTGATGAGTACTTCCTTGTTTACTGCTTTATTTTACTTATTACCTTCCATATATTCACAGACTATTAGCCACTGTTCTTTTGGTGGTTACCTACTGGGATTCATCTCACACCCTATTTGGGCAATACTTTTGTGCCCTAACAGATTATATTGTTTCAGGTGTAGATAAGGGTATGAGCCCTTCTACTTCAGGTACATGACTGCTTTGGAGCTAGAGAGATTATGACGAAGCTATGGCTTGCAATGCTGAGGAGTTGTTTACTAGTTTTTCTATTGTACTTTTGATTAGTACTGTATTCACCATTGTTACTTGATTGGCTATTTTACTAGACATTTGTATCATGAATCATTTTTTATGTGCTCCATTTGTTATTACTTCTAGTACTCCGCTGTTTACTTTTGTTATGGTACTATTATTTCTTCGGCTATTGCTATTGATTTACTTTCATTGTGTTACTCTGCCAATGAGGTCATAGTTTCCCCACTATCACACTCAAGGCCCTTACTGCTAGTCAGCAGCCTCTGGCATTCGAGGAAATGTGCTCGAGGCCATGTGACCAACCAGGTACGGGGTACCTCTCGGTGTCTTCTGGAACCGCGATGTTACCCACGTATTGATGATCACTATGTACATCACAATAAAGACCTGGTCTATTCCATTATTTGTAGAACAGAACCTATTAGGGGGGTGAAAAATGATCATTAACCAAATTAATAACAACAATAGAATCTAAAATCAAATATGATCGTACGTGATAATAAAATCTTCTATTATAAATTTAAACCAACATCACAAAATAGATAAAGGATTTTATACCATTAAGTGTGTAACAGCCTGAGATTTTATGAGAAATATTCTTTTTAATTTTTTTGATATCTTATGTTGTATTATACACCATGATTAGCTTGTGCTATACTCAACACTGTATTAGCTTGTAGTATACACAACACTATTCTAGGCTTGTGTTGCACACAAGGGAGACCTTCCTCGGTAGTGTGTGTTGTACGCAATACCAAGTTTCACTAAGCAATGATATATTGTTATGAACTAGTAGTTATGAATAGTATTAACTACATTTAGAATTTTATTACATAATAATTCATCTTACACATATTCTATAACATGGTAAGAGAACAAAATAATTTTTTTTGGGTAAAATAAGTATTTTTTTAAAAATGCAGTTTTGCCGACTTTTGATGGCGTACCCACATTAAATCTAGTTTTTGAAACATTTATAAGTTCAACTAGACAAAATAAACTAATTCATTGCAATAAGGATATAAAAATGTACTTTTGATAATTTTTTTGTATTTTTCTGTTTACATTCAAATTTTGAGGAATAGTAAATATATGCTAAATTTTTCTTAAAAAAAACTTTTTCCATTAAGATAATTTATATGAATAAATTATAAAATTTAATGGTTTTAAAGTATAAATAGAATATATTTTTACCCTTTAATATAATTTAAGTCATTATCATTAATTTTACATTGAATTAATAGGTAAAAACAATTCAATATTTGGTAATGTTTTTACATTTAAAACCCATTTTCCTAACAAGGGAATTAATTTTAAATTAATTACTACAACTTCTTTGTTTTGAATTTTGAAAAATGGATTTTATATTTGTATTAAGTGGGTCTAAATTTTTTTAATAGGTTAGATTTATTTTGTTTATATTATGAATAGTAACTACGATAATTTTTATTTACTATAGTTAAAGGTAAATCGGGTAATTAAGCGTAAAAATAAGATTATAAAATTACCATAACACTTTCTAAAATTCTATTGGATGAATAAAAGTCGACCCATATCACCTAAGGGCTTGAATAGATTCATTTCATGGACATTTGACCATGGAAAGGATTTAATTATTATTAAAACCAAAGAAAGTGACAAGATGTCACACACTTATATCTTATAAGTGTAATAATTTTAATTTAGTGATAAACTTAATAAAACTTCAAACATAAATAGTCACCAGAAATATAATAAAATTATCTACATCATGTAAATTTATTTTTAATTTTTAGGGATTAAATAATTATCATTAATGGTGACATAATAGTGATGTAGAAATTATTTTATTGATTGAAATAACAAATAAATGGTTTTAAGACTATAAAAATAAAAATTATATGAACAAATTAATGTGATACACGAATTTTATAGATGAATAAGAAATTTTAGGAATCTAATAAATATTTTTTATTGAATATAACTTCTGTTTATATTTTATTTAAAATCAAAGAAATGAATAGTGTCAAAATTGACACTATTGATATTTTATGAAAATAACATATTATTAAATTGTTTAAAAATTACAAAAATGATAAAAAATTACAAATTAAAATTTATATTGTCGACCATGTCATAACGTATCCAATTATGTACTATTAGCAACACATAAGTAAGTATTTATTACCATTTAAAATTTATAACATTATTACCACAAATAAAATTAAATAGATTTAATAAGGATAAATCAAAATGATAAAGTTTAAAATAAAAAAACATGTCTAAATTTTTTATATGATATTACAACCCTATATCATCACACCTCCGAAGTTGCATAATTTTGGATGTTTTTAAGTGGGGTTTGAGTTTATTATAAATTAATATTTTTGAGAGTTTTCTAAAGTGACCCTCTCTTCTCTTATAAAAGGGCACCTTCTCCCTCTCCTCTTTACAAAATTTTGAGCCTTCAATCTCGGTCAAAACCTTTAAATTTATTTTCTCCACTTCTCTAGAAACATACTAGATGTATTCATCTTCTTCAAAGACCAACTTTAGTTCCCTAAGAGGATGTTTAGAAGAGGCATGTCGAAGAAGAGGTAATATCCTTTACCAATTCTTTCAAATTTATTTCTCTTTCTACTTCCTCTTTTTTTGTTTCATTATAAAGTAATAACATCAGTATAACTCATATAATGATATGTTTTTATAAATATAAAATAACCCTATTTCAACTTCTATCCATCCTACTGAAAACAAATTTACCGCGCATGCGTACGTACGGAATACCGTCTCCACGTTGTGGTGTAAACTGTTTTCCACCACCACCTTATTTGGATGGGTATAATGGTGTAAATAATAACTATATATGATTATTATAACATGGTACTAATTCTGAGATGTTCTATCGTCCACTCCAATACCATTCAATAATTATGAGAACGATATCGTCACTCGTGCGTACGTACGGATTACCGTCTCCACAATGTGATGAGATTAATTCTTCGTGTTAACCATTAAAGAATGATTATAAAGTATATATATTGAATAATAATGAAATATATGACATAATATTTCTACATGATTTATGTATATATATATATATATTTCATCTACCTACTCCATTCAAGTCAATAATGAAAGAAAACAACATTCATGCATACGTACGGCCTACTGTCTCCATGGACGGTGTATTTCATTCCATTTATCGATCTATTATATTTTGAATATATATAAATCAGGTTTTACATTTTGGAAGTAATTAATCAAGATCTATGTAATCATATGAATAATTACAATTCAAAACACTAATGATAAATGAAACGATTTTACCCAAAATGTTGCTTTAACATGGAATTGACAAATAAACTGGTAATATAAAGTTGTAAGTGAATCATATATGATATCATAAATATAATTATGTTTTTGTTACAAGTTAAGAATATTTTTAAACCCACTATACATGAGTCTCAGACACATACGAACGAAATTGTACATAAGGTAAGGGATAATTATTCCAATCTTGTTCTTATCTGAGATTGCTTATTCGTAAGTATTTACTGGGGTTATATTTATCATCAATGTCCATGTATTCAAAAAAATGTTTTAATAAAATGGTTAATATTCTTCCAAGTTAGTTTAAAGTCATGTTTATCCCTTTTTAGATTTTACTACGATGAAAGGAATGAATCTTTTTTTACCATATGATGTACTTTTTGACTTTTATGGAAACAGTACGAGGAGAGTGTTATTTTAACTAATACAGTGTGAATGGATTTTTACGGTTTTATAATTCCATATTTATATGAATTTTCCTCTACAACATTTCATTATCATTTTAATCAAAATCCTTTTATTTTAAAATTTTATGGCATTTTGTGAAAAGAAAATGATTTTCAAGAAGAAAGTATATTTTCCTCAAGAATTAATTTTAGGTGTTTTATCAAAACTATTTTCCATATAAGATGAAATTATTTAGTATTTTTATGTTTCAAGTATAATATCTATATTATTTACATGGTTTTATTTTTATTTTGATTAAATGATATCCATTTTTTTTATATGGATTATGTTATGATGGGATGATATTTATAAAACCCATTTTATTCTTTTGTTTATGATGAATGATTTATGTTTATTTTGTGGCACACGTTAGAATGATTTCATTATGAGATGTTTGGGACCTATATCTCACTCCAATTCATTGGGCAATGATTTATATCTCAGGAGATAAACCTTTCTGGAATGACAAGTAAATCTGGTTCTGTAATATAGAGTTGGAATAACAAGTATACCCGGTTCCGTAATGAACTTCGTCCACTATGATGGTCTTGGCAGAAATGCCTTGGAAACTCTGGAAATAATATCTTGTACTTAATGGTTTTTCACAATTACATGTTTTATTCCAATTATATTTTATCATTATTGATGTTCCATTATGATATATGCCTTATGTACTGCCATGTTTTATGTCATTGCTCAAGATTTTGATGTTTAAACATTATGTTCATGTTTTTAAGTTCAAATGTATATGGCTTGTTTTATTTTCTCCAGGATTACCCTTACTGAGCATTTGATCTCACCCTTTATATGTTTTCCCCCAGGATACAAAGATAGGATTTATGTAAGAAAAAAAGTATAAGATCTGTATGGGAGGTGTTGAAGATATTTCACCATGATTAGAAGATTATGTTCCGATTTTCCAAAGACAATAAATATTATGGTCCTTGGGTGTCTGTTTTTTGTTATGTATTAAGTATAAAAAAAAATTAATGTAATGACCATGTACGTCAAGCTTGGGTCTCTATAGTTGGTATCAGATTGAAGGTTTAGTTAACCTTTGGAAACTAGGATGCGAAAACTTTAGTGAGATCCCTAGAGATATTTCTAAGGTATGTCTAGGGATGTCCCTATGGTTAAGTATAAGTATAGGTTACAGTCCTAGAATTATGATAACGATCATGAATAACCTAGGATTAAACATAAGATGTTAGATATTGAAAGTACTCTACTTGATTATGTTTTTTCAATAGTGTGATTTTGACTCTCATGCTATTCTTTTATGGTTTTAGACGATGGATGGAACTCGAAGGAACCGTGTCGTGTTGATCAATGTAATGGAGAATGAAGTGAATTTCCTCCTAAACAAACCAATGTTAAGGGAGATGGAGGGAAAAATATTGTTGCTATACTTACAAAATCTATAAATCATTCTGGACTTCCAAATGAGCAGAGAAGGGAACAACATTCTATTGAGTCCTTCATGAGGCAATGTCCGCATTCTTTCATTGGGTCTTATAATCCACTTATTGCTGAACAATGGATCAGTACCATTGAAAATATATTTTCCATACTCTATTTTTAGAACATGTAAAATTCAATTTGGATGATTATCATTTAGAAGGTGAAGCAAACTAGTGGTGGACTCTAATTAAGAATACAAGGCCCTAAGATAAAATTGAATCCATGGAATGGGATGAGTTCAAGAACTTGTTTTTCAATAAGTACTTCTCTCATATTCTTCAAACAAAGATGGAAAGGGAGTTCCATGAGCTTAAGAAAAAGGATTATGAATCTGTAGGTATATACGAGGTGAATCTTACAAGGCTTAAAAGGTATGAATATAGCTTTATCATCAAACCTGAAAGTAAAGTTGATCGATTCTTTAGTTTCTTAAAACCAAGTCTTCGAAGGGCATTAGCTATAAGAGACTTCGGTAGATGTGAAGAAATTGTGCATTGTGCTATCAAGGTAGAACTGGAATTTTGTGTTACATATCAATCTCATGGTTTTGACAAGAAAATAAATATGGAGTTCAAGGAAAAATCTAAAAACAATGGTGAAAAGAAGTAAAATGTTTCTTTATGCTCAAAGTGGGGAAAGAAGCATGGTGGAGATTGTCTTAAAGGTACTAGAAAATGTTTTCAGTGTGGAAAATAAGGTCATCGAGCAGCTGAGTGCCGAAGTAATGGGAAAAAGGTAGCTAATGATGTGAATAGAAAAAAGACTACAGAGAATTCACTACCAACACTTCAATGCAATAAGTACAAGTAAATGGGGAATTATTCTAACCAATGCCCTAATCCAAGGGTTAATGATGATCGACATCAACAACCTCTTAAGGAAATAGACAAAGAGAAGTCACATGCGATCACTATTGGAAATGTTGAGTATGGAAATGATGTGGTGGAATGATTAAGTTTTTATGTAACAGGATTCCAAAATAATGTTGTGGAATATCATTTATTATATTGTGGAATATTCTAATATTTATGTATTGGTTTATTGTGGTTTTCAATAATTTTATCATACTAGTAACCATGAAAAGTGATTGAAATATTTTTAGAAAGAATATGATATGCGAATAATGAAGGTATAAGGAGATAATGAGATGTTTGATAGTATTAATGAGTTCATGACTGATAAAAGGACAAAGTGACATAATGGTTTAAATATATATAAATTTTGGGATTTTGATATGTGGAAAGAGTTAACTTTTGACATCATTCATGTTTTCACTAAGGTTCTATGGTAATTAATGTTTCAAGAGAATACATTATTAAGGTATTCACATGTTTTCAATGTGACCAACAAGATATATCTTTTGATATATGGGGGATAAATGATGGTATTCACATGCTTGGTAGATGACCACTCTAGTAATCTTTTTCTTTATACTATGAGATTGGACAGAAGTATTTTGGATAAGACTAATGAATGTAATGGATGAAGTTGTACATCCGGTATTATTGTTTCAGGCTAGACATTTTTGATAGTATTTCTGAAATGTTATAATAGTATAGTTTTAGAAAAAAGGACAACCCTTAGGATGGGCGACAACCCGTAGGATGGGCGACAACCCGTTGCGTCGGACTAGGATGTGGGAATCGAACCTAGAAATGAAGTGTGACATGCCTTTATTACCTACCACTAGACTACAAGAAGTCCTTGGTTTATAGAAATTATTTTTATTTTATTAATTGGTATGATATATGAAGTATCAGTCCATTTTTGGAGCCATATACGATTAATACCACCATATATGGACTTATGTATATTTAAAAACTTTTTCTAAACTTTTTTTGAGATAAATAAAATGACCCATAATTCTATCACATGATTTACTAACACTTCATGAATGAAAAATTCAACATCATTTATTTAATATATGAAGTGGAAATTGTTCAAGGAACGACCAACAGTGAGATTGTACCAAAATCAAGTATGTATTTCTTCAAATTCAAATTCATCAAATTTAGGGAAAAGATCTTGAATATCAAAAATGTTGTCGTAATACCCTCAAATTTGATGAATCAGATGGTACCTTAGATCATAAAAAATTTATGGCTTTGTGATTTTTGGCTTTTTAGAGCCATGTTCTCTACCACTCTCCATCATAACTTGATGGTTATATTTCTCTTCCATATCCATGTTTTCACCTATGTTCTCCTATGTGGAAACCCGGTGACGAGTTAATTTGCGTAACCGTTACATTTCTTACATTACTTTTTAAAATTATGTTTTAGTATTCCTTTTTACGATGTGGGTTTTTATGAAAGAAACATTCAAGTAGTAAACGATTTAAAACCTCGACGAATTTCGAGGGGGAAATTCATTTTAAGGTGGGTAGAATGTAACACCCCGAGATTTTATGAGAAAATATTCCTTTTAATATCTTTTATGTCTTGTGTTATATTCTGCACCAAGATTATATTGCGCTATAGGAAACACCACATTATCTTGTAGTATATGCAACACTATTCTTGGATTGTATTGCACACAATATTAACCTTCCTCGATAGAGTGTGTTGTACGCAACACCGAGTTTCATTAAACAACGATATATTGTAATAAACTTGCCATTATGAATAGTATTAACTAAATTTTGAATTTCATTACATAATAATTCATATTAAACATATTCTATAACATGGTATGAGAGATAAATAAATTTTTCTGGTAAAATAATTATTTTAAAAAAATTAAATTTTGCGCCTTTTGATGGCGCACCCACTTTAAATATATTTTTTGACATGTTCATAAATTCAATTAGAAAAAATTAACTTATTTATTTCAATAAGGATAATAAAATTTACTTTGGATAAATTTTTTATATTTTTCTGTTAACTTTAATATTTTCATGAATAGTAAAAATACGATAAATTTTTCTTAAATACAAATTTTTTTCATCAAGATAATTTATATTGATAAATTATAAAATTTGATGGTTTAAAGTATAAATAGAATATATTTTTATCCTTTAATATAATTTAATTCATTATCATTAGTTTTACATTGAATGCATTGGTAAAAACATTTCAATCTTTGGCAATTTTTTAACTTTTAAAACCCATTTTCTTAAAAAACAAGATTAATTTTAAATTAATTACAGAAACTTTTGTGCTTTGAATTTTGAATAATTGATTTCATATTTTAATTAAGTGGGTTCAAATTATTTTAATAGGTTACTTTTATTTTTTTTACATTTTTAATAGTAACTACGGTAATTTTTATTTACTGCAGTTAAAGGTAAATCGGGTAATTAAGGGTCAGAATAGATTCATTTCATGGACTTTGGACCATAAAAAGGATGTAATTATTATTAAAACTAATGAAAGTGACAACATGTCACTCTCTTATATCTTATAAGTGTAATAATTTCAATTTAGCGATATGCTTCATTAAACTACAAAAATAAATAGTAACCATAAAGATAATAAAATATATATACATCATGTGGATTTATTTTTCATTTTTAGGTGTTAAATAATTATCATTAATGGTGACACAATTGTGCTGTAGAAATAATTTTATTATTTGAAATATTAAATAAATGGTTTTAAAAATATTAAAATAAATATTATATGAACTAATTAATGTGATCCACAGATTTTATAGATGAATAAGAAATGTTAGTAATCTATTAAATATTTTTTTGAATATATATTCTGTGTGGATTTAATTTAAATTCAAAAAAATTAATAGTGTCATTAATGACACTATTGATATTTTATAAAAATAACATATTATAAAAATTTGTAAAAATCATACAAATATTTATAAATTACAAATTAAAATTTATATGGTCTAAAATGTCATAAAGACTCCAATTATTTACAATAAACAACACCTAAGTAAGTATTTATAACCATTTAAAATTTATAACATTATTACCACCAATAAAATTAAATAGATTTAATAAGGATAAATAAAAATGATAAGGTTTAAAATAAAATAAAAACATGTCTAAATTTTATTAATTGATGATATTAAAACCCTATCTCATTACATCTTCTAAGGTGAGTCATTTTGGATGTTTTTATGTGGGGTTTGAGTTTATTATAAATTAATATTTTTGAAAGTTTCCTAAAGTGCCCCTCTCCTCTCTTATAAAAGGGCACCTCCTCCCTCTTCTCTTCACAACATTTTGAGCCTTAATGATCGTAAAAACCCTGTCCATTTAATTTCTCCACTTCCCTAGAAACATAATATAGGTCCTGATATTCTTCAAAGACAAACATTAGTGCCCTAAGAGGAGGTTTATAAGAGGCGCATCGAAGAAGATGTAATATCCTTTACCGATTCTTTCAAATTTATTTCTCCTTATACTTCCTCTTTTTTAGTTGTTTCATCATAAATTAAAAAACAAAGTATCACTCATATACTAATATGTTATTATAAATATGAAACAACCCTATTTCACTTTCTATCCATCCTACGGAAAACTAAACCACCGCGCATGCGTATATACAAAATAACGTCTCCAGGCCATGGTGTAATATGTTTTCCACCACCACCTTACATGGATGGGTATAATAGTGTAAATAATGACTATATATTATTATTAAAAAATGATACTAATTCTGAGATATTCTATCATCCACTCCAATTCCATTCAATAATTATGGGAATGATGTCATCGATCGTGCGTAAGTACGGATAACCGTCTCCACGACGTGATGAGATTCATTCTTCATGTTAACCATTAAAAAATGATTATAAAGTATATATATTGAATAATAATGAAATATGTGACATAATAATGAAAATGTATTTATGTATATATATATGTGTGTGTGTGTGTGTGTGTGTGTCATCTACTTACTTCAATTAAAGTCAATAAGGAAAGGAAAACATTGTTCATGAGTACGTACGGCCTATCGTCTCCATAAATGGTGTATTTCATTCATTTATCGATATATTATATTATAAATATATATAAATAATGTTTTACATTCTATAAGTAAGTAATCACGATCTAAGTAATAATATGAATAATTACAAGTCAAAACACAGATGATAAATGAAACAATTTTACCCAAAACACTACTTTAACATGGAATTGACAAATGATCGGGTAATATAAAGTCGTTAGTGAATATTATATGATACCATAAATATTATTATGGTTCTGTTACAATTTAAAAATATGTTTAAACCCACTAAACAGGAGTCTCAGACATATATAGATGAAATTAGACATAAGGTAAGGGATAATTTTTCCAATCTCGTTCTTATCCAAGATTATTTATTCGTAAGTATTTATAGGGGTTATACTTTTCATCAATGTCCATGTTTTTAGAATTTTTTTTTCATAAAATGATTACTATTCTTCTATGTTTTTTTAAGTCATTTTTACCCCTTTTCTGACTTTTACTATGATAAATGGAAGGAATATTTCTTTGGTTTACCATGCGATGTACTTTTTGACCTTTCCGGCAAAAGTACAAGGAGAATTTTTTTTTAACTTATATGACGTGAATGGATTTTTACGCTTTCATAATTCCATATTTCCATGAAGCTTCCTCTATAATATTTCATTGTCATTTTAAACCAAATCCTTTTCTTTTAAAATTGCAAGGCATTTTGAGAAAATAAAATGATTTTGAAGAAGAAATGATATTTTCCTCAAGAATTCATTTCAAGGGTTTTATCAAGACTATTTTCCATCTAAGATGACATTATTTAGTATGATTATGTTTCAAGTATAATGCCTATATTATTTACATGGTTTAATTTTTTTAATGATTAAATTATATCCATTTGTTTTATATAGATTATGTTATGATGGGATGAGGTTTATGAAATCCATTTTATTATTTGGGTTATGATGAATGATTTATGTTTATTTTGTAGCACAGGTAAGAATGATTTAATTATGAGATGGGTGGGAACTATATATCCCTATAATGCATTGGGTAATGATTTATATCTCATGAGATAGACATGGCTGGAATGACAAGTAAATCTGGTTCAGTAATACAGGGCTAGAATGGCAAGTATACCCAGTTCAATAAGGAACTTAGTCCACTATTATGGTCTTAGCAGAAATGCCTTGGATACTATGGAAATCATATCATGTGCCTAATGGTTTTCCAAAATTACATGTCTTATTCCCATTTTATTTTATCATGATTAATGTTCTATTATGATCTATGCCTTACATACAACCATGTTTTATTTCATTACTCAAGATTTTTATGTTTATAATTTATGTTCATGTTTTTAAGTTCAAATGTATATGGTTTGTTTTATTTTCTCTATGATTTCCCTTACTGCGCATTTGAGCTCACCCTTTATATGTTTTCTTTTCCCTATAATACAAAGAAAGGTTTTAGGTAAGAAAAAAAGTGGAAAATATTTTTGGGATATGTTTAAGATCTTTCACAATGATTAAAAGATTATGTTCCGAGTTTCCAAAGACCCTAAACTATTACGGTCCTTGGGTGTCTATTTTTGTTATGTATTAAGTATTCTACAAAAGTAATGTAATGACCATGTATGTCAAGCTTGGGTCTCTACAAATTGTATAAACTCAAACATTAAAAAATTAAAAAACCTCCCCTTCCCTAATCACTCAAAATATTACACCTCAATGTGATCGATATCCATTAATAATGGGGAAGAAGAAGTCCTTACAAAATGAATCAGAACAGAAGAGTGAAAAAGAAGAATAAAATAAATATCCTCTAGAATCTATCCTCCAACGATTTTCTCCTTTTATTCCAAAGAACTGATAAAAGTTTCCAAGGTATATTATTAAAATTTAATTGAAATTTAATTTTCTATCAAGTCTCAATATTTCAATACATTTGGACACAAGTAGAGATATTTTTTCTTTAATTACTCATGAAAACCTTCTATATCTCAGGAGAATCCTCAACTTCTTCTAATTTAGTAAATTCAATGACATCCTCAATGTGATAATTTTTCCATTAAATTTATTTTTCTAATTATTCTTCAAGTCCTATTTACATAAATGCTGAAATCACCTCATTCAGAGGTATTTAGGCTGAGATATGCATCATTTATTAATGGGGGTTCCATTTTTTCGGCTAGAAAATGTTTTCAAATTGATTGATTTTTATGCCCCTATAGATTTTAAATTAGCTCATGGTTCAGAAGAGAACTTTATAGCCCCAAACAAAGGAAGATTAAAAAATAATCAATCCAATTTTACAAAAATTTTAAATTTTATTCATGAAATTTTATTGTGATAGAAAACTATTAAATTTCTAGAGTTATGCAATTTTTACATTTTAGCTCGAAACTCACTGAAAATCCAAAAATGATGAAAATATTATCAAATTATTAAATTGAATGGGATTAAATAATTTGAAAAATATCAAAATGATGAATATATTATCTCTATAATTTACCCCACACATTGACATGGACACCAAGGTAAGTAAGGATCAAAATAAAATCAAATAAAATTCAAAACACATGTCCATGAGATTATATAATTTGAAAAAAAGAAATAAAAGATATCACAAATCCTCAAAAACAATCATTTTCTGTTCTTAAATAGCATAATTTATTATATTTTCTCTTTACTTGTCCTCCCATGCACACAAGACACCTACCACGTATGAATGTTTTCTCTAATGTCACAAATTTCAATCTTCAACATGGTTTTTTTCTCAACCAACCCCATGCTAGAGTCACCATAGCATTGATAAATTCCAAATTATCCATCATATATGATTCATCGAAATGTTTTTATCATGATAAAATTTTAGGGGTATTCTATGACTTTTGTGGGTAGGATTTATATGTCCCAAATTCTAAGGCTAAATGAGGATGTATATCTCTTCTTTTTAAAGAAAAAATTACATGATTCCAATTTTCACTCAAGTATGGTCTCCTCCTCACTCCCCTATGTAGAAAGTAATGTCTTTTTAAATTTGAAAATCTCATGGACATCCCACACCATAATTATTTCAAAAAAAATCAAACTTTTCAAATATAATTTTTTTAAATCTCCCGATAGGTATAACTTTATTTTTTATTTAGAAGCTTTAGAAAGACACAACTTATTTTATCTTGATATATTCTAAAGGGAATTTTTTTCAAAATAAATATTTTTTTAGTGAAAAAATCATCTCTTGAGCATTTTCTTTTCCACCCATTGTATCACTAAATGGGGTATTACAACAAATGATAACTTCCCCCACACATAAGTTCAAATAGATCATACAATTTCTCATCAAAATAAAGATGGATAGAGAAAATTATCTTATAATTTGGAAAACATGAGATGATTTTCATGAATTATAAGGAATAAAAGGATTAAATTTACAAGTAGGGATAATATAAAAAGGTTTATTTTGAAATTGGGGCTTTAAGATATAATAAATTCCTAAATAATTTAAAATATATGTACCTAAAGACCTCACAATTTTGACAGAAATAAATAAAATTTGTGTTAAAGAAAAAATGTTATGGTTCTATTAATAAGTGAGGTGGATGTAAATTGTGTGAAAAAAAAGTGTTCAGAGGCCTCATGGGAATGTTATTTCTACGATAAAGACTATGAGATGTGTCACGAGGTTCAAAAATCATAGGAATTTTAAAAAAATTACCAAATATTTGAACATGTAACAAATTCATTTTCAAAATTCATTTAAGCTCATTTTAATATAATAAATTGGTAAAACTAATTAAATTGGTTAAACAAATGAAATTGGTTTCAAAATGGAAGATATAATTATTTGAGTTATGAAGTTTCCATAACACAAAAAAAATGAAAAAGAAACACATAAAAATTTGATGAACAGGCATTTTTTTGAAGAAAATGAAAGAGAGAAATTTAAAAATCCTAAACTATAAAGGTTTTCTCCCCACAATTAAATGATTTATTTTCCATAAGGAATTAAATTATATTTTACCATGTAATCATATTTTATATTAAATTACAATAACTATGTAATTGTTAATGGGAGGTACAAACATAATTATTGGTAGTGCAATGTTGAGTTAATATCTTAATTGTTGATCTCAAAAAAACTAAAAGAAAACGTGATAAGATATCATATGAAATTTATTAAAATAAAATAAAAAAGAAAAATATAATTATAATCTAAGATAGATCTTGGTTTAATACCCCCATGTGGGCCTTAGATTTTGATTACATTTAAATGGGCAGTTCTAGTTGGTTATCCTCAATCTGATGGTGGGTGGTGTTTTTTTCACATTAACGACAAAAAATTAACCTTTTAGCATTAGATTATTCATTGTTGTTGAGCTATACATGGATAGATTATATCATATCCACCACCATAATAATGAGATACAAATTTCATAGTGGAGGTGGGAAAAATAATGAGTCATCTTCTTTATTGGTTTCCACTTGCACAACTTAGTCTTCATTATCTAGTTCTTTCTCATAGTATGGTAAATCCATGGAATTATCAACGGGAATGTAAGGGTCTAATTCTATTTGAACAAAATTAAATAATTAAGAATCCATAAAAAATTCATCCCCCTCAATGTTATCATCTAATGTCTTTGTTTTATCTAGAAAACCCACTTTGATCTCCTCATGTACATCCTCTAATAAATTTTTGAAAAAGTTTTGTGAGATCCCGATGTTCCTCTTCATATGCATCTTGTTTTTATTATTCTTCATTCTCTATGGCAATAAAAGTATTTTCAAAATATGAAAATTTAAAATAAGGGGTGGTATTACTCCATTAATCATCGATAAAATCAGAAATAAAAAAATTTAAATATATATTATCTCCCTTAAGTGGTTTGACATAAATTGATTCTTCAGTGTAATGTTCCTCGTTGAGTAGAGTTTTAGTAGATAGAGGTTAGAAATCAGGCTCCTTTCTTTGAAAGATGATTGGGGAAATAACTTGCACCATTGGTTTTTATTCTAGTTCAGGTTGAGGTCCCTCATCAAATGGAACTTCCAAATTATAATTTAGTCTTTCATAATAAGTTTTGAATTCATTAACAATGTTCAAAAGTTATTTAAAAGTGAGACCTATAACATGGAAATTCAAAATTTTCTTGGACAAAATAGTGAGTTTATCAACCTTTTTAAGAGTGACACCTCATCATTATCTAAAATTTTTTCCTACACCCATGATTAATAAATCCAAGTGGAATAATTCTAGTTAACATACATTATTTTAAAGATGCTTTTGTTTTTAAAATCATTGTAGAGAAAATTATTTATTAAATCTGAGAATTATATTGTTTCCACTTGCTCCATATAAATAAAACTAAGCTTTGACATGTTACTCTCATGGGGTGATTAAAAACATTTATTTATTATGTTAAAAATAAAGTGATGTGGTAAAAATATGTAATATTTTGAGATTAATAAACAATAATAATGTTTTCACCTTTAAAATGATTTTAAAAAATATCCTTTTTTTTGATTTTTTTTATTTTAAAAAGAAATGAAAACAACTAATAAAAATAAATCAATTAAGAAAAAGGATGATTTTTTAAAAAAAAATCCATTGATTAAAAACTATTATATGAGGAAGGGGATTAGGTCTGGGTTAGTTTTACTATTATAATGATATCCTAGTTATAATTTTTCCAATACGCTTCTACTAAACCAATTAATGTTATATTCCATGATCACTTCCTCTCAATCCCTTGGTAAAATAGTGATGGTGAGAGTAAACCTTAAAAAGATATTAGATAAGTCTACTTTTCTTACTATGTGTGAGAGATTTCTAGAGAATACACTCATTTAAGATATGAAATACTTAATGAGGTCTTATTTATACCAACTAATAAAAATAAACACTACCCCTCCCACACATACGGAAGATCACCGATTAGTTAACCACTAAACCAGGATCTATTTCATCCTTTATAAATTATAACCTTGAAATGGGAGAAAAATGAGCTTTGACCAAAGAAATAATATAATCATAATCTAAAAATAAATACAATCATAAATGATAATAAAAAACACTGTTATAAATGGAAATCAACTTCATATAATAGATAAATAATTTTATACAATTTAGTGTATAAACTCAATCATTATAAATGGGAAAACATCCCCTTATCAAATTAATAAAAAGACTAAACCTCCATTTGAATGGTATCCATGAATAATGTGGAAGAATAATTCATGTTGAAACTAATAAGAATAAACTAATTGAAAAGAAAAAATAGAAGACTTCTCTTATAGAATATGTCATCCATAATATTTCACATGTTCTTCCAACAAATTTTCTAAAAATCAACGAGTTCTCTTCTTAAAAATTATTTTAAATTGGGTTATATATAAACCATAAAAATTTCAATGCATTTAGATACATTTATAGATTGTTATTATTAAATTACATAGTAACACTTTATATAGACAAGGATACTCTTTATCTTCTTCAACTTTGGCACATCCAATGGATGCCTTAATGAGATTATTTCTCCATTAATTTCTTTTTTTGCACATGATTATTATAGTAATATTTATAATCAAGATAAAATCACCTTATTTTAATGAATTATGGCCGAGTAATGCTGCATTTATTGAGGTAGGTTCTATTATATCATCCAGAAAATGTTTTCAATTTGATTGATTTTTCTGGGCCTATGGGTATCAAAGTAGAACTGGGTTGAGAAAATGAGTTTGCAACCCATTAAAAAAGGAGACCTAAAAATTAATCACTCCAATTTTATCAAAGTTTTAAATTTTATACTGGAAATACAAAAGTGATAGAAAAATAGAAAAATTCCAAAATTAAGAAATTTTAACATTTTACCTCAAAACTCATAAAAAATCCAAAAATGATGAAAATTAGCTAATGTTGTTAAATTTTAATGGATTAAATCATTAAAAACATATGAAAATGATGCCATTATTATCTATATCATTAATATCTCTAACATCATAAATTATAAAATTTTATTTATTAGAATTATTTACTATCTTTATATTAATACATATATTATTATATATTATCCACTTATATCATTTCAGTAGCCATTTATTATCAATTTTCTATTAAAGTCAACATTTAGGGTGTTAATTGCTTCACCTTTCATAGATATTTTTTTGTTAAGAAGTTATTTCCCATTAAAATTGATAATAAGTTTTGTAAAACCTTGATACTTTAATGAAATATTACTTTTAAAATAATGTTATTTGTTTAATATATTGCATTACACAGAAAATAAATTTTAAACGAACCGCATATTGTTATTAAAATATTATGTGTCTGTGATCACCTATCTGTTGGATTAGAAGATATGAATAATAATTAATTAATTATGGAAAATATATGTTATATATATTTATAAAATTCATTCATTATCTTTCAAATTATTATTAATAAAAAAAATTTAAAATAAAACAGATGTATTTATGATTTCTTATGCGCACAATTTATTTTTATATCTAAAATTAAATTAATAATTATTAGTAAATTATTTTAATGAAATTTACATATTTTTTAATTTTTCAAATTCTTTCAATATTAAAAAAATTATTTTTTTATAAGATCAGAATAAATCTAGCTTTATGCTTAAAAATGTATTTTTCTCAAAAAAAATGGTTTTCATCACATATTGTATGTTTATTTTAAAATTAATTTATACTAATTTTACGTATTAAATTTGATAAAATAGAATCTATATTTCGAATTAGAATTTTCAAATTTTGTAAATAGGTATTTTTTGATAAAAATGATTAGTAATCGCAATAAAATTTATCAACACGATAAATGGTAAATCGAGTTAATCTAGATTAATCCTAATTGATAAGGTCGTAATTATTCATCAATGTTATTATTTTATGAATTAAATTAGACCCATATCACTTTAGGATATAAATTAAGTTTTTTAATGGTAACTTTTCAATGAAAATGGATTAAATAATATTTAAATCAATGAAAGTTTCAAAATGTCACTTTTCTTTGTTTTTGATATCTCTTACATGTCCAAAAATGGAATAAAGTAAGCTATGAATGAATATAAGTTTCTATTTTGAGTTTTAAAAAATATTTTTCATAATAATTTCTATTTTAATTTTCAACAATTATATAATGTCCTTAATTTCTCAAATAATACTGATGTAGAATTTTTCCATTTAATAAAAAAATATAATAATTGATTTTTAAAATATTAAATGTTATGTAGTTTGAATGGTCTAATGTGACCCACTAATCTTATAAATCTATAATAAATATTAGTGATGTTTGGAATCATTATATTTAAAATCATTATTTTTATTTATGTATTTAATGTTAAATTAAATGAATAGTTTCAAAATTTATAATAGTTATATTTTATCAAAATGATATTTTCTTAAATTATTTTCAAAAATAGTAATCCTAATGTAAGATAAAATGTATATGATATGGTCTTATTTTTCAAATTTTTCCATTTATGGGCCAATTTTCACCTTACTTGTAAAAATTATAACCATTAAAATTAAAAAATATGTTACTGTAGTTAAAATTAAAATTGATTAACTAGGGGTTGATAAAAATGAAGAGGTTTAAGAATAACCCCAAAATTTATCTAAATTATATTTTTTTCATAGTATTACAACCCTATGAAACGTTTTCTTCAAATACCTGTCTATTGTGGGTCATTTTTCTTGATACTTAGTTTATTATATTTTAATATTTTTAAATATTTCAGAAGTGTCTATCACCTCAATAAAAAGGGTACCTATTAGATCATTTATTCACCCCACTTTGATTCTTCTATATCAAAAAAAAAGTCTTCCAATTTATCTTATAAACATACCTATCGACATTATATATTATATGGGATTCCTAAAGACCAACCCCAGATCCCTTTATAGGAGATCTAACAGAGTCATTTTAAAGAAGAGGTAATATTCTTTGCTGATCAACTTCTTTTATACTATTATTTAAATAATATAAAAAATATATTATTTATCATTAAAAAATATTTGTATATCTCAATTTTTTAAACTATGATTATTATTATAAATACACTATTATAAACCCTGTTTGTCATCAAATGAGAAGTTAAAGTACCTTTCATGCGTATGTATGACTTAGCATCTCCACATAGAAATACAATTCATTTTCCATCGCCATATTTTATAGATGTATATTAGGATAGGATTAATATTTATATATGATATCTATGACATAATTATACTTATGGAATTATAGTATCACATCTACCTACCTGCCATCAAAACCCTTGAGAAATGACAACATCATTTTTACATACATGTTAACTACCACCTCCATGAAGTGATGCGATTCATTTTTAATTTATATTTTACATGGATGGTAAAGAAGAAGAATTTGAAAAATATATGTTAAATATTATATAAAACTTATTATATAAAGGTGAATTAATATTTAACATTATTTCATTCTATTTGTCAAAAAATGAATATAGTGTGCATGTGTATGTATGGACTACCATCTCGATGAATGATTAAATTCATTTTATTATCTATAAAGTTTATGGGAGAATATATTTATAATGAATATATATTATATTTATATCATGATTAATATTCTGGAGATTATTAATCCAAGATAAATGTATAAGGACCAGAACCACTGAACTGAAATACTCATGATAAATGAAATAGTTAACACCTATAAATAGAGATTTTAATAAAGAATTAGAGATCAAAGGGGGTTTTTAGGTGTTATAAATGAAGCATATACGATATTATAAGAATTAAATTGACAATTTTATAGAATTATAACAAATTAAAATTTATTATATAGGTTTTTAGTGTTCTTTCAATGTGAAGCAAGTGTGAGGTAAGGGTATTATTTCACAATCTCATCAATATTAACAATTATTAATGTTTAAGTATTTGATAGGGAATCTTTTTTTAAATATATATAATTTTTTAAAAAAATTATTTAATTACTGGTTTTAATATCCAACTATGATTTTTTGTAGTTATTTTTACCCATTTTTTAATTTTTAAAAAATATTTTGAAAAGAATGTTTTTGTTCATTTTACAAACAAGTTAAATTGTGACTTTTCTAAAGAAAAAATGTATGAAAGAAATGTTTTTTTACTTATATAGTCTGAATGTATTTTACCACTATTATGAATAATCTTTTATTTTTAAATTACTCTACATTTTTACAAGGTTTTTTTCAAAGAAAATTTTTCCCATTTATAATTTTACAGATTTTAAAGGAAGTGATTTCAAAATGGAAAGGTTATTTTCCGCACGAATTATTCAAAATGATCATTCCAAATATTTTTCCATATATGATCTAATATTATTATGTTACATATGATTTATTATAGATATTATTGAAGTATACCATCCATATTATTTGTCTAGATGTTTTATGTTTATGAAAACTATTTCTTTTCCCTGAGTTAAGCTGAGCGAAAATGATGAAATGTTTATGAAACAAATTTCTTATGTGTGTATTTATATAATGAATTATTTATTTTCTTATGGTACACATAAGTATTATTTTAATTATGTTATTTGTGGGACCTATATCTCCCTCCAATTCATTGGGTAATGATTAATTTCTCATGTGATAAATAGGGTTGGAATGGGGAGTGATCCCTGTTTTAGAAATAGACTATGTCCACTATGATAGTCTTGGTAGTGAACCTTCTCTACTAAGATGGTTTGGAGAGTGAACCCATTCCAATATGATAGCCTTATAAATGAACCATTACTACAAAGGTAATGATTTTTTATACTTATATGTATTCCACAATTCCATGTCTTATGCTAATATTATGTTCTCATGGATTTTATTTTTTGATTCTTTTATGATTCATGTATTATAAACAACCATGATTTATTCCATTACTCATGATATTGATATATAATATATAAGGCATGTTTTTTAAATTCTAATCTCACATTCTCAAACCATTTTCTCAAATTAGTATTATATGATCATTGATATCTCCATTTTTTACCCTTACTGAGCATCAGATATCACCCTTTCTTATGTTTCCTTTCACCAAGTTATGAAGAATGGTGTTAAGTGTTATATGTCTAAAAAGGTTATATATATGTTGAAATATGTGAGAGATAATATAGTTATTTTATGAAATAGTATTTTATGTTTAAAAGTTGTCAAAGATAGTAGACCTATTTTTTTTGCATGGATCGGAATGTTATAGAATAAAAATCAAACTATTAAGATTTAATATCTTAATATGAGATATTTGGATCACTATAGTTTGTATCAGACTAGGGTTTAGTTTACCTTTATAAAATAGTATAAGATTAATTTTTTAATAAACATTGGTATAAGTATAATTATAGAATATAATAGTAAATTTTTTATAATAATCATAAAGTACTTAGGTTAAATCTAATGTTCCATATAAGAAGGTGTAATTATTTTGACATCCCAGAAATGATTTTTCATGATTATGTGGTTTCCTCCCATGATTATAGTTTTCACGCTATTTTTTTCCTTTTAGTAAATGGATAGAACCCAAAGGAAATGTTTTGAAACTAAATGTGAAGGAAAATTCAGTTATTGTTCTCCTCAAAAACCAAATTTTATGGTTGTTTCAATGAAAAATATTGTTCTTATGCTCACTCAACTTTCTCAATATATGAATTAGGATAATATTCTTAACAATCAAATAAGGGAACAAATATTTTTTACACTCCATCATGAGGAAACATCCACCTTCTTTTAGTGGGTACATTGATCCACTATTCATCAAGAAATGGATCGGTACTATTGAAAATATATTTAACATTCTTTAGTGTTTGAGACAGGAGGAAGTTATTTCTGCTTTTTATCATTTATAAGAAGAAGCATATCAGTGGTTTAATAATATTAAAAACATTATAGAATAAGAGTAAATGGAATCTATATAGTGGGATGAATTTAAAGTCATATTTCTCAAAAATTACAACACACACATTCATCATATAAAAACGATGAAATAATTTTTTGAGTTAAAGTAGAAGAATTAGGAGTCTGTTAGTAATTTTGAGGAAAATTTCACATTAATTTTGCGGAATGATTATGGAATTTTAATATAACCATAAATTAATGTTGATCAATTATTTAATGTATTAAAATCATGTTTATAAAGGGATGTATCCATAAGGTACATCAATAGCTATGAATATATTGTTCAATATTATATTAGCATGGATATTGAGATTGGAGTTACCCACCAATCTCATTTTTTTGACATGTAAAGAAAAATAGAATTAAGTGGAGATTCTAAGAACCATAGAGATTAGAAGAAGAGCCTTCCATTATACTCGAAGTTTGGAAGGAATCATGGGAGAATTATATTAATGTAACTAGTAAATTTTTTAAGTGTGTAAATGAAAGTCATTGTGAAATATATTTCTAATGTGATAGAAACAAATTATCTAATAATGTAAATAGATAGAAAAATTTATAGAATTCACCACAGAAACTCTAGTGTTTTAAAATCTAACAAGTATGGGAATTAAAAATAACCATTCACAAATATTTAAGTTAATGATGTAGATTGACATCAACAAACTATCAAAAACATAGATAATGGGAAATCTCATGTGATCATTATTTCTGATGTGGGGTATGATAATGATGTGGTGGAAATTACACTTACCATCCTCTATAAAACACATATTTTCTTATTTGATTCTATATCTACCCACTATTTTATATCTAAAGGATTTTCTAATGTTATCACAATAACACCACAAAAATTAGATGTTGCGTTATCAGTAAAAACCATGAATGGTATAATGATCTCATCCCAAGTCTATGATTCATCTCTAGTTGATGATTGTGGGAATACGTTTTCAGGAAATACATTCATTCTTCCTGTTGTTTATTTGAATTTTATTTTTGAAATGGCTTATATTTATTTCTATAAACCCCACATCAATTGTTGAGGAAGGAAAGTTACACTTATATTTCAAACCATCCTATGATTGTCTACAAATTTAATGATAAAAATAAACTTCCAATGGAAATTCCATCCATCATATGGGTCATGATTCATATTCAAAATGGGTGTTTATCTCGTATGGTTAAAGAGAAACTCAAAATTGGAGATATTATAATTTTTTGGTAGTTTCATGTTATTTCATTAAATATTAAAGTTGAGTTTTCAATAGAACTCAAACCCGGTGTTTCACCTATTTCCAAGACTCTATATAGAATTTCCATAATTGAGTTTTAACATTTGAAGAAGAAACTCCATGAGAATATTAACAAGGGACTCATTTAGAAAATTATGTCACATTGGGGTGAACCTATTCTATTTATTAAGAATAAATATGGATCTATGTGACTTTTTATTGATTATCACGAACATAACAAGACCAAAACAAATGAAATGAATCTTCTACCACATATTGATGACTTGTTTGAAAAAATGTGAGGAAATAAATACCTTTAAAACATTTATATTCATTCTCTATATAGTATATTATGTGTAATGAAGGTGGATGTGACCAATATAAAATTACATAAAAAGTATAGACATTTTTATTTTATAGTGATGACAGTTGGTATTATTAATACCTCGCTATCTTTGTGGATTTAATGAATAGATTCTTTAGAGATTTACTTGATCATTTGTTGGTAGTATTTATAGATAATATTCTTATTTATTAAAATATTAAATATGATCTTCAATATCAATTTATAATTACACTAAAGACCCTGAGAAATGATAGGATTTAAGAAAAAATTAACACGTGTGAAATTTGGATTCAAAAAGTTTTATTCTTGGGTAATACAATCTTAATTGAGGGTATATCTGTAGAACCATCAAATATATAATTTATTGAAATTTATTCTAGAACAACCAATATGACTAAGATCTAGAGTTTTATTAGATTAAATAGATATTTTAAATGTTTTTTAGAGATTTTTTCATGACTATAAATTACACTCAACATGCTATCTAAAAAGGGATTCTTTTTTATTTGGATAGACAAAATTGATGAATGTTTTGAGTAACTAAAGATAATCTTATTAAGATCATTTTTTCTTACCATACCCTCAGTAAAGAAGGTGATATAATCTGTAGTGATGCATCCTATAAGGGATTGGGATGTGTCCTCAATCAAACTGATATCGTTATTTCTTATGCCTTATGATACTTGAAGGTCCATGAGAAAAACTTTGCAACTCCATATTTAGATTTGGATATGGTAATTTTTGAATTAAATATATGGAGTAAATTACTATATAAATAAATGTGTGACTTATATAGTAATCACAAAATTCTAATGTATATTTTATCTCTAAATGAGCTGAACAAGAAAAAAATAACATGGTTCAGTCGATTAATGATTATAACTACTCAACAAATAACCACACTGGAAAAGTGAACAAGTTGAAAAAATAAATTGGTTAGAAAGGATGATGATATATTATCTATGATGATGATCACAAAAGATTCTACATTTCGATACTTCCAAAGGATAGATATTGAAATATAAAAGTAGGGTGAGAAATATTATCTTTATCAAATGGGTGATCAACCATATATCCAAGTGAATATTAAAGAGGCATAAAAAGAGTATGTATTTCTAAAAAAGAAGGTGATAATTGTTCCTAAGTTTAACCTTGAAAATGATGGAAAATTAATTATCCAGAATCATGAATGTGCCCCTTCAGCACTATATTTGAAGAAGGATATGATTGATTAATCTCATTGTTCTTCATTCTCTATTCATGCCATATGTGCGGAGATATATAAATATTTGTAAGAGGACCTCTATTGGTATTGATTAAATAGATATATTTTAGGGTTTATATCTTGTTATTTGGTATATATGCAAATTAAGGATGAGTGATAAAAATATAAGGAGATGTGACAACCATTTCCCATGAAATAATGTAAATGGGAAAACATCATCACAAAATTATTCAGCGGGGTCCCAAAAACATGTAAAGTAAATAATATTATTTGGGTTATAGTTGATCGCCTTATTAAGTTAACACACTTCATATACACTAGATAATATTTCTCTCTTGATAAACTTACTCAGTTATACATTAAGGTAGTGGTAAAATTTCTTGGTGTATCACTATCAATTGTATCTAATAGGAATATGAGGTTTGTCTTGAAGTTTTGTAGAATTATTTACCTGGATCTAGATACAGAGCTATGTTTTATAACTGCTTATCATCCCCAGATAGTGGTTTGGTTTGTGAGGAATTATCAAATTCTATAATAAATGTTTTTATCTTTTTCAATGAATTTCAAAGGTGTTTGGGATCAACACATTCCTTTGAAATAATTTTGTCTCAATAATAGCTTTCACTCCAGTATTTAGACGGCTCCTTATGAATCCATCTATATAAGTACATGTATAAATCCAACATATATGAATGAATTTTGATAAATAAATCAATCAAGACTTGATCTTGTCAAGGAAATGATAGATAATGTTAGATCCATTATATAGAATATAAAAGCATGTGAAAGTGGACAAAATAGTTGTGCTTACAATCATTAGAAATATCTGGAGTTTTAAGTTGGTGATAAGTTATTCCTATGAATATATCATAGGAAGGGGGTGATGAGATTTTATCAGAAGTTAAATATAATCCCTTGGTTTATTGGTCGGTTAAAATTTATTGATCATCTTAGGATGGTAGCTTATTGATTGGCACTTCCGCATAATCCCCCTCATGTTCATTATGTGTTCCAAATATCTCTCGTGAGAATGTATATACCTAATATTTCACATGTAATTAACTGAAGGGTCATACCACTGGAGAATAATATTTATTAGAAATAAAAACTAGTAGATATTATGTATTTTAATGATAAACTACAATGAAACAGGACCACTCACCATGTCAAATTTTTGTGGTGAACCCACTATTTTGAGGATGTTATGTTGGAACTTGACGATATGATGAGGAAGAAGTATCCTCATATATTTGTATCTGAGAGATGAATTTCAAGGGAGAAATTAATTTTAAGGGGGGTTATTATCTAACAATAATATATTTTTATGAAATATTTCTCTTTAAATAATTTGATTTCTTTTATAGCTTGTGTTACACACAATATCAAATTGAAAAAAACAAAAATACATTATTAAAATATAATATGAAAATAATCACATCGCTATTGGTTTGGTGGGTATAAAATATAGTAAATAAATTAAGAAAAATATATGTACTACACATTTATAAAATTAATTGGTTAGTTATCAAATTATTATAACTAAATAAATTATTTTTAAATAAAGTTGAGGTTTTTTATATTTTTTACATAGGTAATGTATTTTTATATTAATAAATAAAATGAAATATTATTGGTAAACTATTATAATAAAATGTATATATTATTTAATTGTTAAAAATTTTTAAACTTGCACAAAATATTTTTCTTGGTATATCATAAGAATAAATCTACTTTTATGCTTCAAATGTGTTTTTTTATAAAAAAGTGGGTTTCATCTCGTGTTTGACACCTATTTTAAAATTATATTCCATCAATTATTGAAATATAAATTGATAAAATGGATTCCATATTTTGAATTAAGAGTTTATAATTTGTTGAATAACAACCGTGGTAAAATTTAACACATCGATAAAGAATAAAATAGGATAATCTTGATTAAAAATAACTGATAAGGCCATAATTATTAACCACATTTTTTTAATTTAATTCTAAAAATAACACCTTATAATAGAATTTAGTTGTTTAATGGAAAATGTTCCATTAAAATTACTAATATATTATTTAAATCAAATACAGTTACAAAATGAAACTTTCGTTGTTTTTAAAATATATTCTGTATCCATATTGAGAAATAAGAAAGTTATTAATGAATATAAGTTTATATTTTGAGATTCAAAAAATTATTTTCAAAATATAAAATTATTTTAAATTTTTAGTAATTATATAGTAACCATAATTTCTTATTCAACATAGATGTGGTATTTTTCCTTTTAAAAAATATAATCAATGACAATATAAGTAATTTTTCATCACCATAAGT
This sequence comes from Viscum album, assembly GCA_963277665.1. Classification (NCBI taxonomy): domain Eukaryota; kingdom Viridiplantae; phylum Streptophyta; class Magnoliopsida; order Santalales; family Viscaceae; genus Viscum; species Viscum album. The sequence continues at coordinate 1,232,493,639 of OY728137.1, read as the reverse complement.
AATTTTTCATCACCATTATTTATGAATGGGTATAATGATGATTTTAATGTTTATAGATAATATTTATGTTATAAATATACTTATGTAATTAAAATATCCCATATACCAACTTACCATCCTATCCTTTAGGAAATTATTACATTGTTTGTGCGTACATGTTGACAACCACCTCCATGGAGTAATGTGTAGTACCCTTGGTTTTGGGTAATTAACCCTTTAATTTTGTATTTTAAGTATATAAAGTTATTGGGGTTATGTTTAAGGATTTTTGGAGTGGTTTTTCGAATTTGGTTTAGAATTTTTTGAAGGTTCTTGTTTTTAGAATAGTTAGTAGAAACTGTGCAACATAAACAATGGGCTTAGTGTAGTTATATGGTTAGGCACATAATTTGGAAACATTGTGCAGCCACCCTGGAGAAACTATGCTTTGTCAGATAAAGGGTTTTATCATGGTTGTAACATGGTTTTTTACCATGTGATCCATCCAAGTAAGGGGATTTTGTAGCTAGTGTCTAACATGAGATTAGCTCATGGTTTTCCGAACCATGTTCACTAACTGTGCACTGTTAAAAACAAGATCTGAGAATTTTGGATCTCATTAATTTTACCACCTTAATGACTTTATTTTTCCTAAACGTGACCCTAAATCAAATTAAAATACACCCAAAGGTTATACATACCCTTAAACTTGATCCAAGAGTGATCCATTGTTGAATCTTTGTGTGTTGGAGGATGTATTCCTTAGTATTTACCTGTTCTTAGTGGTTTTCCTTAGCATTCTTCTTCTTAACTCTCTTGAAATATTGGATATACTCTATGGGGGGATATATCCATGTATTTTATTCTAATAATTAAGATAAATGGGTTTTTATGGTAGGTAATAAGATCTATGGTGGGTTTTCAGTGTTTCAAGATGGGTTGTTAAAGAATTTGTTTCATTATTTGTTTTCACCTATTTTTGTGAGGTAGGTGGCTTCACAATAGAATCCAATTATTATAAATTGATGTTTGAATTTAAAATTTATTTAATTTATTGAATTTATTTGGGGAATTGATGTTTAAATCTTGATATAAACCCTCTTCAGTGATAGGAAAATTGTGGGAATTGGTTGTTTTGTGGAATGTGAAAATTATTACATGATTTTAAAATGATTGTTTTAACTTTTTTTGTTTCGATTTATGAAAATGTTTTATAAAAATGTTTTTAAAAAAATTATTTTTTATTTAAATAGTTTTATACAATTGGTTTCACGTGGTATTTAGAATAAATGGTTAGAGTGTGCTAATTTGTGTTGATTTTACCCAATGGAAGGGGTGTGAGACATTCGGGCACTTGGTATATGGTTACCTTGTGAAGACTTGGTAGATAAATGAGAGACCACTAATGAGTATAAAACTATCACCAGGTCATGCCTATATGGTTTTGTTGAATATAATCTGATATTATAAATGGATTTAAAAATGATTTTGAAGACTTGTTTCTACAATTACCATGGAAAACTAATTTATTCATAAATTGTCTTGGTTTTTTATATATAATTTTCTTATTTATAATATATTAATTATTTTGTATAAATGTGATAACATGTTCTATCATAGTTGGATGAGTAGGGATGTCATTGGGGAAATCCTACTGAGTTTTATACTCACCCCCACTTGGTAACTTCTGTTCATTTTTAGAAGTTTTATATCGGGACTCATGAAAAGGAAAGTAATCCCAATTATTTACTGATGCATCCTGATACCATGGGAATGGTTAATTGAGTTGGATATTGGATCTTTTTTGAGTTTTTGTGTGTATTTTTTGGTTTCCTTGGGTTATTGGTCTTAATTTTAACTGTTTAATCTCATATAGTTCATGGTTGTGGTTTGGTTTTATTATTAGTTGGTATTACATGGAGTTGAATTACATTTTTCAAATTCATCATATAGTGTATTTTTTGTTTTTCTATTCATGGGTTGTTTGTTTTTTTTTTTAAATGATAATATTACCCCAATTATTTATGAATATTTAGTCATTATTCCCAACCATTGGTGTCTTGGGGATGTCACCTAAGGGATATTAATGTCCTACTTCCTTTTCAATCCAATGTGGAGGTGTATGATGTTACATGATATGATTAATTTTTTATTTATATTTTATTTGGATGTAAATGAGGCATAATTTTCTGAATATATATGATATTTATGTTATAATACTTATCTTATGAAGGTTAATAAATATTTACACTTATTTTCTTCCTTCTGTAAAAAAAATAAAACAATATTCACGTGTACTTAAGGTATACCATTTTCATGAATGGTGTAATTCATTTTTCTATCAAAAAAAATTATGGATGTATATAAATATTTATATAATGAATATATATTTTATTTATATCATTATTAAAATTCTAGAGATAATTAAACCAAAACAAATGTACATGGACCAGAACTATTGAATTGAAATACTCATGATAAATGAAATAGTTTACACCATGAAATAATGATTTTAATAATGAATCATTGATAAAAGGGGGAGTTTAGTGTTTTAAAGGGATAATTTGTGATATTTTAATTATTAAAATGACATTGGTAGAGACTATTAATACATTTAAATTTATTATATAGGAGGTTAGAGATACTTCAAAACAAGGTGAACTTGAGGTAAGGTCTTTATTTCACAATCTCATCAATATTGGGGTTTGATTATATTTAGGTATCATTTATGAAATATTTTTATTCCATATATATTTTCCAAAAATGTTTTTAATAATTTTTTTTATGTCATCATATGATTTTTAATTTCATATTACACAATTTTTCTACAAAATAGTTTAAAATGAATCCCTTTTTTTTTGTTTTCCAAACAAGATGATTTACAATTTATATGAAAAAAGTATGTAATGAATGTTTTTTATAACTTATATGGAATGAAATAATTTTCCATACTTAATGAATAAAATTTTATTTGAATATTTTTTATATGTTTAAATTTTATGTTTAAATAAAATTGTCTTTATTATAATTTCAACGTTTTTTAAAAATGTGATTTCAAAATGGGAAGGTTATTTTGATCAAGAATTATTCCAAGTAATCTTTCAAAATAATATTCTATCTAATAAGACATTATTTTATATTACATAAGCTTTATTAAGTATATTATCCCTGTAAAACATAATTATTACTTCTATAGATGGTTTATATTTATGAAACCTATTTATTTTTCACTAGTTTTTTGATGAGGTAATGATAAAATTTTTATGAAACCCATTTATTTATTTGGGTTCTGATATGATAAATGCTCTATGATCTTATAGAAGACATTTTTATATTTTTCATTATTTTATTGGTGGTACCTATATATCACTCAGATTTATTGATTAAATATTTATATTTCATGAGACAAAAAAGAAAGGAATGGGTCATGGAACCAGTTCAGTAAGGGACTATGTCCATTATTATAGTCTGGGGAGTGAACCAAGAATACTATGATGGTTTTGGGAGTAAACCCATTACACTATGATAGCCTGGTAAATAATCCTTGACTACTAGGGAAATTATTTTACACTCTTACGCGTATGATAGAATTTCATGTCTTATTCCAATGTTATTTTCAAATGGATAATGTTTCCTAATTTATTTATGATTCATGTTTTATTAAATACCAATATTTATGACATCACTCAAAATTATGAGCTATGATATGAAGGTTATGGTTTTTAAATGTAAATATCATTTTCTCATGTCACTATTATATGATCATTGATATCTCTTTTTTACCCTTACCAAGCATCAAAGCTCACCCTTTCTTATGTTTCCTTCCCCTAGGTTACGAAGAAAGGTATCAAGTCTGATATATATATGAAGGGTGAATGTTATGAAAAAAATAATAGGTATAAGATATATACCTTTTATGAACAGGTTATTTATCTTTCCATGTTTCTAAACATACTATACCAAAATGATTCCAGCATATATTGAAATGTTGTGTATTGAATATTCATCTTTTAAGATGTGATATCTTTGAATGAAAATTCTTAGCTGCTATAGTTTTTATATCTCCATAATGATTATAATTAAATAAATATCATATATAATTATTATATATGTATTTATAACCTTTCCTATTAAGTGGTGATGACAAATTAATAATAATTCTTCATGGATATTGTAATATATAAGTAAACATGAGTGATGTTTCTACATTTTAATGGATGGAAAGAAAGAAATTAAAACTATAACTAACCTATAAAAAGAAATATTATACAACAAATTTTATATGTTTTTATAAAATATATAATTGTTGTCACCCAAGTAAATAAAAACTGATAAAAACTCACAATGTTTCGTTGAGGTGGTAGTCCACATGTGCGCATGAGTGACATTATCGTTTAACAATGAATTAGAAGGTAAGAAGGTAGAAAATATATTATAATTTAAGAAGAATAATTTTAATATAAATATATTATATAAACATTAAACACATCATAATAACCATCCATGAATGGTTATGATATAAAATTAATAGCATTGCTACAAGGAGGTGGTAGTCCACACGTAGGAAATAACGATAATTACATCTTCCATTGATTGATAAGAGTTTGTAAATGGTTATTAAAACATCATAATAACATATAAGTTTATTTAATATAATCTATTAAGATTTTATGTGGATAAGTTATTTATAAAAGGTGTAATAATAAATTTAATTGGAAGAGTTTGGTTATGATTTACAAATCTTTTTTGAGTGACCTTGTATGGCATATTCCTAACACTTGATGGATTGGTCAGAGGAGAAGAGCATAATAAAAAATAAAGGGTATGAATATAGGAATATTTTTTTATGTATTGGTGATCCTATAAGTATCAAATGAGGTGAAGAATTGAGAAGGAGAGGTTCCCTATTATATGTTAGGGTAGGGACACACATGGAATTTCTTAAATTATTTCAATTAGATAATATCAATTTCAAAGAAACTAGATCCAAATGGATAGTGATTCAATGTTATGATAATATAAGGTTAAAATATATTCATCCAATAAGAATAATATATTATTTTTTGGAAATAATACTCTAATATCCTGGTTTAACCCCCCCACCCAGTAAATATATTTTAACCTTAATCATCGAAACAAAATTTTATTGCTTTTTAAAATTTACTATGGAAATAATTAAGTTAAACCGGTTGCATTATATTAATTATTTTTATTCCAAATATGGAATATATTTTACAAGATTTAATTTATATAAGTGGTAGAATTTATTTTTAAATAAGCATGCAGTCTGCAATGAAAGCTTGTAGTAGAAAAATGAAACTTAAAACATAAATCATAATTTACTTGCATTCCATTCTTTGTAAAAATAATAAAATTATTGTTAAAGTATATGAATTGAAATATAGTTTGTAAATTTCATTAAAAAAATAACTAGTAACAATTAAATTAATTTATTAAGATAAAAACATAGTGCACACATAAAAATAGTTTTTAGAAAAATGTGTTTTTAAGGCCAAAAATTAATTTATACAAAAGAATATTATAATGATGAGTATTATGTAATTAATTTTATTATTTATAATTAAATGAGTTATATTTTTTCTATGATAAAATTAAAAACAATATAGTATTTTTACTTCAAAGGAAATTATATTTTTTATGAAATTTTTTATCTTTCCTTATTTTCTGTAAAATATGTTTTTTTAGAAAAATACATAAAATTAACTATATGATAATATTTACAAGATGATTTCAAAAATGATATTAATTTACCAAAAAAAATTCTAAAAATTCTAAAAATTAATTATAATTCTTATTCACATAAAATGAAATAAAACTATTTATTAAGAAAATACATCTTTGAAGAAAAAATGATTTTATTGAAAATTGAGTACCTATTTATTACAAATTAATCAATAAATTTTAATAATTTAAAAAATTTATACATATTTTTCATAATGTGGTTATTTATATTCATTACTTTTATTCTATCAATTATCTTATAACAATTTAATATACCATAGTTCACATAGACCCCAGGTTGCATGTAATGCAGACTACCTAAAACTTAAAATTTATTTAAACAAATATATTTTTCCAAAATATCACGATGTTACAGGGATGGTAATATGGATTCTACTATTATAAGAGTTTTATTTGGAGATAAAACACAATAGAGTAGGTACGCATAAAATGTAAAAACACTTTAGTAGGATTCCCCACATAACCATAGTTAAAATATCAGGAAATGAGTTATTTAATGATTCAAATATAGGATAATAATGTTATTAATGAAAAGGTAGCATGATATGATAATATTGTAAAATTTCTAACAACCTCTTTTGTTCCATCTCACCTGAACCAATAGATATCATTTAAACTCAATATTGACTAATGGTTTTATATTTTGGATGATCCATATATTTGGTATATTTATAATGATCAAATGATTAAGATATGTTTTCCAATGGGTGAGATAAAATTTATCCTAGATTTTTATACATTAGTTTGTGGAGTTCACTTTGGAACTGAAATAACTTCCAGGAATGTTTTAGAATCAGGAATATATGGACCCACCATATTTAAATATGTACATGTACTTTCAATGAAATGAAAGAATTTACAATTCATTTAAAACATATCAAAGAAACAGGAAATGACAAAAAACCTCTAAAATTTCATGAAATTGTTGAATTTTGTGGAATATATTTCATGAGGTCCTTTTCTATTTACATTATAAATTATTTTATATTTTTTTCTATGGATTATATTTTAAAATTGGTGGAAGCTAAATCCACTATGAATGATGATTTTTCTATGGCTTTTGGTTTTTCAGGAATAATATCATTTGAATATTTAGAATCCTAAGATAAATAATTAGTGATAAAGGAACAGTATTTTTTATTGGGAATGTGGAAGATTTAATTAGAATGATTGAATTGCATCACATGACATAAAAACATACCACCCACAAAATAGTAAATAAGATGAATTTTAAAATGGAAACATTAATAGAAACCTTGTGAATAATTTCCATCAAAATAGAAAATATTAGAGATGAATATTTTAATACACATTTTATTTCAATATAATTGCTTACAAAAATCTGATTAGAATAATTTAATACTGGTTGATCTATAGGAAAAAATTTTATATACCTATGGAGTTAGATTAAATATCTTATTTGGTAGTCAAGGAGATGATTTTAGATCTAGAATAAACTATAAAGGATATGAGACTATGTAATTGATAACTAAAATAAATGAAAATTCAACCATTCACAAATTCATAGATTTACAGCTGGACAAGATGAGTGGAACATGATAAGATGATTCCAAAAAAGGCTTACATCAAGGAGATAAGGTGACTCTTCACAACTCAAGACTAAATATAATAATAGGTAAATATCATTCTATATAGTAGTATAAATTTCCTATAATTAATGTATACCTATTTGGATCTATTTTTATAGTCAATAAAGGATTAAATAATCAATTAATTATCAATTGAAATATGCTAAATAACTATTTTAGTAATCTTTCATAGGTTCCAATGGAGCAGATCACACTCCTCTAAACTGTATACTAAAAAATCACACTATCTGATACCTTTTATTAACATTTATGATTGGTTTCATTATATGAAAATTTATCAAACTACCATATATTATAGAATGTAATGATTACACCACATCATTCAAATGTGGTGGAGTGAAACCTTTATAGCTTCATGAATTTAAAATTTAGGTTTTTTATTTTTCATGTATATATATATATAAATATTTTTATGTGTTTTGAAACATTTTGAGACCAAAATGAATACCAATTTACATTTATAACCTATTTAGATTGTGATAATCTTAGTTAACTCAAGAAATATAACCTATAAGAATGATTAAATGAAGTTATGTTCAAATTCAAGGTTTGGTAAATTCATGAAAAGATCACTGATTTTAGAATTCAATTCCATGAAATATTATCAAGTTTTAAAATCATTTACTTGAGAAGATTGTAAAATAATTCTCTACTTCTTCTTTACTATGTAATCTCTTATTGATACAACCAAGACAAATGTTAATAACTATAATTTTATATGAATTATATTCAAAACCATGGATAATTGAGATAATTTTGTTGAAAATAATTGAGGCATTATTTTTATTTAAAATAATCTTTTCATAAGACATTTATTATGGATTAACAGAAATTTTACTCTTGTTTTACTTGAGAATTGATGAATGAATTTGTTATGTAGCTACATTATAAAATCAAAATCCATATAAACCTATCCCTAAAAAATCAATGCGTTATCATAGTTAAACTCAAGTGTGGGGAGGAGGCTATTTGTATGTCGAACTAGAAACAATGTAAGATCTAAATGAAAATAGATCTATAAAAGGATATACTTATGAGTTTAAGGTTGTTTATAATAATAATTAGGATGAAGTAGTTCTATGAATTGTTATGGGAATAAAATCATGTATGTGAAATATTATAGTGTGTAAATCCATCAAAATGGGGAAATGATGTTCAAACAATTTCTTCAACATCAAATATTCTTTTATTCCTTAAAAATTAAAACCTAATTTGATTATAAAATAGAATAATGAAAAAGTTTAATGACGTGAATAGAGAGAAGAAATTTTTTTAATTGACAAATTTATTTATGTGTAAACATTCCATTATAATACAAAAAATATTTAGGGGCTAAATATTTATAAGTGTAAGGGAGTGAGGATTCCATTCTTCTACATAAGCTTTAAATCATTTATTTTACCAGATATTAGAGTCAAACCAACTCATTATGCCTTTGAAATTTTAGAATCATATCCTACCAACCCTTATCCCCAAAACAACCATAAAATAATTTCATGATTAAAATTTTGTAATTGACTCATTATATGAAAATTAATAAAATCAATAGGTTTATAGTGAACCCTATGAATTGTTTTCTCAAAATTATTAATTTTTTTTATGAGAGAAATATATTTCTCAGTAGGTAGGTATAAATACATATGGGATAATTTAAAAATTGGTATTTAATTGAATTTATTTCATGAAGAAAATGGAATTAAAATTTTTTAGGAGTCATGATAATCTTGAGTGACATGACTTTTGAAAAAATAACCCAAATTTCTTAGTGGTTAAAATATTCCTAAGGCAATATTTTTTATGTTCACTTTTCCATGTGTCCATGTTTTATGTGTAAGGGAATTTATAGAGTCAAAAAAGTCACTATATTTTATTAATATTCAATTAAATTTACTTCCTCATATAAATTAATTATTTGAGTGATAGAATGTTGTGGAACATAAGAGTCATTTCATTATATTTTAATAAATATGTATAAAAATGGATTTTTTAAATGATTTAATTAATTTATAAAACTAAATATATTTTTAGATATTGATAATCCTATGTTTTTTATTTTAAATGAAAAAAATAAATGGATAATGTAGTTTAATTTTGAAACAATGAAGAAGAAATTTGGCCAAGTCCAGCTGTAAGAGGAACTATGACATACTAAGGAATCATGCATAAAATTTATTATGAATCTATTCTATAATGAGAATTTAAAATAGTAACATGGAGAAGAGTGATATATATAGATCCCTAATTTATATGTAAATATAATACTAGGGAATAATGCTGATGTGTGAATTAATTATTTTTCAAAGATTCAGTAATACATAAAAGTAAATTTGGCCATTATGTTAGAATAACTAGAGACTCATCCTAATATGTAAAAGTAAACTCATTTATCACTAGAAAGATTTTAGATAAGTATTTGAGTCTTTTTGAGTCTTTTCTTTATATATAATAGTAACCCATATCTTTTCAGTGATACATAAAGTTTATTTACTTAGAGAAATATGGTCAGGACTTATACATAGGAGACATTTACTTTTAAAAGAGGAGGATCCCCTTATTTCATAAGGTTAGTCAGTTTATACATGAATGTACCATCCTTAGTGAAATTTAAATAGTATAAGATCATACAATAAGAAGTCAAGAAATTCTATGAATGGTTTAAAGAGAGTGTTAATGTTATTTCCATTTTGTAGGTTCCTACACATTGGAATAGGATTCATTCCATGATGGATTATAGACATAAAAACATTAAATAAAAATAACACAATATCAAACCATATAAATTTTATTCATTCCATGGAGGATAAAGTGTGATGAAGATTTCAAAATTATTAAGAACCAAACTACGGTACATGTGTTCATAGAAATGAATGTAGATCAATAGTTCTTACAATTGGTCATACATAACAATTTATATAAACCTATATTAAATAATTAAACAAATATTTTTTATTCCATTCATAAGTTAATAAGGACATTGGTAAACTCTTTTTAAGACCAGGATAACATTAAAACTAGTAATTTGTAGCATTTTTTGTCTATATACCACTAATATGTGTCCCGAATGATAGAACCATGTGACCAATATAACACCCCTAGTTTTATAGAGGCTACCAAATAGAAGTTATGTTCGAGGTTATTACCATGGGGAGACTATACCCTCATTTCAGAGTTAAATAATAGTGAGAAATTACCAAACAATATCCATCACAATAAAAGACAATCACAGTATGAAGAAAAATAACAAAAATTCTACAATAAATGAAATGATAAAGAATATAGTTATATATAAACACTTTCATACAGGAATGAATAAAATAACTATACACTGGAGCAATCATATATACATGATAAAAAAAGAATCAAAATACAAGGGGTCTTTATTACTATTCCCAAGATTCACCATATCCCTGTCTCCAAGACCATTTGAGATCTCCCACTCAATCATAAAACAATGGACCCTTTCCCTACCTAAAACTATGAATAGTGATGTTTACTTAGGTACTCGAGCTCCATGGATTTCAATGTAAGGTTTGAGTAAATATTAATAGGGAACCACCAAAAGTAAATCAAACATAACCAATATATAATTTTATTCACATGTAACCTTCTCATCTAAATAAATAAATACAGCATAGAAGAATAAATAAAATAAACACCTCTAATATAATGGTTCTACGGTGACACCTATAATCAATGAATCTACGTCGACTAGTGATTGATGTATTTTATCATGTTGAATACCATTCCATATAATATTAGGTGTATACTTCAAATTCTAAGGAACAACCATGGCATCCCAAATAAATATAATAACTAAATCCAATGTAACAACATAGGGATTTCATATAAGTTAACTTTTCAAATTTAAGATAATATTCATAGGAATTAGAAGTAATAAGGATCAAAATTGGAACTTATGGGTAACTTAGGCATCCATTATATTAGGATTAACCATTGGACCTAAGGGGGAATCCTAGGAATATATTATAAGAAATAACTAAATCGCATGGGATATCCTATACATTCCCTACCATTAGGATCAATAACCTTGTCCTTGAAATACTAGGAATATATTTTCATTAGGTATAAAGTTGAATCCTAGGTTACACCCTAGGAATTATACCTAAAAATAACCCTATAACCCAATGTAACAACATTGAAACCCCATCTAGATATATAACCAAATCTTTGGTAACAACCAAAGAGTTTCTTATAATATCAGGTTTAACATCTGAATCCTAGGTAACAGCCTAGGCATTCTATTTATGAACAACCATCAAATCCTATGTAATAACCTATAAATTCGACATTAACAATAATGATAACCCCCAGGTAACAACTTGGGAATTTTATATTTCATATGTGGGGGCCAACATCCACCCAATATCATCCCAATAATCATTATATGGTTTGGCCAATAGCCCAATGAATCTCATAAAACCTAGTTCATCCTCTCAGGTTCATGAACTATCCCTATCATTATATTCATACAAGGAAAAAATAATTGGTTTGGTTTTCTAGGTTACACATAAAATTGACACCATTTCATTCCTAACAATACCCCTCTATAAGGTTATCTTAATACTAGGGTTCCAACTAGTTCCCCCTAGTCCATAGAATAACAAGAAATGTCTACATGGGTTAATTAAACTAAAACTCATCTCTTAGACAGAGATCATAACTGAAAGTGTATAATATTCTTCAAAATAATCATAATCTAACAACAAATTCACTTTCCTCATATGAAAAACTTTGTAACATCACACTAAGAGATGACTAAAAGCTTACCTTACTTCCCAAGTCATCCTAGTTCAGCATACTCAACCAACCTATTATAAAACTACACCGAACATGGAAACTCAAGTACTCAGATTCTATTTGCAGAAGAACAATTTCTCCACTCTCTATTAAACTAGATCATGGTTTATAAGGCATCTTATAGTTCTACCATTACCCACTCGGTCCAACAATCTTAGTCCTACACTCACCTCCACAAGGAGGTGTCTAATAGAACCTATTTTTGTGCCATTTAATTCTTCCATTATATTTAATTTGTAATCCTAATGGTTTATTTTTTCAAGGAATTTATTTTATTATCATACCCCAAACCATTAGTGATTGAGGCATCAAGATAGTGCTCAGTGGTCCTTCCTGGCCATTAACAATTGCATCCATTCATAAGAAATTTATTTTAAGAAAAAATTAAATTAGTTAATGTTTAATCTCTAATAGTGGAGAGACCATATACCATGTAAATATTAATAAAATTCATTTACAATAGGGGTATTAAAAAGGGTACACCTACCTCATATGAATTCATTTACTTCTAAGAAATCCCAACAACTCTCGCCCATGCTCATCCCCACCCAACCGTCCATCATCCATAAGCGTGCGGCCCTATCTCTTCAAAATGATCTCATTTAATTAGAAGAAATTTTAAATTAAGCAATAAATTTAACATTAAATAACTCCAAACATTATTTATCATTTAATTTCTAAGTTATAATCAAGATATTACTCACTAATAATATATTAAAGAATAAATCATTAAAAAAATGGATGAAAACCTCCCATAGAACCCATCCAAAACATTATCACAACAAATAACTAATTTATCTATTGAATAAATCAATTTATTTCCATCAAAATTATAAAAATAAACTCATTTATTGATTCAAATATTGTTGAAGTTATATATCTTTCTATTGAGATTATAAGTACTATTTAAAAAAACATACTCTTATTTTCCAAAAAGATGGTCAGGCTATAATGTATTAAGATTGTTCCATAATTATCGATTGGGATAGTTTGCTTTGGGTTTTCTATACGGTTGAGATAGGTTTTTATGACTGGATTTGGGTTATGGATTGGTTGAAATCATTTAAGCCTCACATCGACTGTATTTCCAAAAAGACTAGTTTTACATCTCTAGATATCGTTGAGCATCTCATTAAAGAATATTGGAGTGTAAAGGATAATAAATTGGGACTTTTATTATTTGTGGTTAGAAACAATTTTTATAAGTTTGAAGATATTACCATGGAATGTGTGGATGATATTTGGAATTGATATTTTCCAAGTGTTATTCATCAGTTTCTTAAGGTTTTCCCCAAAAACTCCTCGGGGTTGAAACTCAAAATAGAAGCGCATTTTACAATTTATCTCATACAAGAAAAAATTCATATATAGATTATATCATATTGGATTGCACTAATAAAATTGAGTGAATTTAATTTTTAGTTTAATAGTTGTAAAGTAAACTATTCATTCTACTAAGTACATCTTTGTAGGATGCATCAGTTGAATTCATGAAGAAGGTAAATATAAATCTTAGACTCTTTGTGGATTATCGTAATCTTATCTATGTTATGATAAAGAATCAGTATCATATTCCATGAATTGATGAACTATTTGATCAATTGAGGGGATACCAATGGTCCTCAAATATTGACTTATGATTGGGATATCAATAATTTAGAGTTCATAAGGAGGATATTATAATGATGTATTTTAGAAGAAGATATAGACCTCAAAAATATGTCAGTATTTTTTTTGGACTTATGAATTCACAAGTTATGTTTATGGAATTAAAGAATCAAATATTTCAGAGATATCTATATTCATTTTTGGTGGTGTTTTTATATAATATACTAGAGTATTCTATAAAAAATAGGATTATATGAAGCACTTAATTATAGTGGTGGTTAATTTACATGAGCATAATCTGTATTCAAATTTATCAAATTGTGTTTTTAGATAAAATAGTTACGTTTCCTTATACATTTCATTTCAAAAATAGTAATTATAAATATTTATAAAATATTGTTGTTTCAATCTCCTGAAAACCAAAAAATAATTTCTTTGAGATACATGGATTCCATGTATTAGTTGTATACTATAGATGTTTTGTACATGATTTTTCATGTTTGGAATAACTGAATACGACTTTGATGAGGAAATGAATTCCATTTCAATAGAACTATGAGTGTAAAAAATTATTTTAATAACTTTAGGTTAAAATTACATCAGCACCTATCATCACATTTCCAGAGTTCGGATAGAGATATGTAGTCTATTATGATGAATTGAGATCTTGATTGGGATGTTTTATCATACAGGGAGATCATGTGGTTTCTTATGGTTCATGATATTAATGATTATATTTGAAAACATACCCAACACATGACTTAAAATTTTCTCTTGTGGTGTATTCTTTGAATACTCAGCCTAATTACATATTAATTGAGTAATTCATAGTGTTTATAGATCATAAGAGTTTGAAACATATTTTCTCAAAAATATATTTAGAATTTTTAAAGTACATATGGATAGGGAATCTATAGATGTTTTACATTAAATTGATGTATACACTTGTTAGAGGGAACTCTAAGTCAGATTAATTGATCACAAATTCATATTATAAGTTGGATAAAGAGGCATTAGAATAGTGTAAACTAATATGAGTCATAGAATATATATATATATATATAAATATATATCTATAATGATCATACCAAAGTTATTATGTATTTTTCTTTGCAATTTCATTTGTTCATGATTTGGTTGAGCTGGGAAAATTTCTTAGACATTTTTCCCTAAAAGTGAGGTCAAAATGTAATTTTTGGAAAACCATTGAGGGTAGTAATATGGATGGGAATTCATTGTTTTGGATTGGAGATTTTATGGCCATACCATTCGAATTTCATGAATAAATTCCTAGTACCCACAACTATTCAATATGGGTTATTCACCCTGATATTTTGAAAATTTATAAATTATTTAAATAATAATTTTCATTTGATGGAATTTTAATGGATATAGTGAAGTATTTAATGAGATGCCTAACCTATTAGTAAGAAAAATTAATAAATAAAATACTAGTAGATATGTTGTAGTATTACAGATTCTAGAATGGAAATAAGAGTAGATATCCCTGGATTTTGTAATATATCTACCAAGAACAGTTAGAAAATGTGATACCATAGAAGTGATTATGGATCACCTCAAAAAAATGGATTATTTCATCCTTGTTCAGGAAAATAATTTGGTGGAAGACTTGTGAAAAATATTCATTCGAGAAATTTTAAATAATCACGATATTGTAGTCTCGATTTTATATGAAAGAGGCCCGAGGATTATGTGTCATTTTTGTAAATCCTTACAATAAGCCCTTGGAACATATTTAAATATGAGCAGAAATTATCATCTCCAAGTAGATGGAAAATATGAATGGATAATCCAAGAATTGGAAAAAATTCATAGGGATTTTGTAATGGATTCTTCTTGCACATGGGAAGATCATTTAAAATTATTGGAGCACTAACACAATAATAGTTACTAGGACTTGATATATGTGGATTCTTTTGAAGCAGTTTACATGAATCCTTGTTTTTCTTGACCTTGTTGGGTAGAAATATGTAGGACTCAATTAAATAGATCTATCCTTGCATGTGAGAAAAAATACATGATTTAGTCAATCAGAAATATAATTGAGATAAATCGGTGTCATTAGAAATCATATGTGGATCATCATCGATGACTATTGTCATTTGATGTGATTGATCTTGTTTTTTTGAGAATATCTCATTCTAAGGCATGATCATCATCATTTTGGTAATAAGGGTAGCTTATCTCGTCAATATATAGTCCCTTTTGAGATAATTGAATGAGTTGGTGAGGTAGGATATAGGTTGTATTTTCCATCAAGGTTCAGTTCAGTGCATAATGTATTTCATGAATCTTAGTTGAATAAGTACCTACCTAATCCAGACCATGTGATTTCATGTGAAAAAATTATCCTAAATCTAGATTCTATGTTTATTTACATGTTAGTATGGATTGTGGATAGGAAATATAATATCTTGTATGGGAAAATAATTGGTCTACTGATTGTTTTGTGAAAACATGTTCATATTTAGGATAACATGTGGGAGCATGAGAAGTAAATGGTGAATCAATGGCTTGAAATCATATAAGACAACGTGGTTTTTTCAATTTCTAAGGATAGAAATGATAATGGTGGAGAGAATATAGCATCCCTAGTCTTAGTTACATTACCCTTTATTCACTTATTTTGATTCTATATAATGTTTGGGTTTTGTTTCAGGAAGTTTTGAAGGGTTATGGTATGTTTTAGAGGTTTTTAAGAGGTGCACAGTTTTGAACAGTTAGTGGAAACCATACAACATCTCTATGAAGTCGTTAAAGGGATGTCAGTAGACACTCATAAGATGCACAGTTGACGAATAGTTTGGAAAAACCATGCGAATTCATAGGATAAACCATGCATATTGAAATAGAGATAAATTTATGGTTAGTGTATGGTTTTTCAATCCATTTGAGAAAACCATGCGAGGTATGACCTTAAGATAGTACCACCACATGGTTTTCCAAACGGTGTGGCCTAACCATGTGGAATATAGTTACCCCTACTTAAAATTATATCTAATATGAATTAATTCATTTGGACCTATTTTTTCTTTAATCCTCCCATAATTTGAATTTGATTTTCTCCCATGGTATGAGATACAATTCCCATTGATCCAAGAGTTATCCTTTGGAAAATAAAATTGTGTTGGAGGACTGGATTCATCAATAAGTGTATTTGTTCCTTGTTATTCTTATATCCAATGTTTTTATTTCTCTAAGAAACATATATCTATTCCATTATTAATATATGTATGTGTTATGAATGGTTTGTGATGAAATTGTGTTTGAATCTGGTTAATGGAACGTGAATTGTGTTTAAATATTGATGTTTTTTTTACTCTTCTTTATTTTATCCCAAAAATTGTGATGTAGGTGGATTCTATATCAACTCTAATAGATTTAGATCTTTAAGGATAAGTTTTAATTAATTGATTTTCTTGAAATGGTTGTGAAATTTTCTTGCGACTCTTGATGGAAATCTAGTTTTTGTATTTTATTTTAAATTGGGGAAATTTGATTGGTTTTTGGAAAACCCCATGTTTATAATTTTTAAAAGATGTTTTAAAATTAAGGTTCATTTTTGACATGTTTAATATGGTTGATGAAATATTTTAAAATAATGAAATATATTTATGTGAAATGTTAGAAAGAAAATTAGTTTTGGTTAAATTACATGAAAATATGTTGGCATAAATAGTTGGGTGTTATTTGATTGGGATGGATAATGATGGTGATGTACCACCATCAAACTGGGAAAGAATATTGATGTGATGTTCCACTGTCAAAGGAAACAACAGGATTTATTGTGTGTTTTTTTGGTGGTGTGTTTTGATATCGAAATTAATGTTCCAAATAAATTACGAAATGGTTTATAGGATTTTTTATTCTTTCCTTGAAAAAATGGCATGTGTTTTGGATATGAACTATTTTTACTACTTAAAATTACATTATAAAACTTGCCAACATGTTTTTTCATGGAGGAGTTATTTGGGAATTCATTTGGGAAATCCTACTGAGTTTAGATTCATCCCATGATTGGAAACTAATGTGAATTTATATATTTCATCTATTTATACATATGTTAATAAAAGGTATCTATGATATTTAGTCATTCTTCTTAATATCATGGCATGGAATGTGGTGTCGGATCTTTGAATGAGTGGGGTGTTGTTGGTTGTTTTCAATTTTGAGTTTTAATTTTTGTAGTATTTTTGGTCTTCTAAAGTATGACTTTTTTTCCACTTTTAATTTGATATGGCCTGTTAGTTTAGTAATGTTTTTAGTTTTATTTTTCACTAATGCAACATATAAAGGTTTTTTTTGTCATTATTTTTTTCGTTTGGATGATTTATATATCAAATGAAAAATAATCCACAACATTTTCTTTTGGCTCTTTCAATTATTGCTAGCCTTTGGTGTCATGGGGATGTCACCTAAGGCCTAATAGTTACCCTATCTATACATAATCTAATGAGTTGGGAGAGATGTTACACCATTTATGCTTTAATTATTTTTGGGAACAACCTTATTATTCTATCTTTTTATTGTTCTTGTACGAGTTCTATTGAAATTCCTATAGGGCCTGGACAAATTATCATGTAATTATTAAATCTATTGACCCAATTATATTTTGATATCTATAAGGATTGGACCAGTTATGTTTTAATGCTTATTGGACTTGGACTAGTTATTCTATAATTTTTATATGGCTTGGCTCAATTATGAGATAATTCTTATAGGGATCTTATCATTTCTCTTATGATGGATTATGAATTATACCATGTGAGGGTTATGGTTATGGTTTAATGGTTATGTGACATGTTCAAAGATATTTTTCTTAGTGCCAAACCATGTTAGGGTTGACCTAAGTGTTAACCTAGAGCTCTTGGGTTAGTGGATTTATTTCATGGTAGTATTAATTGATTAAATTAATACCTTATTACCACTTTTTTATATAGTATATATCATAGAGTTTTTTTTGAAACATTGGTTTCTAAATACTGAGATGTACTCACACCTTGGATGGGCTGCCATTTGGTACCCATATAGACTTCTTGGATGTTGGATTGGAAGAGACAAAGGGACCCTGTAGTTGATTATTTCTTGTTGGATGATTTGGATCTTAGAGATGGGACTGACATAGAGCTTGAGATAGATATCATTGATTATTTATTTGCTATTGTTTATTCATTTATTTGTTTTACTTTCATCATGTCCTTTAGTTACATTTCATCCTACCATTACATGATTATATTAATATTGAGATGTTTGTGTTTTTCAATATTTTTTTATGGATTCTTGTTGTCGATTATTTTGATTCCATTATTTCCCCTTCTCTATTATTATTTTATATTATTTTTCACTCTTTTATAGAGGTTATAGTCTCCCCATTATATACCTCACGCATTTTCCATTATTCAGTAGCCTCTAGAATATGAGGATTCATTCTTCATGTCATGTAGACAACCTGAATTAGTCACTTGAGGGAGCACCGGATCGGGGACATTACAATGTGGTATGAGAGGTACATGTTTTCTTTTTCTATTTCTTAATATTTGTGGAAGGTAAAACTGGGACTGTAATGTGTTGGGACTTATTAATAGTCTTATTCAGGGGAGAATCTCACCCATTTATCATGTATAATCCAAGTTCCTATGGATGTGATTATTAATTATATTATTTTCTTGTTACAATATGATATTATTTAACCTTTAGCGATTCACATATTGGGTGATGTTATTATTATTTATATTTTTTCTCATTTCAAGGTATGGAATGTGATGACTACACATGCATCGTGATTAGAAGATAGGGATATATGTTTACAAGAACTGTTCGTGATAGTGACATATTTTCCACATGTGACATAGTTGCCCATATAAATTGTGAAATTATATGATATACCTGATATAAAAGTTGAAATAATATTATTTTATTTTTTCAATTCACTTATTAAGAAAATTATAGTGGAAACTCTATCCATAGGTTCTCTATTATACTCGCATGATGGAGTTGACCTTGTTGAGTTCTCCTTTTCTAATGTGTTGTTTAGTCCTTTTTGTTAGGTCAAAAAGGGGTCTAGATACCCTAAGAGGGGAGGGGGTGAATCAGTGTATGGATATTCTTTTCAAACATCTTCCTTCCCTATGGGATCATGACCATACTATTACAAGGTTTGCTTATTATTATCTTTAATTTTAATTTTGAACCTATCCTTTCTAATTTATTTAATGATAATTCAATTAAAGTAAAACAATAAATCAAAAAAAATGACACATATATTATTACTTAGCTCAACATCACTGGGCTATATCCTAAGAGAATACAATGACATTTTTCTGATTCTACCAAATTCACTTGGGCGCATATCCAATAATTATGTTTGGGCTAGATCACTTCTATTCTCAGGATCAGTACCTTCACATGGTTTAGGGTTTTCTCACTTCATTCCAAAGGTTCACTCCCTATGTGTCTTTCTCTGGCTCAATGCTGGTGGAAAGTATCACCATCTTTTACTTCCTTTCCTCACTACTCTTAAAAGGGATCCACTCATAGTTTATAGACATGTATGTCCCTTCATTTTCAATAAATCGTGTATCCTAAACTATATATAGATGTTATATTGAATTATATTTTGACCCATATATAAAATCCACTTAATGCCGTACTGTTCGTAAATAGAAATTGCTTTCATGAACTGTTTGTGCCTATACGTGAACCACCTGCTTCCTCTATGAATTGAAGAGAATTTACAATTCATGGACCACCTCCACTGTATAATACCTCTGCTTTCGCTGCTGTGTACCACATCCATGTATCGTCTCCGCAAACTAATTTGTACACCGCTTCCACATATTATACTTCCTTATTCCATAGACTACCTCTTTCATAGGAATCTTATCCTCCACAAACCACATATCATTATGCATAACATTTTTCTTTTTGTGTTATGGTGTCTCATAGAACTTTTTCATGAACCGATTCCATGAACTCCATATACTTTTTTCGAATCCTCCTTGCAAACTACTTCTCCTTTGTAGACTTGTTTCCCAAAAACCACTTCATATATAGCCGAATTACAAGAGAAAGGACATTTTGTTATGAAAATTTCTCTAAGTAAATACTAGATTAGTACTCCTCATATATAAAAATAGATCTTCATAATCGACTAATACAATATTTCCCAAATCTTCACCATGTACCATGCTCTTGTGAACTGTTCTTCCCTACATGATCTACATATCACCTTTTCCATCATGGCCACAAAATAACCATCTCTTATTTGATAATGACATTCCATCCCATAAACTGATTTCCTTCTAAAAATGATAGTACTTCTTTTGAACCTCATTCACTCCATGAAACGTTCATCCTATATAGTCTAAGTACTATTTTCCTTTGGAAAACCATTCCCATGTACCTCCTTTTCAATCCATAAACTATGCATTGTGGTGTCACGACCTGCCCTCGGGGTCCGTGCCGTGACTACCCCAAGCCCGCCTTCCATAGGCCAGGGGCTGGCGACTAGCACCAAGGCGTAAATCCCGGTAAAAAGGGAAGGCATTGCCTTTGTAAAGTAAACAAACACCACAGAGTAAGCAAGCGGAAAGTAACACTAAGAAAAAACAGAGAACAACTAAAAGTACGGAAAGTAAAAAGGGGCCGGAAATACAAGCCCAACTGTAAAGTACAACTCGAAAGGAAAAACAGCAACTGAAAAGTAAAGCTGCTACGCCGAGCTGACCACTGGAAATCCCACCTGAAGGGTGGGTACAGATAGCTCCTCTGCTCCTCGGGTCCCGCCGTCTGCTCCGAGTATGTCCCGCCCAGTGGTCTGCCTCTGGGTACCGCCTCGTCGTATAGTCCACCTCCAGGTACCGTCCAGTCCTCGAACACTCGGCCTCTGTCAGTACTGGTCGTCGTCTGCAACCAACACAACGAGGTGCGGGCATAGCCCGTGCAGGGGTGAGTATAACGATACTCAGTAGGGACCCCGAGACCCTCAAGGTCTCACTAAAACCAACAAGGATAACCACAAGAAGATCACAACAGATAAACTCTACTTAGGTATATGCCCATACATATACCTAAGTTATCAAGTAACCCATCTCAGTCATGAGGAAACACAAGGATCATGAGATCAACGGATAACCACTACCCAGGTATATGCCCATACATATACCTAAGTTATCAAGTAACCCATCTCAATCATGAGGAAACACAAAGGTCAAAAGTCTCAGCTCAAACCAGGATTTTTATTATCGAAACCGTAACTGCTGAAGAGCTCCGTCTCTAGAGTGTACAGTGGTCCCGTCATGACTCCGAGGCCGCCGCTCACTAACCTAAGACTGCTGAAGTACTCCTCCTGTCGAGTACTGCGGGTCTGCTGCCAACTACCAGGCGCTCCGTCTGCTGAGGGTCTGCTGCCAAATACCGGGCGCTACCCAGATAGCCTACTGAGGTACTCCTCCTGTCGAGTACCGCGGGTCTGCTGCCAACTACCAGGAGCTCCGTCCGCCGTGGGTCTGCCGCCAAATACCGGGCGCTCCGTCCACTGGGCTAGTCGACTCACTCCAAGTCGAGTCGGTCAAGCAGTCGTCAGGTCTCAGCCGGCTACACGGTCTCCGTACTCTGCACGCTCGTCTCCGGGAGGGTCCGCTCCACGAGCTACTGGTCGATACTCCAAGTATCACAACGTCCCGCAAAGAAGTATCTCAAAAGTCCGTCTCGTCACAGGGGTCTCAACGCAACAGACGACACGTCGATCGGACGCCCGGTCTGTGAGTTATTAGCCTTTTCGTCCCAGGGGCCCGGTTGGTTTCGAGTGCGAACCAATCCCGGCCGTATCTCAACTGTACCCCGAACTCCCATAGGGTATACTCATAGGGACCGTTACTAAACGTAAACACCAACACCGCTGACGGTTCGTCAAACGGACGTCCTGTCTGAAAGATATCAGCTTTCCCGTTCCAGGGGCCCGGTTGGATTTCGGGTACAATACAACCCGGCCATACTCCGACTGCATCCAAAACTCGGGCGGAGTATGTCAAAAGTCCCGTCTCATCAAGAGGAAGTCAACGAAACAGACGGCGCGTCAATCGGACGCCCGGTCTGTGAGTTATTGGCTTTTTCGTCTCCGGGGCCCGGTTGGTTTTTAAGGCAAAACCAACCCGACCGTACTCCACTTGCGTCCAAACCTCGGGCGGAGTATGCCAAAAGATCCGTCTCACTAAGAGGAACGCAACGCGACTGATGGCGCGTCAATCGGACGTTCGTGGCTCAAGATATGAGCGTTTCCGCTCCGAAGGCCCGGTTGGTTTCGTGAACGAACCAACCCGGCCGAACTCAAAGTAATCCGACACCTTGAGTGCGATATACCGAAACGACCGTCTCGATCCAAGGATCACGTTGCCGCAGACGGTTCGTCATTCGGAGGTCCGAGGCTCAAGTTATGGGCCAAAAACAAAATCTGGTTCGAAACGGGGGGGTCCGGGTCCGGGCCAACCCGGCCCGACCCCCCCCCCCCTGGGGCGGCGCGGCGGCGGCGGCGCGGCGGCGCGGCGGCGCGGTGGCACGGCGGCACAGTGGCGCGGCGGCGGCGGCGGGCCGCGGCGGCGGGCGCCTGGCGCCGCACGAGGGTGGCACGCGGGGGGCTCAGCCCCCGCTTCTTCATGGACGGCGCGGCTATATGCCGCGCCCAAAATTTTAAAACGCCCCCCACACGTGGGGGGGCTTGCTGGAAACGAACCGGGGGGCTGCTGCCCCCCCCCCCTCCTTTAAAGAACCGCCCCCCTCATTAAGAGGGGGGTTTTGCTGAACCGGCCGGGGGATTTATTCCCCCGGTTTTATGTCATCCGGCCGGCCAACTGGCCGGCCAGTTTTTACCAACGGGACCGGAAATTCCGGTCCCGCCTTCGACTTCCGACGCCGGCGGCCCGGCCGCCGGTCTTCACATCCCGCCGCGGCCCGGATCCGGCCGCGGTCTCCTCGTCCCGCCGCGGCCCGGAACCGGCCGCGGTGTTCGTCGTCCGGCGCGGTGCGACGGCACCGTGCCCCTTTCGCCGTGCCATGATTCTTTTCAACGCGGCGCGACGGTGTCACGTTCTTGAAGATTCTTCCTCGACGTAGCGCGACGGTTCCGCGTAAAATATTTGCACGATCAACCGTGTGGTGCGACGGCACCACGCCACTTGCTTCCTCACGAAAGAATAATCAACATGAACGATGGAGGGGGTTCGGCCGTGTTCATGCGGTCTGGCCCCCCCTCACGTTAAATAAATAACTCAACTTAAACATTCAAGCCTCAAGTTAGACATGCGAGATCCACGTTCAAGAAATGGAATAAATAAATAATGAAACAACAACCCCTACCTTGGTATAAGTTTGGAAGATTGTTCTACGTTCCGCGGAAGACGACGTCGCGGAGATCGGGCGACGCGGTCGTCGTTCGTCAAATTCAACGACGAAGAGGCACGTCCGAAGAGGCACGTCGTTGGCGAATCCTTGTACGCCGACGATGGTTGTCCGAGGAAGGTGCGGTGTTCTCCCTCGTTGACACCGAAGACGAACAAGAGCGGAGCGGTGTTCTTCGTCGGAACTTGAGCGTTCTACGTCAAGTCTTGAGGAAAGTCAAATAAAAAGGAAACAACGAACTCAAAAACCCCTACCTCGATAGTCACACGTTGACGGAGTCGTGGAATATCAGTGTCGATTCCTTTGACGTCGGAGGAAGAGTCGTTGTCGATGGCGTCCGTCGCGGAAAAGATGATGCGGAAGAAGAACGTCACGTCGCGGATATGGCGTCGCGGAAAGACCGTGTTCTTCGGCGAAGAAGTTCTTCGTTGAAGAACGGCGTTCTTCGTGTTCTTCGTCAAGGTTGAAGAAGAAAGAAAAGCTCTCAACCACTTCAAGATGGCTAAGAGTTCTAACCCAACAAAATAAGACAAAGTCTTATTTTATTCACAAAAAGAATTTCAAAGGTTTGAAATTCAAAATGGCTAACTCCAAAATTAACTCACTTATTTAATATACATGAGTTGTATAATTAAATAGAAGTTAAGATATCAAGCCATTAAGAGGGAGAGAGGGGAGTTGAAAAGGTGGGGGTTCGTGTGGGCCCCACCACACTTAATCCTCCCAAGGGAGGTTAAGTGGGTGTGGGTCCCACTTCCAACCTCCTTTGATAGGTTTTAAGAAGTTATAATAAAATTTTTTCTACACAAATTTTATTTAACTCAACTAAAAACCTCAAAAAATTAACTTTCAACCCGCAAC
Source organism: Viscum album (assembly GCA_963277665.1). Taxonomy (NCBI): domain Eukaryota; kingdom Viridiplantae; phylum Streptophyta; class Magnoliopsida; order Santalales; family Viscaceae; genus Viscum; species Viscum album. The sequence continues at coordinate 1,232,468,584 of OY728137.1, read as the reverse complement.
AAACGCAACTCCCGAAAAGGTCTCTTTAAGCGAAAATCGGCGCTGCGAGTTCATCGATGCCCTCGGATTTCAATTCCGAGCACCGTATCAAAAGTTATAAATACCCGCTCGTTCGTTCACTGAACGTACCCGAGCCAAACTTCAGAAATTAATTCCGGGCACTCCGGGCCTCGGAATCAGGTGCCGTCTGAAACCGCGCTCTTGTAAAATTAAGAAAAAATTTCCCTTGAATTTTACGGGTCTTTACATTACTCCCACATCAGGGCTTTAAGTCCCCGTAAAGATACATCAAAAACTAGGGAAACAAAAGAGGGTACTGAGCACGCATCTGAGCCTCCCGCTCCCATGTGCTCTCCTGGAGATTCCCGTGCCGCCATCTGTTGCGCACAAGAGGAATCGATCGCCCAAGTAGGACCCGCTCCTGTCGATCCTCTATCTCCACTGGGACCTCCGTAAAAGTCGCCCCATCGTCAACGTCAAGCTCCCCATGGTCAAAGATGTGCGTCGGGTCGTGCACGTATCTCCTCAGCTGAGACACGTGGAAGTCGTCGTGCACCCGGTGTAACTGAGGTGGTAGAGCCAGGCGATAAGCCACCTCACCAACCCTGCTGAGGACCTGGAAGGGTCCGATGAAGTGCGGAGATAACTTGTCGCCTCGGCCAAATCTCCGAATACCACGTCGAGGTGAGACACGCAAGAAGACGTGGTCACCATCCTCGAACTCTAGTGGCCTCCGCCTCCTGTCAGCGAATGACTTCTGCCGGCTCTGTGCTGTCCTCATCCGCTCCTGGATGACCTGGACCTCCTCTAACGTGGCCCGGACCATCTCTGGTCCCACAAGAGCTGCGAGATTTCTTCTTTGCCGATAAGAGAAACCTGGTCTCATCCCCTGGATGAACCACATTCTTTGCCTAAAACAGTCAATCCTAACATGGATGATACTAATCCATACCAAGGATGACGTCGTAAGGCCTCGACGCTACTACTAAGAGATCCAACCGTTACTCTCGCCTCCAAGGGTTGAGTCACACTGTCGGCATCGGTGTGTGGTAACTAGTCTCCTCCAGTAGATGTCTCACAAGTGAGGGTCAAGTCAACAGTCAACTGGAACCTCTTAGTAACATCACAAAAGAGGACAGGAATGAAAACATCACAAAGGATGCGTCTTTTATTATTGCAGCTCATATTACAAGACGCTACACAAAAGCAACATCAACATGGAACTAGAAGTTCAAAAGACGTATCCACTAGTTCCTCCCCTGTCCACCTGCTCCCAGAGCTCCATGATCGTAAGCTTCAGCTGCCTGAAGCTGTGCTCTCGCATGTTCACCTACTCCCTGTGGTCGGGGTGGACCTCCTGGTGGTGGTGGTGGCAAAGCCTCAAAGCGTCGTCCACCACCTGCTGCTCGGCCAGCTCCTCTGCCTCGTCCGCCTCCTCCCTGCGGACCGCCACGGTCGAACCTCTGCCTCTGCCTAGGTGGTTCCTCAACCGTCTGCTGCTCCTCCGCATGGCGGGTCGGGCAGTCACGAGCCATGTGGCCTTGCCCGCCGCATGCAAAGCACTGTCTTCCACTCAAAAGACTGACTCCGCGCTGTGTGCCCTGCACTGTTGAGCCAGTGCCCTGAGGTCGTCTGCCTGAAGGTCTGGTCTGTCTGGACCCCTGAGTCATCTGTTGGCTACCTGCTACCGAAGACTCCGCTACGTGCCGCCCTGCGGTGGGTCGCTGCGCTGGTGAAGACTCAGCAAGGAAGCTCTCAATCAGAAGAGCCCGCTCCAGTACTCCTGTCTGAGTCGGTATGCTGAGGGAGATCAGCGATGCCCTGATCTCGTGTCTCAAACCCTGCTCGAAGTTCCGGGCCCGGAAGAATGGGTCCCGTACCATGTCGGTCGAGTAGCGCGAGAGATCGGTAAATCTCGCCGAGTACTGAGCGACCGTCATGCTGCCCTGCCGCAGCTGTAGAAGCTCCTGGATGCGCACCGCTCGGAGGGTGGCCGGGACGAACTCCGAGCGGAAGAGGCTCTCAAAGTCCGTCCAAAGTAGGGATGCCTCATCGTGCACCTGGAGCATCAAGCTCCACCATCGTCCTGCTGCTGCGTGTAGTAGGCTCGCAGCGAGGATCACCATGAGGTCTGCTGGTGTCCTCACTAGCCTAAACACTCGTACCACTGCCTCCAGCCAGTCCTCTGCAACCTGGGGATCCGTCTCCCCGCGAAACCTGGGCGGTCGCTGGCGCTGAAACTCATGCAGTGCGCTGAGGCGACGTGCATCGTCAGCGGCTGCTGCTGGAAGCATCGAGGGCTCGACGGGTAGAGCTACCGCTGGTGCCACTGCTGACAAAGGGCCCTGCACCGAGGCCTCGTCGCTCAGTGGGCTGTCGTCACGTTCGATTCTCGGAACCCTAGCTGGCTGCCGTCGTGGGGCCATCCTGAAGAAACAACGTAACACGATCAAACGATTATACCTGGTGAGCTGACCTGGTTTGAGCTGTTTTAAGGGGAAAAACCTTTGAAAACACACACGCAATCAGTGTTTTCGTGCACAAAGTCGGAAATCAGTTGTCAGGGTCCTGGTGTATGGATACGTCGGCCGCCCGCACCAACACTGGACTCCCTGAACTGAAAACCACACTCGGTACCCTTAACACTATTGCTTCACAGAAAGAAAGATCAGAGTCTACGGTAGAACCGACCACCTTTGATACCAATTTGTCACGACCCGCCCTCGGGGTCCGTGCCGTTACTACCCCAAGCCCGCCTTCCATAGGCCAGGGGCTGGCGACTAGCACCAAGGCGTAAATCCCGGTAAAAAGGGAAGGCATTGCCTTTGTAAAGTAAACAAACACCACAGAGTAAGCAAGCGGAAAGTAACACTAAGCAAAAACAGAGAACAACTAAAAGTGCGGAAAGTAAAAAGGGGCCGGAAATACAAGCCCAACTTTAAAGTACAACTCGAAAGGAAAAACAGCAACTGAAAAGTAAAGCTGCTACGCCGAGCTGACCACTGGAAATCCCACCTGAAGGGTGGGTACAGATAGCTCCTCTGCTCCTCGGGTCCCGCCGTCTGCTCCGAGTATGTCCCGCCCAGTGGTCTGCCTCTGGGTACCGCCTCATCGTATAGTCCACCTCCAGGTACCGTCCAGTCCTCGAACACTCGGCCTCTGTCAGTACTGGTCGTCGTCTGCAACCAACACAACGAGGTGCGGGCATAGCCCGTGCAGGGGTGAGTATAACGATACTCAGTAGGGACCCCGAGACCCTCAAGGTCTCACTAAAACCAACAAGGATAACCACAAGAAGATCACAACAGATAAACTCTACTTAGGTATATGCCCATACATATACCTAAGTTATCAAGTAACCCATCTCAATCATGAGGAAACACAAGGATCATGAGATCAACGGATAACCACTACCCAGGTATATGCCCATACATATACCTAAGTTATCAAGTAACCCATCTCAATCATGAGGAAACACAAAGGTCAAAAGTCTCAGCTCAAACCAGGATTTTTATTATCGAAACCGTAACTGCTGAAGAGCTCCGTCTCTAGAGTGTACAGTGGTCCTGTCACGACTCCGAGGCCGCCGCTCACTAACCTAAGACTGCTGAAGTACTCCTCCTGTCGAGTACTGCGGGTCTGCTGCCAACTACCAGGCGCTCCGTCCGCTGAGGGTCTGCTGCCAAATACCGGGCGCTACCCAGATAGCCTACTGAGGTACTCCTCCTGTCGAGTACCGCGGGTCTGCTGCCAACTACCAGGCGCTCCGTCCGCCGTGGGTCTGCCGCCAAATACCGGGCGCTCCGTCCACTGGGCTAGTCGACTCACTCCAAGTCGAGTCGGTCAAGCAGTCGTCAGGTCTCAGCCGGCTACACGGTCTCCGTACTCTACACGCTCGTCTCCGGGAGGGTCCGCTCCACGAGCTACTGGTCGATACTCCAAGTATCACAAAGTCCGCAAAGAAGTATCTCAAAAGTCCGTCTCGTCACAGGGGTCTCAACGCAACAGACGGCGCATCGATCGGACGCCCGGTCTGTGAGTTATTAGCCTTTTCGTCCCAGGGGCCCGGTTGGTTTCGAGTGCGAACCAATCCCGGCTGTATCTCAACTATACCCCGAACTCCCATAGGGTATACTCATAGGGACCGTTACTAAACGTAAACACCAACGCCGCTGACGGTTCGTCAAACGGACGTCCTGTCTGAAAGATATCAGCTTTCCCGTTCCAGGGGCCCGGTTGGATTTCGGGTACAATCCAACCCGGCCATACTCCGACTGCATCCAAAACTCAGGCAGAGTATGTCAAAAGTTCCGTCTCATCAAGATGAAGTCAACGAAACAGACGGCGCGTCAATCGGACGCCCGGTCTGTGAGTTATTGGCTTTTTCGTCTCCGGGGCCCGGTTGGTTTTTAAGGCAAAACCAACCCGACCGTACTCCACCTGCGTCCAAACCTCGGGCGGAGTATGCCAAAAGATCCGTCTCACTAAGAGGAACGCAACGCGACTGACGGCGCGTCAATCGGACGTTCGTGGCTCAAGATATGAGCGTTTCCGCTCCGAAGGCCCGGTTGGTTTCGTGAACGAACCAACCCGGCCGAACTCAAAGTAATCCGAAACCTTGAGTGCGATATACCGAGACGACCGTCTCGATCCAAGGATCGCGTTGCCGCAGACGGTTCGTCATTCGGAGGTCCGAGGCTCAAGTTATGGGCCAAAAACCAAATCTGGTTCGAAATGGGGGGTCCGGGTCCGGGCCGACCCGACCCGACCCCCCCCCCCCTGGGGCGGCGGGCCGCGGCGGCGGGCGCCTGGCGCCGCACGAGGGTGGCACGCGGGGGGCTCAGCCCCCGCTTCTTCATGGACGGCGCGGCTATATGCCGCGCCCAAAATTTTAAAACGCCCCCCACACGTGGGGGGGCTTGCTGGAAACGAACCGGGGGGCTGCTGCCCCCCCCCCTCCTTTAAAGAACCGCCCCCCTCATTAAGAGGGGGGTTTTGTTGAACCGTCTGGGGGATTTATTCCCCCGGTTTTATGTCATCCGGCCGGCCAACTGGCCGGCCGGTTTTTACCAACGGGACCGGAAATTCCGGTCCCGCCTTCGACTTCCGACGCCGGCGGCCCGACCGCCGGTCTTCACATCCCGCCGCGGCCCGGATCCGGCCGCGGTCTCCTCGTCCCGCTGCGCCCCGGAACCGGCCGCGGTGTTCGTCGTCCGGCGCGGTGCGACAGCACCGCGCCCCTTTTGCCGTGCCATGATTCTTTTCAACGCGGCGCGACGGCGTCGCGTTCTTGAAGATTCTTCCTCGACGTAGCGCGACGGCGCCGCGTAAAATATTTGCACGATCAACCGCGTGGTGCGACGGCACCACGCCACTTGCTTCCTCACGCAAGAATAATCAACATGAACGATGGAGGGGGTTCGGCCGTGTTCATGCGGTCCGTCCCCCCCTCACGTTAAATAAATAACTCAACTTAAACATTCAAGCCTCAAGTTAGACATTCGAGATCCACGTTCAAGAAATGGAATAAATAAATAATGAAACAACAACCCCTACCTTGGTATAAGGTTCGAAGATTGTTCTACGTTCCGCGGAAGACGACGTCGCAGAGGTCGGGCGACGTGGTCGTCGTTCGTCAAATTCAACGACGAAGAGGCACGTCCGAAGAGGCACGTCGTTGGCGAATCCTTGTACGCCGACGAAGGTTGTCCGAGGAAGGTGCGGTGTTCTCCCTCGTTGACACCGAAGACGAACAAGAGCGGAGCGGCGTTCTTCGTCGGAACTTGAGCGTTCTACGTCAAGTCTTGAGGAAAGTCAAATAAAAAGGAAACAACGAACTCAAGAACCCCTACCTCGATAGTCGCACGTTGACGGAGTCGTGGAATATCGGTGTCGATTCCTTTGACGTCGGAGGAAGAGTCGTTGTCGATGGCGTTCGTCGCGGAAAAGATGATGCGGAAGAAGAACGTCACGTCGCAGATATGGCGTCGCGGAAAGACCGTGTTCTTCGGCGAAGAAGTTCTTCGTTGAAGAACGGCGTTCTTCGTGTTCTTCGTCAAGGTTGAAGAAGAAAGAAAAGCTCTCAACCACTTCAAGATGGCTAAGAGTTCTAACCCAACAAAATAAGACAAAGTCTTATTTTATTCACAAAAAGAATTTCAAAGGTTTGAAATTCAAAATGGCTAACTCCAAAATTAACTCACTTATTTAATATACATGAGTTGTATAATTAAATAGAAGTTAAGATATCAAGCCATTAAGAGGGAGAGAGGGGAGTTGAAAAGGTGGGGGTTCGTGTGGGACCCACCACACTTAATCCTCCCAAGGGAGGTTAAGTGGGTGTGGGTCCCACTTCCAACCTCCTTTGATAGGTTTTAAGAAGTTATAATAAAATTTGTTCTACATAAATTTTATTTAACTCAACTAAAAACCTCAAAAAATTAACTTTCAACCCGCAACAAACGCAACTCCCGAAAAGGTCTCTTTAAGTGAAAATCGGCGCTGCGAGTTCATCGGTGCCCTCAGATTTCAATTCCGAGCACCGTATCAAAAGTTAGAAATACCTGCTCCTTCGTTCACTGAACGTACCCGAGCCAAACTTCAGAAATTAATTCCGGGCACTCCGGGCCTCGGAATCAGGTGCCGTCTGAAACCGCGCTCTTGTAAAATTAAGAAAAAATTTCCCTTGAATTTTACGGGTCTTTACATGTGGTTTGAGAACTGTTCACCCCTATGAGAAATCCTTCTTTTCTGCAATCCAAATTCCTGATTTTGAGGCCCAAAAATTTGGAAAACACTATGAAAATGTGCCACCTTAAAACATGGTTTTTTAAAACACCAACCATACTCATTCAATTTCATATATATTTTTCAACAAACACATTCACACCCAAAACATATATAGAAGACACTTTGAGGTATTTCTTTCTTATAATTTTAGAGAAAATGACATTATGTTATTTTAAAGTTGAATGATAGGATAGTGTAAACTAGAATAATCGTAATGTAGCTATGTTGAAAGTCCCTAAAACTCTAGATAATCTGATGGAATATCATCTTTATGATAGCTTCCTCAGGTTCATGTGATTCATGGAGAAGGATACTATTTACACCACACCTATGGTTTTTGAGTTGGCAAGAGATTTCTAGCTGAAAAATCCTACTACATTTACTATTAAGGGATTCCCCTAGAAATTTTAGTTCTGTGTTGAGTTATTATATATGATATTTAATCACATATGAACACCTACTGATAGGTGGGAGATGATTATTGCTTATATTCTTTGAGGAACAGTCAAGAGTTTGTGGGACACCCTGGAGAAAGCTTGGAAACTTGATGAGTTCTCTTTGAAGGATTTCGATGTGATGTTTTTGATCCACTCATATCCAGAAACATTGAAGGATTAAAATGATCATGAGTTCATGAACATAAAATAAGAAGGCATGTCAGTGATGGTCTATTTTGTATGCTTCACATTCCTATAGTTATTTTCTCTATGCAGTAGATAATTTTACATGGGTGAGGTGTATTTGGGATAGGATTCATTATGAGTTTAGGTCAGCGGTGAAAATATTTTGTTTGATAATATTTGAGGATGTGATGAATCAAACACTCATCATGGTATGAAACCTAAAAATGCCTTGAGTGGTGGATAGAAAATTTCCATAGGGAAATCTTGGAGATCTTTACATGGTAGAAGAATGCAACGCTATGATAGATATTGTTAGGGTAGTAGTGGGTAGAGAAGATAGGGTAGTTGATAGTCATATCATGTCTATAGTCTGTTAGAGTGATTTCAGTGTGGAAGGGTTGTCCACAATCACCCTTAGTGTCCTTAATCGACTATGGAGTATCATTCTTATAATAGGATGTTCCATATTAAAAGGTTTTATAGAAACCTTCTATAGTAACATAGTGGAAGTGAATCAGGGAAGACACCTGAGTTAGGGTGGGATTCAGCTACTGCTCAATAGACTGGTAGCTAGAGTTACACTAGATATTTAAGCCAAGGTAGGGGGTGTGGTACCATAGCATAGTAGTGACAACACTTTTCCAATCGAATAGAACATCGGAGTCAAACTAGTTCCTAGTATAAATGGGTGATCCAACTACACTCTATAAAGTCAAATCCATCTAGTCTAGATAGAATATCTTATACCATTGGATGCATGATTATTTTATCATCTACTCTTCCTTATTTTTATTGGATACTGGAGAATCACATTCATTTTACATGTTCTTTTTTTCATTGGCTTGGGTTTGGATGTAGAGTTTGTCGATGGTGTTATGACCATCGACAAGCTATTGGGAGTTTGATCAGAGGATATCAAGTATTTTAAGGAATGTTCCCTAGAGATTAGTGGATAATGTTTTCATTGGATGTTGTTTGTGATAGAAATGGTAGGCTATAATTTTATTCATGTTATGTATTATTGCGTTATACCCTAGGATCATATCCACTTATATCATATCAGAGATACCTTTCTACCTCTAGAAGGGGGAAGTATGTCCATCATGGAGAGGTCGATGTTAAATATGGTCATGTAGGTCCTATTAATTAATGAATGTATTTTATCACATCTCAGATAGAAATCCTTAAGCTGGATGATGGTGAAATACAATAAGATTATTTTCCCCCTATTATTAACCATTTTTAGGATGTATTTTAAAAAGAATACATTATCTTTCTGCCTGATCAAGTTCACAATTGAGTTGGTTCTTAGAGATGACCCATTTTCTATCCCACCTAACAGGATAGAACCAATAAAGATTCATGCATTGATAGTCTTGTTGGATTCCCTAGAACCTAAAGGATTCATATGGACTAGTACCTCTCCATGGGGTTCTCCCATGATTTTGAAAAGAATTATGATGATACATTATGTTTATGTGTGGATTATCATTGACAAACCACATGATGGTCATGAACCAGTATCCCCTTACAAGCATCAATAATCTCTTTGATTAGCTTAGAGGTTCCACAATATTTTACAAGATCGACTTGAGTTTAGGGTACCATAAATTGAGAGTGAGACTATATAATATATCATGGACTTCTTTTACGATCATGTATGGATTATATACATTCATGGTGATTTTGTTTAGTCTGATGAAAGAACTGATAGTATTAAATGCCTTGATGAATGGAATATTCTATCCATTCATGGAACATTCTGTTGTAGAATTTTAATGAAATAATAGTGTACACATATTCATTATGTGATCATTCCCAATATATTGATATTCTCATTATTGTATTGAGAGACCATCAACTTTACATTAATTTATACACATGAGGCCTCTAAATTGATTGAGTTTATTTTTTGTCTATTTATTCTCAATGGTTGGAATATTATTAGAACTAGAGAATGTTAAAGTCATTGTATGTTGGGAGTGACCTAATAATGTCTTCATGATTTAGAGTATTCTATGTTCATCAGGATATTATTGGAATTTTATCCCTGAATTCTAACATTTGGAAAAAATGATGTCCTAGATTAACAAGAAAGGGGTGAATTTGTTTGGTATTATGATTATGAGAGAGATTTATAGGATTAAAAGAGTAGGCTGAACTTTGTACCAATCCCCATTTTAATTTTTTTTAACAATGTTTATATGATGTAATTTGATCAATTTAGAATCATACACAAATAAGTTTTAATATAAAAGGATCATGTGGTTGCTTCAAGATCCTGGCAACTGATATCACATGAGAGGAATTATCATACTCACAATCTAGAATAAGATGTTTTATTACACACCCTAATATTTTGGATACACTATGTGTTAGGAGAAATGTTTTTGGTGTACACAAACCATAAGATCCTCAAGTACCTCTTTTTCTAGTGAAACATGAACCGTCGATATAGGAGGTTGGTTGCATATTTTTTTGTCTTTAAACTTCATATTGTCTTACACACAAGGTAAGGTAAATTTCATTATCTATGATTTGATTTGTAGGATACAGGTAGAGGCAGTGTAGGAGTCTTTTGAAAAGAGGTATTTTATTTTACTCCTTATAGACATGCATCTCGATGTTTAAGATTCTGAAGGATGATTATCCTGAATTTAGACATTAATTATAACAGTTATTTTATATTGTATCAAGATAGATTATTTAACTAACATGGAGTTATTATCACAAAGGGAAAGATAATATAGTTTGGAGCCACTATCCCGATAGACTCTTGGTAGTAGCAGCATTTTTATTTTTAGAGTTCGAGTAAGGACTCTTGTGGGTTTTCATGAGGAACTAATGAGAGAGTTGAATTCTTCTAAATGAGAGATAAATCTAGGTTTGATAACGACTTATCAGGATCTTTATATACAATACTGCTGGACAGGGTTGAAAATTGGGATAGAATGCTTCTTGGATGGATTTATGACATGTCAGCAGGTGAAGTTCTGGAATCGGATGCATGTTTGGTCTTTGAAGATTCTACCCATTTTATAATAAAAGTGGGATGCCGTCATTATGGATATCCTGAAGGGATTACCCATGAAACACCATAAGACAAATGTTGTATCAGTAATCATAGATCAAATAATTATGGTACCTTACTTTCTTCATATTAGGGAAACCTTCACCATTGTTGATATAGGTAGGCTCAATTCGTGGGAGATAGTTTGATTCTTGGTGTACTGGGGATGATCATTTCTGACTCAGAACCTCATTTCACATATCGATTTTAAAAGGTTCTCGGGAAGGCTTTATGATTGCATGTTATTCTAATCACATCATATCATCCTCACTCTGACATCAAATAAAACAAGATATACAATTTCATTCAAAAATTTATTGGTTGGTGGTAGGTAAGTCATCAATCATTGGACCATGTCTCATACAGGAGACATCTGAATAGGTTCAATTGATTTGAATGTAGTTGGTGGCCATGATGAGACAAAAAAATCATACATTGACAGTTAGAGATGAATTATATATTTTATGTTTATTCATAATGTTTTCCTTTATGTGTCATTTAGGATAGGGATATATTGTATCAAGAAATAGAGGATGCTCGCACCCAGGTTTGTTGGGCGGTTTGAGATAGTGGAAATGGTCAGTCCAAGGGCATAGTTTTTAACACTTCCATGGTGCTATAGTTCCATACAAAATGTGTTTCACATGTCTCAAATTTGAAGATATCATCCTATCCCATTTAACATTATAGACATTTACGACAATAAATTTGATGTTGATATATCCTTTGAGTATAATCCAATTTTTATTGTGGAACCGAGTGATAAAAATCTATATGGGTAGACTATACCTCTAGTGTGAGTACTCTGGAAGAATGGGTATGTGTAAGAGAATACGTAGGATATGGATTCAAATATGCTGACATAGTGTCCAAAATAATTCACATATACCCCACAATGATACTTGGAGTAACTCGAGGATGATCTATTATATGATAGGGAGGTTAAAAGATCATGTATTTCTTCAGTTTCATCACTCCTTAAAGTTATTGTAAATTATTTTTGATCATTTTTGTCTTTTTGGTTAATACTTGATTATTTTGGGAGGGATAAATATGGGAGTTTACTTAATACTCATTTTTATAGGAAACTGTGTGATGGAGATTAGGATTGCTTCATAAGATAGGTGGCTATGGTATGGAGATCTCATCTTCAAAATAGGGTCTTGGAAGGAGGAATTCTGAGCTAATACCTTTTTTGGAATAGTTTTAGTATAGAATCTGGTTGTGGTGTAGGCCGATTAGGCTCTGGGGTGTGGATATGGTGGCAATGGTATAAGGGGCTAGGGGATGAAATTGGCATGTTCTGTCAATTATGACATCCCTAAGGTATGGAGGTTGGTTACGATTTACCAATACCTTAAATATTTAGGGTGTTGTGGCATGGTGTATTTGGATAAGACATAATATATCCTCAAGTATATAGGATTTATGGTGTATAAACCACTATAGATATTAGATGAACATTAACCATTGAGGTTATATAATGGTTCCTTGGTCTATACTGTAGCATAATTTGTTTCATAAAATTTTAGGGCGTGTTCTATGTGGCTACACTATGGTCCTCCTTTTAGTAGTTTGTCAATAAATACTCTTATGCCTCTCCAAACTCATTTTAATAAAATATTTTCCACTCAACCATTATGTTCCCATATATTTATTTTGGAAGAATTGAGACCTCCATTCAATTTTATTCAACCCTTTTTTTATAGGGATCAATCATTGGGGACCTGGGCCTTCCAAATATGATGTTTTGAGCTTATAGTTTGAAGTTATGTCTTTTTTTTCTCTTATACTTTTTATTCTTGTATTTCTTCTTAGAGAAAAATTGTCTATAGTTTATCTGGACATAAATAAATGGATAGGTGAAGGAACAAATCTCCACCTCTGGGCATTGGGAGTTCATTTGTATCTTCTTTTTTTAGGTTGGTGGTCTACAACATATCCATATATGTCTATTTCAATTATCCTTGTACGTGAAATAAGTTTGACCTCTATAAAACACTTTGAGCATGACCTAATTAGTTGAATTAATCTATGTCTAATGAGTTACACTTGTATAGTTCTTCCATTTTATCTTATTGGTTCTTTTGGTAATGAGACCAAGAGATGAGGACACCTGATACTATTTCCATTCATTGAACTTGCATGATACTTGGTTAGATTGAACACTACACACCTTGACATATATGATTTGATGATTTTTTTATTAATATTATGAATTTCTATTACTGCGATCTTAGTGTGTTTAATTGATATGGAATCACATAGACAAAAGTAATTGGTTATTTTTTATGTTAATGACCAAGGGGGTTTAAATGAACTTGGTGATTGATGAATTGACCATAGTGGATTGTTATGGAATCTATTATGGTTTGGATCAGTTAATATATAATTATTATAGTTATTGACCAGGTTATACAGTAATTGTAATAGATATTGGCCAAGTTATACTATATTTATTATATGGAATGGATTAGGTAAGTTTTATAGCTTATAGGGAATGACCCGATTATATTGTAATACATATAGGGATTTGCTTGGTTATATTGTAATGGTTATAGGAAATGTTCTAATTATGCTTTAATTCTCATCTATCTTGTTGCACTTATGATTTAATGCTTCTAGGTCCCTACCTAGTTCTTCTATGTAGGTTTATGGGCTATACCCTAGAATGGTTAGGGTTAGGGTGGAATGCTTCCCTGACATGCTCAATTATATTTTTCTTGGTGCTAAGAAAGGTTGGGGATGACCCTAGGTGTCAACCTAAAGATTGAGGGTGATGGATTTTTTTCACGGTAGTAATAATTGATTAAATTAATACCATAATATCACTTTATTTAATGAACAACACATCATGAATTAGTTTTTTTATCCATATTTGTGTCGACTAATTGTTTTTTAGTCACACACAAGATAGGCCTCCATTTGGTACCCAAAAATATTTCATGGATTCAGGTTCGGACAATGGAATGGGACTCTATTTTCATTTTTGTGTGCATGATGGTTTGGATCATGAAGATGGGACCAAATGGGGTTTGGGAAAGGGATATTGGAGTCCTTATTTTAGTTTTTTATTCATTTATTTGTTTTACTTTCAAAACATCATTTAGTTTAATTTTATCCTTTCATTGCTAGATTTTATTCTTATTGAGATGTTGGAGTTGTTCCTTATTCTATAATGGATACATGTGGTTGTTTATTTTTTTCAATTACTAAATATACTCTATTATTATTTTCCACTATTTTTTAGATACTTTATATTGGGTAAATTCCACCCACTATATCACTTATATCGTTGATAGTAGTAGTTACCCTCTAACATATGGGGAGGTGTGCTTGAGATCATGTATCCAACCCTGATCGGTCACTTCAGGGACCAATGGGCAAGGGACATTACACTTCATATAAAAGATAATTTGGTGGTTTTCATGAGTAATGAATTTTGAGGTTGAGTTTTTATGAGAAAATTTATGATAATCCTATTATGATGTTACTTAATCATCACTCACATTAACTTCTCTTTGTTTTTGTAATGGATTAATCTTGATAGAACCAAGTTAACAATTGATTCTAGGTAAAATGAAAATATTCCACCCTTGAAAAATATAACAGGATTAGAGTTCAAGTGAGAAATATTTTGATTATTCCAAAACAACTATCAATAATTTTGGATAAAAAATTGAATATAGTTGAAATTCTAAACAAACAAAAAAAGTGTATGATGGATCCTCATGGAATTTTGAGTGATAATGATGATGAAGGAAAAATTTTAAACTTTCCTTTGTATTAATAATGTGGGAAGATAAACCCAAGGGAATACTCAATGAAACTAAAAGGTGTTTTATCTTTGGTAAATGAGGTCATATAGAAACTAATTTATATGTGAAAACGAAGTGCTTTGTAGATGTGGTGAAAAGTATTCAACTTGGGCTTCCAATACCAGTTCAATATACTAAATTTGGTGAACTTGGGGATTATCCAAGACAATTACCTAATCCAAGTGATAATAATAATGATTGGAATCCTTAATTTCCAAGGCCTTTGGATAAAGGTAATACCTATAAAACCACTGCTATTGAAGTGTGTTATGAAAATTATGTATAGATAAGAACATTGATCATCCACCCAAGAACTGTGAGTGTAGTATTTGTATCTTATTCAAACCAATTATTTTTTAACATAGAATGTATTCTAAGGACATATAATTATCCCATAAATTACCAGATGTTGATGTATTAATAACATATTCTAGTGGTATGATTATTTTATCCCAAGTATATAACTCCTCTCTAATATATGTTTAGAATGTGATTCATTGAATTTTTTTTTGTACATCAATTACACAAATTTCATATTATATTATATATGTATTGACCCTATATACATATAGACCTTGATAATTTACAAGATAGGAAGACATTATAAATCATAAAGCTACCCATGATCACCTATTGGTACAAGGTTGATTATATACTCCTTATGAAAAATTTCTCCATTGTATTATTTTATTTGGAACAAATGCTTAGTGAAAAAACCCAATGTAATTTATATTCCTATAATAAGGAAAAAGTTGTGTTCCATAGTTATTCTTAAGATAGTAAGGATGAAACCAAACTAGAAATAAAATATTGACTCATGTCTAACTATTATATACCTTAATTATATTAACTGGTGTAGCAATTTAAATTGCGAGCCCCAATTTATTTATGGGGGTAGAATGTGATGACCACAAATTTAATTAAGAGTTTTTTTAAATAAATATTATGTTAATATTTTTTTATACATGAATAACTAAACATAAATGAATCGAAGATATTTTAAAATAAAATTTTACAATTACAATCTATATATTAAATTATCAGGCATAAATGGAAGTAAGCATATTATGAAATTTATGAATGAATGAAATGGTAACGAGTATCATAGATCTTTTATTTGAGGATCATTTATCAATTCATGGGATAGTGTTAGATTTGATAATTTTTTCTCTACTCGAATACCATGAAAAACATTGAAAATTATGGAATGATCAAAATAATATTCAAGATAAATTCAACTTCATAGAAATTGCCACAAGATCAATGCTAAGGGAATCACCACCCCCGAATACCACCCAAGAAAACAGTATGATTAAATATATATAGAGATCTTTAGTGGATATGGGAGTTAAAATTAGGATGATATAAAAATGTATTTTTTAATTTAATATTTTATTTATAACATGTATTCAACACATTTTTCATTTTAGATTTTAAATGAAAGAAGGATGCTTTTTCTAAAAAAATAATATTTTATTATATTACATATTTAAAACATAAATATATAAATTTTATAAATTTAATTTTATAAAATTTATATATTTTTTAACTTAAAAATTTCAATAAAACCTTAAGATTAATTTTTATGATTTTCTTACAAAATAGATATTTTAGGTGAAGAGAGAACACATATTATTTTTACCAAAACTGTAAATTTTATGAATTCATAAGAAAGAACTATAAGTGTATAAAATCTATTAATTGGTCAAATATAGAATTTAAAAGAAAAAATATACGTTTCAAAAATAATATTTCTAATTTGGAAAAACTTTTATAAATTTTTTAAAAGATTAGTAATATTCTCAAATAAAAAATATTTTTGGTCTTTTATTAATATTTAATAATATTTTGGAAAAAAATACAATTTGGGTTTATTTGAAATCCGCATAAATAATATTTTTATTATAAAAATACAATTTATATAATTAAATTCATATAAATTGATAATTTTATACACAAATAAATTCTAAACAAAAAAATTATAGTTTCTTAATAATAGGTTTTTATGTGTTACATGTACTAATATAAAAATTGATTTTTGTTACACATATAAATTTTTTTATTATGAACTGGATTTAATATTTTTAATAGTTAGGTCCAAATTATTTAATAAGTTGCATTTTATTTTTATGTATAAATAATTATTTACTTAGGTAAAAACTAGTTACCATGTTAAAACTAAAAAGTGTAGAAGTGTACATTATAAGTATAAAAGAACTAATGACATGCATAAAACATGTATGAAAATGATTTTTATGGGATTATGGATTTTATTACATCCCAAAATTAATTATTGAACTTTTTTAATCTAGTTGTCATGTTAAACATGTAATTCATCTATATTTATAAGTTACAACTATAAAAAATTCATCCACACCACTTATAAAATGGGCCTCTCACCACCCCTTAAAGACCACTGAAAGAAATAATTTTACACATAAAACACTAAATGTAACATCCCAAGTAAGTAATGAATAATATATATAGTTATCTATGTATATTTATGAATTAGATAGTTTTTTGAGGCAGAAAATGAGGATAAATCCAATCTTTAGCATGGAATACACTAATATTTTTAAAAGATTGTTTTACTGCCTTTTCGATGGAAAACCTTTTTTAAATCTATATTTTGACAATTTTATAATATATACTTGTCAAAATAAACTTATTCTTTATGACTGGGACTTTAAAATTTACTTTGGATAAATTTCTGGTATTTTTCTGATAATGTTCATTTTTTAATGAATAGTGAAAAATGTTGTATTTTTATTCAAAACCTATTTTTAATCTAATTTATTTATATGATTATATTATCTTTTTAATTGGTTTTAAAGTGAAATTAGAATATATTTTTATCATTAAATCCAATAGTGGTCGTTGGAATTAATTTCACTTTGAAATTGGACTTAAACTAGTGTCAATCTTTTGATATATATTGTTCCATAAAAACACGCTATTTGTTCTGACATCGGGAATTAATTATGAAATTAATTATTTTAACTTATATGTTTTGAATTTGGTAAAATATACATCATTTTTGAATTCTTAATATCAAATATAGCTTAGGGTGATGTTTTGGTATATTTCTGAAAAACATCAATTTTTGATAAACAGTGAAACCACTAGGTGGTACTTTAAAAACTGGTTTATCATTTAAATAAACTTTTACCACCTCTATGTTTTGAATTTCAAAAATCCGACATACATGGTTGTCATTAGGAAGTAAAATTTTGTTCAATGGGATTAAAATAATTTTTTGGTGAATAGTAACTTTTAAGTTTTTAATCGCGATTAGAGGTAATTAGTGTAGTTTAAGTTAAAAATAATGTTTTAATAATATGAAATGACCATGACACATGTCCTGCCCTTATTGGATGTTTCTTGGCCGACCAAGACAACCCATGGGTCTATTTTTGGGACCCCATGGAGCCACTTGGGTAAGATAATGACATTAATGCCTTTTATTTAAAGTAAAAGTAAAAATGACACAAACATGTATTGTTTTACTAAAACAATTTTTACATGGGGTTATACAAGTCATATTTTTGACTATAAATAATAATTGGAAATATAAAAAGATTTAATACATCATAGTAATTTTTATAAAAATTTTAGACATTAAATAAATTAAATTATTTATGACATCATGATGATGCATCGATTACCTCATTATTTAACAATTTAAATAAAATGAAAAGATAATGTAAAATATAAGACATACACATTTCAAAAACCTATTAAATGAGTATATTTCTAACACTTATAACCTTATCCTAAAAGTATGTCAATTTGGGACCTTTAAAATCCGAAACTCATTTGAAAATAAAGTAACATTTTATACCTTTCCAAGAGTGCCCCTCCTCTCCTCTTATAAAAGGCCCCCACCTCTACCTCCTTACCCACACCTCTGAAGCCTTTGTCTCGGACATTATCTGATAATGGTTTCTCTCCACATCCCTCTCATCATCCTAGAAGCCTTACCATAGGTAGGAAGCTCTTGAAGAAACCCTTTTGGTTCAAACCAAAGGGAGTTACCCGATTTTAAGGTAATTTCTTCACTTTTGTTCTTTTGTTTTATTTTGCTTCTCCAACCCGATAAACTCTTTTTATTCATTACTTTTGTAACAACTCTAGTATCTTAAATATAATAGGATGTTCTTATAAGAGGTATTTGAGCTACACTTACAGACACCTACATCTAATGGTTAAAGAACATATTGTTTCTGTGGATGGTGAATTTCTGCCTCACGAAATGATGATTGTTCAATATTCTTTTAACACTTTAAAACGTGGCCATTAAGATGTCACTATATTTATATATAATATATAATATGTTTATGTTTTCCTTAATCTTCTGTATTTTTCATTTATGGCATACCATTATGGGTAAACGCGATATCTTCATTTTAGGAAGTGCGGACTATCGCCCCCTCAAAGTGATTTGATTCGTTAATACCATATGTGGTATGTATAAAGGATAGATTTAATGATATTATATATGATACCATACTGAAATTATAATAATATTATGTATCATTATGTTTTAATTCCATTAAATAAGAAATAGAAATAGAAGTAGCGTTCATGCGTACATACGGCTTACCGTCTCCATGAACAGTGCATTTCATTTCTTACCTCTAAATGTTATGTAATATTATAAATGCATGAATATACTGGATATATATGATATATATGATATATACATCATTAATATAATTTTGGATATAATGGATATTTTACCTCATGAACAACTTGTAATTATAAAGAGTTTATTTTTGACTCAAGTAGCAATGATCGACAAAACGACCATTATTAACTAAAATAATTACATAGTGTTCATGAAATGGTAATAAGTTATATAAAAGGAATAATGAACTTGAAAAAGGTTCTCAAGCATGTATAAATTAACTCAAGTTTATTATTCAGGAGGTTAAATAACGATCGAGTCAAGTCGGACACAAGGTAAAGGAACTCGTCTCAATCTCCTTTCATTGAGGCATATTTTGTTTTATACACAACTTTATTTTATAATGGTGTATAAACCCCTTTTAATTTTAATATTATTCAAAAGGAGTCTTTTTATACGAAGCGTTTACTAAACTAAAAAAGGGATTGTTTTTTTTGTCGTATGTATGCGGTGACAATGACTTCTCCGCTGCCGTGACCATTATTTGAGTTTCGGCTTCCTCTATAAGTCATAACCATTTTTTTAATGAAAAGTAAATACCATTTTTAACTTTTATTTTATTTTGGTATTGAAAATGGATTTGATAATGCTTTTTTATATCAATGTGTTATTGATATCTTGTGATTTAAATGTGGAAATGTTATATTTCCTTTATGCATGTTTTATGTTATATGATTATGTTATGGTTCTTGGGTATTGTTATGAATACGGGTGGTTCTATGATAAACTAAGGGTGGGTGAGCTTGATATAGCTCTCCAATGCATTGGGTAATGTGAAGGAGTTAAAAGTTAAGGTTTCTCCGAATAGATTTAGGTAATATATTGTGATGGGTATTCCAAACGTAACCAAGAGGGTTACTCTCTACGTAAGAATGTTATGAATGCCTCAAGTTACCTTTATGTCTTATGATTTCTATGATTTATTCATGTTTTGATGAGGTATATTAAAGTTTATATGTTTTATGGGTAAAGTATGATTTCATTCTTATGTATATATGTACTCATGTTTCCTTTCCATATTTCTATAACCCTTACTGTGCTTTTTATGCTCATCCCAAGTTTTTGAAATGTTTTTCACAGGTTAAGGGAATGGTACATGATATGATGATAGTGTCAAGGAAGTGTCAAGAAAAAATCCATGTTATATTTTAAATATGTTTCCGTTGATGGGAAAAATGAGTACTATCTTTTATGTAACAACTTTGTTTTAATGTGGAATGTAATGCAAGTTTTATGATCTAATTCTCTAAAACTCTAAACCTGAAAAGATCCTCAATGTGTAATCTTGTAATAACTCAATATTCAGTAAGGTTTATGGTCGGGGCCTTATAGTTGGTATCAGAGGTCGGTTTAAATATCTTTAGGAGTTAGAATTCTATTAAATGATTATCCAAAAATATTTTTTTATAGTCAAATTGAAATGATATAGCATTTGAAGATTAACATGTTGCTTCCTCTAAGACATGATTGTTTAGAATGGTTTTCCACAGAAGAAATAGGGAGGCAGTGCTAGGAAGGCATACCGAAGGAAATGACCTTCCGAATCAGCATCCTGAGATGGTCAGAATTGGAACTGAAATGTTTTTTGCATTAATGGCGCAGTTGACTCAAGCGATAAATGGTGGCGGTATCCATGCACGAGATCAGCAAGATCAACCGCAGAGGAACATGTTAGTGGGGGAACATTTCATGAGGCAGCATCCCCCATCATTCTGAGGATCATCTAACCCTGTGATAGCATAAGGGTGGATTAAAGCACTGGAGAATATTTTCGATGTCATGGTGTGTTCAGAAAATCAAAAGGTTAGTCTTGCTATTTACTGTTTGGTGGGTGAAGCAGATCAGTGGTGGTCGATGGTTAAAGATATTAGGGATTCTAATGGGATTGATGCTCTTGACTGGGATGAATTCAAAGGTATGTTTCCTGAGAAGTATTTTCCTAAGTCCGTTCGACTTAGGATGGAAAAACAATTCCTGGGATTAAGGCAAGAGGAAGACTCAGTGGCTGCCTATGAAGAATGGTTCACTCGATTGGCAAGGTATGCTCCAAATTTTATCTGAGACCTTGATAGTAAAATCAATCATTTTTACTCAATATTAAAGACAAAATATCGAAGGGCATTAGCTTCTCGTGAGTTCAAAAGTTATGAAAAGATTGTTCAATGTGCTTAGAAGGTGGAAATGGAGTTTTCCGATGATCAAGTGTTCTATAACAACCAATAGAAGAAGAGACCGAGGTGGCAGGAGAAAGGGAAGAGTTCTTCAAAAAAGTCTGATGGTAAGAAAACTAAGTTTCCAGTTTGTGATAAATGTGGTAAAAGGCATGATGGGGAATGTCTTCTGAATTTCAGAAAGTGCTACCAATGCGGTAAGATGGGACATAAGGCTCGTGATTACATTGAAAAAGATCAAGGTGATGGTAAGACCAAATTTGATTTACAGTTAGTGAATTTTTTTAAGTGCAATGAGATGGGTTACTATGCAAATGAGTGTCCGAAAAAAGAGCTCGAGTTATGGGAAGCAGTTAGACTACAAGAATAAAGGGGTGGTGAACTCCTTTGCAACTACTTCAGCAGATGTCGGGCCATCAAATGAAGTTGTATCAGGTAATTTGTTTGTTTTTTCATATTTTTTCAGTGTTCTATTTGATTCGGGGTCTACACATTCTTTCATCTCTGAAAACGTTTCTAGTAAAATGGGAATACCAACTCAAGAAATGACTCATGAACTTGTTGTAAAAACACCTGTGGGAAATGTTGAAGCAAAAATAATTTATAAGAATCTTCATATCCTTATCCGTGGAAAAAACCTACTTGAAAACCTTATTGTTTTACCTTTAGTAGAGTTTGATGTTATCCTGGGTAAGGATTGGCTCTCTATTTACCATGCTAAGATTGACTATAGAGATAAAGAAGTTTCTTTTCATAAAGTCTTTCAGTTTGTGTACAAGAATGAACCCTTACTATTAATAACATATCAAGAGGCCGAGAAACTTGTAAAAGATGGAAATAAATGTTAACTTTCACCTATCGTTGAAAAGAAGGGAACTGTTCAGATTAATGATGTGCCAGTGGTAAATGAGTATCCTGATGTTTTTCATGATGAGTTTCTTGGAATAATACCAAATCGGGAAGTTGAATTTACTATTGACTTAGTTCTTGATGCTAATCCAATTTCAAAACCCCTTATCGAATGGCTCAAACTGAACATTTAGAGTTGAAGGATCAATTGCAAGATTTATTAGAGAAAGGTTTCATTAGACCTAGCACATAACCATGGGGTGCTCTTGTTTTATTTGTTAAAAAGAAAGATGGTTCTATGAGACTTTTCATTGATTATAGAGCCTTGAATAACATCACTGTTAAGAACAAATATCCTTTGCCTCATATCGATGATTTTTTTATCAGCTCTAGGGAGCTCAGTATTTTTCAAAGATTGACCTAATATTGGGGTCCCATCAGTTTAAGGTAAAGTAAGAAGATGTCCTGAAGACTGCATTTCATACAAGATATGGCCATTATGAATTTGTAGTAATGCCTTTTGGGCTAACCAATGCACCTGCTGTATTCATGGACTTAATGAATAGAATTTTCCATGCGTTCTTGGATAACTTTGTGGTGGTTTTCATTGATGATATTTTGGTGTTTTCTAAAAGTAAAGAGGAGCATGAAAGACATTTAAGGGTTATTTTGCAAACCTTAAAAGAAAATGAATTGTATGGGAAATTCATCAAGTGTGACTTTTGGTTGCAAAAAATTTCTTTCCTTGGTCACATTATTTCTAAAGATGGGATAACTGTTGATCCTGCAAAAACAAAGGTTGTTAAATAATGGCCAAGACCCAAAAATGTAACTGAGATTCGTAGCTTCCTTGTTTTGGCAGGCTATTATCAAATGTTTGTTAGAAATTTTTCACGGTTATCTAGTCCAATGACTAAGATAACTCGGAAGGGTGTTAAGTTTATCTGCAGAAAAGTATGTGATTATTGTTTTCAGGAATTGAAAAGAAGATTGGTGAATGCTCCAGTTTTAGCACAACCTTCTAGGAATGGTGATTTTGTTATCTACGATGATGCTTCATTGAAAGGACTTGGTTGTGTCCTAATGCAGAATGATTAGTTAATTGCATATGCTTCACGTTAGTTGAAAACTCATGAGTTAAATTACCCTACATAGGATTTGGAATTAGCTGCTGTTGTTTTCACTTTAAAAATTTGGAGGCATCATTTGTATGAAGTAAAGTGTGAAATATATACCAATCATAAAAGTTTAAAGTATATATTCACTCAGAAAGAATTGAACATGAGACAGAGGAGATGTCTAGAATTAATCAAGTATTATGATTGTACAATTCATTACCATCTGGGAAAAGAAAATAAAGTGGCTAATGCTTTGAGTCGAAAAAGTAATGATTCATTAACAATGTTGTGTTTGGAATGTGATCCTTTGGTTAAGGATTTGATGAACTTTGGCATAAAAGTTGTTGGTACAGGATGTCCTTCTATTTTGTTTCAGGTATCAGTGAAATCTTTTCTATCAGACAGAATCATTAAAGCACAGAAGCAAGACAGTGAGTTGCAGAAAAAGGTAGAGCTGGTTCAGAAGGGTAAGTTTCCTGAATTCAACATTGATAATGATTGTGTTTTGAGATTTGGGAAGAGATTGTGTGTGCCTTGTGATTCACAGTTGAAGAGAGAGAGTTGTTATGTGAAGCTCATAGTTCTCCGTTTTCAGTTCATCCAAGAAGTACTAAGATGTATAGAGATCTTCGGGAGTATTACTGGTGGGACAGAATGCCAAGAGACATTGCTGATTTTACTGTGAAGTGTTTGACTTGTCAATAGGTTAAAGCAGAGCGACAGTTACCAAAAGGGATGCTTCAGCCCTTACCAGTGCCAGAGTGGAAATGGGAGAATATATCCATAGACTTCATTGTGAGATTTCTGAAGACACCTTGAGGTAATAATGAAATCTGGGTTATTGTTGATCGCTTGACTAAATCTGCTCATTTACATTCTATACGAGATACTTTTTCTCTAATCAACTTTCACATTTGTATCTTAAAGAGATAGTTCGGTTACATGGAGTTCCACTCTCCATTGTATCTGATCGTGATCCCAGGTTTACTTCTAACTTTTGGAAAGGCCTTCAGAAGTCGTTGGGTACTGAATTAAATTTTAGTATATCATTTCATCCTCAATCAGATGGGCAGTCAGAACGAACAATTCAGACTTTAGAAGATATGTTACGTGCTTGTTCGATGGATTATCAGGGAAGTTGGGACCAACATCTTTCTTTGGTTTAGTTTTCTTATAATAACAGTTTTCATTCTAGTATAATGATGGCACCATTTGAGGTATTATTTGGGAAGCGGTGTCGAACTCCAACTTTCTGGGATGAAGTGGGTGAAAAAAAGTTTATGGGACTGAAATTGGTAGAAGAGTTGGAAGAAAAAGTTCAGATGATACAGAGTCACATGAGAACAGATCAGAGTAGGCAGAAGAGTTATGCACACAACAGGAGGAAGGATCTCTCTTTTGAGGTAGGTGATCATGTCTTCCTCAAAGTCTCACCGTGGAAAAGTGTGATGAGATTTGGTAAGAAGGAAAAGGTGAGTCCAAGGTTCGTTGGGCCATATGAAATTCTGGAAAAAGTTGGATCAGTTGCATACCGAGTGGCTTTACCTCTGAGTTTATCTCAGGTACACATTTTTTTTCATGCTTCAATGTTAATGAAGTACATGCCAGATCCATCTCATGTTTTGAGTCCAGAGGTAGTTCAGCTGGAAGAGAATCTATCTTATAAGGAACAACCGGTACAGATTCTTTACCAGAGGGAGAATGTGTTGCGGAATAAGGTGATTCATCAGGTAAAGGTTTTGTGAAAAAACCATATGGTTGAAGAGGCAATGTTGGAATCTCAAAATGCTATGAGGGATAAATACCCCCACTTATTCGATAAGTAAATAAATTGCGGGGACGTAGTTTTCTAAAGGGAGGAAGGATGTAACATCCCAAGTAAGTAATGAATAATAGATATAGTTATCTATGTCTATTTATGAATTATATAGTGTTTTAGAGGCTTAAAATTAGAATAAATCCAATCTTAAGCATGGAATACACTAATATTTTTAAAAGATTGTTTTATGGCCTTTTGATATCAAACCTTTTTTAAATCTATATTTTGACAATTTTATAATCTATATTTGTCAAAATAAACTTATTCATTATGATTGGTACATTGAAATTTACTTTGGATAAATTTCTGGTATTTTTCTAATAGTGTTCATTTTTTTAATGAATAGTGAAAAATGTTGTATTTTAATTCAAAACCTCATTTTAATCTAATTTATTTATATGATTAGATTATCTTTTGAATTTGTTTTAAAGTGAAATTAGAATATATTTTTATCATTTAATCCAATAGTGGTCATTGGAATTAATTTCACTTTGAAATTGGACTTAAACTAGTGTCAATCTTTTGATATATATTGTTTCATAAAAACACGCTATTTATTCTGACAGCGGAAATTAATTATTAAATTAATTATTTTAACATATATGTTTTTAATTTTGTAAAATAGACCTCATTTTTGAATTTGGAATATAAAATATAGCTTAGGGTGAAGTTTTTGTATTTTTCTGAAAAACTTTAATTTTTGATGAATAGTGAAACCACTAGGTGGTACTTAAAAAACTGATTTTTCTTTTAAATAAAATTTTATCACCTCTGTGTTTTGAATTTCAAAAATTTTACATACATGGATGTCATTGGGAAGTAAAATGTGGTTCAATGGGATGAAAATAATTTTTTGGTGAATAGTAACTTTTATGTTTTTAATCGCGATTAGAGGTAATTAGTGTAGTTTAAGGTAAAAATAATGTTTTAATAATATGAAATAACCTTGAAACATGTCCTAACCTTATTGGATGTGTCATGGACAACCAAGACAACCCATGGGTCTATTTTTGGGACCCCATGGAGCCACTTCGGTAAGATAATGATATTAATGCCTTTTATTTAAAGTAAAAGTAAAAAATGACACAAACATATATTGTTTTATTAAAACAATTTTTACATGGGGTTATACAAGTCAGATTTTTGACTATAAATATTCGTTGGAAATCTAAAAAGATTTACTACATCATAGTATTAGTTTATAATTTTTAGACATTAAATAAATTAAATTATTTATGACATCATGATGATGCAGCGATTAGCTCATTATTTAACGATTTAAATAAAATGAAAAGATAATGTAAAATATAAGACCTACACATGTCAAAAACCTATTATATGAGTATATTTCGAACCCTTTTCACCTTATCTTCAAAATAAATCAGTTTGGGACCTTTAAAATCCGAAACTCATTTGAAAATAAAGTAACATTTTATACCTTTCCAAGAGTGCCCCTCCTCTCCTCTTATAAAAGGCCCCCACCTCTACCTCCTTACCCACACCTCTCAAGCCTTTTTCTCGGACATGCTCTGATCATTTTGTCTCTCCACATCCCTATCCTAATCATAGAAGCCTTACCTTTTGTAGGAAGCTTTTCAAGAAACCCATTTGGTTCAAACAAAAGGGAGTTACCCGATTTTAAGGTAATGTCTTCACTTGTGTTCTTTTGTTTTATTTTGCTTCTCCAACCCCCTAATACCATTTTATTAATTTCTATTATAACAAATATAAAATCTTCAATGTACTAGGATGTTTTTATAAGAAGGATTTGAACTAAAATTACACATACCTACATCTAATGGTTAATGAACATATTGTTTCTGTGGATGGTGAATTTCTACCTCACAAAATGATGATTATTCAATATTATTTTAACACATTCAAAGGTTTCCATACGTACGACTTATCGTCTCTATGAACTGTTCATTTCATTTCTTACCTCTAAATGTTATGTAATATTATAAATGCATGAATATACTAGATATATATGATATATATATGATATCTACATCATGAATATAATTCTGGATATAATTTATATTTTACCACATGAACAAATTGTAATTATAAAGAGTTTATTTTTTACTCAAGTAGCAATGATCGACAAAATGACCATTATTAACTTAAATAATTACATAGTGTTAATGACATGGTAATAAGTGATATAAAAGGAATAATGAACTTGAAAAAGGTTCTCCAGCATGTATAAATTAACTCAAGTTTATTATTCAGGAGGTTAAAGAACGATCGAGTCAAGTCGGACACGAGGTAAGGGAATCTGTCTCAATCTCCTTTCATTGAGGAATATTTTCTTTTATACAAAAATTTCTTTTATATGGTGTATAAACCCCTTTGAATTTTATGATTATTCAAAAATAAACTTTTTATACGAAGTGTTTACTAAATGACAAAAGGGAATGTTCTTTTTATCGTACGTATGCGGTGACAACGACTTCTCCGTTGTCATGACCATTATTTGAGTTTCAGCTTCCTCTACAAGCCATAACCTTTTTTTAATGAAAAATAAATACCATGTTTTACTTTTATTTTATTTTGGTATTGAAAATGGTTATGATAATGTTTTTATTATATCAATGTGTTATTTATATCTTGTGATTGAAATGTGGAAATGTTATGTTTTCTTTATGCATGTTTTATGGGATAAAATAATGTTATGGTTCTTGGGCATTGTTATGAAGACGGGTGGTTCCATGATAAACTAAGGGTAGGTGAGCCCGATATAGCTCTCCAATGCATTGGGTAATGCGAAGGAGTTAAACATTAAGGTTTCTCTGAATATATTTATGGAATATACTGTGATAGGTATTCCAAATGTAACCAAGAGGGTTACTCCCCACGTAAGAATGTTATGAATGCCTCAAGTTACCTTTATGTCTTATGATTTCTACGATTTATTCATGTTTTGATGAGGTATGTTAATGTTCTCATGTTTTATGGGTAAATAATTATTTTAT
Source organism: Viscum album (assembly GCA_963277665.1). Lineage (NCBI taxonomy): Eukaryota > Viridiplantae > Streptophyta > Magnoliopsida > Santalales > Viscaceae > Viscum > Viscum album. Next base: position 1,232,440,665 of record OY728137.1, on the reverse strand, counting down.
TCTGATGTATATATTTACTCATGTTTCTTTTCCATATTTTTATAACCCTTATTGAGCTTTTTATGCTCATCCCAAGGTTTTGAAATGTTTTTCACAGGTCAAGGGAATGGTAGATGATATGATGATAGTGTCAAGGAAGTGTTAAGAAATAATCCATGTTATATTTTAAATATGTTTCTGTTGATGGAAAAAATGAGTACTATATTTTATGTAACCACTTTGTTTAAATGTGGAATTTAATGCAAGTTTTATGATCTAATTCTCTAAAACACTAAACCTGAAAAGATCCTCAATGTGTAATCTTGTAATAACCCAATTTTAAGTAAGCTTTAAGGCTGGGGCCTTATACTACCCCTTATCCTTACTTTGTATTAATGTTCCTTTTCATTGATCCTCCTATTATATTATATTTTATTAAGATCCCTATTTCAATGGAGTCTCCTAAGGGAAAGCACAAGTCCTCGACATGTGGTTTTATCATAATATCATCCATTTTTTTATTACATTCCAAAATATATTTTTCTAATTTGGATATAATTACATCAGTAATTGTTTATTAATAAATTTTATTTTTATAATGGAATAATTATTAACCACATTTATCATTTTATATTAAGAAAAATTAAACCATTATATAGTGTTGTGAAAACTACGACCTCTATGAAGTAAAGACTTCCATTTTTTCACCACGACTACTATTCACTATGTATAAGGATGAAATTGAGTAGTAAATGTGATATATATAAAATAATTTTGATCATTAAGATAAAAATTATAATCCATATTCATTCCCTATCATATGTTAATAAATTAAAATTTAATCATGCATTGTGAAGATTTTCACCACCATGAAGTAACATATCTCATTTGTCCTCTAGTTTCTTTATTATTTATTTAAAAATATTAAAATAAGGCTCAAAACATTATGTGTCAAAAATATATCATTATGATTATGTAATAATTATATTATACCAAAAGAAACCACTTTCATAAACATAATCATCCCTTAATTATGGTATGTTCATGTTTAGGCCGGTCTAACCACATTATGGAACAATACTATAAAATAATATCATGGATTTCTATTAGAACTAAATTACTAATAATATATGATATAAAGAAGTAAATAATTATTTTATTTTTGTTCTATATTTGTAACATTAATAATAAACTCATACATTAAGATACCAATGTTCATTTATAAGAAACACTAAAACACATTATTCATCGATTTCATATTTAATGATCATAACCTAAAATCCCATAAAATTAAATTATATAATAATAAATAATAAATTATATTACCTTTAAATATATCATAGAGATGAAATTTTGGATAATAAATAATATTTACAATTTTATCATGAAAATAATTCTAAATGATCAATATTACACACACACACTATTGAAAATAGATAATAACTAATTAATATTCAAATAAATAAGTATTAAAAATGATGGGTCAAAATGGAAATAGTTATGAATATGTCAATTAAATAAGTTATTGTGATAGCTATCATTCTTATATATAATGTTTGAGTGTGTTTGAGTAAATCAAGATAAAAGGTAACAATTTCTATCTCTATCACCCTTCATTAAGATATGTTTTGGTATTATGCATCAATAAAAAATTTTATGGTGTAAATAATACCCCATAGCTGCTAATATCATATGTTATTATTGATCTTGGAAACATGTCTTCAATTATTTTAATTCCTTTATTTATATTATTAATGATAACTTCCCTAAAATATAGAGGTTTTTTAATAACTCAATTTTTTTTCTCGAGCTATAATATTTCTATATGGGCTTAATTGTAATTCCAAATTGTATACTATATTCATATTTTGAGAGATTATTTTTCACTTAAATTATCCTTATTGATGATTTCTCTCCTAAAAAAATACAATGATGTTAAGAATAATTCACATCATTTTAAATAATGGATTATCAACCATGTCAATGTTCTCCTCGTCACACCAATGTTCCCTAATATTATTTTGAAACCATATTATGTATTAAATCTTGTGAAAATCATATTTACATTTACCTCATTTATAAATCAATCATTATTGTCTATTTTTATGAGGCGATTATTCAAAAAATGTATTTTTAAAAAGTATAAAATAATTTCTTTTCCTGATCAAATGTTTTATCTTCCAAAACACTTTTACATTTGATACCTTTATATCTTTTTAATGATTATTTATTGGAAATTATTTTTAAATTAAATGTTTAATAAAATTCTCCTCAACATTTTTAAAGGACATTCAAATGTTTCCCATAATATTGTCTTGTATGAAAATGTAAAACAGTTTTTCTATAACCCTTTTATGATTTTGATTATATTTTCCTTTTCATTTTCAAATGGATTTACATTATTTAGATTCAATATTCATGATTTACCCACTATTCATATTCATACTTTTGGGGATTGGAATTATATTAAAAAATTATTTGATTCTAAATCCCTTCATATTAGGTTTCATTTAAAACATTATATTTGTAAGGGTGTTTTCCATCTATATCAAAATCCTTCTAAGTTTCTTTTTTTAACTGCAGATATGTTTTTTTAAAACCATCCAACTTATTTTTATGGATGTTTTATGGTCATGTTTTTATGGAAATAATAAATTAAATCCATTTATTTCTTGACATAATATTTCTTTAATGAAATTATATATATTTGTTTCTATATGATACACTAATACATGTATATAATATGGCGTTATGGATGGGACTGAAAATTTATAACCCTTTAATGCATTTGGGTAATGTTTTAATCACATGATATACCTTCTATGGTTCATAGGCAGTTTTCCTAAGCACACTATGTTGTGAGATGGGTGGGATCAAAATTTTATATCCCTTTAATAAATCTGGTAAATATTCATATCTCATAGGATGTTATATATTAGAATAGGGAGTAAACCTAATCCACTATAGGACTTTGTCCAAAATGTGACGATGGTCTTGGGTGTGATCCTTGACCTATGCTATTGATTTCATGCATTATGATGTAGAAAGAATATTATGATGTCAAGATCCTTTAATATCTAATTATTTATGATAAAATCCTTATTAAAGGATTCTTGTCTAATGATCTATATTTTATTGGTTATGGATTCCTTATAATTTAATCATGTTCCTTGTTTATAATATTAAACCTATATATTAATCATATTCTCAATTATGATATTGATTATGATCACTTATCCTTACCCTTACTGGGCATTTGAGATCATCCTTTGTTATGATCATATTTACCGATGTAGTGAAGGAAAGTAATATGTGTGGAATGCCTAAAAGAATAACTTCTATAAAAATTGATGGGTATGTTGAAGATTGATCACACTTTAACATTTTATTATAATAGTTAAAAAATGACTATTGAAAATTAAATACATGGGTTATCAGTAGTTAAAATATATTATTTTTCCAAATTTTTCCATGACACTGGACCTTTTCATTATTAGGTTTTATTTGTTAAGGAATTTTATGTGTTAAATATTGTAATATCACTTGTTTAATGCATGGGTTATTATAGTTGTTACTAGAGGTAGGGACTGGTTATTTTTATTGAATAAAATTAGTGATCATTAGAGAATATTATTAGAATAACTATATAAATAATATAACATATTTATGTTTTGGTTAAAATAGGTATTGCGTGCTACACTTAGAATTAAATTCCAATCCTCGATACTAAAATTGGATGAGGGCTCTCTCAAAAATATTCCTAAGGTTTAAAACCATAGAAAAGTCATGCTGGGTATTAACACAATCATCACTCAGTTCCTAAAAAACATGAATAAATAGAAACCTAGTTAACAAACCTAGGGGATATACTTTTGTTAATCACATTCTCTTTAAAATCCATTATAAAAGATTTTTTATGTTTATTAAATATGATATAAATTAATAGAGAACCAAACCTAAAGAAAAATATATTAAACGAAGAGTTATTTAGGTTAATATGAATGATAATTTTATTTTTTTAAGAGTAATAAATTTCAAGGTTGATTTTTTCTAATATCATTTATGATAACTATTTTATGATTTTAATTATTCATAACTCATATTAACCCTTTTATTTTTTATTGATCATTGATACTTCATGGAAACATATTAAAAATGAATATCATAGACAATGTAGATACTGTTCCCATGGTAAATCCAAGGGGATAAAAGTTTTAGTGAAAAAAATGGTTATTTTTGTAAACTTACTATCAATAATTATGATTAAAAAAAAGAACATAGTTTAAATACTAGAAAAACAAAATAATTAATGTCTGGATTCTTATCTAATCATTGGGATAAAAAGTGGATGAATAAAATATTTCTAAATTTACTTTATATAAAAAATATGGAAAGATAAACCTAATTTAATGTCTAAATAAAACTAGAAGTTGTTTTACTAGTGGTAATAAATTGAATAGAGAAACAAATTTCTGATAAAAAGGAAGATATAGATGGACATAGTGAAAGGAAAACGTGTTCAACCTGGGGTACCACTTACAGTTCAATAAATTAAATGTGGGGAGCTTGGTAATTATCCATGATATTGATTTAATCCAAGGGCTAACATGAATAATAAACATCAAAAACATACAAGGCCAAGGGAAAAGAAAAATCCAATTCAACCAAGAATTTTGATGTATGTTCATAAAACGATGTTGAGTGAGGAACACCTATCATCTACGTAGAAACTACGATAGTTGTATTTGTATCATATTCAACCCACTTATTTATACCAGTAATTTTTAAAAATATTTAAAATCATAACCTCAATAAATATACATTTAATTATTAATAAAAAATAGGGGCATTATTATTATATCCCAAGACTATAATTAATCAATAATAGAGGTCTATAGGAATATACTTCCTATATAAACCATTTATCCTTTCGCTTGTACAATTTGATTTTATTTTTTGTATGGATTAGAAATCTCTATATAGGTTCCATGATAATTTATAAGATAGGAAAAAAACACAATTAATATTCTAAATCAACTCATGATAACCTATTGGTTCTTGGTTTATTTTATACTTCATTTGAAAAAATACACCCATTATATTGGGGTATTTTGAAAAAATGGTTAGTGAAAACTAAAAATTAGTTATATTCTTATAATAAGTGGAAATAAAGGTTCACTAGTCTGACATAATATAGTAAGGATGAAAAATCACTATAAATAAAATCTCTAAACATTTCTATCTTTTAGATTATATTATCATTATTCATTAGTAATTATTAATTAAAACTACGAGCAGGAAAATTGTTTTAGGGGGTATGAAATGATTCAAAAATTAATTAAGTATTTTTTTAAATAAATATAATATTAATATATTTTTCTACACAAAACAAAAAAATAAAATGAATCGACGAAATGATAAAATAAAATTTGACCATTATAATATAGTTGTTAGATTATCATGTATAAAAGAAACTATATTATGGAATTTATAAAGGAATGAAATGGAGTCAAGTAGTAAAGGTATTCGTTATGATTTATATTTATACAATATTGGGATAGAGGTGGATTTGATAGTGATTTCTATAGAAAAATACCTATCTAAACTCAAACAATTATGGTGTGAGTGAAATCGTATACAAAAAAATTCAAACTCTTATAAATTCCCTTGAGATTTATACTAATGGAATCACCACCCTCAAATTGCACTTGAGATTTCCATATTCTTATATCTTAATCATATATTTTGAGGGGTTAGTTAACAAAAAAACTAGGATGATATAAAAATGTAATTTTTAATGTAATAAGGTATTTAGCACAGGTATTTAAACATTTTACATTTTCAATTTTAAAGAATAATAATGTTTATTTTTCTATAAAAATAATTTTTATTTATATTATATATTTAAATTATAAATGTATCAATTTTAGAATTTAAATTTTATGAAATGAACATAAATTTTAAATTAATGAATTCAATATACCCTTATGGTGAATTATTGGGAATAACTTAAATAATTTAATTTTTAGGTGAATATTTAAAAACAAATTACCAAAAATGTATGTTTTATGAATTTATTAGAAATATAAAGATGTGTGTAAAACCTTTTAATTTGTAAAAAAATTATTTTTGAATTAAAATTTTAAATTTTAAGAAATATTTATTTAAATTTAAACCCTATGATTAATATTTTAGAAACATATATAATATTTCCAAATAAAAAAATATTTTTTGTATTTTCTTTTAATTAAAAAATATTAGGTTAAAATTTGTCTTCGACTTTGTCAGAAAGCCACATAAAAAATATTTTTTTAATAATAAACCAATTAATATCATGAAATTAAAATACATTGTTAATTTTATCCTACACATATATTTTAATCATAAAAGTGCACTTTTTATAAAAATGGATTTTTTATGCTTTACATGCACTAATTTAAAAAATTATTATTTTTACAAATATAAATTTTATCTGAAAGGTTTTATTTTATATTTAAAATCAGTGGTATCAAATTATTGAACATGGTTAATTTTATATTTAGTCATAAAAAATGATTTACTTTTGTAAAAACTACTTAATATTGTAGTAAAAAAAAATTTAAAGTGGAAATTCAATGATTAAAATGACAAAAAAAGTTTAAAACATTTGATAAAATGAATTGTTAATATAATATTGACCTTATCTCGTCCCCAAATCCATTATTATACATTTTTTAAGCTACATGACAGGTTTTATCATGTTCTCCATTTTTATTAAGAGTTTATAATTACAAAAATTTCATTCTCACCACTTATAAAATGGTTTTCTCACCTCACCACCAAGACTACAAAAACACATAAGTTTAAACAATAAAATATACCCTTTATTATTTTTTTATAATAGAAATTTTGTTTCTTGAGCCTATGGTCATAATATGTTGGATTATGACCTCCATTTTTATTGTGTCTTCTAAGGTAAATCTCAACCTCTCAATGTGAATATTTTTTTAACATATTTTATTTTCATTGTTGAATTTTGAAATCTAATTTTATAACTACTCTATAATGACATAAATATTTTTGATAATATATTTTATTATTATAATTGTATAAATATTACCTACCTTTTCCATTTTCAATTAAGAAAAACAAAACCATTATATTTGTGTTCTATAGACTATCGCCTCCATGAAGTGATGACATTCATTTTTTACACTACCGCCTATATTAACTTATTATAAGGGTAAAATTGTGTAAAAAATGATATTTATACAATATAATTATGATAAAAATGATAAATGTTTTATTCCACCTTATTTTTATATCATCATTAGCCTTTTAAAAATATAATTACATGATTTTTAGTGCAATTTAACGTCAAGTTAAAAGCCAAGGATCATAAGGTCTAATGTCTTGGAAGACATGGTACATAAAACTGAAAACATGTGACTAAATGAAACATCTATTTATCTATAATATATTATAAACTCCTAAATTCCTTTTAACCCTTACATCTACATTGCAAAAACTTGGGATAACATGAACCGGGGGATGAGATTAAAAGACCAGTAAGGGAATAAACATTAAAAGAAATCATAGAACATGGTTTATAAGGCATAACATAATGATAAAAAAAGGTGTGAAACATGATGAAACATAAGTAATCATAACCTAGAATCATAAAATCATGGATTCATTATAATTTGGAAGAAAAATGAAACATGAATTTAGCACAAGTCAAGGATCGTTGCATATAGAGGAGAACCAATAAAGGATAACCACCAAGACTGATGCACATGAATCACAAGTTAATGTTAAATATCAAGACTGTTGCACATAATGTCTTAGAAGACTAAACATTACCTAATAAATTAGAGTTATATCTTATAATAACCATCATAACATGTTCATGAATATGTTTTCCACATAAATAATCTTATATAAGAAATCAAACATAAACATAAGAGTTTCCCACATAAATAATTGGCTAACATAATCATGTCATAAAGAATAATAAAGGGGTGTACCATAAAATTTTCTATGAAAGAATTTAATTAAATCATAAATAGAAATTTATAAATGAAAATCTGAACATTTCATGATTAATGATATCCAACTAAAGTTCTAACATGTAAGAAGAGTATTTAAGAAACGTTAGAATTAAAACATTTTAGTGCATTATGTGTAAAACATTATAAAGCATTTAAATAATAAAAAGGAATAAAATTTTATATAAAACCATAAGTTAAAAAAGAAATTTTTAATAGTAAAATTAATGATTTTATAAAAATAATGGTTGATTAAAAATATTATGTAGTGTACTTGAAATTTTTTAAGAATTCGGGATGTTCCCTTAAATCTAGTTTACTTATCTGGAATAATTGAGTATGGAACATTTTAAAATCATGTGTATCCCAAAAATAATAATTATGATAAATGGATCATGATATATGATTTTGGAACATATCCACAACATTTAGAATATTTTCATAAAATGTTAATATAATTTCATTAGGGTAAAAAGAGATAAAGGGTAACCTAATGGAATAATGGAGGTTCGGGTAGAATTTGTTACCATACGTCTGAAGTTGTTATTCCCATGATATAATGAACTTAATAATAAAATTAGATTAATTAATTATTAATTAAATAAAAATTTATACAGGTATTTTAATAAGTTTATGTATTTCCTTTTTGATGGGCTAAGAGGTTCAATTTCATCGTTTAGGAGCATTGGTTTCCTTGGTTTTCATGATCAGTTTACTTATATACATGTACGAAAGGTTGTATAAAGTGGGGGTAATAATCCATAAATTAAAAAAGGTGTTTTTTATGATATTAAATATGTTATATTGGTCTTATAAATCAATTTTTATATAATTAGGATGAATCATTAGATAAACATTTAATGATGATTATTTGAGTTAATTTGGACAGATTTCAATCTGAACAAACTCATTTTGTTTAATAAATTAATATCATCTTAAAAAAATGGTTCCAAAACATTAAATAAGATATAATACATATATTATAATCGGGATCAATGATAAAAATAGTTTCATGACCAGCCTTGAAGATGGTAATGGAAATTGAAAACTTTGTCGTCCTTGAATGTGATAAATTAACACATTATGGATGATATTTTATTTTTTTTATAAAATAAGGGGGGAAATAGAGATTATGGTTAATTATTCCATTATAAAAATTAAATTCCATTATATTTAAGGTACTCTATTTATCATACCATTTTTATAAGGGGAGGTGAGGAGAGAAAAATTAAGGAAAGGAACCTAAAAGAAAAGGAAGAGGGTTTTACCTCTTGATTTGTTCTCCTTTAGAACCTCCTAGGGGATTTGTTTTGAAATTTTGTTAAGACCGAAAGGTCATGGACCTAGGATAAGGTATTGGGAGGACATTTGAGTTGAATTTTTACAAGGATCAAGGCTTTAGAAGTTTGAGGATAAGAGGAGGTGAGGGGTTGTATTTATATTGGAAGATAGAGTTTTTTTCATTATTTAATTCATTAGTTTATTATTTTGATCAAGAAAAGAAATAGTGTTGATTAATTAGAATAAATAAAGAAAATAAATCATTTAATTTTTCACCAATTTTTCTTACATCATCCATGAATTAATGAATAGTGTATTTAACTTATAATGTATATGTACTATAAATTACAATATTTTACAATTCACAAAAAATTCATGTATTTCAGAAAAATCCCAAAAAAATCACCCTAAACATTTTTTTATGAGTATAATAAAAACATAAACTCCATTTTATGAAAATAATTTTGAAAATATAATAAATATGAATTTTAATAGAATTCATCATTTTCTCAGAAAATACAAATTTTAAAATTAAAACTACTTTTCTAAAACTTTTAAAAATTTATTAAGGTCTAAAAAAATTATCTCATAATCATAAAGAATAAAAATATTAATTTATGAATACATTTTAAAGAAATAAAATTTATTTTTAAATTAAAAAATTAATCATAAAATTTTAAATAAATACTTATGACTTACAAAAATTCCAACACTTAATTAATTATTTTTATATTTTTTTTAATTATACTATGATATAATTATATCATATTTTCACTTATAATATGGATAAATTTTATTTATACATTCATTGGTCGGGTTATTATTCATTTGGGCAGTTTACTATTTATAAGGGTCACATTACTATTGCAAAGGTCAAGTTATTATTTCATTAGTATTGGTTCCTTAACTTCTATAAATTCATATTATTTAATTAATTCATCATTTATAATGATTTTTTTGTATTCTCTATGTCTTTATACCATATGAAATAATTATTAGAAGGTGATTTCCTTAGATAAAACTTTAGGCCATTACATTATTCCCCCTTATGAAATTTCATCCTTGAAATTTAATTTTACATTATATGTGGAAAAAGGTTGTGAATACTTATTTTTCATTGCTTGGTCTGGTTCCCATATTGCCTCTCCGTACTTATGGTTCTTCCAAATTACTTTGACCAAGTGAGCAGTCTTGTTGCGTAGAACTTTATCTCCATGATCCAAGAACATCACAGACTGCTCCATGTAAGAAATATCATTCTCCAACTATACCAAATTTAATTTTAGTACATGTGAAGGGTCTTATATGTACTTATTAAAGATGGATACATGGAATACATCATGTAATTGAGACACAGTTGGTGGAAGTGTTAGTCTATAGGCTAAAGCTCAGACACAATCCAAGATCTCAAAGGGGCTGATGTACCTGGGACATAGCTTCTCTTTATTCCTGAATCTCGAGATCCTCTTCCATGGAGATATGAAGATCAATACAATGTCTCCAAACAAAAACTCTATATCTCATCGATGATTGTTTTCACAGCTCTTTTGTCAACTTTGGGATTTCTTGATGTGATGCTGAATGGTTTTTACCTTACCCATTATTTTTTAGACTATTTCATGTCCTAGTAGATTAAGATCACTAACTTCATCCCATCATTCTATTTTTTTACACCTTTTCCCATAATGGGATTCGTATAATGTTATTTGGATGCAAACATGTGAAGGACTCCAGAACACTCTGAGAGGGGAGGGATGAATCTAGGTGTCAACTTTTTCTTCAAAAGTGATGGATCTTGTTCCCATTTTGGAGGGAACCTATTAATCTTATATGATAATATTGAGAATAAAAAAAATCACATGCAATTAGTCAACACAATGATTTTTACATGGTTCACTACTAAGGTCTAGTCTATGGAGAATATGCCAATAATTTTTCAGTTATACCTAAATTCACTAAACATTATATGTTTCAGAGTACAACAGTTTAGACACAGTCACTCTATACCAGACACACTGCCTTTGTAATAGTTTGGGGATAACACACTACATCCCACGTAACACTTCCATTTAATCCATCTAGATCACTAAATTTTGAGGAATACAAACATATTTTATGGACTTGTAGGTCCATTCAACTTCATTAAATCATGAATCCTCAACTATAGATAGATTATCTATTGAATTCCCACTTCAACCTATATATTTAATCCACTTTTCTATTCAAAGTTATTTCAGGAACTATTCCTCTACAGACTAGCATGCTTCCTCCACATACCACCTTCACAAATCATGTCCATATACTGCCCTTACTTCTACAGAATTCCTTCTCATGCAGACTACTTCTTCTCCATGGACTAACGCTTCTTCTATGAATCCTCCCTACATTATAGATGATTTATCCTTTTTGAGACTACCACTTCTGCATGAACCATTTTCCTTTATGGGATACAATTCCCCTCAAATCCCTTCTAAGAGATCTCTATAGATCACTTATCCATTTGCAAAATCCTCCTCACAAACCTCTTCTCCTTTATGGGGTTGTCTACCCATGAACCACATTGGAGTTCATTTAATTCCTCTCAGATTTATAAGAAAAATATCCCAAGGTAATGATGGGATTATTAATCCTTATATAATAAAATAGATCTACAAAATCCACTAATATGAGATACGAAAAAAATTATTTGGTACAACCTTCACCTCATAATGAGATCCTCGTTTAATTTTTTTCCCTACAAAGTGTGTCCTCATTCATTTTTGGGGGTTGATATCTTCTGTGAAAAAATCCCTTCACAACTCCACAAATCACTTCCTTATTTCCCATGTATCACTAGCCTTCCATGAAACATTTTCCTCTTTTCAACATCAATCCTCCTCATCAATCATTTTCCTATATGGTCCATATACCACACTTTATAGTCCACTTAGCACTGCAATCCAGAATCCTTCCCTTTTCCAATTTTCATCATTGTTCCACATACCTCTTCTGTGATCCACAAACTTTGATTTTAGGTGTACATATTGTTCACTCATATGAAAACATTATTCCTTTTCCAAAAAAACACCCAGTTTTTAGGCTCAAAAAATTGGGAACCACTAGGAAACAACACCACCTTCAATATTGTTGTCATCTTGATTTTTAAGATCTATTTACTTTTAAAATCCCTATTCATCCATGTGAGGATTGTCAACAAAGACAAACCATATGCAATTTCTAGCAAAGAACAACCTTGGTTCCAAAAAATGGAAACTGTTGTTGTCGGATAATTTGACTAGTGACAGATGTTATTCCCATCCTCCTTTGAATTCCATATAACATGCTCCCAACATGGCTTCCAGTGTCTTAATAGCCCTCTTATATTGGCCATTTTTTTTAGGATTTTAGGGCATACATCAGTTCATATCTGTGCTTAGATCATGTTAGAGACTTTTGAAGAACTAGGAGGTGAATCTCAGATCTCGGTCAGATATTATATATATTGGTACTCTATGTATCTTTACAAATTCTTTGATCTATGTCAATGCATGTTGATCTAGTTATAAGTCCTCTTGAATTTCAATAAAGCGATCTATCATTGTAAGATGATTCACAATAACCCATATAATATTATTTCCTTTGGTTTCCTTTGGATGTACAGTAACAAAGTCCATGGTGATGTCTTCCCATTTCCCTGTTGATATGGGAAATGGTTGAATCATCTATATAGACCTTTTCCTTTCATCCTTCACTTGATGACATTCCATGCACATTGATATATGTATTCAGTGATCTCCTTATTCATATTTTCCTACCAAAAGTTCTCTCGATGATCTCGATAAATATTTGTGCTCTATGAGTGAATAGAAAAGGTTGAGCTCTGTGCATCATTCAGAATCTATTTCATTATCACTGGATTGGATTCTACACATAGACATGACCGAAATCTTATGACTCCATTCTCACTGATCTTGAACTCTAAGGATATCCCATATCTAATATATTCATCCCTTTTCTAAATTTCCTCTTTATTTCATTGGGAATCCGTTATTTTCTCTATAAGGGATGGTTGAAAAATCATTTGAGAAAGGATTAATGATTTTCTTACCTTAATGATTAACATGTTCATCCTTTGTAGTTCTAAGATGATTGGATTCTTCTCAATACTCATCGTTGATAAAGATTCATGATCCTTTCTACTTAGATCATCTTCCACCTTATTCGTCTTACCATGATGGAAGTGGATTAAGCAGTCATAATCCATGATAATCTCTAAAAATATTTATCGGTGCATATTATAATCATTATGTGTGAATATATTTTCACGAATCTTTTTATTAGCATATATATCACACCTCTCACCATATAGATAATGCCACCATATTTTCAATATGAAGATCACATCTGCCAACTCCAGATCATGCCTGGAATGGTTTTTCTAATGAATTTTCAACTTTCATAAGGTGTAGGCTATCACTTTATCATTTTTCAGCAGTATATGTCCTAATCCTTTCTTTAAAGCATCATTTTACACCATAATGAGTTCCCCACTTTTCAAGAGTGTGAATATTGGGGTAGTGATAATCCTTTTTTTGAGATCCTTAATTTATTCATAAAATTATTCAATATAGGAAAACATCACTATCTTTCATGTCATCTTGGTTGTTCGGTTTTAAAATCATGATATTATCTTGAAAAATCATCTGTAATACCTAGATAGAATGAGAAATCCGCAAATCCTTATTATAGATGTTTACCTGGGGCACTCTCTAATTCCCTTTATCTTGGAAACATCCACAAATATTTCATTAATAGTGATAACATGCCCCAAGAATGATACTTACTCTTTATATAACTCAAATTTACTATACTTTTCATATAGTTTATCCCTTTGAAAAGTATTCAAAATATTTTTCAAATACTCCTCATGTTCCAACATACTCTTGGAGTATATCAAAATATCAATCATAAATACTGCCAAAAAAATTTTGAGGTAATCTCTAAAGAATCTATTCATTAAATCAATGAAAATTTCTGGATTATTAGTGAGTCCAAAGGGATTCAGTATAAACTCATAGTGTACATACCTCGTTCTAAAGGAATTCATGGGAATATCTTCCTTATTCACTTTTAATTAGTGATATCTTGACCGAAGGTCCACCCTTGATAAATAATTGGACCCATGTAGCTAATCAAGTAATTCATCTATCCCTGGAAGGGGATAATTTTTCCTTATCATGAGTTTATTGAGCTGACAATAATTGATGTATAGGTGCATTGATCCATAGTTTATCTTGACAGAGGATTGGTGAACACCATGGCGAAGCACTCGGGCTTATAAAACCCTTGCCCATGTTCTCATATAACTATTTTTTTAATCATTATAACGCAACAATGTCCACTCTAAAACATGTCTTAGATATAGGTAGAGATTTGGGAATACGTTCAATTGAGAACTCAACCTATCGTTCAAAAAAAGACTAGTAAATTATTCTGGGAATACATCAATGTAATCCATCATGATGGGAATATCTTCAAGCATGATCATCTCCATTGTATCAATCATTTGAAAAAGATATTATTTATCATAATAAAGTAATATCCATGAATGAGATGATTATTTTGATGGATATTCCTCTTCATCCTTACACATGTAAATAATTATAGGATTCTTTTAGACGTGAAGAGTGATATACATTTCCTGTTGGTTGAGGTTGGATTTGTATAATGATATCCAATACATTCCCAAAATAGAAACAAACTCTACCAAAGGGAGTATGAAAATATCTTATGTGAGGTTCAGTACCTATACATTAAATGGGATGAGTTATGCACTTTTGATGAAATATTTTCCCCATTATCTATTCTCACAGATAAATCGACCTCCAAATTTTGAGGTGGAATTTTAATAGTTCAACTAATCTTTCATGGTATGAAATAAATTGTAGAACCAGAATCAAATAGTTTTTTTATCTTTTCTTGAATGAATAACCAGCATACCTATCACCAAATTATTTTCGACTCCACGTCATTTTGTGAAATCATAATTATTTCCTTGTTTCCTTAGACGTTTTTGTTGATTTCCTCTAAAAACCTTGGGCATAGGGAATTAGTTTTCAAAAATGGACATGTGCCTTGTAGTTGAAACACTAGACTATAGGCTGAGTACTGATCCAAACCTTATTTTATTCTTCCAAATTAGTGAAATTATTCATATCCCTTCATCAGTTCTTAGTTATATTCCCAATTCTCCCACATTTGAACCATTTTTTAGTACCAATTAGACATTTAACATGATTCTTCTTACCAAAATTTTGACACGTGGGATATTCAGTCTTCTTTAAATCATGGGATTTATTTTCAAATCCACCCATATTAGAATCCATTTTCCACTTTCTATTATTAGGCCCATGAGACAATTGATAGTATTTGATCTCAATTTCAACCATGAGAGAACAAAATACAATCTCCTCATAACTGTTAAAGTATCAAATCACTAATTATTTTCATAGAATCATATTTAGTTTGCTAAAGAAGTGATCCTATTTCCTTTTGTTGTTTGTGACAATGTTGTAGGTGTATCTTTCCAGCCTTGTAATGTTTACATCATACACCATGATAGACTCATCATAATTCTTCTTAAGTCTAGGGAACTCTCTTTCCATCTTGTGATGGAGGGTTTGGGAAAATATTTATTGGAAAAAAATTTATTGAATTCCTCCCAATCCATGGAATCAATTTTCGCCATATATTTTTTATTTTTGATCATTTTCCACCACTAATCATCTTCCTTCTGAAAATTATAGACCACCAACACAACCTTTTCTTTTCCCTAGAACTAAGGGGTAGAGATTATATTTTCAATTGAGTTAATACATTATTACAAGAGTAGGGGATAATAATATCCCCTAACATGTGAAGCCTTTTTCCACATGAAGTTTTTGATGATGACTTTCTATCTATTATGAGAGGGAAGATGTTCCATATAATTCATGTTATTATTAATAACTTGAGATAGTTAGAGAAGTACTATCATGATGTTTTCACAACCCATTTCTATCATATTGGACATATCATTAGGTAAATCATCACACTTCCTCTCACATTGATTGTTGGCACGTGTTCTTCTATTTCCTTCCATTAACTCTAAAGAAAGAAATTTCAATTAGGGGGATTAAATTGATAGCTAATACGTATAAAAATGAAACTTTTAACATAAAAGAATAAAATCATAAAGGAAAATTATATCCTGTCCTATGATTCCTTAGGTTTCAATATAAGTTATCCATGATATGTTTCCTAACATGTATTCTTATGGGATTTTCCCCTTTAATAACGGTTCATACTGAGCTTAATAATTTACTAAATCATATCCCTTAAGAGTGTCAATCAAATTGAACAATAAAGGTCGTTGTCATGTAACAAGTTACCCTGAGTCAGGACCGGAACACCTTGTCGTTGTTTTAACTCCTACGTACATTTATTCAAGAACCACGTCTTCTTGTATTATCCAGATAGGGATTTATTTTCTTGATAAACAACATACTATATTGTAACCAAAATTTAGGGAAGTTTTATCATACTTAGTCTTATCATTATTGTTCTCACTAGTGTTATCTATTCCTAGTCTCAAAAAATAACTAAACATTTCCTATGATACCAACTATAATGACCATATCCTTTTACAGTTATCATTTCATGATTTTAATCGTAATTAAACATCCAATTACAATACAAAGATAATAAAGTCTAGGGTATTGGAATAATGGGAACATAAAAATGAAAACATGGGACTAAATAAAACATTTCTTTATCTATCATTCATTATGATCTCGTAACATCCTTTGAGAACATACATCTATATAGGATAACCTGAGGATAAATGAAAAAGTTATTAGAAAAAATCCCAGTGAGGGAATAAGCATTAAAATAAATCATAGAACATGGACTAGAAGATATAACATAATGAATTAAAAAGGAATGAAACATGATTAGACATAAGGAATCATAACATGGGATCATAAAATCCAAAATTAATAGAAACATGAAAAAAATAAAACATGAATTTATCATGATTCAAGGCTCATTGCACAAAGAGGAGAACACGTCAAGGCTACCACCAAACCCATTGCACATGGAGCTTGAGTCAAGGCTGACCACCAAGACAGTTTCTGTAATGCCCCGACCCCAGTTACCCAGAGTTGGTGCATTATTACATAACATTGGTATGATCACAAGAAAGATCAAATCTCGAAAGACCGATTGGTTTAGTAGTCTTGGATACACTAGATATATTCATAAGTCTTACATTACAACATAAAATGAAAAACTAATACAACAACATATTGTCTCCATTATCCACACTCATATCCCCACATAATATCCCTGCAGGTCATTCATAATTTACTTCTTCACTTTCTGGGAAAAATAAAACATAGAAAAGGGGTGAGCTCAAATGCCCAGTAAGGATAACAATATAGCGGAAACTTTCATAAATAAGAATAAACATTTAAGGCAATATATAACTAAAACAAAAGCCTTTTAAACTTGAACTTTTAACATAGTATGAAATAAATAAAATGAAATAATTCCATTTACTTATTCACATGGTTATTCTACTAATCGAATAATCACATGCAAAATCAATAACCACTTTCATAATGATGGAATGCATAATGCCAGACTATCATAACCACATAGCCAAGGCCTCGTGCCAAGACTACAAATAAGATTTTGTCAAGGCCTTGTGCCAAGACACTAGTTTATCTCATGAGACCTACCGATGCATCGAGGAGCTATAGCGGGCTCCACCCGTCACATATTAATTCCAATGCATTCCCATATGAAAAGGTTTAAACATAACATAAACATTCGTATTAAAACTAGCATACGAAATGTTAATACTTTCACCATAAACCATGAATGGTATAAAAATAGAACATCCACAGTCAAACAAATCACAAAACCTTCAATATAATATAGAAGTTTTGTATCATAACAAATCAACTTTAAATAAGCGTAAAATCAATCAAAGGATGTTGACATAGATGAAATCAAAATTCTTTTTAAAGAAATATCTCTTTTTATTTTGAAATCATTTAAGATCCATATAAAATAAAAAATTTTCTTTGAAAATATTCTTATAATCTTGTAAGGGAAGCTTTGAAGATTTTATAACGGCGGAAAATAGCCGCACCCGCCGTATAAGTTAAAAAAACATTCTTACCTTAATTCTGTCGAAAAGGTTAAAAAGGACCTTGTTTTGAAAACGACGGAAAGATTCCTTATAAACCTCTTATAAAAAGTCAAAAAACGGTATAAATGACTTTAACCCATATTATTGTAAATAATAAATATGTTTTGAAATACATTTCGAAGAAACATGGATGTGGATGATAAAGAAATCCCAGTAGATTATTACATATAAACAACCTCGGATAATGAAGAGATTGTGAAATAACCCTTACCTTGTACTTTTCCTTGGTTGGGGTAGGTTAACCTCCTGTATAATGGTGAAATAATTGTTATTAAATTATACAAGAATCATATATATTAATATGATATCATATATGATCTTTTAACATTGATTTGTTAATAATATCTTAGAATTATCGTCGTTTCGGGTGTTAACTTACTCATTTTCTTTTATATGTTTTGTTACATAAGCCATGTTTGTTGTATCTTATTAATATCCAAAATTATATCAATTCCTTAAACATCATTTTTAAATCATCAAATGATAATTATACTTGAATGGATACGATGGATAATGAATCTCATCGCGTTCGTGGAGACGGTAGTCCGTACGTACGCACGAGCGACAATATCATTCTTTTGATATTAAAATAATATATAAATGGATGGTATATCGTATATAAAGAATCATTAACATGTTATATTTATTATTTACATGAGTTACACATCATTATTATACCCATCCAAATAATAATATATTGAATAACAATTACACCACGACGTGGAGACGGTAAGCCGTACGTACGCACGTATGGTGACATGTTATGCAAAGGATGGATAGAATATTGAATATGGTTGTACCATATTTATAATAACATCATAGTGTATGTGAGATACTGGATTTATTATTTTAGAATGGTAAGAACAAAGAAAGAATAAGTGGAAGAAGAAAGGAACTTGAAAAGGGGTGGTGAAAACATTACCTCTTCTTCGGGTTCTTCCTTTTGATTTGATCAGAAGGGCTCCTTAGTTTGGCTTTCTGATCACACTAAGGCCTCTAGGTTGTATTGAGGGAAGTTGGGAGAGTATTTGGGCAGAGGTTGGCCGAACCAAAAGGCTTTGAAGGTGTGAAGAAATGATAAGTAGGAGTGCCCTTTTATAAGAGGGGTGAGGGGCACCTTTGGAAAAGCTAGAAATATTAATTTATAATAAATTCATATTCGGTTTCTAATGGCTCCAAAGTTGATTATTCAAAGTTTAAGGTGGGGATAGGTCGAAAACCACTCAACCAATAGAATTTAGACAGGTTTGGGTACTTATATTAACCTTATCTTTAAGTATTAACTCTAAGTTAATTAGTTTCACTTTTACAATGTATCTTTGTATTTTTATATAATATGATTAATAAAGTTACTATATACATCCAAGAGACCCCCAAGTGGTCCATTAATGATGAACCTATCATGATATAAGTCTCTTGGCCGAACCGTAGATTTTTAGGAATTTAATATCAATTAATAATATAATATTCTTTTTAAGAACTCTTTTATGTCAATTTTGACACTATTCAATAGTTGATTTTTGTGAAACTCATAAAAGATTGATTACTTCGCAAAAAGTCAATAAATTCAATCCTAATATATCATATTATCCTATAAAATTAGTTTAATTCATTAAAAGTTTCATATTATATTTATTTGGGTATTTATAATATCAATTATTTTAGTTTTTCACTATTATAGTAATTAATTCATCATCACTGTGTCATAAATAAATTAAATTATTTAATGTCTAAAAATTATAAATGAACTATCACTATGTAGGAAATATTTTTATCTTTCTAATGAATATTTATAATCTAAAATCCAACATATATAACCCTATGTAAAAATTGTTTTGCTAAAAGATATATGCTTGTGTCATTTTTGTATTCATTTTAACTTAATTGAAATAAAGTGTCCTTGTCACCTACAAGTGGCACCATGGGGTCCCTAAATCGACCCAAAGATGCCTATGGTCGAACATGTATCAACCAATAAGTCTAGGACACATTTTAGGGTAATTTAGTATAATTATAATATTATTTTTTAACCCTTATTTACCGGATTTACCCTTAACCATGGTAAATAAAATATTTACCGTAGTAATTATTCAAAATGTCTAAAAATAAAAGTTACCTATTTACACAATTTGAACATCCTGATTCCAAATATGGAATCCATTTTTCTAAATTCAAAACACAGAAGTGGCAGAAATTAATTTAAAATTAATTTCCGCTGTCAAAACAAAAGGCGTGTTTTTAAGAGATAATAACTATCAAAAGATTGACACTTTTTTATGTTCGGTTTAATTGTAAAATTATGTCCAATGACCAAAATTATATTAAATGGTAAAAATATATTCTAAATATACTTTAAAACCACTCAAAATCATAATTTATCACTATTAATTGTTTTGATTAAAAAAATTTGTTTTTAATTAAAATTTAGTAATTTTCACTATTCATCAAAATATGAAAGTTATCTGAAATGTACCAAAATTTCACCTTAGGCTAAATTCGATATTACGAATCCAAAAATGAAGTCCATTTTGAAATATATATAATTTCAAAAAGTAGGTATTACTATTCATAACGGCTAGTTTGATTGGTTATGGTGTGTTAGAACTCGGTGTTGCGTACAACACACACTATCACATTATTCAAAGAGAAGCGTACCGTAGAAGCTTGGGGTTTTACATTATCCCCTCCTTAAAATAATTTCATCCTCTAAATTTCTAGAATACTTATCACATGAAAAGACTCGGGTGGTTCTTCATCATATGTTCCTCGGGTTCCCACGTTGCCTCCTCCATCTTATGGTTTCTCCACAAAACTTTTACCAGACGCGTCGTCCGGTTTCTCAGCACTTGTTCTCTCGTATCAAGAATCTTGACGGGCTCTTCGCAATAAGACAGATCAGGTTCCAGTTCTAATTCCTCATAGGTGAGTACATGCGTTGGGTCAGACATGTATTTCCTCAACAGAGATACGTGGAACACATCGTGAACTTTAGTGAGACTTGGCGGCATTGCCAATCGGTAAGCTACAGCCCCAATTCGTTCTAGAATTTTGAAAGGTCCGATGTACCTGGGACTCAATTTACCTTTCTTACCAAAACGTATGACTCCCTTCCATGGAGATACCTTCAGGAAAACATGATCACCGACTTGAAATTCCAAATCCTTCCTTCGATTATCGGCATAGCTCTTCTGCCTACTTTGAGCTGTTCTGATGTGATTTTGGATTACCTTCACCTTTTCCATCGTTTCCTCCACCACTTCTGGACCTACAAGTTTTCTTTCACTGACGTCATCCCAACAGGTTGGTGTATGACATCTCTTTCCGTATAACGCTTCATATGGTGCCATCTGAATACTCGAATGGAAGCTATTGTTATAGGAAAATTCTACCAGAGGTAAATATTGATCCCACATACCCTGAAAGTCAAGTGAGAAAGATCTCAACATGTCTTCTAAGGTTTGAATAGTCCGTTCTGATTGTCCGTCTATCTGAGGGTGGTAATTAGTGCTCAAATGAAGTTCAGTATCCAGGGATTTCTGAAGACTTTTCTAGAATCTTGAAGTAAAACGGGGATCACGATCAGAAACAATCAATAGGGGTACTCCATGAAGTCTCACAACTTCATTAATATATAGTCTTGCTAGATGTTCCAGGGGTAGATCTTCTCTTATAGCAAGAAAATGTGCTGACTTGGTAAGACGATCAACAATAACCCATATTGCATCGTTCCTTCTAGGAGTCTTTGGTAGCCCCATGACAAAGTCCATCGTAATATTGTCCCATTTCCACTCTGGTATGGGAAGAGGTTGCATGACTCCTCCAGGTTGTTGCCTTCCAGCTTTCACTTACTGACAAACCATACATCTTGACACAAAATCAGCAATCTCCCTCTTCATGTTGTCCCACCAAAAATGTTCCTTCAAATCTCTATACATTTTGGTGCTCCCAGGGTGTATAGAGAAATTGGAACTATGAGCATCATCCAGCAATTCCCTTTTTAAATCAGGTATATCGGGAACACAAAGTCTCTTCCCAAATTTCTAAATTCCATCTTCATACACAAAGTCTCTTAATCTCCCATCATTCACAGCTTTAATCTTCTTTTGAAATTCTTCATCATCGGTCTGAGTACTCTTAATCCTTTCTATTAAATATGGTTTGGCAACCATTTGAAAAAGAAATGATGTTTCGCCTTCCCTGGTTATTCCCATGTCCATCTTCACTAGATCCATGAAAATTGGATCCCTTTCAATTATCATATTGTTCAAAACTCCATGGTCTTTTCTACTCAAAGCATCTGCCACCTTGTTTGCTTTCCCCGGGTGGTAGTGTATCGTGCAATCATAATACTTGAGTAATTCAATCCATCTTCTTTGCCTCATGTTGAGTTCTTTTTGTGAGAAAATATACTTCAAACTCTTGTGATCAGTATAAATCTGACATTTTTCACCATAGAGGTAGTGCCTCCATGTCTTCAAAGAAAAGATCACAGCTGCTAACTCGAGATCATGAGTAGGATAGTTTTGTTCATGAATTTTCAACTGTCGTGATGCATAGGCAATAACTCTATCATTCTGTATAAGGACACAACCAAGTCCTTTCTTCGATGCATCACTATAAATAACGAACCCATCATTCCCCGATGGTAGAGTCAATATAGGAGCATTGACTAATCTTTTCTTCAGTTCTTCGAAACATTCTTCACACTCTTTTGTCCAAACAAATTTAACCCCTTTACGTGTGAGCTTCGTTAATGGGTTAGCCAATCGGGCAAAATTCTGGACGAAACGTCGATAATAACCTGCCAAACCAATAAAATTGTGTACCTCAGTTATACTCGTAAGTGCTGGCCATTCTTGGATTGCCTTGGTCTTAGAAGGATCAACAGAGATTCCATCTTTAGAGACAATATGGCCAAGAAAAGAAATCTCCTGAAGCCAGAATTCACACTTGCTAAACTTCCCATATAATTCATGCCTCCTCAGAGTCTTCAAGATAATGCGCAAGTGATTTTTATGATCTTCGTAGGTTTTGGAGTGTACCAAGATATCATCAATAAATACAACCACAAATTCATCGAGATACTCCTTGAAAACTCTATTCATAAAATCCATGAATACAGAGGGTACATTAGTCAATCCAAAAGGCATTACAGTAAACTCGTAATGCCCATACCTGGTTCGAAATGCTGTCTTCGGAATGTCTTCCTTCTTTACACACAACTGATGGTATCTAGATCAAAGGTCAATCTTTGAAAAGTATTGATCTCTATGTAGTTGGTCAAATAAATCATCAATACGAGGTAGGGAATACTTGTTCTTTATCATTATAGCATTGATCTCCCTGTAGTCGATACATAACCTCATAGATCCATCTTTCTTTTTAACAAAAAGAACAGGGGCTCCCCATGGAGAAACAATAGGGCGAATAAATCCTTTATTACTCAATTCCTCTAGTTGTTTCTTTAGTTCGACTAACTCTATAGTAGCCATTCTGTAAGGGGTCTTCGATATAGGCCTTGATCCAGGAATTAAATCAATGGAAAACTCAACTTCTCGTTCTGGAGGATGTCCAGGTAAATCTTCCGGAAATACATCTACAAATTCTTTCACAATTGGTACATCCAATATTTGAACATTCCTTTCCTCACCCGCAGTTATTTCATTCTCTTCCTCCCCAATAATTGAATTTAGTTGAGCTATTGAGGGTGGATCTAAATAAGAATTAGGTGGTGACGATTCTGCTCTAAAGATAAGGTGTTCCTTATCATTATCATCATGAATCGTAACCTATTTCTTCTTACAATAAATCTTTGCATCATAGTCCGAATGCCAGTCCATACTGAGGATTATATCAAACTCAATCATAGGTATGACGATGATATCAGCAGATAAAGAACATTTATGTGCTCTAATGGGGACTGATTCACAAAACTTTGTTGCAATGATACTTCCCTTAGGAGTTTTAACTGACAACTCCCTTATTAAATCAAATTGTAAATATCTAATTTTCTTAGCAAACTGGGAAGATATGAAATAATGTGATGATCTAGAATCAAATAATGCATTTGCTAAACTTGAGGAAACCATTAAATTACCTGCCACCGCGTATTTCGGAGCTTCTACCTCAGCAGTAGTGATAGCATAAGCCTGGACTTGATCCCTTGGCCTTTTCTGAGGTAAGTTCTCCTAAAGCTTAGGAAATGCATTTGCATAATGCGCCATCTCCCTGCAATTATAGCACTGAATGTTGGTAGCTTCCTTCTTCCCCTTGCAATCACGATCTTGGTGGCCTTTTTCACCACACTTGTAACAGACTCCCATTCCCTTCAAGCAAGTACCAGGGTGTTTCTTCCTGCATTTACCACAGGATGGATATTCAACCTTTCCCTTCTTCCCTTTATTTCCATTCCCAGATTGATCAGCAGGTCTCTTCTTCTCTTGCTTTTCTTTAAAGTCATAAGACTTAGAGAATTACTTTTCGATCTTGATAGCACATGAGAAATGTCTTCGTACGACGAAAAGGATTGTGAGACTAATGCTCGACGGAGAAATGGTTTTAACCCATCAAAGAAATGATCAATCTTACTTCTTTGGTTACGTATATAATCACCAGTGTACCTTGCTAACCTTGTAAAGTTAGCCTCATACTTTGTGACATTCTCATCCTCCTTCTGTCTCAGACTTAGAAATTGTCTTTCCATATCTGCTCGATGGTCGTGGGGAAAGTATTTTTCTAAAAACATATCGTTGAACTCCCTCCATTCCATATTTGATACTTCATCATCTTCCTTCGTATTTTGAATCAATTACCACCATTGATCAGCATCTCCAGTGAGGCGGTAAACTGCCATGATAACTTTTTCCCTTTCACTGCTCCCCAAAGCCTGAAATATTTTCTCTAGGGAAAATATCCATTGCTCAGCTACTAAGGGATTTGTACTCCCATTGAACGTTGGTGGTTGTTGCCTCATGAATCGATCTAACATTGATCCTCCACACTGCGGATCAGGGTGCTCCATACGGGTAAGGTTATTATTCATAACCTGAGTAAGTTGTCCTAGTATGGTGATTAGCTGATCGGCACCAGTTGCATCACCAGCTCCACTATAATTATCTTGAGCAGGAGGGAAATCCCTACATGGAGTGCGTGCATTGATACGGTTTCCATTTCTTCCACTAGGCGTCATTTCTAAAAAATGGCATAAACTAGATCAGTTTATGAATCAAAATACATAATGCCATACTTATAAAACACTTAACATAAATTGAACTATTTATGGATATAATCCATAATCATAAGAATGTTTTCTTTGAAGAAGTATATACTCATAATCCCTTAAAAATTATTTGTAAAGAAAATGAGAGTTATCCTAAGCATATCCCCCGGGAGTGTCGTAACCAAGAGTGCAGCAAGGCCCGTTGTCGTGCACCAGTTCACGTTCGAGTCTAGCTCAAAGCGGTGTTTTCTGGTTTTACCCCTAGGTACATCTGTGCCAGAGCCGCCTCTACCTGCTCGTATCCAGACAGGGATGTATTTCTCGGAAAACTCACAAAATCTCTTCAATACCAAAATTCTAGGAAGTTCTTCTATACTAATCCTCAAAGTTCATCTTGGGCCTACGTGCTCTAATCAGAGTTTATCTAAATCTAGCTTCCAAGGTTTGTACTAAACTTCCTCTGATACCAACTGTAACGCCCTGACCCCACTTACCCAGAGTTGGTGCATTATTACATAACATTGGCATGATCACAAGAAAGATCAAATCTCGAAAGACCAATTGGTTTAGTAGTCTTGGATACACTAGATATATTCATAAGTCTTACATTACAACATAAAACGAAAAACTACTACAACAACATATTGTCTCCATAATCCACACTCATATCCCCACATAATATCCCTACAGGTCATTCATAATTTACTTCTTCACTTCCTGGGAAAAATAAAACATAGAAAAGGGGTGAGCTCAAATGGCCAGTAAGGATAACAATATAGCGGAAACTTTCATAAATAAGAATAAACATTTAAGGCAATATATAACTAAAACAAAAGCCTTTTAAACTTGAACTTTTAAACATAGTATGGCATAAATAAAATGAAATAATGCCATTTACGTATTCACATGGTTATTCTACTAATCGAATAATCACATGCAAAATCAATAACCACTTTCATAATGATGGAATGCATAATGCCAGACTATCATAACCACATAGCCAAGGCCTCGTGCCAAGACTACAAATAAGAATTTGTCAAGGCCTTGTGCCAAGACACTAGTTTGTCTCATTAGACCTACCGATGCATCGAGGAGCTATAGTGGGCTCCACCCGTCACATATTAAGTCCAATGCATTCCCATATGAAAAGGTTTAAACATAACATAAACATTCGTATTAAAACTAGCATACGAAATGTTAATAATTTCACTATAAACCATGAATGGTATAAAAATAGAACATCCAAAGTAAAACAAATCACAAAACCTTCAATATAATATAGAAGTTTTGTATCATAACAAATCAACTTTAAATAAGCGTAAAATCCATCAAAGGATGTTGACATAGATGAAATCAAAATTCTTTTTAAAGAAATATCTCTTTTTATTTTGAAATCATTTAAGATCCATATAAAATAAAACATTTTAATTGAAAATATTCTTATAAGCTTGTGAGGGAAGCTTTGAAGATTTTATAATGGCGGAATATAGCCGCACCCGCCGTATAAGTTAAAAAAACATTCTTACCTTAATTCTGTCGAAAAGGTTAAAAAGGACCTTGTTTTGAAAACGACAGAAAGATTCCTTTATAAACCTTTTATAAAAAGTCAAACAAGGGTATAAATGACTTTGACCCATATTCTTGTAAATAATAAATATGTTTTGAAATACATTTCGAAGAAACATGGATGTGGATGATAAAGAAATCCCAGTAGATTATTACGTATAAACAACCTCGGATAATGAAGAGATTGTGAAATAACCCTTACCTTGTACTTTTCCTTGGTTGGGGTAGGTTAACCTCCTGTATAATGGTGAAAAAATTGTTATTAAATTATACAAGAATCATATATATTAATATGATATCATATATGATCTTTTAACATTGATTTGTTAATAATATCTTAGAATTATCGTCGTTTCGGGTGTTAACTTACTCATTTTCTTTTATATGTTTTGTTACATAAGCCATGTTCGTTGTATATTATTCATATCCAGAATGATATAAAGTCCTTAAACATCATTTTTAAATCATCAAATGATAATTATACTTGAATGGATACGATGGAGAATGAATCTCATCGTGTTCGTGGAGACGGTAGTCCGTACGTACGCACGAGCGACAATATCATTCTTTTGATATTAAAATAATATATAAATGGATGTTATATCATATATACAGAATCATTAACATGTTATATTTATTATTTACATGAGTTACACATCATTATTATATCCATCCAAATAATAATATATTGAATAACAATTACACCACGACATGGAGACGGTAAGCCGTAAGTACGCACGTATGGTGACATGTTATTCAAAGGGTGGATAGAATACTGAATATGGTTGTACCATATTTATAATAACATCACATTATATTTGAGATACTGGAGTTATTATTTTATAATGGTAAGAACAAAGAAAGAAGAAGTGGAAGAAGAAAGGAACTTGAAAAGGGGTGGTGAAAACATTACCTCTTCTTCGGGTTCTTCCTTTTGATTTGATCAAAAGGGCTCCTTAGGTTGGCTTTCTGATCACACTAAGGCCTCTAGGTTGTAGTGAGGGAAGTTGGGAGAGTATTTGGGCAGATTTTGGCCGAACCAAAAGTCTTTGAAAGTGTGAAGAAATGAGAAGGAGGAGTGCCCTTTTATAAGAGGGGTGAGGGGCACCTTTGGAAAAGCTAGAAATATTAATTTATAATAAATTCATATTCAGTTTCTAATGGCTCCAAAGTTGATTATTCATAGGTTAAGGTGGGGATAGGTCGAAAAACACTCATCCAATAGAATTTAGACAGGTTTGGGTACTTATATTAACCTTATCTTTAAGTATTAACTCTAAGTTAATTAGTTTCACTTTTACAATGTCTCTTTGTATTTTTATATAATATGGTTAATAAACTTACTATATACATCCAAGAGACCCCCAAGTGGTCCATTAATGATTAACCTATCATGATATAAGTCTCTTGGACGAACCTTAGATTTTTAGGAATTTAATATCAATTAATAATATAATATTTGTTTTAAGAACTCTTTTATGTCAATTTTGACACTATTCAATAGTTGATTTTTGTGAAACTCATAACTGATTGATTACTTCTAAAAAAGTCAATAAATTCAATCATAATATATCATATTATCCTAGAAAATTAGTTTAATTCATTAAAAGTTTCATATTATATTTATTTGTGTATTTATAATATCAATTATTTTAATTTTTCACTATTATAGTAATTAATTCATCATCACTGTGTCATAAATAAATTAAATTATTTAATGTCTAAAAATTATAAATGAACTATCACTATGTAGGAAATATTTTTATCTTTCTAATGAATATTTATAATCTAAAATCCAACATATATAACCCTATGTAAAAATTGTTTTTCTAAAAGATATATGCTTGTGTCATTTTTGTATTCATTTTAACTTAATTAAAATAAAGTGTCCTTATCACCGACAAGTGGCACCATGGGGTCCTAAAATCGACCCAAATATGCCTATGGTCGAACATGTATCAACCAATAAGTCTAGGACACGTTTTAGGGTAATTTATTATTATTATAATATTATTTTTTAACCTTTATTTACCGGATTTACCCTTAACCATGGTAAATAAAATATTTACCGCAGTAATTATTCAAAATGTCTAAAAATAAAAGTTACCTATTTACACAATTTGAACATCCTGATTCCAAATATGGAATCCATTTTTCTAAATTCAAAACACAGAAGTGGCAGAAATTAATTTAAAATTAATTCCCGTTGTCAAAACAAAAGCCGTGTTTTTAAGAGATAATAACTATCAAAAGATTGAGACTTGTTTATGTTCGGTTTAATTGTAAAATTATGTCCAATGACCAAAATTATATTAAATGGTAAAAATATATTCTAAATATACTTTAAAATCACTCAAACTCATAATTTATCACTATTAATTATTTTGATTAAAAAAGTTGTTTTTAATTAAAATTTATTAATTTTCACTATTCATCAAAATATGAAAGTTATCCGAAATGTACCAAAATTTCACCGTAGGATAAATTCGATATTACGAATCCAAAAATGAAGTCCATTTTAAAATATATATAATTTCAAAAAGTAGGTATTACTATTCATAACAGCTAGTTTGATTGGTTATGGTGTGTTAGAACTCGGTGTTGCGTACAACACACGCTATCACATTATTCAAAGAGAAGCGTACCGTAGAAGCTTGGGGTGTTACAGTTTCACATAACATCTCATGAGACTAAACATTACTGAATACATTGGTGCACTATCTGGGTGAACCCATCATAACATGTTCAAGAAAATGTTTTCCACATAAAGAATCATACATATTCAATCAACCATAAACATTAGGGTTACCCGTGGATAGAATTGGGTATCATAATCATGTCATAAATCACAATAAATGGGCATATCATAAAATAGTCCATGAATGAAAGAAATTAAATAATTTATAGACTTTAATAAATTAAAATAGGCATATATTGTTATTAGTGATTTCAAAATGAAAAAATAAAATATATGAAGAATATTTAATAAACATTAGAATTAAAACATTTTAATGCAGTTTTAGGAAAACATTAAAGTGAACCCTCTACCCTTGATCTCTCCCTCTCGTGTGGCAAGGGTATATCTATTTATCCTTTGTTTTTTAGAAACCATAATTGGGTTGCCACCCTTTGGCCCCTCCCTTTTTTCTTCGTATTGAACCCCCTACCCTTGCTCTCTCCCTCTCGTGTGGCCACTGATCCTTCCTCCTCCATCATTGGTGACCTCCTCTATGGCTTCCCCTTCCCTCACCGACAACATTTCCTCCTATCTATGCCTCTTCAATAGCACACCTCCATCTTGTGCAACACCATCTTTCACATGCCCCCTAGCTCCTGCGGTGCCACCCTCTGATGACCTCCTCTGATTGACCTCCTAGTGCGTGACCCTACCTAGGAACAACCCTCTCTAGTCACGTCTCCCTCTCTAGTGTATCGTCCCTCCAATGATTTTCCCTTCATTATTGGGTTTTCATCCTTTTGTCAAACCCTATATGTTAGGGGTTGTTTGTGACTTGATTTTACTAGAATTTAGGGTTTGTGAAGGGTCCGTGAGGTCCTAATATCCCTTCCATTAAAGTAAAGATTCATTTTCACTCAACTCATATGTGGTTCCATGATTTAACATTATTGGATGACATTGATGTGATTTATTGACTATATAAATTTTTTATATGGATTATTTTTTTAGTTTAAAAAATGTTTTAAAAAAGGCCTTTGATGTGAATACAATTTTGAAAGGGGATTTACCCATAGAAAATGGTTGGATCTTATATGTGTTCATCTTGTGATTTTTTCTAATGGATTTCATAAAATATGAAATTGGTTTTTTTATTGTGTTCTTATGATGCTTGTCATGTCAATGTGATCATGTTTATTTATGTGATATATAAAAGGAAACATGAGCACAAACGAAATCTATAAAGGGTATGACCATTTATAAATTCATAGTGAAAAGGAGATTTCACATCACTTGGAAAAATACTTTTTGAATTGCTTTTGGTAAATGAATTTGGGGTGTGAAAAACTAAAAGTCCTATTTGGAACTACTCATTTTAAAGAATAGTGTTTTCCTTTAATATTTTTTTCTTAAAAGTTTCTTTAGTTTTTGAATCGTATCTTGGTTTGTTTGTTTTTTTTTGGGTATTTTTATGTTTATGGATTCCTAATTGATTTAATTAATTTGTGTTGGTTGCTGCTTTTTGGTTTAGAGTCACCAGGTATAAGGAAACTCACTTGGGTATGCATAGGAAGTATATATATATATCTATGTGTGTGTGTGTTCCCCCATTATGTGTATATTCATCGATGGTAGTGAATATACATGTTTGGGTCTAGGTGTGCCTATGTATATAAATGTAAATGCATACGTAGGTGAGTGGAGATAGGTATATGCATATAAGAAAATATAAAAGGATTACCTTGCACATGTTCATGGCTATAAGGGTGTGTGCATAGGGGCTATGTGTCCTATTATGTATTTGAAGATTCATATGATCATTGGGGGAGCAACAACAACTCTTAGTTATAAATCACCAAGGGTCAAATGTTTAGTTCGGTTCCACTATAATGTAGGATCTCTATGCATTTACCTTTAAATTTAAGAATCATTTTTTTCTAACATTTCACACCTAGTTTTTATATTAACTATTGATATAGAATTGTTAGTGAAATTGTTTGTCTTGAATTGAAGTTGTTTCTTCCTTATAATGTATTACAATAAATGGTTTGACGGCATTTTTCACAACAAGTGATTGAAAAAATGCCTCATTAGAATTTATAGATTTTTTTTAGATTTAAAATTGTGGTTTGGGTTTCTTAAATGGGTTTCTAGGAATATTTCTGGTTTCCCAAGTGGCGTGTGTGTGGTTCATTAAGAAAATGTTTAGAATTTGATGGATTTCTGATTCCCGTTTAGAACTCTAAAAATGGTTTCATCAGAAAACCCTCCTAGGAATGTGTCCCCACCTTTTTGGTTAACAAAAGATGGTATTTTCTTTAGTTTGTAACTTCCCTTGTTAGATGATGGTTCCAAGGTGAGATACATGTTCCTTTGGGTGACTCCAGGGTGAACATGTGGTGTGTGTTGACTACATGTGAGAAATTTACTTGTGACTGGATACTTGATTGTAATTGTTGGCTCACACCCTTTTACACATTAGCTAATGGCCCATAGCTGGGGGATATATTTTTTATTACTATGGGATTGGTCCCCTTGCTCAGGATAGGTAGGGAGATGATTGGGTGTTTGGGCATTATGATTTCATCAAGTAGGGAATGCATTTGGAATGAGTCACACATATAGTATGTTCTAGATTTTTCATGATCTCTTAGGTTATCCCATGTATTTTGGCACTTAGATTTCTAAGGATGAATATTGTAGTGCCTTGATTGAATAATTATTCATGGTCTCTATTTTTCGTTGCCCTTGTTGTGTGGTTGTTTTCCTTGATTCTTTGTGTGGTGTAACATCTTTGAGAAAGTGATGGTTTGGTTTGAAAATGATCATGTAAAATAATGTAAAAATATATTTTTTCACTTTATTTCATCATTTTTATGTGAAACAAAACATTATTTCTCTCTAAAATGATAATGTACATTTCTTGAAGAAGGATCCGATCTTAAATGGAAAAGAGAAATTGACCGTGATTCATTTTAAAGAATAGAATGTGTTAAAACCTAGTTTTATACATTATATTTAAAACATGAAATCACTAAATATTTTTTAAAATTAAATACAAATGGGAATAGATTTTTTGGGAATGCCTACTGATTTTTAATACTCACGCTTATAGTTTATCTTTTTTTTATCCTTGGGTGCTGCTTCTTAGTCAGATTCAGTCATTGTAGTGTGACACTGGTGTAAGGTTGGTGGTGGCTGTGGGGTCACATGGAGGTATGTACAGTTTTTCTTTTTCCCTGCTATTAGTTTTCATCTTCATGGTGAAGTTTATATTTTTTTATATTTCTTTTATTTATGGTATAAATTGTTTCCACCCATCTCATTCTGATGATCTACAGTAGTTAGCAGCTCATGGGAATCTGGAACTCACTTCAGGTGATGCTGCGAACTAGATTGGGTGACCAGTCCAGGTTCAACACATGCTGGTTCATGACAAAGTTGTATTATAGGAGGACCTTGGTATTTGGGGTGTCTGGTAGATGGTGATGAGGACTGTTGGGAATCGGGAGGTATGTATAAGAAGTGATTCTTGAACCCTTACTCATTCTGAATCTTGTGTCACCAGGTGGAGTCTAAGGTTGAGTTGTATTCTTTTGTTATGGACTGGTGGATGATAATAGAGTCATGTTGGTCTCGCGTCATGATCTCACATAGAGTAGTGACCCTTGTGGAGGAAGAGTGAATAGTTTAAGTACCTCCTAGTTGTTGATTCTTAGTTGGGGCATGGATCACTACCATGTCATCGGGTTAAGTGTGACTACTAGTTCTTTGTTCTGGTGGCTTGCTATAAGTTTTTATTCATTGTGGTTTTGGTTGGTGTAACTGTGTTTTTGAAAATTAAAATGTGTTTTCAAATGTAAATGTTTTCTTTTAAATAGTTTTAAATTGGTGAAACATGTTTTAAATGAAATCGTTCTTGTTTGAATATTTGGTACCTATTTGGAATTGGTAAGGAAATGGTAAGGGTGCAACCTTGCATACTCCTTATGAATTTTATCACATGTGAGGGTGTATATGGAATGTGAATGATATAATTTATGGATGGAGGAGGATTAACACATGTACAATGGTTCATGGGATTACTTTGGTGTTTCTTTGAAAATAAAGTCTGGAATCTGTTTTTCTAAAGTGATTTTCAGAAGGGAAAATGAGTTCAAAAATTGGTTTTCATTTTTTGATGTAGGTTTTGTTTGGTGATATGTGGTTTTTTGTCTGGGAAGTAACTTTGAAATGAGTTGGTCATGAAAATTAAAATGTAAAGGAAATTTTTTAAAGGGATTATTTTTTGTTGTGTTGGTGTTTTTTCAGTTTGTGAGCCTATTACTTCGGATCGAAATGTACATTTCTGATTGAACATTGATTTGATGTTGGTTTTTGGATTTGTGCTTCTTTTTTTATTTAGAAAATTCAACCTATAAAGGCCCCCAATGTTTCTAATGAGTCATGACAAATTTTGGATTCTTCTATAGTGATACTTATACATTGTGGTGGTCAGGGTCTATTAAATGAGGTGAAGTAGCCTAAAGATGTCGAGTGTGTCTTTAGGGATTTTTGAACACCTGAAGATTTGAGATTTCGTTCTGTATTAGATATGTTCAATGGTCTAGATTTGGACGAATGAGAGCTCTTTTACCCACTATAATTTTATATTTGGATGACATGAGATGTTTTTAAATCTGTCTTCATTCTATGATTCATACATGAAGAGGTTAAGATGGATAAAAGAGAAGAGATCATGGCTATTCAACAAATCTTGCGGTTAGTTAATGCTTATATTAACCACATTAAGTAATCATTTTATACATAGGTAGCATTGAAAAATTTCATGAATACTTCTCTCTTCTTTGGGGGTCTTCGTCCAGAGATCAATGAAAAAGTCCCCTCTTCTAAGGACCATTACATAGAGAAGTTGGTAGATGAAGCATTCCAAGATGAGTTGATTTTCAGAGCATAGAAGATTTCCAATTCAGTGTATCCAATTTATCATGAAGGTTCCCCATTTATCAAGAAGAAGATGCTGAAAGAACCTATTCTTATGGAGTCATCTTCAATGGTTCTAGTTTCATGTTCGTTGAATCATCCTCGTTTTTGACACTTGTGTGGCTGGTTCAAGCACATGAAGCCTTCATATTGCATCCCTATGAATATGTGTCATTTTGGTCACTGTCTAGGTCATTAGGAGAAATTTTCCAAGAAGCATCTCATGAAGAAGATGTCTTGACCAAAGGATCCTAGTGCCTATCTGTGAGGTAGGAGAGGCTTTGGCCATCAAATCCCCAGCCACAGGTCTTGAGATGTGGATCATGCATAGTCAGAAGTTGTTGGGGGTATGAGGCCTCTGTTAGGTTTTTGTTTTCCATATTGGGATTGGGACATCAAAAGTATTTTCATTATTTTTTTCCTGCATTTATATTTATACCATCATTTTATGCTCATCATTTCTTTGTGAAGTAATTATGGACACACTCTATTGTAATCCAAGAAGACCAGATGTCTAAATGTGACTTTGAGAATCCTTTTTTTTTCTTGAGTCTGTTTAACCATAGTGTGGGTTGATCTAAGATTAACATTGATCATTTGGAGAAGATTTTATTTTGTGGAATGAAGGTGTGGGATTTCTGATTCACTATTTGGGATATATTCTTATCATTGGTTTTCCCTAGTGTCAGGAATCTAATTCTGGGAGGTGTGGTTCCACTCATTCTGGGGGAGTTGTATGAAGCTCATTTCGGGAGTTCCCAGGCTCATTTGGGGTTGTTTTCGTTTAATGTGGGTAAAGGGCTGTGTCAGTTCTCTCAATCTGGTGTCCTAGTTTGGCGGGTTCCCTCATAGGGGGTTTCTTGTTTTAGTCTTGGTGTCAATGTATGGGTTTTATTGTTCCCAAGCTATTTGATCACTTATGGTGGGTAGAACACCCCTCATGCTATACCCGAAATCATGGGCTTCAGTTTCTTCTTGAATCGGTCGGGTGTGACCTGTGGATAGTAAGTTCATCCAAGGATTCATGGTTTGGTTTAGTTTTGTCTTGGAATGTATTAGAATTTTGGTTAACTAATGGTTGGGTGACTTTATTGAGGTTAGAAAGTGTTTGTGATGAGGATAATTGTCACACCACATCCTTTAAAATTGTTTTATTTTATTATTTTTTAGCTTTGATTACTCATATCAAGGTTGGGTTGAGTGTTGGTTTAAAATTATTGATGTTTAATAATTTTGGTGGGTTTTGGGACAGTTCATGGGCACCACACAGTTAGAAGTAATCATGTGGTTGGCCTAGGTGACCATTCGGTTCCCTAATATTTAAAATAACTAAAATTTTATGCTAAAATAGAGTAAATGTCTAAAACATACTAATTTTTTTATTATTATGTTAGATACTAATATTATTATTACTAATAGTGTTATTAATATTTTTATTATTAAATTGTTTTAAATTTTATTACTATTTAAAAATGAGATGAATATTATTAGTATTAAAATTATTAAAATTATTATTATTAAGTATACTAATATAATTATTTTTAAAATTGAAATTAATATTTGGAATAAGAAGGCATTTTTTGTTGTTATGATTATTTATTTATATTTATTTTTTATATTTCTATTTTCTTTTATTTTTAGAAACCAAAATAGGGTTACCCTCCCTTTCATCTTCACATCGACCCATACACCCCTTCTCTCTCCCTCCCACGCAGCCTCCCATGACACCTCCTCCATTGTTGTCAACCTCCTCTCCAGCCTCCCCTTCCCTCACCAAAAACCTTTCCTCTGGCCAGCACCCCTTCAATGTCACGCCTTTAGCTCGCACGACCACCTCCATTTTGTGGCTCCCTCACACAGAACCTAGCTCATGTGGTGCCACCCTCTGATAGACCTCCTCTGGCTAACCTCTATATGTGTTTCCCTACCACTAGCACAACACTCTCTGGTCACATATCTTTCTCAAACGCGGCCTCTCTCGGTGCATTTTCCTTGATATTGGAGTTTTATACCTTTAATCTAACCCTAGATATTAGGGGTTGTTTGTAACTCAATTTTACTATATTTTAGGATGTGTGAAGGGTACTTGGGGTCTTACTCTCCCTTAAATTGAAGAGAAGTTGCATTTTCACTCCACCATTAGGTGGTTCCATGGTTTTACATTATTTGATAACATTGATATGCTTTCTTGATTAATTAAAAGTGTTCTATGAGTGTTTTTATGGTGCAAAAAATGTTTTAGAAATGGTTTTTGATGTGAATACAATTTTTAAATGGGGTTTTCCTAAGGAAAATGGTTGGATATTATATGTTTTTT
The DNA here is from genome assembly GCA_963277665.1 of Viscum album. Classification (NCBI taxonomy): domain Eukaryota; kingdom Viridiplantae; phylum Streptophyta; class Magnoliopsida; order Santalales; family Viscaceae; genus Viscum; species Viscum album. The sequence goes on along the minus strand of OY728137.1, from coordinate 1,232,403,381 downwards.
CTTGTGGTTTTTTCAATTGCGTTTCATAAAATATGAAGGTGGTGATTTTCCTTGTGTGCTTATGATACTTGTAATGTAAATGTGATAATGTTGATTTATGTGATATATAAAAGGATGAATCATCACAATGTAAATCTAAGAAGGGTATTCCAATTTGGAAATTATTTTAAAAAAAGAGATTTTACATCATTTGGAAAAAATGGTGGCTAAAAGTTTTCTGGTAAATGCATTCAGGGTGTGAAAAACATAAAGTCTAGTTTGGCACTGCTCATTTAAAAAATAGTGTATTCTTTTAAAATTGTTTTTATTAAATGTTTTTTAGGTTTTTTAATCGTATCTTGGTTCCTTTGTTTGGATTGGTTTTATTTTAGATTATTATGATGTTTATGGATTCTTTGTTTTTTCTAATAAAGGTGTGTTGGTTGCTGCTTTGTGGTTTCGAGTCGTCAGGTCTAAGGTGACTAATATATTTATGCATAGGTAAGTATATATACACATACATATATATATATATGTGTTCCCCCGTTATGTGTATATTCTTCCATGGTAGTGAAGATACATGTATGGGGCTGGGTGTTCCTATGTATATTTTTGAAAATGCACATGTAGGTGAGTGGAGACGGGTATATACATATAAGAATATATCTAAGGATCCCCTTTCACATGTTCAAGTCCATGTGTGTCTGTGAATAGGGTCTAGGGGTCCTTATATGTATGTGATGATGCATATTCTTAGTGGGGGAGCAGTAATAGCTCTTAGTTAGAAATAACCAAGGGACTAATGTTCAGTTTGGTTCCACTCTGAGGTAGGATCTCTATGCATTAACCTTAAAATATAAGAATCATTTATTTATTTCATTTAAAACCTATTTTTTATTTTATCTATTGATATAGAATTGTTAGTGAAATTTTATATCTTAAATTAAAGTGGTTTCTTTCTTGTAATGTATTTCAATAAATTGCTTGTTAGCATTTTTTCACATCAAGTGCTTTACAAAATGCACCATTGGCCTTTATAAATGATTTTTCGATTTAAAATAGTGGTTTGGGTTTATTAAATGGTTTTCCAAGCATGTTTTTGGTTTTCAAAGTGGCATGTGTGTGGTTCTTTAAGAAATTGTTTAGCATGTGATGGTTGTGTGATGCCCATTTGGCACTTTAAAAATGATTTCATCAGAAATCCCTCCTTGGAATGGGTCCCTGCCTTATTGGTTGATTAATGATGGTACATTCCTTGGTTTGTGACTTCCATTGTGAAATGATGGTTCAAAGTTGAAAGACGTGTTCCTTGGGGTGACTTAGGGGTGACCTTGTAGTGCTTGTTGACTTCTTTTCATGATTGTACATGTGACTGGATACCTGTTTGACATTGTTGGCTCACACCCTTTTTAGTCTGAATATGGGAACCTAGTATAGCGATTGAATTTTTGATGAACAATTTATAAAATAGTTTAGCTCACACACTACCAGGTGGCCCATAGTATGGTGATATTTTGTTATTATTTCTATGTGATTAGGCCCCAAAATCATTCCATGTATGCCGATGATCGAGTGTGTGGGCATTATGACGTCATCGAGTCGGAAATGCCTTCGGGATGAGTCACATTTATTATATGTTCTAGATTATTCATGAGATCATGGGTTCTCCCATGTATTTTGGAACTTAGTTTTCTATGGTGGAGGATTGTGGTTCCTTGTTTGGCTAGTTATTCATGTGTATTATTTTTCATTGCCCTTTTGTGTGGTTGTTGTCCCTGCTTCCTTGTGTGGTGTAACCTCTTTTAGAAAGTGATTGGTTGGTTTGAAAATGATCATGGAAAATAATGTAAACATGTTTATTTGTTTTTATTTCATCATTTTAAAGTGAAATCAAACTTTATTTTTCTCTAAAATTTTAAAGTCACTTTCTTGAAGAAGAACCCAGTTTTAAATGGAAAAAGGAAAAAAGACCATGATTCATTTTAAAGAATAAAATGTTTGAAAATATAGTTTTATAAATTTTTTTCAAAATTTAAATTGATGAATATTTTATTTAAAGGAAATGAATATGGGAATCCATTTTTTGGCCACGCCTACTGAGTTTTAATATTCATGCCCATAGTTTATATATATATTAGCTTTAAGTGTTGCTTTTTGCTCCAGTTCGGTCACTATAGTGCGATGCCGGTTTGAAGTCAGTGGGGAGCCATGGGGTTACATAGAAGAATGTATAATTTTACTTTCTCATTGATGCTATTTTTCATCTTCATGGTTTTGTTTATATTTATTTATTTTTCTTTTATTAATGGGAAAAATTGTTCCAAGCCATTTCATTCTAATGTCCGAAACTATTTGCTAGCTCACGGGGATGGGAATGCCCTTCATCCCATGCTACAGACCGAATTAGTTGACTAGTTCGGGGTTGAATTGGATTGGTTCATGACATATACATCAATTGGTTTTATGTAATGATGTTGAATCATTTGATAAATAGTAAATGATAATCATTTGTGTTTATTTTGGCATTTTTCAATCACAACAAACTAATTTTGTTTGGTAAATTAATAAAATGTTTAAAAAAGATTCCAGAACATTACATAAGAAATAATACATATATTATAATCTGGTTAAACCATAAAAATGATTTCATGACCATCCTTTAATATGGTAATGGAAATTCAAAACTTCATCGTCCTTGAATGTAATAAATTAACACATCATAGATGATGTTTTATTTTTTGTATAAAATGAGGCGGAAAGAGAGATGATTATTAATTATCCATTATCATAAAAAATTACAAAATATTTACGTTAACATTGTTATCATATCATTTGGATGAGGGTATGTGATGAGAGAAAAATATAATAAATAATCATAAAAGAAAAGGAATAGGGTATTACCTTTTGATTATTTCTTCTTGAGAACCTCCTTAGAGGATTGGTTTCGGTATTTTTTTAGACCAAAATCTCCTGAGCATGGGGAAGGGTCTTGGGAGGATATTTTATAATAATTTGGACAAGGTGAAGACTTCAGAGGTGTGAGGAGAAGAGGTGGTGAGTGTGGTATTTATAAAGGGAAGGGATTTTTTCTCATTATTTAATTCATTAGATTATTATTTTTCTCAAGATAAGAAATGATGTTTATTCTTGAGACTAAATATAGTAATTTTACCATGTGAGTTAGAAAAAATTCAACTTACATTATCCATGACTTGTTGAATAGCATATTTAAATTATAATTTATATATACCATAAATTACTATATTTTACTATTCACAAAAAATTCAAGTACTTCAGAAATGACCCCAAAAAACCACCCTAACCATTTTTTAACAAGTAAAATTCAAAAAAGAATTCCAGTTTATCAAAATAATTTTCTAAATATGAGAAATATAATTTTAAATAAAAATCATCATTTACATTTGAAATAAAAATTTTAAAATTAAAACTTCTTTTTTAACACATTAAAAAATTAATTAAGCTCTCGTAAAATTATCTCATAATTATAAAGAATCAAAATATTAATTTATTAATAAATTTTCTGAATAAAAATTCTCATTAAAATTATTAAATGACTCATAAAATTGTAATTAATTATTTATGACTTAAAAATATAACAATTCTTAATTAATAATTTTTATAAATTTATTTACTTGTATTGTGATATAATTATATAATATTTTTACTTATATGATGGATAAATTTAATTTTTTACTTTCATTGGTTAGTTTACTATTCAATTGGATGTATTACTATTTATAAGAGTCACGTTACTATTTCATCGGTATAGGTTCCTTTACTTCAAAAAATGCTTCTTATTCAATTCATTCATAATTTATAAAGATTTTATTGTGTTCTATATGTGTTTATAACATATGAAATTATTATAAAAAGTAAATTTGTAAAGGTAATACTTTGGGTCGTTACACATTCACTCTCATCCTTTGAGAAATGAAAACAATAAATGTACGTTTTGTGGATTACAACCTCTACTAAGTAACATATATCATTGTTCATATATTTATTTATTATTTATTAAACACTGTAAAATTTTGTATCAAAACCTTAGAATTTTCAAAATAATATCATAATTTTTATATAGTAATTATATTACTCCAAAATATACCAATTTCATAATCACAACCATCCATTAATTATGATATGTACATGTTTGGGTTGGTTTAAACACCAACCTGAATACTGATTTATGATATTATCTTGGATGAATATGCAATCTAAATTAAAGAAAATATTTATATCTTTACGTAAATAATTATTTTACTTTGGTTTTTGAATGGTAAAATTCATATTAAATTCATTAATTAAGATACCAAAGTATGTTGATAGAGAATCTGTGTAACATGTTATTCCTCGATTTCATCTTTACAAATCTAAAAAAAATCCAATAAAATTAAATTATTTATTATTTTAAAAAAATTATAATGAAAAAATTAAAGTACCATGAATAATCTCATAATAAAAAATTTTAGGAGAAGAATTAATACAGGTAACACTATTACAAAACCAAATCACAAGGATCAAGATTATTCATGTCTGATATTGGAAGAAGATAATAAATAATTAATATAAATATAAATAATTATTAATAAAGTAGTATCATCAGTAATAGTTATGAATAAATCTCTAAAATAAGTCATTATGATATTTATTTATCTTTTATAGGTGGTCAGAGCATATTCGAGGAAGTCATGATAAATGGTATGGGTTACCATCTCTATCACCCTTTATAAAGTCATGTTTTGATATTATGAACCAAAATTAATTTTTATGGTGTAGCTAATTCCCCATTAATTTTAATGTATTAAAATATTTTTGATTATGGAAACTTCACTTCCATTCATGCTCTTCCTTTCTTTGGACAATGTTTGATATCTTCCCTACAACATAAGGGTTTTTTCATAACATAATATACTTTCTTGAGTTATAGTGTTTCTTCAAGAGATTCATATTTAATTACATATGGTATACCCTATTATTATATTTTTAGAAAACTTTTCACTCAAATCAACCTTATTGATGAATTGTCTTCCTTCTTGAAAATGAAACTGTGTTGCAAATAATTCTCAAACTATAAAATGATGGTTTATCACCCATGTAAATGTTTTCATGTTCCCACTAATGTTCACATGTCATATTTTAATACAGGATTATTTATTATGTGTTTTGATGATCTTATATCCCTTTACATATTTTTAATATGAGGATTTATTACATCTTTTTATGATGTGGGTTTTCAACCAATGTATTTAAAAAAAAATATAAATGATTTTCCTTCCATGTTCAAATGTTTTATATTCCATTCCATTGTGTAGATTTATATCAATTTCAATGATCAATTATTGTATATTCAATAAAATTGTAACAAAAAACAATATTTTCACCTAAATATTTTACAATGGACATTCAAAAGTGACATGTGATATTGTATTTTATGACATTAGTATAAATTTTTTCTAAAACTCTCTTATGATTTCACATAAATTTTCATTTCCATTTTTAAAAGGAATTTCTTTATTTGTATACATGGTTAATGATTTACCCACTATTTATATTTGTAATTAGGGGTATTATATTCATGGTATGAAAAGACCCAATTATTTATCCCTTCTTACAGGGTACCATTTGAAACATTATTTCAAAAAGAGTGTTTTTTCAACCATGTAAACATCTTTCTTTATTTCATTTGCTAATAGAGGATATTATATTTAGAAACTATCCACCTTGTTTCTTAGGATGGTTTATGGTCATGTTTTGAATTAATAATCATGAAACCCATTTCTTTCTCAACTAAATAGGCATTTAGAGAAATTATTTATAAAGTTTTCAATTTATAACACTTATTAATATATATAATATGATGTGAGAGGTGGCCCTATAGTTTTATATACCTTTAATTCTTTGGGTAACATTTCAATCTCATGAGATATCATGTATGGTGCATGATTAGTTAGCCTAAGCACACAATGTTGTAAAAGGGGTGGGCTAGAAATTTAAAATCCCTCCAATGCATTGGGTAAATATTTCTATCTCATGAGATATTATGTATAGGATTAGGAAGTATATCTGATACACTCTGGGACTTTATCAACTATGTGATGATGGTCTAGGGGGTGAATGTTTACTTACACTAATGATGTTATTATCCTATTGTGGTCAAAAAAATTATGATACTAAGATCCTTTGATGTCATTTTTATGTCAAATCCTTATGTAAGGAACCATGGATTATAATCATTGTTTTAGTAAGTATTAATTATGTATACTATGCTCACGTTTCTATTTTACATTATCATACTCATATGTTTGTCTTAGGACCACTTATGATCTTGATTGTTATCAATTAAGTTTATCATTACCATGTGATTGAGATTACCCCTTCTTATGTTTTAATTTAACTAGCTAATGAAGGAAAGTAATAATGGTGGTATGGGTATAATATATTCTTGTGGATAAAATTTGTGAGAGACATTTAAAATTGATTATACATTAACTAGTTCTAAGTAAAGGGGAAAATTATTAGATAAATAATCCATTTATTTTTATTAGTTAATAGTTTTTTCATAATTATCCTAAATAAACTATACCATTTTATTCTCGGGATGCATTTGTATTGGAATTTATTTTTAAAATAATTTAATATCACATGTTTACATCTTAGAAATCAATAATAAACATCTTTTTTCATAAATTACATTTCTTTCTTTGAGTGACTTAGATTTCCATAAACATAATTCACACTAAAAAATTATATTTGTATATGAATACACATACCCAATATAGCTCTACATATGTGTCCCTAATATGTCTTGTCAACCACATGCATCCATATCCAATGGGAATATTTCTCTAATCATTATAAGACCATGCAATATCTTAGTAGAACCTGCTATTCAAATACCGTTAGTTTTCATAATATTTTTACATTTCTAAATTATTTATTTTGATAAAAGAACCTTGATTTGTAATTTTTGACATCCCTACTTCGTATTTGAAAGGTTTGGGTCCATTCTTAGCATTTGGTCTTCATTTAGGTTTTCATTTTCACCACTTTGCTCAAGGGTCTATGATGTTAAATTGGGTGAACTTAACTATGAAATAATTTATATTAGAATTGGGTTATCTATTCAAATACAGTTATTAATCTCCCTTGTTGTATAGGTTTTCTCCCTTCTTTATTTTTTTATAATGGTATGACTTTAAAATATTTCCATCATTGGTTTGGACCAAACGACTGTAATCTGGAAGCAATAGTTTTTTAAAAAATATCAGGTTAAAAACCCGTAAAGGGTAGGCTATGTAAAATTAAAATATTTTCTAACTGATCTATACACTTTAATATATTATCAAAAACATATAGAATAAGTTAAAAATTTCCAATGCTCTTAAGTACCACCATATAGCCCTAGAAATAGTTTACTTGTGCTCACTTGACCTTGTGGATGAGGAAACAATTAGTGAAATATCATGAAATATCCCCACTACCTGAATATAAGTTTATTTCCTGTTTTTATGACCATTAGTGTGCTCAAACCCTTCTTGAATATTCTATTACTATATAAATAAACTTCGTTCAAAAAAAATTTAATCCCCAAAAATCTTTCTAGCTATCGGTAATGAGAGTATTTGACTCCAAAGGACACTTTTATTCGATTATGAATAAATTCCAACAATATATATTTGTATATGTTTCACCAATATGGCCTCTCTACCAGAGTAATATTCATCTTAAGGGTAAGGTCCTATAATCTTCACACACCTTAATAGCATTGAAGATGAACATGTAATTCAAATATGGTCTATGATAATCCCTTGTATATATGTTTTTTATGATTATCCTTAATCAAAATTTATTGAGTTATGATTTACAAAAACCATAATCCAAAATTTCAATTAGATTTGACACTCTTGATGTTATTGGCTTTTGTATCACACACACCTTTACAGCTGAGATTAGACATCTTACATGTGAAATTCTAATTTTTCCTTATCGTATGACCACAAAACACATGACACAATGACCCAATAATCATGAAAATAATCACAATGACCCCTCTTGGGGTTGTATGATCTTGTGTCCATACATGTAAAAACTTCTTGGATGAATTTGAATTTTTAGATTAGTTGATGGGATAACTATTAAAATAGTGTTTGGAGAATTATTTTGTGATTTAGAACCTCTTCAGATGTGTATTTTGTTAATGGTTAGGGTCTTGAGGGTATCTGAAGTAGTGGGATAAAAACTAAAGGAGGATAAGGGTGGGAATACAACCTAATCATAGTATATATCCACTAGATAGATGGTGGGAATTTCTTAGGAAAAATTATAATCCCCTCATGATTTTTGAATGGGAACCCCCTCCATCTATTTTGTGTGCACAGACCCCTGCCAATCGGGCCTCTATATCCCTCGATTCTTCATTAATTTTTGTCATTATTGACGAATTTCATGGATATTAAAGGTGATATTATAACTATATTAGCATATATTATTATCCTCCTCCCTTATTCTCTAATTTTATCCCTCTCAAGTTTAAGTATTATAGAGGATTTCACAAGGTCCTGGTGGAATCATCCTAATAAGACGGGACTTCCTTGTGTCTTCTGTAGGGGACATCTCGGGACAATATCTTCATTACATATTAGTGTTTTGATGTAGTTATGTTTCAACACAAATTTTATTATTATTTTATTATAAATATTTTCTATAATAATTATATAAATGATGGAATTTGTTGGTTCTTGGGCTCAGTGTAGGTTCAGGGGTGTGTTGGGTGTGGTTGACACCCCCTTTCTCAAAGAATGAGATATTACTGGTCATACAATGAGTTTATAGGAATTATTCCTATTTAAAATTTATTTTTTTAAAATTAATATACTATGTTTTAATTTTTTTTGATTTATTGGACTGATAAATGATATGGATCATTGATATGGGCTTCATTGAGCTTATAGGAGCTGAGTTGGGAATTAAATGAAACTTTTTTCTTTAATGATAGGTGGTCTTGTTAATTTATCCATGGACTTATGCTTATGTTATAATGAATTTGGATTACCTATAATTAGATTAGGTAATTTTACCATTTTTTAATTGTTATATTTTAAATTAAATGGTTTAAATTAAAATATAAATTGTAAACACATATGGACCATTGGAATAACTAATGTGTCAAGGGACATGGAGGGATCTTGAGCACTGTATTACTTTTTTCAAACAATTATGGCTAAGGTCATGACCATTTTTTATTAACTATGAAATTCATACCTATTAAGTTGTGTGACTAGGTTAAGTATGACCAAGTGGAATTATATAAGAACCTCTAGACACCTCTATGTGGAAGCATTGTCTGACTTGAGTAGAGCAGAATGGGTAGATTTTGTGAGGTCACTAGAGATATATTGGAGTCATTGTATAATTTATACTATATTGGGGGAGTTTTATTCCATTAGTTAAGGGTTGTCCTTAAGTGGTTGTTGGATAGGAAACTCCCCAAGATGTTTTAATTTATTATGATGGTACTAGAGGGACCAATGTTGTGTGTCATGTTGGGTGGTGTCCTAGAACAATTTTGGGGGTGTCGTGTATATTTTTTGGCTTAGGAGATCTGAGTGGGTGTCCTACAGAAATATTGATCCTATTGAGTGTGTTATTGGGTATAGATAGAGATGGATGAGAAGATATAATACTCACCATCCATTACCATATAATGACACATTGTTATGGATTTAACCTTCCACCACCCAGTATATTTCCATGAGGATAAAACCAAGATTGGAATATTTTGTTGTGATAGAGGCATAAATGATCCCTTGGGTTGACCATTACCATCCAAAAATACTCTACCATATTAGGAGAGCCTTCTACTTCAACCATTTCAATAAAAGGGTCATACAATCCAAGTGTATTTTCCCCTTGTGTATATTATAGGGAGTAAACTAGTGATATCTTGCCTCTATCCAAATATATATGTAAAAAAATGTCAAAAACAACATTAATTGTGAAAATATAATCATAATGTAAATTTGTTTCATCTATTTTTTGGAGCATACTTCCACTCTCATCATCAGTATCCTTTTATCATGATTTTAACAGCTCTAGAAGTCAATAAAAAAAGAAAATTTTACCCTCGATGGAATGAATTGATGAATACATTTCTTTTTGACATGTTTGAACATCTATATAATTATCTTTTAAAGAGTTATATATTGGAGAATATATGTATCTCAAACTTATCATGTTAATCTTTTCTATGTGAAGTATATTACATGATTGTTTAACAGAATGGATATTTATCCTGGTGTCCTACCCTCTCTAAGAGTCTGATAAAATATTTATAATAGGAAATGCTAGAAATAGTGGCTCCGAACTTATTTAGGGGTTGGGATCCAATCACTTTACTAGTTTCCTCAGCGTCTCAGATGCTAGAAGATTTATTGGAGTAATAAATTTATGAGGTTTCATTATATTTTTTGGTGGCTCTTACTCCTCTATCTCTAATACTAATGAAACCTCAATTAAGGGCACCAGTTTGATAAATTGTCCACCCAAATAATTGATAATAAATTCATTAGAAGAGTTATTTGAAAATAAAAACATAGCATCAATATGTGAAAGTTCCACCTAGTTACCTATATCTCCTCATGTTGAAATCATCTAAATTCGATGTTCAACCATTAGATTTTTATATTTATATATTCTAATCATAGGAGTATGATATATTTTATAGAAATATAGGAACTATCTCCCAAATATATAGGGAAAATATACCTTATAGTTAAAATATCCATCAATTATGGTTACTAAGACACTGTCTATAAAAGATATGATATACCCTCAATCTATATACTTGACAAGAAAGTTATCCATATTATTGCAATTCAGGAGAATGTAGGGAATTTAGAAAAAAAATTCATCTAGATTTAACATAATATTAATGTATTTATCCTCTAATACGGGATGATTGAATCCACTTATTCTCTAAAGATATTTCTTGAATTGGGACTCTGAGATCAACTGGTTATTTATTAATTTGTAGTCCCCACTTGAGTTATTATCCAACCCAATGTACCTAAAATGATAAAACATTCCTATAAGGGGCCTTCCCCTTCTAATTAGTTCAAGGTGATGCTATAACTTCTCTATAAAAGGGAATTACAAGATATTGTTATTATTTAATGTTAGCTAATCTGTCATTACAAATTTCATGAATCTAACCCCGATATGGGACTCATGCACTAGATGTAAGAAACCACTAATGTACAAGGAAGTTAATTATTCTATAGCTATATATAACCAATCCTTTGATTCACTTACTAATCACACTCAGTGAAATTTCCTTCTCTAATAATTTTATAGTACACATGTGCAGGTATGAGGGTTTTGTAGTACGGGAATGTCCTTGTCCTCCTCTCTTTCAACAAATGATTTTTCAAAGTGAAAAATACTTGAGCCTAATCAAGAAAGAGAACAAAAAATTATGAAATACCTTCCCATCCCCTAATATACTTTATGTTATTGTGATAAGCTCCATGGAAAGAGGTTGTGTTATCTTTATATCATCTCATACAAAAAATTGGGGATCAACACATTATTAATATCCTTTAATATTGAATCCCCTTTGATTATATGTATATCCCAAATATTGATTCCAACCTCCCCATGTAACAGATAAAATGTATTTTTATCTAAAATCCATTTTTTTAGAAAGTATAGGAGGATATACATATTGTAGAGATAAAATAATAATGAGACCTAGGTGTCCTCCTATAATCCCACTACCATAAACTCTAGTTTAATTTTTTAAATCATTCACATACACAAAAAGATATCCCTCATTCAACCCAAATGATCCCTCATACTGAAAATCCCACCTCAACGACCATATTAGATTCTCATTAGTCATTTACCTTTTCAAAATTTATATATTGTCATAATTATCTATCTCTAGTCCCTACAAATATTTATATACATTTATGTGAGTATTACTTTGGATACACCCTTCAGAGTGATCATCCTTGATAAATGTTCCCTTATTTTAAATGTTTTCCCAAATGGTCTCCCAGTGGAAATTTATCCTAATGAAGGTTTAATTCTCACAATGTGGTGCAAGAAAGGGAATGTTGGTTTGTAACCATAATCCATGAATCAGAATAAAATATGATACTTGTTAATCCCAAAAACTGTAACCTATGATCTATAATAATAAATAATGTTTTGAATTTCCATGTCACCTTGCATCTTCTTCAACACTCCCATTTTTAACATTCGACTTCTCTTAAGGTGAATAAATGAATTTTTTGGATTATTTTTCTATGATAAAATAGATATGGTCATAATTGAGGTCTGTTGGACAATTTTGTTTTCAAAGTTTGAAAGCTTGTGTAGTGAAATAAGAGAAACATGAACCACATATAGTCTTTATCACTTCATGAGGCACCAACTCGTTATGTATATTTAATGATTTTTTTAAATAATGTTCCTTTTTAAGTGTTATTGTGAGTTTGTGAAGTAATTAATATTTAGTTGGTTTTAGAACATTCATTTATAAAGAACGCATCTTATGCCTAAAAAGATCAGGCTACAGGCTCTTAGCCATTTACAAATGACTCAAAAAGTGACATGAAAAAATGAAGTTATCAGTGTCGGCACATATAGTGAAGAAAGATTCCCACAATACCACAAAAAGCCTATTAAGAAAAATTTTATTCCTTATAATTACTTCCTCATAATGTCAATAAAACTCAATTCAAATGGGGGGTGGGTTGAGGCCAGTAAAATGGATAAGACCACATTTAGAAATCGATTAGTGAATTTACTATGTGTAACACATCAACACTACTTGATAAAATAGTTCATTAATTAGGAATAAATATATAAATCACTAGAAAAAGTCCATATAACACTTACACCCATGAGGTATTGTGGTTTATGGTTCAATGTTGTGATTTTATACCTCAAATAAAAGTTTTTTATTTGCAGTTCAAAGGGGGTATGATTTATCCTCCAACATCTGATTTTTGTTTGTGGCTTAGAGGTAGGGGTGTTGGTCACCTTGCAGAGCACTTTGAAAATGCACTTTCCACTAGGATTCCTATTCATGAATGTCTACATGGAAACCTATTTTAGGAATTTGTTTTACCCAACACCCCTTATATATACTTCATTCCTTCCATAAATAAATAAATATATATATAAATGAAAAAAAATCCCATAAAATAATTTCAAATTTTTGGAACATGATACTCAAATACCCCTTTTCAATGATACCCTTAGGTAATCTAGGTACCATAAATGAGAAAAAAGTTAGATCTTGAATCTTGAAAATCCCTTCATGAACCTAGAGGGTTAATGATCCCCTACCATGATGGAGGTCCTTCATGATCCCCTTAAAAACGGTTCATGCTCTTGAACCCCTTCACGATTATCCTTCATGAAAGAGATAGTTTGTGAAGTCCATTATTTCTTGTAACAATTCTCCTTTATGAGGTTGTTTTCTTTAATGAATTTGTTGCACATTTTCTAATTCCCTTATTCCGTGGAAAATTTAGCTCCACTATAACCCCTTCATGATGTACTTAGCATAATTTACAACCCATCATTAAATAAAAATTATATTATCCTAGTAATTCATTAATAAGAAACACCATAAATTGTTATCACCATATTTTTAATCACTAATTGATTCTATTTTGTCAAACATTTCAGGAAATTAACATCATAACATTAAACATCATGGCCAATTTCATAGTCCTATGATGTAAAACTACATGAAAATTTCAATACTGTGTGATGTTAATTTTCATGGTATGGTCCTAATACATGACCTTAAATTATGTATCACATAGTGTGTAGGATTTGGTTCCAATCATACATTATATATTGAATTCCTCTAAGAGGTTCAAAACTAAAATCACAAACCCTATATATCCATCCTCTTCAGGCCACATTCCTCATGAGAACATATATACCCTCATCATTAGGGAATATTCCCAATGAGCTCAATCATTCTTACTTATAATCCATATTCCATTTGAGATCCTTGTTTATTTCCACCAGTCTATATTCCCTATAAACCATTCTTTCACTAGGTTATACTCACGAGGAAACCTTCTCTGACACAAAGGGCCATATTCCATTGTTCTAATACTATGTTTTTTTGGGACATAATCCTTATGAAACCATACTATACTAATTAGATCATACTCTTATTATCCAAACCAACCCATACATCACAAGGTCATTCTATTTGTGAAACCAACTTATCCTCATTAAACTATACTCTCTTAAAATTCAACCAAAAAGGGTCTCTCATATAATAGTCACACACCAACCATCAAGGGGTGTCATTTTCCCAATTTTACGTGTTCTATGACACTAAACTACATGTATTTATCCTTTTAAGAATACCTTAAAATGATTTATTTGTTTTATTAAGTTTCAATAAACTAAATTGGTTCAAATTAATTTCAAAAATATATATATAGAAATCCCCTCTCAAGGGCCTGATCCCATATCCACAAACACCAATCACCTCCCTAGATAGGGATAAACTCTATATCACCTATCTATATGGATTAAATCCAAAAGAATAACAAATTAGGAAAAGATAAAGATGAATAACATATTATACATACATATGTTCTCATCGATACATGTTAATGACCAACCACTAGCATGGGGTTAACTAGTCCAACATTAGGACTTTGGAACAATTCACATATATAGCTTATATCTATAATAGAGTCTATTTTTTTCTAGATTATCCTCAAAATGTGATATGGTCTTAAACTCCCATCCTCTCAACCAATGCACATCCAAAATTATCACAATAAAAGCCTCAATTATAGCATTCAAATGGATTGTAGGTTCATCCCAACTCAAAACATGCATGTAATGATAGGACATTGGAGTTTCCATCTAAAAAACCATGGATGCTTAGGGAAGATCTACATAAGTTGAAGTATCAAAATAGCTCTTCATAAAGGATAAGGTCCACATGTTCAATTATGGATGTCTACCCATTCTTGGAAACCAATGTAGATGTTTATGAGTCAAGTGCGCTCCTTACTTATTATGAATAGTGTACAACATGATAACCTAAGAGATTTTGAAATTAAAGTGACTCAATATAGTGGGAGATAAAAATATAGGAAGAAATGTATAAATTAAATGTGTACAGAATATGAGAGATAATGGATTTACCTGTTGAGAAATGAATAGTTTGTAAAAAATGGATCTATCAGTTGAAAATAATGAAAATGGTTTTAAATTGTACAAGTATAATTCATTTTGGAAAGTATTTAAAAAAATAAAGGTATAGTTTTCTCGAAAATATTTTTCATATTTTCAAATATTATATAATTCATATGGAGCTTAGAATTAATGTTACAGAGGGTCTACATATTTTCCTATTATACTAAAAATCCACATTATATCATAGTGAGTTAGACAATGAAATATTTATAGAGAATATGAAATGATATACAGAAAGCTAAAAAAATTCAGGGTTATTAGATTGAATATATAATTTATGGGCTAAAATAAGAACCCATGAATTCTAATTAGAAGTTCAATTACTTTATACGTGATTATGGTTTTTTCCAAGAAGTGTGGATCATTTATAATATTGGACGGAATTTAGTGATATAAGATTCTTCAAAAATATTATCTATATAGATTTTATGATTCTTTTTATCTAAGGAGAGATTGGATTGAGGATCTAAAAGCTAAATTTTTCAAAAATATTCGAAACAAAAGGTCTTACTTTTGAAAAATAGATATTGAAGATAAGAAGCAAAAAATGTTTGGATGTATATAACTGTGTTACTACAGAAGATAAATCATAGTGAAATTTTGTTATATAGATTGGAAATGATTCTATATAAACCTTTAGACACTCATTTGTCTACAAATTTTAATTTATCTAAGGATAAAGTATCAATAATTGGGGATAAGGTTGAGTACATGGTCCGTGTTCCATATAAATTAGTGGTAATAATATTGATATTTTCTATGATTAATATGAGGGAAACCATTTTGTATAAAGCGGGAGTCATCATTAGTTTTTGGTAGAATCCAAGAAAGAAAAATTGGGAAGTAGTGAAGTGGATACTTTGGTATCTTGAAGATTCAACACACATGTAACTTTGTTTCAGAATTGGTGATCCATTATAGGGGGTTTTTTATTTCAAATTTTGAGGTCATATAGATACACAATGAAATACCATTTTCTATATGTTCACTTTCATAATAATAGATTTGAATTGGATGTATACAATTCAAATAATAGTTGTTTTCTCTATAATGAAAGTAGGGTAGAATGTAGTCATAGAATATCAGAAGGTGTCGATCTGGCTAAATGGGTTATTGGGTGATCATGGAAGAATACTAGAAGATAAATTTATTTTTATATGATATTCATAGTGTGATTAATCTTATAAAGAATCTATTGTTTAATTATAGGAAAATCATATTAAGTTGAACTATAACATCATATTTATGTTGAATTTGGATGCATTTATAGAGTGAGGGACGATTTATAAATGCGAAAATCTTGATGAAAATTTATCAAATGTCATATTACATTATGATCATGGGTAGTGTTATGCCTTAGTGGGGTATGGTTGACTGAAAGAATAGTGGAGGACCATGGTGACACTTTCATAATGGATGAAAGAGAGAAAATAAATAATTTATCTAAAAGACTTAGTGAATATGTGAAAATAGACATCAAGTTTAATATTTTTAGGCATTGAAATATGAAATCAATTTTCTTGATATATATTAAAACCATATTAAAGGAATGATTTCAAATGAAATAGTATAGAGAAAGTGTAGATATTTCTTCAATAGCAGAACCAATGTCCATAATAGAGTGATAGTGAGAAATAATGTCCGGAAGTGTTAATGAATATAAGGGATAAGATTCTGAGCCAATCACTCTTCACTAGAAGCTGTGAGTTGACATGGTGTAAATTTATGGTTATTATTGAATACCCTAATCAAGTGGTCATCATCTCGAGAGATAAGTTAGTAGTGGAACCATCATTTATTATGGTACTAATCTATAAATAGATGAGTTTCGCCACTTATAATTTGTACTTTTGGTTGTAAAATTCTTCTATTTCTGAGTAGAATTATGGTATTAAAGAATCATCAAACTCAAATGTTTTCTCTCTTAATCCAAAGGTTGAAGTGTTTATCCTTTCAAGTAAAAGTATGTCCAAACAATGTTAAATATATGATATTTTTGTTTTATTTCTTACTTTGTTCATTCTCTGAATTTTATTGGGGAAGTTCTTATCTGAATTTATAATGAGATTCAACAAAGATATTTTGAATCCTACTTCATATTTTCATTTCTTGAAATTTTGTATTGTATATTTTAATGTTTTTGAACTCTTATTCCACATTTGAGGATTCTAGTGAAAATATTCTAGAATATAGGGTTCTAAAAAAACATCACAAATATCAATTCATGAATTTCATTATCACATCCACCATTATTCATTTTACACCATTAATCTACTTCCAACTATACCAATTTAAATTCTATTGTCATATATTAATTTTTACCATACAGTTCCATGATATATTTCAAAAGTTTATCAATTCCTATCAATAATTTTCCATAATATAAATTATATTCATATAATGTTTTCATAGAGAATTTTTATCCCCTCAATGTTTTATTCATCTATAATTTCCTATTTTTATTTATCACATTTTCATCATTCTAGGTTATTATAAATTATCTATACAACCCAAATGAAAACATGGTTGATTCAAAAAGTTGGATTAAGAGATAATAATTTTAGACCAGCTACCAAAATTCCACTAAGTTCATAAATCCTCAATCTTCTATTGATTTTCATCAATATTATAATTCCCTAAATAAAACCACTCATTACTATCCCAACAGACACATTATGTGACCTCTTTTGTGCCTCCCCATATTCCAGTGGCTTCTCACTAGTGGTAAGGGAAAGAATCTTACATTGTGAATAGTGTTCTAGATTTTTTAGCATAACCATCAAAAAATAAATAAGCATCATCTACAATTGAACATTAATTTATAATGAATAAAAACACATTCATGATATAAAAATTAAATGTAGTTATAGAATAATATAACTTCATTGACAAATTATTTGGATGATATCATATATAATAATAAAAAGAAAAAAAAATAAAAGAATCATTTACCATCTTACATGGGCCTCACCTTAACCCAGTATCCAATCCCTATCATGGTACTCTAGTCTGATCCACTACAAAACTTATTCTTATACTTGTACAGTAATATAAGAACAAGATTATTACCAAAGTTAATATATAAGGTTTTGATAAATAAATCTTATTAGGGTCATAAAAATTATCCCTAAAATAAGACATAATATCAATGTTCATGCATATGGAAAAATAAATAAAAAAATTAATATGCATGTCTGGTCATAATGTTATGACCATACATCCACGATACCCAAACATACCATCTTCAACCAATGATGGAAGAATTCTCCTCATTCCACACTTAATGAACCATAGATGAAGATTTAGGTTATGGTGTCATAAAATCCTCTCCCATACCTGAAGATGCAAGTTAGTTCATTTTACCAAGTCCCGACCACTACTATCTCTCCCATGACAGGGCCTCATATGAATCATTGATCTCACATACCAACTCATAACATAACTGAGCCAATAAAAAGTAAATAGGGGTGATTTACACAAACTATTGTATCTTATTATATATTTTATGTGGTAATCTTTATTGTCAACCTCTCTCACAAACCGAACCACCCCTGCGTGGAAAGGTCCCATGGTCACCTATTTTTCCACAACATGTTTAACAAGTTATCTATGGAGGGTATTTTGATAACCAACCTCTAAAAAAGGGTGAACCATCCACTTAATAATGGTCTCATAGATACATACCACATTTATGGGTCAACATAAAATAAGTGATATGTGGAGAGAATCTCAACAACTAACCTCTCACACATGTCAAACAATTCACTCAAGTTAGGTAAAATGACTAATAACACATATCAAGGATATATGGAGGGAATATCAATTTAAAAAATCTCAAATCATCCAAAATACCCCAATAAAATGTGGTTATCATGGATAAACACGTATTAAGGGCATCATATGAAGTGATTTATGGAGGTATCACGATAACCAACATCTCACATGAGACAAACCACAACATCACCGGGTGGGTCTCATGGTTGATCACTTGTATCACTAGTTCAAAGTCATATGGAATCCATGGATCTCTACCTCTCTAACCAAATATAATAAAAGTGACTACACATCTATCCCCATAGGCCAATCATCTCAGGATCATCTCGATAACACAATCATAACATTTTGATCTCATTTTCCTTAATGGTATAACCCACAAATAACAATTGTGAGATTAAAGACCTCATCTGTAAGGCTATATATTCTATTAACACAGGAAGCTATTTATATAAGGTTTATCCATCCAATATTTTTGTGGTATATAGGAGGAAGGATAAGACAATGTACTTATATTATAAATGGTGAAGGAAATATGGATTCTTCTTGGAGAACTAGGCTACATATGTTGAAGTAGAATCCCCTTATATTTGTAGATAGTTATGTTAATATTAAGGCTAAAGAAAAGTACTTTCTATAATATTTGATATATTTTTGAAGGTCATTGATATTTATTAATATAGGTTTGAGGTGTTTTTTAGTTGAAATATTTACCTACATGCATGTTACTTCTTGTTTATGCATGTTGTATAAGGGTCAACGTAACCTATATAAATGTAATCTAGGAATCCAATGTTATATATAAAGGTAACACTAAAAATATTTTAGTAACATAAAGGTCATTTATAAATAGAAACTACTATATTAGGTTAAGTGGAAACATCTTAAAGGTAACTCTAAGTCAAGGAGACCTATGTAATGATCATTTACATTATAAAGGACCTTTGTATGGGTGTTTTTATATATACATTAGGGTATCCTAAACGACTTATATAAGGGTAATTGTATTATTCTTAATGTTATTTAATGGTACCAACAAAGATCAATAATCTATGTAAGGGTCAGTAAGGATCTTTGTAAAGGTAACCTACAAAAGGGTATGCTTAAAGTCGATCTACTTTGATTTAAAAATATTATACATTATAAAGAATAAATTTATTATATGATTCTTTTTTTGAGGTTCTTCGTGGATTCAAATTCATTATGAGATCAAAACTCTGTATGAATCATGCTATGTTATCCATAAAGAAAATGTCTATTCTATAATAGGGAGAAATTTTGAGTCATACTAAATGTCATGGTGCATGTAATACTTTCAAAATATGATCACCATTTTGCAGCACAGAATGTTTTTTGTCAGAGGATCCCTTGATGAAAATGATAAGGAATACCATGTTTTATTATATTCTATGGTATATTTCTAGGATGAAAAAAAGGAAAGGACCCTTCCCTAATCAATTACTAACGACCATACATAAATTCCATCACTAAATTTTTTGAACCAATGGTTTCAAGTTCAATATAGTATTTTATACATTCATGCATATGTGCAGGAAGATTTAATATGTTTTAATTAGTGCATATTTCATGTGGAATAACATTAAATAAGGATAATATCACATGAATATGAAAATTGTAAGTCTTAATAATGATTTAAATGCCTTTCCATGATTTAAATGAGTGGTTTAAATGTGTTCAAAGATAAGAATAATTGATTTAGGTTTAAATAGAACAAAATTTTGAATATTTTGAAAATAATATTTTAATAATATTCATAATGAAATCTATTTATAGATATTTATAAGTGAATATACTGAAGTTATATATAACTTGATATCTCGACACCTTCATGTTCTCTGTGTATTGAGAAAAAGTAATCCAATCATATTAAAAAATAATTTTACATAAAAAAGATGAATAAAAGGAATATTATAGGATTTAATAATTCCTTATACATTGAGGGAGAATTAGAAGGATGAAAAGAAGAATGATTATATCTTGAAACTATGAATTTAGAACAAAAAACCATTTCTCTTTACCCATGAAATTATATCATTTGAAGAATAATGAGAAAGATAAGGTGATGTTTAAGAAGGGAGGATGTTAAAAATTAAAGGAGGCCATGTACAAAACCCACCAATAAATAAGATGTTAAATACATATTCAAAGGAAGAGTTTGGTAGGATCTCTGATGAATTGTTAAGAGGTAGTATAAATATCACCCAAGGTGATGGAAAGAATTATTTTGGATGAATGCTTCAACTTGTAGGATTCAAGAATAAAGAACCTATCATGATGTGGGTTTGTGTTAAATTCGAGATTATATATATTGAGAAACTATTTCTATGTTATTTTAGGGTATTACTCATTAATATTTTCTCAATATAGGGTGTATATTTTACTCAAGTGATTCATAGTAGAAAAACCAAGCCTCGAAAAAAAACCCAAACACATCAAGGAGTGGAATTTGAAAGAGAAAACAAATAAATATTTATGTCATATTTCTTTTACATTATACATATTTGATTGATGATAATATATAATAATATTATTGGATCAATGACTTAACCAACTCTATAGGTTTAATTTAGATGTAATTTTCATAGAAAAAAAGGGATTACCGATTCACCCCATCCCCTTCTAAGTTATCTCATAATTCTTGGCCATGAAATTTTGTATTAGAGTAAGGGTTCCCCAAAATATATGAAATTGATATAAAATCATGGAGGATATAAAATTTATCAAAAGTCATGGAGTATGTATTTTTATGGAGAAAAATTATATTTGGTAGAATTAGATACTTTAATATCTGTTATCAGGCGTTCTTGAGGTTAGTGATGTAGTAATTGTGTGATTTACTCCACACAGAAGAGATACCCCCATGACTTACACTAATAATATAAATCTTGAATTATATGATAAATAAATAAATACCATTCTTTAAACTAAATATAATAAAGTATTCAACATGATAATTGGACTACAAATAGCCAACTAGATGTTGGATGATTTGATAAATTTATTCTAAAACAATGAGAAAATTAATTAATCCGAACTATATCTTTGGAGAGAAAAATTTGGCGATATCTAGATGGAAAATTATAAAAGTATTGATTGATATTTTAGAAGTATAATTTCAATTTTAATTCATATCAGGGGATTGGGTGATGCTTTTTAAGATTCAACTATTTTCAACAAGTTTATAATGAATTTATCTAATATATTTGATACAAATATTTCTACATTGAAATAAATTAGTGACTTTTCACTTAATGATCTACATAATTCAATTCTCAGTTATGAGATGAGGGAATTCTGGGTAATTATAAGTATATAAAAGGAAAAAATGTAAATAAAATCCACAAAAAAATATAACTAAAAGAGAAAATAAATTAATTATTCTGAAACATGGATGTATATAAAATAATTTATGAAGAATGATTTTATGGGTATAAAAAGTTCATGTATTTTATCTAAAGAACATTTGAATAAATAAAGGAAAAATATGATAGTCTTCTTCCTATTAAATGATTTGGTTTTGGAGATATTGAGCAATTTCAAATTCACTATACGAAGAAGAAGAATGTTGATAAATCATAATGTGATGATGAATAAGAGGTGTTTTCTAAAAGATGACCAAAAAATATGAAAATTTTACTAGGGAAATAAGAAGAAGTTATCGAGATATTCTAGAAGAAACAAGATTACCAGGTATGAATTTGAGAACTATTTATCATTTAGTGAGTCAGACGATGATGGAATATCTCAATGTCATAAAACCATTATTAGAAATACTTAAATATGAAAATAAATTTCATGAATTGAAGAAAAATAAGAAGGTGTATATGTTTATTTAGAATAAATGCATAGATTTGAATTATTTACCTTTAGAAAAATTCTGAACTCATTAACAAAGATAAACTACTAGATAAATAGAAATAATTTATGATATAAAAGAATGAGATTTCATAGAGGAGATGAAAACCTCAAAGGTGAAATTTTTAAAAATATAATATTTTCAAAGATATTATAACAAAAATGACTTTCAAAGATGAAGATATTTACGTGGTATAGTATTGGTGTCTTAAATATAAAAGAAACAGAAGACCATGAGACAATACAATGAGAATGAATTGGATAATTTTTTTAAATCATCAATAGATATTGACAAAAATAATCCTAATAAAAAGGTAAAAACTATTTTTAAATTCTAAAATTCTACTGAATCTATTTCCATTAGTTGTATAGATTCTAAAACCCAATATAAATTTCTTTGGGCTATGAAAAGTGTAATAAAATTTACCCAATAATTTAAGATAGGTCATGATACTTTGGGAATAAAAGAAACCTCAAGAAAATGGAATAAATGGTTGTAAGATACCTAGATAACATATATTTTATAAAAGAAAAACTCACTAATGTTTTTATAAGATCATGATTCAAAGTATACTAATGGTACTATGGAGGATTGAGGGAAAAAGGTAATAATTTCATATTCAATATATATATTAAATATAATCCATATGTATCAAGGAGTAAACCTATAATTAATAAAATTATTAATTATTTTAAAATAAAAAACAATCTCAAAATTTACTATTATACATATGATAAGATATTAAAGAAGATATCACAAACTGATGAACTCATAAAAAATTAAAAAAGGAGATAGAAACATGTTCAAGATAGTACCCATCAAAGTGTAAATATTAGGTATGAAAAGTAAATTGATTGTAAAGAAGGATAAAAATAATTTCAAGATCTTATTTCTATTATATTTAAATACATTGGTTATCATGAAAAGGATTTCATGACAATCTTATTAGGATAGAAAAAGGAATCTAGAATATGAGGAAGAATTTCCATTTTTTCCATAATAAATGGGATGTACCACACAAGAATAGAGTTGTAAATAATTTATGTCTTTGGCTGAGATGAAGCACTAAACATTAATTTTTATTCTATGAAAGCAATGATAATCTCCTCTTTATTCTTTTTCATTTAATATGTACTAAAATGTTAAAAATTAAAGGACCCAAATATAGGGGGGTTGTATGAGGGTTTCACTTCTCGATAGTATATGGTGAGTGTATACCTTTAAAGGAATAATAACATGAGGGTAAACTATTAAAATATCAATATATATTTAATTTAGAAATATAAACATGCTATTAAAACTTGATGGTTTTAGTATTCAAATCATATTTCCATCCTTGATTTAATTATAAAAAAAATAATTTACAAAGGGGGAATGATAGATAATGTCATTATTATAATAAATGGGGAGTAATATGTCTTTCACTTGAACTTTTCTAATAAATTTTATAATTTTTGTGAAGGATATTTAGTTTTTAATTCATTTTTTGAATAACCTCTATATTGAAATATTTGAAGTGGTGTCATATGAAGAAATGATAATGGATAGTTATGATGTCTTGTTAAACTGTAAATTGTTTTCCATATAGAGTTTTTTAATATGAAATTAGAGTAGATCATATAAAGGATCTTGGACTAGTTGTGTGTGGTTAAATCATTCATTTATAAGTAAACCAGACTATAATTTTTAGTTAAATAGGGAGAAGAAGCTATTATGGATTACCCAATTCAAAAGAAGAATGAGATTAAAATTTTTGAGATAGAACCTCAACATTACCTTTTCATTTATTTCAAATAAGTGGAAGAATAAAATGAGTTGAAGCACATATATTTATATATAGTATAATACATATTTTCAACAAATACAAAGGGGTATAGTTAATTTTTGATGAAAAAGATTTTATTTTTTTCAATAAGTGATGCTAATTATATATGTATGAAGATGGAAATATGTGTGTGGTGCATAGGAGGAAGGATTTGATGTGGTATTTTCATCATAAATGGAAAATAATATATGGCTTCCTCTTAGATAACTAGCTTATATATATTCAAGTTAATCCCCTTATTTATAATGATTCATCTTATGGTCTTTAAGATAAAGGAATGTACTGAGGGTGAGAATACTCTCTACATCATTTGATGGATGTTGGAAAGCATTGGGATTGATTAAAAAGGATTTATGTGATTTTTGAGTTGAAATAGTTACATGTTTAAAGGTAACTCCATGATTATACATTATATTTAGAGGTTATTTCCCCCTATTTATTATTAATCCAATAATCTAGTGTGTTATATAAACATAAAAATGAAAATCTATTGGTTATATAAAGTTAATTTTAAGAAATTATGGACAATGTAAGGGTAAGTTAAAACTAAATAAAAGCAACTCTAAGTTGAGGAAACCAATTTATGGGTTACATTCACTTAAAGTAACATGGTATGACAGTTTTCATACTAATATAAGTGTATAATCAATGACCTACATAAGGTTCATTTCATGATTTTAAATCCTGTGTAAGGATACCATTGAAGTTTTCATATCTACATATGGGTCGGAGAGGCATTGCGTAAAGGAAAACTACAAAAGGGTAAGCTTAAATACGATCAATTGAGTTTCAAGAATATTATATATTTTTAAGAATGAATTAATCAAATGATAGTTTTAATGAATGTATTCATAAATTAAATTTCACAATGAGGTTTTATGTCCTTTTTATTCAATATTAGTTATTCAACTATAAAAGGACCATGATGAAATAGTGAGAAAGGTTGTTCCAAGGTTAATGTTATGGTGCATAGAAAATGGGAAGACTATGAGAACCACACCACACAACAAAATATTTTCTGTGATAATATTCCATGTTAAAATAAAAAAGGTGTACCACATAATATTAAATTATTTTGTTACTATTTGGCAATCCAAAATTACAATGACCATTCCTTGGTCTATTACTGATGACCTCTTTGGGAATTTGTTGATTCTAGAAGTTCAACGTGGTGAGTTAGACGATGAAAGTTCCACATTCCACA
Organism: Viscum album; assembly: GCA_963277665.1. NCBI lineage: Eukaryota > Viridiplantae > Streptophyta > Magnoliopsida > Santalales > Viscaceae > Viscum > Viscum album. The sequence continues at coordinate 1,232,377,452 of OY728137.1, read as the reverse complement.
CACTATTGTATGAATTCATGAAAACATGGAGTAAGATTTAAATTTTTTGGGAAAAATCCATCAAGTGGTTATCTCATTATGTTTTTAGTGTGATTGTGTTTGTCGACAAAGCCAGATGATAGTGAATGAGTATTATTAGTGTTTACTGAAGAACGTGTTTAAGGTGGTGAAATTTTATAGTGTTTTCCAAATTTTTAGGCCTCAATGTCGGGAATTTGGTTTTTAGAAAAGGATGATTTATAAATAGGGGAACACAGTATGTATACCACGAATATAGTTTGTGGATTAAAAAGGTGGTATGCAGAATGTCGAAGGAAATTAGCAAAGGAAGCGATCCACAAAGTGCGAGATGGATACTACATATGTGAATTCTTTGCGGGGAGAAAACAGTTCATGGAGGAAGGAATAAGATATGTGGAATGATTTTGGTATTCTAGATGGTGTTTCATTTGTAGAAATAAGTCGGTGATTCGATAATCTGTGAAGGGTGTCATTTGTGAAAACGTTATGGTGATTTGGGCCACTGTGAAAGAGGAATAGTAGTACATATACTATGTAGGGAAGAATGGTTTGTGGGTGAAGCGATATGTGGTTAAGGTTGTACCACATTTAATATTTGGTAAATCTTGGATGATCATATTTTAAAGATCTATTTTCATATATAAGGAGTGTTAATCACTATATTATGTAGAGATATTTTCTTAAGAAAATATCTTTTCTCTGGGAATTCAATGAAGTCCTAAAGAGGTTCACAGGGAAGAATTCTGTGAAGGGTGAAGTGGTTCATGTGGAATAAATTCCATCAATGGTTTTTATGGGGAACTAAACCCACAAAGGAATATGTGGTGCTTGAAGGAGGAAGACCCAGTATGTGGAGGAGAGATGGTCCATAGAAGTATAGGTAGTCTGCGGAAAAGAGACGGTTTGCGAAAGTGAAGACAGTCTGCAAAGTAGGGATGGTATGTGGAGGAGAGGAGATTTGTGGACCATAATCACTACACAGTACTTGGAGGGAGCAAGGTGGAACATGGAGGAATGAAGGTGGTTTACAGAGGACTCAAGGAAGCTTGCAAAAGATCAAAAAACAGTTCATGAAAGTAATTTTCATTAACCTAATAGTACACAAAAAAGTAAATTTCATCTAAAGGTGATAAAGGTACTTCACCATAGAATCTATCTAATTTTTTGGATTCATTATTTAATGAAAATGAAGTGACCTACCAGTCTATAAATTGTGTGTGGATACCTTCCAATAGTAATGAGTGAAGGAAGATGAAGATGGTGATCCTTTACACCGGTAGTGATCTAGAGGAAGAGACCTAGAGAGTGACCCTTGGGAATGTAGAGAGAAAACCCTAAAACATGTAAAGGGAGTCATAATTTTCATAGAAAATCTAGCCCAAACCATGAAATTGGTAGTGAGATTTAGTGTATTTGGTACATCATAACATTGTCGTTGTATTCTCCTTGGATGTATCCTAGAGAGGGTGAACCAAGTAAAAATCAATGTGTCATGTTCATGATTTCATTTCTATTCATATATTGCTATGAGGGATAGATGGAAGTGTATTTTTTTAAAAGAAAAAAAAGAACCTAATAGGTTTTAGATTTAATCTATAATACCCAGATTCATCCCCCTCTTAGTTTATTTGACCTAGTAGACCTAAAAAAAATTATGTAAATTATCTGGATTTTATAAAAAATAATATATGATAATTTTAATATCTCAATAATATGTAAGATTATATGTATTAAGGATTATTTTATGTCATTAAATAAATTTTTATTAGAGGTTTAATTAGTTCAATGATGATAAAAAACTATCAATATTTAAGGAGAATCAATGTTTGAATATTGGGAAAAATCACTTAATATTTATAAAGAAAATTTGGAATATATATTTTTAGGTGAAAATAATGAAGTTAGAGATAATTTAATAGTACTTATCCTATATATAATATATTTAATAAGAAAATAATAGAGATTATGATATTCATGAAATTTCATACAGTAAAGAAACAGAAGTAGATGAATCTAATCGAGTTCAATAATTCAATATACATTGAGGAAGATAGAGATGAAGGACAAAATGAATGAAATTTTGTTAAATTTGAGAATGAAGTGAGAAGAAATAACCATTTCCTCTTACATTTTAAATTTCATCAATAAGATAATATCCAACAAGGAGAAGAAATCTTCAATAATTGAGGATTTCAAAACATAATGTCGGAAAAAGATAACTCTATACTAAAAATGAAAATTGAAAGACCTGATCAATGGATATGTTTTGGAAAACCCTTAAAAACTATTCACATGTAGTAGAAATATCCCAACCATAGGTAGTAATAATCTAGTTCGAATATCTATTCTACTGGAGGGATTCCTATGTAATGAAACTCTTGGGAATTGGATATTGTGTTCATATTAAGAAAGTATATTTCAGGATATTATTTTTTTATTTTTTGGATGATTTCTCTTAAATATTTTTAAAATATAGCTTGTATAAAGTACTCAAGTAATATATAGTAAATAAACTATGTATTGGAAAACTGACCAAACATATAAAGAAGTAGTATTTAAATTCTGAACCTTGTAAATTAATGGGTATTACACCTTTTACATTTTCTTTAACAGATTAATGGGGAGTGATAAAAATAGGTGTGGTTCAAATATTTATATAATTATATATATAGGTCGTACAAGGAATATTAATATGAATAAAAGAGGTCATTGATTCACCACCTCTCCCTCACAATTATCTCACTAAACCTATATACTAAAAGTTATATCACCTTTCACTAATTGAAAAATATCATATAATGTCCAACCAACTATTTTTAGACACCATATCTAGGATATAAACCTCTCATACCATCCCCAAGACTTACTCTAAATTTCTCATAAACCCAATCAGTATCTCCCATGCCTCGGTAAGGTAGTTGTTCAGTGATACCAAAACCCTAAAAGTGAAATAAAGTAATTACTAAAACTCTAAGAGGATTAAATATGTATTATATCTTCACATAAGTAACTCTTGATCCTTATATTTTTTAATTTAATTCATAAAAACAGATAAACAAGGAAAATCATGCATAAACATGAATTCAGTTTTGTATCTTAAAGACCAAATATGTCTAAAATAGAGTAACCATCATCATCATGTTTTTCTCATTACTGGTCATGTCTGTCTATGACTCATTAAAGATAAAACAAACACCAAATCTCTTGTCTAAAATAGAAATATCGAAATAATTTATTATAATAACTTATAATTAATTATTTAATTTGAACAAAAGTTTTCTAATGGAAAAGAATCATTGAATAACACCCATTTAGTGAAACCTTATCAAACGGCATGCCTATGTCCCATGGTATGCTCCCAATACAATTATGAGTAAAATACTCATTATACTAGTACCCCATCAGCCATTAGTTTCATTACAAATGATAGAAACCCTAGACAATACCACTGAGAAGTGTAATTCTTTTTAAATGGTTAGAAATTGTATGCATTCATGATCTTGTGACATCCAATATCAACTTCATACAATATCTCCATCATCTATGACGATTAAATGACTAAATAGTGTAATTGTTATCCAAATCCTAAATTGGAGAGTCCAAAATTATTGACCAATAATAGATAATAATAATAATATATGGGATAAAAGGTAAATAATACCTCAAATCACCTTGGAATCACATCTAAGGGCACCCCTCGCAAATAAGAATCAATGGGGGAAGAGAGTAGGGACAGATATGGTAAAAATTTCCCTCGCATGATTCCCCCTATTCCTTAAATCATGAAGGGACAACCTATAAATTTTGGGTTTCTCCTCATGTTGTAAAACTATAAGTGGGATTTCCCATAATGTGGCCACAGGTGTTATGACATGACGACCCCATCCTATGTTCTAGATATAGTGTGACTTGAGGAGTCATGACGTGATATTTCCCCCTACACTCCCACAGTGGCACGCCACCTCCCTGGTAGTTTACCCTCCATGAATTAATCCCTCCATTAACATCATGGAATGCCCTTATCTGAAATAACCTAAAATAAATGGCCCTAGTCACCATGGAATTTCTATCTCCTTTCATGGTATGGAACAAAACGAATTTTCATTCCCCCATAGCTAGGATCCATAGTGTATGAGAACTGTCCTCACTATATCTAACATACCATAGGAATTAAAATTGAAATATCACCCTCCTTGTTTCCCATAATGTAAGACTCCATGAATTACAATCACTAAGGTTTAATTCCTTGCACCATGGCATTGAACTAAACCCACGGTCACCCCTCCACTGTATGACATACCATGCCACAACATAGATACACACATGATTTCCTCTTTATAGAAAACCCCAAAAAAATATTTCATGATGTGTAACCCACTAGTCACAATATGAAACACTACCTCCATCTCATGGTGTCATCCTGGCCAAAATTTAATCCCTTAAAAAACCCCTCTTCATAGTGTGTCCCTCATCTACCATGGTGTGGTAGTCCATTTATAGAAAAAAAACAGGAATAGAGACACTATAACCCCGCATTTTAATTAACTTGAGCACCCAAGACACATCTCGAGACTCTGAAAACATCCAGAAACATCTCATTTACTTGTATAAAACCTTGTAATCTAAATCTGGATCGTTATTCTCAAAACATCTCCTTCTCTAAGACAAAAGATTCAAATTCCCTCTTAATTTCACAACACGTAATGACACGGGTCATTATGTATTTTTCATCTATATTTTATTAATTATTATTTTAAACACACTAACACCAATATATTTTTCACGAGAAAAATTAGAATAGTGAGAATCCTCTAAGAATTGTTCTTGTTGGAAAATGAATTCTCTTAATTTAAAACCTCAAACTCTCCCATTAATTCCAATTTATAGTGTTCTATGAATTTCCTCTATCTATCACCTTAATTCCAATTTAAACTATTATTATTAAATATCTAACTATATATTTCATCAATATAAACATTTTACTTCTCACACTATAATATTTATATGTCATCACCATCAATATTATCCCATTATTTCTATATTTATTATTTTATAAAAAATATACTATAAAAATAAGAAAAATTTAATTAACTAATTAATTAAATTTCCATCATCACCTAATAATTATAATAAAACTAATCAACCTTGAAAATTTATAAATTACCATTCAAGCTTAGATATGGAATCCTAGAACCAACAACGTGCTCAAAATTTCATTTTGAGAACTGTAAAGATATCATTTTACCCATCATAGTCAAAAAATTATGAAATTTAAAAAACTAAAAAAAATTAGATTTTAGGTTCTTCACAATAAAAACCATTTTTTAAAGTCTTCATCCTTTAAATGACTTGACATAATCATAAAAAATGATAATATGTCTAAAACTTTTATTAAACTATCATCATTATAATAAAAATCCACCAAAATCACAACAATAACAGCACAAAAAATCAATATATTACACATAGATGCATGATTACCCATTCCATGATTTTTCCTCTATACCCCCATGAATATAAAGAACTCAAAATAAAAGAATTTCTCATCCCCAAAGAAATCTCTCTATAATACCCAATTGTTTCCAGATGCTTAACAAAAGTAATATCATCTTTAAAATATGAATCACTTTAATCAATCACATGTATTGGACCGTAATAATTTTTTTTATAAGGAACATGTCATGAACACTTTCTATGAATAGAGGGGTGAAAACTGATAAGCTACACGTAACACCTGAATGTTTTTTATGAAATATTTTCTTTAAATAGTTTTTATTCTTCAGTAGCTTGTGTTGCATGAAATTGTGTGTTTAAAAAAATCATGAGACACCCTTAGTATAAAATTACTATTATATCCTAACCATCAAGTTAGCGGGAATAATTATAACTAACTTATAAAGATTCATTGTGAATTTTTTGGCTACCAATTATTTATGAAAAAAATAAATTCAATATTCGTATTTTTGAGTAAAATAATTTTTGTGATAAAATTAAATATATATATATATATTTTTTATAATCAATAAAATATTTTTAATATTAATCCAATTGAAATTTTAGTAATAGGCTATGAATAAACCCAATTTGATATATAAAATCAAATTTTTTTAAAATTTTAATTTTACGCCTTTGAATGGTGAACCCTTTTAAATTAAGATTTTTCACACATTAATAATTTTTATATGACAACTAAATATTTTATTTTTAAGCGAGATATAAAAATTTACTTTGGATGAATTTATAATATTTTTCTGCTAACTTTCACGTTTTTATGAATAGTACAGATATTCAAAATTTTATTTGAAAATAATATTTTTTATTGAAATAATTTACAGGGATAAATTATATTATTGAATGTTTTAAAAGTATAAATAAAATATATTTTTAAAATTTAATATAATTTAGTTTGTTGGAATTAATTTTACATTAAATTAATATATAAAAACATTTCAACTATTAGCAATGTTTTATCTTTTAAAAAAACATTGTCCCACTCTCCGACAATGGGATTGATTTTATATTTATTATTGAAACTTCTGTATTTTGAATTTTTAAAAATTTACTCTATATTTGGAATTATTAGGTCAAAATTATATTAATAAGATACTTTTATTATTGTGCATTATGAATAGTAAGTTTGGTTATTATTTTTATTACCATAGTTAAAGGTAAAAAAGGTAATTAAAGGGAAAAATAATATTATAAAATTATCTTAACACTTGTAAAAATCCTATTTTATGACAAAATTAGACCCTTATCATCTATTTTTCAAAATGGAATCACTTGATGGCCACTTACCTATGAATATGACATGAATGTAATAAAATCTAATGAATGTGAAAAAATGTCACATTCTCATTTTAGATAAGTATATTAATTTTAATATAGGGATAAGTAAAAGATAATATAGACTATATATAATATAAAGAAATATAAAATAATTACCATCATCATAGAAATTTATTTATAAATTTTATAGCTGAAATAATTACCATTAATGATGACACAATAGTGATATAAAAATTATTTTATTAATAGAAATATAAAATAAATGGTTTTAACAATATTATAAGAAATATCATATGAAATAATTAATTCTCTCCATGAATTTAATAGGTGAATATGAAATTTAATTATTGTATTTCATTTTTTTTATAATTTAACTTATGTGTGGATTTTTTAAAAAGTCAAATAAATGAATAGAGTCAAAATTGAAACTCTAGACATTTTATGAAAATAAAATTTTATTAAATTATTTAAAAATTATTAAAATATTTTAAAATTACAAATTTATAATTATAATATCTAAAATTTCAAAAAAAATATATTTCTGGTAAACTAACCTCATATAAGTAGATATTTATAACCCTTAAATATTTAGAATCTTATTACTATAATTAAAATTAAATAGAATAACTAAATGTCAATTAAATATATGTGGTTTAAATTTTAAAAATAAATTGTCAAAACTTTATTCGGTGATAATATTAAAACCCTATATATTATAATAATTTAAATTTGGACATTTTTTAACTTTTTTTTGTTATAGTTTGAGTTTATTATAAATTATAATTTATTTATTTTCCAAAAGTTCCACTCATCTCAATTATAGAAGGGAACATCCTCCCTCACCTATTAACTTCATTTTGAGCCTTCAAGCTCAGAAATACAATTCTATTTTTCCCTTATAAACTTCCTTATTATAATTCTATAGGGTTTTTTTATCTTAAACAGCCTACTCTAGTGCTCTAAGAACAGATTTAGAGGAAGCACGTCAAGGAATAGTTAATCCATTCTTCTAATTCATTCAAACTTCTTTATTCCTATACTTCTACTTAATTAGTTATTTCATTATAATTTAATAAAATCATTATCACTAATATACCTATATCTTATTATAAATTTGAAACAACCATATTTTACCTTCTATCCATCCTACGAAAAATGAAATCACTATGTGTGTGTGTGTGTATGTCTTACCGTCTCCACGTTGTGCTATAATCTATTTTTCACCCCCACCATAAATGGATGGGTATAATGATATAAATAATAAAAATATATGTTTATTATAACATGATACCATTTTTAAATTATTATACATCATCCACTTCAATAATATTCTTTAATTTTGTGAATGATATTATCGCTTGTGCGTACGTACGACCTACCTTCTCAACGATGTGATGCGATTAATTATAAATGATCTTCATTAAACCGTGTTATATACATGAATTTAATGAATAAATATGATATATATTATACTAATTCCATTATATAAATTATATAACTATAACTTAAAAATAGGAATAATAATTTATACAACAAAACATGCATATAAACATATAGAAGGTAATACTCGAATAATGAGTAAAAATGAAATGGAACTAATAAACAAATGGAAATATGATCATAAATGTTATAATAAAAAATAATATGATTCTTTAATGAATTATTAACATTATTTAAATAATTATACATTAGTTTCATATACATATGAAGAATATAGAACTTAAGGTAAGGGATAACTTTGCAAATCTTGTTTTTATCTCAGATTGTTTATTCGTAAGTATTAATGGGGTATATTTATCACCCACATACATGTTTCATGAATTTGTATTTCAAAATATTCTTTACATCCTTTTATAATTTTTTAAATTAAATTTTACCCATTGGTGAATTTTTAATAAATGGTAAGAATGGAATCTTTTGTCGTTTTCAGTACGAGGTACTTTTTGACTTTTCCAGCAAAAGAACGAGAAGAATATTTTTTTTAACTTTTAAGAAATGAACTTATTTTTATGATTTTATAATGAATTATTTATGTAAACATTAACTTAAATTATTACAAGTTTATTTTAACATAAATTTATTTCTTCTAATATTTTGTGGCATTTTGATAAAGGAAAACATTTTTTAAGAAAAAATGATATTTTCTTGGGAATTAAGCTTAAGTGTTTTAGTAAAATTATTTACATATAATATGACATAGGTTTATGTTTTCATCACTATTATTAATTTTATTTTATTGTGTTTATGATATAATTATTTTTATGAAATCCATTTATCTTATATGGATTATGTTATGATGGAATGATGTTTAAGAAACCCACTTTTTTTCCTTGGTTTAAGTTATAGTGAATGGTTTATGGTTTGTGGAACATGTAATAATTATTTCATTATGAGATGGGTAAGACCTACATCTCCCTCTAATTCATCTGGAAGAATTATATCTCAAGAGATATACATGACTAGAATGACAATTAAATCTAGTTCAGTAATACAAGGATTGAATGAGGAGTGAACTCGGTTCCATAATGGACATTGTATTATATTATGGTCCCAAAAAGGATCCTTGGTAACAAGAAATTATTTCATATTATTATCTGGGTGTTCAACTAAATTTCATGTCTTATTTTATGAATATTGGGATTACATTTCTCATTTATGATTTATCCCATTAAACGATATTATTCTCTTTTATATGCAAGATAAGATTTTAAAATGTAATGTTCTTTTTATTATGATATGATTGATATTTCCTTTGTTTACCATTATTGAGAATTAGAAATCACCCATTCATATGTTTCTTTTCACAAGGTCATGAAGATGTTTTTTATGTAAGATATTTTAAAAAGGAATCTAGTTATGAAGAAATAAGCCAGAGAAAATGTTATTTTTTATGAACAAGTGGTTAATGTTTCCCAGTTTCTAAAGACTCTAAACCTATACGATATTGGTGTGGTTTTTGTTATGTTATGTAATAAATATTCTTTAATGATGAATTAAAATCTATATGTAAATTATGGGCTATTATAGTTTTTATTAGAGCCAAGGTATAAGTAACGTTTGAAAACTAAGAGCAGTGAACCTTGGTAAGAACCCTAAGGATATTTCCAAGTATTGGTTACAATCCTATCCTAGTGTTTTAGATATTTTCAGGAATAACCTAGGATAAACCCTAAAATGTACTAAATAGAAATTATATTCCTGAATTATGTGTTCTTCCATTATAATCAGTGTTTCTCACACTATGCTTCTTGGTTTTAGTCAATGGATGGACCCTGAAGGAACCACTTTAATGATGAATGCAATGGGAAATGCAATTATTTTCACTCTAAGAAACAAAAAGTTATGAGATATAGAATGAAAAATCTTGTTTCCATGCTCACCCAACTTTCTCATTCTATGAATCATGATGGTCTTCAAAACGATATAATGAGGGAGAAACATTCTATTGAATCCTTCATGAGGTAGCAACCACCTTCATTCCATGGCTCTTATAATCCATTAGTGTCTAAAAAATGGATCAGTGCCACTAAAAATATATTTTCAGTTCTAAAATGTTCTGAACATGATAAAGTCATCTTAGCGTTATATCATTTTGATGGTGAAGCTGATAAATGGTGTAATATTATCAATAATATAAGGCAAAGATATGAAATTGTGTCCATGGAATGGGATGAGTTCAAGGACATATTTTCAATAAGTACTTTCCTTGTATTCTTCAAAAAAAAGTTAGATAAGGAGTTCCTTGAACTAAATTAAAAAGGATGATGTATCCATTGGTTCTTACAAAGAAAATTTTATATGAATTTCAAGGTATGCTTCTGAAATTTTTATCCAACCTTAGGAAAAAATTAATCTATTATTTAATGGATTAATACCAAGTCTATGAGGGGTATTTTTTATAAGGTACTTCAATAATTATGAGGAAGACGTTTGATGGGATCAAATTGTTCATACAGAGATAGGAGTAACACATTAGACATATAGGTTTTATTATAAGAGAAAAATGGAATTTAATAGAAAATCAAAAGACCACACTGAAAAAAAAGTTGATTTTTCCATTATTCTTGATGTGTGGAAAGAAACATAGAGGGATTTTTCTAAAAGGACTAGTAAATGTTTTAAGTGTGGAAAATAATGTCATCGGGTAGTTGAATTCCAAAGTTATGGGAAAAATATATCTAATGATGCGAACAAAGAAAAGGATAAAAATAATGAACCTTATAGACTTCAATGTTACAATTGAAAAAAATGGATCATTATTCCAATCATTGTCCTAATCCAAGGGTTATTTATGATGATCTACTTCAACAAACTCTTAAGGCCAATGGAAATGAAAATTCACATGAAATCACTATCGGCGACATGGAGTACGATAATGAAGTGGTGAAAGGTACACTTACCATCCACTCTAAAGTATAAAATGTTTTATTTGGATCTGGATCCACCCAATTTTTATTTTTGAATAATTTTCTAAGGGTATTATTGTATTGCCTCAAAAATTGATGTTGAGTTAGATATGTCAACTTCTAATGGAACAACGGTCGCATAAAAAGTTTATAATTCTTCTCTGGTTAACATTTTTGGGAATTTTCTTCCTAAAAATATTATGATCCTTCATATAGTGGAATTTTATGTGATTATTAGCATGGATTGGATTAGTCTATATGGATATCATATCAGTTTCCAAGGAAGGGAAGTCAAATTTCATATTCAAGATCAATCTATGATCATCTATCAATGCAAGGATAAATATAACCTTCTAGTAGAAATTCCTTCCATACTATGGGTCTTGATTTCTATAAATTATGGTTATTTATCTCAAATGGTTTGGGAGAAACCCATGATTAAGAATATGCCTATTGTATGGGAGTTTCATGATGTCTTTATAGATGAATTTCTAGGTCTTCCATCAAATCGTGAAGTTTAGTTTTCAATAGATCTCATACCGGGTTCTATTCCTATTTCAAAGACACCTTATAGAATGGAACCAATTGAGTTGTAGGAATTCAAGAAGAAATTCCACGAGATTCTTCATAAGGGAATCATACACCCTAGTGTATCACCTTGGAGAGCACATTTTTTGTTTTTTAAGAAGAAAGATGGAACAATGATACTCTTCATTTATTATCAGGAACTTATCAAGACAAATATCAAGAACAAATATCATCTTCCCCGAATTGATTACTTACATGACCAACTATATGGAGATCAATACATTTCCAAGATTGATATTCGTTTAGGATATCATCAATTAAGGGTCAAAAGGAGGATATATCAAAGGAAAATTTCCATTAAAGTTATGGACACTATGAATTTATAGCGATGCATTTGTGTCTTTCTAATGCCCTGCTATCTTCATGTATATAATGAATTGAGTCTTTTGAGAATATCTTGAATAGTTTTTTCTAGTATTTATATATGATATTATTTTCTATTAAAAGAGAAAGGAAGAACATAAATATCACTTGAGAATTGAACTAAAGACCCTGAGAAAGGATAACCTTTATTCCAAATTTACAAAGGTTGAATTTTGGATTAAGAAAGTTTCTTTTTTGGGTCACATAATTTCAAGAGAGGGGATAGTTTATGCCTCACGGTAGTTAAAAATTCATGAGAAAAAATTACCCAACTCATGATTTAGAGTTAGCTGTGGTAATCTTTGAATTAAATATATAGATGCATTATATTTATTGTGAAAGGTGTTATATTTATTCTGATCATACAAATTTAGAGAATATTTTTCACACAAAAGAAGATGAATATGCGCTAAAGAATATGGTTGGAGTTGATGAAATATTACGACTGTTCAATACATTACAACCCTGGAAAAGTGAACAAGGTGGCATATGCTTTGAGTCAAAAAGACCATGCAAGATTATCCATTATGAGGATCATGAAAGATCCAATATTTATGGATTTTCAAAGGATGGATCTAGAAATTTTAATGGAATGGGATAAATATTATATTTCTCAAATGAATGTTCAACCATCTATACAAGTTAATATTAAGGAGGTGTAGAAGGTTGATGTCAAGTTACAAAAGAAGGCGAGAAATGTTCATGAATTCAACCATGACTGTGATGGAATAATAAGGTTTAGTAGTCACATTTTTATTCCTCCCATACAAGAATTAAAGAAGGATATGTTGGATAAGCCTCATAGTTCTTCATAATCTATTCATCCTAGAAGAACAAAGATGTACAGGGACCTTAAAGATTATTTCTGGTGGGATGGAATGAAAAGAGATGTGGATGAATATGTCTCTCAGTTCATGGTTTGTCAACAAGTAAAGGATGAGAGGCAGAAGTCTAAGGGGATGTTACAACCATTACCCATAACATAATTTAAATGGGAAAAAATCACTATGGACTTGGTTATTGGTCTTTCCAAAACATTTAATGGCCATAATGCTATAGGGGTTATATTTAGTCACCTTACAAAGTCTAAAAACTTCATTTCTATTAGAGAGGATTTCTCTCTTGTCCATCTTTCCATGATATATGTAAAAGAAAATGTAAGATTGCATGGAGTACCACTATCCATTATATCTGATCGAGATCTGAGGTTTAACTAAATTTTTTGGTGAATTCATCAGTATGATTTGGATATAGATTTATCTTTCAGCACTTCTTATCATGCATAGATAGATGGTTAGTCTGAGAGGACAATTTAAAATCTAGAAGATATGTTGAGAGCTTACTGTATGTATTTCAAAGGTAGTTGGGATCAACATATACCATTGGTGAAATTTTATTACAATAATAGCTTTCAATCCAGTATTCAGATGGATACTTATGATTACCTCTATAGAAAAAAGTGCAGAACTCTAACTTTTTGTGATGAAGTTGGGGAAAGAACGCTATTAGGACATGATCTTGTTGATGAAATAGAAGAAAAGTTCATATCTATTCAATAACTCATATAAGCAGCATCAAGTCAACAAAAAAGTTATGCTAACAAATGAAGAAAATACCTATTTTTTGAAGTGTTTGATAAGTTATTTATACAAATATCTCTTTATAAGAGAGTAATGGGATTTAGAAAGAAGGGCAAGTTGATCCCTTGGTATGTTAGTCCTTCTGAAATTTTGGATCGTATTGGGAAGGTAGCTTACTGATTTGAGCTTCTATTGAGTATATCTCATGTACAAGATTTGTTCCTTGTATATATCTTGAAAATTTACATACTCAATCCTTCAGATGTACTATGCTCAAAATTCATACCATTGGAGAATGATCTTTCTTATGAAGAACAACCAATAGAGATTCTGGATTGTAGTTAAATTGTTCTACAAAACAATACCACTCTCTTGGTTAAAGTTTCATGGAGGAAACACCTATCTGAATAAGCTACATGGTAACTTGAGGAAATGATGATGGAGAGGTATCCTCATCTGTTTGTTTCCAAGTGATCAATTTTTAGGTCAAAATTCAATTTAAGGTGGGTAGATTTTAATACCAAGATGTTTTTTTATGAAATATCTTCTTTAAATAATATTTATTCATTAGTATCTTGGTTTGCATGAAATCACGAGTTTAAATGAATAGTAAGATTCCCTTAGTATAAAATTATTGATATATCCTATCCATTAGGTTAGTGGGAATAATTAAAACTATCTTATAAAAATGCATTGTGAATTCTTTGGCTATCAATTATTTATGAAAAAACTAAATTATATATTTTTATTTTTTAGTGAAATACTTTTGGTGATAAAATTAATAAGATATATATGTTATATATACTTAATAATGTATTTTTAATTTTCATCCAATTGAAATTTTAGTCATAGGCTCTGGAGAAACCCTATTTGAGGTATAAGAACCAATTTTTTAAAAGTTTAATTTTACACCTTTGAATGGAGAACCCCTTTTAAATTAATATTTTGACTCATTAATAATTTTTATATAAAAACATAAACATTCTATTTTTAATTGGGATATAAAATTTTACTTTGGATGAATTACTAATATTTTTCTTATAACTTTCATATCTTAATGATTATTTAAAATATGCTAAATTTTAATTGAAAATAATTTTTTCGATTAAAATAATTTATATGTTAAAATTATATTATTTAATGGTTTAAAGAATAAATAGAATATATTTTTACCATTTAATATAATTTATGTCATTGGAATTAATTTTATATTTAATTGAGATGTAAAAATATTTCAATCTTTTGAAATGTTTTATCTTTTTAAAGAAACATTTTCTCTCATTCTGACAGTGGGATTGATTTTAAATTAATTACAACAATTAATGTGTTTTTAATTATTAAAAATGGCCTCTATATTTGGAATCAGTAGGTTCAAATTATATTAATATGTTACTTTTATTTTTGGGCATTATGAATAGTAAATTTGGTAATTATTTTTATTACCATGATTCAAGGTAAAACGGGTAATTAAAGGTAAAAATAATATTATAAAATTACAATAACGCCTATAAAAATCCTATTGGATGACATAATTTGATCCTTATCATCTATTTTTTGAAATAGAATCACTTTATGGATACTTACCTATGAATATGTAAAAACTAATGAATGCGAAAAAAATGTCACAATCTCATTTTATATAAGTATATTTATTTTAATATAGGATAAATAGGAGATAATATCGAATATATATAATCTATATATCTCTAAAATAATTAAATACATGATAAAAATTTATTTTTAATTTTTATATATAAAATAATAACCATTAATGATGACACAATAGTGATGTAAAAATTATTTTATTAAAATACATATCAAATAAATGGTGTTAAAAATATTAAAATAAATATCATATGAACTAATTAATGTTATCCACGAATTTTATAGGATACTATGACTTTTTATGAGTGTATTTAATATTTTTTTCGAATTTATCTTCTGTGTGTATTTTTTTAAAGTCAAATAAATGAACAGTGGTAAAATTGACACTCTTGATGTTTTATGAAAATAACATTTTATAAAATTATATTAAAATCATAAAAATATACAAAAATTACAAAATAATAATTATAAGATATAAAATTTCAAAAAATATCCATTTCTGGTTAATTAAAACCATATAAGTAAATATTTATGACTATTAAATATTTAGACTGTTATTACCACAATTAAAATTAAACAGACCAACCATGTGTCAATTAAAAATATATGGTTTATATTGAAAAAACAACATGTCTAAAATTTATTAGTTGATGACATTACAACCTTATCTCATCTAATCTACTAAATTGGGTCATTTTATAGGTATTTTGGGTAGGTTTTTATTTTATTATAAATTATTACTTATGGAGTTTCCAGAAGTGACCCTCATATCAATTATAAAAGGACACATCCTCCCTCACCGATTATCTTAATTTTGAGCCTTCGAGATCAGAAATACCCTTCCATTTTTCCTTATAAACTTCTATATTTTCATTTTAGAGGTTCTTTTCATCTTCAACAACCAACTCTAGTGCTCTAAGAAGAGATTTAGATGAAGCACGTCAAGGAAGACATAATCTCTCCTGTAAATTCATTAAAACATATTTCTTCTTCTACTTCCTATTAATTTGTTGTTTAATTATAATATAATAACATCAGTATTTATCATAATCTTATATGTTATTAAAAATATGAAACGACCATATTAAAACTTATATCCATCTTACAAAAAACAAAATCACCATGTGTGCGTACGTACAGCTTACCATCTCCACGTCGTGGTGTAATATTTTCTTCACCACCACCATAATTGGATTGGTATAATGATGGAAATAACAAATATATATATGATTATTCTAACATGATAATAATTCTGAATTATTGTACACCATCCACTTCAATACCATTCAATAATTTTGAAAATGATATCATCGATCGTGCGTACGCATGGCCTACCGTCTATGCGATGCGATATGACTCATTCAACATGATCTTAATTAAATCATGATTATATACATGAATTTAATTAATAAATATTATATATATTATACTAATACCAATAATTAAATGATATAACTATTACTTAAAAATATGAATAAGAACGTATCTGACAAAAAATGCATAAGAACATAAAGCAATTAATACCCAAATAATGAGTAACAATTAAATGTTACTAACAAACTTATGAAAATATTATCTTAAATGCTATAATAAAAAATATTTTGATTCTATAATAAATAAAAAACATTATTTAAGTCATTATACATGAGGTTCAGAAACAAAGAAAGCATATTTTACCTAAGTCAAGGGATAAATTTGCAAATCTCATTTGTATCCAAGATTCTTTCTTCATAAGTATTTACTAGGGTATATTTATAATCCACATCAATGTGTCCTAAATATTTATTTCAAAATAATATTTATATCATTTTAACATTTTTTAAATTTAATTTTACCGATTGGTTATTTTTTACTAAATGGTAAGAATGGAATCTTTTATCATTTTTAGTACGAAGTACTATTTGATTTTTTTCAGCAAAAGTACGAGAAGAATGTTTTTTAAGTTGTAAAGAATGAATAGATTTTTATGCTTTCATAATGCCTTATTTCCATGAATATTACCATGATATATTACAAGGTTATTTGCACATAATAATATTTCTTTTAAAATTGTGTGGCATTTGGATGAAGGAAAACATTTTTGAAGAAGAAAGGATATTTTCCTCAAGAATTAAGATCAAGTATTTTATCAAAATTATTTTCCATCTAACATTACATAGGTTTATGTTTCTATACCTGTTATTAATTTTATTTGATTGTGTTTATGATGTAATTATTTTTATGAAATCCATTAATATTATTTGGATTATGAAATGATGTAATGATGTTTCAGAGACCCACTTTTTTGTTCCTTGGGTATGGTGAATGGTTTATGGTTTGCAGAACATGTAAAAATGATTTCATTATGAGATGGGTGGGAAATATATATCTCTAAAATGAATTGGGTAAAGAATTATATCTCATTATATAGACATGAATGTAATGGAAATTTAATCTGTTCCAGAAATATAGGGCTGGAATGAGGAGTGAACTCAGTTCATTATTGGACTTTGTCTACTATTATGGTCTAAAAAATGAGCCCTGACTAATATGAAATGCTTTTATATGCTTATGTATGTATTCCATGAAATTTCAAATCATATGTTATGACTATTGGGGTTACATTTCACTTTTAGGATTTATCCCATGATAAGATATTATGATATTTTATATGTAGGATAATATTTTCAAATTTTTTGTTCTTATGATTATAATATGACTCATATTTACCTTGTTTAACCTTAATAGTGATTTTAGATCACCCTTCATATGATTCTTTTCCCCAGGTCATGAATTAGGTTATCAAGTAATATATGTCAAAAAGGAGTCTAGTTATGAAGAAATAAGTAGGAGACAATGTGAATATTTTAGGAAACCATTTTTTTTATTTCCTATTTCTAAAGACAATAAACCTATACTATCTTGGAGTGATTTTTGTTTTGTTATTTAATAAATATTCTTCCATTTTGAAGTAAGATATATATATATATAATGTATGGGCCAGTATACTACATATCTAACTTATTCCAACACCACAATATGAACAATAAATATACATGGGAAATTTATTATCATTCCAAAAATTCATTTACCAAATCAATAAAAACACTAATGTATTCCTACATTAATCCATATAAGATTTATATATACATTGACAAGTCCTCAATTAACCCTAAATAAATTTTTCATATTCCTTTATATACTGCACCATTGCCATCCAAACCAGAATGACCTCACCAAATTCATCCAAATATAACTATTAATGACATGGTCACCAATACAAAGATTCATAAGGTGACATATGAATAGAGTAATGAAAAATATTATTATAAGAAAACTCTATAAACTATAAATGGCCCCATTATAATCCTATAAAATACAAAATACACACTCTAACTATGTCCTACAATGTTTTAATTGGCTACTCAGTTTTAACATTAGTCTATGGGTGGAATATATTTCTAAGAAAAAACAATGTACCAAAAAGAAAATAATACACCTGCCATTTTTATGATGCAAGCAGAGTATCATGATTATATAATGTCATCCTTGAATCACCATTAAACATCACCACATTCATCACATAAATATTTATCAAAATATCTAGTGACCTTGATTCCAATGTCATTTACAATTGATTAAACCTCATTAATTGATACATAACAACCTAGATTTAATCAATACCCTTCAGTATGATATGAAAATACATAACAAAATCTATATAAATTTCATCACACTTTCACTGAGGAATTTTAAGGGATACAACTATTCCAGTGAAACATGATATTCGGATTTAACCTATTAGAACAATGATAATTAAGAAACAAAATCAAGATCCACATTATTCTTACCTAATAATTACAATAACACTTCAAAACATGATACATATTTTAAAGTCTCAGATTCACTGTGAAAGATGAATTATGGAACTCCTACCAAACTATTTCCCACATACTCTAAGGAAAAAATAGCATCTTTGGGAACAATTCCCATTATTACTCGTCCTCAACCTGCCATTAAATGTATTTATTTCCATAATTGAATCACCCCAATTTTCCACCTCAGGATATCAAAATTGAGAAACCAAAAATTATTACACTAATGAATATTTCACTATCATCTATCAAATATTTGTTCCCCCATTGATCTCCAAATTTCTAAAATGAATTAATGAAAAAAAATATTTTTTTCTTTTACCACTCATCCACTGAGCATTCTCAACACAATATATCTGGATCAATGTTTTATCCACCATATTTCCCTTTCAAATATTATATTTGATCTCAAAATCATAAAATTATAGAAATTTAACCCACATTCCCTATCAAAAATCCATGACCATTAAATAAGATATATAGATATATCAAATTCTAATAATATGTATGAATGAAAAATAATTCCGTAAGAAAATAATGCCTCTAAAGTTTAAGTGAAAATACCATGGTCAAAATCTTCAGATAATGAATAGTATAATTATTTTCAAGAGAATTAAAATACGTAGAACCATATGTAATGATCAATCTCACATACATCAAGACACATACAAAACCCTAATTGTGTTCATCATGATATACCTTAAATAGAATACCCATGTAGAGTAATTGAATAACTAGATCACTCATCAATATCCAATTCAGTATATCAAAAATAATATTGACACTCTCTAATCAAATCAATATAATTACGGTTCACAATAAAATAAGAAAATCAATCTCAATATAAGAAAACCTAAGTAATAACCTCCTATAACAACTAACCATGTTTAAAACTTTTTTTACATAATAAAAATTCCTCATGGGGTTACATGTGAAAATAGCCTTGATATTTTTTTGGTCTACTAGAACATAATAAAAATTCTTTAGGTGATTCCATGAAATTCACCGCTCATGTCTGAAATTTATACATTGGTGTATTTCCATACAAATGATTCCCATTGTGAAACTCCAACATCATACTAAGATGAATTGTATAATACTTCACTATAATCAAGGAAACTAAAATAACATGAATTAAAAAAACAAATAAATCACTAATATGGGGTTTAAAACCATATTAATCAGCCACATTAACATAGTTAGTGTTGAGTCAAAAGTTTTCCTTTGACTTCTATACCTTGTTTTGGAAATCACAAATGTCTTTAACCATACTGATCGTACTGATCATGCTGATATTACTGAACATTATGATCGTACCGACCATGCTGATCGTACTGACCATGCTAATCGTATTGAACGTGCTGATCGTACTGACCATACTGATCATACTGACCATGCTGATCGTACTCTCCATGCTGATCGTATGGACTAGAATTTGTCGTACTGACTCTATCAAACGTATCGTACTGACTCTGTCATTTGTACTCACTTTTGTGTATCTTACTTTGTATCATATCAATACATTAAATTTAATAATACTGATAGTACTCATACTTCTATCACTTGCATTATTTTATTATTTCATCAAAATATTTGTTTTAGATCAATCGTACTCATGATTATCATGTTCATATATCTTTGTTTTAACCAATACGATGTCGTTGAGTTAGTTACAAACTAATCAAAACGATGTCATGATTTCTATTTCAATATGACCATTATAATTCCAGGTGTCCACGTCCCTCCGAGTTTTTCGAAGATATATGACGATTGGAGGCAATATGACCGTTGGAACCTAAGGCCAATAAATAGGAGTTCATTTGAAGACAAGAAGTAACACGTGTGTATATAACAATGATACTTTGATTCTATCAAGTTCTAGAGAGAGATGATGTGACTTATCTAATGATTTGTGCTTTGTGAAACTGATCTTCATATCGAGGGCTTTCAAGAGATTGAAAGATAGGGGTACCGATTACCTATAAAATCGAGGGCTGCCGGGGATAGGCAGACAGACGTTCCGATCATCGTATCGAGGGCTGTCTGGGATAACATCATTGGTGATGAACAAGTTTTACTAAACCCAAATGTTGATGAACAGGTTTTACTATCCCTGGCAGCCCTCGATATGATGATCGGTTCGTCTGTCTGCCTATCCCCGGCAGCCCTCAATGCGATGATCAGAACGTCTGTCTGCCTATCCCCGACAGCCCTCGATACGATGATCAGTTAGTCTGTCTGCCAATCTCTGGAAACCCTCGATTTTGTAGGTAATCAGTACCTCTATCTTTCAATATCTTGAAAGCCCTCGATACGAAGATTGGTGGCACAAAGCACAAAGCATGAGAGAAGTCAGAGAATCTCTCTCTAGAACTTGATAGAAGAAAAGTATCACAGTTATATACACACGCGATAAATAAATAATTTTTACAAACTATATTAGCGTGGCTGAAGAAGAAACATTATACCAAATAAATAATTTTTACAACAAATCATCAATATGGATCCTAAACTCATAAATACCCACTGGAAAAACACTACATATAGTCTTATAAATAGAAGAACAACCTGAATATAGCTCAATTTCAAACTCAATCTCTTGCCTTATAGGTATGATAATGACCTCTATAAGAAAATTAATAGCATAATCTGTCACAGATTAAGGAAAATTATACTTCTCTATATAAGATGCTCAAATCACCAAGATCTACAAAAGAGATATAATACATTTTTCCTCATTTCATCTCTACCACTCAAAAAATTTTATTTCTATAATAGGCACGACACAATCTCCATTTAAAATAAATAAAATAAACTACTATTGATAGTGAATGGTTTATGTTTTGCGGCACATGTAAAAATGATTTCGTTATGAGATGGGTGAGACATATATATCTCTAAAATGAATTGGGTAAAGAATTATGTCTCATTATATAGACATGAATGGAATGGAAATTAAATATGTTTTAGTAATACAGGGTTGGAATGAGGAGTGAACTCAGTTCAGTAATGGACTTTTTCTACTATTATGGTCTCGGAAATGAGCCCTTACTAATATGAAATGATTTTCTATGCTTATGTGTGTATTCCATGAAATTTCAAATCATATGTTATGACTATTGGGGTTACATTTCACTTTTAGGATTTATCCCATGATAAGATATCATGATATTTCATATGCAGGATAATATTTTCAAATGTTTTGTTCTTATGATTATGATATGATTCATATTTACCTAGTTTAACCGTACTAGTTATTTTATATCACCCTTCATATGATTCTTTTCCCCAGGTCATGAATTTGGGTATTAAGTAAGATATGTCAAAAAGGAGTCTAGTTATGAAGAAATAAGCAAGAGACAATGTGAATATTATAGGAACTAGTTTTTTTTATTTCCTATTTCTAAAGACACTAAACCTATACTATCTTGGAGTGATTTTTGTTTTGTTATTTAATAAATATTCTTCCATTTTTATGTAAGATATATATATATATATATATAAAGTATGGGCCATTATATTACATATCTAACTTATTCCAACCCCACTTTATGAACGATAAATATACATGGGAAATTTATTCTCATTCCAAAAATTCATTTACCAAATCAATAAAAACACTAATGTATTTCTAAATTAATCCATATAACTTTTATATATACATTGAAAAGTCCTCAATTTACCCTAAATAAATTTCACATATTTGTTTATATACTACACCATCTCCTTCCAAACCAGAATGGCCTCAACAAATTCATCCCAATATAACTATTAATGACATGGTCACCCGTACAAAGATTCATAAGGTGACATACGAATAGAGTAATGAAAAATATTATTATAAGAAAATTCTATCAACTATAAATGGTCCCATTGTACTCTTATAAAATACCAAATACACACTCTAACCATATCCTACAATGTTTTGATTGGCTACTCAGTTTTAACATTAGTCTATAGGTGGAATATATATTTAAGAAAAAACAATGTACCAAATAGAAAATAAAACACCTGCCATTTTTATGATGCAAGCAGAGTATCATGATTCTATAATGTCATCCCTGAATCACCATTAAGAATCACCACATTCATCACATAAATATTTATCAAACTATCTAGTGACCCTGATTCCAATGTCATTTACAATTGATTCAACCTCATTAATTGATACATAACAACCTATACTCAATCAAACCCCTTCAATATGATATGAAAATACATAATAAAATCTATAGAAATTTCATCACACTTTCACTAGGGAATTTTATGGGATAAAACTATCCCATTAAAACATGATATTCAGATTTAACCTGTTATAACATTGATAATTAAGAAACAAACTCAATATCCCTATTATTCTTACCTAATAATTAAAATAACTCTTCAAAACATGATATATATTTTAAATACTCAGATTCACTGTGAAAGATGAATTATGGAACTCATACCAAACTATTTCCCACATACTCTAAGGAACAAATAGAATCTTTTGGAACAATTCCCATTATTACTCATCCTCAACCTTCCATTAAATGTATTTATTTCTATAATTGAATCACCCCAATTTTCCACCTCAAAATATCAAAATTGAGACACCAAAAATTATTACACTAGTGAATATTTCACTATCATCTGACAAATATTTGTTCCCCCATTGATCTCTAAATTTCTAAAACAAATTAATGAAGAAAAAAAATATTTTTTTCTTTTACCACTCATCCACTGAGCATCCTCAACACAATATATCTGGATCAATGTTTTATCCACCATATTTTCTATTCCAAGATTATATTTGATCTCAAAATCATAAAATCATATAAATTTAACCCACATTCCCTATCAAAAATCCATTCCCATTAAATAAGATATATAGATCTATAAAATTATAATAACATGTATGAATGAAAAATAATTCCCCAAGAAAACAATGCCTCTAAAGTTTAATTGAAAATACCATGGTCACAAACATCAGATAATGGGTAGTATAATTATTTTCAAGGGAATTAAAATATGTAGAACCATATTTAATGATCAATCTCAGATACATCAAGACACATCCAAAACCCTAATTGGGTGCATCCTGATATTCCACAAATGGAATACCCAAGTGGAGTAATTGAATAAATAGATCACTCATCAATATCAACTTCAATATTTCAAAAATAATATTGACACTCTCTAATCAAATAAATATAATTACCTTTCACAATCAAATAAGAAAATCAATCTCAATATAAGAAAACCTAAGTAATAACCTCCTATAACAACTAACCATGTGTAAAACTTTTATTACATAATAAACATTATTCATGGGATTCCATGTGAAAATAGCCTTGATATTTTTTTGGTCCACTAGCACATAATAAAAATTATTTAGGCGATTCCATGAAATTCACCTCTCATGTCTTAAATTTATACGTAGTTATATTTCCATACAAATGATTCACATTGTGAAACTCCAACAACATACAAAGATGCTTTGTATAATACTTCACTATAATCATGGAAACCAAAATAACATGAATTAAAAAACAACAAAATCACTAATATGGGGTTTAAAACCATATTAATCAGCCCCATTAACATAGTTAGTGCATTCATAAATCTTAAAGGCGTCAATATAAACTCAAAATGCATATACAGAAACTAAAGATCTCTATTTGGGGTATCTTTGTACTTAACCTTCATCTGAAGATATTTAGATCATAAATATATTTTAAAACACTTCCATCTTTTAACTATTAAAAAATCTATCTTAACAATATAATAATGATTTTTCATTTTCAATTATCATTAATTTATTCAACCATTGGTAATTTATAAAAAATTATACACTATGGTCATTTTTTAAAAACTATATAAGAGTGGCCGAGGAAGAAACATTATACCAAATAAATAATTTTTATTGAAACTCATCAGTATAGATCCTAAACTCATAAATACCCACTGGAAAAATACTATATATAGTCCTAGAAATAGAAGAACAACCAGAATATAGCTCAATTTGAAACTCAATCTCTTGCTTTATAGGTATGATAATGACATCTATAAGAAACACAATAGTATAATCTGTCAAAAATTAAGGAAAATTATACATCTCTATATAATATGCTAAAATCACCAAGATCTACAAAAGAGATATAATACTTTTTTCCTCATTGCATCTCTACCACTCAAAAAAATTTATTTCTCTAATAGGCACAACACAATCTCCATTTAAACTAAATAAAATAAACTACTATTGACAGTGATCGACAGAAGCTTGTATAGATTATAACTAATACATCATAAGGATAACATTATATGTCTACATCCATTAAAATACTAGTTTTTAATTTAATCAATCACTTCTCACAAATACTATAAAACCACACGCCAACCAAACATATCTGACCTCACACTAGACTAATCAACTCTAATGGCCTATAAAGCTGCCCGACTAGACATGTTAACCTCTAAAATAAATAAGGGGTGAGAAATAAAATCAATTAACTAATATCAATTGATAAATAAAAAAAGAGTATAGTAAATTCTAGTGATACGTTGAACCATCTCTAGTTCCTCCACTTATTGAACATTTGTAGCATGGAGTTTACCTATCATAAACAATTGTCATTGTTGTCACTACAAACTACCTCTACATCTTATCTGATAAGATATTTCTTGAACTATTCAATTATATGATTTTCCAAAACAACCATATTTTATTGGTCCCAATGGTTATCTATCCTAAAACAATGATGAAAACTATTATTTTGGAGGCTAGAGAAGCTAACAAGGTGTTTTATAAATAGTCTAAATCTTGTCACACCTTTTTTTCTTTCCTAAATAAATGGTAATTTATCCATAATATATCACATACTTCCATAATATAAAAAATTAAATTACTGGTTCCTAATAAATGTTTTTATATTATACACAATAATGGAATGATATTTCACCAGAATCTAACTTCCACAGAATTTCTTTAACCTCAATTGCATCAAAGAATTGGATACTTATACCACTAGATATACTATGGGAAACACTATATTAGTTCATCCTCATGAAAGGAATAATACTTGTAAAAAAAATCCTCTCTAATAATAGCTTATTCTAATATTCCAATAAAACAAATTTTACTAAAGATCCTTAACAAACTTCGGACTTGATGCCGAAAATCTATCTATAAATAATGAGCTTAAAACTTCTCATTAGAAATAAAATTTGAGTAATATAACATCATCTTTATAAATTGTGAGGAACAAAAACATATTGATGTATTTGAGGTTTCATTTGTTTTTAATAGGATTATTTGAAAGAAATTCATCTTGTGTTGATGTTGGGTGATGAAAGAAGAGCCCAATGAATATAGGAATGAGATACAACTTGGAGTAATAATAAATTACTTTTATGTTCTTACTATCATTGAGTATTATATATTCATTAATATTATGGAAATATAAATATAAAAAATTATGATTCTTGTAATTATAATTAAAAAATCAATATAATAGCATATACATGTGATGATTGTACATCTCTATTGTAATGATTTAATGAATAGTGTTATTGCATGGAAAAAGAATTGTCTATAATAGTTTCAAATAGAATTTGAAGGAGATAGATACTAAATAGATTAGAAATATATAATTAAATAATAAATAGATAAATGTAATTAGATAGGTAGTAATGCATCTTGGAAATATTTCAAATTGAGAACATATATATCTCACGTCATTGAAATTGAATTTGATGATTTTTTAAGTTATTTTTATAATTTTAAAATTAATTAAAAGTTTCTTATGATTTACTGATGTTGATTAGAAATTCCCTAAGGACATTTGAAGAGATCATATGGTGAATCATAAATGCTCTATAATTCTAAAATGTTGGTCAAAATTTCACAAATGAAATGATGTGTAAGAGTCATTGTCTCTGTTTATAAATGTAATTATAAAGTAAAATATAAGTAATCAAAAAAATATAGTGGGATGTAAAAGGAAATCAAGTAATTTGATTCATTTGAATATGTAAATCAATGAGTAGAGTCAAAAAATTTGAAAAAGAATGTCTTTTGTAAAAGTAATTCTAGATAAGAAAACTGAGATACGTATGGGTCATTACGCTTAGTATGTAAAACTAATCCATGGTTTTGGTGAATATTTGATAAAGGTATTGTGTGTGTAAAATTAAATGTGGAAATATATATAATTCATATTAGTGAATATATAAAAGAAATTAGTGAAACAGAAGTATAAAATTAAAAAAAAAATCTAAACACCACAAAGACATGTAAGATTCATTTGACTCAAACATAAGAGTAAAATATTGTAATGGAGATTGGGAATTTCACAAAGGAACAAACCCATGGCATGGTAAAAAATAGTAATATACACATATGATAAATAAAATACATGATGTGTAAGATTATTTATGATAAACAAAATTAGAGAAGATGAGGAATATACAGAAGATACTTTTGGAATTCAAATCAGTCGATGTAGGTGATATTATTTAATGAAATATATTTCACAATGATTATCAAGGATTTATGATTCAATATGGAATTATGAAGATTGATATCCCTGTTATGAATAAGAAGACGACTCCATAATGTAATCTGAGAATAAATTATTGGATATTGTTTTTTAAATTATAAGTGATCTTGTCATACTGTAAAAGAGATAACGATGTTATAATAGAAGTGTTTTAATTATTATTTACATATGAATAATGGATGGTTGTGTACTTTGTGAAATTTATTACAAATAATTATCTTGAGTATTTTGGAAAAATTAAATTGATATATATTTGAATGTGATTTATTAATAATAAAAACTAATGAAATGAATGGAAATATTATTAATTTTATTTATAAAAAACAAGTGTATGATTGTTACAACATTAGAGAAAAGTGGTGAAATGAATTATAATATTTTTATTTCTTGGGGTTCACAACCATGTGGTTTTTTGAGAAGTTTACAAGAGAATCAAAGTGTTGAGAATGATAGAATTTCTATATTAAAATATATAGATATATTCTCATGATTCTAAAATATAAAATACTTAATCTCTGAGAGATAATGTGTAACACTAAATAAAGAAGAAAAAAATACAGTATTATAAAAAAATTCTGAGTATTGAAGAAAATTAGTATTCCATTGATATTTGAGAATTAACATATTCTGTGTATTGAAGAAGAATGAGTAGAATATAATAAGTAGAAGTGGAAGAAATAACCAAGTCTTATTCCTTGATATCCATATCCTAGAAGAAAATTTTGGGGGAATAAGAAGATGATTTTAGAGAGACTAAAAAGTACTAGTGTTCCATATAATCAACTATATCAAGAGTCAAAAATATAAATATGATTGAGGAATAATATTGTGTGATTTATCTTGTAATATATATATGTTGATCATTCTATATTTGAGTTGGGAGTAAAAAGATTACTTGTATTTGATTTTATAAGTAGATAAATTTTATGTTTAAGTATAATTCTATGGATTTTTTTTATAATTTTATGTAATTAAATATCTAAGAATATTAGTGATATTATTTAGGAGACTATTTAATGTTTTTCTTGTAAACTAAAATGGACTAACATAAAAAAATGGGGATATTTTAACACTAGGGTAATAGATGATACCTACCCTTAGGTTTAGAATGATACATTCCAAATTAACTTTTAATTAGTGATTGTTTCTATAAGAAAATATATGTATCAAACTTGACCTGAATAAATAATGGATGTAGTCACCCACACTAGGGGTAAAACTTATTAAAATATGGTGTTATTAACTTTAATTTTACAGGTGTTATTATGTGTTGTGTAAAATATAATTTCATCCATCTATATAAAAATAAATAATAGAGGTTCACATGTTGAGATAGGGATTCAAAAGGGTAAAATATTATATTAAGAAGAATTTGTTAAAACAAGTAACCATGAGTCACCATCACCCCCTTCCGTCTCTAGTGACAACACACACCATGTTTTACTTCAATTGGTATTAGATCTAATCGGGTTTCCTCTTATTGGATCTATTTTTCAGTCCTTGTTTTTTATTAGACATATATGAAGTGTGAATTTGAAGATTATTTTGTAGTTCCTCCAATGGAAATTTCATTTCTCCTCCTACTTGTACTAACATTGTGGTTTCATATTAGATTAAAAATAATAATAATAAAAGAGTGTCTGAGAAGATAAAGAAACAATTAAATGAAAAATAGGATACACCACCACATTAATATAATGAAAGTGGTTTTTCATTAGTTAAATTTATTCATTATAATCCTCAAGAAGAATCCAATTCGAGTAATGATGAGCATGAATGAAATTTCCATATTAGATCTATCAAAACCCTCACTTTTAAGGGTTGGAATTATATATAATGACCCTTCCTTTTCATAAATTACCATTACATCATTATATGGATAAACAACCTAATAGTATTACACCATGAGGATTGATAGGTTTAGTGTCTTGGGAAAAATGGGACCAATCATATCATTTACAACATCTTGCATAACATTTATTTAATTCCTTATTCTCTAGATTCTTATTGGAAATTGACCTGCCTTTAGTACATGTAGTCACCTGAGGATATACATGAAAAGAAGGGGTGAGATAAAAACCTAATAAGAGGATAGATAATAATAATATATCATGGGTGATCATAATCACAACATAGGAAAAGGATCCTGAGCATGAGTTAGAGCATTAATAAAATAATTAAAATGTGGAAATGCCTAAAATTTATACATCATGTCTCAGTGGTTGACTACCACACATAGTTTTGAACAAATCTATCCTCATTTTCACACATCATTTCACTTTAACTCATGATATTCATCACTTTACCCAATACATTGGAGCGCTGTATAATTTTGGGTGCACCGGTCACATCATAACATTATCATTATCATGCATGACACATATAACCTATAAAAAATGAACAAAAATAACCCATGGAAAGGAATGAGTTTCATCACATAAGAAAAATTTCATAAACATTTGATTTCAAAATGAAATAGGGAATAACATAATTGATACAAGAACCATCAACCTTGAGTGAGAAGTAAAAGGTGTGCTTTTGGAAAAAGTGTTCTTTGGGAAAAATATTGTTTCAAATAAACTCTAGTAGAAAACATTTATATCCCAGAAAAGATAATATAATGATTTTTAAATTATTTTTAGAGATTTACCACACAAAAAATGGAGTGAGAGAGGGAGAACCAAAAGAAAAAATGTTGGGTTTGAGAATCTCCTCTTACCCTGTATCTCAATGCTTTCTTCACTTTAATGTCCTGTATAACCACATTAGATTCATTAATTAATAATTAAATAAACTTTTATACCTGAATATGTTTCATTATGTTCTCATTATGTTATTTTATGGTCCCTTGGATGACTTATATAGTTTAAATAAATTCTTCATGAATTTTCTATTTTTATGGTTTTCTTAAGCGGTTCACCTATATTCATAAATGGTAGTTAATGTAGAACATGGATAAACATACAAAACTAATATTACATGTTATTAATGATATGAAATTATTTTAAATGATATTATAAATAATTATGTTATATACCATGTCAATGAGTCATTTGTTAATAATTTAATGATGATTCTTTGGGTTAATTCAGGTGGTTTTTCAACCCCAACGAACTTGTTTTGTTTTATCATTTAGTAATATATAAATATGATAGTTAGAGAACAATAAATAGGATATAATACATATAACATAATATATATCATGAATAAAAATGGTTTCATAATGAGATCCAAAGGCAGTAAAGGAAAAATGAAAACATGTCGTTCTTGAAGGTGATTAATTAACACCTCCCGAACAACGTTTTAATTTCTAAAATAAAAAGAAGTGGAGAAGGGGGTTGGATGATATATTATCCAATTATTATCATAAAATTTTATTATATGTGTGATAGTAGAGTTACCATATCATTTTTATGAGTATAGGTTGGAAGAGATTAAGAAAAGAACTTGAAATTGAAAAGAAATTAAAGGAAAAGAGAGAGTGGAATTACCTATTGAATCCTCCTTAAGAATCATAGGATTAGTATTTTGATGAGAGAAGAATATCCTGGAAGTGGGGGAGGGTCTAATTAAGACTTTTGGACAGATTTTAGGGAATTACTGAAGCTTGAGAGGTGTGTTCTGGAAAGGGGAGGGAGAGGTGTTATTTATACATGAGGAGGGGTGTTTAAAGAATAAAATATTTAATAAAATAATATATCAAATGTTAGACTTGTAATAGTAGTTTGTTGAAATCATAAATAATATATTTATATAATATAATTTGTTTTATAATTTATATCATCTTTATAATTTTAATTCATTAATTTATTAAAATGAAAGTGAAAGAAAGATAAAAAGATACTTTATTGAATCACTTTTTGACTTAAGGATTTGGAAAGTTCTTTTTAGGTTTAGAAATGAAGTTTACTGTATTTTAAGGAACCATTTTTGCATTTAAATATAAAATGGATGAATCTAAATTTCAAGAAATTTTATGTCATTATTACATCATGAATGGTGCAATTTAAGATACACTGGTTAAGTGAAAAACTGTATTTTTTACTACTCACTCGAAAATTAAAGTAATTCATAAAAATCCTAAAAATTTACCCTATTCATTTTTCAACGTGTAGAATCCAAAAATGAATTACATTTTTAGAAATAATTTTCTAAATATTATTAAATTAATTTTTAATTAAAATCAATTTTTACTTGAAATATACTATTTTTTAAATTAAAACTGATTTCATAATGCTTTGAAAAATTAAATAGGGTCTTATAAAATTATATTAAAACCCAAAAGACATAGAATTTTTAATTTATGTAAATTTTTTAGGAAAATTAATTTTCTTTTAAATTAATTAATTAATTATAATTATTTATTTATGACTAAAAAACACAAATACTTTTACAATAGTCAAAATGTCACTTATAAAAGACCTATATTTTATTTAATCATTATTGGATAAGGTTAATATTATTTTGGATGATTTAAAATTCATAAGGTTCATACTAATATTCATAAGGGTAGGTTACTATACACCAAAAATTAGGTTTGTCTTATCGGACTCCAAACATCTTACTGATCGCAACTGTGTTTGTCATATTTTCGAAATTCAAAACATAGAAGTGGCAAAATTATGTTTAATGATCACATAGTATTTAGTATTATGATATGTCATTGTGTTTCATAATTTTATTATACTATAAAATATAATTATAAGAATGTAATTACATTGATTATAGATTGGGTTGTTATATTCTTCCCCCTTATGAAATTTCACCCTTGAAATTTCGTTTTACACAAACAGATGAGGGTAATTCTCCTTCATCACCTCTTTTGGTTCCCAAGTTTCTTCATAAAACATATGGTTCCTCCCAAACACTTTGAAAATTTGGGTTGTCTTGTTTCATGGAACCATATCTCTCTATTCCAAAATATTTATTGGTTGCTCCTCATAACAGAGATCATCTTCTAGCTGCACCACCTCTGAGTTTAGTTTATATAATTGATTTTTAATATACTTCCTTTGGAGTGATACATGAAAACCATCTTGAACTTGGTCCATATTTAGTGGAAGTGAAAACAAATAGGCCACATCTTCTTTGCAATCAAGGATCTCAAAGGTTCCATTGTACCTTGTTCTCATGTTCCCTTTCTTTCCAAACTGCATGACTCTCTTCCATGGAGATATTAAAAGGAAGGATTTATCATTAATGTAAAAATCCAAGTCCATTTGAAGTTTATCATCATAGATCTTTTATAAAATATGAGTATATTTGATATGTTTCTAGATGACTTGAACCTTCTTTGTTATCTTTTTCACAAGATCAGGTCCTAGTAGTTTTCTTTCTCCCACTTCATCCCAACTGGTTGGAGTTCTACATCGTTTTCCATACAGAGCTTCATATGGAGCCATCTGAATATTTGAGTGGAAGCTACCATTGTATGAGAAGCCAACCAATTGTGGATGTGGATCCCATCCACCATTGAATTCTAAAGATCAGGCTCTTAGCATGTCTTCAAGTGTCTGAATAGTACTTTTAAATTGGCCATCAGTTTGAGAGGGATAGGTCGTACTGAAATTTAATTAAGTATTCAAAGCATGTTTAGGACTCCTCCAGAATTTAGATGTAAACCTTGGGTCACGATCCGAGACAATCAATAGTGTAACACCATGTAGTCTTTCCACTTCCTTCACATATATCTTTTCAACTTTTTCAACTGATAGATCTTCCCAAATTGTGATAAAATGGGAAGTCTTGGTGATTCAGTCAACTATAAACCATATCAAATTATTTTCCATGGATGTCTTCGGGATACCCATGAAAAAGTACGTAGTGAAATTCTCCCATTTCCACATGGGTATAGGAAATGTCTACGTCATCCCTTGAGAATTTTTCCACTCGGATTTAACTTGTTGG
The DNA here is from genome assembly GCA_963277665.1 of Viscum album. Lineage (NCBI taxonomy): Eukaryota > Viridiplantae > Streptophyta > Magnoliopsida > Santalales > Viscaceae > Viscum > Viscum album. The sequence continues at coordinate 1,232,343,799 of OY728137.1, read as the reverse complement.
CATACCAAGAACCTTGATATATATTCCGCAATCTTCTTCTTCATGTTATCCCACCAGAAGTGTTCCCAATGATCTTGGTACATCGTGGAGCAACTAGGATATATAGAGAATGTTGAGCTATGTTCATTTTCCAATAGCTTCTTCTTTATCCTCGGTGATTAAGGCACACAAAGCCCCATTCCAAACTAAATCACACCATCATCATCGATATGGAACCCATGCAGCTTCCCTTCCATTACTACATTAAACTTATATTATAAGTCCATATCATCCCTTTGTTCCTACTTGATCATCTATTGGATTGATGATTGCCCAATAATTTATAGAAGGTAGGATGTATCCCCTACCCTTATAATTTTCAAATCCATTCTTTTCATATCCCAGAAGATGGGGAATTTCTCAATCCATAATATGGATAGAGTAGTGGGTTATTTTCTTCTTCGAGAATCAGTTACCTTGTTTGCCTTTACAAGATAAAAGTGAATAAAGAAATCATAGTCCTTGATTAGCTCTAACCATCTTCTTTGACGCATGTTGATCTCCTTTTTGTGAATATTTACTTTGGGCTCTTTTGGTCGGTGTATATGTCACACTACTCACAATAAAGGTAGTGCTTATATATTTTCAAGGATAAATCATGGCTTCCAACTCTAGATCAGGCATCAGGTTATTCTTCTCATGGATATTCATCTCCCATGAGGCATAGGCTATTACATTGTCATTTTTCATGAGTAAACAACCCAAGACTTTTTTTGAAGCATCAGTGTATATCAAAAATCTTTCTCCACTTTTTGGTTGTGTGAGTATAGGTGTAGTGGTCATCCTTATATTTATCTTCATGAAGCTTCCCTCACATTATTTTCTCTAGAAATATGTCACCCCTTTCCATGTTATCTTATTTAGTGGCTTGACAATCGTGAGAAATTTCATAAAAAAATTGTCGGTAGTACCCAGCTAATCAAAGAAAACTATGGATTTCTATGACACTATAGGGTTTCATCCATTCATCAATTGCCTTTGTTTTTTAAGGGTCCACAGAAATTCAATCACTTATGATCACATGTCCTAAGAAAGTGTCTTTCTTGATCCAAAAGTAACACTTTCTAAACATGGCGTACTACTTATCCTTTCTTAATTTCGCCAACACAAGTCTTATATGTTCTTCATGTTCCTCATTTATCATTGAGTATATGACAATATCATCAATAAAAACTACCAAAAAAAATTTGTGGTAATGTCTAAAGGCTCTATTCAACAAATCCATGAAGATTTCAGGGGCATCATTAAGTCTGAAGGGCATTACCAAAAACTCATTGTGCTCATACGTTGTATAGAAGGCAGTCTTCTAAATATCTCTCTTCTTCTCTTTTAGCTGATGATATCTAGAATGGAGATCCACCTTTGATAAGTATTTATCTCATCTTAACTGATAAAAAATTTCATCAATACAAGGAAGAGGATACTTGTTCTTTATGGTGATTATGTTGAGTTCCCAATAATCGATACACAGCCACATTGTTCCATCCTTCTTCATCACAAAGAGCACTAGCACATCCCAAGGTAATGCAATAGGGAGTATGAACCATTTGTCCAAATTCTATTGAAGATTCTTATTTAAATCCTATATTTTGATATTATACATCCTATAGGAAAACATTAATATATGAGTAGCTCCAGGTAGGAGTTCTATTGAGAACTCTACCTCAGAATCCATGGGAAGTTTGGGTAACTCTTTGGGAAATACATCACTGTATTCCCTCATGATGCACATTGCTATAAGGTTTGAACTTCACTTTAACTCCACAATTTAAGTGAGGTATGCCTCTTCATAGGGAATTAATACGCACACTGGTGAAAGATTTTTTTCAATGAGATTCGTGATCTTCTTGGCATTTATAGAGGAGCATGGGATGGTTCAGAATATGAAAAGATATTTCCTTTTCCTGAATGTTTATATGTAACGACCGAAAAATTCATTAATGAAAGTTCATCTTGGTCTATTTAAATGTTTTCTTATGGTTATGTAAAACACATGAACTTTTTTGGTTTAATGTTTAGAATTTTAAAATACCGTTTTGAATTGTGACAGTTGCTAATATTGTCGTTGAACAGTGATCACAAGATTTGTATAAATATAGGAAGTGATGGCCTCATCCTGTAGAATTTACCTATACAAAGCCCATTTGTAGGATCATGGAAAGGAGTTGGCATCATTGGTCTTCACTCTTGCCCAATCCCAAGCTGATATTGGACACATTATGCTTGAGCGGAACTGACTAAGGGAGAAGTGGAAGTTAATAGAGATTACCACCCGAGCGATGTTATCTGAGCCACCCCAAGAGTCTGTCAGCCTTGCAAACATTACCCATCGGTCTTATGTGGGTGTTATAATGGGTTATGTGACAAGACCCTAGCACTATGACTATGTACATTATTTTTTTATAAATAAAGTGCATTCATTTTATTATTGTTACTTTGTAAATAGTTTTTAAAGCACAAATAATATTTTTGGTTAATATTAAAATAAGAAATATATTTTGATGAATTAATTGATTTTTGAATTAAAAAATATTTTAATAAAATATTATTAATATTAAATTACTTTTTATTAATGGTCATATAAATTTATGAATGCAATTGTAATTTTTATTAAGGTTTAAAAGTTGTTTTTGTCAAAACCCATGAATTTTCAGTAAATACCGATTTTTATTTAAAAAGTAAAAATTCACATATTTATAAAATTATTTAGATAAAATGAATATTATTTATGGAATCAGGACATCAAAGTTATCCAACGATGAATTTTTCATAATTTTCTGAGACACCCGATTTTTTTGGGTAAAAATTAAATACCATTTAAATATATAATGTGTTTTATGACATCATAATGACCCAATAGTGATATAATAAAATAATATATACATTATGTTCGGCCAATATATGTTTTAAAATTAACATAATGTAATTTTGGGGTTTTTATTATTTATTTTACGAAGCATTAGTGGACCCTTCAAGGCTTATAAAACATTTTGTCTTTGTAAATTGTTTTCCATGAGAGTGTGACTCACCACCACATAAGAAAACCTATTAATTTAAGAAGTTAGTCCATTTTACTTAAAATAATATTGTTTTCCACTCCCCTATGAAAAAACCAAGGGAAAAAACCATGGTTTGGTTTGTGGTTTTGATTAGTTTAATGTGTGGTGTCCCATACCTAAATAATAAACAATTCCCTCTCCTTTCCTATATAAACTCACCAAATATCTCACTTCCTCTTCACTAAAAGCCATTTTATTTCGAAAAAACCCAGCCCTCCTCTTTCTAGAATCCTCCCAAGGTGACCAAATCTCCCAAGAAGCCTCTCTCAAGCCTCTCCCAAGATTTTTGGATCGCACTTCCATGTAAGGGATTCCTTCCTTTCTCTTTTTATGCATGTTTCTTAATATTGTTATGGCATTTTATTTTCAATTATAAATGTTTGGGTATGATTTCTCACCTCCCCAATACTTCCATATATATGTTGAATGATTAAAGAGCCTTTAATCTCTCAATAATTCTTCCCATGTACACCCATTACCATGCTGAAATTTCGTAAGGGATTTCCCTCTCCTTATTTACATTCAAGCAATTCATTGGTATTATGAATCAAAATTCCATTACCTATATTGGGGAATTTATCTATATGACACCACCTTAATTTCCATTTCATGTACATATGTTGATCCACCCCTTCCTCTCTCATCTACCATTTTTATGATTTCTAACATCACGCTATTTTGCTGCCAAAATTGAACCGATTTTCTAAGTCAATGTCATTGTGTAGTGAATACCATACCCATTTCTCAATCAAGGGTGTTCACCTGTATTCACATATACATATTTAATGGTACTTTCATGTATTTATTCGACATTACATAATCATGGAATAACATATTATATGGATTGATTCTATGTTATATGATCCATGTGGCACACTTATTCCTGAAATGAAATGTTTAAGAAGGTTGAGCCATGATAGCGTTCCAATGCATTGGGTAAAGTATAGTATCATGATAAGTTATGTGTAATGAGTATTGAATCATGCTAATTCATGTGCAATGAGGGTTAACTCGTGCTTCATGTGTAATGAGTATTTACTCATTCTCTATGTGCAATAAGCCTTCGCTCATGCTAATTCCTTGTTAAGTGTTGTTTCCACATTTCCATGTTATGATTATCATGCTTTATCATTACTTTATGTTCATGTTTATATGTGATCCATTGATATTCCTATTGTCTAACATGTATTGTTTTCCACATTTTATTTCATTTTTACTCCCTTACTGAGCTTTATAGCTCACCCTTTTCTTATGCAAGTCCTCAGGTTATCCCATGCAATTCTATGTATGAGGGAATATAGTTGTCATGTAAAATAAGTTTTCAATAAAGATGATTTATTTATTACTTTAAGTAGTTATTTAATGATCCTAATCCCCAAAGACACTAGACCACTTGATCTTCCATGTTGCATCAAGTGAATATTTTATGTGATAAATCGTGTCTAAGTTTGTAAAAAAGAGCAGGGTTGTTATAGTTGGTATCAGAGGATAGGATTAATTATTTTTGGTATTACGATTAGAAACCCCTATTGAAGACTTGGAGACAATAATAAGTATAATAAAAACATCTCTATGTTTTTGTGAGTATTGAGTAAGTGGTTTATCAAAAAAAATACATCCCAGTCTGGATACGAGTAGGTTGAGGCAGCTCTAGCATAGATGTACCTAGGGATGAAAACCCTGACAATGAGTTTCAAGCTTGAACCAGGGTATCCTGGTACACGAAAATGAGCCTTTCTTCACTCCTGACACTCCTGGGGGATATGCTTTGGAAAATTCACAAGCTTAGTATAAACCCTTATTAATGGAATTAAAAGAAAATGCCACAAAGAATATATGTTATAAAGTAGATTATGATTCACATAGATTGAAGCCTATGGATTCATAATTTTAGGAAGTAAATGTTATTTATAAGTCTCCAGTTTTGTCCTCGGATTACCATTTATGTGTTACCCCTAACATTCCTTTTATTCTAGCCAATGGTTGGTAATAGGAGGACTCAGGCTAACAACTGATGTGAAGATCAATGTGATGATTGTGCTAATGAGATGCCCAATATGATCAGAGCGGGAATCGTGAACTTTGTACCACTTCTCTCTCAGTTAACTCAAACTTTGAATAGAAACACTGTTCAAGAGAAACATTCAACCCCCCCCCCAAGAATGAACAATTCACTATCAAGAGATTCATGAGACAAAGGCCTCCTACATTTAATGGATCATCTGATCCCTCAATCGCTGAATAATGGTTCAACTCCACCGAAACATATTCTCTATCCTTAAATGTTCTAAACAAGTTAAGGTTCTCCTAGATGGTTATCATATGAAGGGTGAAGCTGATCAATGGTAGACGTTAATAAAAAATATGAATCCTAAGGAGGATATCGAGGCATTGGAATAGAAGGATTTCTAGAAGATATTTTTCAATAAATATTTTCTGCACACCCTCGAACTTAATATGGAAAGGGACTTTCTTTCCCTCAAGACAAAAGACGGGGAATCTATCAGAGTGTGTGAGAAAAACATTACAAGGATTGCATGATACGCCTCAAGACTTTTCATTACTCCTAAATTCACGATTGACTGTTTCTTTGGTGGGAAGAAACCTAGCCTAACGAAAGTGCTGGTGATCCGTGACTTCAACAGTTATAGGGAAATTGTCTGATGTGCCCTCAAGGTTAAAATGGATATCGGAAAATCTCAGGGGTATCATGGGGATAAGAATCGTAAGGTGGACTTCAATCCTGGTAGTACAATGGATAAATCCAATAGTGCTAAGAAGATCCATCACCACACATTCCAAAGGTGCAGAAAGAAACACCCTGAAAATTGCATGAAGGGGTAGAGGAAATGCTTTAAGTGTGGAATAGAATGGAACCTAGCTATTAACTATCATAAAAAACCATGTGGATTTAATATTTGTGAGGAACACTCCATTCAAACCTCAATGTGTTTTTCATTAATATAAATGAAAAGAACCAGGGCATCTAGAAAATTAGTGCCCTAAGCCAACGGTTTTGGGAGGCAACCAACAACCTCCATGGCTGCAAGGGAAATATTTTTCCATCACTACTGTCGAAGTGAACCATCATAATGAAGTGGTGACAGGTACAGTAGTTATTCATTCAATAATAGTGAACATACTTTTTGACTTAGGTTTTACAAATTCTTTTATATCCCAAAAGTTTAGTAGAACAATCCTAGCACCACCACAAATAATGGAAGTAAAGATGTCGAGGAGTACGAAAAATGGGGAAATTATTGCATCCCAGGAATATAACTCCTCCCATGTCATAATCTATGGATTGAATTTCCCGTCTAAACTTATCATACACCCTCTAGTAGAATTTGATGAAATTATTCGCATGGATTATCCTTCCTTATATTGAGCTAGCATAAATTGTCGTGAGAGAGAAATAACTCTCCATGTGCAGAATCGACCCCTGATTCTATACAAGTGCCAGGTGGAAGATGCATCTTATTTAGATCCATTATCTAAAGCATGGATATTACTTCCCTGTGAGCACACATATCTAGTTCAGATGATTGATTGTAAGGAGGCAACCATCTTTGAGTACATGCCTATTGTCAGGGAATTCACTGAAGTGTTTCCCGAGGAATTTCCTGGACTTCCTCCAAGAAGAGATGTTGAATTCTCAATTGATCTTATACCTGGGGTATTGCTAATATCCAAGACTCCATTTGGAATGGCTATTTTGGATCTTGTGGAGTTGAAAAACAACTACAAGAGAATCTGGATAAAGGGTTTATATGCCCTAGTGCTTCACCATGGGGTGCACCAGTCCTCTTCATCAAGAAGAAGGATGGGTCGATGCCCCTTTTCATCGATTATCATGATCATAAAAAAATAACAGTAAAGAACATGTATCCTCTCCCATTAATTGATGACTTATTTGATCAGTTGAATGGAGCACAGTAATTTTCCAAAGGTAGATATTCAGCCAAGATATTATCAAGTAAGGGTAAAGAAGGAAGATATTCCCAAGACTACTTTTCGTATAATATACAGGCACTATGAATTCATAGTAATGCCTTTCAGACTCCCTAATTCCCTATCAATCTTCATGGAATTGATGAACAGAGTCTTTAAGGATTACCTCATCAATTTTTTGATAGTCTTTATAGATGATATTATGATATAATCTAAAATCATGGAGGATCATGAGGAGCATCTAAGAACTATACTAGAGACCTTACAGAAAAATAATCACTATGAAAGGTACAACAAGTGTGAGTTCTGGTTGAATGAGGTCTCATTCTTGGGACATATAATCACAAGGAATGGGATATCTGTGGATCCCTCCAAAACAGATAAAATTGATGGATAGTCAAGGCCAACATCTGTAATAGATATCCGTATCTTATTGGGGTTAGCTGGATATTATCGACGATTTGTGAGAAATTTATCACGATTGTCCAACCCTTTTACCAAGATAAATCAAAAGGGAGAAAAGTTTTCTTAGAGTGATGAATGTGAAGAAAGCTTCAAAGAGTTAAAAAAGATGATTACCACTACACATGTGCTCAATTTACCCACAAGTGGATAACTTTTTGTGGTATTTATTGATTCTTAGAAGAAGGGTGTGGGCAATGTGTTGATGGAAAATGACAAAGTCGTTGCCTATGCTTCAAGGAAATTGAAAGTTCATGGGTAGAAGTATCCAACACATTGTTTGGAGTTGGCTGTGGTGATCTTCACTTTAAAAATTTTGCGAAATGATATCTTTGGGTATAAGTTTGAAATATATACGGATCAAAAAATCCTCAAGTATATATTCCCATAGAAAGAGTTGAACATGCACCAATGAAGATGGTTAGAGATGATCAAATACTATGACCGCTCAATCCATTACCACCCTGGGAAAGCGAACAGGTGGCGGATGCTCTAAGTAGAAAGGACCCAGAAATTATATCATTTATGAGAATTGATAATGATCCAATCTTATTAGACTTAATGAAGATGAACATGGGAATCATAAATAAGGGAACATCATCAATCCTTTCACAAATGATTTCTCAACCGTCTCTTTTGGAAAGGTTAAAGGATGCTCAAAAGGATGATGTGCGAATTTAGAAGAAAGTGGAAGCTATCAGAAAAGGGAAATCCTTGGAGTTCAATTTTAATGATATTGGAATTGTGAGATTTGTGAAAAGGCTATGTGTTTCATCAAGTCCATAGCTGAAGCTGGAACTTTGGATGATGCACATAGTTCAAATTTCTCTATTCTCCCAGGAAACAAAAATATGTGTCAAGATCTCTCAGAGAATTATTGGTGGGAAAATATGAAGAAGGAGATCTATGAGTATACATTAATGTGCCTAGTGTGTCAGCATGTGAAGGCAGAGAGGAATTAGTCTAAGGGGATGATCCAACAATTTCCCATACAAGTGTGGAAATAGAAGAACATCCCCATGGACTTTGTCATCGGACTTCCGAATACATCCAAAGGCAACAATGCAATCTGGATTGTTGTGGATAATCTTACAATGTATGCACACTTTATTCTAATTCAGGAGGATTTATCATTGGTTCAACTGGAACAGATATATATCAAGGAAGTGGTAAGGCTGCCTGAAGTACCACTATCTATTATATTCGTTCGAGATCTAGGATTCACCTCTATGTTTTGGAAGAGTCTTCAACATTCTTTAGATAATTAACTAAACATCAGTATGGCGTATCATCCTCAAACTGATGGCCAATTTGAGCCAACTATTCAGACCCTAGAACATAGGTTAAGATCATGTTCAATGGAATTTAAAGGAGGTTGAGATCAACAACTTCCTCTGGTTGAATTCTCTTATAATAAGAGTTTCCACTCGAGCATCTGAATGGAACCTTATGAAGCCCTGTATGGGAATAGGTGATGAACACTGACAAGTTTGGATGACGTTGGTGAGCGTAAGCTGCTAGGACTAGAAATGGTTGAAGAAATGGTGGAGAAGGTGAATCTCATTCAGCATCATATCAAGGCATCCCAAAGTCGACAGAAGAGTTAAGAAGATAACCATATTTGAGACCTAGAGTTTAAAGTTAGAGACATGGTATTTTTAAGTATATCACTATGGAATAAGGTCATGAGATTTGGAAATAAAGGGAAGTTAATTCCAAGGTATATTGGCCCCTTCGAGATTGTTGATCATGTAGGGGTTGTGGCCTATCGACTAGAACTTCCACCTACCATGGCCAAAGTACATGATGTCTTTCATGTATCCCTCTTAAAGAAGTACATACTATACCATTCACATGTACTCTCTTTAGAGGTAGTACAGCTAGAGGGTGATAATTTTTACAAGGAGCAACCAGTGAAGATCTTAGATCATAGAGAAAAAGTTCTACAACATAAGAAAATTCCCCTCGTTAAGGTGTTATGGAAAAACCACAAGTTTGAAGAAGCGGTGTGGGAATCGGAGGAAGTTATGAAGAAGAGTTACCCATATTTGTTTTAGAGTGGGGAAAGGAAATTTCAAGGGTGAAATTTCTTAAGGGGGGAAGATGGTAACGACCCAAAAATTAATTATTTAAAATTACACTTGGTCTATTTAAATGACTTCTTATGGTTATGTAAAATGTATTCACTTATTTGGTTTTATGTTTTGGATTTTAAAATACCGTTATGAATTGTGACTGTTTCAAATATAGTCGTTGAACAGTTATCACATGATTAGTATACATATAGGAAGCAATGGCCTAATCCAGAATACTTTACCCATAAGAAGCCCATTTCACGAAGCTCGGAAAGGAGGTGGCATAATTGGGCTTCATTCTTGACCAAACCCAAGCTGAGCATGAACATGTTAAGCTTGAGAAGAACAGACTATGGGATAAGTAGAAGTTTATAGAGATTACCACTAGAGTGATGTTATCCGAGACACCCCAAGAGTCAGTCACCATCGCAAACCTTACCCTTCAGTCTTTTGCGGGTGTTATAAGGGGTTATGTAACAAGAACCTATCACTATGACTATGTACATTATTTTTGTATAAAGAATGTGCATTCATTTTATTATTGTTACTTTGTAAATAGTTTCTACAGAATAAATAGTATTATTAGTTAATATTCAACTAAGAAATCTATTTTGATTAACTAATGGATTTTTGAATTGAAAATTATTTTAATAAAATATTGTTTTTATTAAATTACTTTTTATTAATGATCATATAATTTTATGAAGCCAATTTTAATTTTTATTAATGTTTGAAAGCTGTTTTTGTCAAAACCCATGATTTTTAGGTAAATGTTGGTTTTTATATTAAAAGTAAAAATTCATATATATATATATATATAATCATTTAGATAAAATGAATATTATTTTTGGAATCCGGATGTTGAAATTATCCAATGGTGAATTTTTCATAATTTTCTGTGAGAGTCAAATTTTTGGGTAAAAAATAAATATCGTTTAAATTTATATTGTGTTTTATGACATCATAATGACCAAATAGTGATGTAATAAAATAATATAAACATTATTTCCGGCCAATATATTATTTACTATTAAAATAATGTGATTTTTGTGTGTTTTTTTTAATTATTTTTGAATGCTTTAGTCGACCCTTCAAGGCATATAAAACATTTTGTCTCTTTAAATTGTTTTCCTTGATATTGTGACTCACCTCTACATAAGAAACCCTATTATTTTAAGATGTTCGGCCATTGGACTTATAAAATATTGTCTTCTAATCCCATTTGTAAAAAACCATTGGAAAAAAACCATGGGTTGATTTGTGGTTTTGATTAGTTTAATGTGTGGTATCCCAAACCTAAATAATAAAGAATTCCCTCTCCTTTCCTATATAAACCAACCCAAGCTCTCACTTCCTCTTCACTCAAAACCTTTTTAGTTTAAAAAAACCCAGAACTTCTCTCTCTAGAATCCTCCCATTACTCCCCAATCTCCCAAGATGCCTCTCTCAAGCTTCTCCCAAGCCTTTGGGATCACACTTCCAAGTTAGGGATTCCTTCCATTCTCTTTTTATCCAAGTTTCTTAATATTTTTATACCCTTTTATTTTAAATTATAAATATTGAGGTATGATTTATCACCTCCCACATACTACCCTATTTATGTTTAATGATGAGATACCCCTTTCTCTCTCAATAATTTCTCCCATGTACACCTGTTACCATGCCAAAATTTCATAAGGGATTTCTCTCTCCTCATTTACATTCAAGAAAATATTTTGTATTATGAATCTGAATTCCATTACATATATTGGGACATGTATCTATATGACCCCACATTACTATCAATTTAATGTACATATGTCTATACACCCCTTCCTCTCTCATCAAATTTTTTTATGAATTCTTACGTCATGACATTACGCTGCAGAAATTGCACCGATTTTCCTAGCCATTGTCATTGTGTAGTGAATACCATGCCCATTTCTCCATCAAGGGTGTTCACATTTATACACATATACATATTGAAGGGTAATTTCATGAATCTATTCCACATTAATTAATCGTATAATAACTTATGATGTGGATTTATTCCATGTTATATGATCCATGGGACACACTTATGCATGAAATGAAATGTTTAAGAAGGGTGCACCCTGAAATCACTCCAATGCATTGGGTAAAGTATAGTATCATGCTACATCTTTTGAAATGAGTGTTGAATCATTTTAATTCATGTTAAATTAGGGTTTACTTGTTCTTCATGTTCAATGAGTATTTTCTCATGCTTCATGTGCAATGATTATTTACTCATACTCCATATGAAATGAGCCTTGGCTCGTGCTAATTCCATGTTAAGTTTTGTTTCCACATTTCCATGTTATGTTTATCGTTCTTTATCATTCTTTTATGTTCATGTTTCTCTTGTGATACATTTATATTCTTATTGTATAACATTTATTGTATTACTCATGTTATTCCATGTTTATTCCTTTATTGGGTTTTATAGATCACCCTTTTCCTATGAATATCCTCAGGTTATCCCACGCAATGCTAAGTACGAGGGAATATAGTGGTCATGTAAAATAATTTTTCAATAAAGATGATGTATTTCATGTTTTATGTTTATATTTAATGATCCTAATCCCCAAAGAAACTATACCTATCAATATTCCATGTTGTATCAAGTGAAAAGTTTATGTAATAAATCATGTTTAAGTTTGTAAAAAAGAGAAGGGTTGTTATATTATATGTGCTCTATATAACGAGAGCCAATAAATTACCATTATAGCATCAAATTCCACCAAGGGAAGTATTAAAATAATCACTGGAAGAATCTTCCCACATACATAAATAGGAGAAAAGTTAGACAAATGGGATACAATTATTTCACCACTAAGTGTTTTTATAGATACCTCCATATCATGTTTTTAGGGAATCGATTATGTAGTTCTAGAAAACTTGCATGATATAAAGGAATGCATAGAAACAAAAATCAAATAATACTTTCCTCATTTTTGAGTGAATAGGAAGTGTACCTTGTATGAATTCATTATCTTGATCCACTTATATAGTAGTGATGGCATAAGACTTCCCTTGTTCTTTTGGATTTGGTGACTGCTGACACTGATTACCCTCGAGGACTCAAGGTTTAGTGCATTGGCTTGCATAGTGCCCATATTCCCTATAGTTGTAGCATTGGAACATAAGTGTTTGTCTCTTTTCTTCCACCACATTATTCTTCCTTCTCATGTATTTTCTACATTCATGATCATGGTGCCCTTACTTCCCACACTTGAAGAATTTCTCCATTCCTTTTAGGCAGTTCCCCTTATGCAACTTCCCACATTTTTGGCAAGGGGTTCATTGATTTTTCTTCCCAGATTTATCATTAGATCCTCCATCATGAAACTCTATATTTCATTTCTTCTCAACATATCCATGTGAATATTATGTAAAATCAATATCCACTTTTATATCACATCGAACAACTTCTTCATAACTCTCAAAGTCTAGAATTACAAGAGCCTTTTGAAGGTGTGATTTTAATCCACTAAGGAATCTATCAATTTTTCTATCATTCTTGATAACAAAACCTGAATCATACCTTGAAAGCCTTGGGAAATTCAATTTTTAGTTCATGACATATTCCCCTTCCTTTTTCTTGTGCTCTATGAGTTCTCTCTCTATCTTTATACAAAATATTTATGGGAAATACTTGTTATGAAACATGATATTAAAGTCTTCCCATTCCATCTCTTTAATTTTGTCACTTGTCTTCGTGTTCTTAATCAAATACCACCCTTGATTGGACTCTATATATAGAAGAGAAATGTCTAGATTCACCTTATCAATATCAAAATAGTGGAGCACAGAAAATATATTCTCCATGGAATTGACCCACTTTTCGGCAACTAGTGGATCAAAAGATCAATTAAATATTGGTGGTCGTTTCTGTATGAAACACTCAATGGCCAGTTGATCCCTCTTAGTTGAATTAGTATGTTCCCCACTATTCTGGTTGTTTTTTCAAACCTGAGACAGCTGGGTAAGCATCACCATTATGTTTTAAACTCCACCTCCCAAAGCATTGGGGATGCCGTTTGTTTATGCATTGCATTGGACCTCACACAAGTTGTTGGCCTAGTTTCACTTGGTTTCCACCATTTTCAAAAAATGAAAAGTTTAGAAAAAAACATTAGTCAAAAATTCATGAATAACATATTCATTTGTATAATTTTCACTAAAATAATAACTTATGTTATCCCTATGTAATGATTCTTGGGTGCATATTTGTACTTAGTCTCATGCTAGAGGTTTTCTCTAGGGTTCACTAATCCTAATTCCCAAATTAACTAAACCATAACCTTGATACCAACTATAGCATCCCTTCATTTTCTTACATTACTATTACCTCATTTTAAAGATAAAAAACATAATAGTATTACACCACGATGATCTATAGCTTTAGTGTCTTGGAAAAAATAAGACCAAAGAAAACAATTACAAGATCAAGCATAACATTTATTTAATTCCTTCTTCTCTAGAGTCTTATTAGAAAATGAACTATACTTAATACATTTAGTCACCTAAATATATACATAAAAAATGGGTTATTGAAAATCCCAATAACATGGTAGATGAGAACAATATTTCAGGGGTGAGCACAATCAAAACATAGGAAAAGGATCATGAGCATGATAGGAAGAATTAATAAAAGACTTCAAATGTGGAAATGCATAAAAATGAAACATCGTGACTTAGGGTTTTACTACCACACATAGTTGTGCACAAATATAGAATCGTGTTCACACATAATTTCACTTTAACTCATGAGATCTATCACTTTACCCAATGCATTGGAGCGCTATATAATTCTGGGTGTTCCCGTCATATCATAACATTATCATTAACATCCATGGAAAAAAGAAAATATATCAAAAATGAACATAAATAACCCATGTAAATTAATGGGTTTCATCACATAATAACACATTCATAAACTTTTGAATCCAAAAAGAAAGAGGGAATAACATACTTGATAAAATAACCATCAATCTTGAGTGAGAAGTAAAAGGCATTCTTTTGAAAGAAGAGTTATTTTAAAAAACAATTCGACATAAAATCTAGTGTAAAACATGTATATCCTATAAAAGATAAGATAATTATGAAAAAATTATTTTTAAGGAGTGACCATACAAAATATGGATTGAAAGAGGGAGAACCCAAAGAAAGAAAGTTGGGTTCGAGAATCTCCCCTTACCTTGTATCAGAATGCTTTCATCATTTTAATGTCCTGTATAACCAAATTATATTAATTAATTAAAAATTAAATAACCTTTTTTACATTAATATGGTTCATTATGGTTTCATTAAGTTATTTCATGGGCGTTTTTATGAGTTAGATAGGTTAAATGCATTGTTCGGGAATGTTCGTTTTTATGGTTTTCTTAAGCAGTTCACTTGTATTCATAAATGGAAGTTTTTGTAGAACATGGATAAACATAAAGATATGATATTACATGTTATTAATTATATTCCTGGATTTTAAATGATATTATAATGAATTATGTTATATACCATGTTGATCAATCATTAGTTACGAATTTAATTATGATCGTATGGGTTAATTCGGGCAGCTTTTCAACCACAACGAACTTGTTTTGTTTAATCATTTAGTAATATGTACATAAGTTAGATAAAAATCAATAAATAGGATATAATACATATAAATTAATATTTTTCATCCATGAAAATGGTTTCATTACCAAATCTAAAAGCAGTAAAGTAAAAAAGAAAACATGTTGTTCTTGATGGTGATAAATTTATACCTCCTGAACAACATTTTCCTTTCTAAAAAAAGAAGAGGATAAGGGGGTTAGATGATATATTATCCCATTAGTATCATAAAATTAAATTATATTTATGATAATATAGTTACCATACCATTTTATTAGAATAGGTTGGGAGATATTAAGAAAAGAACATGAAATTGAAAGGAAATTAAAGAAAAAGAGAGAGAGAAAAGAATTACCTCTTGAATCCTCCTCTTGATATCCTCCATAATAAACCTAGGATTAGTATTTTGATGATACCATAAGATATTGGATGTGGGAGAGAGGAAAAAGATGATTTTTTTACAAACTTTAGACATGTCTTGAATCTAGAGAGGTGTGGTTTGGCAAGGGGGAGGGATAGAGGTTATTTATACATGAGGAGGGGTGTTTCTAAAATAAAATATTAAATAAAATAACAGATAAAATGTTATATTTTTAATAGTATGTTTTTTACATAATAAATCATATATTAATATAATATAATTTTTTTATACTTTAAATCATTTTATAATTTGAATTCATTAATTTCTTAAAAGGAAAGTGAAAGAAAGAGAAAAAGATACTTTAGGGAATCACTATTTGACTTAAGGATTTGGAAAGTTCTTTTTAGGTTTTAAAATTGATATTATTGTATTTTAAGAAAAAATTTATGAAATTAAATATAAAATAGATTAATCTAATTTTATAGAAATTCTATGTTATCATTACATCATGAATGATGCAATTTTAAATACACCGGTTATGTAAAAACAATATTTTTACAATAATACAAAAAATGGAAGTATTTCAGAAAAATACCAAAAATTCACCCTAACCATTTTTTGATGTGTAGAATCCAAAAATTAATTCCATTTTTAAAAATAATTTTCTAAATATGATTAATTTAATTTTTAATTAAAATCAAATTCTATTTGAAAAATATATTTTTTAAAAATAAAACGGATTTCATAATTCTTTAAAAAATTAAATATGGTCTTATAAAATTATATTAAAACCCAAGGATGTAGAATTTTTAATTTATGAATACATTTTATAAAAATAAATTTTCCTTTAAATTAATTAATTAATTATAATTATTTATTTATGACTTATAAAACCACTAATACTTTTACTATAGTCAAAATGTTACTTTTAAGATGCCTATATTTAATTTAATCTTTCATGGGTAAGGTCATTATTATTTTGGATGATTTACTATTCATAAGGGTCATTCTACTATTCATAATTGTAGGTTACTATTCACCCAAAATTAATTTTTTCATATCAAAATCCAAAAATCCTTCTGATTGCAACCGTGTATGTCAAACTTTCTAAATTCAAAACATAAAAGTTGCAAAATTATGTTTAATGATCACATGGTATTTAGTATCAGGATATGTCACTGTGCATCCAAATTTAATTATGCTATAAGACATAATTATAATAAGTGAATTCCATTGATTAATCTTTGTGTAGTTACATTATATGAATTAAATCTATGGTTAAGTAGTCACTTATATATTTGAGTTCATCATGAATTTATATGATGAGAAATCATATCTGATAAAAGATACATAAGCTATATAAAAAATATTATCCTGAATGTTTAAAAAATGAAACTCTATCATTCAGAATTAAAATACAAAGGTAAATCCTTCAACACCAGTGTAGAAAAATTCAATATAGTTCAAAAAACCATACAATTTAACATTGATGAGAAAAGAAATTCTATAAAACATATTGAGGATAAAATTCATGCATTGAATGTAAATAATAAATCTGACATGGATATCAAGATGTTTCAATTTAATATTAAATATTAATGGGTAAAGGGACTTGAAAATTATTTACAATAAGTGGGTAAGTCATAAAAATACAAGATTTAGAAGTTAAAAAAATAATGTAAGGAACCATTTAAAACACTTGATGTTCATAATAACATTACAAAAATGAAATGTATTATGTTGGATATTAAATTTATAAATCTAGAAAACATCCAAGAAAAGTATTCATAAAATATAGATAATATAAGTGATACCATAAGTGTTTCTAAAAGGTTTATTATCATTAAAAAGATTATATTAATAAAAAATTATATTTTGAGATATTCTATAGAAATATCCACTAAAAGATCATATAAGATGGTTACGAGTGCTCCTAGAAATTATATTTTTATAAATGAGAAATTATTTTCTAGTTCAAGATTAAAATAAAATTATGGGTAAATAAAAATTATAAAATTAACGACCACAACATCATGGTTGGATATAAGTAAAATAAGAATTAGTGGTTCCCAAAAAAATCTAAAAAGAAGAGTTGTGTTATCCAAAAATTGAAAGATGGGAAATTTGGATAGATTACTATAAAAGGATAATAAAGAAGGTTTATTGTCCATTTTTTTATTTTGTAAGATTTGGAAATTATTACACTAAATTTTCAAAAAATATTTCAGAGTTTTAAGATTATATAATGCCTACATTAAAGGAGATAATATCAAAATTATAAGAAGAAAAGACAAATATTTTAAAATTCCCATTCTTTATAAAGTATAAAATCTTATTCCATATAAGAGGAAAGTTGAAAATGAAAGGAAAAATATGTTTTTAATGAATTATAATGTTTATAAAGTCAAGGTATAGGTTCACATAAAGTGTAAAATTGAATTTTTATCTATAAATAGAAGTGTTTTTGGGTTGTGATCCATGTCTCAATCATGTTTCTCTCATTAAGAGAAAAAATAAGAACACACCTCATTCCCATATATGTGTGTTTCTATATCTATATTCATGGAATTGAAGGTTATATATTAAAAAATGATAAATTAAGAATATTTTAAAATAAATAAAATAGGGAATGTAATCTATCAATGAATACTTAGAGCCTTATGGTAACATTTTAATTTGAATCAAAAGATTCTTAGAGTTCATTTTTAAAGAAAAACAGGCATGATAAATATTATTAGAGTCCATCCATTGAATATTATTTGACATGTAGGAAAATATATGAGTGTTTTATTATTTCATGTCAAATCAATAATTCCATATAGCTCTCAGAGTTGATGTTTAGGTATGATAACGACTTTCCATTTTTGATTTTAATTCTATCAAATCTAATGCATTAAGTGGATAATTTTTGAACCAAATAAAGAGGAAAAACATTAATTCATTTTAAGGTTATTTATTTTCTTATTTTTTGGATTTTAGTTCCTGTTATAAGCATTTAGATAAATATATTTTAAAGGATCATGAAAATACAAAACATATTTGGTTTCACATACTGGGTATTTTAAGCAATGTTTTAATATCTAAATTAATTACACTTGTTTTATACATCAATAATTGACCATGTACACTTATAGTTGATTAATTAATTGCTCATTTCTATGATAAATGTGATTCCATCCTTATCTAAAGAGAATTATATTTTATTTCTTAAGAAATTGGGAGAAAAATGGGAGAAGATGAAATTTTCTACATCATAGAAAAACAATTAAATGAGGAGATTTTTTTATTTTTTTACACCTTTAATTTAGTATCAATAAGAGAGAGATGAATAAAATTTACCAAATAATTGAATTGGGTGTTAAAAAAATCCAAATGTGGGATTTAATAACCCAAATTGATTGATAAATTTGTTGTTCTATTTGTCTTTAGAATGTTTATGTGAAGGAAATTAATTTTTTTTTAATATTGAGTGATGGAGGAAGATCCTGTTGAAGAAATGGGTGAGATTAACTTTGGAGTTACAATGGATTACTATTTTTATCAGAAAATGTGTCATGCCCCATATTTTGGAGACCATGTGCTCACTGTCTATAAGGTTTCAGGATACAAGGGGTGAGAAAAATATTAGAGTACCAATGGATTATTGATTCCCTATTGGACACGAATCAAAGTAATCAATGTTTGATCTACCCTATTACTTCTAATGATATGTGATAGATTATTAACAATTGTGTGGGTTATTTTTCTAGGGTTTACTACTATAGTTTTTTCTTTGGTAATTAAACTCTAGTGATTACCCATATATTAAAAAAATTATATCATGTCAATGAATGGGTCTTTCACACTGAGGTTTCTCTAGTTGGGGAAGATTTATGATTTTGGTGATATGATCATTGCAAATCTATAATCCCACGTGAGCCATTCCTAGTGTGAGAAAAAAGGGATAGAAAGTGATCATCCTCACAATATATAAATATGAAACTTATACACCAAGGAGGCCCTCGAGAAATGTTTCATATGAATCTTGGGCCTTAGGATGGAATCATGCATATCCTATTTGGATACGAATAAATGTTCTCATAGTTATATTATCTTCTCAAGCCACTAATAGAAGGGGAAGAAAGATGAACCCATAAGAGAGTTTGGGTCCCACATATTAATGTTTATGAGACCTAGATGGACTTACACTGAGGTGGATGACCATTGGGGATCAGGCATTAGGAATGTGTCCTACGTATACAATTTTAATAGGAATCATATTTTTCATAGTTAAATTTAGGTTTATGTCTGAATATATCAAATATACCAGTTTAACATATCCTGATGTGTCTTCCTGACATGTCTTGAGTGTATTCCTAACATGAACTAAGTATCTTTATAGAAATTATATCATGTTTCAGGGTGCTTATTATGATTGACATAGTCATATTAGAGGAATTATTCATGATCTAGATAGCATGTTCATAGTACTATCACCTAAATCAATTGACACGTATTAGGGTCTTTGCGTTACTGAGACATACATGTCCATGGGTATCACATGGTCTAGATTAACTTGTTGGGGGCTATCATGTGACTTAGATGACATGATTGGGAGACTTTTAATGACTTAGATGATTTTTCTAAAGTACTTCACAATACATGTGTGACATGTAAAAAATAACTCCCATGACTTGGGAGATACATATGGTGGACATCACCACTCTTGGTTAACATTTCCTTGAATTTTCACATGACCTAGATAGGTCATGTGAAGAGCATGATGCCTTTATAGGAAAATTAGAATATTCATCTTTGCAGAAGTCTTCCAAATTTTTAAATATTTATTATATATATACCTCAAGGTTCATCAAGAATTATATTGATGAGGTTTCACATGACCGAGTTAACATACGGAAGATCATTTACATAATTTGGATGGAACACTAGAATCCATTGATGTGATCTATTGGGGATCATGTGTATCACATATTCATGTTGTGTGATCCTTAGTTCATTCACTATAAATTACCTAGTGAAAGACCATTGTGATGGTGTTTAATTATTCTTTAATAGTTCCACACTTCAGTGCTCCTTGGGGAATTCCTTGTGTATCATTGGTTGGTTTTTATGCTGAGGAGGAGGCATCTATAGGACTCATCGCCTTGACAATGTACATTCTTTCATGGTGTATATATTTAAGATGTGATTTTTATTTAGTGAGTTTGTATCACATCATGTCCTTTAAATGATCCTTTCACAGGTCTTCCAAGGCGTTTCATGATAAACAACAACTATGAGAACACTTCATTATCAAACTATTTATTGGACCATGGATCATCAATAGGTTATCGCATAATCATGATGACATGTCAAACTACCTTATCACCCTTGAACTGATACATATGAGAGTTTTGTAAAGATAAATACGTCTATAGAAAGGCCTTTATGTGATTGAATAAGACTTTTATGGGGTCCTTTGCGATATTTATATGGCTTTTCAGGGGCCTCTTGTGAGATCAAGCTATCTTGTCAAAGGTTCTTCACAAGATCAATGATGGCCACATGAGGTATGTAACCCCTTCACATGAAAAAAACATATATTCCATCCTTAATAGGCTTCATAATTTTTCAATCTTTTATCTTCCATTTTCCATGACCCTCCCATTAGGTGTCCATCAGTGCATCACATTATCGGTGATGGATCTTGCGACTGAGTTTGATTATTTTCATGGGAATCATCTATACATTTTTGTGGTACACTGTATGATCAGTTATTTATGTTAAATATCCTCTGAAATACTAGGAATATATGTCCATGTTTCTTAACAAGACCTTATTACCTATCGTGGATGAATTCTCATGATTAAGGGGACTTGTTTCAGGCCCTTTATTAGATCAAGATGGATTGTTATAGAGATTTCAAAATATCAAAGAAGGATGACAAAGGAACATCATGTGATCGTTGATTATTATAAAATGTGCATAACCCCTATATCATGAATATTTCCATAACTTATGCCACATGAAGCGTCAATATTTTTTAGGTTTAGTTCTTTATTTTAAAAGGTTCATTGGATTATTTTTGGGCATCCTTCGCCAGCTATGTCACATGATCAAATGAGCTCATTAGGAAGCCTCCACATTATCATCATTTCTAATTTGAAAAACATTAAAAGAATATAGGGTTTTCAAATAGGCTTTGAGTGATTATTAATAGATCATGAATATGGAAAGACCCATTCACATTACCTTCCTAGGTTCATGGGGTTGTGTGTCTTTCTGGAGGTTATGTGAACTACATGATTCAGTCGCCTAAAATTCATATTAACATATTACTCATTTATTTGTATTTTGTAGAAAATATGACCTATTCCTTAGATATATCTTAAATTCTATAACTTTTTATGCTTAATTTGTAGGCATAAAAAAATGACCCTCCCTCTAGAGGAAATGTCTTCAAGGAAAAGGACTTAGTTCTGAGGTGAGTAAATGATGACTTTAATCCTCAAGGATTTCACTAATCTGTGTCCCAATAAGCATTTCTTCTTCTTAGTGACAATTTTTGTTCTGTTGGGAATCATATTAATAGGGGAGAAAATGAGAAACTCTTTTCACCAGTGACTCGAACTCCATAGTTCTTATGATTTCTATCATCACATGACCTCTTTGTAAGACCTCGATTCAAGAACCTTTTTTCAAGACCACTTTGCAAGAACCTATTCATAAGATAGTTCAGAGAGACTTAATTTTCTGACCACACTACTTGACTTCCTTTTGTGAATAAATCATCTCAATTAATTTCTTTATCAAACTATAAATCAACTCATGGTAATTTTCATGAACCTTAACACTTTTCTCAATCGCATTGTTTTCCCATGGAATTTGCATGACCTTCTAGGTTGGTCGTATGATCACTTAACCATAAAGTGATTCACATGATTATCTTATGGTCACATGATCACGAGTCTAGAAATTGGTCATTTTATCATGAGATTCTCTATTGTTAACAAGATTTAAGAGAGATATGAGGGTTCATGAGATCGGGGACCCTTATATAGTTCATGTGATTCACATGATACTGACTAAGTCATGCACTCCTCTTGATATGGTTTCTTAGTTGTCTAAAAAACTCTTATTATAATTTGTAGATAGATTTTATTTTTCATAAGTTTTAATGAAAATAAGTCTCAACAGTGGTCGATCATCAAAATTCTATTATCGTGAGTGTGGAATCCATCTATCATGTTGTTGTTGATTCATCATAGACAAAAATATTAAACCCAATGTGAATAAATATTATGAAATATACTATCTCATACTTCTTACCTCTTTACATGTTTTGTCTCAAAATTGATGCTCAAATCCTTCTACTTCATTCATAGACTATTCCTCCATCTTCAGTCATGAGGACCCATAATACCTTCAGGGAAAATATCTCCCATATGGTTCATTTTATCATTGAGCTAAAATGATCATATGAATACATAATGAAATTTATTTTAATAGACATGGAAGTAATATTTGAAAATATTATTTCTAAATTCACAGGTGGTACTCAATAACGCATAAATACATTAAAAACCAAAGGTTTATATGGTTTCCTAACTAGGACCTTTGATCAATGGGTAGATTTGGGACGGATTTGGGATGTCCCTTCTATGTGATGTATATCACTTCTAAATTTTCAAAGAACCTAAAAATTATTAGTATGTATGAATCCTTATGTATTTCAAAAATAATTTCCTACCATAAGAAGGTATTTATGGTCGACATAGTTATTTAGTAGAGTACATATAAAAATTATTTCCACCTACCACATAGTGAAGTGGGAATCAGTCTCTATGATGTCAAGAATATTTGCACCGTACCAATTTTAGGTTAGATTTATAATGAGTTTTTTCACCTCTCTTCTAAATGGGATGGCATGGAGATGACCCACCCCATTTCAATGGAGTTGATCAAGTTAGATGAAAATTAACTTAAGAAGGTCCTAATTCCTTGTATAGATATCCTTTTTATGAAATGGGCATTATATTTTATCCAGAAATATTATTCGGAACCCAAATCCAAAAGGTATAAGGAATGTACCACAAAATATTCCCATGGTAATGAGGGTTCCTATTGACCCATAGTTGAAGAGGGTTCATTTACCAACTGGGGTGGGAGGATATTCCTGGATTAAACTAGACAATTCAGTTAGCTATTTTCCTTTCCATATACCTAAGTGGGTACTTTCTCCCATCTAAGAAGAAGGGTGGAGTCAGAGTTTCCACCATTATAGCAGAAGCGTCTATCGTATGAGGGAGGAAAATTGGGATATCGATTCATATTTTTGGTAAACTATATCACCTATTTTGTCACACTTACAAGAGAAGATCCCCATGCATAATTTCTAGTCCCTTTTAGATAATATGGGTGGATGGGGGATTGTATGGGTCGATATGAGTACCTGAGCATCTAAGACATCCTCAATGTCCATTTCCAACCCTTTTACAATACATCAGTGGGGTAAGGCCCTATCACATTAGTGGAATAGGAATTGAGAGAATGTATGTGTCATCATGACCACTTCTCCAATAAACCCTGGGAGATGATTCCCCTATTAGTATTGTTGAAAATGGTGGGAGAATCCCTAACAATTAGGCCTATATAATATCAATTCACAAGTTTTTACTTTATACAAACATTGATGGGAGCATTCAATGTGAATTGTGTGTAACTTATCAGTTTAGTTTCTAGTATCGATGTAATGAAAAAAATTCCCTCCCCCCCAACTTTTACATTAGATCTAAGAATCACCCAATGGTGGCTTTGTATTTTTGGATGTTGTTCACCAGAGAAGAGACTCTATTCCAGATATAATTACCTTTAAAAAATGTTGAGAACAATTTTCCCAAATTATGCTAGTAATTTGATCAACTCATATCAAAAGAGGTAATTATCCACATCAGTACCTAAGGTAGTAAAGTTCCATTGATTTTAAAAGCTAATCTGAGGCCTAGAAAGTAGCTGGATTTGAACAGAATGACAGTCTCAAAAATGACTAGCAAAGAAATGAAATTTTTACCATTAGTTTCATCATTGGGATAGGTTTCAACTATAATGGATGTGGTGAGTTTAGTGTATATGAGTGAAGTCATGCATGTACTGTTATTTCCCACATCATTTATACAATGTATGATCTAGAGGTAAATAAATATATATTTCGAGCTTTGAGGAATACTACTCTAGGAATAAATAAATTTAGAAGGTTTTTCTCAAGTTATGTATCTCGAAGGTGTCTCTTAAAAATTCTACCCCACTAAGGAAAATTATTTCCTTTGATCCCTCAATGAAAATAAGGAAAGTGTGAAGGGTCAGATCCACAACTCACCTTTGGTGCTTCGAATGGTGGTTCATGGCATGGTATAGGTTTCTATGGATAGAAAGGGCCCTCCCAACATTAAGGAAATAGTACGATTGGAATTTACACTGTATTAAAATAGAAATAGTGTTTTTCGGACCATACTGATGCCATTTTTATTTCCATTTACCTGGAATAAAGCTAAAGGACACCGATCAATCTCATCATCCCCTATTTATTCTCCTAAGGTTACAGATATTATAACTCGTATTAGCAGTGACTAGGGGACTGGTAACAGGGGTTCCCTGGTTCTACTAGATCTGATGTGGGTGGATATTACCATCCCTATGGTGTCACAATCTACACTCTTATCATTTTCTTCATCAACACCTTTATCTTCAGTACCTTCTAGGGTCTATTCCTGGAAGAGAAAAGGGAAAATAAATCCCTCTAAACAATTAGAGCCCTCTCACCCATAAACATCAATTAATAATTTCACATTACTATTTCCCTATTTTGGACCATTCCATTAACTCGTTATATTTTTTAAAAAGTGTGTATGTACCTACTAATTCCACTTAGAGGAAGATACATCTATTCCTCGGGAAATGGGTGAGTATCTTATTGCTCTAATAAAACCTTCACTATTGGTCTAGGACCATTAATATATATATATATATAGTTTAAGGGTTAGTTCTGTTAGGCCTGAAACCTACAGCCAAAACTTCATTACTTTTTTTATTAGACCCATAATGGGTGAATGAAATTGTGGAAGAGGCTAATGATGGTAGATAGGCTACAATAAATTTATCCTTGATGGTGGCATCTTTGGTTGAAGGTGAGAAATTAATTAGAAACTCAATATATGGTCCACTTTGTTTCATTTTATATAAAATTCCTTTCATTAACATATCCCTAAAGTATGGAAAGATAAATGTACAAATGGAGGAAACATTAGTGGTTCTACTACCTCACTTGTTAAAAGAGGGTGTCGCCTCTTCACCTGAAGAAGGGGTTGGGGAAACAGACATTTCATGTGATGAAATAGAGAAAGCTATGTTTCCAACATTGATGACATATATTTATTATATTATAGAATTATATTATATCCATATTTATTTAAAAACATTCATTTCTCTTGTTGTAGTGCCTTCAACTTAGGGCTCCAATGTTCTGATGCCTTCTTCCTTGGGAATCCCTATGATGGAGTCAACCAATGTAAATATCGGTTCCATTCTCACTTAATTTATGTTCATGATCATGATTCCTTCACTCGGTTAGCTAATATCATAATATAATCACGTTATTATATTGGTTTTGAATCAAGGATTAGAGTATGTATCACTGTATAAACTTATGAAGAGAAAAGTTTGGATTGTGATTTGGACCCCAATATTGGAGTCCCCTTTGGGAGAGTTGAAAGACTAACTGGGGAATCATAGCTTTATGTTTACCAATATTAAATATAAGGGTTTTAATTATACATCTCTTCATGTTTAGGTAAAGGAAGTAATATCCCCGATGGAGTAGCAGAGAGCCCTTGAATTATGTGCAATAGCATAGGAGGATTCTTCTTTAGTGAAATGAATTCAGGAGAAAATGCTTGAATGAGGATTCCCAATAAACAATGGAGGAAACATCTCACCAAAAGAGTTTCATCATTGGGAAGGATTAAGTAGACCAATTAAAGTATAAAATTAGTCATCTCTGGGAAATTCTTTCTTAGTTTCATAATGAAATGAATATATCAGATAAAACTATATTAGAGTATCATGTGCTCTTCAACCAAGTGGAGAATTCCAGACATGATGTTGTTGCTAGGGGGAGGAATTATAGTGGATCCTAGAGGTAGAAACTAAATCTATTCATCAATTTCATTAATCTATTATCTTGTTAGGGAATAAATCTATTGAGACTAATGAATCCTCAAAACACATGTTGTGATGTGATTATAGTTTCTTAACTCTCAGTTTATTTCTGTATTCATATAAGAGACTCTAGTTTGTTGAGATTAATTATTCTAATTAATTTATAAATTAATAAACAATCTTAACATTACATGTTCTTTCCAATCTTTTATTTATTCTTTATGTGCATGGAATTTTATTAATCTGATAATGATACCCATAAATTGTATAATACCAAGTAAACCCAAATGCTGTGATTTGAATTCTTGAATGCCAATAGATTTTTATTGATAATTTCTCATGAATTACCATCATCATGAGGTTCCTCATTGATGTAACTGATCTTGTTTTCTTAAGATCACCTTATTTAACCACATAATTTTGGTAAACATACATCCCTAGGGGAACCATGAAACAGCTTTTTTCTTATGTCAATTGGCTTTGTGAGCATGGATTGATTATTTCTAAAGGAAAATAATGATCCCTATAATCCTTGTATGTTCTTTACTTTTATATTTCCCTGTCTTTGTCCAATGTTTTATATAGAGAATTATTAGTGTGTGTGGGTTTGGATTTTTCATAGGAAACCCTATTATGGGTTCTTGACCATGTTTTATTCATTTTTAGTTTTATTAATTCTTTATATTTCCTATATCACAAAAATTTCATGTATAATGAGCATAGACTCAACTTTTTCTTAGGGTTCACTCATCAGGTTTTAAACAAGGAGAGAATTTTGACACTCTCAATTTTTGTTTCAAGGTATTGAAAATTAAACCATTATTTTTTTATTGTTTTTGGGATGATTATCTTGAACCTTTTATTTTTTTTAGTTTAATGTATTTTAGCTTTGACCTTATATTATTGGAGCTTATGGTCTTTTAGCTTGGACCTTCTATTGTTGTAGTTTATAACCTTTTAGATCCATCATTTTTCTTCTGTAGTTCATAGTATTTTTAGCTCAGATAGTGATGTGTTTTGTGGTTTATATTATTTCTATTAGGACTTGATCAATGAACATGGAATGAGATAGACTTGTTGGGGATGACTGAAAACACCAGTAGGTGCTAAGATTCACCCCAGTGTTATTGAGGATCATGGGGATTAGAATTAATTTCCTACAAGGGGAAATGCCAATAGTTGGTTGGTCAGAGGCCTTTATGTGTGTTCTTATAAGGCTTACTTACATGGTCAAGTAAAGTGGGATCCCCACTCTCTTCCATGGGCCATTTTCGATTTTTTGAAGATGATATTAGTGGTTGGTAAAAAATTTAAGGAAGTTAAATACAATAGGATATTTGGGATTTGTGTTTCATAAATCACATGTCTATGAGTATTTATTGAAGAATATGGAATGAGGAAGACATTTCAAGGATGAACCAAAATACCTCAAGGTGGTGAGTTCCCCCTGATTTTACCAGGGCACATGAGGATTTTAGTTTCTTTCTAACAAAGAGGATATGTCTCTAGTTGGTAGGTCATTAGCCATTTTGAACGGGCCCTTAGGGATTACATTCATGGTCATGTAGATGTGTCCCCACCCTTTTTCAAGGGACATAAAATATTTTTCAAGACTCAACTGTCAGGATGATGAAGTGGGGTAGTGGAGCGAAAGATATCCTTGGAGGGTTCTGACACCCTAGGGTAGTTTCGTTCTTGGTTGGGAAGCTCAGACTCTATGTAATGTGGTTTCAAGTCATGTGATGTGGTCCATTAAAAAGGTTCAGTAATGGATTGTCACAACCCTTTTTTTAGAAAGGGTTCAATACATGATGACTTAACATCGAGGATGTCATATTTTCTTGAAGTCACATTATCGGTATTATAGATCATGGTATTAGAACATATAATTCAACTAGAGGTAGAAACTGGTGGGCATAGTTCAACCAGTGGTAATGAAGGAATCCTATAATTTTCTATGCAATTAGGATAATAAGTACTAGATATTATTGGTGTTGGTTACCTAGAACCAACTTTGGTTTACATTATGAAAACCTATATTATTTTGTTTGGATATTAATAATCACATTATCAAATCATGATTTTTCTTCTACATAACATAGTATGTGATAATTTCCTAAGAGTGGATGTCACACTGAAAGTTTTTAGAAGTTCCCTACTATCATGGAAACTGAAGAGTTCCATGAAATTGTTCTTAAATATATGTTCTAGATCCACATGAAATCATTTAAGGGATGAAACTGATAAAGACTATTAGGGGTGTAGTGTAATTACTCAGATTTTCTATCTATTACTTTTGAATATTGTATAGATTATTTTTTGTGGCTAGGTTCTAAGATTTCAGGAGATTCCAAGACCCAGTATGCCCATAATAAATATTTGAAATATATTACATAAATTAAATAGCACGTTCTCACATTTTTATTGAAAAAGTGGAATAACATCTAAGTGGGTTCATAGATCAGAAATCTAAGTACATCATTGAGTTTAGAATGTGGTGGTTACCTATGGCGCAACATAAAACATTTCATCATGGGGTGTTAGTAGAAAAGTCATAGTGGTCATGAAATGAATAAAATAAATAAATAACCTGTTTTATTTTATTTTGTGGATGTAATGACCTAACCATTTCTATAAGTATATTGTTTTGGTAGATTATTAGGTTTCGCTACTCAAAAATAAAGATTTAAAGGACCATTTGAGAGCATTGAAAGAGATTCCATTAGTATACAATGATCTGATCGATGATCGACAATTGATGTGAGTTGAAATAAAAGGATCTCACCAATGATCATGGACAAACTCCATTCTTCATCAGTAATCCATACAAATAGAGGTAGGATATTTGTTTGTTCGTATTCTTTCACCATGGTCTAATTATATAAAAAACAGATCAATCATCCAACAAATTGATCTATAGATACTACATATTGTTGGATGGGTCTGTTTATTTATGAATTGGGATAATTTTTTTGTGATTATTTGTTATCTCTTCATTTATCATTCCAATGAAAATTAATTGAGGCCAACACAATAATTGGGTGACATTTGTTCCACATGTTTGTGGTTGTTCTTTTCCTCCCTGATTCTTCTTTCATCATGGGAAAATAATTTGTCATGTGGTTTGACAAATAATGAGGAAATTTGTTGTTACGCAATATTTTCATGGCATAATGATTTGATTTCAAAGATCTAGACTTGGAATGATGTGAAAGTGTTGTGATGATGGATAATACAGTGGATCAAACGATATAGATACCCAATTTTTTGTTCTTAGGTGCTTAATTATGAACACTATTTAGAGGAATTTTATGAATGGATTTGATGGTTCGTTTTCAATGATTCAATTATTGTAAGTCTTGGCTAATGAAACTCCATAGTTCCAGCATGGGGTATGGCTAGATTAGTGGTGAGAGGCATGAGAGGAGATGTAAATACCCAATATTGATGTACATGGACATTACATTAATTTGATGAATACTTAATACATTAAACAAATAGACACCCAAAGACCATATTAGTGTAGTGTCATTGGAAACTTCAAACACATTCTTCTAATTTGGTAAAGGTTATTTAAAATCTCCTATAAAGATATTACACTTTAGTTTTTTTACCTAAAACATTCATTATATCCTACGGAAAGGAAAAAATTTGAAAATAGTGAGATAAAATGCTCAGTAAGGGTAATAATTGGAGAATATAAAAAAATCATAAACATAAGAATGTAAAGATATTAAAAAAGCTTTTAAAAATCATACCATGTATAAAAAATATCAAAATCTTGAGTCATGAAATTAATATTGGCATTATATAAGGCTTAAATCACAAAGGAACACTAACCATGATAAAATTTCATTGGTAAAAAACATGGAATTATGGAAAACACCTAAGAATAGAAGATTATTTTTATATTATCCAAGGCTAATTTTCAAGACCATCATAGTGTAAAAATTCCATTACTGAAACGAGTTCACTCCTCATTCCAGCCATATATTACTAAACTAAGTTTTCTTACAATTCCTTCCCTGTATTACGAAACCAGATTTACATATCATTCATGTCCTATATATTTCATGAGATCTGAATCTTTTCCCAATTAATTTGAGTGAGATACAGGTCTCAAAAACCTCATAATTAAATCATTCTTACATGTTCCACAAAAACATAAATCATCCTCATAGAATAACCCAAGGAATAAAATGCATTTATTAAACATCATTCCATCATAACATAATCAATGTAAAATAAATTTATTTCATAAATAGAAATACATCATAAAGAAACCATGTGAATAATAAGTACAATATACTTAAAACATAACCCTTTTAATGAATGAAATCTTAGAAGTAAAATAATTTTTATTGAACCGCTGAAATTAATTCTTGAAGAAAATATCCTTTCTTCCTCAAAAACATTTTATTTAAAAAAAATATCATTCCATTTTAAAAGAAGATAATTTCATGGAAAATAACATTGACATAATGTAAGGGAATATTCATGGAAATATATTGTTATGAAATCGTAAAAAATCCATTCATTCTGTATATTTTAAAAAAAAAATTTCTCGTACTTTTGTTGGACAATTAAAAAATTAACTCGTATAGAAAATGATAGAAATATTACATTAAAACCAAGTATTAAAAATTAAAAAATGGGTAAAAACGAATTTAAACATCCATAGAATAATAGTAAAAGTTTTTATGAAAACATTTTTATAAAACATTGACATGGATGATAAATATAACTCAATAAATACATACATATAATAAATCTAGGATAATAATGAGATTGGGAAATTATCTCTTACCAATTTATAATCAATAGAATCATAGGCCTTGTAAAATAAAGAAAATTATATTCATATTTAATATATAATAACCTTCATATCAAGAATCAAAAAAAAATCCTTGGGTAATATAAACACCACACAAAAGAAATTGGTGGTGTATAAGGCATATGTCCCACTAAAATAAAAGTGAGACAAAATAATCCATTACCTTAGGGGTACTGTAGCAGTATTTGTAGCAGGGACTGTAGCCGGCACTATAGCAGTACTGTAGCAGGCAATGTAGCAGTTACTGTTCGGTACTATAACAGTTAGAACTATTCACATTGGGCCACCGGTTTGGGCTTGGAGTCCTTAAGGCCTTCAGGCCACCCAAGGCCTTTGGGTTTGTAAGGCTTTCAGGCCACATCAAGGCCCTCAGGGCCACCTAATTTTCAGTTTCACAGACAGATTCTACAAGGAACCACTCCAGAAGAGGAAAAGAGCATGGCACATCCACCAGATCAGGGATAAATGGACATTGGAAGAATGAGAGGGTATGGAATTTTCCATCAGTACCGTGCCTTTCCACCCCTGCATATGGACATGCTAGATGAAAAATCATGCAAAGGTGGAGATCTAATCATGATGTATATGCTAGGGAGAAGCAGTTTCATGTAGTCATATTCTGTATGATTTCCTTAAGACCTACGGGTCATGTAATGTCTCCAAACCTATGGGCAATGTAATTTCTAAGCCTGTGGTCCTTGTAAGGGTTCCCCCTAATCCCTTGAAAGGGGGGGGGGTTATCAGAAATCAATAAAAAAAAGGCCTTCGGGCCATTCAGTCAAGTTAACAAAACTGTAACATGTCTTACGGGCAATAACTGCTATATTTGTTTACGCATGCTTTGATGAATAAGTTCTTGTACACTTTATTAGGTTATAGTTAAATCATTTTTATAATGATATTAATATAATATATTTCATTTATTATATTAGTTAAATTTATATAATCATTCATTAATGGTGGATATGGATATAAATAACATCGCATAGTGGAGATGGTAGGTTGTACGTACGCACGAGCGATGGTATCATTTCCTTAATAGTAAAAAGTATGGATGTGGATGGTATATTTTTTATTAAAAATAAATATAAAGTTATATATTGTAACTATTTTCATCATTATACCCATAAATGTAATGTGGTGGGAAAAATAGATTACACCACAATGTGGAGACGGTAAGTCATACGTACACACATGTGGTGATTTCATTTTTCATACGATTGATAGAAGGTAGAATGAGGTTACTCAAAACCATAATAAAATCTCAGTATATAGGTGATTTTGAATTTATTACTTTATAATGGATACAAAAAAGTAAGAGGTAGTAGAATAATAAATGATCTGGAGAGAGACTCAGTAAACGAGATTACCTCTTCTTCAGCGAGCTCCCTCTATATATTCTCTTAAAGGCACCAGAGTTGGTCTTTTGAGAAGACCATAACCTATATTATGTAAATAAGGAACATTAAAAGGGAAATGGGAATGGTATGTATGATCTTTAAGGCTCAATGTGATGTGAAGTGGTGAGGGAGAATATTTTATTTTGTAATTGATGTGAGGGGAACTTTTGGGATATCCAAAAACATAAATTTATAATAAATTCAAACCCCATACAAAAACCTCCAAAATGACTTATTTTAGAATATGAGTTGAGATAATGATATAATCTCATAAATAAATGTTTTTAGTCATGTTTGGATTTTATTTTAAACCTTATCTTTTCAATTAACTCTTAATTATTATATTTTTATTTTAATTGGGGTAACAAATTGGTCAATATTAAAATAGTGCAATTTTCACTTATTTGATGTCAATTAGAACATAAATGAACCATTTAGAATATTTTATACCATATAATAATAATTTTATATTTTCAAAAATTGTTTATTATTTTAAAATAATATAATAATACATTATTTTAAAGAATTACCAAGAGTGTTAATTTTGACACTATTGATTTCCCAGATTTTAAAAAATATAAATTTATGATGTTATCCTCAAGAGAAATATTTTATTATATTCTTAATGGGTAAAGGTAATCTATAAAATTAATTTGAAATATTAATTATCTCAAATTATATTTATTTTAATATTTTAATAACATTTATTTGTTATTTCCCTTAATAAAATATTTACAATATCATTTTTGTATAATTCTTTATACAATTATTTGTTGAAAAAAAATTAAAAATAAATTACATTGATATAGGTAGATCTAATTTATTTCATAATAATACTTTTATTTGAATATATATTCTTGAAAATGCATCCTAAATAATGTTAATCTTATTAAAATAGGAATGTGACTTGTTTAACATCATTTAAAATAAAATAATATATGGGTCATTATATCTTCCATAAGGGTCAAAATGGACAATAAATCAACCATGTGATGATTATGGTCGATATATACTTGTCTAATAATATTTTTTTATTTTTTTGTCTTTTAATGGTTATTGTCACTTTAATTAAAATTATATTATCGATTTTCATCAATTAAATAATTTTTTCATCACCATTGTATACGCATTTCATGTAATTATTTAATCTTTAAAAATTATAAATGAATTACCATTATGTAGATAATTTCATTATATTTCTATATACTATTTATTATTTATGTTTTAAGATGTTTATCGTTATATTTATATTATTATAAATATAATAAATAAGAGGGTGACATTTTGTCACTTCATGTTGCTTTCTTTAATTTTAATAATATTTATATCATATTTTTCAAATAGGTCAATTAAATGAGTCAATTCTGATATTTATGTCTTAAGGGTCAATTTTTACTCATACAATTGGATTTTGGCACGTGTTAGGGAAATTGTATTGTATTTATCATATTAATATGTTACCAAAATTACCTTACTTACCATTAATTTAGCTAAATAAAAATTGATGTTGTTACTATTCATAATATCGAAAAAATAATAGTAACCAATTAAAATAATTGACCCAATAATTCCAAATATGAAATCTAGTTTTCTAAATTTGAGACACAGAAGTTACGGTAATTAAATTAAAATTATTCCCTTTGAGGGAACCAGAAGATGAATTTTTAAAAAGTAAAAACCATCAAAATATTGACATGCATTTATATAAAATTTAAACGTGAAATTACTTTAAATGACCAAAATTTATTTAAATGATAAAAAAATTATCTAATTATACTTTTAAATAAATTAAAAGGATAATATAACACTATTAATAAATTATATGACGAACATTTTTTGAATTAAAATACAATATTATTCACTATTATTTAAAATATAAAAGTTATCTAAAAAAATACCAAAATTTATCCAAAATAACATTTTAAGTACCTATTCTAAAGAATAAGTTAATTTTTCGAAATTTAACTTAAAATTTTTTAAAAACTAGATTAAAAATGGATTCTCCATCAAAACGCAGCAAAACTGTATTTTTTGAAATATACTTCTTTTATCCAAAAAATTGATTTTATTCTTATATCAGGTACAGATAACTTATAAGGTGAATTTTAAAAATTAGATTGAATTTATTACATATATATTTCATAAATATAATCTATCATGAGTTATTTTATTATTTTATAAACATGATTAAACTCTATCTTTCTTGAAATAAATTCTATCAAAATAACTAAATATTCTGTGTAACACTAGCCAAGCATAGTGTTATTTATACTGCAAGGTAAGATGGTGTTTCATATATCACATGATTACCTTGGTGTATATTATAACACAATGTATAAAAGTAATTTAAAATAATATATCTCATTAAGATACCACAGTGTTACATTATACCCCCCTTAAAATGAATTTCTCCCTCAAAATCTATCGGGGTTATAAAATTATTCAGACATGAAAGTTTCTTTCATAGAATCCCACATCATAAAAATAAAATCTAAAAATTCCTTTTAAAAATAAATTGTTGTCAAATCATAGTTATCATAACTATGTATCTATATATAATAACATAGGTGAAGATTTTGGAAATGATGAAAAGCGTAAATAATCATAGAGATTGATAAAGATCACTGATCACAAAAAAAGATGGTGATCCAGTGAAAGTTAAAAATAAAAAAACAATAAACTAATGAAGCACAAAATAGGTCATTGATATTATAAAAATCGTGATAATAAGACAATATTTTAAATCATTATCCCTTTCTTAATGTTTAAGAATTTATAAGAGAATATATACTTACTTGTTTTTGGTACAATCTCATTGTTGGTTATGCATTGAACAATTTCTCCTTCAATTCTTATTCGATGAAATGAAGTATAATTTGTCATTATTGAAGTGTTTGCATATCAATTTATCCATAAATAGAATTACATGTCATTACCTCTATCTTTATCACAACCAGAAATGTTATAACAAGTTATCCAATATGCATAAGTCTACCTACAGTGAGAAAATACTTTAATCTAAAAAACTTCATCTGGATTTTAACTTATACTATTCATAAATTGATAACCATATAATCCTTTCAAAAATATAAAATATAAAACCATATAAAAATTTTCGCTAAATAGAAGTAAAATTTATACCCTATATATCTTATGTTATCTCTAGTTGGTCACATTCCAAACATGTGATCACCTTTATCATGTATTATCTTAAAACCTGAATTACCATAAATACTTATTGAAAACATATATGTTTACTTATTACAAAATGTACTATATATATTCCTTAAGCCCCAAAAGTTATATACTTTATCTATAATTTCATAACCCTCTTGACTACAAATCCCTAATTAGTTCCCAAGAAACTAGTATCATCAAATTCACTTATTCAAATCCAAAATATATTTATCTAAATATAAATATATTTATATAAGGGACATGTTAAGGGATATATTTACCTTAATAATCTATTCTCCAAGTATATCACCTTACTCTGAAATCACTTTTCTAGTTCCTTATGACTATTCAACATATCCCCTCCAACCATTAGTAAAAAATGTATTCCCAAAACAGTTATATATTTCATGATTCGTATAACATAATCTTTGAATTCTAAAACATACACACATCAATCATCCAACTTTATGTTTAAACAATTACTCATGATTCATCATCATAGTCTTTCCTAAAATATGTAACATTCATTAAGGTTTCTCAATCTTCATATAGTCATGCTTATTATGTTTAAGGTAAAAAACACTTGAAGAAAATCACATAAATTTCACATGTCATTTTCAATATCTTTATCCTCAGAAGTATAACCAATACTCTTACAACATTCATGACTCTATTTATGATATTTCCACTTAGGAAATCAGTTTTCATAATTCCCTTACTTTACACATATAAAACATTCAAGGTTAAATATGTTATATCTTGTTAGGGCTATTGACTATGACGAGAAAACAAAGTGTGAGAAATAAATATCAGATATTAAAAGCACATAAGTAAGGTAAATTACTTATAATATCTCAATCTATGATAACATAGGTTTAATCCGAGGTTATTTATGATTATCGAAAAAACTCTAGGACCATATCCTATACATTGACATATCCTTAGGAAATCCCAAGACATATACATAGAAATGTATCTAGGGATCTAATTTAATTTTTTATCCTAGTTTCCAATGTTTGACTAAACTTTCACTTTGCTACCAACTGTAATGACACAAGTTTGACATATATGGACATTACATTAATTTTTATAAGTACATAATATATTCAATAAATAGACACCCAAAGATCATATTAGTTTACTTCATTT
The DNA here is from genome assembly GCA_963277665.1 of Viscum album. Classification (NCBI taxonomy): domain Eukaryota; kingdom Viridiplantae; phylum Streptophyta; class Magnoliopsida; order Santalales; family Viscaceae; genus Viscum; species Viscum album. Next base: position 1,232,306,483 of record OY728137.1, on the reverse strand, counting down.
GGAAACACATAACACATTCTTTTAATTTGGTGAAAGATCTTAAACATCTCCCATTAAAATCTTCCCCTTTTAGTTTTCCTACCTAAAACATTTTGTATATCCTGGGGAAAAGAAAACATATGAAATGGGTGAGCTTAAATGTTCAGTAAGGGTAGACATATAAAATATAAAACAAAATATAAACATATGTATTTATAAACCTGAAAATAGATTTTGAAAATAATACCATGTATAACAAATATCAAAATCATGAGTTGTAAAATAAATCATGGCAGTTCGTAAGGAATAATTAATAAAGGGACATGAACAACTATTAAATAATTTTGGCATAAAACACAGAATTTTTAAAAACAAATAATCAAATAAAATAATTTCCATATTATCCATGACTCATTTCCAATATCATCATAGAGGAAAAAGTCCTTTACTAAACTGAGTTCAGTCCTTGTTACAACCTTATATTACTGAAACTGGTTTACTTACCATTACAACCATGCATTACTATACTAGATTTACATGCAATTCTAGTCCTTTCTATCTCATGAGATATAAAATTTTTACCCAGTGCATTGGAGGTTCATATAGGTCTCACACATCTCATAATTAAATTAGTCTTAACTTTTCAACAAAAACATAAATCATTTATCATTTCCTAATCCAAGGAATAAAATGGGTTTCTTAAACATCATTACCACCTATAAAAATTATGTGTTAAACAAATATATATCAAAAATATAATTCCCTCATAAACATAACAAAATCATAGGAATAATATGGATATTATACTTGAAAAATAACCCTATTAAAGAATGTAATCCTAGATGTAAAATAGATTTTATAGAACACTTGAAACCAATTCTTGTGGAAAATATTCCTTCTTCTTCAAAAAAATAATATTTTCAAAAAAACCCCAAAAATTTTAAATGAAAAGAATTTATTTTAAAATAACCTTAAAATATTGTAAGGTAATTATCATGGAAATAAGTTTTTATGAAGGTTTAAAAATCGATTCATGCCGTATAAGTTTAAAAAACATTCTTCTTGTAATTTTTTTGGAAAATCCAAAAAGTTCCTCATTTGGAAAATGAAGAAAATATTTATTCCAAACTGTGTAGTAAAAATTTAAAAAATGGGTAAAAATGACTTTAAACATTCATAAAATAATATTAAAACATTTTATGAAAACATTTTTAATAAAACATGGACATGTATGACAAATATATCCCAGTAAATACTAATGTATAAACAATCTAGGATAATAATGAGATTGAAAGTTTCTCTCTTACCAATTTATAATTAGTAGAATCATATGCCTCATAGAATATCGAAAATTATATGCAGATGTAAATATTATATCCTTCCTAACAAGTATTATGAATCTTTCCTAGTAAACATAAACACCACACAAAAGAAATAGGTGGTGTGTAAGGAAAATGTCCCACAGAAATAAAAGAGAGACAAAATAATTTCATACCTTAGGTATGATATCCTTTCTATGTATCCAAACCTCTTGTATAATGATTTAAATAATCTAATTTAATTATTCCTGAATCATATTCATTTTTATGATATCATAAGTGATCATATTATTACCCATTTATTAATAACATTATTACTAATCTTTCGGGTATTAACTACTTTATTTTATTAGACATGATTTGGTGAATAATTTATTGTTCCTATTCTTAGTTTATATTTATATCATTTCCATAATGATATTAATATAATATATTTCAAAAAAAAATTATACATTTAAATAATCATTCATTAATGGTGTACATGGATATGAATCACATCGCATAGTGGGGACAGCAGGTCGTATGTATGCACGAGCGATGGTATCATTTCCTTAACAGTAAAAAGTATGGAAGTGGATGATATATTTTTTGATACATAATAAATATCATAATAATATATATCTATTATTTTCATCATAATACCCATCCAAGTAAAGTGTTGGTGAAAAATATATTTCACCACGGCATGGAGACGGTAAGTTGTACATACGCACGCATGGTGATTTCATTTTTTTCATAGGATGGATTAAAGGTGGAATAAGGTTATTACAAACCATAAAAAAGTATCAGTATATAGGTGATACTTGATTTATTAATTTATAATAGAAACAACAATGAAATTATAAGTTTAAGAAGAAATGATCTTGAGAGAGTCGGCAAAGGATACTAGCTCTTCTTCGACGAGCTCCCTCTAGATGTCATCTTAAAAGAACTAGAGTTGGTATATTTAGAATACTATAACCTCTAGAATATAAATAAATAATTTTTTAATGGAAATGGTTAGGTTATGGATGATATTTAAGGCTAAATATGATTGGAATATTTGAGGAAGGAGGTTCCCTATTAAAATTTAGGCGAAGGGCACTTTTGGGATCTCCAAAAATATTAATTTATAATAAATTCAAACCCCATCCAAAAAAACTTCAAAACATATTAGTTTAGAATATGATATTAGATAATGTTTTGATATAATCATAAATTAATTTTTAGACATGTTTTTATTTCATTTTAAATATTATCATTTCAATTAACCACTAGTTCTTCTATTTTAATTTTAACTAAGGAAACATATTTTTCAACATTAAAATAGTGTAATTTTTATATATTTTATGTCAATTAGACCATAAATAAAAAAGTTCTAAAATATTAGTTCATATGATAATTATTTTATATTTTTAAATATTTATTATTATTTTTAAATAATTTAATAAAACACTATTTTTAAAAAATATCTATAGTATCAATTTTGAGACTTTAAATTTATTGGATTTTTAAAAATATAAATATTTTTTGTTATCCTTGAACCAAATATTTTATTATATCCTTAAGGGTTAAATGTTATCTATAAAATTAATTTGATATATTAACTAACTAAAATTATATTTATTTTAATATTTTTAATAACATTTATTTAATATTTCCCTTAATAAATTAATTATGACATCAATTTTTTAAATTATTTAATACCTTTATTTGAGGAATGAAAATTAGAAATAAAATACTATGATGAAGATAATTCTACTAAGAATAATAATTGTAGTCTAATATATCTTCTGAAAAATTCATCATTAAAAATGTTATAATTATTAAAACATGAATGTGACAAGTTTAACATCACTTTAAATAAAATAATATAAGCATCATAATCTCTTCTATAAGACACTAAATGGTCAATAACTCAGACCTTGGATGATTATGGTCGGGATATACTTGAAAAATAATATGTGTTCATGTTTTTTGGTATTTTAATTTTTATTATCACTTTAATTAAAATTATATTATTATTTTTTCATAAATTAAATGATCCTAGCATCATCATTATATAAGCCTTTAAGGTAATTATTTAATCTATAAAAATTAAAAATAAAGTACCATGATGCTGAAAATTGCATTATATTTTTTAGATGATTTATTGTCAATGTTTTTCATGTATATCATTATATTAAAATTATTATACTTATAAGAAATAAGAGGGCGACATTTGGTCACTTCCATGTAAAATTCTTTAATTTTAATCATATTTATATAATTTTCATGAAAAAAACATCATTAAATGATCCAATTACAAAACTTATGTATTAAATGTCAATGGTTACTCATCCAATAGTATTTTTTCAGGAGTTAGAATAATTGTATTGTGCTTATCATATTAATATGTTACCAAAATTACCCAATTTACCTTCAACTGTGTTAAATAAAAATTTTCGTAGTGACTATTAATAATATCCAAAAAAAATAAAAGTAATATATTAACATAATTTTGGCTCAATGGTTTCAAATATGGATTCAATTTTTTACAACATGAGATATAGATTTTGCAATAATTAAATTAAAATTAATATCATTGAGGGAACAAGAAGACGAGTTCTTAAAAAGTAAAATCCATCAAAATATTGACATGTGTTTATATCAAATTTCATTGTGAAATTAATTACAATAAACAAAATTGTATTAAATGATAAAAATTTAATCTAATTTTAATTTAAAACCATTTAAAAGTATAATATAACAATATAAACAAATTATATGAAATAACATTTTTGAATAAAAATGAAGTAATTTTCACTATTCATTAAAATATAAAAGTTATGAAGAAATAAATACCAAAAAAATATCCAAACTGAACATTGAATTCCCTTTTCCAAATAATATGTTTATTTTTCATAATTTAACTTATAAAAGTGTCAAAATTATATTCAAAATGGGTTCTCAATCAAAAGGCTTCAAAAAATTCTTTTTTTAAAAAATACGTCTTTTATCTGGAAAATTGAATTTGTTCATATATCTTGTCTAAAAAACATATAATTTTAATTTTAAAAATTATATTGATAATATAAAATGTATATCTAATTAATAAAATATATCATGGTTAATTTTATTATTTTATACAGTCGATTAAACACGGTCATGCGTGAAATGAATTCTTTCAAAATAACTCGAAATTCTATGTAACACAATCCAATCATAGTGTTGCATATAACACAAGCTAGGACTGTATTGCATATAACACAATATTATCTTGGTGAAAATTATAAAATAATATATAAAATAAATTTAAAACAATCTATCCATAAAAAATCAGGGTGTTACAACAGACGTGCGATTCCAGATCTGGTGTTCGAGAATTTTACAAAGAACCCGACATGTATTATAGAGATACACATCATGTGGGACACTCTCAGTAGAGGATTGGAATTTAGGATAAATATAAGTATCACACATCATGTGACCATGTCACATGGTATGTCACCCCACCCCGATTAATTGGAATGTACCTTAAAGGGTACGTAGACACATCCAGGGAGTACATGGGAATGGGCACGTCATGCACTCCTACACAGAAACAACCATGTCGGACATACACAGGCTAAGCCATGTACTATAACATGGGACAAAGTATATATAAATCTTCACACCATGTACTATTACACGTACACAGACACAGATAGGGTATGTTTACATAGGCAGGACCCGAGGTCAAAGGGATATGGCGTGTACCTCTACTGCATGTTGTGTACTCCCTCAAAAGTTGGTTTAGAGATCTTTTCCAATGTATAATAGGAAATTTTGTTTATGTTTAATTATTTATATACTTTTCCTAAGGTTTAGTATGGAATCATCTCATATACATAGGATTACAATCCCTACAGTTGGACTTCTTGGATAGAGTTGTTAGAATCATTCTGTGAGGCCCAGAATGAGATCCCCTATAATATTCTTTCCCTAGATATAGTTATATGTTTTTTCAGGACTAACACTACACAATGATGATTTTATACTTACTTTGTTATTATAGATTGAGTTGTTGGTATACAACATGGCCATGTGTGTGATCCTCATCTATGTGTCATATATCTTCATAATTCTAGTGTATACCTTTAATGGTGATACCTCACTAGAACTACCTCTCATACGAACATAATAAATTCCACATGAATCATGGATTGTGTTCTCCTGAACGAGTGACATATAGAGCCTTCATGCTGGTGTTCTAAGTGGGTTTTAGGATTGTGAATTTACCTTGATAATATGTGTCTTTTTTTGTATATCTGGATATTATATTTATATTAATTCTTAAAAAAACCTATATATATATAAAAATTATTCTTTTGTTATATGTTTCATGGTTTTGGGGTTTCCTACTAGGTAATATTATTCTCACACATGAACTATTTGTACCCACACATTTATTGTCTTGTGCATATTATCGAACCTTGCACATAGTCCTATAAGGACCAAGACTTGGTGGTTATTAGTGAGACCAAACATAATAAGGTGTATTCTCATGGTACCTTGACAATAAACACCAGTTTACATTGATGTTTAACTTATTTTCATACTCTTATGGTGGGATTTTATTTGACCCTTTTTACTTTCCATTAATTCTATCACACTCTGGTTATGGGGTTATATGTATGCATGCATGATTTCATTTAGTTGTATTAAATTTCAGAATTTTATGGACTTGTAGATATGTGAGTGTATATGTATACATAGGAAAAGGTCTCACATGTTAGTGATATTCCTACTCGACACTAGTATCCAGCCCCTAACCTATTGGAGGTTGTCCTGTACAGTCAGAAAACGGACCCCTTTAGGACTGGTTAAGACAAAGTGGAATCAAAGGGGGATGGTTATATCTAAACACTGGAGTCTTTGAGATTGGTTTGGGGGAACAATGTTAAGTGTTTTGAGATTATCTTTTAGGATAGATACTGCAGTGTTAGTGCAACAACCAACGTATACATACACCAAGAATCTAATCAAACGATTTTAGACTCGATAAATGAGAATATTTTTGTAGGGAAAGTAGTGGTAAAATCATTATGTTGGAATGATTTTTGTCTTCCAAGTCCTTCTTGAGTCAGATCTCAAGATATAATCATTGACTATGGTATATATTTCATATTATAAGATTCCTTTATCTAGTATTATAGATTGGATTCAGTATTAGGATCATGAAGATGATCCCATCATTGATGAGGAATCGATTCAAGGACCAGTTCTAGTTGTGGTACCTACAGGTGGTGCCCCGGATATACCACCACCTATAGAACAATAAGTGGTACATTTTGTTCCATTAGATGATGTTCATAATAAGGGCACACTTCATGAGTCCCCAAGATAGTGTCCCCTCATGTTTCAAAGAAATCCCAACCCATTTATGGATGAGGACTAGCTTAGGGAGGTGATGTGTGTTTTCCTTCTTATTAGGACATCAGTATATCATATAGTGATCCTAGAGGTGATCCTTCTGCATGGATCAACAAGAAGATGGTGTGGTTTAGTGATCCATTCAAATGAATAGGATTCTCTAGTATGATCATTGTTTGAGTTCCTTTTCATAGAGGATTTATTTATAGCTTTAGTAAGGGTTGTATGTATCCAAGATATTTTTCCACTCCAACATGCCAGTACAATAGTTGCTTAGTATTCATTGAGGTTAACTAGCTATTCTAAGTATTTTATGGATATGGTTCAATATTGTTTTTGAATATTGACATTTTAATGAGGACTAGTTAAAGACATTTGGGTCTGGGTTATACCTCTATGAATTCTTACCTATTCTGGGGTGATAGAGAGAGATTTGGTGGTTAGAGTTTCCTCGCTAATAAGAAGTAGAAAGTGGTTGTTGGTAGTGTAAATTGAAGAAGATACATCATTATATGGAATCCAACATAAGTCTCAACGACCATGAAGTGAAAGATGTTTCTATAGGTGGTCTCAAGATAGAGTTTTTTTGGTTTATGGATCGTAGTACAGATCCAGTCATCCTAGTGAGAGGTAGTGTTTCTCATGTTATGGTAGGGAACATCATGCACAAGATTTACCAACCCATTATACGGCTGATAGGGAAACTATGGATAGAACAATGAATGAGAGGTAGTGGTATGAGAAGATAGGTCTGTAGAGAAGATGACGTGGTAGAGGATTTGGAGGAAAATCTATAGCTTGTATAACATGGACATGTTACTAACACCGCCACCATGTGCTTCACACCATGCTCAAAGAACTAGAGGATAGGGGTGGGGCCAGTTGTAGGAGGTCTCAGCTTATGACCTAGTGTCTCGGAGAATGATACAATGTACAATATATTTCTTTAATACCTTAGATATATTACTACCAGAATCATGTTTCAGTCATTATTTTTTTCCACAAATTTCATTCGAGACATAGAGATTCTGGTTGATCCCTTAGCTTGACCCTTGCACTAGGAGACTTCTAATAGAGATGAATCTATGATCACAAACTTATACTGACAATGTGAATTGATTCCTTGAGGTGAGAGTTTCTATTGGGGTATCTTTTTTTAGTGATGAGGCCTTAAGACGTCATCATATGTATGGAATGATTATCTATAGTTCATACCCGGATAGACTATTTCAGATAGAGGATGAGGTGTGTCCACAATATGTGACTATATTTTAATTTTTGGGTGAAAAATAAATCCATTTAGTATAGGATGGATTCATACATAAGATGGTGTAATATATTACTCATCAGTTAGATAGCTTGACCCTTAGTTCAGTGGATGTTATGATTTTCTAGTTTCCTACAGTGGTGGAGGAGTATGAATATGTCTATCCAGAGGATGTTTCTGGCTTAACCCCCCCCCCCCCCCCCACCCCACCCCAAATGTAGACTTAAATATTGATCTAAACCCCGGGATGACCCCAATATATTCTCCATCATATCTGATGTCTCCTGTAGAGATTTGAGATTTGAGAGTATATTTGGAGGGCCTGTAGAGAAATAGATTTTCTAAATCTAGTGTTTCACCGTAGAAAATTTTAGTTTTGTTTTCCATGAAGGTGGATGAGATCTTGAGGATATGTTTGGAGTACTGGTGAATGAATATGGTGAGTACAAATAAAAATTATCCAAAACCAAAAAATTATGAACACTTTGATTAATTAATAGGGGAACGATGGTTTTCAAAGGATGGCTGCAGATCAGGCTATCACAAGTTGTGAGTACGAGATGAGAATATACCAAAGATCACATTCAGGTGTTAATATGGACACTCTGAGTACTTGGTTATTCTTGTTATAGTGAAGAACACCCTAGTTGTGTTCATGGGACTCATGAAAAAGATATTTTATCCTTTATTAGGAAAATTTGTAGTGTTCCTCAATAATGATATCCTAGTGCACACTAGAATCTGCACGTCGTGAACTATTTCATGGACACAGATACAGACACTGGTCATTTACATGGGTTTTACCTGGGTTCAATGGTACATGGAATGTACCCCTACTACACACCTTTTACTCCCTCAAAGTTGTCTTGGAACCCTTTTTTTCTATATCATGGACACGATTCGTTAGGTTGTGTTACCCATATCCTTTTATTGAGGGTAAGTGTTGAATCACATACCACATATAGGACAACGATCCCATAAAGTGTAATTCTTATATAGAGTTTTTGGAATCCTTCTGTGAGGCTCGGTGTGAGATCCTCAATCATCTTGTTTACCCAGGTGTAGTTAATGGTATCGTCATGACCAACACTACATGGGAATTAATCCTCTATGTAGTGGGTTATTCTATATTCAGTTATTGGTATACCCTATGGCCTTGGGTGTGACACTCATATCTGTATATTATCACTTAAAACACCCAACATATACTTCTAATGGTTAGAACCAAGGAGAACTACATCTTGGATAGATTTCATCAGTTCTATCTAACTCATGGTGTGTCTTCTCCCATATGAGTGTTATGAAAAACCTCCAATATAAAATCCTAACTAGTTTTACGGCTGTGAATTTACCATGAGAAAGTGTGTCTTTGATGAGTATATCATAATATTCTTTTTATATGTATTATAGACATATAATTTTATAGATCTTAATTATATTTTTTTTATATGCTTCATGGTTTTGAGGTGTCCAACTGTGTATTGTTATAATCACCCTTGCATGTGATTTTTCCACACATGGCATGTATTGTGAAGATGATCAACCCACGAAAAAAGTATTAGAGGCACCAAGACTAGGGAGTTCTTAGTGAAACCAAAAATACTGAGTTTTGTTCCTATGGTACCTTGATAGAAGTCCCCAATTTACCTTTAGGTTGGACTAGTTTTCATACTCTTTGTGTTTGGAATTTATTTGTCCCTTTCTACATTCAATTACATATATCATAATCTGGTTGTGGGATTATATGTTGGCATTCATGGTTTCATTTACTTTTTTAATATTTCATCATTTTATGGTCTTGGAGATGTGTTCTTATGTATGGGTACTAAAGTTATTTCCTTCCATATTTGTGATATACCTACTGAACATAAGTCATTGGCATTGGCCTGTAAGAGGCATTCTTGTGGAATCACGACATGGGATCTTTTGGGATCGGTCATGACATGGAGACTCATAGGACATTGAGTAACCGTATTATAGTATACATTATTGGTAATATTGAGCACAGAATTTTATAAGAATGAGACCTGCTAGTTGAAAATCCACATTAATACGTGTCATTGGATGTTCCTATATACGGACAGGTGTATTGATCCTTAGACTCTAAGATTATTATTAATGAGTGTTATAAGTCATATACTTTGATGTATTGATGAAAACCATGATGAAATATGTTCATGGTGAGGTAGGATACATTAGGATCACCATGAGAAATATTTATTTAATGAATAATACAAGAAAGGATTTTTACCTGATATTCTTTAATGTAAATTAATATCTCAGGTCATTTAATGTAAATTATATAGCCTAAATAAATCCATGGATATGGTGTTCAATAATAATGTTTGGTTTTTTAAATGTCAAAGAAAGAGACATCAGGCACATAGGTTGTTGGAACTAGCATGCAACCTTCTTGATTATAGATATCATGATAATGAGATTATATTAAAAAATAAGAGTTTGTATGAGGTATCATGTTACTATGAAATTAAATTTTTTCTATATGGGTGTCTCAGTGTGTTTCTATACACTAACATTGGACTTTAGGCTGATTTTCATAATGTCTCTAAGAAAGCGGACTAAAGGGTCAGACACTATTTATTTCAATAATATTAGTTAAATAATATATTATTATTTATTATTTAAAAAGATTAATAATTATCATTCCCATAGGTGGATCAATAATTATTCATGATTTCTTGATCTCATATATTTCATCACCAATTATTCAGTTGAATATTACGTGAGTGAAATATTTAATAAATATTTATTATCTATTTAGTATATATAAAATTTATTTACTTATTGGTGAATAATTCATAGATATTTTTTAAAAATTAATTCTCATTTTTCAAGGCTCAATAAATATTGTGGAGGAATTTCTGACCAAGTTTAATGATATAGTAAAAAATAATATATATTGATTATTATTTGAATAAATAATATTTAATTAATATTAATTAGTTTAGAACATTTCGAGAAATATTAATATAAAAATTATTATGGACATGGGGTTCTATGGGAATTAAAAAAAATAAAGGGAATTGTTGTAATTGTTTATTCTACCCTTATATTATTTTCTTGTAAGATATAATTCATTTTATGTTGTGCACAATGATATTCAGAGAGAATCCACTCAAGACCTAGAGAGATCCCTCCTCTAGAAAACTCTCATGAATGGATTGGAATCTTCCTCCACTATCTAATATTTAGTTTGGATAGATCATGGAGAATTCGTTGGAAGAGATTCCTATGATGATCAAAGGAGAACAACACAACTGGTAGGATCTACCATGCTAGCACCTGAAGATTCCTATGATTAAGTTCAGATATTCATAGAACCCATGTAGATCACTGCTATAGGGAAACTATTCTTGAATTGTACTACGAAATGATAATACAATGTAGATCCATTTTCAGATCCGTCACTGATGAAATAATTACTCATAAGGTAATTCTTAATTTCTTAAATTATTTATAAATAATATTTGATGATCATATGCTTTAGTTCTGGAATCTATCCATTATCTATATTCTTTTATTCAATTCCATTGATCATGAATTTTATCATCATTTAAATCTTGGATTAATCATTGATCATGATAGAAAGAAAAGTTGGTAAGGATCCATCATATGTTTCCACTACTCCTAGATCCTTAAAATCATATCTGAGGGGTTACATAATTATTTAAAATTATTTAAAGATCATTGATTTATTTATGTATTATTTATTGGTTTTAAATTTCATATTAATCTTTATTTTGTACATATTTTAAGATATACTTTCTTTCTCTTCATTTATTGAAAATATAATTAATTGGGTTTATTTTATGAATTAAATAAATTTGAATATCTCATTTAGTAGTGTCGAGTAGTCTAGATGGATATCACAATAGTACACATCGTGTAACCTGGAAGTACATTCCATGTACTAATGTTTAATTTGCTAATAATTAATTCATAATTAATTAAATTTGGGTGAATTTATTACATATTTTGATTTTAATTATACACTATGTTTTGACCGGGCCATCCTACTATACGGTCATATGGAGTACATGTTGTGTAACTTTAGTGCATGACATGTAGTCCCTTAGTCAGGGATGGTCTGTGTATTCTCATACACATCCTATATGACTGGGAGGTCATATATCTCGAAGGCCATACACTTTGTATCCACCGTACATGTTGTTTACTTCAACATTTTCAATGGAACAATCACACAATATGTCCCTAGGTGTGTGTCATGGATAGATTGTGAGAAAAATACATGATGTGTAGCTTCAATGTACACGTTGTGTAATTTTACCAAATTTTTCAGAATTGAAAATTAATCTAATATATTTTGTCAAATTTATATATATGTGTTCCATGTGGTGATAATTTTTATAGTACATTTTATGTGATGGGTTATATATATATATCTGTCTAATTAATTTATGTATAGTGTTCAGATCTACATATCATGTATAAGTCATGTTACAGTTATTACTCTACATTCATTGAAGAATTAAACACTAGAAAAATACCATGTGGTTATTTAGTTTATGTAGATGCTATGGAATTATGTCATAAGTCATGTATACCACATGTCGCATGACTAAATAGTATATGAGTGTAGCACATATTGTGTATTTTGGACAGTTACTTATAGTGTCTCCTCTAGTTTTCATTTTGTATAAATTGAATTTTAAATAAATTTATTTAATTTGTTTAAAAATATGATGGATGAGAATGTTAAGAGAATTTAGATAAGAATTAAGATAAAATAATTGATTAATTAAAGAAGATAATTAATTGATTCGAGCATTTTATCTTAAAAATGATTATCATTGAAGAAAATTTTTAATGAATGCATAATATGTTTCATTCATATAGATGATCATAAGCCTAGACCAGACCTTTGTATATGATTGTATTAATTTAATTTATTGTTAAATTAAATGGTTTTCTTATGTGTCATCTCTCCTATCATTATGTAAGGGTATGCATTCCCATGGTTAATTTTATGTAAACATTTTAACTAATCCGTTGGTTCCCCTCACATGCGTGTGAGTAAAATCATATGTAATATATGGAGTGACCAAGCTATTAGAGGTAGTTCATGTTTGCAATTGAGGTAAAACTAATCCAAGTTTGATACATAAGTAAATGGGTGGAAATCTGCAATGTGAACCATAAATGGTTCAATGTGGTTTACCCTTGGCCAATGGTTAGTTTATCATTAGATAGAAAAACTAACCATTAGTAAGATTTCATGAGCATACCACTTTATTATTTTGTTTCTATCAAGTTGTATGATTATTTCCTTATGGATTTTTTGAGATGATCACATGAATTAATGAATTTATAATAATGAAAGATACAACTAAAATAAATTGAGTTATCCATAAATATAATCAAATACCTGGATAATCACTTTTTTAAATCCATATAATATTAACAAGAATATAATAAAAATAATAACTGGAAATTTAAGCATAAAATAAAAATTATGCAATTAAATATATTAATTTTCTATTGCCTTCCACTAGTTTAGTTAAAATCAAACAACATTTTAAAGTTATTTACTAGACAAATTTGAGGTGTTTTCAATTATTTTGGAATTTTATGTTTAATTTTTGGGTTGAATTAACATAGTTGACATGAAGGGTTGACAACCGAAGCATGTCATGCTGTAACTGAGAGGAAAATGTTGAGGAAATCGAATTTAAGGATTTCAGGATTGGGTAGTCAACTCTATATACCAAGGAACTATAATTAAATGTAATTATAATTTTGGATTCCTATATAAAACCCTTTAAATCACTTATATGTCTAAAGTCAGGGTGACGAGTGATCACATAGTGATTCACTATTCTTTTCCACCATTAATACCACTGTGTTAAACTAATTTTGAATCATAAATTATTAATTTGATAAAAAATTATCATTTCATGTTTGATTCATTTATTTTATTTTAATCACTGTTAAAAAGGGTAATTTCACTTGTTTTTATTATTTTATTGTAGGTGGAGGTGATTTGGGGTCCCAAATAAAGTTGAATAAAAATGGGCCACATTCTGAAAGAATCCAAGAACACCAGTGGACTCAACCACACAATCCTATTAATTAATGCATCCAATATGAAAAATATTTTATTGGATGATCCAAAATTAAATTATATGAAACTCTTATGAATATAATCAATCCTAATTCATCCATTATGAGGAAAATCTGAGCCAATATATCAATGAAAAGGAATCCGGTCAAAGTCATAAGTGTTGTTCTATATTTCGAACATATCTTGAGATTTCAATGTAAAAATGTTTCCAACATTAATGTGGATATATCAATGATTCGGGAAAACATGTTTATAGTTTTATCTGATTCTAGATACGGTTGTCTACCCACCTAAAACCATGGTCAAAGTGTTTTACGAAATCTTGGTGCCTAAAACCACCTTCCCATTTTCATATAAAATGAATCCTTGAGAACCCCTTTTGTACGTTCAACCAGAAGGAAAGTTGATACCATTTTTGATACACAAATGATCCCTCTACTCATTCTTATCAGTTCTTGAGTATATGATAAGTTCTACTTCAACTTCTATGGCTTCCTCTCTTTAAATGGAGTTCTAAACTCCTTGGGATCACATGAGGGGAACGTGATGTAAATCCCGAGCATTATGTTTTTAATGTTTGAATGAACTTTTTAATTCATGGTTTTTATGTTGTTTTTTATCATCCTGTATTCTTATTTAATTTATTTTTTAATGTTATTTCATTCCCAACTCATACGATCATGTATGGGGGTACCCTTTCATGTGATGTTTCACACACCATTCACTATTTATTCTCTATATTTTAATTTTTGTGTTTGTGTGGTTAATATTGGACAATTTAACTCTCATAAACACTATCAAGAAAATTTAAATTTATTTAAATTTATCAAAAATAAATAACATATAATCCCAGACAACACATCGAGTTCTTCATGTGTTCCTTGTTGAGTTTCAGTAATAAAGTCGAACACAAATCACCCAATCATCATCTATATCCATTGATTCATTATATGTTTCCAAATAAACCCTAGTAGGTATACTAGTACAAAATCATTAACATTATGGTTATAGTTGGTAAAAAAATGATTAAAATATTGATACCCTTTCTCTTGAAGTGATTAAGGATGGGCATCATGAGAATTCCCCAGGTTGATCACACTTTATCAAATCTTTTAATTTATGATTTGTTATATATCTTTATTTTATTTTATTTCATCTAAAAAATAATACAATATGATTATATGTTTTATTAATCAAAACATTTTTTATAAAATAATTATCTATGGATTCGTTGAGAGATGACCTAAGGTTCCATATATACTGTGGAAATTCTAGTAAAAAAAGTAAACATTTAATTTGATGTGTCGGCCAACATGATCATGTTTGGGAAACATTTTAGGGGATGAAAGATCATTTTTGTTTATTTATTTCCATTTATTTATTTATTTTTCCTTTAATTTTTTATTTATTTCAATATCATCATTCCATGTTGGTTTTCTTATTTTGATTTTTGGTTTTGTTTGTTTGTGTGTGTTTCTTTATTTCTCTCTCTCTCTCTATCTTTATTATTCTCTCCATTTATATCTATTTATATAGTATCAAATTTTATTTTTTTCACCTTTAATTCATCTTAATCAATTTTATTTTATCCATCATCCATCATAAAAATAAAAAAAATAAAAAAAATCAAAAACCACAACTTATTTTCAAGACTCGGTCAGAAAAAGAAAAACTAACTAAATTTGACCCAGAAATTGAAAAGACCCTTGAATAAAAAATTTGGTCAGTCAAGTAACACTAATGTACTAATCTTGGAACCTCAAGTGGTAACAAACCAATCAAAAACTAAATCAAATCAAATCCAAAAAATCATGGTTGTAAATAATCAAACTTTAAAAGAACTGACCATCCAAGATGTGGAGTACCAACCTACATACATCCAATATCTTGAAGAAGCTTCCAAATTTGATTTGAGGTCTGGCCTCATCCAAATCCTTCCTAAATTCCATGGTCTTCCTTCTGAGGACCTTCACAAACATCTCAAGGTGTTTCACATAGTGTGCTCCCCCATGAAACCCCAAAATGTATCTGAGGATCTCATTAAGTTTAGGGCCATCACTATCTCACTTGATGGTGTAGCCAAACATGGATGTACTATATAACTACTATAATTAGTGGATAGAATTAAATATAATGACACTTTATATATAAGTTATTACATTCCTCTAGAACAAGATCAATTAGAATGTAAATTTGTTGCATTACGCAATCACAAGGAGAGACCCTTCATGAATAGTGATAAAGATTCAGATGATATTATCCATGTTTCCATCACAAAATAAATATTGAAAAATTGATAATTAAATAATTCAATGAGATAATTATCCCCATGGAATAGGGTATGATTTATTTTGAATCTAGTGGTACCCTAGTTGATAAAACTTCTACACTACTCATGACTTAATAGAAAGCATAAATCAAAATGGACATTAATTTGGTACATGATAAATTACACCAACCCAAGGAGTTCATGAGATTTTTCATTCATCCATAGAGAAAATGGTATATAATAAACAAGATGATATTTATACCATTATACGGTAACTAGATCAAGCACAAGGTAATTCACACTCTCCTCTCATTCGAATTCATTGTGGTATTTTTTCTAATAACACTCATTTTTTCTGACAAGTGACCACAACTTTTAGAATCATTTGAGTCTTGTGCAACAATATTCCATGTGAGTCCTTTTTATTAATTTACCCCTTTAATGAAAGAACCATTCAGGCCAAATCTAACTCTGTAGTGTAAATCACATCCACAATACAAACATGGTGGGAACGCAAGCTACCCTAAAAAATTTGTTATGAATAAGTACAAGGTATACAACCTTCTTATACTTAAACAACTTGAAACAACCCCCCCCCCTCCAAAATCTCAACCAAGACTTGATAAAATGTTAATGAAAATTAAAACCCATAATCTCCAATTCCCACAGACCACACAATCATCTATTCATGACATAAAAAATCACGTAAGAAAATTAGAAAACACTAACTATGAGATAAAATGAAATGTTCAGGACAACTACAATCCCAAATAGTTTCTAATATGAAATAAAAAGGAAATTTTTGTGTAATTGCACTTCATAGTGGTAAGGATTTTTCTTCTTATACTGATTCAATACAACAGGTAATTACCCCCACTTGAAAACTCTCTTTCTCTACCCCCAAAATATTTTGATGAAGAAAAAAAGAACAAAAAGTGTAAACAAGTTAATATTGAGGATTCCCTTGAACAATCCATTCATCTTACTTTACCTCAAAAAATCTCTAAACCAAAGAAAGTGTTTTATAAAAATAATGATAAATAAATAATGGACCTATTCCAAAAAGTGAATGTTTATATCCCTTTATTGGATGCAGTTAAAGAACACTTTAATACACCAAATTTTATAAAGAACATTGCACCAATAGAAGACGAATAAAATTGAATGAGAGGTTAAATCTAGGAATGCATTTTTTTTCTTTTATACAATTATAAATTCCACCCAAATTCAAGGATACATTCACTTTTATGATTCCTTTCACCATTTGGGAGACCTTCTTTTCTGATGAAATTCTAGATTTGAGTGCATCGATTAATGTGATGCCTTACTCTGTGTACACTTAATTGTCAGTTATAAAGCATAAACCAACAGAAATCATCATGAAACCTGCCAACTGGAGCAGAAAACAGCCAGTTAGAGTGATCTAGGACAACCTTGTAAAAGTAAAAAATCCAATTTTCCACACAAACTTCTACATTCTGAAGATGTAAGATACCCAAACACAAGGATATTCCCCTTTCATACAAGGGGGTACATTCCTTAAAACAGTAAATGTGATCATCAACATTTGCTATGGTACATTTTCCATGGAGTTTGGTGGATAAAAATGTTAGTTATAATATCCTTGATGCTATAAAACACCTATTTAAAGATTAATCCACACTTATTATTTATTGAAGTTCTCTCTAACTACGCACACACACAATTCTCTCCTTGACCCATACTATGGTTGATTTTACTCATCTTCACCCTTGTATGATTTTAGTTTGGATTAATTTTTTGAGTTTTGTGTGGGTTAAAAAAAGATTAAATTTTGTGCTTTAATTGAACTGTGTTCATTCTAAAGTACCCATGACAATCAATGATTCTGAAAATATCATTTTCATTGATTTTATTTCCATATATAATAAACATGAGTATATAGATATTCTCATTGGCCTCACATCCCCTAAATCTTCTCCATCAATAAAAAACCACCAGTATTTTAATTAAAAAAACTCCCATTTTATTTTAAATATTCTTATCTTGAGGGTATTGACCAATTTCCCGTAATTATTTCCAATAACCTCTCACTACAAAAGGAATAAAAACTGCTTGACCTTTTGAGATATTGTAAAAAGGTGATAGAATGGACATTGTCCAATATTCCTAGAATTATCCCATCTATTTATGTGCATCATATCCATTTAGATTAAATTTCTAGGCCCATAAGGCAATATCAATGCTACTTAGAACCTACTCTCCATCAAGTGGTAAAATTAGAATTCATAAAATTATTTGTTTCATGCAATATTTAACTAGATTATGATAGTAAATGGGTTAGACAACTGAAAATTGTGCCTAAAAACATGAATAACTATTGTGTCAAATGAAAGAAATCAATTGGTTCAACTAGGTGTAAAAAATAGTTAGGGAGTCTGTATGGACTATCGTCGACTAAATAAATCCATGAAAAAGGACCACATTCCTCTACCTTACATTGACCAAATGTTTGAATGATTGGATGATAAGTCCCATTATTTTTTCCATTATGACTATTTAGGTTATTTCCAAAAATCCATATACCCCTAAGGATCCAGAAAAGGAAATATTTACCCATCCATTCCACAAATTTGAATATAGTTTTATTCCTTTTGATCTTTGTAATGATACTTTTACTTTTCAATGATGTATGTTGAGTATTTTTTCCAGTACCTTGAGAATCGTCTGGAAGTATTTATGGAGAATTTCACAGTTTATGTATCTTTCATTGATGACTGTTTAGCACAGCAAGGTTCTATAATCTATCGTTTCATTGAGAAAATCCTGAATTAAATTATAAGAAATTTCATTTTATTTTTTATTGGGGGGATAGTTCTTACAAATATTATTTCAAATGAGGTAATTGAAGTGGATGACTCAAAAATTGAATTAATTCCAACCCTTCAATATCCAAAATGTGTTTGTGAGGTGAGATATATCTTGGGTTGTGTAGGTTTTTTCACTAATTCATTAAAGAATTTATTAAGATCGCACATCCATTGTTTGGGTTATTAAAAAAGGCTATGAATTTGTGTTTGAAAAAAATTGTGAGAATGCATTAAATTCACTAAAAAGGAGTCTCAAATCACATCCCATCATACAACCACCAAGGTGGGATCTCTCCTTAAAACTTATGTGTTATGTCACTAACTTTGCAGTTGGGTCAGTTTTATCACAATGGGTTGAGAAGTATCCTCATGTCATTGTGTATGCCTCATGTACCCTTGACCCTATCCAAGTAAACTACACAACCACTGAAAAATAGATCCTTTATATTTTGTTTTCTATGGAAAAATTCCCTTCATATCTTATTAGGTCAAAATTCATTTTCATTTTTGACCATACTACCCTTCAATTTATCCTCAAGAATGTTGAAGAAAATCCCCACATCATACGATGGGTGCTCCTCCTCCATAAGTTTGACTGTCACGACCCGCCCTCAGGGCCCGTGCCGTGACTACCCCAAGCCCGCCTTCCATAGGCCAGGGGATGGTGACTAGCACCAAGGCATAAATCCCAACAAAAGGGAAGGCATTGCCTTTGAAAAGTAAACAAGCACCACAGAGTAAGAAAGCGGAAAAGTAAACACTAAGTAAAAACTGTAACAAGCTGTGCTGAAAGTAAAAAGGGGCCAGAAATACAAGCCCAACTGTAAAGTACAACTGAAAGGGAAAAACAGAAACTGAAATGAAAATCCGCAGCATCGAGCCGTCCTCTAGAATTTCCACCTAAAGGGTGGGTACAGATAGCCTCCATAGCTCCTCGGTCCAGCCATCCGTTCTGAGTATGTCCCGCCCAGTGGTCCACCTCCAGGTACCGTCTTGCTCTGCATGCCTTCACCACGATCAGCGTTGTCCATTTTCTGCAACCAACACAACGAAGTGCGAGAAAATCCCGTGCAGGGGTGAGTATAAGCTACTCAGTAGGGACCCCGAGACCCCCGAAGATCTCCCGAAATCCACAAAGGATAAACCACAAAGGAAAGATGCAATCACGAAGTAACAACTGACCCTACTTAGGTATATTCCCATACATATACCTAAGTCATCACTTCCCGATTGGCTCCAACATCTGAGCCCAAGCACAACCCAGTCCACACAGGAAAGCAAAACGTAAATCCACACAGGATAGCACAACGCAATCCACAAAGGAGAGTAAACAGTAAATCCACACAGGATAGCTCAACACAATCCACAAGCAGAGTAACACAGGATTCAACTCACACAGGTACTTCTTCGTATGATGTTAGAGATGATCAGATGTAACCACTGATTCATCTAAGTCGTCGGACCCACAAGGATCTGTAGGTACTAACCCTCGCAAAGACCCACACAGGATCGATCATGAAGTTGAACCCAAAGCTATTGGGAAACTCCTTCTCCATCAAATACAGTGGTTATGCCGCTACAACCAAGCGCTTCCCTCTTACCTTGGACTGCTATAGTTCTCCACCTATCGGGTACTGTGGGCCTGCTGCTACAACCAAGCGCTCCCCCGTGCCGCTACAACCAAGCGCTCCTCCGTCATGGGTCTGCCGCTACAACAAAGCGCTCCCCTGTTCCTCTACAACCAAGCACACCTCTGTAGTGGTCCTGCCGTTACAAACAAGCGCTCCCATGTGCTGCTACAACCAAGTGCACCTCTGTCGTTGGCCTTCCGCTACAACCAATCGCTCCCATGTGCCGCTACAACCAAGCGCACCTCTGTCGTGGGTGTGCCGCAACAACCAAGTGCTCCCCTGTGCCGCTACAGCCAAGCGCACCTCTGTCGTGGGCCTGCCGCTACAACCATGTGCTCCCATGTGCCGCTACAACCAAGTGAACCTCTTCCGGGTTATCCGTAACACACCGAGTTGTTCGATCAGCAGTCGTCAAGTCTCAACTGTCTCTAGGGTTTCCGCCCATGGCATGCTCGTTCCGGGAGGGTCCACTCCACGAGCTAAGAGGTCGATGCATCAACTGACATGTAGTCCAGAGTTGACGTATCCCAGGATGTACCGTAGTAGTCACTGTCGAAAACACGGAGGATTACCGTACGGTTTTCATCATCGTCACAGTCGAATCCACTGAGGATCTCTGTACAGTCATCGTCGTCACAGCAGCAGTAGCATCCAGCTCTAGGGTTCCCGCACATAGCAAGCTCGTTCGGGAGGGTCCGCTCCACGAGCCGAGAGGCTGATACATCAACTGACTCAAGGTCCAGAGTTGATGTATCCAAAAGTTCCGTATCGTCAACAGGAACTCAACGTCGTAGATGGCGCATCAATCGGACGCTTGGTCTGAGAGTTATTGGGTTTTTCGTCCCAGGGGTCCAGTTGGTTTTTAAGGCAAAACCAACCCAACCGTACTCCACCTGCGTCCAAACCTCAGGCGGAGTGATCCAAAAGATCCGTCTCACTTAGAGGAAACCACCAAAGTCGACGGCATGTCAATCGTACGTCCGAAGCTCAAGATATGAGCGTTTCCGCTCCGAGGGCCCGGTTGGTTTCGTGTACGAACCAACCCGGCCGAACCCAAAGTATTCAGAAACCTTGAGTGTAATATACCGAAACGACCGACTTGATCCAAGGATCGCGTTTCCATTGACGGCGCGTCGTTTGGAGGCCTGTAGGTCATGTTATGGGCAAAAGACCGAAAGGGTCCGAAAACGAGGGGTTTGTGCCCGGGTCGACCCGGCCCGACCACCCCCCTAGGTCGGCCCGAACTTGGTCGACCCGACCCGGGTCCGACCCGGCTGGACCCGGTCTAGCCTAGCCAAGGCGCGGCCCAGCTCGGCTCGGCCGAGCAGCGCAGGGGGCTCGCTGCCCCCGCGTGACAGCACCGCGGCCCCCGTGGGGGGCCGCCCTGGTCAACGGACGCGGCTTCGCCGCGTCCTACGTTTTCGCCGGACCCGCGCGGCCGCGGGTCCGCTGGCGCCACCGCGCCGGCAAGCCACGCCGCTGGAGGCTTCTGCGGGCCACCAGAGTTGCTCCGGTGGTCCGTTTTCCATCCCTTCTGCGCCGGTGCTCCTCCCGGGTTCCGTTCTTCACTGCGGAAACATCAAATCGCCCTTGCGTCACGTTTTGTCATCGCTCGCCAAATCCACACAACAACGAAAAACGACAAAGAGTTGTCGGGCCGTGTTCGTTTGCCTGCACCCTCCGTGTTAGATAATAACAGTCGGGAGAATTATTCAACACATGAATAAAGGCAAGGCACAATTTTAATAGAATTAAAATTGAACTTGATCCGGGTTCTTTGCTTTAAAAGAAACAATCACGGGAAAAGAAATTATTTCACAACAACCCCTACCTCGTCAAGTCGTCGCACGCGCGTTCTTCGCGGAATTGATCATCGCGTTAGGAGGTGATCATCGCGTCCCGGAAGAACGTCGCGTCGTCGCGGAAGGACGTCGCGTCGTCGCGGAATACGGTGCGCGTCGACGAACTCTGAGTTTCAAGAACATATAGATTTAATTAATAATAATTAAATCCATATTGTTGTTTTAAACCATAAAGAAATTGAAAGAACCGCAATCTCTCACCTCAACGGATGATCGAAGATTTTGTTGCGGATTAAGGAACGTCGCTGAAGAACGTCACGGGAGAGGAAACGTCGGCGTCGCGGCACACGGCATCGCATCGTCGATTTCCGCAGGTTCAGTGTTCTTCTTCGGAGACTGGCGTTCTTCGCATTCTTCGCGTTCTTCGCGTTCTTCGCGAAGGAGGATAAAGGCACAAAACTTGTCAAAACCTCTCAACGAGCATTTTTCCAGAAGTCGTGCGTTGGTCTTATTTTATTATTACGCCAACAAACGAAAAAGAGATAAGTAACGACCCATTAATTTGTAGAATTAATTCAATAAAATAAACCGCCCAATTAATTGGTGCGTTAAGAAAAATAGGAAAACGCGTCAGTTGACTTTAATAATGACGGGTTTTCGCGGGTGCGTTACTTAGCGGAAAAGAAACGGTGGGGGCTCGTGTAGGCCCCACCTCACAAATATCCTACCAAGAGGGTAGGATATTTTTGGATTGCACCCTATCCGAATCAACTCAGCTTAAACAGCTTGAAGTGGTCTTTAAGCAGCTTTAAGTGAAAAATAAAAATAAAATTGTCGCACAACTTTTATTTTATTTCTTAACTTAAAACCCAAAAATTAAAAACCACAACTGAGCAAACGCAAATCAGGAAGAGGCGTTTATAAGCAAATACCGGCACTGCGATTTCATTGGTTCCCTCGTAATTTTATTCCGAGCACTGGTTCAAAAGTTAGAAAAACCCACTCGTTCGTTCACTAAACGTACCCAAGCCAAACTTCGGAAACTGATTTCGGGCACACCGGGCCTCGGAATCAGGTGTCGTTAGAATCTGTGTTCTTGTAAAATTCCAAATAAAATTAAGAAAAAAATTTCCTTGAAATTTACAGGTCTTTACATTACTCCCACCACAAGGCTTTACGTCCCCGTAAAGGTTCACCACAAACTTAGGGATACAAAGGTGGTACTGAGCACGCATCTGAGCCTCCCACTCCCAAGTGCTCTCCTGGAGGTTCCCGAGCTGCCATCTGAAGCGCACTAGAGGAATCGATCATCCACGTAGGACCCACTCCTTTCGATTCTCGATCTCCACTGGGACCTCCGCAAAAGTCACCCCACCACCAAAGACCAGCTCTTCATGGTCAAATATTGGCGTTGGGTGGTGCACGTATCTCCTCTGCTGAGATACGTGGAAGACGTCGTGCACCCGGCGCAACTGTGGTGGTAGAGCCAGGCGATAAGCCACCTTGACAATCCTGCTTAGGACCTGGAAGGGTCCGATGAAGCGTGGAGACAACTCCCCGCTTCGGCCAAACCTCTGTAATCCACATCAAGGTGAGACCCACAAGAAGACGTGGTCGCCATCCTCAAACTCTAGTGACCTCCGCCTATTGTCAGTGAAAGACTTCTGTTGGCTCTGAGTTGTCCTCATCCACTCCTGGATGACCTGGACCTTCTCTGTCGTGGCCTGGACCATCTCCGGTCCCACAAGAGCTGTTAAGATTTCTCCTTTGCCGATAAGAGAAATCTGGTCTCATCCCCTGGATGAACCACTTCCTTTGCCTAATACAGTCAATCCCGACATGGATGGTACTAATCTATACCAAGGATGACGTCGTAAGGCCTCGACGCTACTACCAAGAGATCCAACCATTACTCTCGCCTCCAAGGGTTAGGTCACACTGTCGGCATCAGTGTGTGGTGACTGGGTCTCCTCCAGTAGATTTCTCACAAGTGAGGGTCAAGTCAACAGTCTAACCGGAACCTCTTAGTAACAACACAAAAGAGGACAGGAATGAAAACATCTCAAAGGTAAGCGTCTTTTACTATTGCAGCTCATAATACAAAGACACTACACAACAGCAACAAGGAACTAGAAGTACAAAGGATGTATCCACTAGTTCCGCTCCTATCCATCTGCTCCCGGAGCTCTATGATCGAAGGCCTCAGCTAACTGAAGCTGAGCTCTCGCATGTCCACCAACTCCCTACGCTCGGGGTGGACCTCTTGGTGGTGGTGGTGGCAACACCCCGAAGCGTCGTCCACCTCTAGCTGCACGGCCAGCTCCCCTGCCATGGCTGCCTGCTCCTTGCGGCCTGCCCTGATCGAACCTCTGGCTCAGCCTGGGGGGTCCCTCGTTCATCTGCTGGTCATCCGTATGGCGGGTCGAACAGTCACGAGCCATGTGACCAACCCCGCCGCAGGAGTAACACTATCCGCTCATAGTAAGTCGTTGTCCACCCCGAGTGCCTCGCACAAACGATCTTGTGCCACGCGGTCGACCACCGGTAGGTCTAGTCCTCTTGGACCCCTGCGTCATCTATCTACTGCCTGCTGCAGAAGACTTTACCACATGCCGGCAAGTGGTGGGTCCAGCTGCTGGAGACTGCCCAGCAAGGAAACTCTCCACTAAGAGGGCTCGCTCCAACACCCCTGCTTGAGTCGGAATGCTGTGAGAAACAACATAATCTCTAATCTCCTGCCTGAGCCCCTGCTCGAACGTTCAGACCCTGAAGAACGGGTCCCATACCATATCTGTGGAGTAGCGCGAGAGGTCTATGAACCTCGCTGAATATTGTGCCACTATCATGCTGCGTTGCCGCAGCTGAAGTAGCTACTGTATACGCACCGCTCGAAGGGTGGCTGGTACAAACTCTACCCGTAACAGGCTCTCGAAGTCTGCCCAAAGGAGTTTTGCCTCGTCATGCATCTGGAGCCTCAGGATCCACCATCTTCCTGTTTCTGCCTGAAGAAGGCTGGCAGCAAGGATCACCATGAAGTCTACTGTGTTCCCACTAGCCTGAAAACTCTCACCACAGCCTCCAGCCAATCCTCAGCCGCCTGTGGGTCCGTCTCTCCCCAGAACCTGGGTGGCCTCTAGCGTTGGAACTCGTGCAGTGCGCTCAAACGACGTGCACCCTCTGCTTCTTGGTCTGGTGGCATCGGTGGCCCAATGGGTAGTAGTACCGCTGGTGCCTCAACTGGAATAAGCCCTGTACTGAGGCCACGTCGCTCGGCGGGCTGTCAGTACAAACAACTCTCTGGCCTCTAGCTGGTCGTCTGCGGGGAGGCATCCTGAAAGAAACAACATGACACGGTCAAACGATTATACCTGTTTAGCTGACCTGGTTTGAGCTGACAATTAAAAACTTCTGGAAACACACACGCAAATAGTGGTTTCGTGTACAAAGTCGGAAATCAGTAGTCAGGGTCCTGGTGTATGGATACGTCGGCCGCCGTACCAACACTGGACTCTCTGAACTGAAGACCACTCTCGGTACCCTTAACAATATTCCTTCACATAGAAAAATATCAGAGTCCTGAGTTCTGCAGTAGAACCGAACTCCTTTGATACCAATTTGTCATGACCCGCCCTCGGGGCCCGTGTCGTGACTAACCCAAGCCCGCCTTCCATAGGCCAGGGGCTGGCGACTAGCACCAAGGCGTAAATCCCAAAAAAGGGAAGGCATTGCCTTTGAAAAGTAAACAAGCACCACAGAGTAAGAAAGCGGAAAAGTAAACACTAAGTAAAAACTCTAACAAGCTGTGCTGAAAGTAAAAAGGGGCCAGAAATACAAGCCCAACTGTAAAGTACAACTGAAAGGGAAAAACAGAAACTGAAATGAAAAGCCGCAGCATCGAGCCGTCCTCTGGAAGTTCCAGTTGAAGGGTGGGTACAGATAGCCTCCACAGCTCCTCGGTCCAGTCGTCCGCTCTGAGTATGTCCCGCCCAGTGGTCCACCTCCAGGTACCGTCCTGCTCTGCACGCCTCCACCACGATCAGCATTGTCCGTCGTCTATAACCAACACAACGAAGTGCGGGATAAGCCCATGCATGAGTGAGTATAAGATACTCAGTAGGGACCCCGAGACCCCCGAAGGTCTCCCGAAATCCACAAAGGATAAACCAAAATGGAAATATGCAATCACGAAGTAACAACCAACCCTGCTTAGGTATATTCCCATACATATACCTAAGTAATCACTTCTCGATCGGCTCCAAGATCCGAGCCCAAGCACAACCCAGTCCACACAGAAAAGCAAAACGTAAATCCACACAGGATAGCACAATTCAATCCAAAAAGGAGAGTAAACAGTAAATCCACACAGGATAGCTCAACACAATCCACAAGGAGAGTAACACAGGATTCATCTCACACAGGTACTTCTTCGTATGACGTTAGAGATGATTAGATGTAACCACTGATTCATCTAAGCCGTCGGACCCACAAGGATTTGTAGGTACTAACCCTCGCAAAGACCCACACAGGATCGATCATGATGTTGAACCCAAAGCTATTGGGAAAATCCTTCTCCATCAAGTACAGTGGTTATGCCACTACAACCAAGCGCTTCCCTCTTACCTTGGACTGCTATAGTTCTCCACCTATCGGGTACTGTGGGCCTGCTGCTACAACCAAGCGCTCCCTTGTGCCGCTACAACCAAGCGCTCCTCTGTCGTGGGTCTGCCGCTACAACCAAGCGCTCCCTTGTGCCGCTACAACCAAGCGCACCTCTGCCGTGGGCCTGCCGCTACAACCAAGCGCTCCCCTGTGCTGCTACAACCAAGCGCACCTCTGTCGTGGGCCTTTCACTACAACCAAGCGCTCCCCTGTGCCGCTACAACCAATCGCACCTCTGTCGTGGGTCTGCCGCTACAACCAAGCGCTCCCCTGTGCCGCTACAGCCAAGCGCACCTCTATCGTGGGCCTGCCGCTACAACCAAGCGCTCCCCTGTGCCGCTACAACCAAACGCACCTCTTCCGGGTTATCTGTAACACACCGAGTCGTTCGATCAGTAGTCGTCAAGTCTCAACCATCTCTAGGGTTTCCACCCATGGCATGCTTGTTCTGGGAGGGTCCACTCCATGATCTAAGAGGTTGATGCATCAACTGACATGTAGTCTGGAGTTGACATATCCCAAGATGTACCGTAGTAGTCACTGCCGAAAACACGGAGGATTCCCGTACGGTTTTCATCATCGTCATAGTCGAATACACTGAGGATCTCTGTACAGTCATCGTCGTCACAGCAGCAGTAGCATCCAGCTCTAGGGTTCCCGCACACAGCAAGCTCGTTCGGGAGGGTCCGCTCCACGAGCCAAGAGGCTGATACATCAACTGACTCAAGGTCCAGAGTTGATGTATCCAAAAGTTCCGTATCGTCAACAGGAACTCAATGTCGCAGACGGCGCGTCAATCGGATGCCCGGTCTGAGAGTTATTGGCTTTTTTGTCCCAGGGGTCCCGTTGGTTTTTAAGGAAAAACCAACACGACCGTACTCCACCTGCTTCCAAACCTCAGTCGAAGTGATCCAAAAGATCCATCTCACTTAGAGGAAACCACCAAAGTCGACGGCACATCAATCGGATGTCCGATGCTCAAGATATGAGTGTTTCCGCTCCGAGGGCCCGGTTGGTTTCGTGTACGAACCAACCCGGCCGAACCCAAATAATTTAGAAACCTTGAGTGTAATATACCGAAACGACCGTCTTGATCCAAGGATCGCGTTTCCCCTGACGGCGCATCGTTTGAATTCTCGTAGCTCATGTTACGGGCAAAAGACCGAAAGGGTCCGAAAACGAGGGGTATGGGCCCGGGTCGACCCGGCCCGACCCCCCCCCCCCCCCCCGGTCGACCCGACCCGGGTCCGACCAAGCTGGACCCGGTCTGGCCCAGCCCGGCCGGCCGGCCCGGCTCTGCTCGGCCGAGCGGCCGAGCAGCGCGGGGGGCTCGCTGCCCCCGCGTGACAGCACCGCGGCCCCCGCGGGGGGCCGCCCTGGTCAACGGACGTGGCTTCGCCGCGTCCTGCGTGTGCACTGGACCCGTGCGGCCGCAGGTCCGCCGGCGCCGCCATGCCGGCAACCCGCGCCGCTGGAGGCTTCTGCGGGCCACCGGAGTTGCTTCAGTGGTCCATTTTCCTTCCTGTCTGCGCCGGTGCTCCTCCCGGGTTCCGTTCTTCACTGCGGAAACATCAAATCGCCCTTGCGTCACGTTTTGTCGTCGCCACCAAATCTGCACAACAACGAAGAATGACAGAGAGTTGTCGGGCCGTGTTCATTTGTCCCGCACCCTCCGCGTTAGATAATAACAGTCGGGAGAATTATTCAACACATGAATAAAGGCAAGGCACAATTTTAATAGAATTAAAACTGAACTTGATCCGGGTTCTTTGCTTTAAAAGAAACAATCACAGGAAAAGAAATTATTTCACAACAACCCCTACCTCTTCAAGTCGTCGCACGTGCGTTCTTCGCGGAATTGCTCGCCGCGGAAGGAGGCGATCGTCACGTCGCGTCATCGCGGAAGGGCGTCGCGTCGTCGCGGAATATGGTGCGCGTCGACGAACTCCGAGGTTCAAGAACATATAGATTTAATTAATAATAATTAAATCCATATTGTTGTTTTAAACCTCAATGAAATTGAAAGAACCGCAATCTCTCACCTCAACGGATGATCGAAGATTTTGTTGCGGATTAAGGAAAGTCGCCGAAGAACGTCACGGGAGAGGAAACGTCGGCGTCGCGGCACACGGCATCACATCGTCGATTTCCACGGGTTCGGTGTTCTTCGTCGGAGACCGGCGTTCTTCACATTCTTCGCATTCTTCGCGTTCTTCGCGTTCTTTCCGAAGGAGGATAAAGGCACAAAACTTGTCATAACCTCTCAATGAGCATTTTTCCAGAAGTCGTGCGTTGGTCTTATTTTATTATTACGCCAAAAAACGAAAAAGAGATAAGTAACGACCCATTAATTCGTAGAATTAATTCAATGAAATAAACCTCCCAATTAATTAGTGCGTTAAGAAAAATAGGAAAATGCCTCAGTTTGCTTTCATAATGACGGGTTTTCGCTGGTGTGTTACTTAGCGGAAAAGAAACTGTGGGGGCTCGTGCGGGCCCCACCTCAAAAATATCCTACCAAGAGGGTAGGATATTTTTGGATAGCACCCTATCCGCATCAACTCAGCTTAAACAGCTTGAAGTGGTCTTTAAGCGGCTTTAAGTGAAAAATAAAAATAAAATTGTCACACAACTTTTATTTTATTTCTTAACTTAAAACCCAAAAATTAAAAACCACAACCGAGCAAACACAACTCCAAAAGAGGCGTTTCTAAGCAAATATCGGCGCTGCGATTTCATCGGTTCCCTCGTAATTCGATTCTGAGCACCGGTTCAAAAGTTAGAAAAACCCACTCGTTCGTTCACTGAACGTACCCAAGCCAAACTTCAGAAAATGATTCCGGGTACACTGGGCCTCGGAATCAGGTGCCGTTAGAAGCTGCGTTCTTGTAAAATTCCAAAGAAAATTAAGAAAAAAAATTCCTTGAAATTTAAGGGTCTTTATATTGACCATGAGATTCATGATATTATATGAGTGTAAAATGTTGTTTTCGAACACATTAGTTGGCTTTCCCTAGCACTGGACCACTATGTTGAATCATCCCTCCCCATTAGTGAATTATTTTCTCATGAGAACCTTTTTGATGTTGTTGAACTTACCCTCTAGTATGCAGACATTGTGAAATTTATATAAACATCTAGGGTCCCCCCTAATTTCATCACTTTACAATCCCATAGACATAAGAACAATTATCGATGGTACATTTGGAATGAACCATACTTTCTATAGAATATATAGTGACCAAGTTGTTCATAGGCATGTCCCTGACAATGAGTTCAGCTCATTATTATGCTTTTCCTGACTTGTGGGGGCCACATTAGCTCTCAACGTTTAGCTTGAAAGTTTCTTGACTCATGAATTTATATTCCAACATTCTGTATATATGCCATTAAGTTTTGTATGTCATGTACTTGATGTCAATTCATAGGAAATATAACTAAGAGGAATGAATTCCACAAAAAACCATGTTATTTTTTAAAATCTGCCATGCATGGGGCATTGACTTCATGGGGCCTTTTCCAAATTCATTTGGCTTCATGTATATCTTATAGATATTGACATTGTCTTTAAATGGGTGGAAGAAAAGGATACCAAGACAAATGACTCTAGAGTTGTTGTTGATTTTGTGATGTCACATATTTTCATTTGGTTTTGTTTGCTGAGATTCGTCATTAGTGACCACGGTTTGAATTTTTGAAATCGAAACATAAAAAATTTACTTCATAATTATGGGGTTGTTCATTAAGGCTCCACTACATGTCACCCCCAAACTAAAGGAAATAAGAGATAACAAATTGATATGTTAAGTGAATCATGGAGAAAATTGTATAACCCAATATAAAAAATTGGTTTTAACGCTAGGATAATGAACTTTGGGCATTTCATATTTTAAAATAGAATTATTCACTTTAGGAATATCATAAAACTTTTAAAACCCTAATCAGAATGTCCCCATTAAATATTGTATTTGTAAAGGTTTTCACCTCCCATTAGAGGTAGATCACCATGCATATTGGGTTTTTAAATTATGTAATATGATTCTCAAAAATTTATCTGAGCATATGAAGTTGCAGATTTAAGAGTTAGAAGAAATTTTTTGTGATTCATATGAGAACTCACAAATCTACAAAGATAAGACAAGGCTAACAATGATGGGATTATTTGTCAATGGAAGTTTCATATTGGTGAGAAGGTCTTCAGCTACAATTCTAGGATAGATATCTACCCAGGTAGGCTTCATTCACAATGGATCAATCCTTATACTATTTTTAATGTTTACAATTTTGGTGAAATACATGTTTTTTATTATTAGAGTGGTTGAAGTATTATTATCAATGGGCAGAGACTTATACACTTTTACAAGGATTTTTGAAAGCATCTGATGCATGAAATCCACAATCAAGAAGCAACAAACCATTAATCCCACCATGTTTCATCCTTCCTTCTGAATTTCTATTTTATTATAGTAAGGACACTACACATTATAGGTGTGGGGTATAGTTATATTCTAATATTACTTACAAATTTTCATCATATTTATTTTATTCTCTTTTTCACATACTTAATGGTTTTTTTTACTTTTTCACACCTTGTTGAGTTCATTAATATTTTCATCATCTTTCATATTTATTCTCTTTTTTATGCTTATTGAATTGTATTGTTACCCCTGGTCCCCCACCCTCACATTGGTTCAATAATGCTAATTTTTGATTCCCACTTTATAATGGAAAATTTTTCCCGCTTAATCATGGAAATTATTGAATATTCATGAGCATTTTTTTTGTTTCATGATGTTTTTAACATTTTAAAAAATTTGTTCCAATGATGAAATGTGTGTGTTATCATGAATTTAACATTTATGTGAGACTTTTTCTTAAAATCTTGTTTATTTTTGATGATATAAATGGTTATATCACTTTGAAACCTTTGAGAAGAATGTTACCTTTTGTGTGAGTAGTTTATATAAAAATTATGTCACTTAATATCTCCACTAATAATTGCACTTTAGCATGAAGTGTGAATTTTTCTTACTTAATAGAAGGTAAATATATGTTAGGTTAATATTTATCATCTTTATAAATTTATTTTTATACAAATTTATTCCATATCTAATCTTTTTTATTACTGTACCAGAATGACCTAGGTGTGTGTACCTATTATCTGACTGTTGTATGCCCTCAAAAACAAAAAATAAGTAAAAAATTATTAAAATATGGGTTGTTTCATTAGAATTTCAAAAACCACCCTTCCTAGACCTTTTATCATGTTAAAAATAATATAATTATTATCATTAGGATATCAAATAAGGTTTGAGAGAAAATGTGAGATTATTTTCAAGTGAAACTTTTCAAAAAAATAATAATAAGAATAATAAATGAGGGGAGTGATGAAATGTGAAACATATGGGAATATATAGGTTGGGAGCTTGTGGCTTGAATTATGAGAATGATTATGTATGTGGGACTTGAAATATGATTAAGAATCATGTAGGACAGGTTCGATGGACAAAATAATTTAAGCGTAATTTTTTTAAAACAAATTATATTAACATGATAGAAAGGGGAAAGAATATCATGAAATAGTAGTCACATAAACACAAGTATAATTATTGAGATGTTTAACTT
Organism: Viscum album; assembly: GCA_963277665.1. NCBI lineage: Eukaryota > Viridiplantae > Streptophyta > Magnoliopsida > Santalales > Viscaceae > Viscum > Viscum album. The sequence continues at coordinate 1,232,273,607 of OY728137.1, read as the reverse complement.
CTAAATAAATTTCTCATATTAGTATCATATATCACTTGAAATTTCATTTAGAAAGAAATTATGAGACATCTTTTCCCATGATAACTGAGAATAACACCTTGGTGTAATTTTTACATTGATCACATTACTATCAGACATTAAATTTTATTTTAATTTTAAATATTCCTGAATTTTGTAATATATCCATGAATAATTTTTGTAAATGTGACTTTTCCTAGGATTTAAAATTTTTACGTGTGGGGGTGTGATCACATAACAATTAACTATTTGTTTCCACCCTTAATACCATTGTGTTAAACTATTTTTGTGTCATAAATTATTAATTTAATTAAAATTTTCACATCATGTTTTATTCAATTTTATTTGTTTTAATCACTGTTAAAAAGGTTAATTTCAATTATTTTGATGATTTATTTTTAGGTGGAGGTGATTTGGAGAGCCCAAATGATGTTGAAGAAAAATGGGCCACATTGCGCAGGAATCCAAGAACACCAGTGGACTCAACCACACACTTTTACTAACATGTTCATTGAATTGTGGTGAAATTTTTTGTTCAGATCAGATATTAAATAATAAGATACTATTCTTAAGACACCCCATTCTGATTCATTTATTAAGGGGGACATCCTAACCGATCTTTCCAAGAAAAGAAATATCCTTGAAGTCAAATTGGTGTTTGGTATTTTGGCTATATATCAATATGTTGACCTCCAAACAGTTCCAAATTTTCATTCGAGATATTTAAGAGGTTGGGAAAAAAGTTATTTTTTTCTCAAAAAAGGCTGTATACCGACTAAAAAAATGCACTACATGGTTATTTGAAATCTAGGTTCCCAAAACCACCTTCCCCTTTCCTATAAAATGATATCTTGAGTTCCCCATTTCTTTGTTCGACCATGAAAAAATTTTCTACAATTTGAGGACCCAGAAAGATTCCTCTATAAATTCCTATCAATTATTGAGGCTATGGGAATTTCTATTTTAGCATCTTTAGCTTACTCCCTTTCAATGGGGTTCTAAACACATTGTGATCACCCAAGGGAAAAGTTCTGTAAATCACGAGCTTCATGTTCGAAATATTTGAATGATATTTTACTTCCATGTTTTATGTTTTTTTTCATCTTCCTATATTATTATTTAATTATGTTATGTATAGGTATGTCCTTCCAAACTGTTATGATCATGTTTATGGGTACCCTTCCACGAGATGTTTCACACACCGTTAACCATTTCTTATTCACTCTTTTAATCGTGGTGTTGGTCTTTTTTATATAGGTCAATTGAAAAATAATAAACATCATTTATTACATGTAAATTTTTTTATCAAAAATAAATAGTACATAAACCTTGACATCACATCATGTTCTTCGTGTGTTTCCTTGGTGAGTTTTAGTTATGAAGTCAAACACAAATCACACATTCATCGATGGCATCTGGTGATTCATTGTGTGTTTCCAACTAATCCCTAGGAGGTGTCCTATTATAAAATAAATAAAATAATAGTTATAATAATTATAAACCATGGATTAAAATATCTATATCCATTATCTTTAAGAAATGAAGGATGAGCTTCATGATAATTCCATGAGTTGATCATGCTTAATCAAATATGTCAATTCCTGCTTTATTATTTTTCATTATTTTATATGGTTTCTTAATAAATAAAAAAAAATTTAATACAATCTCATTCCCCTTTTTCTTAATAAAAAATATATTTCAAAATTATTAATCTAAGGCTTCATCGAGTTATGACCTACGGTTCCTGCTATACTGTAGAAATTCTAGTAAAAAACAAAACATTTAATTTGACAAGCTCAAGAACACGATCAATGGAAAGAGGAATATGGATCCCTTACACTATAATTTCTATGATACAGGACATTCCAAATCCAACTATAAAGGAAATTTGGTTTTTATCAAAATAATAGGAGATTAATAAATAAAATATTTATTAATTTTTATAAATTTTGTCACATAAAGGATTAAACTATTATAATATTATTTGTATAAAAAACATTAAAAATGTATTCAAACATATCACTATGATCCATAATTTAGAAGGATATCCTTTACACCAGAAAAAATTTCCAAGAGTGTCAAAGGTACTTACATGTTATCCTACACCATGGAATGAAATTTTATGTGCAAGAAGAACCTATTCCTGATACACATATTAATGAGGCTATTGATGAAGAGTCAAATCTCTATGAGAAAAATTTGAATGATGCTACATATGTTCAGTGTTTCCTGATATCATCCATGACCAGTGATATTTTTGAAGCAACATGATACATGGATGTGTACATCATGATGTCTCACCGTCCGTATCTCTATCACGATAAGGCGAGACAAGAGGGATATGAGTTACCCAATTATCTATTTACAACTATTATAAGATATGTGGTGCCATATTGGACTCATGTAGTCAATATTATTATCAAAATTGAACACTTAGATATCTCAAGGATTAAATTCCCAGATGATTTTCCCATAGATCTCATACATTCCTCACAACCCAAGACCTTATCTAGTTTTATTGTTAATTATAACCAAAGAAATAATGAGAATAGTATTTCATAACTTCTTAATCAGATTTTACAAAGTGGAAAAGTACATGGGGTGTGACAGACCCATGGTCTTATGAAGAATAAGACGAGAAAGTACAAGGAGAAGGTTTCCAAAAATCACAATAAGTATAAATCTCTAGAGCACCATTCTTCAAGAATAGAACGATCTAAAGGCTAAGAAAGTAAATGGAGGTAGTATATTTTTTTTGTGGAATGTAAGGCCATTTGAAAAATAACTAAACCAAATAGAAATGGGATACTAATGGTTAATTCATTATCTTGTTTAATCATTTAATATCCACACATTTTGTATTAGAGACAACTTTTGGTTCTCACGTCTATTTCCAAATGTAGTAACCAAATATATTCTAAACAATTGCTAGAAGATAGGTCGATTTGAGAGCTATAAATGATGTGAGGTTTTCTTCTATAGCCATTGGTGACTATAAGATTTCATTTCCAAAATGAATGATATTGGTTTTAAGGGGTTGTTATTAGGTACCAATTGTTACCAATAACATAATTTTTGTATCATGCTTTTATAGAAGATGGTTTATTTTTCATGTTTTTAAATAAAAGTTGTTTCTTTTTTAAATAAAATATATGTTATGTTATGGAGAGTTTAAATAATAGTGTTTATGTATTTAATTATGAAAATTAGGTATTGTAAATGTACAATGAATCATGTTAACATGAATTTTACAACCTCCTACAATAGAATCACTATCTTGGTTATGTAAATGAGAATCATTTCACAAAGTTTATTAGGATGGTTATTTAGACTCTTTTGGGAAAAAACCACTTGAATGATGTCATAAATTTTTAGAAGTCAAAATAGCCAAACATTCATTAACTAAACATGTTTAATGATCCACAAATATTTTTGGATTGGTACACACTGATGTCTATGGACCATTTCCAGTAGAAGCTAGAGTTTGGTATTCTTACTTCATAACTTTTACTGATGACTTGAGAATATATAGATATGTCTAATTAATAATTTATATGCCATATTTAATTAATAAATTCAAAGAATTCAATAATTAATTAGATAATCAACTTGGATAGACGATAATGATGCTTCGATCAAATCAAGGTGGGGAATATCATAACCAAGAGTTTATGAAATTTTGTTGAGATTTTGGGACTCAATCTCAACTCACTTCACATTACACACCATAGTGGAATGATGTTAGTGAAAGGAGGAATGATAACTTTTTATACATGGTAAGGTTGATGATGAGTCATAAAAATATTCCATTATATTTTTGTGGATATACATAAGAAACTAAAACAAGTTCCACCTAATGTGGAAAACAAAATTCACTTTATGTTATGAAGTAGAAAGAAACATTTTCTGTCAAATACATGTGTATAGGTTTTAGAGTTATCTGTTAAGGCCATCTCCAAGATAAAACTAGCACCCCAGGGTAAAAATTGTATCTTTATATGGTGTCCTTAAGAAATAAAGAGATAAAAACTATACAAATCCTCAGAAAAGAAAGTGATTATCACCAAAAAAAATATATCTTTATTTAGTGGGAAAAAATGCTCAAAATGTATAGTGGTAGAAATATTAACTTCGACAAATTTTATGCTCAAGATAAAAAAGAGTTGTTACAAGAATAGCTTCTATAGTTCACAATAGAAGAAGTAATTCCCAAAACATAGTTAATGAATAGGATAACAAAAGAGGTAAGATAACCAGAGATATTTGGATTTATAGACACTAAAGATGGTTAATTGTTATTGGTCGAAAATGATGAAAATATCTCCTAAAAATAGGTAGTAGAGAGATCCAAATCTGTAGGATGGAAAGAAGCCATGTATTTTGAAATTTATTCCATGTATAAGAACCATGTTTGGGTTCTACTTGATATACTCATTGTTGTAAATCTCAAAGGGAGAAAATGGCTATTCAAGAGAAAACTAGACACGAAAGGTAAGGTAAATACCTATAGAAAATTCTACTAGATAAAGGGTTTAAACAGCAACATGGGATTGACTATGATGAAACCTTTTCACCAGCTTCTATGTTTGAACCCATCATAAATCTACTTGCTATATCATTTTACCATGACATTTAAATTTGGTAGATTGATGTCAAAATATATTAATATAATGGAATCCTTTGGGAAGATGTATTTATGTCTCAATCAAAAGATATTCTGACTCCAGGTGTGGAAAAAAATATTTTCAAGTTGCATAGATCCATTTATGTATTAAATAAAGAATCGAGGTCATGGAAAAATCGATTCAATGAAGATATAAAATAATTTCGTTTCATTAATAATTAACATGAACCATTTATTTAAAATAAGTATAATGGGAATGTGGTCATTATCTTAGTAGTATATGTTCATGACATATTACTTATTGTTAACAAACTACCAGTCTTAAAGTGTATTATGGAATAGTTAAATAAATTTTTATATATAAATGACTTAGGTGAAGAATCATAGATTCTAGGGATTAAAATAATTCATGAAAGAATCAAAATAAATCATAGACTTTGTTAAAGTACATACATTGAACATATAATAAAGATATTTAGTATGGAACAATCCAAGATAGAATTCATTCCAGTGTGATGTGTTTTACATATTTCTAAGAAAATGTATCCCCAAACACAATAGGAGAAAGAGATAATGAGTAAGTTCTCATATACTTTAGGGATAGGATGAATCATGTATGTAATGTTATGTAATAGACTTTATGTTTCCAATGAATTTAGTTTTGTAGGAATATATCAAGAAGATCCAGGGGAAACATATTGGTCTTCTTTTAATGATATCATCAATTATCTAAGAAGAAATAAGGATATGGTTTTGTTGTATGGAGGACAGAAGATGTTTGTCATTAGGGGTAACAATAATTATAGTTTTTAAATATATAAAAATAATATATAGTTACAGGGAATATGTGTTTTTCAACTCAACAGTGGAACAATGAGCTCGAAGAGTTCAAAACATCCAATTTTCACTGATTCTATAGTAGAGTTTGAGTATATATCATCTTATGATACTTCCAATGTAGCTATTTGGATACAAAAAAAATTCTAGTATCTTGATGTGGAACTTATATGTAAATACCCTATCAAATTATATTGTGATAATACTATATTGTAGATTCTTTTAGAAGAGACAATGTCAAACCAAAATACAAAGAACCTACTCCATAAGTAGCACATCTTGAGGGATTTTTCATAGAGTGGTGAAGTTATATTAAGAAAAGTTACCATAGAAAAAATTGTGGTTGAATGCTTTACTAAAGGCATATCTTAGCAGAATCAGGAGTATGATGTGAGAGCTAGTGGAATAAAGGTTATTAGTAGTTAGCTCTAGTAAAAGTAGTTGTATATTAAATTTGGTTCCATAGAAGAAAATTCTATGTACTTTATTATAACATATATTAATTTGTTTTAATATTAATAAACTCTTTATCACATCATGATTATTCTTCTGCCTGACATACTATGTGATAATTTTCTAAGAGTAGTTTACACACTGAAAGGTCCATGAAGTTCCCAACTATGATAAGAACCAATAAGTTCCACGATTGTATTTCAAAATATATTTTCTATATTTGGATGAAATATTTTTAGGGGAATAAATGATACAAGCTATCAAGGGTGGAGACTCATAAGACTTTTAGGAACCTACTCATGGTGTATGTCTTTGGTAATAACCAATGTAGGATATTATGGGAACGATTTCCACTAATAGGATATAAAAATTTATATGTTTCATTGGGTGATCCTATCTGAAAATGTGTATATTAATCATAAAACATTAAAATTATTATTAATGAGTGTTATAATTCATGTACATTGATATATTTATGAAAACTGTGATGGCATATGTTCATGGTGAGTTAGGATACATTGGGTACATCATGAGTATTACTTCATTAATGAATAATGAGAGAAAATATTTTCCCCTTCTATTCATTAATGGAATTTGAAATCTTAGGTTCTTTGATGTAAATGATATAGCCTAAATTATTACATGGTAATGGTGTTCAATATGAAATTTAGATTTTCAGAAAGTCAAACAAAGAGACATCGAGCGTATAGGTTGATGGAACTGTTATGAAACCTTCTTGATTAGAGATATCACAATAAATGAATTATATTGCACAATAATCACCTTCATTAGATATTATTTAATTGTGGAATTAACTTTTTCTCTTCAGGGTTCTTGGCATGTTTTTATACACTAACATTGTACTTTAGGCTACTTCGCATAATGACACTAACAAAAAGGCCTAGAGGGTCACACACTAAGTGTATCCAGAATCTCAATTAAATAATATATTATTATTTATTATTTAATAAGTTGAATAAATATTATTCCCACATGTGGTTTAATAAATATTCATGTTTTCTTGACTTCATATATTCATTCACCAGTTATTCTAGGGAATATTATGTGAGTGGAATAATTAATAAATATTTATTTTTTATTTAATAGATATAATATTTATTTCTTTATTAGAAAACAAAATAGTGATATATACTAATTAATTAAATATTCGTTATTTCATGCCAGATAAATATTGTGTAGGAATGTAGGACCGAGTTTAATGTTCTAGAGAGAAATAATATATCTTGAATATTATTTGAATAAATAATTTTTAATTTTAATTCACAGTTTTAGAAAATGTCATGAAATAATAACAATAATATTAGTATAGAGATGGAGTTATTTTAGGATAAAATAAATAATAAATGGCACTTTTAAAATTATTTATTCTAACACTAGTGGTATATATTCACTAAATTATGTTATTTTCTTATTAGACCTAATTCATTTTGTGTTGTGTACAGTGAAATTTAGAGAGAATCCCTTAATGCCCTAGAGAGCTTCCTCTAAAATAACTCTCCGAATAATTGAGAGAAATTTTTCTCCACTATACAGTCTCGATTATAAAGATATCAAATATAATCCTTTGGAAGTGATTCTAAGGGTGATCAAAGGTGAATTATGGAATCAATATAATCTACCATTCTAGCTCCCCAAGATTACTATTGTGATGTTTGAAAATTTTTGGAACATAGGTGGATCACTATTAGAGGGAATATATTATTGATTACTATAACTCAATGATGATACAATATAGATCCTCTATCATATCCATCATAGAAATAATTATTTTTCACAATATAATTCTTAATTTGTTAAATTAATTATATATAATATGTGATGATCCTTCACTTCGATGTTGAATTTATCTATTTTTTATATTTTTTATTCAATTAATATTGACCACAATTGGCACAACCCGTCCTCAGGGCCCGTTTCATGACTACCCCAGACCCGCCTTCCATAGGCCAGGGGCTGGCGACTATCACAAAAGGTGTAAATCCCGATAAAAGGGAAGGAATTACCTTTATATAAGAAAACATACATGACAGAGTATGAAAGATGATGTAAACAGTAAGTAAATTTAGTACAAAAGTAAGTGATGAAAAATAAATGGGCCAAAATACAAACCCAACTGAAAGTATAGTACAACTGGAAAGAAAGTAAAGTAGCAGTAAAGTAAATCAGTAACCACTGAGTCATCCTCCGGTTATCCCACCTCAAGGGTGGGTACAAATAGTCTCCTGATCTTCTCGGGTTTGTCCATCTGCTCCGTGTACGTCCCGCCTGATTGTATACCTCTGGATACCATCCCGCTCCTCAAGCCTCAACCATGATCAGCATTGTCCGTCGTCTGCAACCAACACAACGTAGTGCGGGAATAGCCCATTCAGGGGTGAGTATACGATACTCAGTAGGGACCCTGAGACTCCTGAAGGTCTCCCAGAATCTAAAAATGATATACCACAAAGGAATGATAAATAACACAAAGTAACAACATACCCTACTTAGGTATATTCCCATACATATACCTAATTCGTCAATTCCAGTTCGGGTCCAACTCATGAGCCCAAGTACAACCCAGTCCACACAGGAAAGTACAATCCAGTCCACAAGGGAAACACAACCCAATCCACACAAGAAAGCAAGTCAATCATATCGATGATATTGATTGAAAATCAAGACTCATCTCACATAGGTATACTACTCATGAAGAGTGGTGGAGATGATTATATGTAACCTCTGAATCATCCTCTCTGCAAAAACCCACATAGGATCCAAGTATAGAAGTCATCACTGCCGAACCCACCTAGGATCCAAGTACAGTAACCATCATTGCTGAACCCATGTAGGATCCAAGTACATTTTTCATCGCTGCCGAATACACGGGAGATCCAAGTACAGTAGTCATCGCTACTGAACCCACAGAGGATCCATGTACAGTCGTCCTCGTAGTCGCAGTCGCAGCTAGCTCTAGGGTTCCTGCACACAGCACGCTCGATTCTAAGAGGGTCCGGTCCACGAACCAAGGGGTCGATACATCAACTTTCATGATGTCCATAGTTGATGTATCACAAAGTTCCATCTCGTCAATAGGAACTCAACGTGACAGACGGCACGTCAATCGGACGCCCAGTCTGAGAGTTATTGGCCTTTTCATCCCAGGGGCCCGGTTGGTTTTTAGGCTAAAACCCACCTGACTGTACTCCAGCTATGTCCAAACCTCTAGTGGAGTAAGAAAAAATAACTATATCACTAAGAGGAATTCAACGTAATTGACATCACGTCATTCGGACGTCCGGTCGTTAAGTTATAAGCGTTTCCGCTCCAAGGGCCCAGTTGGTTTCGGGTTTGAACCAACCCGTCCATACCCAAACTTCACTGAAACCTCGACTGTAATATAAAGATTCGACCCTATCGATACAAGGATCCCTACACAACTGATAGTGCGTCGATCGGAGGTCCATATCCCAAGATATGGGTGTTTGAACGAACCTGGTCCAAAAATAGAGGGTTTGGGCCCGGTCTGACCCAGCCCAATACCGTCTGGGTCGGCCCGAACCAGGTCGACCCGAACTAGGTCCGGATCTGGCCCAATTGGCGCGTAGCGGCCCGGATGGCATGGCCTATCCCGGCGTTAGCAGCCCGACCTGGCGCTCGCGGCCCGGCCTGACGCGGGCGCGGCCCTGCCCAGAGCTGGGCACAGCCTGCAGCCCGGCTTGGAGGCCAGCCCCAGCTCGGGTCGCAGCTGAGTGGGGTGGAAAAGGAGGCGCCACCCCCTTGTTTCTGAAACGGCTGACCATAACGGTCGGCCCTGGGAGGAACCGCGGGACCCCCTCGGGTCCCGCCTCCTGGTGGTGCCGGCGGTCGGCCCAGTTGGCCGCCCCTTTGAAGACCGTTGTGGCCTTAGGCCATGACTCCTGTCCGACCGGAACGACGCGATGGCGCCGCACCCCTCCGCCGCGGCCCGCTCTTGGTCGCGGCCTCAACAACACGATATGACGGCACCACGCACCACCATCGCGGCCCACTCCGGCCACGGTTCTCTTCGTTTCCGCGCGGTGCAACGGCACCGTTCCGCCTTCGTCACAATCATCAATGAAGGTCAAAAAGGAAAAGGGGAGGAGAAATCGGCCATGTTTGTGCGGTCTGATCTCCTCTCATTACGTCGATAACATTTGGCCTAATTAAACGAGATAATTTAACAACATAACAAAGCAAAATTTTAATTCATTAAAATTGAACTTAACCCCTACCTCGATAAACGATGTCATTTACCGGTGACGCGGAATATGGCGTCGCGGGGTGAGGTTTTGAGGATGGTGTGGGCGTACACCGAAGGAGGGAACGCCGTCTCACACTAGCTACAGAGAGAAGAAGGAAAGGCACATCGCCTCTCCTTGTGGTGACGGCATTCTTCGTCGAAGGGTGTCATTCTTCACGGGATGATGAAGTTCTTCCAAAAAGGCTGAAGCTCTCTCCCCAATTCCCAACACAACAAGCTAACCCCAAAATAAAATAAGCTTACCCTAATTTTATATTACCTTTCCATCCATTTCAAAAACTCAAATTTCAAAAATTAATCCAATTAATGGAAGAGGTTCAATTAATTAAATTAATGTGAGTTGGAATTATTAAAGAGGGAGAGAGGGGAGTTACTCAAATAAAGGGGGGTTAAGGAGTTAGGGAATGTGAAGAGTTGGGGATCGTGTGGGCCCCACCTCACTTTTACCCTCACAAGGGTAGTTAGTAACTAGTGGGTCCCACCCCAACTCCCACACCTAAGATATAACCACTTAGAATAAAGAATAAAAATTGTTCTATAATTTTTATTCAATTCTTATTTAAACCACAAAATTAAACTTCTTCTCCCGTGCAAACGCATATATGGTAAAATTCCTCTTAAGAAATTACTGGAGCTGTGGTTCCATCGATGCCCTCAGATTTCAAATCCGATCACCGGTTCAAAAGATAGAAAAACCCACTTTTTCATTCACTGAACATACCCAATATAAACTTTAGAAAAATATTTCGGTCACACCGGGCCTCGGAATCAGGTGCCGTCAAAAACTGCATACTCGTAAAATCCCAAAGAATTTAAGAAAAAATATTTCTTCAAATTTATGGGTCTTTACATTACTCCCACCTCAGGGATTTACGTCCCCGTAAAGTTACATCATAAACTAGGGAAACAAATGAGGATATTGCGCACACATCTGAGCCTACCACTCCCATGTGCTCTCTTGGAGGTTCCCGTGCTGCCACCTGACACACACTATAGGAATCGACCATCCACGTAGGACCTGCTACTGTCGATCCTTGATCTCCACAAGAAGCTTCGCAAATGTCGCCCCATCATTAATGTCCAGCTCCCCGTGATCAATGATATGCGTCAGGTCGTGCACGTATCTTCTCAACTGAGATTCGTGGAAGACGTCGTGCACCGGGTTCAACTGAGGTGGAAGATCCAGGCGATAAGCCACCTCGCCTATCCTGCTGAGAACCTGGAATGGTACGATGAAGTGCGGAGATAACTTGCCGCCCCGACCAAATCACTATAGTCCACGTCGAGGCGAGACCCATAAGAAAATGTGGTCACCATCCTCGAACTCCAGTGGTCTCCACCTCATGTCATCATAGGACTTATATCAGCTCTGAGCAGTCCTCATCCTCTCCTGGATGATCTGTACCTTCTCTATCATGGCCTGGACCATCTCTGGTCCTACGAGTGCTGACTCCCTAGGGTCTATCCAGCACAGAGGTGATCTGAAAGGTAGGTCGTACAATGCCTCATATGGTTCCATCCCGATGGTGGACTGGTAAGTGTTGTTGTAAGCAAAATCCACCAAGGGTAGGTGATCCTCCCAGTTGTGACCAAAGTCATGGACACATGCACAGAGAATGTCGTCGAGATTCTGAATGGTCCTCTTTGTCTGGCCATCCGTCTGAGGGTGAATGGCAGTGCTCAGGCTTAGCTGCATCCCAAATGCCTCCTGCAACCCCTTCCAAAGCCCGGAAGTAAAGAGAGCATCTCGATCAGAGACGATAGACGATGGAACACCATAAAGTCGTACGATCTCCTGAACATAGAGGCGTCCCAAGCTCTCCACTGAGCCCTGCTCTCTGATAGGTAAGAAGTGGGATGACATGGTGAGTCGGCCGACAATCACCCAGATGGAGTCATGTACTCTAGAAGTACGTGGATGTCCCATCAAGAAATCCATAGATATCCCATCGCACTTCCACTACGAGACCTCTAAGAGTTGTACCAAGCCTGCTAGTACCTGGTGCTCCACCTTCACCTACTCGCAGGTGAGGCATCGTGAAATGAACTCTACCACAGTATTCTTCATACCCAACCACCAGTGCTATCATCTGAGGTCTTGGTACATCTTCGCTACTCCAGGATGTACCCCTAGAGGGGAAGTGTGAAACTCCCTCAACACCTACTCTGGTAGCCTCAAGATGGGTGCACTGGTCAATCTCTGTCTCATCTCCTAGAAGCTCTGCTGACATCTATCTGACCACACGAAGGGTTTACCCTTCTCTTTCAAAGCTGAAAGTGGTGCTGCAACTCTGGAGAATTCTGGCACAAATCTCTAATAGTATCCAGCCAGACCTAGGAAACTTTGCACCTTAGTCACACTCCTGGGTGGCTCCCAATCTAGTACTACCTCGATCTTTCCAGGATCAACCACAACTCCCACCTCAGATATGACGTGCCCCAAGAAGTGTACTTCTAGAATCCAGAACTGACACTTTGAGAGCTTACCATAAATACGGTGCTCTCAGAGTGTGTCCAGTAAAACCCGCAAGTGGTAGGCGTTCTCCTCCTTAGTGGTCGAGTAAATCAATATGTCATCGATGAAGACTATGAAAAATCGATCGAGGTAAGGCTGGATGATCCTGTTCATGAGACTCATGAACACTACTGGAGATTTGGTAATGCCGAAAGGCATAACGAAGAACTCAAAGTGGCCATACCGACACCTGAAGGCCGTCTTCTGCACATCATCATCTCGAACTCTGAGCTGATGACAGCCTGATATGAGGTCTACCTTCGAGAACCATTATTATCTCTTGAGCTGATCAAAGAGGTCATCGATCCTTAGAAGCAAATACTGGTTCTTTACGATCACCTAATTTAGGTGACGGTAGTCGACACATAGTCGTAAGTTCCCATCTTCCTTCTTGGAGAACAAAATCCGGGAAGCCCAGGGTGAAACACTGGGTTGAATGAATCCCTTTCCCTACAAGCCCTCCTGCTGTACCCGTAGCTCTCGAAGCTCAGCGGGAGCTATCCGATATGCTGGAGTAGATATCGGGTCTATCCCGGTGTAATTTTAAATATAGAAGTCTACCTCTCTGCGAGGAGGTCATCCTGGAATGCCGTAAGGGAAAACATCTGCATACTGATCCACCACAACAGGAAAACTCAGACTCCTCACATCAACCACTTCCAGGATGAAACTAACCAACTGATGAGTGATCGGATGTCTTATCCTCTATGTGAGTCCATCCTGCGCTGAAAAGGCTCCCTTCTCGCCGGTGAAGGTGAACCTACTCCCATCAGTGCGGACACACCACACTTTGCACCTAATACAGTCGATATAAGCATGGACTATAGGTAACCAATCAATGACCAAGATGACATTTTAAGGCCTTTACGCCGCTACAAGAAGATCCCAACCGAAGCTCTCGCCTCTTAGATTAAGGTCTCACTGCCAGCACCAGTGTGTAATTGTCGAGTCTGCTCCCGTATGAGTCTCTAGCCGTAAGGATCGATCCAATAGCTCTATCGAAATATCCGAACTCCGAACAAGGGCAGCGACAATGAAAGAATGACTCGCTCCTGTGTCTATAAGAACTACAACAAGGGTGGAGTAGACATAGATAGTGCCTCAAATCATCTCATGTGTGTCGTGGTCGTAAGAATACACTTCCTGAAGCTGAGCCTGCCTCTGTCTGCTAGCTCCCTATGGTCAGGGTGGACCTCCTGGTGGTGGTGGAGGTAGAGCCCCGAAGCATCGTCGACCACCTGCTGCTCGGCCAACTCCTCTACCTCATACGCCTACTCCCTGCAGACCGCCATGGTTGAACCTCTGCCTCTGCCTAGGTGGTCCCTCAACCGTCTACTGCTTCTCTGCATGGCGGGTCGGGCAGTCATGAGCCATGCGGCCCTGCCCGCCGCATGCATAGAACTGTCTGCCTCTAGAATGACTGGCTCTACTGCCTGTGCCCCGCACCTCCGAACCAGTATCCTGAGGTCGCCCACCTGATGGTTTGGTTCGCTTGGACCTCTACGACATTTGTCTACTACTGGCTGCAGAAAACTCCGCTACATTTCACCCAACGGTAGGCCTCACTTCTGGTGTAGGCTCATCAAGAAATCTCTCCACAAGAAGGGCTCGCTCTAGTACTCCTTCCTGCATCAGAATGCTGTGGGAGATCATCGAAGCTCTGATCTCATGCCTCAATCCCTGCTCGAAGGTCTGGTCCTAGATGAATGGGTCTCGTACCATGTCCAGGGGCTGGAGACTAGCACCAAAGGCATAAATCCCGATAAAAGGGAATGCATTGCCTTTATATAAGTAAACATACATGATAGAGTATGCAAGATGAAGTAAACAGTAAGTAAACTGAGTACAAAAGTAAGTGCTGAAAAGTAAATGGGCCAGAATACAAACCCAATTGAAAGTACAATACAACTGGAAAGAAAGTACAACAGCAATAATGTAAATCAGCAACCACCGAGTCGTCCTCCGGCTATCCCACCAGAAGGGTGGGAACAGATAGTCTCCTCAGCTCCTCGGGTTCAGTCGTCCACTCTGTGTACGTCCCGCCTGATAGTCTACCTTCAGATACTGTCTTGCTCCTCAAGCCTCAACCACGATCAATGTTGTCTGTCGTCTGCAACCAACACAACTTCGTGCGGGCATAGCCCATGCATGGGTGAGTATACGATACTCAGTAGGGACCTCGAGACTCCCAAAGGACTCCCAGAATCCACAAAGGATATACCACAAAGGAAAGATAAATAATACGAAGCAACAACCAACTCTACTTAGGTATATTCCCATAAATATACCTAAGTCATCAATTCCAGTTCGGCTCCAACTCACGAGCCCAAGTACAACCCAGTCCACACAGGAATGTACAATCTAGTCCACAAGGAAAACACAAACCAATCCACACAGGAAAGAAAGTCAATCATATCGATGATACTGATTGAAAATGAAGACTCAGCTCACATAAGTATACTACTCATGGAGAGTGGTGGAGATGATTAGATTTAACCTCTGAATCATCCTCTCTGCTGAATCCACGTAGGATCCAAGTATAGAATTCGTCGCTACTGAACCCACGTAGGATCCAAGTACAGTAACCATCGCTGCCAAACCCATGTAGGATCCAAGTACAGTCATCATCGCTACCGAACACACAGATGATCCAAGTACAGTCGTCATCGCTGCCGAACCCAAAGAGGATCCAAGTACAGTCGTCCTCGGCGTCTCAATCGTAGCTAGCTCTAGGGTTCCCGCACACAGCACGCTCGATTCCAGGAGGTTCCGATCCACGAGCCAAGGGGTCGATACATCAACTGTCATGAAGTCCAGATTTGATGTATCAAAAAATTCTGCGTCGTTAATAGGAACTCAACACAACAAACGGAACGTCAATCGGACACCCAGTCTGAGAGTTATTGGCTTTTTCGTCTCAGGGGCCCGGAAGGTTTTTAGGCTAAAACCAACCCGAAATTACTCCAGCTACGTCCAAACCTCGAGTGGATTAATCCAAAAGAACCACCTCAATAAGGGGAATTCAATGTAATTGACAGCACGTCATTCGGACGTCCGGTCGTTATGTTATAAGCATTTCCGCTCCAAGGGCCCGGTTGGTTTCGAGTTCGAACCAACCCGGTCATACCAAAACTTTGCCGAAACCTCTAGTGTAATATACCGAATCGACCGTATCGATCAAAGGATCCCTATGCAATTGACAGTGTGTCGATCAGAGGGCTGTAGCCCAAGATATGGGTGTTTGAACGAACCTGGTCCGAAAATAGGGGGTTATGGCCCGATCCGACCCGGCCCAATACCCCCTGGGTCGGTTCGAACCGGGTCGACCCAAACTGGGTCTGGGTCCAGCTCAATTGGGCACCGCCCGGCCCGACTGTCATGGCCTGGCCCGACCCTGGTGGCCCGGCGCTGGCAGCCCGGCCTGGCGCGGGCGACCCGTCCCGCAGCTGGGCACAGCTTGGAGGTCGGCCGCGGCTCGGCTCGCAGCTGAGCTGGGTGAAAAGGGGGGAATCTCCCCCTTGTTTCCGAAATGGCTGGCCATAATGGGCGGCCCTAGTTATAACTGTGGGACCCCCTCGGGTCTCGCCTCGAGGTGGCGCTGGTGGCCGGCTCAGCCGGCCGCCCCTTTGAAAACCATTGCCACCTTAAGTCACGGCTCCTGTCCGACCGGCGCGACGCAACGGCGCCGCACCCCTCCGCCGTGGCCCGATTCTGGCTGCGGCCTCCATCAGCCTCACCGGCACGGCGCGACACGACGACGCCCTGCTCCACCACCACGGCCCGCTCCAGCTGCGGTTCTCTTCGTTCCCGCGTGGTACAATGACACCGCACCGCCTTCGTCACAATCATCAACGAAGGTCAACAAGGAAAAGGGGAGGAGAAATCGTCTGTGTTTGGGCGGTCCGATCTCCTCCCGTTACGTCGATAACATTGGGTTGAATTAAACGAGATACTTTAAAGGCATAACAAAGCACAATTTTAATTCATTAAAATTGAACTTAACCCCTACCTCGATAAACGATGTCATTTGCTAGAAACACGGAAGATGGCGTCGTGGGGTGAGGTTTCGAGGACGGCGTTACCGTTCATCCAAAGAGGGGACGACGTCGTACACTAGCTGCAGATAGAATAAGGAAAGGCACATCGCCTCTCCTTGTGGTGATGACATTCTTCGTCCAAGGGTGTCGTTCTTCGCAGGAGGATGAAGTTCTTCCAATAAAGCTAAATCTGTCTCCCCAATTCCAAACACAACAAGCTAACCCCAAAATAAAATAATCTTTCCCTTATTTTATTTTACCTTGCCATCCATTTCAAAAACTCAAAATTCAAAACATAATCCAATTAATTGAAGAGGTTCAATTAATTAAATTAATGTGAGTTGGAATTATTAAAGAGGGAGAGAGGGGAGTTACTCAAATAAAGCGGGAAGTTAAAGAGTTAGGGAATGTGAAGAGTTGGGGCTCGTGTGGGCCCCACCGCACCTTTATCCTCACAAGGGTAGTTAGTAACTAGTGGGTCCCACCCCAACTCCCACACCTAGGATATAACCACTTATAATAAAGAATAAAAATTGTTCTAGAATTTTTATTCAATTCTTATTTAAACCACAAAATTAAACTCCTTATCTCGTGCAAACACCGCTACGGTAAAAGTCCTCTTAAGCAATTACCGACGATGAGGTTCCATCGGTTCCCTCGGATTTCAAATCTGAGCACCGGTTCAAAAGATAGAAAAACCCGCTCGTTCATTCACTGAACGTACCTGAGCTAAACTTCAGAAAATGATTCCGAGCACACCGGGCCTCGGAATCAGGTGCCCTCAGAAACTGCGTACTCGTAAAATCCCAAATAATTTAAGAAAAATATTTCCTTGAAATTTACAGGTCTTTACAACAATTTTTATTATCATGTAAATATTAGATTAATCATTGATAATGATAAAAATAATTTTTGGGAACAACCCATCAAACGCTTCCACAGCACCAAGAAACTTAAAGTGGTATCATATATGTTGATAAGTTATTTATAATTATCTAAATCTCATTGATTGATTGATTAAATTGTTTATAGTTATCAATTCCAATTTTATCTTTATTTAATCTAGATTAGAATATAAGTTTTATTCCTCTTCATTTCCTGAAATATATATTCAATTTATTAATTTTATCAATGAAATTAATTCGATGATCACATATAGAGGTTCTAAGAAGGTTGGACGGATAACACAAGAGTACCCATCTTGTAACCTGGAGGTACATATCATGTACTAGTGTTTAATATACAAATAATTAATTTGAAATTAATTCATGTTGTGTGCACTTTTTAAACATGGTGAATTTAATTATACACCATGTGTTAATCAGGACATCCTGGAAGAGGGTCAGTAAGAGTGCACACCTTTTAACTTTATTCCACGACATGTAGTCCCTTAGTCTTAGACATGCCATATATTCTCTTACAATTCCTATTTGGATAGTAGTTATGAAACTCATAGACCACATTCCATTTTTCCCATGGACACATCGTGTATTAACACATTTTCCAGGGCATGGTTACACGCGATGTCCCTAGTAACGTGTCACAGATAGATAGTGAGAAAAATACACATCGTGTTGGTCCCATTTAAACATTTCTTTTTACTTTAACCGAATTACAGAGAATTGAAAATTAATATAATATGTTTTGAAAACCTTATAATATGTGTTTTGTGTGTTCATTAAGTTGATATATCACATCATGTGATGGGTTTTATATAAATAAATTTCTAATTAATTTTTTCAAAATGTTAGGATCAAAAAATCATTTATAAGTTATATTACAGTTATTACATTACACACATTGAAGTATTACACACTACATAAATACCATGATTTTTGTATGTTCATTAAGTTGATAGTAAATGTCATGAAATTATGTGATATTTTGTGTATGCCACATGTCACAAGAGTAAACAATATACATGTATAATACATGTTGGGTAGTTCGGATGGGTACTCACCATGTTGCCACCAAGGTATATTTTTTTAAACATTTAATTTAAATTAAATTTATTAAATTTATTTAAAATTATGATATATTGGAATCTCAAGAAAATTCAAAAGTGAATTTAGATAAAAGAATTATTTAACTAAAGAATATAATTAATTGACTCAAGTTCAATTTATCTTAAATAAGAATGATTAGAATTGAATGAAAGTTTTATTAATTTGTAATGTTTTGAATCCATTTGGATGATCATGAGTCTAGAATAGACCTTTTAATTTTATGGATTTCAATTAATATATTATTAAATTAAATTGTTGGATTGGGTGTCATATCTCCTCTCGTTGTGTAAGGGAATGCAGTCCCATGGTGTTTTTATTTAAACCTCTTAACCAATCCTTTAGTTCCACTCACCTATATGTGATTAAAAACATATGTAATGGATTAAAATCCAAATCTAGTAGAGGTGGTTCATGTTTGGAGCCACCAGGAAACAAATCCAAGAGAGATACATAGGTGGATAGGTCGAAGGATGAAACACAAACCATAAATAGTCCACTATGTTTTCCCCCTAAGAAGATAATTAGTTTATCATATGCTATATAAAGTAACCATTAATAAGCTATCATGATCATACAACATTATTATTTTATTTATTTTAAGTTTCATGCTTATTTCATTATAGATGTTTTTTTATCACATGAAATAATGAATTACAAAGTATATAGGAAAAAACTAAAATAAATTGAACTATATGTACATATTATCTAAGACGTGTTTAATCACTTAAGTAAATCAAATTAATATTAAATAGAATAAAATAAAGATTATAATAGGAAATTTATGAATAAAAGAGAAAATACCTCCATTATATATATTAATTCGGTATAACCTTTCACTACTTCAGTTAAATTCGGATCATAGTTCAAAGTGAGTGACCAACCAATGTTGGGGTTCTTTCAATTATCAATGATTTTTAACATGATGTTTTGGGTTGAGATAACTTTTTTCACATCAAGGATTGAGTTCCAATTCATAACATGGTGTTACTGAGAGGAAAAGGTTGAGGAAATAAAATTTATCTATTCCAGGACTAGGGAGTCTGCTCAAAAGATCCAAAAACTCTGAATTAATATAGTTGGAATTTGGAATTCCTACCTAAAACTCTTCAAATTACATGACCATCCATATTTAGGGAGATGAGAAGGGAAATATGGATCTTTTATATTATAATTTTCAAGTAACAATATATTCTAAATCCAATGGTGAGGTCTATTAGGATTCAATGAAAATAGTGTCAGATTAACGAATGTAATATTAATTTATTTGTCTAAATTTTACCCGAAAAAGTTATAAAATATACTCATCTTATTTATAAAAATATAAATAAAAATTAGTTCAATAATATCACTATGATCCATAATTTATTAGGGTTACCATCTCACTATAACAAATTTACAAGAGTGGAAAATTTTCTTACGTGTTATACTATGCCATGAAAGGTAATTTTACATGCTAGACGATCCTTTTCTTGATGTGGCCGGTAATGAGGATAGTGAGGAAGAGTTAAATGTTTATAATAATCATTTGAATTATGGTAAATATTTTCATTGATTCATTGTAACATCCCTAACCAATGATATTTTGAAGAAGCATAAGGACATGGATGTGTATAGCATGATGTCCCACCTTTGGGGTCAATTTCATGAGAAGGAGAGACAAGAGAGATTTGAGATCTCCAATGATCTTTTTACAACTAATCTTAGAGATCCTATTCGAGTTGGGCCTCATATTTCCAAGCTAATTAATCTAATTATACATGTAGATAAGGACATGGGGTGTGACAAAACAAAAGTATGTATGTTGAATAGGAAAAGGAAGAACAAGGTGAAGGGTCCCAAGACTCAAAAAAAAGTCTAAAGATCCTGATCACCTTCCTTCCAAGAAGATGATTATCCTGAGGAAGGGAAATAAAAATGAGGTGGTATGTTTTTCATGTGGCTTGAAATTAAAATGTAGTAATAAATGATCTAATAAGTAAGGTTAATCTAATGGTTCATTCATTATCAAGTGTAATCATTAAATATCTTCACATTGAATATTAGATACAGCTTGGGGTTCTCACATCTGTATCAAAATGTAGAAAATATGTAGATTATAAAATATTGCAAGAGGATAGGAATATTCGTGAGATTATAATAGTGTGGGGTTTTATGGTCTATCCATTGGTTTCTATAAACTTTCAATTCAAATATAAATGATATTGGTTTTAATATATTATTATTATGTACCAACTTTTACTAATATTAAAATTTATGTGTCATTCCTAGATACACTTCATTTTATTTTCAAGGTTGGAAATAAAAGTTGTTTCTTTTATAAATACAATGTATTTTATGGTATGGAGAATTTAAATAATATCTTTATGCATTAAATTAATTAAACCAATTATTTGAAATAGATAACAAATCATGTTCACACAACTCATATAACACCCAGCAATGACATCACCATATTGGTCATGTAAACAAGAATAATTTGATAGGTCTATGTCAAGATGGGTTTTTAGACTCTTTTGAACTAAAACCACTTAAAATATTGCATTCTTGTTTATAAGGAAAGATGATCAAACCACCATTTTATGGATAGGGTGAATGGTCCAACGATATTTTAGGATTGGTGCACACTAATGTGTGTATACTATTTATTGTAGATACTAGAGATATTTATTCTTAAATCATGACTTTTACTGCTGACTCAAGTAGATATGGATATGACTAATTTATGAGGTATAAGTCTGATTCATTGAAAAATTCAAGGAATTGAAGAATGTAGTAGAGAATAAACATGGAAAGAAGATAAAGAGGCTACAAATGGATCGTGGTGGTGAATATATTAAACAATAGGCCATAAACATTATATGGGAGTTTGGGATTCTATCTTAACTCACTCCTCTTAGTACACCATAGTGGTATTATGATAGTGAAATGAGGAACCATACCATGTTACACATGGTAAGGTTGATGATGAGTCATGAAGAACATTCATTATTATTCTGTGGAAATGAATTAAAAACTATAACTAACAAACTAAACCAACTAACATTGTTGTGTTTTAGTTTTAGAGTCTTCTAGCTCATACATTTTGTTATTGTATTTTATGGACTTTTATCTCAAACCTTAAATTATTGAATTTTCATTTATTTTAGCTTCTTCAATCTATCGATTTAGTTTAGGTCCTTTTAGATCAGACCATTTATTACTGTATTTTATAGTATGTTTAGATCGGACATTGAGATGTTGTTCAGTTTATATTCTTTCTACTAGGCCTTGATTGATGAATATAAAATGAGGCTGACATATCAGGGATGACCCCAAACACCGTAAGGTGCTATGATATACTATAGTGTTTTTGGGGCTCATGGGGATTAGAGTTTCTTTTCTATGAGGAGGATATGCCTTCAGTTGGTATGTCGGAGGTCCTTATATATGTTCCCATAGGGATTACATGCATGGTCAAGTAAATGGGGATCCCCACTATCTTCCATTGGCCATGGGTGATTTTTTAAAGATGATATTTGTGGTTGGTAAAAATATTTGGGATATAAAATCTATCAGGATAGTTGGATTATGGCTTGTGTATAACACGTGAATAGGAGATTGAATTGATGAATATGTAATAGTTCATAAATTTTATGGATGAACCAAATCACCATAAGGTGTTGAGATCCACCATGGTGTTATTAGGGTTTATGATGATTAGAGTTCTTTTCCTTTAAGGAGGTGATTCCAATAGTTTTTAGGTAATAAGACCTTATGCTTGGGCCCTTATAGATGACATTCATGGTCAAGTAGAGGTTTCCCAACCCTTTAATATGGTACATAATTTTTTTAAGACTCAAACATCTGGATGATGAAATGGGTAGTAGAGTGAAAGTTGTACAAGGAGGGTTCTAACATTCTAGGGTAGTTTAGTTCTTGGAGGGGAAGATTGTGACCTAATCCGAATGACTTTAATTCAAATTGTGTGGTCCATCAAAAGGTTTAGGAAGATATTGACACATCCCTTCTTTGATAAAGGGTACAATTCAAAGTGATGTAACGTAAAGGATGTCAAATAAAATTTAATAATATAGTGATGGGGATTTTAAATCATGGTATAGGAATATCTGAATCAAATAGAGGTGGAATCCAGTGGGTAGAGTTCAACCATTAATAATGGTGTATTCCTATAATGTTACCTGCAGTCTGGAAAATAACTCCTAGATTAAAGGGGGAATTTATAGGGAAAATATGTTCATTTGGATTTGTCATTCTCTAATACATGTTTTCTTCAAGGAAGGTCCAGAAGAAAGGGATCTCAAGGTCTATATGGTTCCAAGAGAAGGATATAGACTCAAGGAACTAGTTGTGCTAGCTCAGAATTCAAATGCATGTAGGTGTTTTGTGAAAAAAGTAATATTAAAGATGGGTTCGATCACTCAAAAAGTCATCTCGCCACCGAGTGAACACATTATCACAGTGAGGATATGTAAAAAATAATTACTCTAAATTTTTCGTCGACTAGTAGGTCAAGTGATCGTGGATAAATTTTAACTAGGTACATAAAGTGGGACTTATGATCTTTATTCCTTGATTATTTATTCACAAAATTTTTCCTAAACTCTAGAGATGAAGTGTTTAGTGACTGGAGACCTAACTTTTACTCATATATATCCATTTATGGGTTTTATTCCATAAATGTTTTCCGTCTATTTCTCTAGTATTTTAGAGTCTTCTAATTTAGACCATTAAAAGTTAAAGTTTACGGTTATATAACCTTGATCAAAGTGCATATAGTTTAAGTTCATGATGCATGTGGACATGGTATAAGGGGAATGATACACACAAGCACCCAATTAGGATGACCATCATCAAGATTAGTCCTACATTATTTTGATCAGGATGTAAAAAATGTTTTAAAAAATGGATCAAGGTTCTTGGGTAATGAGTAATGGTATCATACAATCATGTTGGGGACGAAACAGAACAATCTAAGGTGTTGATTTCTTACATGATGATGCCAGGGCTCATAACGATCATAAATCCATTCCTATAGGGACAATATCTCTCTTTTAGGTAGTTTAAAGCCCTTATGTAGATCCACAACTAGCATTATCATATATATAGATCTCTTCTCCTTTCCTGGTGCAATGAAAGGTTTGTGGATACTCGAGGTACACAATACACGAAGTGTGATTTGTTGGTTGAGGTTCTTAAAAGATGATGGAAGTACCCCAAACTCTGGTGGACTAGGGGTATAGCTCATGTAGTCCTTTGATAAGAAATGATAATGGGAGATAGTATTCCCTCTTTAAAATCATGTTGTGGGGATTAACCCTTCATGAAGTTTAATTTTATGTGGTAAGAATGTTTTCCATTAAAATGAACGTCATGTGGTACATATGTTTCCCTTGTAGTTTAACGTCATAGGGTAATGAAGTTAGAACCAATGTGAAATTTTGAAAAATATTCTTGGAGAAACATTACAGTAGTTATGGAAATATATATGTATGAAATAAATTTTACCTCTGAACATGTTTATTGATCGGTAGTTGTATGTTAGAACCTTTTTTGTGTAGATTTATCAAGTCTAAAAGTAAGACATACGTCAATATGAATCTTACACAGACAAATAATGATGGTATGGCATGTCTATATTTAAACAAAGGTATATTAATTTTTTGGTTGGGGTTTCCATATAAATATTGTAAGGGTATGAATCATGCCATAATTATCTCTTTTAAGGATATACCACTGCATAGATCTGACTCATGTGAAAGGAAGAGGGGAATTTTGTCTTTTTTTCTTAGTGAGTCCCGACATCAAGGTTGTCTAAGGGGTCCTTTACATAGATCAATCTCATATGTAGGGATAAGTCCTTCCCATTTTTCATTCTGGTATGGAGGTGAAAAATCATCCCTAACACAGATTCTTGGATAGGATGACATGTTTTTAGAAATTTTAGGTCTTACAGGATAAACCATATGTCATGCAGTTTAATGTCATAAAAATGGGTTGTTTCTATACAGTTTAACATCATGTTACTAAGACGTGGTCATGTAGTTTAACATCATGAGACTAGTACTTGGTCCCCTATCTAAGACACATCTTGGTCATATAGACCAGAGCAAATTTCTATCTTCCCTAAGCTTACATGATCTATTCATGGTGTGATAAATAAGGGGTAATTTATAAGTTGATTAATATTCTTGTGAGTACATGATGGGGAATACTCGAGGTGGTTCAAAATTTATTATGGATTATAACCTCTACATGGATCTGATTATCATAGAAAAACATGATTGGGGGTAATGGAAACTCATGGAAGGGCCTAGAATAGAGGATCTAGGTATCACTACGTATCGTATAGTAGTAGAAATCAAGACACATTTAGTTATTGTATGAAAGATCCCTATGTAAGTCTAACCCATGTGCATGGAGGGGGGACATTTTTATCTTGTGGTAGGACCCAAGAATGAATGTATGGGTTTCACTATGTATCCTATAGTAATAGGAATAATGCCACTCACTTTTCTTGAATGGGAAACTCTCTATGAATTTCTAACCCATAAATAGAGGGTGCATTTTTCCTATTGATTAATGGGACTGGACCTTGTATTAGAGGTTTGGGAATCTCTATGTATCTTTTTATAGAAAGAATCAATCCATAGGTAGTTCTTGAATGAATTTTCCCCGCAAAAGTCTAACCTATGTTCAAGGTGGGAGACATTTATATCTTATGGATAAACCAAGTATTAAAAATTATAGGTATCAATATATATACAGTGATGGAAGGAATAAACTCACACATAGTTCATGAATGGGAAAGTATCAACTAATATCTAAATCATATGCATCAGGGGGAATTTGTTCTCTTTATTATTGTGGTTGGACCTAGGATTTGAGATTTGGACATCACTATGTATCCTATAATGGAAGGAATCATGACAAAGGTAGTTCTTGAATGGGAAACTCTCCATGTGGGATTGACCTATACATAGAGGTGGTCATTGTCCCCATTGATTATTGTGGGAAGACCCAGGATTGGAGATGTGAGTATCACTATGTATCCTATTTTTGTAGGAATAAATCCACAAATATTTCTTGAATAGGAAACATTTTATAGAAGTTTGAACCGAGTGTATAGGGGGGAAATGTTCCCACTGATTATTGCGCATGTACAAAATATTAGAGATATGGGAAAAATTATGTACCCTATGATGGTAGAAATTAAGACAGAAGTAGTTGTGGAATGGTAAAATCTCCACATATGTATAAAAAAGATGTAGAGGGGGATTGTTTCAACTTATTATTGATGTTTGAACTCACAGTGGATATCCATGAATCTCAACATATCCAACACTGATAGGATTCAAGCCACACTTAGTTATTTAATGGGAAACTCTCCACATAGGTCTGACCCATACAAAGAGGGGGTACCTGTTCCAATTAATTACTATGGATAGACCTCGGATTTGAGATCGTGGTGTCACCATGTATCCTATGATCATAGGAATAAAGAAACATGTGGTTCTTGAATGGTAAACACTCCATGTAGGTCAGACCCTCATGTATCGGGGGTATTGTTCCCATTGATTATTATTTATAAACCTAGGGTTAAATATCAGAGTTTTACTATGTATCCTATGATTGAAGTAATCAAGACACACATCATTCTTTAATGGGAAACTATCTATAAAGTTATAACCCATATGCAGAGGGGGAAATTATTTCTGATGATTATTGTAGCTGGACCCAGTATTGGATATTCGGGAATAACTACGAATCAAATAATTGTAGGAAACAAGAAAGAAATATTTTTTTAATGGGAAACTATTAATGTAGTTCTAGCCCATACATAGTGGGGGAGTTGATCCTATTGATTATTATGACTGGACTTGTGAGTGGAGATCCACGTGTTATTATGTATCCTACATTGGTAGGAATATATCCACACATAGTTATTAAATAAAAATCTATCAACATTTTTATGACACATACATAGCGGTGGAATTTTCTATATTGATTATTATGGTTACACATAGGATTGGATATCTATCCCTCACTATATATCCTATGATGGAAGGAATAAATCCACAAGTAGTTCTTAGAGAGGAAAATATCCATGAAAGTCTCACCCATATGTATAGGGGGGATTGTTCTCATTGATTATTATTGATGGACCCAAGATTTGAGATTCTATTGTAACTACATATCATATGATAGAAGTATTCATGCCACATATAGTTCTTGAATGGGAAACTCTTCATACAGGTCTAACCCATACATAGAGTGCGTAATTCTTCTCATTTATTATTATGTCTGGATCCATTATTATATATCTGAGAATCACTACTTATCATATGATAGTATGAATCAATCCACTTGTACTTCATGAATGGGAAAATCTGTACATTGTTCTGACCCATTGAATAGTGGAATTATTCTTGTTGATTATTATGGATAGTCCTAGGATAAGAGGTCCAAGAAACAATACATATCATATGACGGTAAAAATAAATCCAGACAATGTTTTTGAATGAAGCTATAGTGGGATACCAACACTGAGGACAGTGGTCCTCTCAAGAGAGGACTATTGTAATGCACAATTTAAATGCATGTTAAACGTATCAACCATGCAGTTTAATATCATACAATAAGGACTTATGGTGTAAATTTTAAGGTCTTAATCTAGGACCATTCAAACCCTTGTGTGAACTACTATGTCTCGACCATGTGTGGAATCTATTAAAAAAATTCATATGCCCACAAAAATGATGATTGATGTGAGAAATGAGGAATGTAAATGGTTAATTTTACCACATTGAAAATATTAAAAGAAAGTATATGGAATTTTTGTCAGGTACTGGATGGGGAAAGATAAAAGATCTATGTGTCTCTACATATCTCCTTGAAATGAGAATAAATATATAATTAGTTCTAGAAGACCGTTGCTTCTCATATCATACGACATGGATGTCTCACGAAGTTTAACATCGTGCGGCTAGGATGAATTTCATAGTCTAATGTTATGTGGCTAGGATGATAGATTCTTAATAGAAGTTATGAAAATTATTTCTTGGGAAGCCTTAAATTAGTGGTGGGTGTAACATGTTCCCCATCCATTATGGCCAATGGGTACTCTTTATTGGAATGGACCTTATGTATAACATAAGGCCCTTCCTATTTGGAATTTAGCTTTGAATTTTTCTTCATTTGAATCATTGGGGTCATAAAATTGAAAAAAAATCACTTTAAAGGAATGAGTCTAGGATAACATTTTTATATAAGGACTGTGTGATCCGGTTCTGATGTACTTCATGGTTCTATAGTGTACACAACCTTTTATCATTGAGCCATTCTAGCTCCTCTTTCCACTATTGTGATTTATAGTCTTCTAATTGTAGTTCAAAAATATCTATTTGGAATGTGATAAACTACACTTTTATGGAGAATAATGTCTTGGTCCTATAGACTAATGGATTTGGTGTTTTTTTTCCATCAATATCATGTTAGGGACTCTAAATTTATGATTATACTATACATTATGATGTTAAAAATATTCTTCATTCTGAATTCCATGATATCTATTACCTCAGATCATTGTGAAAATAATTCAGTAGTAGTAAGGATGAACTTAAACTACTTTTCTGTGGTTAGGGGATATCTCCCACATAGAAAACAACCATGAATATTTATTTCTATGTAGAAATTCTATTAGTTGTTGGATGAAGTATTCATGAATCTAGAATGCATGAAATTTCTTGGTGAATTTCTCGTAGTCTTGTAACATTGTCTTCTAGTAGTAACCTAGACTTCTAATTTTATGGGAAAGCCTAGTCCTGGATTCATGAGTATTGTAGGTGACTATGTGGACTTCTTCCATGATAAACAGAATCTCTCCTTATACAACACATATGAGGATGGTTCCAATAAAGCCTTTTCTAGATGTATTTTTTCTCCTTTCTCCCATCCAAAAGGTGTAAAGTTTGATGCTTAGTTTTGATTTTATTCCCTTTTAAAATGATCTAAATAGAGGATCCCATTTATAAGATAGTCCACTATGGGATCTATCCATCTATGGGTAGATATCAGCTCATCATGTTCTGGGTTAGCGTTGATATGATTGATTTCCTCCGTGTTACAAACAATGAAAAATGATACAATTCATTGGTGCATGATACTGTAGAATGACTAATCTAGATATGAGTCAGCTAAGACCATGGATGCATTGTCCCATGCTTCAACATGAGCATTTTGTGATCAGGGAAAATGAAGTAATGTTGGTTTGAAAGGGAATTATTCCATTAATCCTCTAATGTAACTGATGAGAGGGGTGAATTATTCCTTTTTGATGGAATACTCACCATTGATATATTTGATCAATAGCTCTATATCCCCTTTTATGTTCAGGTAGGATATATTCAACAGTAGGGCTAGTTCCAAGCTTGTAATAAGGGATTGGTATTCTGCCTCATTATTAGTGAAGTTTTCAAACAACGAGAAATAATAGAGATAATTTTCATTTTTTAGAGGAAAAAAATACAATACCAAGACCAACCTGATTAGGAATTGATATTTCCATCATCATACTAATATTAATTTGGGTTGCACCATCAAAATACATATCCCACATTTAGGGATTTTCAGGGGTATAGAAAACCTCTTCATCTAGACATTCGGTGTCAAATGGTGTGATTTATTGGATGGGATGTGATGAAAGAAAATCATACAGGGATTAGCCATTAACTTCCCTCTATGACATGAAATAGATGAAATGTTTTTGTATAATAACTACCCTTCTGGATAAATACCCATTAAAAATTAGGAGGCAAAGGATTTACTTGAGCGGGTTGACACGAGACAATGGGTTGACATTGTGATGTTACTAGTAAATCCTCATCTTTTCCACTGAATAGATGAGTATGATAAAGTTATTCTCCACATAGAAATAACAGATCTATGTACCTATAATTTTAATACAGATATATTATAGACTATTTTCATTCCACACATCATTATTCTATGTGAAAAAGAAACAGAAAAATCATTCAACAATGGCCACATATAAGATGATCATATTTCCTTATACTAGTGGCATCAAGATCGGTGGGTGCAACACGTATTGCTTGAGAGTATCAAAGGATTATTGGTATTCTTAATCTCATTGGTTGGTGAATCCCTTCAAAATTAACTTAGTTAATCAGATATATTTATTGGCTAGTATATCTTTGAAATAAAAGATGTAAGAGAGGTTCTCCTAGAACCCCCTAAATTATATAATACTTTCGGGGGTGAAATTTCTCAAAATTCAAAAGATTTTTTTTGGAAAACCATGATGCCATAGTGGAATACAGCATAGATAATGAATTCCCTAACATTACACCAAAATCTATCTTCAAAGGATTCATCTTCAAACTGTGTTTCTTCAACTTGCTGAAGATTGTCTGAAGATTCATTAGGTGATCACATCACAGTTGAGAATAAATTATCATTTCATCAATGTAACATTATTTTATCCATCTAAATAAGGGATTATTTATATGATTCATTACATATTGGTAAATAGATCCATAATTATTTTATCCAAAGATCATGACCTAATAGAAAAATATTTCTAGAGGTTCTCTGAAGCGAGTGTCTTCCTTATCTTCTAGGGAAATATTTATTTGATTTTATATTGAATACCCATCCATAAAAGAATGTTATTTGAAGATATAAGTTTCATAGATCAAAATTTTTGTGACCAAAATGGAAAGTCAATCTTCTGGAAGTTTTTATTATGGTCTATGAAATAGATTGAGAGCCTAATCTAACCATTATTGTTCTTGAAAGGGATGATTTTGGTGTTCTATTTTGGGTATTGTAGTTCCCAAAAAAAGTTTTATTTGATCAATTTGTAAAATTATGATAAAACATTAGTGTCATGGGAAGTTATCAACATCCCAAAATCCTATATAAAACCTTTATTTTCATCGAGAAATCATTGATGTTGTGTAGACAATTCATGGTTTGGTCCAGTCATTTTCATATAATTCTAATTGGGCACATATTGATTTTGATTTTAAATTTCATTAAACATATTTTCCCCCTTTAGAGGCAAGGAGGCACTAATAAATGTTGGTCACGGGTATTCTTATGTTTTTAGATTCACCTACATCATCCTGTCGATGGTGTTGGTGATTCCTTCCTCAACACAAGATGGGATTTCCTGAGGTCATCCTATTCTTCTTCCATCTCTGAGTATGTGGAAGAATTTTTAGACATAGTAGGTAACCCATGGTAATATTTGTCACTATTGAGGTAAGAGATTCCATGATAAGAGGAATTTTCAACATGAATCACAAGATTCATCATAGAGATATTCTAAAGCTGGTCATTTTCTTTTACACTATCATTCCGGGTAGGAGGGGATTAGACATCCCAGATTAAGTCTACTACCTCAATTAGTTTTATGAGTATCACATAATTTCTATATTCATGCTCTAGGGATTCATAGGGGCAGTCCCTAATATATTGGAGGATGAAACCTATATATTTCCATCCACCATTGTTTATTTTTATTCCATTATATAGAAACCAACATCATCATATGTGTATTAAAAAGGCTTGAAGGGAACACTGTCACCATTTAGTATGATGACTATCTTGATGATGGGGTATTTCAAGAATTGATGAAATATTAAAGGAACTGTTGTATGGCTATGAAAGAATGGTTTTTTGAGAATAACATTAGATGTTTTTTCTAGATAACCATGAAATAAACATTATATGTTATATCCCCAAATTTATCCTTGATCTTGATCTCCGTAAAAAAAATTCTCACTATTATCATACACTTGGATAACCATATTTGTTGGATATAATTCCCCTTCTACATATCCAAAATTCTGGAGGGTTTGAACAGGGATGAGGTTGATTCTTTATCAATTTTCAACTAGATCCCTTCAAATGTCAACATTAATTTTTTTTTACCCAATCATAAAGGGGTCTGATATGTCCATGGATGTCCTTTTCCTAATCATGTTCTATGAATGAGATGGAAACAAGGAATTATAATAGAATAGTCTCTTCATGGTAAACCATGGTTGTAAATAATTTTGTCTTAAACTCTAGTGGGATATAAAGGTCCTTGATTAGTGTCCATCTGAGTTCCACTAAAGGATGTAGAGCATCTAGGATTGAGTTTTGGATATAACACCCACCAATTGTTTCAAAATGTCATAATTTTGTGCGAAAGTTCTGTCCTTCTTAAGGGTGGGTTAATTTATATTATGTAGATTAGGATCTATAATGTTTGAGGTATATGGGACTAGTACTTGAGAATGGGACAAATGGACATGTTTCTTATATGGGATAGGCCACACTGACCTTCCCATTTGTTTGGGATGATTAGACAAGCACACCCCTTCCAATCAGTCATGTGGCATGAATGGGATTTGATGACAACTGGAGGGTTATAAGAAATACTTCTATTTTTGTTTGGTTTTCATGAGTGATTTACCAAGAATACCACCTAAATATATGGATTTTGTAGGCATGTGACTAAAATTTTGGGTAAAACCACACCCACATTGCCCCTTATATCATCTGCTCTTATGTATTTGGCCTCCAGCTCCCCAGTCAGGTAGGGGAACACATACTCATAGGTGTAATCATCACCAGAGAAGGGATATATTATTTGAATCATGCTAAAAACACCAAAAATGAGTTTTTCAGCTAACAAAGATTTCATTCAGTGGGGTGGTTCCTATTTTGTAGATATTAAAGTAAAGAAGTATGAGAGAGTCAAAGATTGGACATTAGATAAATATGACTCTTTATCTTTTTTCACATTATGTGTTCAATGACTACATTCAACAATGGGAGGTGTATTTGATGTTACCTCCCTAGCAGCTATGATTGTTATAGTTTTTTCAAGATGTTCTATTAGGGTGGCATGGTCTTGGTCAACTATATTTTTATTCATCCATTTATCGAACATCTATCCACACCTAGTCGAAACTTCTTAACAATCACATTATTCTTGAAGTTGGGTGAAGGATACATATGTCAATTGTTTCAGGGAATTTTATCGAATCACTTATATATAATCAACCATGATTTGGTGAAAAATTTTAAAGATGTAGAAATCATGGATATTTCGGATCAAACTTTTATATAAAGGGTTGTGGTCAGGATGATCAGTGAGGTTTCATCATTGGCTTTCCAGGGCTGTGGCAGATTTAGTAGGATATTTTCAATGGATATATGAAAATAACTAGGTTATTTATAATTTTAGATGGATTAAACTTTATTCATCCATTCCTCCAATTGTGGGAGACCTTGATCTCCTTTTTCATCTTATTTAGGGAAATTTTTTATTGATGTCACTCAAAATTGGGCACTAGATTATTCAAGACAATCTTAGGTGTTTGAGTGGGAACCACCACTATTTTGAGGTTAATAGTAGTAGTTTCATCCTTTCCAAAACTTTTCCCTTTTGCTGGGAGAATGGGATGATATTTTTATTGGGTCCTCTAAATTGAACATTCTTGGAGTTGTATTATTTCTATATACTCATGTAATCTACTTGGACACTTCATTGGGATCAAAAGTGTTTGCAGTTATTCCCAAATATTTTTAGTATAAATTTCCAATAATTTCTCTTATGAGAGAGGGATGTTATATGAATACGTTAAACCTTTCCATCATGTGATGAAATATTATAATCACTCAATTTCATGCTTCTTCAGTTCTTGAGGTTGAAAAGTTTTCTATTCCTTATTGTCAAGCTGAAATGATACAGGAATTGATGATTACAATATTCTCATCCTGTAATGGATACTACAAGGAGGATGTCTTACCAAATTAAGGTTGGATCTATGAGAGCTTTTATAAAAAATCTCAAAAAGGTTACCTCGTGCTGATCTCGAGGTCCCATCATTGTGACAAAGTAAGAAATTAAGTGTGTGATATGCTACTTTGTATCTCGCATTCCATCAAAGATTGAGAAGATAGGATTAATGAAATTGTATTGGGGAAAAGTGTTATCCACCCATTCTAGATATGGATTCTTCTTGGGTTTCATGGGGGTGCTCCACCCTTCCTGGGATTCCATTTAATTATATAGGGATTCAATGGTATTGAGTAGTTTTGAAGGTACCAATATCTGGGCTACCTCTCATATACAGGGAGTGGACATGGATTGATGAGGTGGCCCAATTTTCGTATCCCACTGATTTTTGATCTGTGAAAATACTGAAAGATCACAATGGTGGGGTGATTTTATCACCATAATGGAACAAAGTTTTGATCCTCTTTGACTTCCTCATTTATGTAGAGTTGATTTTTGGATCTAGATCCATACTAACGCCCAGGTTCCACTCTTGTAGGTGGATCAACTATTTCTTGATGTGTGGGAGGAGGGATATTCATCTCTATCTGAAGACAATACCAAGTGGGAATGTTATCCCTAAGTAGATTCTTGTTGGGTTGTTTGATATTTTATATCTCATTACAATTCTATGCTAATTGTTCCTCCACAGAGGGAGTTTAGACTCCTTTGGGTGGTGAGTGGTATGTAGCCACACCTTTACCTTTATCTTTGGTAGTGTTCCACCATAGTGGTCGAAACTCATAGTTCAGGGGTTCCAAAAATTTTCTCCCCTACTTATTCAACATATGTACAGTATTATGTGGTGCATATAAGAAACCACCCTCTCTAGATATGGTTTCTACATTTCTCCCCTATGAATTTGTGTCTTGATCCACATAATCTGTTGTGATTATAGTGATGAAATCTACTAATGTGTATCGAGAAAAAGTAGTCATCATGTTACACTAAACATGATAGGGTGATTCTACACTACTTGTTCCTCCTTCAAGGGATGCATCGAGAACATTTCTATGCCACAAGGTAATATTGGACTATTTTGGATTATGAACCATACATGGTTTGATTTCTATCTCTATACATTCCTCTTATCTAGGTCAGCAAATTGTACACATGATGGAGTTTATAGTCAGGTTTTTCAAATGAGCCCCAAATAGAAAAAGATTTTCTTGTAGTGGATGTAACGAATTTGATCCTGACCATCAATATTTACATCCAAACCTAGAGAATGCTAATTCCATCCCAGGTAATTATAATGATGAAAATGGTTCCATCCCTATGGGATGGGGTGATTCGGGGATATTTTTTGCACTTTTTGATCATTTTGTTGAGAATTTGATGATTCTAATCAAGGGTTTCATGGTTCTTGAGATACGAATGTAGATATAAATTCCCCCATACCTATGGGTTGGGTTTTATTTTAAACTAATGGTGATTTTTCTATGACCCTCTCAGGGTGTGATGAACCAAGTGATTGAGATTGAGATAAAGATACCCCTAGTGCTATGGGTTGGGGTTTGTTTGAAACTACCGCTGAAATTTCCTTGATCCTATTAGGTTTTGATGACCTAAGGGGTGGAGGTAGTGGTAAATACTCCCCTATCCCCGTGTTCTAGGTTGTCTCCTAGATGAATATTATGGAAGCTACTATTAGGACCCATTTGAATTGGTGCAATTGTTCTCATGAATGAGTTGGTTGCAACAGAAGCCCCTGATGGGAGTCATTTTCTATTGGAAGTTACCAGGTTGGCCATAAATTCCCCTTTTGTATTTAAAATACATTCCCATTTTTTTGAGGGGACCATATTAATGGTCTATTGGTATCCATTTTCCCACCATTTAGTATGTATTTGAAACTTTACAGTGTGTGTATTTCAACATATTCAACAACTTGATTGTGCATTACATGGTCCTTTGATTTATCCTAAGGATATGACATTATAGGATTTTATATCTGAGGGTTATTTATTAATCAAGATACATGGTGAAATGAAAAGCTTCATATTTTCCCTATCCTCATATATGTATTTTTTAAGAGCCTCTATAAATTAATTGATAAAGAGTTATCATGGTATTGAGACAAGCACTGCATAGATGTTTATAAATATTCTCCATTCATGGGTCCTATGTTATATAGAATTCGACTATGTCCAGATGAAAACAGAGTGTATTGATGGATTAAAGGTGACCCTCATGTATTGGCTAAGTGAGGGTTCTATCCTTTAACAACTATTGAGTTTCTCACATATATTGGAAAAGTTAAGGCTTTTACTCCTTCACTAGTTCATCTATGATCTCATAGTCAAAATCGTTAAGGGGGCAAAACATGGTTGGTAGGTTATTTCCAGATAACTCTCTCTATATATCATTTTTTTCCTCTTCTTAATCTGACTTATGTGAATCAACCTTGTCAGACCACATAGTTATATTCTCTAGGTCACATGCTAGAAATGGTGAAGTGCTGATGAAAGTTGATAGGAAAATATATATTGTTAAGCCCAGTATTTTGAGAACCACTCTATACGTAGGTGTTTAGGAAAGTAGTGGATTTCTTTATCCAAGATAGATACTACCATGGGGAGGTTGAACATGGAGGATGTCAAGAGTAGAATCCACATGATCCACATCAACACTACCATGAGGATGACTATCGGTGTAATGATCTCCTTCTGTTTCAGTTAAAGAGTTGAAATACACATGAGGTTTTTTAGATATGGATCGAACTACCTCAAAGACACATTCCTTTAGTATATCAGGGGTATTATCCTCATTCTATATCATGGATAGAATATTCGAAAATTACTTTTGGGGATGAGTAGGGATATGAGCCTGCTTCATGTAAACTATGATAATATTTTGATAATCGTCAAGTGCTTTGCAAATATGGGAACACTAATGAGAAGATGATGGAGTATGTTAGTGAGATTTTGTATTTTTTTAGGAATATGAGCCTATTTTTGAGTGGTGTCAAGAATATTTTGGTCAATTTTGGCAAAATTGGGGATATGTTCCTGGTTCAAATATGCATTCTATGTTGGAATATTGCAACACATCACTACAATGGGAAAAGAAATATGATCCCTCTCTTGTATAGTCTCTAAAGGATGTTGGTAAATATGATTATCGAAATAATTAGTGATATGATCTTGAATTTCATAATATGATATAATATGTTTAGTAGCTTCACTAATAGGAATATGATTCTATTCTAAGGCATGTGACCCTCTCACTTAGTGATCCCCATTCGAAAGAGGGTTATAAGACCCATCATGTTCCTTTGGAGTATGTCGCTTGTATTTTTCGATACAACCATAATCCTATCATAAGTCACGATCCACCCACACTTTGTGATCCCCAATTAGAATAGGGATATGATACTAGTCTTATGACTTTGGAGTATGCCACTAGTCTTTTTTGACAGGAATTTGAATCTTCCCTGAGGCATGTGCCAAGCTTAGTTGGTGAGCCTGGTTGGAATAGTAATATGAGCTCACTCTTATGCCTCATCTGTTACAATATATTAATAATCATCCAGGATAAGAGCAACAAGATGAGCTTTCCCTAAAGTATCCACCATTTCATACTGATCATAGTGATATGTTGTCATGTCTATTAGGATAAAAATATATATATATCCCTATATATGTACCAGTGCCAGAATATTTCGGCATAGTTCTTCATATGATTCTGTAATGTAGTATAAATTTATCAATGTATTTACACAAATGAATTCATGCGTAGTTTTTTTCTCTGAAATATATTGTTATATGTCATTGATTTAATTGGGGATATAATCCCACTCCTATCCTCCTTGTTCCATTGAAATATGTTTATGGATTCATGTGTAGGTGTATAAATATGGGTTTCCCCATGCTTCCTATAAGAATATGTGTGAAGACTTGATCTAAGTGGGAGGGAATATAATCTTTTCCACTGGCTACCATCAAAGTATGTTGATGGGCGTTTTCAAAAAAAGAGGCGATATAATCCCCTCATATTTATCCATATCTTTCCATGCCTAATAAGACATCCTTGGTACTTATTCATGATTCTTTAGGGTGGACATGTTTTATGTGGTTACCTTAGTAGGAAACTGAGGGGAATCAACTGGATGACACTATTAATGGAAGATTATAGGTGCCCTCCTCATTAGCTCCTAAACCAGAATGTATTTTTAGTCAACTCCTTGATCTACCTTCCTCATATACGAATTGTGATTATTTTGAAGCACCAAGGATAATAATTCAAAGTGATTGGTGGTAATAATGAGAACCACTATTTTTACTTCATCTTTCCCTACATAGGAAATGAACATCATATTTAGTGTATGGTGACCTTTACATCCATTCTCAAGGGTTAAGATCATACCGTTTCAGTGGTAATATTGAACCATTGTGTTTTCCAACCGAAGCTAAAGGTGTCAGGTGAGTGAGTCTATTTTGTGACCAATAGTGGTCTCTATCATGGATGATGTTCCAAAATAGTTTCTTTATGAAGATATGATCTCATGTTAATGTTTTGTTTATTAGAGCAGTATCTATAGTCACAAATTCTATAATGAATAATTTCATCAATTTGTTTATCTAAAAATTATAAAATATAATCCATTAATTATGAAAAGGTATCCCAGTTGTCTTTGTTATTCATGATTCACTAATTTTACATGGAAATCATTTTCATGGTTATAATGTCTTATTTCCTGGGGAGATCACTTACATTGGACTTCATATTGTGCATACCATATTCATTTTAATAGGAGTTGAAAAATTAAATGGCATGATGCATGATCATCTCTTCATTTTCATCATTTGAAAGATTCGCATCGGGTTTTACATTTTTGTTTCACTAAGAAAATGAATGTTGCCTTGGGTATAACAGACAAGGTGATCAAAACATATAATGATTTAGTTATTCTATCATTATATTCCTTCAAATTGGGTTTACAATTTTTTCCTTTTTAAGGATTGATTATGGGGGTTAAAGTATTGTTTCATAATCATTCACTCTCAAATCACCTTTTTCATCTCTTAGAAACCACCAAAATATACCACATCAATAATAAGGTATATAACTTCTTTCAAAATACATGAAGTCATTTGGGGTTTTAGAAATAATGGTACATAGAAACTCACATGGGTTGAGAGGATGAGATTTCGAGATCATCATACCCTTTTTGGGGGAATTATTTCACATTCTGGTATACTCTTATACATTTAAGATATGTTTTCCAATATCTTCCAAGTAATGATAAAGGATCAGTTACCAAAATAAAATGATCAGGTGTTAAATCCTTTTTCCTATAATGAGGGGTTTTATTAGTGATACCATCTATGTGTATCTCAGGTTCTTAATTTTTTCCCATTATTTCATAGTAATAGGTAGCTGTTTATATTTTAAATTCATATAACTAGCAACTCAATATTATAATTATATCCAGGGAGGTGATCAATATTTTGATTTTGGGATTGAACCTCCATGAGGTTTCATACATATCCTATATATAATAATAATCAAATCCATTTTAGTTCATTTAATCTGTGTTATTTAACATCATGCTAAAAGGAAATATATGAGGGAACTTAAGCACTGGGTATGAAGATTTTGCCTTAGGAAGGTACCCTACCAATACTAATTTGATAGGGATAAGATTCATCATTGTTCTACCCTCCCACATCTTGATAATGAGAGATGATAGATAATCAATTCCCATGAGGGTTATTGTCCCAGGGTTCACTAATATGATAGTGTCTTTGGGACATACACTGAGGTGATTTCCCTTGTTGGGGAAATCATATCATGTCACTAAATGGGAATTACACACTATTGATTCCCTATATTGGTGATATTTATGTAGTGAGAGATATGATATTTTCAAATCCCTAATCCCATTTGAGCCATGGTCAATGTGATAAAAAAGGTATAAAAAGTGATCAACCACACTGTATATCAATACAAGAATTATGCACTGAGGGGGCCTTAGAGGAGTGTTTGATATAGTTCTCAAGACATAGAAAGGTGTCATATATATCCTGTTTGGATAGGAAAAGTATTTATCAAAGTTTTGTTAGCTTCTCAATCCAGTGAAAATTAAGGAAGAAAGATGAAACCATAGGAATGTTTGGGTCACATCGGTTAGAGTGATTGATATATATGTTGATTTACACCGAGGTGGATTCTCATTGGGGATCAGGCCTTGGGTTGGTTTCATGCATATCATGTTTTGGAAGGAATTAAAGTTCTTATAGTTCAATTCGATGTATTTATGAATATGTCAAATAGAAAAGTTTATCATATCTCGTGGTGTCTACCTAACATGTTTTAAGTGATTTTTTACATGTTTGGATTTTCTTTATTACATGGATGAAATGTCTTAGGGTACTTTATAGGATTGAAGTAGTCATTTTGGAGGTCTTTCATATGATATCACTATCATGTATAGAGGACTATTTCATGACTCATTTGACACATCTTAGGGTCTTCGTGTTATCAATTAATATATGTACATGTGTGTCACGTGATCAAGAATAATATGTCAAAGGGATATCGTATGACTTGGTTAACATGATTTTAGAACATAGAATGACTTTCTCGATATGTCTAGGGGATTAATAAAAACACAGGTGGCATGCCCAGAGGACTTTTAAAAACAATAGTAATATTTCTAGAGGACGTCACAAGACATGGTTAACATGTCATGTCATTGTCACATGATTTGGACAGGTCATGTGAAGTGCATGATTCCTTCACATGAAAGTTATCATATCCATATTTCATTAAGTTTTACTTCATTTTCACTCTATATTTCATATGTTCCTCAAGGTTGTTCAAGATTTATCTTATTGAGTTTTTGTGTGACCGAGTCCACATGTGGAATCTCCTTTATATAATCTAATTGTAACACTAGAATCCCATCACATGATCTATAGGGTTATCGCTAAAATCACATATTCATATCACATGATCATTAGCCCATTCACTGAATTTTACCTGGTGGAATACCCTTGCAAATGGTGAGGCTTTCCACTTTGATAAATTTTCTCTTTGGTACTCCCACGAGTATGTCGTTCATCTTGTGTGTATGTTTCTATATTGATGGAGATGAATTTATAGGCATCATATCCCCATTTATATATCAAATTAAAAGTCACATATATCATATAAATGAGTTAGAATTAGTGGAGGGATTATCACATCATGTGATTTATATTATCCTTTCATGGGTTGTACAAGCCCGCAGGATAAAAATAACCATGTAAACACTCATTAATCACAAAATTTATCGGACGCTATCTTTTCAAAGGGCTTTCACATAATCATGATGAAATATAAAACAAACGTTTCAATCTTGATTTGACATGTATGAGTTTCTTCACAAGTTATAGATTTATGTGGAAAGGATTTTGTTTGATCAATGAATAATTGTTTGGGGTCCTTAGCTAAGTTAAGATAGTTTTTCAAGGGCCTCTCATGAGATAAATATGTCATGTCGAAGGGACTTCATGTGATCAATGGAATTCACATGAGATTAATAACCCTTTAACATGAAAAAAATGTATCTTCCCTTTGGGATAGTTATCTAGATTTTTCAACCGTTTATCCCATATTTACTAAGACCTTCGCATCCGGTGTCGGTTAAGGTGTCTCATTATTATTGATGGATCTTAGGATGGAATTTGGGCATTTTCATGGAAAGTATCTATACTTGTTCATGGTGTGTAAAATTATAAAATTTGTATGCTATATATCATCCTTAATAACATGATGACATGTATGGAGGTCTTCAAGAGACCATGTCTCATGTCGAGGAGACGTTAAAATGATCAAGGGGACCTGTTTGGGTCTAATCAAAAGATAAATCAAGATTTTAAGAGATATTTTCTGAGATCAAGGAGGTATGGAAAAGTACCATTGTGTGGTTAGTGGGGGTCATAGGAGTTCTCTAAAACCTTCTCATTAATATTATCATAACTTCAATTGCATGAAGCCTCCACCTTTTTCATGTTTAGTTCTTATGTTATGAGGTTATTTGGGGGATTTCTTGGTGTCTGTCACCTAGTATAGTGCATGATTAGAGGATCTCAGTGGGAAGGCTCTACATTATAATTATCACTCATATAGTAGCCTCCATAAGAGCATAGGATTTTTTATAGGGTCTTCTCTTTATCATTAACTGATCATGTGTCAATAGTGACCAATTCGCATGCCCTTACTAGGGTTATGTGATTGTTTGTCTTCCTATAGTTTATTTGTTCTGAATGATTCAGCCACTTGGACTCCATGTAGCCATGGTACACCATCCATTGTATTGAAGATAAAATAATACCCATTCCATAGGCATTTCTTCAATTCTAGATTTTTCAATGCTCATTTGGAGAGTTTCAACAATAAATTATATGCACTACATATTATTATTTCATATAGATTGATTGATATAATGTAAATTGACATTGATATGAAGTTCTATTTGGAATTATAATTCAATAAGATTCAATATTAGGGCATTAATATGAGATTATTGTTGAGATATATTGTAAGGAACTAAGAGATATTGTTGTTGTATGAAAAAAACTATCAAAAACAGTTTCAAATTGAGTATGAATGAGTCAGATACTTAAATGATTAAAGATTTTTAATTAAATAAGAATAGGTTGGATGGAATTAAAGTGGAATTTAATAAATAAGGAAGTACTAAAAGTTATTATTTATATACTTCAATAATTTTTACTATGAATCAGAAGAGTTTTATAAATATTTTGATAATCTCCAATGTCATTAAAGGTGTTTTGAGATATATTGAATTTTATTAGAGATAACCTAAGGACATTTGAAGAGGTTGAAGGATTATTTTAAAAAGTATTAGAATTATGAAATATGGGATGAAAATTCATATTGTAATTGATGAGTAATGATCATTGTCTTATTAGATAAAATTAATCCTAAAGAAGAATACAAAGAATTATTAAATTCTAGTGTTATCTAAAATTTACTCCAATGATATGTCACATGTGTAAAAGTAAATCTATAAAAAAACCATAAAATTGTTAAATAATTTTGGTGAATATTATTAATTTTTGATATGATCAATGAGATACATTAGGTTACATATTCTTAATGTGTAAAAGTAATTTGGGGGATGAATGAATATTTAGAAAACTAAAAGTATGTTTAAAAGTAAATAAATTTATATATAAAAGTCATCTATGTGAATATATAAAAGTACTTAGTGAAGAGAAATAATAAAATAATAAAATTATCAAACAATATTTAGATATTTATGATTCATTTGACTCATACATAAGAGCATCCTTATAAGGTTGAAACTAGAGATTATAAAAATTCATAGACCTATGTTGTGGTATGTAAGAGTAATATACTCATATATTATGTTTGATGCATTATGTGGAAGGGTATTTTAGTCATAAGAAATAGAAAAGGTGAATAGTATATTGAACATACATTTAGAAGTTAAATCATTCAATAATGGAATTATACTTATGTGAAATTAATATCTCAATTATTCAAAGGGGTTAGTGATTCATCAAAAATTTAGAAAATGAGTCTCTACAACATGAATAAAAAGATAACATCATGAAAAAAATATAGTAATAACATATAGGAAGATGTTTTTTATGTTATATTTGATGTTTTCATACCATTAAATATAAAACAACACTCCAATAGTAGTGTTTAATATTATTATATAGATAGAAAGATTGATTGGTTATGGAATTTATGGAAATTTTCAGAAATTTTTTTATAAGTCTTATGAAAGTATTAAATGGATATATATTTTACAAGTATTTCTTGTGAATTAAAACATAAAAATTCAAGGGATTATTATTTAACAGTTTTTTTTGAGATAAGGGTTATTTTTATAATAGCAGTATAGTTAGGTAGTGAAATGAAGAAGAATATTTTAAGACCATGGGATGGATACCAATGTGATTTTTTTTAGAATCTAATGAGAGAATCATGGTGTCGAGATTGATGGAATTTCAATATTAAAAATATAGATATATATTCTTATTATTTTGAAATATCAAATAAATAATAAGAGATACATAATGTGTAACTATTAATAAATAAGATTTCAATTTAGAATTCTAGAAGAATAACTCTATGAATATCAAATAAAATAAGTAAAAAAGATAACATCGATAATAAAAATATTTTATGCATCAAAGAATATGAATAATTTATGAATAGATAAAATAAGTAGGAACTAGGTCCCTTCTTAAAATATCTATATTTTAGAATAAAGTATTGTGTGGAGAATAAGAAGAGTATTTGAGAGGGATCAATATATACTATTTTTTGTTATCAACTATTTCGATATTCCTGGAGAAGAATAATAATAATAATGAGGTCTAAGATGGTGTGAGGTATCTTATAATATATTTATGCTGATAATTTTTAGTTTGAGTTATGAGTATAAAGTGGAAATACATGAATTTGTAGTTGTAGATAAATTAGGTGTTGAATTCATATACTGAGAAAGAATATTTGTTCATTTTTTTCAGAGACAACTCAGAATAGATTAGTCGTATTCTTAAATTTATTGCTTGATGTTTTTTCGTAAACTGGAAAGATATATTATAAGGAAAATAATCAAAAGAAATAAACATTGAGTTAGTGGATGATACCTACCCTTGGGTTCAGGATAATACATACCCAATCCAATTTTAATTGGTGATTGATTATTGTAAAAAATATATACATTAGAATTTACCTAAACATGGAAAAGATGTATTCACCCACATTGGGGAAAACCATGTAAAATTACCATATGATGCACTTTTTATTACTTTATACATTATATATGGATTTAGGAGTTGTAAAAAACATAATACAAT
The DNA here is from genome assembly GCA_963277665.1 of Viscum album. NCBI lineage: Eukaryota > Viridiplantae > Streptophyta > Magnoliopsida > Santalales > Viscaceae > Viscum > Viscum album. Next base: position 1,232,229,125 of record OY728137.1, on the reverse strand, counting down.
CCATTTATATCCTAACAGGTAAAATTGGTTTTAATTTTGAGAGGGAACATTTAAAGGATAAAATATTAAATTCAAAAAAATCAATAGAACTGGTCTCCATAATTCACTTCCCCCTTTCCATATTAGGTGGTTTTATAAATAATTGGGCACTTCAAATTGCACAGTAAATTCCCAATCAATATAACTTATTTGTTATGTAACCCATAACTTCTATTATTTCTCAGGACAAAGAGTCTGAAATAAAATCTATTGCTTGAATAACTCCCAAAACTTATCTCTTCTGATCATAGACACATCAAAATCCCCTAGTCAAATGATCCACCACTGACACACTAAACATCACAAAAAACTCACCACTAAATGAACATAATACTCACCACTCATATAGTTTAGATAAAAAGATATCTCATCCTCCTCTAACAAACTATCATTCTCATGAATTGTAATAAACCCCTCATAATTTGGAAACTTTTCTTCTTGAACTCACTCGATGTGGGTTTTTATGACTATCTGACCTTTGTGTTTACTCTCTATCACAAAATATTTTCTCATTGCACCTCCTCTTATTAATCCTCTTGACAGAATCTCACAATCTAAATAAATATATATCAATAAAATAATATTACATCAATGATTTGTGTTTTTATGAACCTATATTCATGTAATGTATAACCATACTACCACATCATTCACCCCCACATAGAACATTAATCCAGGGATGGCCTATACACATTCATCATGGCCTAAAGTTACACGATTAAACAATTTTCACCTATCAATATAGCCTTTAGCCAGTATAATATTCTTTAATTATTATTCCATAGAATATGGAGTCATTTCATTAATCATAATTCCCCTTTTATTTTAGGATAGTTTCTTTTTTCAACTTCACATACTAGGTTTAAGTAATCCTATTTCATCCCCACCCATTAAATTATCACTAGTTTATATTTCAAAACATCATTCAAAAATATATATTTTGATACTATTTTTTCATGACCCACCCTCACAGTAATCTACCTATTCCACCATTGAGTTCGAGGTTGATCCTCAAATCCCACACCCAATAGACTACAGGTTGTTAGCTGTCAATATGTGTATATCATCACACATATATGGAAGGAATTTACCTTTATAAATGAAAATTATCCTTCACAAAGAATAAAATAAATTCATTTCTCAACCATAAGATATGTATAATTTATATTAATGTATGTCATTGCATACAAATATCTTAGGTATGTTAGGTCCATTAGGTCAAATACCCAATAAGGGGGGTCGGGGTATGATAGATTAAAACAACCACGCCTTTTTATCTTGTTTCATTGTTAAACAAAACACTTTTTTCTCTCTTTTCGTAGAAAAGTATGAATATAAATTAAAGCATGCCTGAGCCATAGTAATTTTTACTTGGTTCACAGTCAATGGGCTGTGTTTAAAAAGCATAAATGGAAATGTTTCGATGTACCAAATCTAGTAAAAGTGAACTATTGCTTACAATGTTTGGAGTGAACTCATTGTCCCTCCTGACTTACAACTAATCCCAATTTGAATGCTTTCTACTCTCTCAACTGATGTGTGATCACTTATTCTTCCAAAGATCCAATCACAGTTTATAGACTTGGAGGTCCCTTAATTGTATCTAATGAATACAACATCCACTTTATGTATATGATCTATTTATTTCTCAATTTCATCCACTGATGAATACCACTTTACTGTAGATATACTGGGAAACTCCAAATATTTCATGAAAACTTTACTGTGTGTTGCACGCAACATTAAAACCTTGCACATAAGATTTAACTTTTTTTCGTAAAACACATTTTTTCACAACATCAATCGTACATGTATCTAAAATCTTGCACGCAACATTATTAGCTTGCGTGCAACTCCAATTATTTTACGAAACTTCCTTTTAATGAAATCCTTACATGATCTGTAGCTCATATTCTAGCTAAGTTTTGATCTACTTCGAATAAGGGGGGTCACCTCTTATTTATAGGCATCGTCGACCCCTATGCAAAAGATTCTATGCATCATGCAAGATCCCATCTATGCATGAAAACTCAATTTGAATTTTCATTGGGCACACAAGTTTCTTTCGCACAACCACATATTTCATGCACATTTCCCATTATTTCATGCACTTCATGGATTTTTTATTTTTTCATGTTTGGATCCTAAAAAATTCCTTGCGTGCATGTTTTCATACCATCTTCAATCGTGTGTGCAACTTTATTTTCCAAAAATACATATCTCTATTTTTCTGATTTTGAGGACCAAAAATTTGGAAAACACTTGAAAACAACGTCACCTTTATATGTTATTTTTGTACCACCTCTAAATCACTCATTCCTCCGTCATGGTTCTTTGTCAACATAGGTTGTCAACAATATCTCGGGAACTTGAAAATTTATAATGGAATCCTTCTTTTCCAATAAACACAATCAACCCAAAAATGCTTCAATGTTACATTGACAGTTTTTTTTCCAAAAAAATCCAATCCATAAGTAGAAAAATAACAATAAAGTTATCATTTCATGTATACCTTATGTATGGTATTTTTAAATTGACCTACACCAAAATCTATTTTATCTCTACAACTATGTTTTTCTTATATCACAACCAAATTCAATTAATATATTTTGAAAAATAGTATATGTGTATATTTATCATGGGTGTTCATATAAATATAATTAAAAAGTTCCTCCCCCAAACTCTGAAGTGTCTATGTGAAAGAAGCATACAAACAGTTATATAATAAATATATAAAAATAATCAATCAACATCCATCCCTCAAAATTTAAACATCCAATCAATTTTATCCAAAACTACATAATAAACTAAACTTAAAAAAATATCACATTATATACCAAACATCATCACATAACCACTATTATGCACATAACTAGGTTCAACTCACATATATGAAACAAATATTTCTCCCTCCCCCTGTGGGGATCTCGCTATAATAAACCCATGTGGTTATCCACCTATAGCTAACTAACTATATTTTTACCACAACCCACTAGTTATCCACCCCAATAGAACTTTCTATAACATCTCTATCACAAATATGTTTTCCACCCACCTGAAACTTTCTAGATAATCTCTATGACCCATGACTTATCCACCCATAGGGAACATTATAACTTATCCACATCTATTAGTTTAGCCGATGTGAAAACATAAGAACTATAACTGGTTATCTAGATGGATACACATAGGGAATATCTACACCAACATAACTAACCCAACTCTAGTAACCTAGAGTGAGTATTTACTTTATTACATTAGTATAAGATATCAGGGATTACACCTTGAAGGTTTGATCAATTTAGTAATCTTGGACTACTCCTTGCAAAAAAATATTCCAACATTACATTGTATATATAAAAACATACCATAAGAAACATTCTTACATCCTTGAAATCATTCAAATAATCCATATTCATATCCAAGTAAATGAAAAAAAATAAAGAGTTTTCTCAGATTTCCAGTAAGGGTTATGTATAATAGAATTTATCAGGAGTAAATAATTTATAATCCTTATGAAAGGTGGTAAATTAAAACAAATTAATTTTAATCAATAACTTGATTTCATAGTACATCCATTGCTAATATCAACATAGAAATCACATGGATAATGGAAACTGAATTTCTTACAAAGGAAATATATAATTTTTTATATTCATGATCTTACTATAAAGGCATCAACTATAATACCATGAATCTTACTATCAAGGAATTTTCCATGATATTATTAATAAATGGGTAACTATAAACTAGATACCCAAATAATATGGAATGCCTATATTTTGTCTCATGATACCTATTGATGCATCTAAGGAATATCTATAATTGGTACCCACCCATAATGACCATTTATAAATAATTCCTCTATATTTAATGATAAAAGCAATTCATTCCCAAAATTCCTTATAAATCAATAATTATTCATACTAAATCTAGAATACAGAATACTTCTATAGTCAATGAAATAAATTACTTAATTAGATTCAATTAACGAATACCATATATAGAAATGATTTATAGTTAAAACAATATAAAAGTGGTGGAAATGATTCTATATAAATACATGATACTTAAAATATGTACATGGAGTATAAAATAATTTCCAATTAAATGGTGGAGAGTGATAGGGAATGCGATCATGAGTAAGTAAATTACCATAAAACCATTAATATGTAAAGGATAAAAAACCAAAAATTTATTTATAAATGAAGATTTTGTGGTAAAACCAAGCCTTTCATAAATATAAAATAGAATAGAATCAAACTATTAAAAATATTCCTTATAACATTGTGTGAGAAGAATGTTATAGATCAAATTCAAAATTATATTCATTCCTCTAAAAAGTATTAAAATTTCATTTTTAATTAAAAATTAATATATATGGATTATCTTTGAAGTACCAATGAAAAAATTATAGGTTTAAATTATATAATAACATTCGTAGAGGTGGGTAAATTCATGCACTCCATATACATTAAAAGACATTCCATAAACACAAATGTTAGGAAATTCAAAAATATTTTTTTCCAAAAATCGTTAAAATATTCCTTGTTAAAACAATGTGAAAAAAAAAATGTTATTATTAATGAATTTAAATAATAAATTGACTATAAATAAGATAATTCTTGAGAAAATATGTATAAAATATTTATTTATGAAAAATATTCTTGACTGAAAAGAAGAGATAAGGTCGGTATACCATACATTTACCATACTTGTTTATTCTTGATAAAAGGGGATACGAAATGGAAAATAAACCATTGGGAAAATATAACAATAGTATAATAAATCATAGGGTTTTTAATTGCTTAGTATTATTTAATCATACCAATGAAAATCTAAACGTAAACAATACTAAAATAAAATGTGATTATAACATAAATCACTTACCTTAGGTCTCCACATAGTTATACATGTTTGATACTCTTGTATAATGGTTTTAAAATTTTTAATCACTATTACTAGAACCATATTCATACTTATAATACCATATATATTTAACTTATAACATATCATCACTCCTTAATTAACAATTCTCTATTAACATCATCATTCTAGGTGCTAAATGTTTTGTTCTTCGTACATGTTTTGGTTTGGAAGTCTAGGTTCATACATCATGGTATTGGTTTTATAATTTCCAAAATATTAACGATTATATAAATATAATATTTAATTTTTATATATAGTATTATAAAAATCCATGAAAATCCACAATATAAAATTAAAATACTCTATTAATGGAGACGGTAGTCCATACATACGTCTGAATGTTTCTTTAATTTTCTGGTAAAAAGAATAAAAGGATGGCAAATAATATTTTATCATTAAAAAATAATATTTATATTTTAATTATCATATATAATCAGTGAATTCATCATTATATCCATATGTGAGAGGTATTAAGGGAAAAAGAACCACATCTCTATGTGGTAATGGTAGTTGGTATGTATGCACAAGTAACACTTTTATTTTTCATTGGTTGGAAGAGTAAGAAGGTAGATTATACATTATAATTCCATAAGAGACATATATTTTATATTTCATTAAAAAAAATTATATATTTCATAATAAACAACCATGAAATAAGTTGATAAAAAAAATACACCATTTCATGGAGGCAGTAGTCTTCATGTACGCATGAGTGATGCTTTCATTTCTCATTTGATAAAAAGGAGGTGGAGAGAGGTATTTTATAATAAAAATAATATTTAATTATATTTATGTTTTTTGAGTAATTATTTTAGGATAGATACAATATATTTAAAGTATGTATGATAAAAAATAAATTTGGGAAGAGTTACTTAAGATGATTACCTCTTCTTTGAGAGACCTTTATTTGGTTATACCTTAAGCCCTATAACTTAGCCTATATGGAAGAAAATTTTATATAGGACATGAGAATGGAATATGGGAAGGTATTTTTTTAATTCCTAGATGAGTTAAGTGGTACAAATTTTTTGAATAAGAGTAAATGAGGATACCCATTTATAAGTGTGGTGGGTAGAAATATTTTATATACATAAAATATTATTATATATTTTATATATTACTCAAGTTAAGTGGCGCCAGACTGTAAAAATTTTAAATAATATATTTATATGGTCAAAATATGATCAAAAAATTAAATTTATAAATTTTTTCATCCATTATAACTCTTATATTTTTAGTTTAACCCCCCTTTAACCCATTTTGATATGTTTTGTAATAATGAAACTTTAGCTCGGTTAATATTCATTATTACCAAATATAAAATTGAAAAATATACCAAATGTTTACATGATGATTTGAAATTTGGAAACCTTTATATCAAAATAAATTCTTATAAGTGGTAGTAAATAATTTAAAAAATAAAACCATAAAATGCAATGAAATCAATTTTTAGGAAAATGTATTTTTGAAGCATAAGTTGAATTTATACTAACTCATTACCAAGAAAAAACCTTAAAATTAATTAAAATTTATATAATTGAGTATATAATGAACACATTTTTTTAAATACTTCATCAATAAATATTAATATAATTTATAAATACATTTTACAGTTCAAAATACTTTTCTGAAGAAAAAAAATACCTCCCTTTACACACAAATGATTTTATTTTTATTTATAACAAATTGATAATAAATTTATGATTAATTATATATGTTATGACACAAAATTTAAATAATATAACTCACTAGGTTAACTCATAATCATCATGAATATTGTTCCCTAAAGTAAGAATCCCAATAATAGTAAAAAATCTCAAATACCCTAAGAGGTTATCATAATTATAATGAAAGATATATTGATTTGAAATATAGTTCTCAAGGTTCTTAATAAAATTCCTTCAATACAATCTTTAAAAACCCCATGTTCAGTAATCCGGATCTAGTGTTTGCATTATAAATTTGGTATAATATACGGGGGTATCATAGAAAATGATCGATTAGTTTAGGAGTATTAAAAAAAGATATATACATGATTCATACATTCCATATAAAATATAAAAACATAGAATAAGAAACATTCTTAAATTCTTGAAATAATTCAAATAAGCCTTTTCATGACCTATGGCAAGGAAAATAAATAAAGGGTAATCTCAGATGCTCTGTAATGGGTTTATACATCAAAATCTATCATGAGTAAATAAGGCATGATAAATATGGAGGAGTGGATAATAAAAACACAATACATTAAATAAACAAACATGAGTTTAAAGTACATCCAAGGATAAAATAAATATTTCAATACCAAGGATAATAAAAATACATTTCCCAATATAAATAATGAATAATTATGGAAATTCATGATCTTACCATAAATTCTCTAAATAATATATTTATATCAAGGCCTTAAAAGATAAATTTTTAATAAATGGGATAATTATAAACCTGATTGCCATCTAATTTGACATGTTTTCTACTTTGACTCATGAGACCTGTCGAATTATATAGGGGCTATGTATAACGGATCTCCTCCCCCCTTTTTCACTTCCAATGAATTCCCCATATGTTCAAAGATCAATAGAATTAATTATTAAAGTTACTTATAAATAAATAGTTATTAGTATTGTATCCATAATATTTAATATTTCCCCATCCATGGAAATAAATTTTTAAACTAATAATCATGGAAGGAAAAACATTTTAATATGTTAAAATAACTATATTGAAATTTCACATCATCATAATGGATAATAAAACATTAATTTGAAAAGAGAAGTAGGTAAATATGAATGTGTCATGAGATAAAACTTAATTAGGTTTCCAAATATAAATTAGGACATTGGATAGAAGGGAAAATATGGAAATAGAAGAAAAAGAATTGTTAAAGAGAATGTGAATTATCAGTAACAATGTCATACTCTTATGGGGAAGAAATTAATTGAGGTTGAAGAATCAAATAATAAGGTTCACATTACCTAGAGATAAGTATAAATTTTAATATAATATCTTCGGGGGAATGAAACTAGTAATATAAGTAAGAAGTTAAAGATGGACCGTTTTAACTCAAAGAAATGAGGTTTAAGTTAACAAAAACTATTAAATCATTTCTATATTTTGAATTAAAAACCTATGAAAGGTAGAATATGAAATAAATTTTAAATCCATTATATTTCATCAAAATTATGATAAAATAAATTTACATCCAATATATTCAACACATAATGGAAATAAGTGGGGATTACATATTATATCTCATGAAAGTAAAATTGAGATGAAAAACCCCATACCTTAAATATCTCTTAGTAGAATTTTTTATAACCTTCAATATAAAAAATAAATACCTTAATAAACTATTTTATAAATTTATTCAAACATGTAAACATCATTAATAATCATTTATAAAAAATATATTAGTTATTTTTGTTTTATTTTCATCCCCATATATTATTATCTCCAATTATAATTTTCTAACTAATTTCATAATGGAAGTGTAAATTATTATTCAAAGGTTAAAATTACATAATATTATTGTATCATTAATGTAACTATAATAAATGTTTCATAATTAATTACAAGGTTATGATTTCATTTCATAAGCATTTTTGTTATGAGTGATGATGATAAAGATTGGGAAGACCTTATTTTATTAATTTTTAACAATCAAAAGGGTTGTACAATAATTAAAGGTATATTAGTTTTTAAAATATGGAAAAATAATCAAGTAAATAATTGAAATAAACTTGAAATATTGGGTACTTTCCCCCTGACCTTCCCCTCAACCCAACTAAACCCAAACCACCACACCACCAATGGTGGGATGTGGTACAATAATAATAAGTCAAAAAATAATATAAAATTTCTGTAACCATAAACAAAACAATATTTTCTCACTAATTTATAATATAACTATTATTTATGTCTCTTTATTCATACATGATAGAAATTTATAGCTTTGTTCAAGTATGTGGTTAAACTGGCCCAAATAAGAACAAGGTATAATCGATTGGTTAGTGTGGTTATGAAAGCAATTCATTTGGAATAAAATCATTATTATAAAATTATTATTATAATATTAATAAGTTTTAAATGGTTTTAATCTATTTATAAGGGATCATCATAAATAATAAAAAAAATTATTTAAAAATGAAATACATCACTTTCTAATTGGTAGTAGTAAGTATGTGTGAATGGACCATCAAATAATTTTCCATTGATAATGGGAAGATAGAAAATGGTTAATAATTAAAAATATTATTAATGTTATAAATATAATATTAATACTTTATTTATTCATTTATAACCATATTTTTAAGGAGGTGATGAAAAATCAAGCGCATTAATCTTGGGGGTGGTAGTGTGCATATACACATGACAACATCTTCGTTTTTTGAATGGATTTAAGGGGATGTATAAAATTGATATTATATTGTTATATTAATATCTCATCATATGATTAATAATTATTTTATCATAATTTAACTAATATAATAGGTTGTATGAGTTATAATAATAAATGAATTATGAGATCTTTATTGAGAATATTACCTCTCCCATTGCATTTTCTCCCTTGGGCAACAACTTAAGGCTCCTTAGCTTTGTATTTTTGAAATAAAAAGGACTCTAAGAAATGGGAAGTGAGTGGAAGAGATTATATGTTATGTATTATTTTGATATAACTAATTATAATGAGTGTATAAATTAGGTGGAGTTAATCTCATTTTATAAGTGAAGGGAATAGCATTTTTGTAAATATAACTTTTTAATATAAAGATAGCACGTTTTTTTCATGGAATTTGGATCCCAAGTGATCCATAATGGATTATGGGGTGATTTAAGGAAAATAATCAATCATTAAATCATTTTATCAAATGTTTTAAATAATTTTTGGTATTTTACTCTTAAATTTTTTACCATTTTCAGTTTTTATCATGTTAAAAAATAATTACCTAAGTAATTTGCTTTTAATTCCAGAAAATAAAATTTGAATTTTTATAAAGTCTTTAAATTATGATTAATTATATTAAATATATATTTTTAAATAATATATATATATATATATATATAATTATTAATTTTAACATTAGTACATGTAACGCGTAAAAAACTTTTTTAGAAAAATTGTATTTGTAAGCATAAATGTTTTATTTAGGAAACAATTATCAATTTTTTTATTTAAATTGAATTAATTGGTTTATTATTATCTAAAGAATAGTTATGTAACTTTAAAATAAATCTAAAACCTAATCAGACTTAGTGAAAACGTAATTAAAAGAAAATAAAGAAAATAATTTATTTTAAAAAAATATTTACTAATTTTCAAAATGTTAAACATGGTTTTGTAAGAACACATTTCTTCACTAGTGTATGGACTAATTAATTATTTTACCATAGTGTAACTTTCAATAATCAATATTCTTAAGAGATATTTAGTGGAGGCTAGTAACTAGCTTGTGAATTTTTGGGATTTTTTTAAATGGGGGAAAAGGTTTTTCACCATCTTTTCCCTTGAGAACCCTTGCTTAAATTTCTCGCCCATTAATTCAAGTTGTAACCTCCATATTCCCTCCCACTCTTCTCATATTCACATAATAGATCGTCCTACTTACATGCCTAATTCAGGTTCCTATAGATGTTTTTATAGCTTTAGGTGATTCTACAACTCATCTTTGCTCTCTTCATGTTTTATTTCACTATAAAGTGGTGTTCCACTTGTTTTAATTTAATACACCCTATTTTCAAGGAGTTTTTTAGTCTATCAATTTATAAAGATTTTGGTTAAACTGATGGTTGATACTTGATGTGTTGGATTATCTAAGGATTATATGCATGGTCCCTAAGCCTAGCCCTTGGTACTTCTTTTTTGTTGCACGTGATGTAATTTTGTGGTCATGTTGGCCTTATTGTGCATTAGAAAAATATTTAAAATTAAGTGTTGTCAGTAGTATTTTTTTAGTTTAATTTATATTTTAACAACCCTTGAACCATAATATAATTAAAGTTCCATGAGGTATGACCTTATTTGGGTTTTTATAATAAATTGTATTGGGGTGATCAATGGAAATCTAAATTTATATATTAAGTGAGAATTTTTAATTTGAATTGATTATTGTGAATTGGAATTTCACAACCACTGATAATTTTTGAGTGGACCAAACCTTTAAATTGTACCTATTTAATTCTATCCTTTTAATTATAAAATGGATTTATCTTTTTTAATGGAGTCTAATTTATTTAAAAGTGTTCATGTTAAAATAATGATGAATTATGTTTTTAAAAAAAATTTGAAAATAATATGTGATTATGGAATGACCCCGATATAAGTAAAAATGGTAAACCAAGGTTATAAAATGGGAGTTAAGTATTATTAACTGAATTTTTAACATTTTAATTAAAATTAAATTTAAATGATGGTGTTTTTAAAATAGATTTACAATTATAATTCTATCATGTTCATTCCTTTATAGATTGTGAATGAAACCTTTTTTAATCAATCCTTTGGAATATATAAATATTGATGAAATCTAGATAAATAAAATGGGAAGAAAAAATAATGTATAATGATATGTGTAATTAATGTTTTTACTTAAAATGTTGAAAATTATTTTATCAAATGTAATGTGATGTATGGAACATCATTAATCATGGTTGGGGTTTGGGTGAAAGAGGTCTCTAAAGATAAGCATGGCGTTTTTATGATAAAGTAATGTTTCTTGATAGAAAATTTTTTATTTTAAAATAAATATTTGTTAATTGATATTTTATTATGTAGATGATTTTTATGGGTGTAATTCCTTGGGTTTCATCCCTTGGATTTAATGGATATGAAATGGGTGGAATCCCGTGAGTTGGAATGGAATTTTTTTGGGTAATTTCATGAATTCCATAAGTTGATGCCTGTATGGATTAATGTATATCCAGATCCAAAGAATTCCATGAGCTACCATGAATTCCTCACTAATTTATCAATTTGAATTACATGGGGTGGCACCACCTTGGATTAAGATGATTTATTTTATATTCAATTCCATGGATGAATGTTGTGGATTCCCTCAGGTACCTGTTGTGAATGTCAAGGTATGAGCTCCCCAAATTCAGCTTGATCATATGAGATAGAATTCCATGGGTGTGGACCTATATTTTAGTTAAGCATGAAACTCTAAATTCCTTGAACATATGGATACTTTTTTTATTTTTAGAAAATTACTTGGTTTGATTCCTTGTATTCAACTAGTTTACGCAGAGAAAAATTCTAGGGATGAGTGTTTTTCGATCTTGTAAGACTATTTTAAAGGTAAATTCATAGTGGAACCCCTATGGATTGACTTACTCTTTCATAGATATAGTTTCCTTGGCTATACACCATGTAATTTACCTGATATTATCATAAAAATCTTTATATTGGGAGATATCAAATACTAATCAAAGTGGGTAGTTCCATACTCAGGTATCACTATGAAAATTGTGATCATCTAGTGTCTTTTATTTATTTATCTAACTATTTTGTTATGAAGTTATCTTTTATTAGAATCAAATATATATGAACAAGTTTTATGAATTGGTTATTTTATGGATAATATTCCCGGTGTCCTACTATGTTTGACTCAAACCACACTTAATCCTCTATGGTAGTTGGATACCCAACCAGAAGACAATCTTATTATAGTTTTAGGTTTGGTAAAGAACCTTATGTTGTTGATTAGTTCTATTTAGCATGGTATTCTATGAGTATGGTATGGATGATGGGGTTGGGAAGGACTCATGACCAATTTCAAATGAGTTTTTAGTTTCATTTTATTTATTACTTGGTTTTATTTTATTTGATCTATCCATGGGGGATTCATTCATGTATGTATGAAATACCCATTATGATATCATTAAGTTATTGAATTTTTTACAATAATTTTCATGGACTTATCTGTGATAGTATTTTTGATTTGGTTATATGTTTTCCATCATTAGTCTACTAATATTACTACTCAATCCAGAGGGTATTGTGTCTCCAAGGTGTCCATTAAGACCCTTTCCTTTATCTAGTAGCCTCTAGAATATGAAAAAGCTTGCATGAGACCATGTAGCACACTTTTCTGTCCATTTTTCATAGTGATATGGGGAGTGATGTTACAAAATGGTATTGGGTTTGATATAAATGAGGATATGATGTTTCATATCTTGGTGAGGATGTTATTTATGGGATTTATTAACCCACACACAAGGGGGAAACATAAGTTTTCAATGATGGGAATTGTTGCTCTTTGAATTTTTTAGTTATTATTGACTTCATTTAACTTATTATAAAGTGTATAATTTATGATGTTATAATTTACGTGATTTTTTATCATTCCTTAATATGGAAATAGAGGGTGTGTGTGTGTTCATTCATCGTAAAAATTACATAGAATTTTAAATCCTATATATTCATCCTATGATTGATATGTTTTTTTTCTAAGATTATTATTATCCTATGGTTGTCATTATTTTTTTATATGTGATTGGGGTGAATAAATTCATACTATTAAAAAAGGGTAAGTTATTAAAGTGTGATAAGAATCTTATATAGTGTTTTCCCATATAATTATATGGTGACAACTTAAATAAAAAATTCCAAGAATGATTACTTAATATATGGGTAGATATAAAAGGTATTTTAAATTGTGGTATTTATTAAATAATATCTCAGTAAGTAACCTATAAAGTTTTTCCCTGTATCTTTTGAATGACCCATTATTTAATCAAGATTTTTAATCATGGAAAGTGTAAATCTTGGATATAAAATATTGTGAATCCTGTTGAAAATTCAAACTCGTTGGATTAAGTAATAATAAAAATTCTTGGATAATGATGGAAATTTTTATTGACCAAGATACTTAGATTACTTTTATTTGTTTTTTGGCATGTGTATGGTTTTTTATGGTTATTATGAGTACCTGGGTCACTACATCCTTATGATATGTGCTTAAATAGAACCTATATAGGTGGTTTGGCCTTATAAAGATTCCTTTGAGAGAACAAATTTAGGGTATTTGGGCTAGTAAGAGAGATCAAGAATCTAAAACATCTATGATAAGTGGTGTGTCAAGTATTATGGTGTTATACCTTGATGGCCTCCTTTTGATTTTGGACATGAGTACTGTTTGTTTTTCAATAGTACAAGATTTTTTTGGACAGTGTTTTAGTTTGTGGAGTAATTTAAATATGATACCATGAGACGAGTGTTAGAAATGTTAAATATTATGTGTCCTTGACATGGAGACACATTATTATATCCTATGAGTGGAGGCCCATATGGGGCTTAGTTTGGAGGTTGTGTGTAGGAGTTGGGGACCCTTAAGAGAAACTCAAGTTTATAGAGTCAGTTTCATATGATGTGTAAGAGTAACCCATGGTAGGGATTAGCCAAGTTATGTGAGATCCTTTGAAGTGGGATGTATGTTTTAACTATTGCGTTAAGGTTTTATAATGGGAACTATTTGAGGTTTTTGGATTAGGTGTGTAGAACTTTCTGGTGGATGTTGATTTGAATTAGGGTGACTATGAGAGTGTTAACTTCGACTTATATAATGCCGTTAGATGTGTGAATAATGGTTATATTCTTCATTTTATATGATTGTGTAGGTTTAGTGTTACAAACTGGTGAGTTAATTGAAGGTATTCACTCAGGGTGATATTTTCTTGTGTTTAAGTTGGTTTTTAAGAGAATTATTTTTTGTATGCTTGAACCTAATAGTTGTGGATGAAATTTTAGTGTGTGGTAGCCACATAGGTAAATACCTTTGATTTTTTGAAATGAAGCCATGAATAAATATTTTTCATGTTCTTATCCTTGATATATGTAAGAATTTTTACCTTTTCCTAGAAGGCATATAGGATGAGTATAGTTAGTTAAATTGTTATTCTAGAAGCATGGCCTATTTCTAAATTAGGCATGTGATCCTAGGAATGATGATACTAGACTCGTGGATGATGAGTTAGGTTTTTTAGATTTCTCATGTGTGTTTTCAATGAGAATCATTTGGTTTTTACTAAAAATATCATGTGATGGGATGCTGGTATTACTATGATGGGCATTAGTTCATGCCTTCTTGGTAGAGAGTCATGTGACCATATTCATTTTCATTCAGTGGACCCACATAGAATGGGGTGACCAAAAATTAGTGGATGCTTTCATGTTGATGGCCCAAATATTTTTGTTATAATTATGAGGTCTCAATGGTAATGGATGATATGTGAAGATTCATTAAGGTGGTGTGACATGGTAAATCCAAAATATTTGTCATGGTTAGGTTTTGATATGATGGTGGAATGGCTCTATAAGAGTTACACAAGTGTGCTAATGCAAGGTCCCATTAGGTTTAGTTCTCAAGAATAATTTTAGGGAATTATACATTATGGAGATCCCAATATATTATATTGGAGGGTTTTACCCTCAATTTGGATGAGTTTTTACATGTTTTGAGGATGGATTTCTATGAGTTAGTAATGGACAACATTCTGTATTAGATTGATTATTAGGTGTGAGATGTTTTATCCACATTCCACCATTATGTTTAATGACAGATTGGATGTTGGATACTAATATTTGTGTTTTAAACTAGTGTAATGATGAAAATGACACTTTAGTGTTGGTAATAATCATTTCAATCATAGAATTTCCCATTATGATTAGAAGAGAAGATGATTATATAAATCAATTGAGGGGATGATATTAAGACGATCATGATGGAACCAGATATTGGTGCATGTGTGGTTTGATGTGATTTAGATTCCTTAGGGGGTTTAAAAGGTAATTATATATGTAGTTCTTTTTTGAGCATGAGGTATCATTTCTAGATCATGATGAAATTGTGTGATCCAAGTGTGGTTTTGTTTGGTGTCACATCGATGCTTTGATGAGAGCAGGGTGAATAGTACAATTGGATAGTGATTTGACCCTTGAATCACATTGGGGGACATGTTAGACTTTGGTGTGTCTCAGTGATCAAGGTATTCATTTAATGTTTAAGTATTAATGTTCTTGTAGTGTAACGTTACATCAGTGGTGGAATATAAACTTTTTTGGGGAAGGATGGTTAGAGGAATTCTGACCAGATTTTTTGTGTGAGATTCAATGTTGTTTATTCAAAACTACAAAAATAATATATAGGATGATGTAATTGACATATTTTTGGAGGTGGATGAGGATTTTAATTGAAATTTTTAATGTTCTTACCCATGTGTATGTTGATAAATACTCATCGGGTTCAGTTTGGAATGGATAATGAAAGTTAGTGATGGTCTTTTTAGACATCAAAAAGAGTGTTTTAATGGACCAAACTTACGATTTATTCTTGGCCCATGAATCTTCCTGGGAACTATAGACTGATATAACTATAGAGATGGTGAATACCTAAGTGTGGGTATCTATTTATGGGTTATTAGGATGATGGTCATGTTTTATAACTAGGTGTGATTATTAAGATGTAGGCTAGTGGAGTATCCAAGTATGTGGTGCTTGGGTATTCTAGAAAATCATGTCTTTATGAATATTGAGGTAGAGACTCATGTTGTGACTAATATAGAGAGTGAAAATAGGTATTTCGAAAAGAAATTTTAGGCGAATGACTAAATGGTGTAGGAAAAGAATAGGACTAGTGGGGTGTAATGTCATAAATATTGGAAATTTTGATCATGGTAATTCCATAAGGAGTAGAGACTCGTGGTATTTTTGGTTGGATGATCTTGGTGATGGGGTGTACTGGTTGGTTAGGGTTTAAGAAGAATATACATTTTAAGGTTTCATGTCCACATTACCATGACCAATGAAATGTTTTTATTTGGTTTGTGAATTCATATTCAATGATGCTCGAGAGTAAATATCAGGGATGAGTTGTCATATAGTGGTGAGATTATAAGAACATGAAAATTCACTATGGTATATATTGGTAAAAGTTTTGTTGAATCTAATGTAACAAGACTTAATTGATGTTTTTGTGTGGTCTATAACACATTTATAGCATTCCAATGGTTCAAGAAATATATCCAAGGTTATAACAGGATGTTATTACACCACTGGATAGCCAATATAGATCCACCAATGAGCTAGTGGCCAAGAAATTATCCCAAGTGGGATTCTGGGCTCACTATCTCATTAATGGAATCCAGGTGTATTTTCTAGATGGGGATAAATTTCTTTTACACCACTTTTACCTTCATAAAACAAGCCTAAATTTCTCCCCCATATTTTTAATAGTAGATTCCGCACACAATCCCCCTCTTCTCCTCTTCCCATGATGGATCATCATGCCCCCTTGTTTGATTCATGTGTCACAAAATGAATTGAAGATCTTAAGGTTAGTTTAAAAATAACATTTCCAATTCTACAGTATTATTTCATTGTAAATTGTGGTTTAACTTATTTTAATTTAACATTCATTATTTCAATGGAATTTATCTGATTTCTCATTTTATTCTAATTTAGTCCAAACAAAAATTAGATACTCTATGTATGGGATTTCTAAGAATAAGTTAGGTTTTCCCTAATCCTAATCCATGTTTTCAAGTGATGTAGTTGTATAGATATGCCATCTATATAGTTAATTGGGCCAATTTATAATTAAGTGTTGTTTCTAGTTTTCTTTAGATTAACCTATCATTTAACAAGAATTGAACCATAAAAATGATAGTTTTATGAGGGATGACTATAGTTGCTATAGACAATGAATTGTCTTGTGTTGAGTAATGGCTATCAAAATTTAATGGTTAAGAGGGAATTTTCAATTTGAATTGATAGTTGTGAAATGGAATTTCACAACCATCGATAATTTATGTATGGGTTTGACCATTGAATAGGACCAAATGGAATGGAAAGCATTGATTGTAACAGAATAATGAAATATATTTGAAATTAATTTTTTAGAATGAACATTACATTATAGAATGACCCATATAATGAGTAAAAATGGAGAATTTTGGTTATAAAATGGGTGTTTAAAGTTATAAAGTTAGTTGTGAATGTACTGAGGTGCTCAACAAAAGTCATTCAGCTAAGAATTTTAAATTTTTTCATCATTGGAATGATTATACTTATCCTCTCTGATGATATAAGCCTTGATATGGATTAAGTATATTTCATAAACTAAATGGAGCGTAATAAAATTGAAAACATAACTCCGTATCATATAAACCACACTTGATGTATTCTTTCCATCATAAATCACTTCATGAAGTATCCAAATCATAATCCCTCTAGATAATCCTTTTCAGCTTCAAAAATATGTAGGAGAATCGATCGTTGAATATTTTGTGCTAGCATGGAGATCAGACAACTCCTTATTTACCCTAATGATCACTGCATTGATTTACCTTAGATGCATATAAAAGAATTATACTTTTCCTATTCGATAGAGATATTCTATCACTAAAAAAGTGGGAGAGGATGGAGAGGTTTGAGAAATTTTGTAATGAATAGTCATCATGTCAAAGCCTCTCTACTCCAATTTATAATGGATGCTTAAATACCCATAAAGTGTTCCCCGGCCCCAATTTATTAAACATCCACTAAATAAATAATTATGATGAACTAAACTACATCATAAATATTATTAATATTTTTGAAACATAACTATAATTTATATAATATATATTACATGATAAAATTGAGTCATTAACTTGAATCGAAATTCCCACTAATATTAAATGAACATATAATATTAAAATAATATTCATTTGATTAATAATATTTCTCCTAATTACTTAACTTTGAAATAAATTTTAATAAATAAATTCAACCCAATTATTCTTTATATTAATAAATAAATTCAACCCAATTATTCTTTATATTAATAATAATGAATTTATTTATTCTTTGGTGATCGATTACATGGACAACACTTGGAACCCTTGGTGGGGACCCCATGTCCAATTTTCCTATTCAACTAAATATGGAGGATTCTTGAATACACTATTATGTGTGAATCTCTAGGCCCTTATCTCAATAGTAGTGAATAACATCCACATACCAATATTAGAGTCTAGAAACCCATCAAGGACCTTAAAGAGGCAAGTAATGTCATAGAAATTACAACCCACATATAAACACGTACTATGTAATATAATTTATTTTCCTTTAAATATATCATAAAGTAAGATGAACACTTGTCTCATCATCCTTTTCTTACTTTATTGTTTGTTTATCTAACTTGATAGATTTACCCTCGAATGCCTTGGCTAAGGACTTATGAATGTACTGCCATCCTGATCAACCGCAGTTGAGATATAACTTCCTCAACCCAAAAGATAAAAATCCCATATTGACCATTCCACCAATGTCATACCACAAATGACACACCCAATAAAATCTAAATCTCCACAATTTTATTGTCATGGTTTTCTAATTGCATCAAAGTACATGATCAAATTGAACATGGTGGTAATGATATCATGTTAGTAGACCAATACACATGTTTGTAGATAGAAACAACCAATGAAACCTAAAACATGTGGTGTTCCTATTGTAATGTCTATCCACCCGATCTCACTACTATATATCACAAAGTGATAACTTTATGAGAATAAGTATCAATGCTTATATTATCCCATCACTGGATAGTCAGACGTCAACTATGTACAATCATTATGATGTATCTAGACCATGGGACCATTATTTAAGATTAATGTTATAGTATCTTGAGCTTCTCATTGTAGCATGAGATTTGTAACAACATTTAGATATAACAATTAATCTATAGTAATTACCATTAAATAAGGGATATAAAAATTTCTACACTATAAAGTTAAGTGTACATCATGTATATCTAATTTTCTACACGATATGGTAATAAAAAGTACTGTTCAATTTGGTTCTAGGTCACCCACTATTACAACACTCAACATTTCACTAGATCCAACTGGCTAACGAACCTTCTTGTCTCTCACATGATAAATATCATGTTTCTATTGAGTAATTACTTTGGTTGTTGGGTATCCCATATTTCTGTTGCATTGTTATTATTATATATGCGACCTCATCTCCTTGAGTTAAACTTATCAAGGGATGTTATCCCGGAGTATATCATTTTTTCCACTATCATAACTTGATATCTTGTCTTGTACTAATAATAGAATTATCACAACAACAAAACTTTACATACTAGGTGTGATTCTAAGAACTGGAAAAAAATCATTCATTCAATAATTGATTCTTATATTCCTCATAATATGCAATGTACACAATATTTTTAGGTATGGATACCACTAGGTTTTATGATATTTTATCACTCAACACATTAGTCTATCTTTGATATTAGATCAAATTGATCCAAAGGAATACTAGTTTGTTTCATCTCAAAACTAGTATCCTTTGAAGGCCACATACCAAGTACACATCCTTCGTACTTTCCCAAGTAAAATTAGATATTTCTAACAACTTCCCTTACAATTATTTTGAATATAAATGATATTTTACAATTATAAAATTTATGATGTACATATCATGGCTTGTATATATCATGGAATACCTGATTGATCCATCTATAAAGTATATTAAATTTTAACTCACCAAATTAATCTCCCCCATGTACCATACATGTCATCCTCTAGAGATTTATTCTATGTGAAATTTGTAATAATTCTCTCCTGAATTGTTTTCACTTGTATTTTCTTCAATACCATGTCACTATATGTATGATTGACTAGGTCTGAGAAACTGTTAGATCTACCTCAGTAGATCTTGTTCACTAAAACATTGTTCGATACTTTAATTCAATCACTGGAGTATTTCTTTCATCCTCATATTAACTAATTGTAGGACCAATAGTTGTTTTCCATATGTTACCAAACATATTTCACTTGGAAAATAATGGCTCTCCCACTAACCTCCGGTAGACACATGGAAAATATTCATTCCAAATGAATATTTTATTTCCATGTTTCTTAGTTTAATCCTAAAATAAATTTTAGTAACTTGAATAACTTTTGGCATTCTATGATTTCACCATCCCTTTTTGGTTGAGTCTAATACACACCTTCCATGATTCGTGTTCATCACATAAAACAGAAAATAAAATGATCACATATGTTAGCTATGATAAGTAAAATTCTAACAGATTTAAGCATCATAACTTTGTATAACCAATCAATCCTAAATGGTACCATGCTTGTATCATCCATTTATTATATCATTTGAATACCAATCATTGTATTCAATATAATAACCCCCGTTTCACTTTAATATATGGAATCCATTATTGAATTTTTTTTGACCTTGTCAATCTTAGTTGATTTCCATATACTACTTACTTGTAAGATTTATTATTCTTAATGAATAATGTATCACCATATATGGTTAATATAAAACCATCATTGTGGCTTTAAAATTATTACATATTAAGTGTCTCAAAAACATTCCTATTCCACATGCACTTGTGGAACTTTTCCTTATTCCAACTACTCATACAGATGCAACATTGACTAAACCCAAGTCAAAATTTATACCACTATCTCAAATAAACATGTACAACCTCTTATAAAAATGTAGTCTATTACTTGACTACTAATTTTATATTATAGGTATTTAAATAATATCCTAATAAAATATTAGGATAATTACTTTAGATTCACTTTGTGTTTTAATTGTTGTAAGTTTGTTTATATCCTTAACAAACGCTTTGCATCTAAACACATGTCTTATGAAATTATGGATTTCTATCATACTATGACTCATATGATATCCATTTCTCATGATAGTTGGTATATGGTTATGTGATGTCACCATTATTGGAAAATAAAATTTTGGAATATAATGGAATTATTCTACAATGGATATATTTCAACATTAATTCTACTTATACTCACATCATGAATTTGAGATATAAAAGGAAATATAAGTTTAATAATTACTTCATGATACATTTTTTGAACAATTTTATCATGTATGACTCACCATTGATCCTCTTTATTTTCATCATTTTCATGATGTAGATTTGGTAATTTTTTTAGAAATTACTCTATGATATATTATATTTATTAATGAATAATTTGTCAAAATATTATTCTACATACCATCCTTGAAGAATCTAATTTATTATTACAATGAATTTATCATACATCACGGTTATATCACTTAATCACATAAAGGAATATTATGAAGTATATATACCACTAGATCATTGTTGGAATAGTCCATGCTCTATTGTTGAACTAATTTCAGAAGCCTTGTGGCTTACCTCTATTTCTAAATGTTTTTTGTCCACACTAAATACATTGATAATACCAAAGGTGTTTATCTATAAAGAGTCTAAATACCAAACTAGGCATATCCTTGAAGACAAATTTATGTTTTTATTAATAATGAATTATCTAGCCATAATTAGGTATATAGTTCTTACATTTTTATTCATCAAGTATTTCTAATGAATCATGTACCACTAAACTATTTGTTGAGTATAATACACCATATACCACATTAATTCCTAAACATGGAATAATTTCTCATTATGTATGTAGGACACATGAGATAACTTTTTTATACTCGATAATAGTTTACTTGAATCATTAACATGGAAATAAGAAGTTATGTGTTTCTCACCGTTGACTTAGGAATCACCCTTTCTTAGTCTCTTAGAGAATACATCTACCATCTTCTAAAGTTTCTATACTTACTTGGTTCTTGTATTTCATTAAAAATGTTTGAAAATAATATTGTATTTAATTCCCAATAAGTATGTTAAAAAATACTTATAATTGATGAATATCCATTGAAGAAGAAGTGGGTACTTGCTTAATCACTTCATTTAATTGCATTTATCTTCCATAGAAATTATTTCATGATATTCAAAGAAAATAAACTCCTATTAATTAAATATCCCTTTGAAAGAAATTTCAAAGGATCCTTTGGCATATATCTTTATATTGGACTTATTACTTTGTCTTTCAACATATTCACCATAAGATTTCAAGATTAATCTATCTATAATATTATTCATACTTAAAAAAATTACCCAAAAGATAATGAATAATTCACTCCATCATCTTTATTTTTTAATCTTAAATAAAAATGTAATAAATGGATAAAAATATGTAAGAATGATATGTCTTGAAATGTAACATCCCGAACTGAGTTCCATTGAACTATGCCCTGAGACGGTGGGCCACAAGACCTCAAGTTTATTTTTCTAAATGCTAGAGGTTTTCTATTATTAGTTATGGGATTGGGTATATCTATGTCGACACTATTCTCTTATAGATTAGAGTATTCACAGAGGTAAAAAATAGAAATAAATAATATAACCATAATTAATAATAAATAACTACATAAATAATGTAAATATACCAAGTAATAGAAATGAATAAATGGAATAAGTTGAACAAAAATAATAGATAAAAAATGATGATCATAATGTCTTATGTCTTTAAAAGAATGGGAACATAGAGAAGTAGAGGATAAAAAGAACATACTTGATGATATAAAAAAAACTACAAGATATCTAAAAAATGCTACATAGAATCTCGAGCATAGGCTCAATCCTCTGCCCCCAAACTCCATCCTAAGTATAAAATCAATCAATAAATGGATTCCACACACTTCCATTTATACATACCTACAATCATAAAGTCTACTCATGTACCGATTAGCGCTTGAGAATGGTGTGAGATATAAATCTCAATAGACTGACACCCTTGGTGTTTAGGAAGTTTCATTTCATGCAATAATTAAATGAAAAGCCTTCCATATATATAAGTAAAATCAGTGAAATTTCCAAATAAAAGTAACCACCTTGCTCCGGGTTTCAAAAGGGACACCCGACCTATACCAGCTGCTTCAGCCTATGTCAGACCTTTGGAAATAAGTACCTATTTCAAGCATAATATGTATACCAGGGCTAAAGTGAGAAAGGAATCCCATAAAGGAAAACCACATGAGATACTGCTTTTGATTGGGGTCTCATTTTCCATGTCACCAAAATAATTGAAATCATAATAATGATATTAATAAAAGTGAATATATCAATCGATCCATCAATTAGTACTATGGAGTCTGAGCCCGTCCATGGTGATTTATACATAATACCATGGGTCACTATGGGACATCCAATATAACCAATGTAATTGATACCATCCAAGGAAACCCATACGACTTCCCTTGTAACACTCATTAACTATTTTTACTCATGAGTATATATGTTATATGACATAAAGTGAAAGGGTTAATTCATGGTTCACAATTCATATTAACTCAATTTATCTTTTAAAGCCTTTAATTAAAGTGAAACTCACACACAAGGGTTGTTCACAATTTTGAACAAGGTGGAAATGGATCATTCAATGAGGGAACGAACAAGGGGTGACCAATGACAAGGATAACATCCCATGTATGGGTTTTCCCATAAGGTGGGGTCACAATAGACATGAAATCCCATTATAATTAATTTAATATTAAAGGAAGAAGTATCACCAGAAGCTTCCAGTGAGTGGACTAATAGCGCATTAATTAAAAAGTGAAAAAACAAGCACAAAATACATAGAACCCATACCTCAATGTATTGGTTCTACATGTGTCCGTTACCAAGCCTTTATTCGACCAAAAAATGGAATAAATCAATGGATTTTTCAAACACCCCTAAAACAGGGAAAATTTTGTCACATAGAAATAGATAAATAGATGGAAGAGGAACCTTGAAATAGAAGGGTGCAGAATGAAGAGCATACCAAGGGATTTTTTTTTGCTATTGATGGAGATGGATTTGGACCACGAAAAAACTTGCTAGGTACAAACCCCTTGGATGAGAACAAGGGAGCTCCACACACCATGGGAGGAGGAAAAATCAAAATTGAAGGGTAGGAAAAACTGATTACGGTGTTAAAAACATTTCATTAAGGGTAGAAGGGTAATTTTAACCTCATATACATTGTGTATGGTTTGACCACATAGTTTGACCAAATTTGGCACCAACTATCTGCCTTCTGCATATTTAAGGGGAATACCACATTGTTAGGTTCATGGTTTAACAAACTCTGTGAAAATAGTGTGATGCCCCTCAATCCAAAACCCAATGATGGTCAAATTTATTGGTTCCCTAGGTTGCACAGCTGTAGAAAACACATGTGTCCTAATCTGCTTCCTCCCATTTTGGAGCACCAGGCTTCAAAAAAGCCCCAAAAACACCTAATACACCAATTAACCACTTAAGAATAATTTTTAGGGCCTTTTAAATAAATTTAAACCAAAAATTAAATAATACATACCTTTGGATAAATCTGGGACATTACAACCTCTTCTCATTAAGACAATGGGTCCTCGAGTTTCACTTCTAATGGTGGTAGAACCTCTTCTGAGAAAATCTCTTATAATTGTGCACGTACATCGGCCTCTGGCTCCCAGGTCACATAATGCACATTCACGGGATTCCATAGTTCTAGGACCAATGGAACTGAACTACCTTGACAAATCTTCAAGCTATGATCAATGATTCATTTCAGATTCTCCTCAAAAGACATATCCACTTCCAGGTCATTATTGTCGGGGTCAATCATATGAGATAGGTCTAGATGATACTGCCAAAGTTGAGATACATGGAAGATGTCATGAATGGAATAATACCTATGTGGTAATAGCAATGGATAGGCTACCAGATTGATCCTCTCCACTATCTCGAAAGGCCAAATATATCTAGGTGATAACTTGCCCTATCTCTTGATTTGAATATGACCCAATCTAGGAGAAACATGCAAGAAGACCCAATGTCCCACCTCAAACTCAAAAGTTCTACAACGATGATCAGTATAAGACTTCAACCTTGAATGAGATATAGCCATACACTTCTGAATTATCTAAAAATTATCTGATTCTCTTGAACAAGATAAGGACATAGAAAAGTTTTATCACCTACAACTACCCAACACAAAGGTGAACCACATGGTCTACCATAGAGAGCCTTGTAAATATACATATGAATTGTTTCCTAAAATCTATTATTGTAGGAAAACTCAACTAGAAGAAAATTATTCTCCTAGGAACCTCAAAAATTATGAATAGATGTGCGTAATATATCCTCTAACACCTGTATGGTTTTCTCGGACTGCCCTTCGGCCTAGGGGTGTTATTTAGTACTCAAGATCACCTGTGAACCCAGTCCCCTTTTCAGCCCCTATTAGACCTGTAAAGTAAATAGGGTGTCTTAGTCTAAAATGATATACTAGGGTACAACATGAAGTTTCATTATCTCATGGATGTATATCTTTCCAAGCGCATCAACCGATAAGGTTTCCCAGATCAGTAGGAAGGTTACAACCTTATTCAATATTTTGATGATCATCCATATTGCATCACTACTTCGAGGAGATATCGATAAGTCTATAAAAAATCCATTTTGACTTTGTTCCATTTCTACTAAAGAATAGAGAAAGGATAAATAATTCTAGTAGGTAGCTGGTTCTCTTCCTTCACTTTATGATAGGTGAAGTACCTTGTGATAAAGCCTACAATCTACCTCTTCATATCTGGACACCAATACTAATGATGTATATCATGATAAATCTTGGTGAGACCAAGGTGAACTACCCAAATAGAGGCATGTGATTACTTCATAGACTCTTCCTGTAAATCTGAAGGTACCCAAACACAACCACATAATAGTAGAGTATCACTATCTTCAACAACCCAACCAGGATGTGGGTTCTCTCCTAGGATGCTATCCTTAGAACGAGGCCCTCAGAATCTGAAAATTGCATCATCTAACCCCATTCTATAATAGAACATGTCTCCGATAGAGCTGTTGGAACTAATTTTCTATGTTGTTCTTGAACATCTGGATGTAACTCAAAAAATATATCCAGCATCTTCCACTCACTTATGGATACCTTTACATCTTTCATCTATGGTTCCTTCTTATGTAATCAGCCATTGAATTTTTCGTACCATGTGTGTGTGGAATCTCAAATTTGAACGACTACTAGTATTTCAACCACCAGTGTTTCCTAAGATTCAATTCCCACTATGTGGAGATTTATTTTAAACATTTATGGTATTTGTGGATTATGAACCACTGAACCAAAAAATTTCACCTCCTACAGTGAAGAACAAAAACCATAGCTACTAGATATATATCATGAGTTGGATAATTACTCCCATGTGGCCTTAGTTGGTAGGACCCCTATGCCATGAATTGATCACCTTACATCGTAACTGCACCAAGACTAGTTTCAGAAGCATCAAAATAGACTATATAACTTCTAAATGGATTGGGAAGAATTGGGATTGGAACTGAAGAGTGTCTCCCCATTATCTCTTAAAAATAATTCTCAAAATATTCAAATCATAGGAACTATACATCCCTCCTATTCAGGATCGTATGAGGAACTTCTAAAAGGGTTAAGTGCTGAATGAATTTTTTGTAATAGCCAGTTATTCATTAGATGCTGCGTATGTCAAACACATTCTTGGGATGATTCTAGGAAACCATGATGATCACCCTCTATCGACCAACTGATAGGACTACATAAGATATTACATGACCCATGAATGATCCTTTCTGATTCAAAAGATGTATTTTATAAGCTTCTCATATATTTTTTTCTCTCTTAGTTTACTCGGCATGATATAAATATGGTTTTCATGGTCATGTCTGGTGCATGGGTACAGTATGATGTCATCTACAAAGAATACCATAAAGGAATCAAGATATGGGTAGAAACCCTAATTCATCAAATCCATAAAGACTTTCAGTTCATTCATCATATCAAATAGCATAACCAGATACTTGTATAAGACATACCTTCTCTGAAATGATGTACGTGGTATATATGATGGTCTCCCACAAACCTGATGGTAGTCAAACCTCAAATAGATCATAGATCCAATATTTTCTCCTTAGAGATGGTCGAAGAGGTAATCTATACGAGGAAACAAATACCAGTTCTTCACCATGAGATGGTTCAAATGGGGATAATCTATGCACAATCTTAGGGTACCTTATGAAATATTGGAAAAAAGGACTAGTAAACCCCATGGAGATGTGTTAAATATGATAAAATACTTATAATCAAGATTTTAAATCAATTTCTCCAGTTCCTGGAGCTTTTTAGGTGTCATCCTATATGTAGGAATGGACACTGGTACCACACCTACAATAGATAGATAGTGAAATAAAACTATATCTTAAGAGGTAATCTAGAAAAATATTTAGGAAATAAGTCCTTGAAATGGTCCGCAATAGGAGATAATTATACTAGCTATATCCCATGTTCACTCATAATGATAATTGACAAATAAGTTGTCACTCCTCCAAACTTAATTCACTTAAGTCTAGATCGATCATCCTAGATATCTCATTCTCTTTTTTATTTATATGTGTTTATATCATGTGATGTAAAATAAACTTGGTGATGATAGTAATCCACATGGGAATGATAAGGAAGAAGTCGATCCATACTGAGAATGATGTTGAAGTCATTCATCTCGAGGATGAAGAATCTCTACATGAAATGAAACCCACTTATCTCAAGGGGCACACCGGACACTAATTTATTTCCTTTAATCTGACCACTAACAGAGTATTGAGGGATGTGACTCTATAGAAGTACTCAATTGCATGACTAAGTACATCCACAACCATAGTAGATATGAATGAGTATGATGCACCTATATCGAAATGGAAAGAAACTGAAGTAGAGGTTATGAGGATAGTGCCTATAGCTGTATATATATCAGGGATCTGCTCCTCTAGAACTGGCTTCACTATATACATATGGCCCGAACCACAGCCCTAAAATGCTACCTTACTAGCCTGAGTAGATCCACTATGCTGACATTGAAGCTCAGGGGCTGGACCGCCGTGGCCATGACCACAACCTCATCCTGATCAACTGGTAGAAGACCAACTCATAGCTTAATGAAGAGCCACATATCATGTACCTGATATAGGTGAAGGTATAAATCACTTCTCATTGGTCACTAGATGAAAAGAATGACAGAAGTGCTAAAGGGTACCCATCCTACCACAAACTCGACATTGGATAGGGTTCGTCATACACTGAGGCATCTTATGGCATGACCTACTACACTAGTGACACACAATAGAACTATCAGTTCATGTCACTTAGCTAGAACCACTCCCATGTGCACCCTCAAGTCAATTCTTTCTTCTACTAGAAGAACTGTCACCCTGTCCAACAACAAAACTACCCTAACTCACAATTTCAGCTTCTTTGAGATTTTATTCCCTAATTAGGTCTTGGTTTACTATTTATCTAATGGTCATCAACTAAAATTTGTTCACCAATGAGCAGAAAAAATTCCTAATCTCACCCTAAAATTTCTTCACATTCATCAATTTTTCACCTTTCAAAGATAAAGAAAAACACTAAAGATCAGTGAAATGGATGGAATACTCAAGAACTATCATAATGACCTTCTAAAGATGCATAAATTACTAAGAAAGTGGGAGGATATTACTACTGAAATTCACATGTCAACTCTACCATAGTAGAGGAAAGATGGGTAGCACCCTGAATAGACTGTCTAAACCTGATAAAGCACTCATGGAACTGAGAATCATCCCCTTGTGGAAGATAATATGGAGGTGTCACATGTGGAACTATAGGAGGTACTATGGGTTGCTCAAATCCCACCACCTCTGTAGTATTCTCATCACAACTCTCTTTGCATATAGTATGAGGATGTTGTGGTGGAATACATCTACAATTTCAAAAAATAACACCTCAAGAAAGATTTGTAATAGATGTAATGGATAATAAAAATAATAAAAGGATAGGTACAAGCCTACCTATAAGCATAACACAACTGACTATCTTCTCCTAGAGCAATGATTGAGTAATAATGAAAATTTCACAGAAGGGTCACTAAGATAAGGCATAATTCCCATAAGTAGGGTTGAGTTAAGGCCAAGGTATCACATTTTTTTATATTTAGGTACCATTTCAATTTTAAAGGTGGTATTCATCTTAATGCATTCTTGCTTTAAATCCATTTTTATTTTGGTTTAATTAGGTGTATCACCATCCTAATTAATAAGGTCCCATACACCTTATAAGTTGAAATGTCCATCCACTTAATTTAAACCTTAACATATCCCTTCATGGTGATTTGGAAAACTATGATAAATATGAAAAAATAGGTACTATAAGGCACAACAACCAAGTCACAAACAAAAATCACATGAATGAAATAAAATGAACATTGAAAAATTGATATGGAATGGAAAATTTCATGAAATTTTATGTATTATTGTACCTCGTAGGATTCATGTTTTTAACAGACCCTCATCTGAATGGGATAAAAAATTAAAATGGTCATTCTAATCATATCTATGTCATAACACCATCAAATAAGTACATCACCCAATGGTGAAGTAGTATCAACCATAAATGGAAAAATCAATAACTAAAATTTTTCATCCCAGGTAATTTTAGTTTCCCCTATACATGGGTTAGCTACATCCAATCACATGGTCAATTAAAAATTCCTCTATCCTAGTCTACTATATAAAACTAAATAGTATAATAAAATGAAAAATCATTCTGATTCCACATTAAAGCATTCCACTTTGGGTTCCACTCAATAGTTCACCGAGATGGTTGCTACACAACCTCAAGAATGCCTCCTTGAACACTAGATGCTACTTGCTAGAAAAAAGGGCCAAAAGTGTGTCTATGGGAAGACTATTCCCTCATAGATCTATGTGTGAACAGTTGTAACAATGGATACTAAATGTAAGAAGTGTAAATAGAAATAGAAAATAGTATAAGTAATGAAATAAACTAGGAAAATAAATAATCAATAAGAAGACGAATAAAAATAATAGATATAAATGATGATCATGATTTCATGTGTCTATACAAAATATGGGAGCATAAGGAAGCAGGGGATACAATAAATATACATCATGATGTACAAAAATCCTACAAGATACCCAAAAAACTGCTATATAACATCTTGAGCATAAACTTGATCCCTTGACCCCAAACTCCATCCTAAATAGCAAATCAATCAATCATTGAAAGACTCACACTTCCCTTTATCGATACATGTGATCATAAAGTCTACATGGATACTAATCAGTTCCAAGAAAGGTGTGATATATAAATCTTAGTAGGCTAGCACCCACGGTGTCTAGGCCATTCCATTTCATGCAATACGATAAAGATCAATGTGTCATATATAAGTATAATTGGTGATATGACCAAATAAAAGTTACTACCTAGGTCCGCATTACAAAAAGGACACCCAACCAATACAACCGACATTGTATTAAGCTAAAAATATGAAAATAAGCAGTTGTGTAAGGACTAATATGTATATAAAGGCCAAAGTGAACACGGAAATATGAGAAGGAAATTTCTTTGAGCTTGTGATTTGGATTGGGGTATCATTTTTCATGTCACCAAAATATGTGAATTCACAATAATGATAGTTAAAATGGATGAATCACGTATGAAATGGGCAGAGCAAAAAATCCATAAATTCCCATTATGGATTCTGAGCCCATCTAAGGAGATCTAAATAGAATCCCAAGGGACTCTACAGAACAACCAATAAAAATAATGTCATTGAGTTTGTCCAAGGAAACCCATACAATGTCCCTTGTATCACTAATGACACATTGAATCATATTTCGTACCATGTATCTCACATAGGGGACCAGGTATCTCCAAGGCCTGCTGTAGCCATATTTCCAAGAGGTCTATCCTCAGTTGATCCCCAAAAGAACTGGTATCACTCATGGGAATAAGTAAATCTTCCGGCCAAGCCTGTTCTGGGAAATACAAAGTATCGCTCCTCATGTGTTAATGGTATCCAACCAAGCACTAAGAGTCCATCCATGGAGTCCTTAACTCAAAGACCCATGTTCACTATCGGCCCATAGAAAGTGATCCATAACCACAAGTCACATCATAAGGAATGAAATCCATTTAAAATTACATTCCAACAAAAGGGTATCTCAATATCACATGATCACAATCCAATCAAGACATAAAATTAAATCCAAAAAATGATGGAATGATTTATAAGGAAAGATAAATGAAAAATTTGTAAGTAATTTCATTTCATAATTAGAATTTAAATATCACTATCTAACAAGAATACCATGGAATGTCACTCAAACTAATCCAATTAATTATGTATCATGGAAATAAGCATAAAATATGTCATATAGAATAATGAACATTTTATGGAATACGTAAAATCATTCTACCAACTTGAAAAAATAATGAAATTTAAGGTATGTGGTATTCAATGGGTAGTATCAAGCCTGAGAACTAAATATATGGTATGTGGAATAAATAAAAAAATATAACTCACTGTTATCAATTAACATTAATGCAATATATCATTTTAA
This sequence comes from Viscum album, assembly GCA_963277665.1. NCBI lineage: Eukaryota > Viridiplantae > Streptophyta > Magnoliopsida > Santalales > Viscaceae > Viscum > Viscum album. Next base: position 1,232,196,828 of record OY728137.1, on the reverse strand, counting down.
TTCTTTATATAAAGTGATAATAACACATAAGGGTTTTTCACTATTTAGAAAAAATGGAAAAAAGGATCATTCAATGAAAGAACACTTAATGGGTGACCAATGATAAGGATAACATCCCACACATGGTTTTTTCTACAAAGCGATGTCACAAGAGACATTAAAACCCATTCTATATAAATTAATATCCCCAAATGAATCATTACTATAAGGGTCCATTGAGTGGAACAATAGTGCATTAATTAAATGTGGAAAATGAGTTGAAAACACATAGACCCCCTAACTCAAGGTAGTAGAACTCCACTCATCCGTAATTAATCCTTTATTTGACCTAAAATGGATGAAATTGAAGGATATTTGAAACTGACAAAAAATAGGGAAATAGTGATCCCACCAAAATATAGCAATAGATAGAAAAAAAACCTTGAAATAGAAGGGTGTTGAAGGAATAGATTTCTAAGGGAATCTTATTTCTTCTGAAGGTGAATCATTTGGACCACGAACAAAGGAGCTAGGTAAAAACCCCATGTATGGGAGGAATGGAGCTCCACACACCATAGGGGAAGAAAATTATAGCTAGAAGGGTATTGGAAAAAGTAGGAGTGAGTTAAAAACATTTCATTAATCGAAGAAGGGTAATTTTACCCTAAGAATTATTGTGTAGGGTTTTCAAAAAGTGTGTTCCAACCTTGTGCCTTCTACATCATCGAGGAGCATACCACACAGTTAAGAACATGGTTTAACTAACCATGTGCAATCCGTGTGAAACCCCTATGTCCAAAACCATCTGGTGGTCACATGACTGTGCACCCTAGGTCATATGGTTGCAGGATACCCATGCTTCCCCTAGGTGACTACTACCAGCTGTTCCACAGTTTACAAAAACCATGTGGGATGGGTGGCATGGTTTCCTCTAATCATACGACTCAGTTTTCTTCCTCCCATTTCATAGCTTTAGTCTTTGAACGACCCTCGGGTGCACCTGATATATCCATTGACCTCTTAGGCATAATTTTTACGTCTATTTAATAAAATGTAAACCAACAATTAAACTGTTCTTACCTTTTTATAAATTTGTGATGTTGCATAAAAGATCAGGATCTTACCTCTAATTTACATATAGCCAACGTAACAATCACATTCATATCTTACTTCTTATTCTCCTTATGAGATTCTTGTAGATGAGACTATTTGAAATATCATCCTTGAATTGATGTAGTATCCACAACTGACATTGTACATTGATGATAGTATAATGATATAACCATCATAGTATACACACATGTACCCCTCAAAGAATTTTTACACCCTTACTTTATGAGTTAGCTCAACAGGTATTGGGTATACGAACATCATGACTTTCCAATATAGTAGTATTGTGTACAAGCCTGTACTACACTTAGAAATTCATATTATTATGGAAATTAACTTTTTCCATAATTATCAATGTGTTTTTTTGGTATTTATTTCCATTTAATACAAAAATAAAATCTAGAAGATTGTACATTTATATTGTTTACCAATTTATACATTATTTATTAATTATATAATTAAATATCTACCACTATTCTATCGAATTCTTGGAACCCTCTATAAAATAATCTGAATACTCTATTGCTTGAGTATTATAATGGAAAGGATCCTTGGACCTCCCCTTATAATCTATAAGATTTGGTTATATCACTATTTAGAGGGATCAATGTAGACATTTGACTGGACAAAAACAATAAATTATGGTTCCTTGATATGTTGAGTGAAGTTCTAGCTTCTAAAATCAAAACATAATTTTCTGAACAGTTTCCTCTAAAGTGTAAGCCATCTAAAATTGGATACTTATTTCCTATGAACCTCAGTTAAGTCAACCCAAAACTCCCAAAATAACTCCTTGGTAGTAAGAGGCACCCTCAAAATTGGCTGATGAGCACCCCAAAAACATGGTTTTGTTCAAATTCAATTGTTGGAATGCATTTAATGACAAAATATTTCATTGAGGGTTATATTTTTTTTCATAGTGAATGTAATCTTTTTATATTAATTTGGTTCATTCTATGATGTTGTTCTCACAACTGAATATTAATTAAAAAACACATATCTATTTTTTAAGCATTTTATTGTTTATTATTTTATTTATTTCCCACTATCTTAAAATAAAAAAAATAATAAATATATGCATAATGAAAATCAAGTACTCAACTAGACTTCATCATCTAAAAATGGTTGATTTTTTTTGACTTAATAGACTATCACTGACCTAAGGGTAACATACGAGATTCATATCATGACTAGTGATGCAATGCGTCCCCATCTAGTATGTCCACTTCTCATCTGAATTTCACTTTGAATTGGCATTTTCTGCATCTTAAACCATCCCCATCATGGCATACTACCTTATCTTCATAGTCTCAATGTCGTACATCATCTTTGTCAGTGGTACAAGTGTACTCACACACAGGCGAGGGGAACATGGTAGTGAAATGTACATGCAAATAATAGAGGACACATAAACACTTATATGTTTTATCCAAAAATAATATGATGTGAAGACCATAAAAAATAATTAATTATTTACAATAATCAAATGCTGTTAAATAATTTAAAAATTATACCATACATGCAAAGGTCGGTGTTCAAGGCCAATCAATAGTTAAAATAATTAAAGCACAATGAAAACTAAATTTCCATAATTTATTATATGATAGTATTTTAATAAAATTAAATGATTTGATTAAATTAAAATAATTTAATTATATATTCGATCTTATAATTAATTTAATTTTACTTCCAATAATTACATTAATTAATTAATTTAATTTAATATCTACACTAAATTAATTATAACAGATTATTAAAATTATATCTTTAACCAAAATTAATTTTACTTAATTTAATTTAATGCTAGAATTAAAGTAATTATATTAATTAATTTTAATCAATTAAATAATTTCGTATGCCTCAAAACCACTCTCTGGACCATTTTGGGTCGTGATGAACCCGTGGAGACCTATAACGGGACGTGTCAAGCCCGTGAAGCACTATTCAAGGCCAAGAGGGTCCATCTTAACCTATTTTGGGTTGGGTAGTCTGTCCCAGGACTGTTTCGGGGTATATTGAGTCTAACCAAATCAAAATACCCAATGGTTACCTCTCTGGTAATGTTTTTCTGACATAAGAAGGGGGTGGTAAGGCCATTGGGGAAGGTGTTGGTGGATGTCCTCAAGAGTAGTGATTAAGATCTAGACTGAGGAAGTGTCGATGAGGGGGGCTATCATGGTTGTGGATCAGTACATTGGTGTCAGGTGACAAACGATGGCAGGAGGCTACAAATTCTCATTATTGTGGTTGATTCGCGGGTGTCAGATCATTTTGAGGGAGGAGGAATGGGATCTAGGGAGGATCAGTGGGATGTGCTAGAGTGGGTTAAGGTGGAAAGTCGGTTGGTGAGTGGCCCTATGAGTGCGTTGGAGGGATGGTCATCCAAGGGTAGTTCAACTATGAGTAAGGAGGGTGATAGGAGTCTCCCGGCAATGGGGCATCTGCGGCTAGATCACCATGAAAGGAGGGGCACACCCACATAGTGTCTTGTCCAGGAGGAAATGGGAAGCGACACTGCTTGGAGGGGTGGATCTCCAATGCAATGGACATGATAAATGGGAATGGGTGCTAGAAATGTCTACACACGATAGAGGTAAGGATATAGGCACTAGGAAAGAAGAAGAGGTGTGTAGTATACTGACTTGAGTGATGTCTATTTTGGCCGGTTGGCTCCATTCTGATGAATGTTGTTAGCTCATGAAGGGTGAGGTTTCAAGGATAATCGTCGGTCATCACAAGAATGAGGAAGACCCAAGGGGTACCGCTCGGTGGAGAAGAAAACATCCACTATAATTTTACACCCTTTTTTTATTTTAAATGGTTGTTATATACTGGTCAAGATTCCCATTATCATAGTGTGTGTAGAGACCCAATCCAAAATATCTCAGAGGTGGAATCTTCTACTGGTTAAATTGGAATGATTACAAGGAATAAATCCTGAGGGACTGATGATTTTAGTAGTCTTGGTAAACCAAATACAAAAATGAGTCTTTTATTACAAATGAATACACTAATTAAAACATAATTATTTTTTAATTTCAATAAAATAAATTTTATGATAACTCTAATTCATCTAGTAAATCCCTACATATCATTCATAGTATGTTTCATGGATTCCTGGGGAAAGAAACATAGTAAGGGTGATCTCAAATTATATGTAAGGGAAAAGTATAGAAAAATAAATAATTAATCAATATGAATAAATTAACATGGATAGGTAAATAACTGAACACATATTCCAAGTAATCAATAAACTAAATGGATGTGTGTAAAAAATATGGAAAGGTAATAAAGGGAAAACCCTGTCTTTCATATAACTAGATAAGGAAAAAAATATGGAAATGTAAGAAACTAAAACACACACTGGTTAATAAATGAACCAAAAATTAAATATATTCACAGATATGTCAACAGAAAATCTTGTTGATGAATAATAAATGAAACTACATGAGGAAAATGATTAATTATTGGAGGCCATGTTTCCTAGGTACATGGAACCATTACCATCAAGTGATAGTATACCTATTCCATTTTTCAGAACTAATTAATCCCTTGAGACTACCATTTCATCGAGGGGATTTCATTAACTGGTCCTCAACCCGTAGAGCATGCCTTAAAAGGTCCCCAACCAATGTATTACATGTTCCAAACATTCATCATATAAAATAAACATTATGAATTATCAAATATTCATATTGAATAATGTATAAGGATTTATCAAAATTTCCCAAAATAATCAAATAAAATTCAAAGTAAAAACCCATATTAAAAATGGTATATTATTTAGGAAATAATTATATCCGTGAAAAATGATACGGATATTTAGGGTAAATTCAATGTTAAATGATCATGGGAAATTGAATATTTCAAGGGGACCAAAAGAAATCAATGAAGTGAATGTGAGTATCCATAGAAAAATCAATTATAATCTATACATAGGAAGATAAAGGATGGGATCAACATGACATAACCCAAGTGAATTAAAATAAAGGGGTTCAGTCACTAATGAATAGAAACATTATAACAAGATCTTTGAAAAACATTTTTGAGGAAAATATCATTTTGTTTCAAAAAAACCTTTTCTTTGAAAACCTAGTTTGAAAATATTTTCTTCCAAAAGAAACTTATAGAAATTCAATGTAATATTCAAAGAAATTATGTTGAGTTAATCCATATAAGTATATGAGGTAAAAAAGAACATTCCCTTTGCATGATTAAAGGTTGTAAAAATGTCTTGCTTGGAAAGTAATAAGAAGATTCCTTTGGAAACATTATTAAAAGACAAATAGAATAAAAATGTATTTACCAAATCATTTTATAAATATTTTTGGTTTTTTTAATAAAACGTTTCTTTTAAAAGAAAATAGGTTCTCTAACTAAAGAGATATACAAATTATGGTTTTCTAAAAAACATTTTCTAAAATATTTTTAATACCAAAGAGTTGATAAATGGTACTAATACTTGAAAATGGTCATGAATAGCCATATAAGAGAAAATGAAAGGTTTTATTGAATAATAGTTATATAATTTCCTTGAATAGATATACCGTTTAAATATCATTAATGTTATTATTGATGAAAATAATATTTAAACATTCCAAAGCGTCCCATACAACTTTGCAACATTTTAAATCATAAGCCTCATGAAGAAATAAAATTAAATTAAAGTTATAATACAATTATAGTAAATATATTCATGATATATCATGTAAAACTATGTTATATAAACCGTATAAAAGAAATTAGGTGAATAACAACAAATAAGTCTCAAAAGAATGTAAATTGGGATGAAATCCCTTACTACTTGATTAGAATTTTGAATCATGGGATCCATGAAAGATTAATAATAAATTTAATCATTTAATAACAAGAAATAAAATAAAATAATGATATTATGAATAAAAATTGGAAGTAGGTATACCACAAAATATATGAGAGTGGTGAATACAACATTTTTCTCACAGCTTAAAAAGTGATATGAAAATACCTTACCTTGAGTTTCCTTTAGGGTGAACATTCGTTAACATCACATATGATAAACTTATGTTAATTTTTTTTTGGGATCCTTCTTTATTTTTATCATTACATTTATTTCGCTTATTACCATGTTATATACCACTACATAATCAATTATGTTTACATTGGGTGTTTTGATCAAATTCAGTTTATTTGTCAACAACAACATGGGTGGGTAAACTATGATCAAAGGGGGTCATTATATAACATCTCCATAATAAAAATCATGATATAATTATCATATTTACGCATAAATTATACTTTTAAAAAAAATAATTAAATGTTGTTATGAAAAATGAATCAATGTTACAATCATGGAGACGGTAGGTCATACGTATGCAAAAGTAATGTTCTTGTTTTTTATGACAATTTGGGAAAAAAGGTAAATAATACTATATAATTCCATAATTATCATTATATCATAATTAACATATCATTTAACCATATATAGTAGTATATAGAATTCTTGTGATGTAAAAGGAATCACATCAGGTCGAGGAGGTGGTAATCAAAAAATCCACAGATGACTTTATCACTTCGATCATCTTATATACATTCCATGGATTGTGTGAACAAATTATGTCACTTTGAGGTGGTGGTAGTCCACACATACTCAAATGATGTTATTGTATTAATTAAAATGGATTTTTTTAATGTTATTTGTTATAAAATAATTAAATAAGTATAAAGAAATAATAAATATCATTTATATAATATAAAAAAAGTGTTTCCATTATAATTGACACCATGAGAGGTGGTAAGGGAAAAATTAATAATCATCATTTCATGAGTAAGTAGTTCATCATGCACAAAAACAATATATTAATTACCAATTTAATGGAGGTGTGTGTGGGTGTAGTTCAACCCATTTATATAACAGAATCTGAGTATATTGGAAATACTAGTATTGTTATATAATCTGGGGATAATGATATTTCAGTGGGTGGAGAATTATGAGCCCATAAGGGGAACCACATACTAGGGTTCACTCCTCATCGTTGTTGCCTCCTTGGCTCGGGTCGGTTTGGAATTCCCTCTCATGATCGGTGGATTGTGGTGGTGGACCCCCTGCTACGGGGGCCCTCTGGGATCGGTCATCCGAATTCATTGCATCGTTTTCAGCCTACTCCTCATCAGAATACTTTTCACTGGATAGGTATTTCATGGAGGAATGATGTCTATCCACGAACTAGCTCATGATTTAGCGGCATTTGGATGTCTCCCCTCCACCGGTGGGTGCGTAGGGTGGTCATTGTTCCTCTATGAGCCTGGGCTGGCCGCAATGAGATATGGCTATAACAGGTCTTCCTTCGCATGTCTGGTGATGTTATGGTTTCGTTTTTTTGCAGTTGTTTCTGTTTTTTGGATATGCTTCAATATTTTTGGTGTGCGACAGTTCTTTGAAATGATCCTCCAGTGAGTCCTAGAGTTAGTGTTTGGTGATTGAGATTTGGTGTATTGGTTCAGATTGATTCAAGGTTTTGGGAATTAGAAACTGTAAAGACCTAAATGTGGATAAGTAGTTGTCTTCTTTAGCTCAGGTAGTGGAGAGTTTTCAACGGGGGTGTGATGGGTGGATTCCTCTCAGTTTTCTCTTTGAGCTGTTTGAATTGCAAATATGGATAGCATCACAGGAGGTCGTGATGTGGATTCTGTTTTCTACTTGTGAATCTATGTGTTTTTCAAAGTTCTACAGGTTTATGCTCTTGATGATTTTCTTGGGATGATGGTGTTTATTCTTGGTGTTTGGTTTTTTTATGATTTGAATTTGGTTTTGGCCTCAGTGGTCCACAGCTCAAGGGTGTCACCAACTAATTATCTATAAGAATTTATTCCATATGAGGTGTAGGGAAATGGATTCTCACTGTTTCTTTCCTATTCAAAATCAGATGGTTGAGAGGGTATGGTTTTGACCATCAGTTACAGGCCCATTCACTTTTTCATGTGAAAGTTATCCATTTATCTCTAAGACAGTGGAATTTGAACTTAATGGTTTCTATTTCTTAGTGGTGCTTCTGTCTTGTATTTCGGGTTCTTTTTGGTCTTGAGATTTTGATCTATTGGGGATATTTTCCCTGGATAAGTCTTTATGTCATGATGGGTTCCTCCTCAGCCCTTAAAATGGGGTTCTTCTCAATAAAAAAATTTAATTTTCAGTCAGTCAATGAGTGGGGAATAGAAATTAAATTAAAAATATTGAGAGAATACATTACCTCTAAATCAGGCGACTTATTTTGGTTTATACCAAAAGCTTTCTTGGATTGTTTCTTACCCAAGGGGAGGATTATAGGATTATGGGAGGGATTTTTATGATTTATTTTGTAGGATTTGTTCTATCAAAATATTCTTGAGATGTGTGAGGAAGTGGGGGGAGTGGAGGTATTGTTATAGTGGAAGAGTGACACTCTTGTCATATTTTGAAAAAGAAATTCAATGCACGTTATTCATGTTGCAAGTGGATTCAATAATTAGTCAAATCCTACACAAGGTATTATAGGGTCCATAAAATGTTTTTTGGACAAGTTTCGAGGTCATTTGGGTCCTCAAGTTAATGTTTTAGTCCTTTATTAAGCTTAATTTAACCTTATTCATTATAATTAATTTAATTACATTCTCTAATATTTTCTGTAAAAAATTAAGTTGAACATATTAGAATTTATAAATTATGTATATTCCAAATATTAAATCCATTTTTTCAAATTAGAAACACATATGTGGTAGAAAATAATTTAAATTTAATCCTACAAACGAGATGGCAATGTGAGTTTTCAAATTAATAACGTCTGAAATATTGTTATGTTTTTATAATAAATTTCAAAGTGGAATTTATTCCAAGGACATAAATTGTATTAATTGATACAAATATCTTATAATTAATCTTTTAAAACAATTAAAATTTTAATTTTACCTTATAAATAAATTAGATGAAAAAATAGTTTTGAACTAAAATTTAGTATTTTAACTATTAATTAAAAAAATGAAATGTTTTAGAAGAATATCCATAAATCACCATAACCTAATTCTTATATTTCTCTTTACAATATGATTCTTATTTTTACATATTAAATATGTTAAAGTTTAAAAATTCATATGTAAAATGGGTTCTCCATTAAAAGGTGGTAAAATTTCCTTTATAAAAATATATGTTTCTATTTATAAAATAGAGTTGGTTCTTATATTATGTCTATAAACCCTAATTTATTAATATAAATAAAAACTAATTAAATATATAACATAAATATTTCATAAAACTCATTAACTACTTTTAATTAATTATGTTTATTAAAATAAGCTTTTCTTGTAGCATAAAAGTAATATTATTTCTTGTTTATATCCCATTGGTTCTTATTTTCATTTATCATTAATTATTAACCCATGAATTAAATTTATATTTATATAAACCCTAAATTTTGATAAGATATTTACACTATTCATAATGGCTAAGTTATATAACATTATATTAAAAATAATATTTTAATAGTACATTGTTATTTGGGGAAACTCATTCTTGCATGTAACGCAAGCTATCGAGGTAGGTTTCCATTGTGTGAAATGTAAGCTAACTTGGTGTTGTTGTAATTAAAACCTATATCATGTATTGAATATATTTAAAATATTAAATATATTATAAATTATCTAAATATTATATTACCTTACGCGCTTAGTGTCTCATGCCATACATGCTATCGAATACAAGGATGTACATTAAAATTATAGGGTGTTACATTATCCCCACCATAATAAAATTATGTCTTTGAAATTTATAATAGATCATGGTGATAGATTATTTTATTTTTCTTATAATGAAATCCCATATTATGAGAAGGGTTTATAAGACATCCTCTATAAAAGAGATAATGGAAAGTACAATGGTCATATAGACTATCATTTAACTAGGTCTCTGAGTAGAAGAACATCAGTGGAAAGTAGGGATATGTACATAAATAAAACGTGTAAATATTTATAGATAGTGAATGATATAATCAATAAAAGAAAATTGATGATCAATATAATTTTTAGAGACTCATATCCATAAATATGTTATGATTTAGAAGACCATCAGTTAAATAGAAATTAAGGTATTAGAAAAACATTTTATTAAAAAGTCAATCTCTTAATTTTGGGTTATTATTTTACTACCTAAGAATATAAGGAAGTATTCTTACTTGATAAGTTTAAATTTCATATGAAAAATCTTAAATTTTTTTTTTGTTTCAATCAAATACCAATTCATACCTTTACTCCCAGAAATTAATTACAAATAAAAAATTTTATGCCCGAAGCACTAAAATATACTTTTAAAGGGTTCTAAGGCCTATAAAGGAGTGGAATTTATAACTATTTGTCTTTAAATATCTTTTAAAAAAAATATGGTTAATATATTAATCATTAATCCTAAATAAAGTGATACTATTGGTTCATCATTAACATTTATTTTTCAAATTTTTAATTAAAAACAATAAAAACTTAACTAGGACATTGTATAGGTCAGTGGTTGGAATGAAACCCTTATCATCCTTTGGTAATGGGTTCAAGATCCACAACCTTGTTGGAAATGATTATTTTTCACCCAACATATGGGTTTTCCTTTTCTAAAAATATATTATTAAAATTTGATAAACAAATATGATGGCAATCATTGAAATAAGGTTAGTTACTAAATATACTTTCAAAAAAGGTTTTCAATAAAAACCCAATACATAAATACATAATACATTTATTTCCCCACATGTCCTTCATTAGTATAGGGTTTATCTATAATATCATTTATAGGATTTCTAAATCATGACACCTTATCTTCAATCTAAAACACTTTAAGTTTAACATAGGTTATTCGTTGCCAAAATCCTTCGTAGTGGTTTTTAAATAAAATGTGAATTGTCCTAAGTGAATCCCCCAAGAGTGTCAAATAAGTGTGTAGTAAGGCCCATTGTCTTATAATAGGTTACCCTAAGTCTGGAGAGGATCACCTTGTCAGAGTTTTTACTCCTAGGTATATATTTTATAGAACCACACCCACTTGTTGTATCCAAACAAGGATATATTTCTTGGATGACCCACATAATCTATACCTTACTAAAATTCTAGGAATTTCTTCACTACATATCCTCAAATTATAACTTAGGGTTATGTTCTCTAACTAATGTATTTATAAATCTATTTCCCATGGTTTCAACTAAACTTCTTCTAATACCAACTATAGAGACCCCAAGCCCAGATAGGTCAGAGCCAGTGTCTACTACTAGTTACATTGGCATGATTACAAGGAATCAATACCCCAAGGATTGAAGAGTTTAGTAGTCTTGGTAAACCATATACATAACTGAGTCTTGTATGACAAATTAATACACTAATTACAACATATTTTTTTATTTATAAATAAATAAATTTGAGGATAACTCTTATCCATCTAGTAAATCGATGAATATCTTTCATAGTACGCTTAATGGAATCCCGGTGAAAGAGACATATTAAGTGTTAGCTATAATTCTCATTACGGTCAATGTATATTGAAATAAATAGTAAATCAGTATAAATAAATTAACATGGGAAGGTAAATAAATTAACACACATTCCAAGTAGTCAATAAACAGAATGGAAGTGTGTGAACAATATGGAAGGGTAATAACTAGAAAAACATTCCACTCAGATAACTAGATAAGTCAATATAAATATATAAAGTTAAGAAAAAAAACAAATTCCATTTAATCAATGAACAAAAAATGAAATTTTTCCATAGATATGTCAACGCAAAATCTCATGGATGAATAATAAATTAAACTACATTAGGTAAATGATTAATAATTGGATTCTATGTTTTTGAGGTTCATGGAACCATTACTGTCAAGAGTCAGTTTACTTATTTCAATTTGTGTAACTAATTCATCTCATGGGACTACAGATAAATTTAGTAGACTTCATTATCTAGTCCCCAACCCATAGTTCTTGCCTTAAATGATCCCAAACCATGTATTTTATGTCCAAAATATTCTTCATATCGAATAATAAATACAACATATAAAATTTTTATATTTAATAGAGTATATGTTTTTATCAAAATTTAACAAAATAATCAAATAATATTCAAAGTAAAATTCATATAAAAATGTTTTTTGTTTTAGTCAAATATTATATCCATTAAGAATGATACGGATGTTTAGGGGAAATTCAATGTCGAATGATCAAAGTAAATTGAATATTTCAAAGGGATGAAAAGGAATCAAGGAAGTGAATTTGAGTGTTATCCCTATACAAAAAAACCATAATGCATCCATAAGAATATTAATGTTGGTATCAATAAAACATATCCCAAGTTGATTCAAATTAAGTTTTTTTTTCATCGATGAATTGAAACATTATAAAAAGATCTTTTAAAAAAAAATTGAGTAAAATATCCCTTTCTAAAAAAACCTTTAATTTGAAAATAACATTTGAAAATATTATCTTAAAAATTTATCCTTTTAAACATATAAAGGAAGCTTAAACTAAATTATAGAGGATAAATTTGAACTATTTTTAGGAGGTAAAAAGAACATTCCCTTTGCACGGTTAAAGGTTAAAAAATACATTTTTCATAAATCAATAAGAATATTCCTTTGAAGACATTGGTAAAAGAGAAAAAGGGTGAAAGTTTTTTTACCAAATAATTTTATAAACATTTTTATTTTGTTTAAATAAATCATGTTTTTTAAATGAAAATAGGTTCTCCTACTAAATATAGATACAATTTTAGGTTTTTTGGAAAAACATTTTCAGAAACATTTTGAGTATCAAAGAGTATAAAAATTGTACTCATAAATGAAAATGGGAATTAATAACTAGAGGATAGAAAATTAATGTTTTTATTGAACAATGTTCATATAATTTCCACTAATGTAAAACCATTGAAAGGTCATAATGTTATTATTGAAGAAAATAATCTTTAAAGATTCCAAAGTGTCACATAAAACATGAAAACATTTTAAATCATAACCCTAATAAAGGAATAAAATTAAATGAAAATTATAATATCAGAGGGTATGTAGATTCATGGAATATCATGTGAAAGGGTATTATATACACCATTTAAAATAAACTAGATATATAAAAAAATAATCCTCAAAATAATGCAAATTGAGACAAAATCCCTTACTACATGAGTAGATTTTGAATCATGGGATCCATGAAAGATTAAAAATCAATTGAAACATTTAATATAATTATATAATGTTAAATAATGATATAATGTATTAAAATGTTCTGTTGGTATACCACATAAAATAAGTGAGTGGTGAATGTGACATTTATCTCACAGGTGTAAAAAGTGTTATAATTAATTTGAGTTTATTTTTGGGTGAACATACATTAACAACATGTATAATAAACTTATGTTATTTTTATACTGGACTGAGAAAAAAAATCATTTTTATAATTAATTTTATTTCAATTATTATAATTTTATATACCACTACTTTATTAATTACATTTACATCAGTTTTTTTGATCAAATTCGGTTTATGTGTAAAAAACAACTTGGGAAGGTCAACTATGGTTAAAGGGGATCATAATGAAACATATGCAGAATAATAATCATGACATTATTATCATATTTTTTCATCAATTATATTTTTAAAAACTATCATTAAATATGGTTATGAAAAATGAATAAATGTTAAAATTATAGAGATGGTAGGTCATACGTACGCATGAGTAAGGTTCTAATTTTTCTATGATCATTATAAAAAGAAGGTAAGTAATACTATATATTTCTATAATGATAATTATATCATAAATACCATATTATATTACCATATATACTTATATATATAATTATTGTGATGTAAATGGAATCACATCATGTTGGGGAGGCAGTAATCCACACATCCATGAATGATGTTACACTTTGTGTATGAAAGGATAATAAAGAAAATTTTATATAGTATATTTCTAGAAAGGTATTTATATCATGAATATCATATATATATATATATATCTCTGTGTGTTTGTGTGTGTGTTTTATGTCTATTATGTTTGATTATAATCATATTTTATACATTTCATGGATCATGTGAATGAATCACATCACTTTGAGGGGGAGGTAGTCCACACTTTCAGAAACAATGTAAACGTATTAATTCAAAATAGAAATTATTAAAGTAATGTGTTATAAAATGATTACAGAATTATAATAAAATTAAAAATATCATAAATATAATATATAAATAGATTTTCCATAATAATGGCCATGAAGAGATATAGTAAGGGAAAAATTAACAATCATCGTTTCATGTGGCAGTAGTTCGTCGTGCACAGGAACAATACGTTTGTTACCTATTATTTGGAGGTGTGTGTAAGTGTAGTTCAAAAACTTTACATAAAAAATCCTAGTATAATTATTGTACCTTTTTTATATAATCATGGAATAAATATATTTTAGGTGGTGGATAATGGAAATTAAATAAAAAATCTAAAGAGAAGATGTTACCCCCCAATCAGGTATCTTCTTTAGGTTTGTACCAAAAGCTTCTTTGGATTGTTTCTAAATAACTGGTATGATTATATGATGTGGAGAGGTATGTTGATGAGATATTTAGGTATATTTTTTTTTAAAAGTGGCTTGAGATTTGTGAGGAAGTGGGAGGATAAGAGGCCCTTTTAAAGTGGAGGAGGAGTGACACTCATTTAATATTTTGACAATGGAATTCCTTGCATGTTTTTCATATTGATAATGAAAAAATAATGGACCCAATTGATCAAAGGGATGATAGTTTTAAAATATGGCCAGAAAATTGGTTCGGGAGAATTTTCTAGATCATTTTAGCCCTTAAGTTAAAGGTTTAGTCATTTATTGAGCATAATTTTGCCTTAATCGTCGTAATTAATTTAATTAATTTCACTAATATTTTTGGTAAAAAAAAGAAGTAGACCTTATTAGAAATTAGAAATTATGATTATTGAAAATATTGAATATATTTTTACATATTAAAAACATATAATTGATATAAATTAATTTAAATTTAATCCTACAGATGGGACGACAACCCGAGTTTTTAATGTAAAAATATCAAAAAATTTGCTATCTTTTTATAATAAATTTGAAATTGAAATTGATTAAAATGAAATAAATTTTATTAAATGATAAAAATATTATCAAATTAATCTTTAAAACCAATGAAAATTAAAATTTATCCTTATAAATAAATTAGATAAAAAATTAGTTTAGAACTAAAATTAAGTATTTTTAACTGTTCATTATAAAATGAAATGTTTTAGAAAAAATATTATAAATTCAACCTAAAAAGTTTGTTTTTGATTTTTTTCAGATATGAAGTTTATTTTTTGAAATATTAAAACTATTAAATTTTCAAAATTTATATTTAAAATGGGTTCTCCATTAAATGGCGGTAAAATTGTCTTTTAAAAAATATAGGTTTTTATGTGTAAAATAGAGTTTGTTTTTATCTAATGGATATCAAACATAATAATTTAATATAAAAATTGTTTGTTTGAATATATAACATATATAATTTATTTAAATTTTTATATAATTTTTATTAATTATGTTTATTAAGACAAAACTCCATTTGATTCTTAAAAATAATAATATTTATTTTTATATCCTGTTGGTTCTTATTTTTATTTATCATTAATTGGTAAATAATGGATTAATTTTATATTTATATAGGCCATAAGATTTCATAAGTTAGTTAATAATATTCATAACATCTAGGTTATATTATATAATATTAAATAATAATATTTTAATAATACATTGTTATTTTGTGAAACTCTGTCTTTTGTGTAACGCTAGCTATCGAAGAAGGTCACTATTGCGTGCATCGTAAAATAACTTGGTTTTTCATTCATTAAAAGATATATCATGTGTTGAATATATTTAAAATAGTAAATATAGTATTAATCAACCAGATATTATATTACCTTATGAGCTTGGTTTTGTGTGTCTACAGGCTATCGAATACAAGGTAGTACTTTGGAATTTTAAGGTGTTACAATGTGATTTTCTCCAAACGCCACCATTAGGTAAAAATGTTTCCAAAGGCCATTTAATATCATTTAAATATAATCATAATTATTATTATTATAATAAACTTATAATAATTATTATTATGATTAAAAATCTAATTTTGTATGGAATTGAAACTCGTGCTGGATAATACTATTCCATCCATCATTGATCGGGCTGAATAGGTTTATTTGAAAACAAAAACATACTGGTTTAAATTTTAATAACCATTAAACAACCATTTTCAATCCACAATTTTTTTGGATGGTCGTAACTTGTTCATCTGACTCCGTATTGAATCATGGTCGGATCTGTTACGACAAATTTACTACCCTCTACTTAATTTTAATGAGACATAATTTTTATTGGTGCAGAAAATTTATGTTATCCCTCTAAAATCATCAAAAGGTACTAGGGAACTCAGTGAAAGCTGGTAGGTTAGGTATTTTAAAATTTAACATTGTTAGAATGGGAATAAATTCATCTCTGATGATCCAAGCCTTGGTATAGTATAAGGATCTGGCATAAATTTAATATATCACAAAAAGAAAACTATAAACATACCTTTTTTCTGAACTGAAGTCACGCTTGACATCTGATTTTTACCGGTGCTCACTACATGAAGTATTCATATAATAATCCCTCTAGATCATCTACAGCCACTTCAAAAATCCATAATAGCGTCGATCATCAAATTCTAGGTGCTAGCATAGAGATCTGACGACGCCCTTGATACCCTAGTGATCACTGCATCAATGTACCTTTGATGCATAGAGATGCAATCAATATTTTCACATGTATCAAGAGATTATATCTCTAGAAAGTGGGATAGGAGAGAGAGTATCTACATAGGTTATTGTTAATAGTCATCATTCCAAAGCATCTCCCTGAATTTATAGTGGATTCTCAAATACATGGAAAGGGTTCCCCGACCCCCATTTATTAAACATCCACTACATAAATAATTATTATAAACTAAACTACTTTATAAATATTAATTATATTTTATCATATACATATAATATATATTAAATATATTATGTGATGAAAATAAATCATCAATTGGACTCAAAATTTTAGTTAATATTAATCAAACCTAGAATATTAGAATAATATTTATTCGATTAATATTTTTACTCATATTTTCTGAACATGTAAATAAATTTAATATATAAATTCAAAACAATTATTATTTAATTGAATACTAATTAATTAATTAATTATTCATTGATCATTGACTTGGACAATAGTCAAACCCTGTGGTGGGGCCCACCATGTCCAATTTACCTATTTAACTGAATATGGTGAATTCTAGAATATGTTATTGTGTGTGACCTCTGGGCCCTTATCTCAATTCTAGCAAATAGTATCCAAAAACCAAGATCATAGTCTAGAAACCCATCAAGGCCCCTAAAGTGATAAGAAAAGTCGTAAAAACAAAAACCAACCTATTAACATGTACTGTGTAATATAATCTCATTATATTTAAATATCTCAGAAAGTATGAAGTACACATGTATCAATCTCCTTTTCATGATTTATTATTTTTTTATCTAACTTTATTGATTTACCCTCAACTACCTTGGCCAAGGACATATAATTTTAATTCCATCCTGATCAACCAAGCCTGAGATATAACTTTCTCAACTCGGAAGCGACAAAACCTATCTTAGCCATTCAACAAATTCTATACCACCATTGATTCAACCAACACAAGATAACATTCAATGATTTTGTTATCATGGTGTTTTTATTACATCAAAGTACATGTTCAAATGTCACACACTAGTAATGATATCAAGTTAGGAGACCAATACACATATCTGTAAATATGAACCACCCATGACACTTGAAACATGTGGTGTTTCTATTGATGGGACTATCCTCATTAACTGACTTATAGAGATCACCAAGCATTAACATATTGAGAAGAATGGTCAATTCATAAAAGCCCCCAACACTTGGTAGTTATACATAAACTATGTCCAGTCAGTATGATGTATCTAAACCATTGGACCTTTATTTAAGATAAATGTCATAGTATTTAAAGGTTCTCATTATAGCCTGGGATCTGCTATAAACATTTGATACAATAATTAATATATTGTCATTAATATTAAATAGTGGATACAGAAATATCTATACTATAATGGTAAGTTTATATCATGTATATCCGACTGCATACATGATATGGTAATCAAAATTATTTTTCATGTTTGGTTTAGGGAACCTACTATTAAAAAAAATAGCATAAAAATAAAATGAACTGTTAAATGATGGAATTGGTTAAATTGAGTGTTATTAAAAAACCTATAAGGCATTTCCATTTATAGTTTTTGAATGAAACCCTACTCAATAAAAACCTGAGAATTTGTAAATCCTGATAAAATTAGGAAAGGTGAAATGTGAACCAAGGTAATAAAAATATATGGATGATAATGTGTGTAATTTAACTGCTTCCTTGAAATAGAAAAAATTATTCTATGGAATGGATTGAGATTTATGGATTATCTTGACCCAGTGTTGGTGTTTCATTTTAAATTATTCATGAAGAGGACCGTGGTTTTTTTCATAAATGATGTTTCTTGATATGAAATTCATGCATGGAAAATAAATATTTGTTAATTGATATTTTATTGTGTGAATTATTTTTATAGGTATAATGCACCGAGAACTATATGTTGGATTTAGTTTTGGATATGAAATGTGTGGAATTCCATTATTGATCATGAATTCCACTAAAGGACTCTCTTAAATTCCACGGCATGATGCCTCTATGGATTCAAGGATGTCTATAGCTATGAAATTAAATTAAATGGCCTATATTCCTCACTAATTCATTACTATAAATGCCTCGTAGTGGACCCTCCTTGGATTTGAGTGATATCTTATGTTTAAAATTCCATAAATAAATTTCATGGACTCCCACATGGTACCCTTTTGAATTCATGGGATGATATCTCCATAATCATCTAGATTATATGATATGGAATGCCATGGGAGTGGACCTGAATTACTATCAAGATTAACACTCTAATTAACTTGGTGAATTGGTTACTTGGTTTCATTTCATAGAATTATAAATTTAGATTCCTTGTAATCCCATGGTTTGTGTGGATAAGAATCCCATGGATGGCCTCCATTTATATTGGAAGACTCTACTAGATGTGAATTCCTAGTGGAGTCCCTGTGGATTCCCTTATGCTTTAATGAATATGGTTTACTTGTTCATTAACCTTGTAACTGACTTGTGATTATGAGAACTATCACTTTGTTAAAATATATCTGACCATGGATGAAGCGGTTAAGTCTCACCTCGAGTGTCATCACAAACCCCAAGATTAAAGGCTATGTTTTATTTATTTAACTAAAAATATTATTATAAGGTAATATTTTATTAGTAGCACTTAGACATGATCTTATTATATTGATTGGTTATTTTAGGGATCCCTATGTTGGTGGAATTCTGAATTATACTCAAAACCTTCATAGGACGACAAGTCACTTCGGTATATAAGTATAAGGAAATATTATTTCAGGTTCAGGTATTGGAAATCACCTGATGTTTTATATTTCTTTGTGTTTCTATGGAATGATAAGATAATAGTGTGGACAATGGGACTAAGTAAGACATGAGACTTATTTGGGATGATATTTTATTTTGGTTTCATTATTTCCTTAGATTTAGTATATATGATATTCACATGGGAGATTCATTTTGGAACATATCACATACCCATTTTGATAAAATATTTATATTGTAGCTATTGTTGTAATTTTCCCAAGATCATCTGTGATGGTTATTTTAAACTGATAATATGATTGTAATTTTTATTTCACCATTACTTTTACTCAGAGTAGAGGGTATATTCTAACCAAGGTATCCTCATATACCCTTTCCTATATTCTTTAACCTCTAGAGTATGGTGAGGCATTGTTGAGGCTATTTAGTGCACTAGTATGGCTAATATTTATAGTGAACTAGGGAGGGACATTACAGTTTCATAAATCTAGCATATTTTTCTTAAATGAATCATTTCACTCCATGAATTCATTGTTTATCATTAAAAAAATTATATATTTTAAAGTTATACTTACATCTTGATATAATCATAAACTCTATGGTTTTAGTAAAAAATATATTTTCATTCTTCACCTAAAAAACAATTATCTCATAAAATTACCAAAAATTTACCAAAAGATAAATTTGAAAATCTAAATCTGAAAATGAATTTCATTTTATAAAATTAATTTTCTTAAATTTGTAAATTTATCATTCAAATGAAAATTCAAAATATAAATAAATATAATTTTTATAGAATAATAAACTTTTAATATTTAAAAGTTCTTAATATTATTTCATCTTAATTAAAATTTAAATGAGTTTTAATATATTCATTCACATATTATTTTATAATTGTTCAATTTAATTTATTTTGACATAATACAAAACACTAAAAAATTGTTATTGAATAAAGAAAAATAATTTTTAATATTAAAAAATGTTAATTAATCATCATCTAAATGTATGCAATTTTAGTTGAGTAATGTCCTTTTTATTTACCAGAAGATTTATTTTTCCTTTAATTTCTTAATTATATTCATCGAATATGTCATTAATCAATTTAATTTAGTGTTTCATGTTAAAAAAGTAGAAGAAAAATATATTCCAAAATCTTCATGTGTTACATTCCACCCCAATTAAATAAATTAAATCCTTTCAAATTTAATTTTCACTCACTAATGAAAATATATAAGGATGTATAAAGGATAAAAGTGAACCAAGATATGGCTTCAAGGGAGATATGAAATTTATAAACATATGAAACATATTTTTTTAGAATTAGCTAATACAAGTATTGATTTTTTCTCCATTAATTTGAGATAAACATCCCCCACAATTAGGTATCCAAACTCCTATAATAATATAAAATAAAGGGAACTCACTATCATCTTTAGACTAAGAGATAATCATAAGTTGGTTTGAAATGTGATTTCCAAATTTTTATACATAATATTTACTCTTTTATTGATATATATCATTTCCAAAATCACATAAAACTCATCTAAAGAAATGATAATAATAATCTCATGAATAATATTCCATAAAAATCATCTTGGAAAATAATAATAATTGGTGTTTTCCTTGATAATATTAAATTATTGGGGTGGTTATTTTATGGTTTCTGACACTACATAAGAATGGAAAAATATCATAAGGATCATTGTAGATATTTCAAAATCCCAAGACAAGGTTAGAAGATTTCAAGGAAGGTCAAATACTCAAAAATATTTGCTTGATATATCTAAGTGACAGACCTGTGTGATATATCAGTGTAATGGACATGCGTGGCAGTGCTATGTGGTAGACCTGGGCGACAGAGCTCCACGACAGAATAATTTCTATTCCCCTTTGCAAAGTACATGCACAGAGGACCTACACGGACGACCTGCGCAGATAAAACTTCCTTCGACCAGGCCCATCTATGCCTATAAATAGATCCCTTGGGTTCCCCATTTCAAAGACAGAAAAAGTTGAAAGATTCTCTAAAGATGATATTGTGTATCTCTTTCACCTAGATCCCTTAAATTGTCTCAGGTAGCTCTCTAAAACATGATAGAGGAGATAATTAAATGGGGTAATGGTGTTTTGAAGGTCTTTTACAATTTTCACTTAGGTTTGGTTCTCCTATGTGAAATAAATTATTCAGTCATCATTCACATTTTTGTGTCATATCTACGCGCCACATCTATGCGGCATACCTATGTGAGGTACCTATGCGGTAGATATTGGTATAAATACTACATACCAAATTAAGTACCCTCTTTAGAAGACATTCATGGTAGGGTATATCCTTCCTTGGTTCCCTTATCTGAAAGGCACTAAGTTTAAGCCTCCATCAAAACCTCCTGACTTATCAAACCTTTCGAAAAGGCGCATCAACGTGTCAATTATTTGGGTTTGTATTTACACAGTTAGAGGTTTACCACATTTGTTTTAGAAGGGAGTTAGGATACAAGGAATGTCTTTGGGTTTGTATATCCACAGTCACATGAACCTTTCTCCCAAAAATAGTGTTTGGAAGTTCCTAATTTGGAGGATTAGGGTTTCAGTTCTATCCTCACCTTTTCGTCTCTAAAACCTGGAACCTCTAGTCACTGGTAGGGAACGTATGATTCACACTTGATTTTCCATGAAATCCAAGAAGAAGTATCCTTCCCCTACTACGATCAATTTTAGGGAAACCATCCTAGTTTAAGCTCCTAACCTTCATCCCTTCCTCCTTACATTGGACCCTTGTCCAATGTAAATAAAATAATGGGAAGGCTCATCGCCTCTCCCTCATCCACCCTCATTACCTTAGGTACTCCCTCTTCCACCAGCGGAGGAGGAAAATTTTGATTGTGTGAATACCTTTGTTGAATCTTTGGCATTCTCTTGTTTCTCACATCGAGCATGACTCACGCGGGCTTAGAGATTTTTCATGGTCACAACATTTGAAAAATGGAATGAAATATGAGAACTCTGATTCCCACTATAATTGGGATACGTAGGAATCCTTCTCAAGGCCCAAGCTCACTGGATATCCTCTTTGGAAATATAATCCAAATTACCTTAATCTGAGCATCCTCCTTAGGAATAATCCACAAATTAAACCCTCAAATCACCAAGGCATCCTTTTTATTAAGTATGTCCAAACTCATTTCTCTCAAAGAAATATACTATCCTATGAGACTTATCGAACTATGTGGACTTTGATTCCCATCTATATGGGATACGTAGGAAGCCTCCTTGAGGTTCAAACTCAATACCTTAAATCAATCCTTTTCTCTATGGTCCATATTCCCAACATGCTATGATCCTACATGGAAACCCATATCACTTCCAAGTTCCTTGGGCTGCTTCAATATAATCCCCACACTCTGTTTTGACTAAGAACATTCTGTTTAGATTTCCATAACACATGATATTAAACTGTATGGCTAGGTCCTTATCACATGACTTTAAAAGTTATGATGTGTCCCATTTAATGGCACCGAACTATGAGGGTTCTAATTCTTTTGAAAAGGATACGTAGGTAGCCCATTTTATCGAAACGATCCCAAGATCAAACCAAACCTTCATCTCCCTGGATGAAAATAAATTCCAAAGTTCCCTAATGAGTGACTTAAAAACCAGTATCATCATAATGATGATTAAAAGAATATCTAAGTAGTATATGAGAGGATACCACTTATAGAGAACCTCAAATACATACAGATATCTCTATTATTGAAGAACCTTGAATAAATACTGATGATTCTAAAATTTAAACATGTTAATAAGTAATTAAAAATTCCAAGGGAAACATATATTATACTTGGTGAATTAATAAGGATTCATGAAAATATTATAAATTTACAAAGAGAGTCCTAGAGTAGGTAATAATTCCCCCCAAAAGGGTGTGATGAGTCTGACCTCCCATCCTCTCGACCAATGTACATTCCAAAGTATCGTGAAGTTCAAACATAACGAATGACTTCCTTTGTAAAGTAGGTCCCCTTTAGATAAAGAACTGTTGGAAGTTTCCAGTTCCATAAATAAATTCGATGGAAACCTCCTAAAATCATTGATTCTTAAAACTAGAATACACGTTTCAAGGAACTATGAAACAAAAATGGTGAACCCGACGTGAATTCTTAACCAAGTAAATAATGTTACCTACCTCTTTGGACCCAATCAATTGATAATGGAAGGATAGAAAATTGAATCAATCTTGCATGTATCCATATAAAATGATGTTTCTTTAATGAAGTTGGTGGTTGTTTCAATTTTTTCTCATAATTACCTTTATTCCAAAATGGCTTTCTTTAAGAAAACATCTGTGAACTTCCTGACTGCTGCTTAAGCTGGATCCCCATCCATGGGAAGGATGTCATCACCAACCCAGTGTCTCCAATGATAGATCTCTAATGTGCTAGTAAATGAATATCACCAGAATGTTTCAATCCCAAATTTGGAAGCTGTTCGACAGTCCCTCTAGGTCAATAACAATCCTCGATCATCTTGCCAATGACAACCAATGGTCATGAAGAAGACAGTTCCAACCATCTTCTTCAACCATTTTAGGTCCTTATCCCTAGAATGAAACAGTCAATCACTCCCGTATTATATGGAGGTGTACTAAGAGGTCACTCATGTCATCAATCCAAGAATTCAAGAGTACTTCTTGAGGACTCCCACGAGAAATCACAGCCTGCAGAATCATGTAGTAGTAAACCCCAAACATGATGGGGGTGTTTCCTATGGACGTTCGGCCGAGGTCTCTCAGACCCGGGCATAAAAGAAGAACTGTCAAGGAAAACATCCGGTTAACATGGAGCAGGTTCTTACCTCTACCCCTTTCGTAGAAGCCCATCAATATTACTTGATGGAAAACAACGACAGAGCACATACACCCATCCGTCCAAATTTTACTTCTCAAAAAACTCATCTAGAAGAAACCTACAAATCCCACTAGATAAATCCGGTGGATTACTATGAATAGGAACATACGCCTGCTTATAAGATATCATCTATTCATCATGCTCATTTGACTACATTTAATGAAGCCCACCAATATAATGGGGTGGAAACTGGTAAACAAGAACATACACCTATTTACAATCACCAATTATGTCAGGAGTCTCATCAACCAGTATTGAAGGAATTCTGTCAACCATACGTGATGGGAAACAAACAGCAGGCACATACACCTTCCAATGTTCATCAATTCTTCCAACAGTCTCATTTGGTTGCACCTAGAAAAGTCAGTCAAAATGCTCTGATGACAAATTTGGGGAAGACCCAACTCTCTGCCCCCATGTATAAGTACTGTCAATACCATTGATCGGAAAAGGAGGATAGGAGTAGAAAAATACACTTACTCTAGATAAAAAATGGAATATATTCTCATTCTGGCTGTTGAAGTCACCAAACACATCTTATCAATAATGAAAGGGCACATGAAAATCCTTTCCTATATTCTGGAAGCATGTCGGGATATTATGACAACCACTTCAGTAGTACATGGGAAGCAGACACCTAAATCTGTCCCCACACATGGGATGACACATTGAAATGCCATCCCAAAATAGATACACACCTCTGTTCTAGTCCAAGATGGTCATGGGGCATACTCCCCCATATCATATGGACAACATGACCAGGAACATACACCCTTTCCAATTGGTGTTAATTGGTCTATTCTAGTAATCAATCCAAAGCAAGAACATACATCTTCCCATGATAACCAATTTCCCTAGAAATTGTCCCCAACTATGTATAAGAGAACATCCAATAATAATTCTCTCCAGGCACTGTTGGAAAATCAAGAGTCAAGCTACGATTTTCCTCCTCTTAATACTGGAGTTCTTCATTCCCTTATAAATTTATCTATTACAGCTCAAGATCCTATCCTATAATTACCAAATTATGAAAGTGGTAGTATTAATTATGAAGTTCCTTATTGAAAAATTCATCATGAAGTCTTTCATCATGAACATTTAGTCAATCTAGAGTGTCTATCTCTGGATGAGAGCCACAGAAACCCTTTGTGTGTCCAGAAGACCAAGGAGGATGAATATTTATCCCTTGCTGTAATCCACTATAGTGATCCTCCCCATGATGGAATTTTCTGTGAAAGTACTCTCTATTGTAGTATTTTGAAATATCAAGACAATTCTATAATTGACAATGTAGTAATGAGAAAGCACTCTTATCTCAAGGCACTTGCAAACACCAGGCCAGTAATGTCTGATGCATTGTCTCTAATAGGTGAAACACTTTCTCATCCATATGATATATTAAGGTAATGGTCATTCTATGAACCTCCCTTGGGTCATTTTTCTACTAATACATAGCATCCACTTTGGCCATACCAAGTAGAGAAACCTCTAGTGAAAGATGATGAAATGTGATAAACATGAGGAAACAATTGGCTAAGGGAGAAGTAGCAGTCATGTTCTGGCCTTTGAAAAATTCTCAGTATAACATTCTAGAATTGATGACAGAAGATTGTATTCATGATATCCACCTAAATTTATGGAATACTCTTCATCATTTTCAAACCAAAGTATTACCACATGATGAATATAAAAATCATGTAAAGGTAATAGAAGGGTTTCAATGCCAAATTGACTTGGTGTCTCTCTTAGTTTCCCAACATCAAAAAGTAGAAAAACAGAAGAGAATAATTTAGAGTGAACATATCAATTCTCTAAATAGGCTACACTAGTAAATTTATGATTCCCCATATAGTGTTTTTATCAGATGATGGGGTGCACATGGAGCATTTCATTTCACTGCACTCCAAAATCAGCAAAGTCCACCAAAAGTGGTCTCACGAAATTTTATTTCCCACAGTCGGCCCCAATAAATATATTTAGTATGTAATCAAATGTATGCTCAAGAACAAGCCTCAACCAGATTTCATCACAGTCAAGCCCAATAAAAATAAGTTGTTGAGTTACTTTTACATCAATCATCTAAGAATATTGAATAGGCTTCCCACTTAGAGGATGACCGACATCAAAAAATGAAAATGTATGAAATAGTAGAGAGATATTCTAAAGCAAGTGATTTGATTGGTTTTCGGATAATGCAACAAGATAATGTCTGAACCAAAATTCACAAAATCAAAAGAGTAGTTGCATGAAATATAACTATAGCGGTTTAATAATCACCCTATCTTGCAAGGCTATGGGCTCATTTAATTCAACCATCAAAATCATTAAACAAAGTTCAAATATTTGAAGAAGAATAATAGGGAAAGTCTCATCCTGAAGGGACGGGGGCTTTTTCACATCATCAATCCCCTCCAAAATGGAAGTCAGTTTTCTCCCAATTAGGGAATAAGCCACAAGAAAAATCTACAACTGAACTATCCAAGGATTCTCTTCGGGTTACTATCTGCCAAAAAATTCCTCAGAATTTATATATATAAGAAAATAGAGTCTAATGGAAGATACAGAGGGAGAGGATCCTACAAAAATACTTACAGAATACCATCGATGCATTATGCATCAATGAATGTCATTAACACCACTACAGATGATCTTCCAGAAAATGAGTCCAGTTTAGGGGAATTGGAAGATGAAGTTCTTATCCATAATACAATACACACTAAGGAAAATGAAAAAGGTGTGTGTACCCAAAATCAGAGGCTTACCTAGAATATAGGTTTGCCTTCAAATAACCAACTCTCACCCCTCCAAAGGGCATTTAACAAGGGGAAAAAAGACATATTGCATCTCAATTTTCCACTAGATAAGTTCAATCTCTTTCACTTGAATAGAGATTTTCACAATAGGAATAGGAAATGAAAGAGTTAAAAAGACTCAATATATAGTTACTTTGAAGTAGCATTTCTGCTAGAGGTTCTCCCCAGGAAAGACCTAAACTTGAAAATACTAAAGGAGATCCTTAGAAAATAGGATTTGTAGTAAATACAGATGAAGATGATAAATTCCCTCCATTGGGTACATCATCCTAGCTAGATCAGAAGCATCAAGATAGGCCTGTTCCCGTGGGTTATCAAAGGAAAATATCAACACCTCCATCAGTGGTTTTTCCATTCATTGCACCAGCTCAAGCTCCAATTTCTATACCTACATAGGATCCAACTCATCCAGATGTTCTCCAAATGTTTATGAACACAATTGAGGCATTAACGAATCGATTGGAAGCTATGGAGGAATGATGGTCACCAGTTCAGCCGGAAATGAGATCTTACCTTGAATGGGGGATGAAATTCCTCCCCCACTAAATTTTGTGAATACCACATTCCCAATCTTTAATGGTTTGGGAGATTCGGAACAACACTTAACATATATTGTTTCTCATTTTGATCCCTTGATGGGAACTCCTCAAAAATAATAAGCAGTGAAGATTAGGTGTTTTGAGCAATCATTGCAGGGACCGGATTTTTTCTGGTATACAGGTTTAAAATCTCAATCAATTACAAGATGGGAGTACCTCCATCATAAATTCCATATTCAATTTAGCTCAATGCTACCAAAGATGACAGTTTATTATCTTACCAATTATAAACAAATAGATAATGAAACAGTTTCATATTTCATTGTGTGATGGAAAGGATTAATATATTCCTTAAGTCTACCACTCCCTCAAGAATAATTGCTACCAATTATTGTAGAAAATATACTTGATGATTTAAGCACACCATTGATCCATGTGAAGTACAAAATAGGGTTTTGAGACCTTACTTCAATCACTCAATACATAGAAGAATCCTTTATAGAAACTAATCCTAAAACTTGTGTAATTCCATATACTACGGGGAGGAGGATATGAATGGAAGAAGTTACTACTGTTACACTCAAGCTGGAATGTCTTCCTTCTCTACTTCAAGACCCTCATCATACCGATAGGCTCTGCCTCTTGAGCATCAGACACAACAATCGTCTCATCAAGGTGATCCAATAGATCAAAGGTAGAAACAATTTGAGGAATTAAGGAATAAAGTTTATTCTTTCCAGAATGACCAAGTTACCGGTTACTTCATCTCAACCCTAGAAAACAATTTGGTTCAGTTACCATATCTGAAAAAATCGTATAAAGAAGGAGATTAAGATCTTCTGAATTATTGACCCTTCACTAGATGTCAGGGCATCCCATCCAAGACTTGTTTTATTTTCAAGGAACTCTTGAAAACGATGACAGATTATGAAATAGTGAAACTGAAAAATTCATTAGGTCAAGTATCATGTGTTACTACTACTGATCCATAGGAAGAAGGAAAATGGAAGGAAGTCAAAAGTAAAAATGTGAAAAAAAATATGATGATTGGACAATCAAGAAAACAATCGACCGGAATCATGACATTTTATGAACACAGTTGAAACAACCGATCATCTCTTCTTCCACTCCTATCACAATAAAACCATCTTTATCAAAAGGTCATTCTTTAAAGAAGCAAAGTGATTATATGTAAAAAGAGCAGTCAGAAGAATATGAGCTCACGTTTAAGACAAATTTGTCCTTGACCCTAGCGTATTTCATGCCATCTATTTCAAAATCTAGAGAACCACCCAACCAAATGGAACAACCATAATTAACCCATCAAGAAGAATATTTTCCAGATAAAGAATTGATCTTTGGTTCTATTAATGTTATCCATTTAACAGATCCTTATTCCAAGGGAGAGTCTGATTATAATGAGCCGGAATTCCTTATAGCTAATTGGGGAACTATAGGAAGAGGCCAAGGTTGAGGATACAAGAGAAGACATAGGAATTCTAGAAACCACCATTTTTACTCTACCCCTGTATGAACCATATATACAGCAGAAAATCCTGGAAGATCTCTTCAGCAGGGTCAAGAAGAACAAGGAGTTTCTTCCATGAAAGACTGGTTCGGTTCTAAAACGACTATTTTTTAGGACCGATTAGAAGTCACACTGTCTTCTTCTCAGTAAGTTAATGGACCTAGTCAGTCTAATATACCAAATACATGAGTATTTATAGCTTTTTCTCTAACCCAGAATGCATCTACGTCAGAAGCATCAACTTCCAAAACACCTAAAAAACACATCTTCATGCTGGAAAACGCAAACCTTTGAACTAATAGTATGATGTCTCGAAACAATTGTCCCATGTACCATCCAAGATCTCAATTTTGGATGCTTTGAATCTATCAAAAGATCTATGATAAGCACTCATTGAGGCTTTGTCAAGTCCTGAAGAGTTTGTAAACGAAGTTGTTGCTGCTAAGGTTTACCGTATAGAGAATGATCATACAAAATTTCATGCAGTCATATCTTTTATAGATGAAGATGAAGATGATGTTGTACACGGACATATTATACCCTTTATTTGTCTAGAAAATTCAATGATAAAGACATCTGATGATCCTTCATTGATAAAGGCTTTGGAGTTAAGCTCATTCATTTTCGTACAGTTCGTCGATTGGGCCTAATTGGATCTGATTTATCTTTTTCCACATTAATGTTTCAAGTTTATGATAAGAATGAGAAATAAACTCTAGGAGAAATTACACTCAGAACTCAGTTTAGATATCTTGTATCAAATTCAGACTTAATGGTTGTTCGTCAGGTCACAGCCTTCAATATTCTGTTTGTAAGGCCTTGGCTGCATCAACATGCTGCCATACCTTCTTCAAACCACTAGTGTCTTAAGTACTACTTCAATGGTCAAATCGGGATGTTGTACGGTGAAAAGGATTTGTTCAAAACATTTGACTCTCAATATATTGAGGCATAGTTTTATCACACAAAAGGAACAAATTCCATGACATAAGAAATAACCAGTGTTAATGCCTAGAATGGACTAGAAAAGATCCCAGAAAATCCATTCATATATTTCAGTACAGATTATGTGTTACCTATTAATCAAATTGAAAGAGTAAAACCAAATCCAAGCACTCATCCAATAACTTCCATAAGGTCAATTGCGGCAGTTGAGCCTGACTATATTGGAGAAACTATTGATCCACCAATCCATGACAGATATTTAAATGGCGATGTTTTCATTTCATCTTTTAAACTAGAGCAAGAATCTACATTGTCAATTATAGTATAAAAAATTGTAGTAATTCTAGAGAAAAAAAAATATGTTGATTCTATATCCATCATTCCAACATTATTACCACAGGAAGACCCTTTGTTATCAGTAGGTTCAGATATGGTGGCATCTTCTTCAGGATATTCAAATACTGGCTCCCCCTCTAACTCTGGGAGTTGTTCCTCGTCATATACTATGCAAGTGGAAACAGAAGCGGTAACACATAATGAAGAATAAGATGAAGATCTTGGATATTCTCCTCCAGAATTTGAGGAAGGTGTCTCTAGCACTGTGGATGATCTCAGAGAAATAAATCCTGGTACAGAAAAATATCCACGCCCACCCTAATTAGTGAGGCCATGACCTCTGAAAAGAAAGAGGTGTATAATCTATTTCTAAAGAAACATTGAGATATATTTTATTGTAATTATATAGAAATTCTAGGACTTAATCCTGATGTATCCACTCATCATTTGGGTTTTCCAGATTAACATCATGGACTCAAGCAAGCAGCAAGAAGAACACACCCAACTCATGTCTCTAAAATTTAAGTTGAAGTTGATAATCTTATAAAGGCTAACTTTTTTAGGGATTTTCAACATCACAAATGGTTGTACAACATTTTCCCAGTGAAAAATAAGAATGGGAAATTTATATTTTTCATTAATTTTAGAGATCTTAACTGGCATTGTCCTGAAGTTGATTTTCCAATTCTGATTACAAAGCTTCTAATTGATGCAATAGCTGTTTATGAAGCTCTTTCCTTCATAGATGGTTACTATGGGTATAATCAGATTTGAATGGCCCTAGAGGATAAAAAATCTATAGCCTTCATATCACCTCAAGGTTTATTTTGGTATCAGGTAATTACCTTTGGTTTAAATAATGCATGTGCAACATACCAATGTGTCATGCACCATATAATCAAACCCTTATTAGGGATTTTTTTTGAATTTTATGTGGTTTATTTGGTGGTCAAATACAGACAGTGTTCCAATCACTTGGTTGATTTGGAGACAATATTCCATAAACTTTAGAAACACCGTTTGAAGATGAACCCCTTGAAATGTGCTTTCGGTGTAACATTAGGAAAGTTATATGGAATTTTTGTATGTCATGGTATCAAAGTTGATCCCGAGAAAAAAAAATCAATCCTTAGTATGTCACCTCCTTGAAATTTTAAAGAATTAAGAGGACTCCAAGGACACTTGGCCTATATTCGGCGCTTTATCGCCAATTTGGAAGGAAAGTATTTACCTTTCACCAGACTAATGAATAAGGGAGTCACCTACCAATGGATTGAAGGCTGCCAAAAAGAATTTGGTACCCTTAATAAATATCTTTTGAGTCCACCAATATTAATTCCACCTATTGAAGGAAGGATACGTATTCTTTATGTAACAACATTAGAGTGATCACTGGGTTCCTTCATTGCTCAAAAAAATGATGCTTGGAATGAAAATAGCCTTTAATATCTCATTAAAACTATGCTTGATGCATAAAATCAGTATTCAAGTATTGAAAAGTTTTTCCTATCATTAATCTTTGCAGTTCAGAAATTGAGGCACTACCTGTAACATCATGAGGTCCAATTGGTATCTTGCGATAACCTACTCAAATTTATCCTCAGCCATCATATGCTTACAAGAAATTTGGCTTGGTGGAAAGTTATTTTTCAATAGTTTGATATCATGTTTATGCCTCAAAAGGCAATAAAAGGCCATGATCTAGCTGAATTCCTTACTGATCATCTATATGTAGAAGATACATCATTAAATACTGAGCTTCCTGATGAAGAGGTCTTCATTATTTAGGATAATTCCCAAACATAAGAAATATACTTTAATGGTGCTTCTAGAATTCCAACAGGGAAGAGAATAGAAATCCTAAACTCAACAAAATTGGGATATGAATTGTTCTTATTTCCACAGAAAAGGTAGTGTTTCCTTATTCCATTCGGTTGTTAGAGGGTGGTACCAACAATGAAGTAGAATATCAAGCTATCATTGCAGGTTTGTAATTATCACTTTAGGTGTAATTGAATCATCTAAAAGTAGAAGTTGATTTAGAATTGGTAATCATGAAAATAAATGGAGAATATTCTATTAGAAAAGAATAATTAATCCCATTGTGTGATTACATCAAAGGGTTATTTGATGAATTTCCCTTAGAGCCGACATTGTCTTATGTCCTGCGATCCCAAAATAACAAAGAAGATGCACTAGCTAATGTGAGTACAACCTTAGAGATCCAAATCAAGATGTGATAGTCACTGGAATAGCTCATCTTTGTATGGCCTTACCTATTCTTCAAACCAGAATGGAGTAAATTGATTAAATTATCCCTATTTCTATTCCATATGGTCGTACCCTAGGATGGAGAACATCCATCAGGGAATATCTTCAAAATAGAGTACTTTTACTGAATAGGGCAGAAAAATAATAGATCTAGAGATGAGCATCCAATTTTACTCTTTATGATAGTCCAGACCACCAAAAGATCCTCTACAAGCGAGGCTCTAATGGAATTATCTTCAGATGTATAGATGGATAAGAGACTGCTACTGTCATGAAAGAAGTGCATTCGGGAGCATGTAGGGCCAACTAGTCTAGGCACAGACTCTCTAATAAAATCTAAAGTCTTGGATACTTTTGGCCTTCAATGATGCAGGATTGCATATATTTCACTAAGAAATTTCATCCCAACCAAGTGTATGCTAATTTTATTCATCAATCCCCAGAGTATCTACATACATCTAAATACTCCTGTCTATTTTCAACATGGGGAATGGATATAGTAGGGCCTCATCCACCATCCACAGCTAAGAAATTCAAGTATATACTTACTTCTACTGACTTCTTCTCTAAATAGACTGAGGCAATACCTCTCAAAGAATTTGGAGCCAAAATAATTGTTAGTTTTGTCAAAACTAATATCATCACCACATTTTATGTCCCTCGTACTATTTTGATGAACAATGGCACCAATTGTTTTTGATTGTGGTAAACAAGTTATATCAGGAACATAATATCAAATCCAACCACTCATCTCGCTATCATGTGGCAGCCAGTGGACAGATAGAGGATTCCAACACTACCCTATCATATATACTTCAAAAGATGGTGGATGAAGATAAGAAATCGTGGCTTGATATACTTTTGAATGCTTTATGGGCTTATCCGACCACTACCTATACTCCTACCCAAAAAACTCCTTATTCATTGGTATATGGAATAGAAGTAGTTTTTCTAATTGAAATGAAATTGCCTTCACTCAGTTTCAATCTATGATCAGTTGTATATAGATTAGAGGTCTCATAAATGGTTTGATGAGATGAGATGATTAGGCAAAAAAATATTGCATACTTTGAATCACTTGTATGTCTATCAGAATAGAATAGCGTGAGATTATAACAATAAATTTCCCCTCCATTAATTTCTTCAGGGAGAATTGGTATTGGTCCTTAGGACTCTAATGATACCAAGGATGAAACCTCTAAATCTTGAGCCAAACTAGGAAGGACCTTATTCCATACATAAGGTCTATTCAAATGGAGCATATTCCTTAATCTCAATGGATGGAGAGATTATTACAACTCCAACCATAGTGAGATTATTACAGAAATACTTTGTGTAGTTGTAAATCATATGTCCTTACTGAAAGACTAACAACTGCATAGCCCCCATGTTCCTAACTGCAAGACTGAAAACTTCACAATACAACATCCTAGTTTCAAGATGTTAAACTGCATAAATACAATAAACTTCCATGTTCCATGACATTAAAATGCATAGAATCTTCGTCCTTGTCGCATGACATTATTCTACATGACATAATTTGTCGTCGTTGGATGACATTAAACTGTACAACTAACATTTTCTCCATTTTACGTTAGAAGCTTCAATAAGAAAACATCATTAACATTGTTACTACTTCTTATTGGTACATGAGTGCCTCTATTACTTATGACTGATTCATATCTACATAATAACCTTGTTTCAAGAACTAGGTATGGCTTTATTCTAATTTTCAATGAGATACATAGAGACACCTAAATCTACAATTTTGGGCCCAACCACAATCACAAAATCATTTTATTTTTTTCTCCTCCTGTATCTGAATCATATCTATATAGAGTGTTTCCTTAAGATATATGATTTTGTCCTTATATAATTTCTTGTCTAAAGATTTGTTGTTCTCCCAGAATATGTTAAAATCCCCCATTATTCATGCTAAACTTGATTGGCGTGAGAAATTATTGTTTCAAGAAATGCATATGGATTGATCCTCATTTTCAATGAGATACATAAAGAGGACTAGATCTCCAATATTATGCCTAGTCGCGACAAAAAACCCCCCTTATTCCTTGTATAAGAATCAAACCAGCTTAGGTAATGTTGTAAGAACTATGTATAACTTGATTCATTCCTTCAGTGAGCCACATAGTGACACTTGGGTCTTATCCCTAGTCTAGTTACAATATGCCTTTATTTTTCACATTAGTTTACCTTCATCCTTACTGCATGATGTTAAACTGCATGGAAATTTGACACCCCCATTCTTCATATGTGTCACCTTTTTATTATAGAAGAAACCCTTACTACTAATTGTTTCTCACACCGAGAATAGATTAAGTGGGAAAAAGGATTGGGTAAAAGGATTCTTTATATAATTGAGGTGTTTAATTCCTTATAGGGGTGAAAAATTCCTCACTACATGATTTAAAACTGCACATCATAATATTAATTTAGAGAAAACAAAGAATGTCTCCATTTTACATATGAGTCAGATCTATGTAAAATGACGTCAAACTCATGGCCAATATTAGTTCAAATATTTCTCATATGCATTGGGCATAAACCATTCCATAGTTCACACTCTTAATATTTAATATTTCCAAATCTTCATAATCTTTATTACAGTTTCTATCGACAAAGTTTCTAATATTTAAGAACTCTTTTTCCTGACTATGCAGCATGTTCCCTTAGGTGGCCTTGAATAAGTTGCCTACATAATGGTCCTATCAGTCAAAATATGTTATTATTTGTCTATGCAGTATATTCCCCAGTTGGTCCTACATAACACAGCCCACATAACGGGTTTGTCAAATAATGGTAACTTCTTTCTTGTTTATAGTACCTTTTTTCCCTCCAAGCTTTGATGACAATATATGAGAATCTATATTTTAAAACAGTCATTAAAGTATACTTGTCTCATTATCTTTCTCCCAATCTAAAAGTCTTTAAGACCATTGTTTACAAATTTCCCTTACCATGTGTTCAATGTAATATGAAATAACTTTGGATCAACTTGTCCACATATCACATATTGTTTCCTTTTCTGGTCCTATTCATATAAACTAAAACTGCACACACCATACCTCTTATGTTTGGGTCAGACCTTCGTAAAATTCCTATTCCTTCAATTCTACGGACATCATGGTTGGAAATACCCATTCTATATTCTCGTACCTTTCTCCATAAACCAAACTCTATGCTTCAGAAAATATGAATCTCCATAAACTTTCTTCAGCTTTAAGTAGTAGAATGTCAGATTTTTCAGATCTCTTTTTCCTAGCTATACAACACATTCCCTTAGGTTGCTTTGAATAAGTTACCTATATAACAAGTCTGTTAATAAAAAGATTTCACTATTTGGCTATTCAGCATATTCCTCAGCTCTCCATGCATAACACAACCCCATAAAAAGTTTTTCAAATAATGGTAACTTTGTTATTGGAAAAGACTTCCCCTTAAGCTTTTATCCCTTTTCCCATATCATCCTTTGGATTCAAAAATTCTCATGTCAGTGTTTTCCATTTTCCCTTCCACACCTGAATATGATAGTATGTTTCCAAAAAAATTATCAAGAAATTGGGAGATTGTCATACCTTTATCCGAGCTAAAGACCTTAAATTAAAGCCACACAATGTCCTCACTACATGACTTAAAACTGCATAGTACCAATGTCCTCACTACATGACTAAAAATTTCACAATACCAATGTCCTCACTACATGACTTAAAACTGCATAGTACCAATTTCCTCACTTCATGACTTAAAACTGCAGAGTACCTATGTCCTCACTGCATGACTTAAAACAACAAAGTACTCATACACCAAATTTGTATAGAGTTGGTTTTCCTATTCAAGACATCTGTCAGCAAAATGTATCCCTTTCATTCTTAAAATTCTTTTCCTTGGAAAAACCACCCATTTTGGTCTTCATTCAACCAAATTGTTTCTTCTGCCTATCAGGTGTAAAATGTTAAACTTCAAAGAGCTCTTTTTCATGGTTATGTTGTATGTTCCCTTAGGTGTCCTTGCACAAGTTTCCTACACAACAGGCATGTTATCCAAAAGATTCCACTATTTGGCTATACAGCATATGCCCCAGTTGGAACTGTATAACACAACCCCCATAACAGGTTTGTCAAAAAATGGTAACTTCGTTCATGGAAGAGACTTCCCTTATGTTGATAATGGTTTTATATTTGGTAGACATACAAATCATGGCTCAAGATTCTCCTTAAAAATATTTAAAGAATATTAAATCGATTCATAGCTGTAGGGTCTTGTTTAGGAACTAATTTCAAAATTTATGGTCAAAGCTATTCAACCCAAAATATTAGCCCTTTATAGTCCAATATGCATGACTCTAAACTACCATCAATGAAATACTTGGTACTCATTAGATTGAGAACCCATAGAGGGAAATCTAAACAAAATTTGAGTACCATCTCACTAAACGTACATTTTTTTATGATTTAGGTAATATTGAAAAATAAAAAGTCAAAAGGTATGAAATATTTGGGGGTGTCCATATAACCATAGAAAAAATAAAATTATTCTCATTAGGTCCATTGGATTAATAAAAATAATTATTAGGGCTCCATTCTTGTCATTGTAATCATGGTTTTCCAACATGAAGGGTTAATGGTTTAAAAAAAGGGGTCATCATCATAATTACCATTAATATTGCAATAATGGAAAATGGGAATGAAGATGCATATGATTGTGGATAAGAAATCCTTTTAATTTTTATGGAATTAGAGGTACATCCAAAGAACGGTGCCACTCTATTATGCATCAAAATAAACTCTCAACATGATTCTACATTTGTTGATCAACTTTATAAGTCTTATCACCTGCCAGTTGAAGTTGAGATAGCTAAGAAACTCTACCCTCCTCTTCCTGACGAAGTGCATCCATAGCAGTTAAAATTGTAGTTATCCACTATAATTGGGTTTCTCCCAATGTTTTATTCAATTTCTGATGTTTTTTATGAACCTCTTCCAATTTATGTTGAAGATATAAGGACTCCTTCATGGATTCATTGATTTGTTGGCTAATTTCAATTGATTCTATGTTATGATTTTCCTATGCCTCAACTACTACAGCTTGAAAGCCCTCAATATTGATAAGTCATTTAGCCTCTTCAAAATATTGTTGTATCTTATGCTCCTTCTCCCATCGACAAATGATCACATTCATAGCATCATGGACTTGTCGATAATTAAATCCACCAAATCCCAATCTAGAGAATAATACTAGGAGTTTGGAAAAATGGGATAATAGTTCATCCAAAGCCTTCTCATCAATTATGCTCCAGATAAGATGCTATGTATTCTTACATTCCATGCCAAGAGCATATTTCATCTCTATTCTGAATCTGAGTCACTACCATGAGGTAAAATGTACTCTAGAAACAGATCACTTAAAGAGATTACTTGTTCTACTTCTCTAAGAACAGTAGAAGATTCACCTTCTAATCTAGGAGATAATAATCCAAAAATGATAAATAAAGTTCATTGTTAGTTTAAAATGGAAGAAACAGATATGATTGAGACAGATGATTATATTTACCCAATAATAAATCAGGTACTTGATTGGATTCATCCACTGTATTCTCTGCTTCAGTGATTTGAGCAGATATTTCTTAAGAAGGGGAATTCCCTTGAGTTTTCTCAACTATTATATTTGAAGGCTCTAGATTATCTCCTGATGGAGGATCCTCTAGAGGTATTTCTCCAGCTCCACATAAGGATAAGGTGGAATACCACGTTCCTAAAGAGTCTTTGCAACATTTTCTACAGATAAAGCTGCATAAGTTGAACTTTGATGTAAAGAATCAACTAAATAAGAAACAATTGTGTATGGATAATTAAATAACAAGGACTTAAATCCTTGTTACTCCCCATGAAAATCCCCAAACTCCTTGATGGAACTTGGAATATAAATATTTAGATTAAGGGATTCCATCATTTACGTGTATGCAGCTTGGAATGTTATAGCATCCTCACCATTTAAGGTATCCAAAAAACATTGGTTGATGCCTAAATTTAATCTACTGGCATTCTATTCTATTGGATCTTCAATTGGTACAACAGAATCCTGCCTTTTCATGTTTAATCCATCATTAATTTTTATCATAGATTTCCCTAGGTCCTCATTCTATTCTTCTAGAGGAATAGTAATATCAGTATTGATTATTTCAAGATCCACTACCGAAAGAAACTGAGGAATGTATTTAATATTACTATGTCTTTCCTCTCTCTCGGTAGTTACAAGAGAGGGTATAGCTGAATCATTTGATGATTAATCTATTGAGATAGCAGATTCATCAACATGAACATGGGTTTCTCTTGTTTTTTCCTTCTCTAGTCTAGAAGAATAAACTCTTAGCCCATTTAGAGAAGAGAGACATAGATATTCTTTAAGAGGAAACATGATTACTTGAGTGTGTTGAGAAAATTACATACCCTAATGTCAGTATAAATACTTACTCCTTTGGCGAACACTTCGAATCAGTCTCATTTATCTCTGGGGTTTCTTTTCAAAATCTTGGGGGGCAATTGAAACACTCCACTTGGCTGGAGAAAGTTGACGTAATGGTTGAGTATTATTCATCTCCATTACCCTAGTCATAATTATCACTCTTGGAGAAAGATCTAGAGACCAGGGAAGATCATTTGTTGCATCAATGGGAGAGCTTGTGGGACCATACAATGGTGATTCAAGAACTGGTCTAGATCTTCTTTCCCTACATTAATGATGCACAAATACATTTTCATCAAGATTAATTATGATCAATGGTAAAGCAGAGTTGAGACAAAATAAAAATGAGAATACATTCTTAGTATTAACATAAATATCCCACTCCTCCTTAGAGTCAATAATTTCCCCATCGTGTACTCCTAAGTCCATCATATGAGATACTCATTTAGAGGATGGTATTTTATTATGAGTTTCATATATAAAAGCCTCTAGCTCCATAATATACTTTTGTACGTTAGCCAGGTTATTATCCGGATTGCAATCAAAACGTGCCTTAATGCCACAATATTTGGTATTTGAATGCCATGCTAGAGGAATTCCCATGAATCCCTATGATCAAGGGTTACACTCCCCCAATGATGAATGGATAAAGGTCTCATGTAATTCAATATTGGTATGGTTGATTGTGGAGTAGATTCAAAACCTTCTGACTGGTGTGCCTCTTCAGGCCTCCTTTTGTCTTCAGAAAGTTCAACGGATGGAATAGGAACATCTGTTTGATGGCAGTGAAAGGTTAACCTTTGGCATTGGAGGTACTGCTTCACTAGCCCTAGTTTTCCTGGTATACCTTTTGCGAAGACTTTTTGAGGGGTCTGAAACCACTGAAACTTCTGTATCATCTCTGGCCTTGGACTTCATACCACGATTTTTAGGTGAAACAGTCATTGTAGGTGCCACTCTATATATTGATTTTTTCAAAGCCCCTTGAGGATTTGGTGGATCCAATGCTTTGGCATATCCAGCTTCCAATATGATTGATGCATCTAATAGAGGCAATGCAATTTACAATTTGGATGCTCTAAAGCCATTATAATCCATAATTGTCTCGCTACCATTGGGTGCTTCTCATGTCTAACAAACATATGTGGAAAAGTGTTTGATTATTAAAGAACTATGAACTGACGAGAAAACATGTAAGATATTTAAGCCTCATTGATAATTTCACCATTAATTTCGGTTGATAATACACCATCCCTAAATGCCATCATATAAGATCTCATCTCATAATTTTTTTCATTACCATCATCAATAAATGTTCCAATTAGTGGGATACCAAAAGGAATGAAGATAAATTATTTTGAGAAATTCAATTCCTTAAGCACCACATTAGGTCTCAAGTTTAGAGGCTGAATAACTGATGTTTTTTTAAAAATGGGGTGAATCGACCATTAGGAACACTAACTAAATTCAACACCGACTATGAAGAAAAATGAACTTCAATCTATCCCCACAACACTTAGAATGGCCCTACAATTATAAATGGAACCTTTCCACTGTATAAATGCAGTAGAAGATGGTAAATTCTTTTCAATACAGGGTTTGATAACCCAATATACTTCCCTTTTACCAATTTCGTTGTAATGAAAAAAATTCCCTGATCTTACACCACCTTTGGATTCACGAACTGGAAGCAAATAAACACATAGCCGCATATCAAGGAAGGCATCTAAGAGTACCATTGCATCTCTATTGGGTTTTACTATATAGACCACGTTCATATAGTCACCTCTTTCCAGTGTAGGCCAAAAATGTGCCAGAACATCCCTGGTTATCTGCAGAAGGAAAAACAGTTGGACCTTTTTCTATTGTTGGTTCTAAGAAGGCTTCCATACACACTCTGGCATAAATATATTTCTTATCTATGGGTACATTCTTCACAATATTAAATAATTCATGGGAAAATGGTAGTGTTCGGAAAGCATCAGCCCATGTTGTAATGGGCAGGATAGATTCATCATACATTTCCCAAAGAATAATAATTCCATCTATTTGTTAAATATCCCAAGGACTAATACAAACTTCACCATGTGTCAAATGGAAGGAATTTGTTTGCAGACTCTATTGGCTTAGTATTTCTGGAATGAAATAATTTTTATAAACATAAGAATTCCCCATCCAGACAGCTTCATAGATCTGAACGTTTGATAACTCTTTTTTGAATTCTGTACAAGTCTGACACACCCAAAATTCCCACATCCACTCTGGTTTAACACCTCATCCCCAAAAAATATCCCAATCTTCCTTCCAACCATTATATTGATCTATTTGAGAAGCCCTAAAGGTGGAATCATAGTAATATGGTCTTATATCTACATCGTCATCCTTTATATCAGAAGTTCAACCACTATAATGAAGGATGAAACCAATAGGGACTGTTTCTTCTTGTACAGAAACCCCCTTGCGCTAATATTCATGCAATTACAGTTAGAGTAATGAAGAAATAAGTTCTTTGGAAAGTACTTCTTAATAGATGGAATATGGGAATCTTGCAAAATACCATGCCCATATAGGGGTAAGTAAGGACGTTGTGGATAATCACACTGGTACGAAATTAAATCCATCCATAGACCAGGAAGAGTTCTTTCAACAACCTCATAATAGTCTGGTCTGACGATCTTCATAATTTCATTTTGACAAGCCTTAGCATCTTCAGTATGGGTCATAAAATGAGTTAGTTTTCTTGAAAAATAATTACCAAACATTACCTATTAGGTTGGAATTTTAAAAGAGGAAAATCAAAAATTTGGCAAAGGACACTCTTCGTGTAGAATCTTCGACGATGTCTCTCACATTGGTCTTTTGATGAGTTCTGTCACATAGGTACTTCAACAAGGATCCTTGCGCAAATAATTTGATGAAGTCCTTTGGCATAGATCCATTTCT
Source organism: Viscum album (assembly GCA_963277665.1). NCBI lineage: Eukaryota > Viridiplantae > Streptophyta > Magnoliopsida > Santalales > Viscaceae > Viscum > Viscum album. The sequence goes on along the minus strand of OY728137.1, from coordinate 1,232,154,438 downwards.
TAAATAATTTTACCTTGAAGAAATTTCAAGGTAATTACTCAAGTGCACAATGCGATGAGGCTGGGCGAATGAGCTACGTAACGAGAGCTGTAAAATTCTAAAAAGCACAAGTGAAGAAAATAGTGAAGGATGAGAACTATTTATAAAAAATAAAAGACCAGTGCGCCAGGACTATACACAACATCTATGTTTCATACCTCTTATAAATAAGCTCTATGGAAAACTTGTGCTATCCAGCAATGTACTCATGGTCTTTTCCTCACAAGACTACCTCAGGACTTGACCATCTTTCTAATCGGATCCAATCCTGAGGGGGGGCTTTTCTTGACACTACTTAAGAATTCAAAAAGATCATGAGGGTCATTGTGGATATTTAAGAATCCCAATACATGGTTTGAAGAGTTCAAGGAAGGTCAAATACTACAAAAGACTGTGTGATATATCTACGCGATAGACCTGCGTGATATATCTGTGTGACAGACCTACGCGGTAGAGCTATGCAGCAGACCTGCACTGTAGAGCTTCGTGCCAGAATAATTTCTATACCCCTACATTGAGTACTTACATGGAGGACCTGCATGGAGGACCTGTGTGGATAAAACTTGCTTCGAATAGGACCATTTGTTCCAATAAATAGAGCCCTTAGGTTCCCCATTTCAAGAACTGAAAAAGATAAAAGACACTCTAAAGCTCCCATTGCGTATCTCTTTCTCCAAGACCCCTCAAATTGTCTCAGGTAGCTCTATAAAACACAAGATAAGTGATAATTAAATGGGATAAGTATTTTTTTAAATAATTTTACAATTTTTACCTAGGTTTGGTTTTCCTATGTGAAATAAATTCTTCAGTCATCATTCACAGCTGCACGGCATACCAAGGTGCCACATCTTCATGGAATTTCTGTGCAATATACCTACGCGGTACATCAATCTGGGGTACCTACTTGGCATAACTGCATGAGGTACCAATGTGGAATATCATGGTATAAATCCTACATACCAACTAAAGTATGCTATTTAAAATCCATTCATGGAAGGGTATCTTCTTCCTTGGTTCCCTTATCTGAAAGGGACTAAGTTTAAGCCTCCACCAAAACCTTCTAACTTATCAAACCTTTTGGAAAGGCACATAAACGTGTCTCTTATTTGGGTTTTTATTTCCACAGTTAGAGGTTTCCCTCATATGTTTTAAAAGGGAGTTAGGATACATGGAATGTCTGTGGGTTTTTATATCCACAATCACATGGACCTTTCCCTCAAAAATAGTGTTGGGAAGTTCCCAATTTGATGGATTAGGTTTTGGGATCGGTCCTCCCCTTTTCATCTCTAAAACCCTGAGCCTTAGATCACTGGTAGGGAAGGTGCGATTCACACTTACTTTTCCATGCAAGAAAAGGAGAAGTCTTCTTACCCTACCAGGATCAATTTTAGGGCATCCGTCCTAGTGTAATCCCCTAACCTTCATCCCTTCCTCCTTACATTGGACCCTTGTCTAATGTAAATAGAACAAATGGAAGGCTCGTCACCTCACCCTCGTCCACCCTCGCCTCCATAGGTGCACCCTCTTCCACCAGTGGAGGACGAAAAATATGAAATTGTGAATTCCATTGTTGATTCTTTTTCATCCTATTGTTTCTCACACCGAGCATGACTCACATGGGATTAGATATTTGTCATGGTAACAATAGTTCCATAATTGAAAGAACTATGAGAACTCTGATTACCACCATTATTGGGATATGTAAGAAGCCTTCTCATTTCCCGAGCTCACTGGATATCCTCTTATGGAATCTAATCCTAATTCCCTTAATCTTGGCATCCTCCTTAGAAATAAGCCCCAGATAAAACCCTCAAATCACTAAGGTATCCTTTTCAGGAAGTAAGTCCAAACTCATTTATCTAAAATTACTATACACTCCTATGAGACATATCGAACAATGTGGGATTTAATTCCCATCTATATGGGATATATAGGAAGCCTCTTTGAGGTTAAAACCCAATACCTTAAATCAAACATTGTCTCCTTAGGCCATAATCCCAATAGGGTCTTATCCAACATGGAAACCTATACCCTTTCCAAGTTCCTTATGCTACTTCCGTATAAGTCCCACACTATGTTTTAAATAAGCACCTTCCGCTTAGATGTCCATACCACATAAAATTAAACTGTACAGCTGGGACTTTATCGCATGAATTTAAAAGGTATTGTGTGTCCCATTCACTGGCATCAAACTATGAGGGTTTTGATTCTTTTCACAAGGATACATAGGTATCACATTTTATGGGTAGGATCCCAAGATCAAACCAAACCTTCATCTCCCTATATGTCAATAAATTACAGAGTGCCTCACTTAGTGGCTGAAAAAATAGTATGATCATAATGATGATTAAAATAATCTCTAAGTAGTATTTGAGATGATACCATTAATAGAGAAGTTCAAATACATACAGATATCTCCATTAATGAAGAACCTCAAATACATACTGATGATTATAAAATTTACACTTGTAAATAATTGATTGAAAATTATTGGAGAAACTTATGTTATTCTTGGTGAATTAATACGGATTCCTTAAAATGTTTTAAATATACAAAGAGAGTCCTGGATTAGACAATAATTTCCCCCAAAAGTGTGTGATGAGTTTGAGCTCTCATCCTCTTGACCAATGTACATTCCTAAGTATCATTAAGTTCAATCTTAACGAATGCCTGCCTTTGGAAAGCAGGTCCCTTTTGGATAAAGAACTGTTGGAAGTTTCCAGTTCCATAAATAAATCTAATGGGAACAGCCTGGAAGCATGGATTATTAAAACAAGAATACATGTTTCAAATAACTATGAAACAATGGTCTTAGTAAAATTTATAGGTATACTAGAGTGGCTTGACTAGAATCTAGTAAGATATTTAGAAATTTAGAATGGAGGATAAGCATAACATTTACCACTTAATTATCACCATCAACATCAACAGTAGTTATTACATTGTATTTCCTATGTTCTCTTGGATTAGTAGGTTGTTGAGGTATATTATCCTTATGATCCCTTGGATTAGGGAATATATTTTCTTAATGCCAAAAATCCTTATATTTGAGGCATTGGACATTGTGCACCTCCATTTTATTGATCATATTCTTCACTCCATATCAACAATCATGAGCACGATGCACAATCCTTTCACATGTGAACCATTAAAATTTTTATTTAAAACAATATCTTGGGTGCATCTTACCACATTTTTGACATGCAGGAAGTGGTTATTAGGTATTGATGACATAATTAAAGAATGTTTGTGGGGGTGAATTAACATTTCAAAATATTTTTAATCACTTATCAAATATGTATAAATTTATGCATTGAAAATATAAAAAAATGAACATGATTATTTTTATAGTAGTTAGGATCTAAATTAACCTATGTGTACTTTTCACGACTCTCAAACAAGGAGGTAGATGGAACCCACTATAACAGACTCCATGAATTTTTAAAGAAGTGACAAACCTTTAAAACTGCTATTTTAAACCATATAGGAACAACATAATTCTGAATTTTTTACACATGGAGTTATAACCCCGATGTCCTACTTTTTTCTACATAGATGCACAACACAAACAGTCTGGCCTTCTTCAACCAAGACATAGGACCCAATTCCTAACATTTTTATATAGGTCACAACCAAACAATACTAAATTATTAGGGTAATAAAACCAAACATGATTACCCACATATGGGAATAGAAATGATTAAGAGTCATATAAAAATAAAATCATAATTTTAGTAGGAAAGTCGAGGCATTAATATTCTCTTCAAGCTGTAAAGGATTAAAATATGAAGTCCAATAGAGAGTAATAATTGATTTCCAAGGTGTATTAGATAGTAGACTTCACAAATATCATAAAATTCTAAATTATCACTTCATAATCCAAACCCTTTATATAAATTTTCTTTATACACAACATATTCAAACAAATAAATCCTATTTTATTTTATCCCTCTTGAAGAAACATATCATTTCTTCACTGAATGTGAATGATAAAAAGGCATATTGGTTTTATTTGATAATTTTTACAACAACAAAAATTTATACAATGTAAATACTTAATAATAATTTATACATAAGTAAATGAACTCATAAAAACCAATATAAATTTCCTTGGAAACTTCCCATAATCAATAAGATATATTCCTTCAATATTTCAAATAATTTTAATTTAAACATTTAATATTCAATGAAAATAGTGTGTATATTAATACATTAATTACACGTTCCCGCCAATAAATATTAAATAATATTTATTTTTAGTCAAGAAATTACTTTATTTCACTTTTAGAATATTTTCATGTTTATAGTTTTATAGAATTATTTCATAACTCATACATAAAAAATCCATAAAATACAAACCAGGCACTTCCAAATTGTACCCATTTCTTTCATAATGTGGCTGTTTAAAAATAATAATGATACCTTGTTATGAAAACTATTCATCACTTTAAACATGACCTATTATAATCCCTTACCAATCCTTAAATATTTTGAAAAACATTTAAAAAAAATTGATGAGAAAATAATACCAGTAATGTATACAAATTGATGGGAAATTATCAATCCAGTGAAAAACATTAAAACCCATGAAAACCCCTTTCTTGAAAACAGAAAATTTTACCCATAAAGGGAAATATAATTCCTTTAAAATGATTATTTATTTTACCTTTTGAATGAAAATTATTTCCATGAAAACTCATTATCAATTATAGAAAATTCATATTGGTACCTTGGGACATCATCGCATATAACCCTCACATAACCCTTACAAATCGTACTAACCATACAACCAACTTCTAATGTAATTCTATAGAGAACATAATCATTAACCAGTTCTTCAGAGAAATATCTGTGAAAACCCATCAAATAATATTTAATAGGCTCACACAGTTCTATCTTAGTGAACACATCTTATATAATTTCTGAGAACAACATCATGAATAAAACATTTCATCCTTTGATAATATCTCTTAAACTTGTGTGAAAATACCTTTTATATATTAAAATACCATTTTCTTATAAAATACTATTTCAAAAAAATACATTTTTGTTTTGGGAATAAATTTTAAATACCAACACAACAAAAAAAGGGAAATAGAATTTTTCATTTATGAAAACACGTAATCTTGTAAAGGAAGCTATAAATGAAATTACTCTAACCATGGCAGGGAAATTCATTATCGTCATTCTGTTTAAAACTTGTAAAAAGATTCCCCTTTTAAACCCACTGAAATAATGTAAAAGAGATGTAAAATGAACTTTACAAATATTTTATGCCCACATGGAAATATATAAAATATCATTTTAAAAACATGGACATGGAATAGAAGGATATTTTGAAGGAAGACCTTAAAAGTGTATTTGTTCATAATAAAAGTTTCTTATCACTTAAGAAACACATAAGTCGTAAACCCCATTAAATAATTAAATTAAAAAAATAAATATCATGAGAATATATAAATTCTTGATATATGATGTCAAAGGGTATTTATATATACCTAATAAAATAATAAAGTTGTATTACATTAAGAATTGTCCCAATGAAAGGAAATTAAGAAAAAGTCCCTTACCTTGAGTCTAGCATTTCATGTGTGTCTTTATCTTCCAAAATAATAAAATTAGGTTAATTATTTACTTTCTTGAGAATATTTATCATGTTTATTATTTCCTTTATTTAACCTATTATTATGTTATATACAATTACTTAATCAATTAAGTTTATGTTGGGTGCTTTGACCATATTCGGCTTATCTGAAAAAACTAAATTTGGTAGGTTGACTAAGGTTAATGTGGTCCTTATTTAAACAACTACAGAATAATAATAAATACATAATAAAAAAATTTATATATAAATTATTCTTTTAAAACCAATCGTGGAATATAGTTAGTAAAAATGAACCAACATTACAATCACGGAGATGGTATGTCATATGTATGCATAAGTAATGTTCCCATTTTTCAATGATCATTATGGAAAGAAGGTAAGTAACATTTATCTTTATATAATGATAATTATATTATAAATACCATAATATTTAATTATATATACTTATCTATATCATTAGTGTTATTTGGTGAATAAAAAATAAGAATCATGTTCTATTGAGGATGCGGTAGTCCACATGTCCATAAACGATGTTATCACTTTTTTTAATGTCTGAAATGGTAGGAAGAAAATGATATATTATATTTAAATAAAGTTAATTATGTTATTAATATCATAATTATTTCATTTATATCATATATATTCACTATAGTTACCCTTATTACCTTACATATAACATGTTAGTGAAGAACACTTCATATCGCTTCGTGAGGAAGTAGTCAGTCACACACACATGTGACGTTATCCTATCCCCCATGGTATGAAATGTAAAGAAGGTGTATATGATGTAAGTAATCAAGTCATATAATTATTTTATAAATATAAAAAATATCATATATAAATACTATATCCATCATTACTCCCAACAATGAGTTGTGGTAATGGAAAAACGAACGACATCGTTTTGTGAGGTGGTAGTCTACAGTACACATGAATTGTGATTTTTTAAACCATTTGATTAAATTGTGTGTGTTTTAAGTATTAATAAAAACATAAAAACTAAATATTTTATTTATTATACTATTTTTTATATATAATCATGGTATAATAATATTTTGAGGGGTGGAGAAAGAAATAAAACAAAAAAATGCATGTTGATCAATGTTACCTCTTCTTTGGGTAATTCCTTTTAGTTTGTAACAAAGGAATTATTGGTTTGCTTTACACCCAAATTAAAGCTTATAGGATTAAAGTAGGGGACTTTACAAGTGATTTTTGAATGTATTGGTGAAACCAATTGGTTTTTAATGTGTGAAGAGATGGGGATTAGTGGATGCCTTTATAAGTGGTTGAGAGGACACACTTGGTGTTTTTGAAAAGAAAGTTAGGTGAACCCACATTTTATGTAATGCCCCGACCCCAGAATCTAGGAGCCGGTGCATTATTTTAATAAATTTTCATGATTAAAAGTAATAAAGTCCCAAAGTACCGATTCGTTTAGTAGTATTGGAAACAATATACATACTTAAGTTCAACATTTCAACTTGAAAAGAAAAACAACACTAATTTATTCCATTAGAAACATCCAAGATTCCAATATTATTACTGCAAGTCACTCATAACTAACTTCTTCATATCCTGGGAAAATGAAACATGAGAAAGGGGTGATCTCCTATGCTTATTAATAGTAAGAAATATAGTGGAAGATAACATAAACATTATGCATGGTGAATAATTGAAAACACATTACTTAATGAATAATAAACATGAACACTTTATCGTAGGAATATGAGCTGAGTAAATAATGCCACAATAAAACATAGTCATGGGTATTTTACTAGTCAAATAACCACATGAAATATCAATAGATAATCTCATAATGATGGAATTCATAATTCCAGACATTCTGAAACATTTTGTCAAGGCCTCAGCCAAGACATCAAAAAATGATTAAGGCCTCGACCAAAACCATATATCAAAAATTTGGAAAGGCCTCATCCAATTCCACGTATTTCTGTATCATGAGACCTACTGATGCATCGAGGAGCTATAGAAGGATACACCCATCACTAACTAAGTCCAATGCATTTCTCATATGAAAAGGTTAAAACATAATATAAACATTCGTATTAAAACTAGCATACAAAATGTCAATACTTTATCCATAAACCATGAATGGTATAAAAATAGAACATCCATAGTCAAACATAACTAATTCAATTCAATATATAAGATTTTATTATAATATATTATCCTCAATAAAGAATAATGAGGGATATTTACATAGATTAAAATAATCATCAAAACAATTTGAGAGAAATGTCCCCCCTTTTTCTTGAAAACATTTAAAAGTCTCACTATTTATCAAGAGTTCGTTTAAATTAGATTATTGAATCAAAGTGTCCTATAATAATTTGAAACATTTAAAATGAATTTTAATTTTAAAACATTAATTTTTATGTAAATAAATCCTTAAAATGATTTTTAGAACATGGTCATTAATGAGAAATATTTAGAAGAATAAATCTTTAAAGCATTTAAAAATGATAGTTTAGTTAGTGTTCCAAACCAAAATAAAGACATTTGAATCCAAATAATTGAGTTAATAAAAAGATTATAATATAATGAGAATAAACGTATTCATGATATACTATGTAAAAGGATAGTATATACACCATATAAAAGTGAATTGGCATATAATAACAAAGAAGTCTCAATGGAATGTAACTTGAGATGAAATCCCTTATAAAGACTGTATCCTTAGGTAAAGAATAAATCAATGAAATAATTATGTGTTAAAAATATAAATACACTTAATATTATTTTATATTCAGTGTAAATCAATCAGAGTACATTCACACATATTCTAATAAAAACAACACCAATAAATTGGATGTTTAACTCAATGAATGGAGATTGAGTTAAAATTACTCTTATCAGGTCCATATCGATGACTTGAGAATTTATCAATGGAGTGATTATGTGTATCAAAATTATATCCACATAAAGATGAGTGTAAAATTCTACACAAATAATAAATAGTGATTCCACACATAATCATGGAATAAAATAATCAATGAAGTATGCGTAAAGCCCAATGAGTGGAAACTGGAATTTGAAATTCCTTTACCGATTTGGTATCTTATAAAACATACACCCCATGAAAAACAGATCATAAAATTAAGATGTAAATACCAATAAATTAAATTATATTACACAAATAATACAATCATGGGCATTACATACTTATCACATAAGGAAATAGTGTTCAATATTGCATGAATCTCTCCGGAATAAGAAGTGAGATAAAAAATCTTTACCACGTTGTAATCTATCGAGTTGTATGACTGAAAGTTAATAAACACCAAATGAATCACAAAATACCATGAATATAAGTAGAATCATCATAATATATATCAAACGTCAGTACACAACATACCACATGCAATAAATAAGTGGCAAACAATGGAAATCTCATGGAATTAAAAGTGAGATAAGAAACCACTTACCTCAAGTCCGAATTGTCTTATAAGTTTATTGTTCTTCCTGAATAATAAACATAAGTTAATTATTACTTCATTATTAATATTTTTAAATTTTATTATTCCTTTTATGTCACTTATTACCTTGCTATAACAATTAGTTAATTATTTGAGTTCATATTAAATATTTTATCGATGTTCAGAACTTTAGTCCAAAATGAAATTGTCCTAATTAATATTTTTCCATGTGGTAAAAAGTTCATTATCTCCAGAATTATATAAAAGATTTAGATATAATATATATATACTATATCAAGTATATATATGTATTTATAACAGTCCATAACATTTGGAGATAAGAAATGAAATGCACCGTTCATGGAGACGATAAGTCGTACGTACGCATGAATGCTACATTCATTTCTATTTTGTATTTTAATGGAACTAAAACATAATTATACATAGGTATATTATAATTCCATAATAATATCATATATAATATCCTTAACTCCATACTTTATATGTCCCACACAAGTCATTAACGGGTCATATCACTTTGAGGGGGTGGTAGTATGCACTTCCCCAAATGAAATTATCGCGTTTTACCCATAATGGAAACCATAAAGGTATGATATAAATGAAAAATACAGAAGAAAAAAGAAAAAATAAACATAATATTAATCATATATAAATTCAGTTCCATATTAATGGCCACCATGAGAGGCAGTAAGAGAAAATCAAACAATCATCGTTTCGTGAGGCGTTAGTTTTCCAACCACAGAAACAATATGTTCTTCACCCATTAGATGGAGGTGTGTGTAAGTGTAGTTTGAATAATTATGATAAAAACATCGTATTATATTTAGGATACTGGTTTTTTTATAAAATAAAGGAATAAAAATAGTTTAGGGGGTTGTAGAAGTAAAATAAAACAAAATGAAACAAAATATTTTAAGAGAAACTGTTACCTTTAATTTGGGTAACTTCCTTTGGTTTGAACCAAAAGGACTTCTTGAAGTTACTTCTGCCTATGTTAAGGATTTTAGGTGTAAAAGGGGGATCTTTAGTGATTATTTGGGTAGGTTTTGGACTAGACAAAGGGCTTGAGAGGTGTGTGGAATGGGTTATAAGTGGTGTCCTTTTATAAGGGGGAGGAGGGGCTCTTTAGGAAAGTGTGAAAATATTATTTTATTATATAGTGATATTCGGTTTCTAAAGGTCAAATACTAATTAAAGTTGAAGATAAGATGAATCATGTTCAAAATAAAATCATCCAATAAGAATTGGGCAGGTTTTGGATAATGTTTTAATATTAATAATCTTATTTATTTAAATCATTTATTAATGAGGTAAATACTACATCATTACTGTGTCATAAATAATTTAATTTATTTAATGTATAAAAATTTAAAAAAAATCCATAGTGTAGGAAATAATTTTATATTTCTAATTAATATTTATCGTCTAAAATATGACTAATATAACCCTATGTAAAAATTGATTTACTAAAAGATATTTGTTTCTGTCATTTTTGCCTTTACTTTAAGTTAATTAAAATAAGGTGTCATTATCATTCATAAGTGGCTCCATGGGGTCCCAAAATAGACCCAAGGATGCACATGGTCGTACATGACTCATCAAATAAGGTTGGGACATGTGTTAAGGTAATTTTGTAATATTATAATATTCTTTTTAACTTGAATTACCCCATTTATCTTTAACCGCGGCAAATAAAAGTCAAAATTTACTATTCCACAAAAAATATTTTCATCTTATTGAACCAAATTTTACTTACTAATAAAAACCATGTATCTCATATTTTCAAAATTAAATTCATAGAAGCGGTAAAATTTCATTTAAATGAAAAAGTCGGATATTTAACTACTACATAGGTGCTTCACTATTCATCAAAATTGAAGTTTTTCAGAAAAATACCAAACATTAAGCCTAAGATATACTTGATATTCCATATTAAAAAATGATGTTTATTTTACCAAATTCAAAACATTGAATTTTTATTAATTAATTTAAAATTATTTCCTATTGTCAAAACAAATAGTGTTTTTAAGAAACAATAACTATCAAAAGATTGACACTTGTTTATGTATATTTTCAAAGTGAAATTGATTCCAATGACCAAAATTGGATTAAAGGGTAAAAATATAATCTAATTACACTTAAAAACCAATTTAAAATATAATATAACCTTATAAATAAATAATATTAAAAGGTAGTTTTGAATTAAAATACAGTATTTCTCACTATTCATAAAAATAAATATTATTAGAAAAATACCAAAATTTAATATAAAGTAAATTTTGATGTCTTGATTCTAAATAAGAATTTTATTTTGTCAAATTGAATAAGTAAAAGTGTTCAATATTGTATTTAAAAAGGTTTCTCCATTAAAATGTGGTAAAATTGATTTTTTTTTGAAAAATACATTTTTTATCTGAAAAAAATGAATTTGTTCTTATAATATGTCTAAGAAAAACATAATACATATGTTAAAATTATATTTAGTATATAAAATTAAAAATATAGTTAATAATATTCAAAAATGATTTTTAACAGCTAGTTTGGTAAGTTGTGGTGCGCTCGAACTCGGTGTTGCATGTAGCGCAAGATATTGAATTTAAACAAAATAACTTACTATGAAATCTTGGGGTGTTACATTTTAACCTACCTAAAGGATCTAATAATTCACCAAATTATATAATATAAGGTACAAGGTCATTATATTCCCATAAAAGGGGTTATTATAATTTTTATATGTCATCTGGCTCTTTCAGTTTGGAGTTTATTCACTTGGTAATATAATTTTTAATCTAATCACTGTGATTAATTTTAATTGTTTTCACTAATAAATTTGGTCAAAAAAATAAGTTGAAATTATTAGACATTATGTATTAATATTATTCCAAATATCTAATCTATTTTTTCAAATTCAATTCACATAAGTGGAAAATTTTAATTTAATATTAATCTTACAATCGCACCGAGACAACTAGTTTTAAGAAGAGTATTTTTCTAGAAAAAGATGGTTCTATATTAACTATATGACTAATAATAATCATTGAATGGAAAGAAATTAATGAATAATGATATATGGTATATAAATTTCAGTGAAAAAATTTTCGATTATAGATTATATTAATTAATTAAAAAGGTAAAACATTATTCATTTTAAAATTGTTTTTAGAAAAACATGTATTTAAACCCCAAAATGAAATTATATTAAAAATAAATATACTGGGACTATTACATTAAAAGTTATTAAGTTTAATAAATATAAACATAATAATTAGGTTACATGAAATCATTTTCAAAACATACTGGGACTATTAAATTAATTAATTGATTAAAATAAATAATTGTTTTTCCAAAATTCATTATTTTAACTATTCAGTTCAAAATCATTATTTTCATAAAAAATTCAAACAATTCCCCCAAAGTAAACTTTGATATGATGATTTAAAAAATGATATTTATTTTATCAAATTAGAATTCTAAAATTAAGAAATTAATTTTTTTTAATAAAACCTTATAAAAAAATACTTAATTAATAAAAAATTTATTGTTGATTAAGAATTACTTAATATTTTTATATCTAATATAAATATATAATTAATATTATTAACTATGAAAATGATTTATTCAATACTTACATGGGTTTTTACATCCTTCCCTTTTAGAAATTGCATCCTTTCAATTTTATTCACTTATTAAACAAGTGGGGATATCTTTCCGTCATTGCATTTTTAGATTCCCATGTTACCTCTTCAACCATATGGCTATTCCATAAAACCCTAACCTCATGAATCGCTATATTCTACAAAATATTTCTCTATGGTCAAGAACCTAAACATGTTTTTTCTTATAAAAAATATTCTCTTCCAACTAAACTACTTAAGGGATCAAAACTTCATATGAATATTTTATATATTTCTTTAACATAGAAGCATAGAATATGTTATGTACCTAATATAAAATAGGAGTTATGGCTACTTGGTTGGTAACTAATCCAAATTTTTCTAGGATTCCATACGGTCCAATTAGTTGTATACTCGGCTTTCCCTTCTTACTGAAACACATCACACATTCTATGGAGAATCATTAAAAAAGACATTGTCACTTACCTCAAAAGAATTATATTTCCTCGTGTTATATGCATAGAGTTTCTACCTGCTATGATTTTTCTTCATATGTTGTTAAAACAACTTCACATTATCATCCATTTACTCAACCAACTCTATTCATATCAGCATCCTTTCTCATAATTCATCCCAAAAAGTTTTTCCCCCACACTACTTTTTATATAGTGCCCTAAATAGTTCCATATGTATATTAGAATGAAAACTATTATTATAATAAAACTAAACCAAAGAAAAATGTTGATCCTAACATACCAGGTAAATTATTAAGAAATAATGAAGCATATATTCTAAGGACTAAATCATCCTCTCAACTATACATTAGATTATGGATGAAAAGTTGTACTAAAATTTAATTCAGTACACAATGAATTCTGAATTCCTTTCCAAAAATTATATGTTAACCTGGGATCAAGGTCTGATTTAATGGAGAGAGACCCTCCATGTAACACGAAAATGTCCTTTAGATACAGTCGAAAAAGATGATATAAGGAAATTGTATCTTTAATGGGAAGGAATGTGCATATTTTCTTAATTGATCAACAATAACTCAAATCACATTATTACCTCGAGAAGTATTTGGAAATCCTACAATGAAATCCATTGATATATTTTCCCATTTACACTTTGAAACTACAAAAAGTTTGAAGAATCCCATTTGGTAATTTTTTATTCTTCTTTAACCCACTGACAATTCAAACACTTAATAGTAAATTTAGAAATATCTATTTTCATTCCATCGTACTATTAGTACTCTTGCAGGTCGTAGTAAAACTTTGTGAATCTCAGATAAATAGAAAATAGAGAACTATGAGATTCAGTCAACAACCCTTTCCTAAATTGGGAATCACAAGGAGTTCATAATCTATTCACAAATCATAAATACCTACTTTATCAATAAACAAAACCAAAAACATATCCAAAAACACATTAAAAACTCTATCTGTAAGGTCCATAAATATATTGGGTTCATTAGAAAACCCGAATGACATATCTACAAACTCATAGTGGAAATATCTACTCTGAAACACGAGATTCAGAATGTATTATCCCTTAACTTTCAATTGATAATACCCTAACCTCAGGTCACCCTTAAATACATAGTGAACTACTTGGAGATGTCACCACTTATTTTTATATCCCATCATCAACTATAATAGTAGAAAATAAATTCACTAAACCTTTCTATTTTCAATCAGGATGATTTCCATAATGTGAAATTAACATTGGAAATAAATTAGTATAATGATCTAACTCATTTCATATAAAACATGTTATTATTAGATAAGTATCAGTGACCGCATTATTTGACATTTTTTATTCTTTTGTTTTTCATTTTTCATCCATATGGACAAACTTTAAACATTGTTAACACTTCCCATACACCGTCATACATTCCGTGAAATGTAATTTTTTACACATAGATATTTTTTACGGATTACCTCCAAAATTATTAGTTGTTTGTTTCTATGATTCCTGCCACCATGGAATTTTATTTCTATTCTCACCTAAAGGAACATGCATGTTAAAAAACTCCTTGTCAAATTTCTCGGCATAATGAACTAGTTTCTCATAACATTTAAATTCTTGTGCGGCCAATGATTTGTCTAAAATTTGTTTCAACCCATAGAAAACCCTATTAATCTTGTTATCAGTGTCCTGGATAAAATCTAGCACATACTTCTCCAATATTGTGAATTTTTCTTTATATGAATCAATGGAATCTTCATCTTTATACCTCAATTATAGGAATTCTATTTCCACCTAGATTTGAACCAACATATAGAAATATTTATCAAGGAAAATAACCTTTAATGTTTCCCATTCCATTGAATCAATATCATTTTTCTCTCTAGTATTCTTAACTAAATACTACCATTGATCAAATTCACCTTCAAAATAATAAATGACAGGGGTTACATTTTGACATTCTAAACATCCCATGAAATCAAATATCTTCTCTAGATAATTGAATCATACTTAAGCTACCATAATGTTATATGATCAAGTGAAAGATGGTGGATGTTGGATCATGAAATTCTCCCTAAAAGACACGTTCATTCATGGTAGATCAGGTTCCTATCCAGCATAGATACCAACAATATTTATAACTTATTTCAACTGATCCATCATATCCATAAAATATTTTGTTCTGATTGAAACCATCTTAGGATGATGATTTATAATGATATTTTCCTCGTATTACCTTCCAAAAATGACTTCTTTGATTCTTATATATATAAACTTTGGAATAGTCATAGTTTAGATGAAGAAATATGGTAATGTTCAAATGCAATAACATTTTAACTTGACCATAAGTTAAAATATTTCATGGTAATTATATTATCATTACACTAAACTCTAAATTTATCTAAACCGTTACTTTGATACCAATTATAAGTAATTGGACTTAAACATTACAGAATCTTTATTTTCAGTCATTAGATTGCTTTATTTCACTTTTAGGACCTTAAAAAGTTCAGAGTTTTGTAGAATTAGGTCATAACAAATATATAAAAAATCTATAAAATATAATATAGAAAATTCTGATCGAAATCCATTTTTCTAATAATGTAAAACTTTTAAAATAAAGCATGATCTATTCTTATGAAAACTCTTCATATATTTCAACTTGACCACTTCCAATACCTTACCCATCCTTAAAGCCTAGAAATTTTTTTTAAAAATGCGGGATAAGAACAAAAATGTTGATAATGGTTAAAAAATGAGGGAAACAGTTAGTCTTGTGAAAAAAATGAAAACCCATGAAAAAACCTTTCTTGAAAACAAAAAAAAATTACCCTTAATGGGAAATATCTTCCTTTAAAAAGATCATTCATTTTAACTTTTTAAAAAAATTATTTTTCTGAAAAATCATTATAACTCTTAGAAAAATAATGTAGGATCCTTTGAAAATTATCACATATAACCCTTACAAAACCCTTATGGAACCTATAGCCCGAATGGCCCGAATGCCTTCATTTTTGTTGATTTTTGATAACCCCCATTTCAAGGGATGATGGGGAACCCTTACAAGTCCCATAGGCTCAGAGATTACATGGCCCATAGGCTTAGGAGATTACACTACCCGAAGGTCTTTGGGAATTCAACCAGACTATCTACAAGGAACTGCCCCTCTCCAGCATCTGCATCGTGATAGTAGCTCTCCACCTTTACATGGCCATCTGGATAGGCTTCCCATGAAAGCACAGGCTGGTAAAAATGGAAAAGTCATACCCTTTCATTCTGACAAATCCATTTGGTTCTGCTCTGGTGAGTGCACCTGCTCCGAATCCTCTTCTAGGGCTGCTTCTTTTTTGTAGTGTGTCTGGGAAACTTCATGTGGCCCGAAGGCCTTGAGGAAGCACGAAGGCCTTAAAGGTGGCCCAAAAGCCCTACTTACCCGAAGTCCTAAGTGGCCCTTAAAAACTCCATGCCCAAATCAATGGCCCAATGTGAATAGTTCCAGCTGCTATAGTACCAAACAATACCTGCTACAGTAATTTCTACAGTGCCTCCTACAGTACCTGCAAATATGCCTCTACCTGGTTTTGAACCTGGTTCTTTTAGATGCACTTAAGGATACCTCACCAACTGGGCTAAGGCCTATGTTCTTATGGAACCCATACAAATTATAATAACCATATGGATAACTTCCAATATAATTATCCAAAGAACATAATAATCACCCTATTCATTAGAGAAATATTTGGGAACACCCATCATATATGATATAATTGGATCACCTGTTGATATCTATGAACTCCTATATTATATAATTTCCAATAACAACATCATGAATAAAACAAGTCATCATTTAAAAAATACTTTTAAACTCGTATTGAAATCCCTTTCAGATATTAATATAACACTACCTTTCACAAGACTGTTTTTAAAAAAAAGCAATTTTCTATTGAAAACCAATTTTTAATACCATCATACCCAAAAAAATATGGAAATTGGGGTCTTCATTTATGAAAATAGGTAATCTTATAAAAGATGTTATAAATTAAATAACAATCATGGAGATAAAAAAATTCATTATCGTCGTTCCGTTTAAAGACCAAAGAAAATATTGATTTTTTAAACCCTTGAAAAATTGTAAAAGATACGAAAAATTATCATTATAAATATTTTATTCCCATAATTAAACATTTAAAATATAATTTTAACAACATTGACAAGGAAATGAATGAGATTCTGAAGGAAGACCTTAAAATATTTTTTTTCAAAGAAAAGCCCTTTATCACTTGGGAAACAATTTAATCATAATTATCATTAAAAAATGACATTAAAAACCATTAAATATCATTATAATAGATAAATTATTTATATATAACTTATATGGGGCTTTATATACCCCTTATGAAAGAATAATGTCACATAACATCAAGAATTTACTCAATGAAAGGAAATTGAGATAATGTCCCTTACCTTGATTTGGAATTGTCACGTGTGTATTTATATTCATGAAAAATAAACTTATGTTAATTATTTATTTTATTGAGAAAAAGTTTTAATTTTATTATTACTTTTATTTCATCCATTAACTAGTTATATACAATTACTTAATCATTTAATTTTAATTTGGGTATTTTGACCATATTCGGCTTATGTGTCAAACCAGACTTTGGTAGGTTGACTAAGGCCAATGAGGTTATTATTTAAGAAAATATAGAACAATAATAAATAATTAACAATAATTTTTATTCATAAATTATTATTTTGAAACCAATCATGGAACATGGTTATGGAAAATGAACCAACATTACAATCATGGAGACGGTAGGTCATACGTACGAATGAGTAATGTTGTCATTTTTCAATAATCATTATAGAAAGAAGGAAAGTAAAATTTATCTTTAAAGAATTAATATTAAATCATAAATACAATATTATTTAATTATCTATACTTATATATATCATTTTTGTAATGTGGTGATTAAAAAAAAGAATCACATTGCTTTGAGGATACGGCGGTCTACACGTCCACGAGCAATGTTATCAATTTTTTAGTGAGTGAAATGGTAAGAAAAAATAATATAATATATTTAAATAAAGTGATTAATCACATTAATATAAAAATTACGTTATTTATATCATATATATTCATTATATTTATTATTATTACCTTCCATGTAACATGTTAGTAAATAATTCTTCACATCACTTCATGAGGATGTAGTCTTCTGCACATAGGAGTGACGTTATCATACCCCCAATAGTATAAAATTTAAAAAGGAAGTATATGATATAATAAATTAAGATGTATTATTATGTTGTAAATATCTTAAATATCATATACAAATTGTATGTCCATCATTATTCCAAACCATGAGAAATGGTAATGGAAAACAAAAGACATCTATTTGTGTTGTGGTAGTCCACCTTACATACAAATGATGATTTTGTAAGACATTGGATGTAATTTTATGTTTTTCAGGTAGTAAAGTTAATATAAATTCATATAATTATATTTATTACAATTATTTTTTATATACTCATAGTATAATAATAATTTTATGGTGTATAGAAAGAAATAAAACAAAAAATGGATGTTAAGGAATGTTGCCTCTTCTTCAGGTAACTCCTTTTGGTTTTCAATAAAAAAAATAATTTTTTGGTTTTATACCAAATTAGATGAGGGAGGTTGAGAATTTTTTGGGTGGGTCTTTTTCAAAATAATTGGTTTTTAAGTTTTGAATAGAGGGGGATAGGTGCAGGTCTTTTATAAGTGGGGGAAAGGACACACTTGGTATTTTTCAAAACAATGTTTGTTGAACCCACGTTTTTACATAACAAAAGGATAAAATAATGAAAAAAACTATTCAATAGAAGATATAAGGTCAAAATATGGACAAAAAATTGGTTCTTGAAAAGTTTATAGTTCATTTGGACCCTTATGTTTAAATTTTAGTCACCTGGTAATCCCATTTTTACCCTTAATAGTTTTGATTAATTTTAATTGTTTTCTCTAATAACTTTGGTAAATAAAAGGTTGATAATATTATAAATTAAAAAATATTATTATTACAAATATTTAATCCATTTTTTAAATTCAATTAATATTAGCATAATATTTTAATTTAATATTAATCATGCAATCGCGATGAGAAAACGAGTTTTTAAGAAGAGTATTTTTTACATAAAAGATGATTCTATATTAACTCTATGACTAATAATAGTCATTTAATGAAGCTAAATTAATATTTACTGAAATATAGTTTAAAAATTGTATTCAAATAATTCCCCATCAGGTATTATCATAATTAACTAAAAAGGTAAAACTTTATTCAATTTAAAATAGTTTTTTAAAAATTCATCTTTAAACCTAAAAACAAACTTACATTAAAAAAATATATACTTGATAAAACATTAGTTAATTAGAATAAATATAAATAAATAAACATATGTTACTTAAAAACATATGAAAACGTTTTATTACTCTTAAATTAGTTTATTTATTAAATGAAATCAATTTTTTACAAAAAAAATGCGTAATTTTTACTATTCACTAAAAATCAATATTTTTTAAAAAATCCCAAAATTTCACTTGAAGTAAATTTTGATATTATTATTTCTAAAATTATATTTATTGTTTAAAATTAATATTCTAAAATTAATAAATTAATCTTTTAAAAAAAACCTTATAGTAAAATTATTTAATTAAGACAATTTCCTTTTTTTATTAAAAAATTACTTAATATTTTTATAACTAAAATAATTTTCTAATTCATATTATTAAATATGAAAATGATTTATTTTATGATTACCTGTGTTTTTAATTTAATGAAAACTTTTAGTTTAATTTAAATGCAGAATAAAATATCTCCAAATAAAGTTTTATAGTGTTGAAATAATTCATAATTAATTAAAGAATAATTAAATCAAGAGAAACATGTGAAACATACATTAAGTAATTAAAAATATAGAAAATAAGTAAAACATAGCATTTTTGAACTAAAAAAGAAAAAATCATTGAGTGAATGTAATACTTTGATTGATAGTGATGCTCGAGTGAATCGAGAGGATTGAGTGACTCTTCTTATGGTAGGTCAGGGAGTAGGTTTGAGACTGTAGATATTTTATATATGGTCGGTCATAAGGAAGGTTCAACACTTTTCCAAATTTTCACTCATGGTAGGTCATAATTTAGGTTCATCAATTTCTATAAATAAACACGTATAATCGACCATAAGGTATCTTCAACACTTTTCCAAATTTTCACTCAGGGTAGGTGATAATGTTGTTCAACACTTCTCGAAATTTACCTTACTGACAATAAAATAATTATCGTATGGTCGATTAAAATTTCATTAGGTAATTACATGGAATGGTATAGTCAGATAATTAAATTTCACGTTTTTTAAAATAAATTTCAATAGATCATGTTTCTTCAAGAGGTCCATTCAAAAGTTTGGAATATTTTGACAACCTATCTTATGGTTAGTCAAGTTTCTCTATGTGGTCACTTGAATTTTATTCAGGAATCTGGTTCGACTATTAGAAAAATTTCCAACAACCTATCCTATATTCTATTGAGTTTCTTTATATGGCCACTTTTAATTTTTACATGTTGTCAGTAATGAATTATCTGGATTTTTTAAAACAAACTAATATTCATACTCACCGTATAAGTGATTTTAACACATATATTGATTGATTTTTCCAAAATTTGTATAAAAAATACATGAAAAATAAGAACAAATAAATGGAAATCATTAATAAAAACTAAAAATTCTTATATATAATTTAAGAATGAAACAATTTTACTAACCCATGTTAGATATAATAAAGGTGTAAAATAAGAGCTATGTGAAATTATAATTATATAATAAAAAAGTGTTGTAATTATCTAAATATAAATAAATTAATTTGTTAGGATCCACTTTCATATTATCCCCATATTTAATAATTACAAAACAAGATCTTAATTTCTCCCCCTTTTTAAAATTGACACAAAATGTTAATGTAAAAACATTCCTCTCACTTTTAATGTATACAAAGTTATAAGTGAAAAATGGTCCCCATAAATTAGATAATGAATACAAGGGGGGAAACTGACCCTAAAATTAAACTAAAATGTTATGGTCCCCTAAAATTCCTGCATTTATACTTATTCATAGTATTCCAAACATATTTTGAAAAATATTTTAGAATCCTCAATGATCCATGAAAATATTTCATGATATTAATGAAATGATATGACATTTAATGAATATAGTAGTAACTAAATGTTAATGTGCATTCTAGTAATCCAAATAATAGGATATTAACATGCATACATTCTTATGAGTAAACATAATTAAAGGAAAATACCAAAATCATAATTTAACTCCCCTTAAAATACACGTTACCAAGTTACATTTTTATAATACCAGTTTAACACTTGATTTTATCAAATATGGATAAATATGGGGGTTTAGTAAAAATTTCATTATATTGATATTCAATAGAAATATATTCCAAAATAATATTTTCTTTATGAATATGATCTCTCAGAAAGTGATAATTGAAACCAAATTGTTTAATCATAGAGTATTGTAAAATATTTTTTCAGATAGAAATTATATATTTTTTATCAAAATAAATCAAAATCCCCTCAAAATTAAAACCAAAAATCAAATAAGTGTATGTTTAAGTCGTAAATATTGTGAAAAAAATATTTGAAAGAAATGTAATAACACTCATCAGTTGATGAAGACAATAAATTTTATTTTATAGAATACCATGAAACTAAAAATTTACTAAAAAAGTAGCACATATTTTTTAAACGTTTTCAATCTATTTTCCATCCACCAAAAATAGAATAATAAAAACTACTTAGTTCAAATAATTTATGTGTAGAATAAAATAGAATGAGATTCATATATCCTTTAACAAAGTTAATATATGTTTTAACTTATTTTAAATTATTTTTTTGATTATATTGAAGTATAGCCAATATACACATTCAAAAAATTAAATCAGGTATAT
Source organism: Viscum album (assembly GCA_963277665.1). NCBI lineage: Eukaryota > Viridiplantae > Streptophyta > Magnoliopsida > Santalales > Viscaceae > Viscum > Viscum album. Next base: position 1,232,132,242 of record OY728137.1, on the reverse strand, counting down.
ATTCATTAAAATAAAGCAACCTACCAATCATAGATCTAAACATCATATTGATAAAAAGTTTCCTAGATTCGCCATTATCTAACATAAAATAAGTAGTCATCAAAACATTTTATCTTTTAAAACCATCAATACCAATTTATTTAACCAATAATTAAGAATATTTTTATTTACTAATAAAGATACCATCTTTCCTTTGAACTATTTGAAAATCACAAAATAACATATGTTTACCCATAAGACTCTTGTCAAAATTTTAAGACATTAAATTTGAATAATAGTTATAAAGAAAAACAGTTTAGGATCCATATATAATATCATTAAAATATAGTTGAAAAATTAAAAATATATTGAAAATATATTTTAATAAATAAATATAGATCAACTTTCCCCTTTCCAAAATCATTATTCAAAATAAATAATGTAAACCTCTCATACTAATCTTAAGGATATTGTTTCAAACAATAAAGATATTTTATAAAAACATTATCATAAATATATCCATTGAAAAATTAACTCTAGATATCAATTTGAAAAACATTAATTCCATAATGAGATTAATATACCAAAAACATTATTATGTATTAAAATCTAGCAATCAGAGAAAATTATTCTTCCAAATCAATGTCTTCTTTTTTATTATAACCTTTTCCCTTAATATGTATTTTTTAAAATTATTTAACCAAACTGATATAACCTATTTATAAAGATTTATTTAGTGCTAATAATATTTTGATCCTTATGGGGTATAAATAATTTCTATACTTTATTCCTATAAACTAATTTAATTATTCATACATTTCCATGATCTATATGGTACCCATAAAATATGGGCACTAGAAAATAAAATATTAATCAATAAATTTAAAGGATTAGGTCTCCTCATTGACCTATCTGGGAACTGGATCTTCAAGCCACTACATGTTACATAGAGTATAAGAGATCAAGCAGTTATTAGTCTATAATGCAGGAGAAAATACAAGTGATTTCAGTGACTAATGTTAAAGATAATTTTAAAAAAATTATTTTGAAGGTCCTTGAAGGTATCCAATTATTATTGAGAATGACCCCTTGAAAAGTGTCTTTTGTGGCTAGTCAGATAGAGGAATCCGAATATTAAATGTTCCCCCTATGTATTCTCTCAAAAATATTTCCTATGTTAAACTCTTCGGAGGAATAATATTTATCAACAAAAAACAATGTAAAATTAACAATCAAGGAATGATTAAAAAGATGTATATTCTTGATCCTATTCTACCAAAAGAACAGGCTTATTATATTTACTCTAATACACAATGATGATATTATTCTCACATATGGATCCCTTTCAAATGAAATTTTAAATAAAATTATCAATCCTTTCAGACATCTCTCAATGAATTTTTTTTATGTTTAAAGTATATACAAACATTGATGTAATAATGATGTTCACCATGAAAATGTTTCTAGCCTTATATAAGATATACACATTCCTTATTTTGAGATGAAAAGTGAAATCATCAGAAATTACTATAAGGTAATGAACTTTAACTCTGCCCTTGAACAAGTTAAAACCTTGATAATTTAAAGGTAGAATTATTACTTTAAAACCAAGTATGAAATTATTTTTCATTTTTGTAATTTCACCAATCCGTTTTTGAGAAATTACTTGAGACTTTTTCTAGTTTATAACTTACCTAGAGACATATTCACAATTTTTAAAAATCTTTATAATGGAATTAAGATAGCCCCAATAACATTTACCAAAAAAAGAATTAAGTCAACATAAAATAAGTTCACTGGATATTAAATTTACCTTCTAGTTTTAATTAGAAAAAATCACTCATATTCCACTTTTATAATGATATATCTACTAAGATAATACTATACCACCCCCAAGAGTAAATAATAAACAGGGTGACCTTGTATGAATCCCCTAAAACCAAAAAACTTTTCATAGGGTGTCCATTGATAAAAATAGAGATCCGTATGCACTAAATCATTATGTAAATAATCCTGATAATTTTTTTCAATTAACTCATAGAATTAAAATATTTTGAAAATAAAATCACATATGATCATATAAAAGGAATTAGGGATATAAATATTCAATTAAATATCATACTTAATGGATTTTTAAATAAAAAATATTAACTCATCTTGAAGCCTTTTGCAAAAAATTATCGACATTATTTTTTTGAATAAAACCATATTTGTTTGGACAAGAAATGTTACTTGCAAGAGATCTCATTCTTCTACTAAGAAGCTTCCCATTTATTTCATGTAAGTTTTTTCCAGAAAATAATTCTTTAATATAAATAATTATAATTATTTTTAATATTATTCCTATTGTTATTCTTATATGTAACATATAAAAAATTAAATTTTTTTATAATAAAAAATTCTTATCAAATTGTATCTTTTAGCTTCATTATTTATAATTTGTGAATTATATTCTATGTAAAATGAAAATGAACCTATTAGATATACCCAATGACCATATATCTAATAAATATATTTTGACTCGACATATATCCAATGGCCATATTTATAATGAAATTATTTACAATGGTTAGATTTAATTCCTTTATAAGGTCTTAAAAATATTCTTAGAATCATTCATCCTACTTACTTATCTATCAAAAAATTTATTATATTTCAAATTATCCAACTTATATTCCTATTTTCAATCTAGTTTATTATAATAACACAAGATAAATATATATTACATTTAAATTATTAAGAATATTTAAACATTGCATCTCATAAAAATCCCACATCGTTAAAAGAACCTTTTAGTTTAGTGTCTTTGAGGATCAGTTACAAAGGAAACTTATTTACAAAACTTATGAACACTTCTCCATTATCTAACTCATCTAGACACCCTTATAGAATTCTTATAACATATATTTATTCACATATCATAGGTAATGGAATCATAAAAATAGGTGATCTCAAACTTATATTAAGGGAAAACCTATCAACATGTCATAAAAGTTTAGATCATAATATTATGAGAAAATATGATCAGGGAGAAATTCCGTATTAAAAAGAACAAGAAACAATAAGAGTTATCCATAAGATAAGATAATGGAACATATATTATCAAAAGAACAAACATGTAACATGGAATAATAGTATGAAATAAGCATAAAAATATGAAATATATAAATGATTTCATAAAATCATGGGATCATATATATGTAGAAAGAATATAAAACAATACATCATGAGCATAATTCATACCTCACTTCTATGACATTCATTTTTAATAGAGTCCTATGGTGGATTGGGTTCACTCTCCATTCCCATAAACATTGTGTACATAGTCCCATATTAGAAAAGGTTAACTACCCAATCCAATTTATATTATCTTATGAGATGTAAATATTTACCCAATTCATTATAGGGTAATATAATTTTGGGCACCCTATCACATAACATAGTGAGATTAGGCTAACCCACTGTCCAGTATACATGGTATCTCATGAGATGAAAAAACTACCCAATGAATCTTAGGGCTATAAAATTAATTAAACACCCACAACATAATTAAAATAGATAATATTTACATTTAACATGTTCCATATGAGAAAAATAAACCACACATAAAGAATAAGTATGATAAAATGCTTGAAAAATAAGTTGGTTTCACAATCTTACATTAAAGAATAACTAAGGCTATATCATAAGGATTACAAAGAGAATAAAGAATTAAATAATTTTGGATGTTCATATTATAGTTAATAAACCTAGGACTTGAACATTTAGTTACAATGTAGGAAAATTAATGATAATTATAATGGATAAGTAATAATTAAAAACAATCTTCATAGGTGTTACTCTTTAAAATGATCATTTGAGGAAGAAAATGCCTCATTATTTTTCATTAAAATATAATAAAAATATGTTGTTTTTACATAAAATTATAAAAATTTTAAAAATATAGTCATATTCGAAAACATTTAATAGAGGTTACACTTTTCATGAAATAAGAAAACATAATGATTCCTTAAGTAGAGTTTATATAAAAGTTGAAATTTTAAAGGTAACATAGAGCCTGTTTTAACCCAATAAAATGGTATAGTAAAATATGTATATATTTATACAATATATATATAATATAATAAATAAATTACACTAAAATATATAAAAAGAGAGAAAAATAAAGAGAAAACGTAACCCAAAAGTTACAAGGGTTCTTTCTGAAGATCCATTTTTTTATTTTAATGAATCGTTGTTGAAATAAAACATAATAAAAAAGATAATTTTATTTTGAAAAATATGTTAAGTTAAATATGAAGGTAAAATGATTTGATACAAAATTTAACTTCCAGTTAAAAAGTGTAAAATTAACTAAAAGGTAAATTATGGGAAAGGAGGGGAAACCGTCATTAAGGGGATACGAAATATTTTCAATAACGATAAAATTATAGATGAATACATTTATTAAGTTGAGATATTTTAATTTAAATATTTAATTTCACTATATAGTAAGATAAAATTCAATATAAAATATTAGTGTGGAATAAACCAAGCAAAGAAGTAAGAAGTTCAAGATGAAGAAAAACAACTTAAAGGAAGGGGATTTAAGTTAAACCAAACTGTTACAATGTCAATATTTAGAATTAAAAATACATGGAAGGTATAAAGTCATGTGGATTATTAAATAACCTATATTTCATTAAATTTATGACAAAAATAAATCCATGAAAAATACCTACACCACATATAATAAACAAATGATGAATTTGAATTATATCTTAGTGAAACAAAATTGAGATAAAAAATCCTTAACTTAATTCCAAACATCAACTAAAGTTCTTGAATATCCTTCGTAAAAAAATAAATAGCATTATATAATATTTCATAAAAAAATATAATATCAAGAAACTTTTAAAAACATCATTTATCATTAATGTCGATATTTATATTAGTTAGTTATTATCAATTTTCAATATCGGGTGTAAATAATATTTATCATTTTGAACTAGTTTCATAATAGAATTGTTTGTATTCATTATTCTTAAAAAGTTCATCATTATAATATTTTTAAAGGAACTAGAATTTATTTATTTATAATTATTTGTGTAAATGTAATTTCATTATATTGGATTTTTTGTTATGATCCTTAAATATGTAATAGGTGAATAATATGTTTTGGTGATTTTTAATGAACAGACGTTGGTGTTTTAATTAATGAATTTAATAATAGTTTTACCATTATAGAACCAAAATAAAATAGTTGTTCACTTATTTTTATCATAAATTATTCATAATTAATTTCTCATAGTCATCCATGATATTGTTTTATAACATTGTTCAATTAGGTTTTCAAATTGATCCAAACATGAACTTACCATGATTAATGAATGATTATGGTTATGAAAGATGTTTGTTTTGGGATAATATTATAATTAGCACAAAAATAATGAAATTATTTAGATAATTTTTATTTTTGGAATCATATTTCATGTTTTTTTTATTAAATATAATGAAACAAGGTGAAAATAAGATATGTTACTTCTTGGAGGGGGTAGTCAGCATAATGCATCGTTAACGTTTTCATTTATCAAATAATGAAATGGAAAGAAGGTGAATTATTTTTTATCTTTTAAATAAAAATTATATTATATAAATCAAATTTATTTCTCAATTTCAACCTTATAATAATTTTATAGAGGTGGTGGTGAAAAAATTGAAGTCATCGCTTTGTGGAAGTGGTAGTGTGCACAATGAACGAATAAAAATTTCATTTATATTAATAGAAAAGAAAAATGTGGTTAATATTTATTAAATTATAATAATAAAATTAATTATAAAAATAAAATTTATAACATTTTATATGAGTCGTAATATTATAATTTAAAATGTTAGATATAAAGGAAAAGTACTTAGGAAAAAATGAGTCCTCACATTGAAATCGTTGCAATTTATTGGGAGGATTCCTAAAAATGGAGATCTCAAGACAATTTATTTTGAACAGAGACATAAGGAAATGGAATTATAATCTAGGGGAAGTGAAAATTTAATATTTTAAGGATTATACAGAATTCTTTTAGTGGTCTTGAAGGGTTTGTGAGAGGCCACTTTTATAGGCGATAATAAAATAATTATTACAATAATCATCACTTAACAAATAGAGAGCACATGTTTCACATGTCAATAAGACTCAAAGATGGATATAAATTTATTTTAAAAATATGTAATTTCTAAAATACCTCATAAGTTCATTTTAAGACATTTATAAGAAATTATTCTAATTCATTTACTCTTAGAATTTTCACTTTTACCTTCTTTTGTTTTATCAGGATAATTAATTTTTAAATAATTAATTTCATTTTAATGCATAAAAAATAGAACTTATTTAATAATTTGTGACTATTACTTCAAAATATTAAATATATATATTTTTTAAAAAAATATGTGTAAAAAAATTAATTTTTTACTTTATCACACTTAACACGTAAAACCTTTTCTTTAGAAAATCCATATTTTGAAGCATAAAACAAGTGTATAGGGTGAAACTATAAATGAATTTTATTTTCATGATATAATTTGTTTTATTAAAAATAAAATAAAATAAATTTTGGATTGAAATAAATCCTAAAATAAATTTCACCAATATTATATTTAATATAAAGAAAATATTTGAAATGGTATTTATTGCATAAAATGTAAAACATATGTTTTCTAAATTATGAACCATATTTAAAAATGTATATTTCTTCCCATTAAACACATATTTGATCTATTAATTTTTTTATAAATTTCTAGTAATTTCTTATAAAATTTTAAATAGTTGGATAAAAATAGTATTTTCAATATTATCCTAAGAAAATATTATCGATATAAGTAAAAAAATGAAGTTGATTTTGTTAAATTAAAAATATAAAATTTATAAATTTATAAATTATATTAAAATAGAATGTATATATATATATAAACTATTTTGTTTTTTGAAAAAATTACTTTTAAATCATTAAGTGTTCTTAATCATATTTTGTATAAATTTATAATTGATTGTAATATTTTTATTTACTATGGGTTCTATTATTATTTCATTTTCTTAAGAATATTAATATAATATTTATTTGTTAAATATAGTATGTTGTTACATGTGAAATAAGCTATTGAAAAAAATCTTAATAAAATGAATATTATATAGTAACATCATGAGATGTAAAAAAGATGATCTTTATAAAAATCCATGAGGATAAAAATGTTATGTACCTCATATTTTATTTACATGTGGTTTTATTCATATTTTATTTTTCTTAACAATGTTTCAGATTTTATTCTCATAATGTGTTTATCATGTGTTGTATTATTTTATTTCAATAAAATGTATTGTAGTTCATTTTATTATGGTGTTTTTTCTGAAATAAATTATTTAATATATTATTTAAAAGTAAAATTAACATTAATAACATAAGGTGTTGCTTTATACCCCTTAAAATAATTTCACCATATGAAATTTGATACTTTAATAAAAAAAATGAGTGTACCTCTTCCTTATTACATCTTTAGATACCATCATTCTTCCTCAAATATATGATTCTTCTATAAAACATTAACAATGAGATTGGTCATGCTTCATTGTAATTTATCTATATAATCTATGATCTCCACCATTTTATCCTCTAAAGAAATATATTCTTTCAAATGTATGACCTGTGATTTTTGTACAAGTGAAGATTCATGTGTGTACTTATTTAAAAGTGATACATGGAACACATCATGAACTTAATAGTGATTCAGACAAAGTTCATAAAAATAATCTACTATTTCCACACAATTGAGAATTTTAAAGATATAAATATATTTAGGGATCAAAATTATCTTTTTTATCATATAGTATCCCTATTCAATGGTGATATTAAAAATGATACCTATCTCTAAATTTAAACTCTAGAACTCATCAATGATTATTAGCAAAGCTCATTTTTTACTATGGGTAGTTTTAATGTGTCACTAAATGGTTTTTATATTCTCTACCATTTCATGATTAATATCTAGTCCCAGCTATTTATTCTATCTAACTTCATCCCAACATGTTATAGTTCTAAAATTAATCCAATATATTGTCTTATATAGTTCCATTTCAATGCAAGAATAGATAACGTTATTATATAATAATTCTATCTAGGGTATGTGTCAATTCTAACCCCTTTTGAAATCCAATTAACAGGATCTTAGTGTAGTTTATTGATATTAAATGGTCCTTTCAGATTAAGAATCTTTCAAATAATGATAATTTATAATGAAATTAAACTTTAAATCCTATTCTCATTGAACACCTCTCCAAAATTTCAAGGTAAACCTAAAATTTTGATTAGATATAATTTTAAATCATACTCCATGAAATATTACAAATTCCATTATGTATATATTGTAATGTATATCGAGTAATAAATATTATTAAATAAAAATGAATTATTCTAACTTCATAAGGACATGAGCTATATTTCAAATGGAATTAATGAATTTACAGGTCTTAGATTGACCAACCACAAAGTCAGTGGTGATATTCTCCCATTTCTATATAGGTATGGGTAATTTCTGCATCATACCCTTTGAATTATATAACTATACCATAACTTTTTATCATATCAATCATCCAGATACATACTTTTCAATCTCCCTCTTCATTTTATCCCACCAAAATTTATTCTTGATATCTGTATACATTTTTAACTTCTTGGATGGATAGATAATGATGAGTTATGTGCATCATCAAACATATATTTCTCTAATTCTATAATTTTTGGAACACATTTTAATTTCTAAAATCTTATTATTCCATAATTATCAATGTTAAACTTCATAATATTCATTATATTCTTCTTTATATTCATATCCTTATTTTATGAATGATTTATCTTTACAAGGATGGATAGTTGACATTTCATTTAATGACGATATAATTTCCCCCCTTAACTCATGATTTCAAGGGCCATCATTGGTAAATCCATGAGTATTGAGTATTTTTAAATCCTCATAATAGATAAGGTATCACAATTCTACCTAAAAAGATCATCATCCACCTTGTTTTCCTTTCAAATTTGTTAATGTATCTAGAATTCATAGTCCTTGATGAACTCCAACTAGCTATATTTGCCCATGCTTAACTCCTTCTATCTAAAATTAGTATATATTTCACACTTTACATAATAAATATAATTTCTTTATATCTTCAATTAAAATATGATCTTTTATAACCCCAAATCTTGTGTCTGGTATTTTTTTTAATGTATACAAAATTAATGTGAGGCATAAGCTACTGCCATGTAATTATTCATGAGGAAACCCCCAAATCATTATGTAATGAATCATGGTATTGTACCAACCCTTATCTTCTATAGGGTAGGGTTAGTAAAAGTGTGGTGAAAATCCTTTTTTAAATCCTTTAAATTTTTTTCACATTCATCTATCCAGATGAATTTGACTCCCTTTGGAGTTAAATTAGTTATTGAATTTTTCAACCAATAGAAATTTCTCACAAAGAGTCAATAGTTTCCATACATTCAATAACAACTATCGATCCCTCTTACATTGGTTTTTATAGTATATTCTTCAATAACTTATTTCTTTAATGGATCAACATATATACCATCTCAATTGATTACATGACCCGAAAAGTTATTTTCTATAAAAAAAGTTCACACTGGTAAAAAATTGCACACATTTTCACTATTCCAAAGGGCTTTAGAACAATCCTCATATGATTTAAATTATCTTCTTTGATATTTGAATATATATGTTCATTAACTATAAATACTTCCACAAATTGATCAACGAAATATATAAAGAATATATTCATCATATCCATGAAGATATTAGAGGAATTTGCGAGTCTAAATATAATTAATATGAATTAATAGTTATCATAACTTATATGAAAGGTTTTATTCGATATATCCTACTTTTTTACCCTTTATTAGTGATATAAAGATAAAATTTAAATATTTAAAAATTATTTTCCCCTCACATTTGATCAAAAAATACATTAAAATGGGGTATATGAAACTTATTCTTGATCGTGATTTTATCAACTTCATGATAATCAATATGGAGACACACTAATTCATCTTTATTCTTGATTAAGAGGACTAGTACACCCCATCGTGAATCACTTGGGGTTACAAAACCCTTATCCATATTATCTTGTAGAAACATATTTAATTCCTCTAATTCAATTAGGGAAAATCAACATGGACTCATTAAGATAAGAAAGCTCTATGTATGAGTTCTATTGAAAAATCAAAATTACCATATTGGATAAAAAAGGATACTCTTCTAGAAATATGTCAAAATATTACTACACAATAAGAATGTATTCAATATAAATATTTTCCCTAACTACATGACAAAAATACCCCCCACGGTTGTTTGTTATGATCCATAAAATGGAAGTAATTTCCATAGATATTTCATTGTCATATTTGCGACAATATATAACAATTATTTGATTCGAGATATGAAATTCAATTTCATTATCCCAGAAATTGATATGTATTTTATGTTGAGAGTGTAGTTCCATGGCCAATATCACATTAAATTCAACCAAATATAGAATAATAAGAGTTGTAAGAAACACATTCCCTCAAAAGTTTATCAGGGTGGAGTTTTAAACTTGGGATACAATCATAGTACCACTAATTGTTTCCATAAATAACTCAATATATAATTCTTGAGGGGTTATTTGATTCCATTATAAAACCTTCTAGATATAAAAGAGTTTATTAAACCAAAAATAGTAAAGACATATGTTTTTATAGAGTGGATTATTAGTGTACTTTTCACAACGTCATATTCATCACCCACTTAAATAGTTGTGATTAAATAGGATTTATCATTCTCTCATGGCCTTGGGGGTTATTGACATTGTTATCATCATTAACCATGGGCTTAGTACATATATTGTTGTAATGCACATAATCATTTCAATTGAATCATTGGATGTGGGTGGTGCATTTGGTTGAGCACTCCTTGTATTCATTTCATTAGTAAGACTCTACATATCTCTTCAAAATTCATATTCTTATTGATATTCTCATGCAAGAATAAATCATTTACCCAATCTTTAGGGTTAATTCAATCCATGATTCTTTTTATATTTCTGGAATGTAAAATTATAATTTTTTTCCTTCATGGGTTTTATCATTTGATATTCCCCAATAATCTATTTTTTCTCTTCTTTTACCTAAAACCACGAGAATAATGCGGGTCTTGTAAAGACCCAAAACCTCTAATAAATAGATATCACATATTTTTATATGAATATTCATTACATTACACAAAAAAACACCAAAGTATTATAGTGGTATAGTTCCTTTAGATAAATATTCATATAAATAAGTGGTTAATAAGTGAGTTACATCATCTCTCACTATGTTCATAGAAAATATCACCCTTCTTAGATATATCGTACATAATAAATTTAACAAAAACATGTGAAAATGAATAATAATAAAGGGGGATCTCATATTCTTTGTAAGGGTAAACCAGGTAGATATCAACATATCATGAGCATAAGGGTATGAAAATATGAGAATAACATTTTGAAAACCATACCCTATAAATGATAGATCATAAACTGAATTCATGGAATAAATCATGGATGTTAATAAGACAAAAATACAAATGGAATAGAATAAAATGAACTATTAGAACATAACATTGGTGTAAGATATAGATTTTTGGAATATATATAATAAAAGAAAACAATTTATTTAACATTTCAAGGCCCATTGAAAAAACCATAATAGGTGAATGGTTTCACTCCCCAAACCATCATAAAAGTCAAGGTTCACTCCCAAGACTGTCATAGTGAAAAAATTACCTTATTGAACTAGTTTCAATCCTCATTCTAATCTGATTTATCTCATGAGATATTAATCTTTACCCAATTCATTGAACAGATATATAGGTCCTATAAGTCACATAATGAAAATCATACATATGTGTTCTATAAGATCATAAAATTATTATCATTAAAAAACCTATGAAAGGAAAAATGTTTCAAAAATATTTTATCCGAGAATATCCTATGGTAAAGAAATAGGTTTCATAATCAATTCATCCTTTCATCATATAAAATACAATGAAAAGAAGTGGGTTACATAAGCAATCTATCATGGTATAAACCATGGAAAAATAAGTGGGATTAACAAACATCTTGTCATCATAAACATAAACCATATAGAGAAATAATATTAATGGTGTCCTTGGATAATAACCCCATTAAATAATAAGTAACATTATATGAGGTAATCCTAGTTGAAAAATGATTTTTAAATATCACTACGAACATTTCTTGAGGGAAATAACCTATCTTTGAAAATCATTTTTTAAACTAAAAATTCATAACATATTTTGGAAATATTTTTATTTGAAAGTAAAATTTTAAAATTATAAATTAATATTTAAAAATTTATTGTACATCATTCGGGGGAATTTCTAAAATTTCATACACATTAAAACAATGATTCCTTTCACTTTTTTGGTAAAATTCAAACTTACCTTGTTTGGAAAAAAATATGAATATTAATTTAAAAATAATTTGTAAAAATTAAATAATAGCTAAAAATTACTTTAGAAAATCATTTGGAAAATGATAAAAGAAAATTAATTTTTTTTAGAAAACATGATTTTGAAAGAAAAATGGTTTTTTACTAATGATATAAATAAAGACTATTTTTATTAAAATCATTCCTTTAGACTATTGGGAACATAAAGTGAGGAAAATGAAGGGAAAAAATTTATTCTCATGAAATAAGGAAATTAAAAGAAAATTCACGAGTTTATTGAGATATGGGTCCTAATATTTCATCCTCGAAATCATAAACATAAATAATCCCAAAAAATGTGAGATTATATCATAAAAATATTACCACTTTGGTAACATTGGACCATAACACCTATAAAAGAATAACATTAAATGAACCTTAAAATATAAATAATATAATTATATTCATGATATAACATGTCCAAGGGGTATTATATACACATAATAAAATAAATATGTCCATAACACAATCTATATCTCAAAGAATTAAAATTTAGACAGAAATACACTACCTTAAGTCTTGAATTCCTTTCTACACATTCAAAACTACTATGTAATATATATATGTTTATTATAAAAATATTATAAAACCATAAATATATAAATCATACCACATATACTTTACTTTTGACATCTTATTTATTGTTCATTAACAATTCCATATCAAAGTCACGTTTTAGGAAATAACTACTTTCTTTTTCGTTTATGTTTTGATTTGTTATTTGTTTGGGTTATTCTACTTTGATCATGGATCCATCATCTCCAGAATTTTATACATGATATTAATATCACATATATATATATATATATATATATATATATTATTTATATATTTATTTAGAGTAATACACAAAATTTATAAATAGAAAATAAAATACAATGCTAATGGAGACGGTAGGTCATACGTACGTAAGAATATTATTTACATTTTCTTTATGATTTGAAAAAAATAAAGGTAAATAATATATTTTTATTAAATAATAATTTTTATGTAATATATATCACATTTTTTCATTAAACTCATCATTATATCCTTCCATGTAAAGTGTTCCTGAATCACATCGCTTCGCAAGGCGGTAGTCCACCATACGTACGAGCGACGTAAAAAGATTCCCACTGAATGGAAAGTAAGAAGGTATATGTTATATAATAATTCCATAAGTTTAATAATATCATAAATAAAATATATAAATATTTAATATATCATTGTATTAATATGTGATAGGTGGTTATGGAAAAACAAATAACAACAACTCACAAGGTGATAGTCCACCATAAATGCGAATAATGATTTAATAACCCCTTTGATGGAAGAGGATATGGATATATGTGAAATAAGTATAATATAATCTAATTATATGGTAGATACCTATTTTATTATATTGGAATTATGTCCCTCTAGGTGAACCTCAGTTGTAGATGACCATGTGGGTCTCGGAAAGGTCCTGTGTTCGAGTCTCACTGAGTACATCCCTACATTGTATGTTACCTAATTTTCTATTTAATATATCCCCTTTACCTGAGTAAACTGAATCTAAAACCGTAACTTTTATATTTGAATTATTAATACATGAAATAATTTTCTAAATGAATAATTAAAAAGAAAGAGTTCAGTGTAGACAATTATAATCTCTTAGAATAGTCCCCTTTAGATCTCATATTAAGGACCCTAGGGTTTGTATTTTGGGATGAAAGTTAATATAGAAAAAGGATAAATAATTTTTGGAGGTATTTATTTAGTTTTTCCTTATGAAAAATTTATTATGTGGTGTAAAGACCTGAGGGGTAGAGGTGACCTTTTATAATGGGGGAGGAGTGGATTTTTTCTAAATACCCAAAACTTTTCAATAATGGGAAGTCACTCTCACCCCATGAACCAGAAGAATTTATATATAATGATGTTTATGAATAATATATTTGATACTCACAACTAACACACAAAAAACACATGATTTAAACATGTTATTATATATTCTTTAAGTTTCTTTAATTTTACCATTGAAGTTTCCACCATGGTAACTTGTATCTTTTTATTTTTCTAGAAAATTAACCCATTAAGAATAAAATTTAAATAATAATTATTAGATAAGGACCCAATTATTCTAAATATTATGTATAATTTATTAAACAAAAAACATATTTTTTTTAAATTTATTTTAAAACAAGCTCATGTAGTGCGCAAAACCTTGTTTTAACTTTAATCACAATAATTAATTTTTATTGTATTTATTAATATTTATGACCAGAAATTAAATTTATAATATAATATAATATAAATAATTCTGACTAAAAATATTGAATCTATTTTTATAAATTCTATTCATAAAACTGGAAAATTTTAATTTAAAAATAATCTTTCAGACGTGATGAGAAAATGGTTTTCCAAAGACAAAATGTTTGAATGTTTAAAATGTTTTTATATAAAAATTCTATATGAAAATGACTAAATTGAAATACATTGTATTATTAAATATATAATTAAAATATTTTTTCTTTTAAAACCATTTTAAAACAATATTTAACCTTATAAATTCTTTATATGAAAAGCAGTTTTCAATACAAAGCATTATTTTACACTATTCATCAAAAAACATATTCTTGTTAGAAGAATACAATAAGAACACCCTAAGATAATTTTGACATGATGATTTCAAAAATAATGTTTATTTTATCATAATAAACTTAAAAAATTTCAAAAAATTAATTTTATCACTTTTCATTAAATGAAATAAAAAAATTGAGAAAATGTTATCTTCAAAACATATAAAAAATTTACAGAAAATTAATTATTTTTTATCAATATGTTTTCATTATATATAAAAAATACAATTAATATAAAAAAAATTAGTCCTACTCATAACTCTATTTTTATGGCTAGTTAATAATGAACATGTTTAAATAATAATATTTCTAGTTTTTTTATGGCTCGGTAAAACCCAGTGTTGTTTGTTACACAGGCTATCAAACCAATTAAATTTATTAAAAAAATTCATAAAATATTGGCGTGTTACATTTTACCCCCATTAAAATGAATTTTTCAATTCAATTTTTTCACATAAATAAAAACAAAAGTGGATACTTCTACCTCATCATATCATCAAGTTCCCACATAGCTTTCTGAAATCATTGTTTTCACCACAAAACTTTTAAAATCTGAGTGGTCTTGTTACATAGAACAATCTCTATTCAATCTAAAATATCCACTTATTTTTCCTCATAATAAATATATTTATATAATGGTATAACCTATGAGATTATTATATGTAATGTTTTAGGTATGTACTTCATCATGAGAGATACATGTAACACATCATGAACTTGAAATAGATTTGGTGGAAGAACCAATCGATAAGCTACAATCCCTATGCGATCAATAATTTCAAAGTGAAAGATATACCAAGGGATTAGTTTTCCTAGGTTTTCAAATCTAATTACATTATTCCATGTATAAATTAACTTGAAAACCTTATTAGAAACTTCAAATTCTTAATCATGCTGGAGATTGTCAAAATTAACTTTCTACCAAATTTTTTTTGCCCCTGTGTGTTACCGAATGGCCATAACCTTATCTATAATTTCTACAGCTATCATAATTCCCAATATATTTTTTATCTAACTTCATTCCAGCATATTGGATTTATACACCTCTTTCAATATAGGCATTCTTATGGATTAATTTGAATATTCTTGGGAAATCAATTTTTGTATGAAATCCCAACTAGAGGAAGGTATTGATCCCAAAAACCTTTGAAACCCAGAGAATAAGATCTAAATATATCCTCTGGGGTTTTAATCATTCTCAAAAACTAACAATCTAACTAATAATTATATGCACTATTGAAACATAGCTTTTTGTTAATATCCTATTGAATTATTCTCTAGAACTTCATGTTAAACCTTGAATCCTGATCAGATACAATGGTTGTTACATTATGAAAACTTACCACTTCCTTAAAATATATCCTAGAATGTTAATCTAGAAAGAAATATTCTCTAATAGAGATGAACTGTGATGAATTTTTACATTGATCAACTATAACCCATATAATATTATTCCCTTTAGATATTTTAGGGTATATAATAACAAAATCTATGGTGATGTTTTCCCATTTCCATTTTGTAATGGGTAATGGATGTAGCATCCCTTTAGATTTTTGTATCTCAACCTGAAATTTTTGGCATATCAAGTACTGATATAAAAAATCTAAAATATATATATTCATTCTATTCCACCATAAATATTATTTCAAATCAATATACATATTCATATATCTAGGATGAATATATAATTAAGATCTATGAGCTTTCTTTAACAACTCATCCTTCTAATCTGGTATGGACATAACACATAAACAGTTCCAAACAATTATCAATATGTCATGATCAAGCTTAAATTAGGGAACATTTATTAACATCTTTTATAGTTATATATCTTACTTATATACTGTTTAATCCTCACTTGGTTAAATGGTTTGTCATTTAAATCAAAAAGACAATATTTCTCCCATCACTTTAAGATTTTCATATCCATCCATTAAAAACCTATAAATATTTGATATTTTATTATCCACATCATGGATAAGATATCATGATTTATTAAACTCAAAGCATTAGACACATTATTCACTTTCCTACGGCGGTAATGTATTGAGTAGTCATAATTATTAATCATCATTAAACATGTTCTCTAGAATATATTCAACTCTTTATGTGTGAATATATGCTTTAAAAATTTTGATCATTATATATATCACACTTTTCACTAAATATAATGCCTATATATCTTTAATGAATAAACTACTATAACTAAATCTAAATCTTGAGTTGGGTAATTTTTCTCATGGAACTTCAATTTTCATGATGTATGAGCTATAACCATGTAATTTTGGATGATAATGCATCCTAATACCTTCATGGAAAGAGAACTATAATTTAAAAACATTTATCCACTATAGGATAATATAATCTCATGTTCCTTAACCAATATTCTCTTAAGTTCCTTCAAAGTTTCCTCAACATCATCTGTCCAGAGGAATATGAATCACTTTTGAGTTAATTTTGTGAGTTTATTAGATAATCATGTGAAATTCTCGACAAAACATCAATACTATACAGCTAAACTAATAAAACTACTAATCTCAGTCACTGTGTTTGGTTAGTTCCAACATTAAATAGCCTATATATTTGATGGATATATTGATATAACCAATCTTGAGATTATATGACCCAAAAATTAAACTATTTCCAAACAAATTTTAAACATTCTAAAATTTTCATATAGTTTTCCTTCTTTAGGGTCTTTCATAAAATTATCAAGTGATCTTCAAGATATTCCATTCTCTTTAAATAAAAAAAATGTTATCTATAACTACTTCCACAAACTAATCAAGGTAATATCAAAATGAACTAGTCATTAAATATGTGAATATAGTAGGGGAATTAATAATACTAAATGGAATCACAACATATTTATAGTGTCCATACATTATACGGAATGTTTTCTAATATATATCCTTCTTCTTATTCCTCAATTGATGATATCCAAAAAAAGAAAATCTTTGGAAAGTATTTATCACTTCGTAGTTGTTAAAATATGTTATTAATATGGGTTAATGGATAATTTTTCTTGATCATGATAATTGTTTGTCCATGTAATCAATCCAGAGTCATATCGATACATGTTTATTTTTAATTAAAAAACTGGTTCACTCCAATGTGACACACTTTCTGGAATTAATCTCTTATCATGGATATATTTTAGTTAATTATTTAATTTATGAAACTCAATCAGGTCTATTCTATATGGTTTATTTGAAATAGGCATGGCACTAGGTGGGAGTTCTATTGAGAACTCCACTTCACGTTTTGGTGTATAGATATGAAACTCTTCAATAAAGTCATCAAATAACACCCACACAATAGGCATATCATCAATGTGTAGTTTTCTTTTCAACCATTGGAGATAAACACCCCTTTTAAATAGGAATAAAAATGCATACAATGGATGTGATTTCCGTTGGAAGTTCATATTTATCATCACACTCATAGAAGATCATAGGTTGGTTTGGAATACAAAACAAGACTAACCTTCCTCGAAAATTGATGTAGGATTTTTGTAGAAAAATCTATTCCATGCCTAATATAACATTAAATTCAACTAGAGGAAGATTAAAAGGATTTAAAAGAACGAAATTCCCAAAATATTCTACCATATAAGAACCAAATACTTGATATGTGATCATTATACTATTGGGATTTTCATTGCTAATTATACGTATAATTATTTGGTTGTAATTTTGATACCCTTATAAAATTCATTAAATATACAATAATGTGTATATCTAGAGTCAAACAATACATAAGTAGTTCTATAATGGATTATAAGTTTACCTTTCATCATGTCATTATCATACCCCTCATTAAAAATAGTTATCGCGTGATATTACGATTAGTCTCTTTGTTTAAGACGTTACTCACATCAATCATCCTAATTAACCTTCATATTTAGACACTAGTTTATATGATTACCATACTCTTTTAATTTGAAACCCTAGAGTGTGGGTGGTGAATTAAATAGAGTTTTCTCTTTATTTTTATCATTATCTAATATATTATTATCACTTCAGAATTTGAATACCCGATGAACTTCTGCTCCACACTTAAAATATTTAAATGTTCCTGTAAGAAAATTTCCTCCATGTTTTCTCCCACACTTCTGGCATAAATTAAGTCACATATTCTTCTCTCTATGGTTTTCATATTTTTCTTTGAACTCTGTCATATTTTTCATATAAAAACCATGATATTTATGGGTATATATGATCTTCATTTCCACATTGAGAGCACATCGAATGTTTTATTCCTAGCTACCAATATCCCTTATGGATAACTCCATTCAGAGAATTAGTTTTAAGCCATTTAAAAATCAATCAACCTTACATTCAAGTTGGATGATAATACCAAAACTATACCTCACATGTCTTGTAATATTTTCCTCATAAGTACCAACAGATTTGTCATCCTTCTAATTAACACAATAAATCCCTTATTAATTTTTTCCTAAAGTATACGAGGGAAGTAATTATTGAAAAATAATCTCTTAAACTCATCCAACTCCATGGATTAAATTTCATCATGTTCCCTTGTATTCTTAACGAGATTAAAAAATTTATCTTCTTCACCTTCCAAATTATATACAACCAAAATGAATTTCTTATGTTCCAATAACTAGAAAACAAAAAATATATTTTCAGTGGTGCTAATCCATTGCATAGTAACTATAAAATTAGTATTACCACTAAAGAAGGTTGGTGTGTTCTTATAAACGACTCAATAAAACATTGTTACATCCTTTTCTTAATTGGATTTTTAGAATGACTCATGACTTGAGAAAGTTTTGTGAGATTATTATTAATATTTTTTATTCTAAATTTCAAAAAAAAAATCTTCTCATGCGGAAAATCGTTGCATTATACATCACACTCAACATTAACACAGTTCCTTCAGGTTTCGTCCCTTTATTAAAACCAAAAACACATAGTGTAAGAAATAATAATTTTATTGGGGAACCACATAATCATGAAAATTCACTTATATGAGGTCTGAATCTTGGCACATTATTTGTACTCCAAGACACCTTAGGTTTGTCCTAATTCATTCACAGTCATCATCAATTTAAATCCTTTATAATGGTTTGTAAAGGTTTTGTGATTTTCCAAATAATATCCATTTATTGTGTAAAACTAGGTGCCCAACAAGGAATGTTGTTTTGCACAAGTTGATGATCAAGTCCATCTCAATGCACCTTTTTGGAGTTATTTCCCCTAGGTACCTTTGTTCAAGATCCACATCCACTTATAGTATCCAAATATGGATTCAATTTCCTGGAAACCACTCACTATATATATTACCAAAATTATATGACATTTTCTTATACCTTAACCCATCCTTAAACTTATCCATAGACATATCCTTAGATATCTCACTAAAGTTTTCATATCATTGTTTATAAATTTTAAATAAACTTATCCTCTAATAACAAATAAATAAGATTGTAATTATATCTAGTGGTCTATAATACATACCTATTAGGGAACCTTATGTGTGAATACACATTCGGGGAAGGACACACCACCATCCCTAGTGGTAGCCCCTTCATCATGAATCCCTTTGATGAAAGGAAATGCTTAGTCCAGTGATCAAACATGAGAGTTTTCAAGGATCAGATTACATACTTTGGATTTGATACAAAATATAAAGACCCCTAACCTCTCATATACAGATTTTATAATGTTTTAGATAAATATTCATTACATTACGCAAATATATATATATGTGGATTGTAAAGGAATAGTTCCTTGGAAAACTTGGACACATAAACAACTGGTCCATAAGTAAGCTACATCATCTCCCGCTATGTTTTTCATCACTAGAACCCTTCATATATGTATCGTACATGATACATTTCATCTTAACCAATAGAAAAGAATCATTTTAAAAGGTGATCTTAGAAACTCAGAAAGTGTAAACCATATAGATATAAACATATCATGAGAATAAGGGTATGAGAACATGAGAATAACATTTGAAAACCATACCCCATATATCATATATCATAAACATGAGTCATGTAATAAATTCTATAAGTTCATATGAAAAGAATCATAATTCAATCAGATAACAAGAGCCAAAATAAAATTACCATAATACATATATTTTTGACACACAAATAATCATTGAAAATAATTTCCTTTTTAGTTTAAGGATCATTTCCAAGAATAACCTAGTGTAATGGGTTAACTCCCTAAACTATTGTAGCAGCCATGGTTCACTATCAAGACTATTATAGAGGAAAAAATTCCTTACTGAACAGGGTTCACACCTGATTCAATCCTCATTTATCTCATGTGATTTCAATATTTACATAATGAATTTGTGGGAGAAATAGGTCCCCCCAGTCAAAAAATAAAAAATCATACATATTTATACCATAAGATCATAAAACATTCATCATATTAGAACCCATAAAAAGAAATTATTTTAACAAACATTTTATCAAAAAAACATGTGAAAAAATAGGTTTGATAATCATTTAATTATTTTATCATAGAATAACCCATAAAAATGAAGTGGGTTTCATAAGAATTTTATCATGGTATAAACCCTAGAGAAAGAAGTGAGTTTCATAAACATCTTGTTATCATAAACATAGACCATCCAGATAAAGAATAATAATGGTATCCTTGGAACATATCTCTAGTAAAGAATAAGTAACATCAATTTTGGTTCATCATAGGTTTTTTAGGGTTTATCCTCTTATTCTTCATAATTTTTCTTAAATATAAAGTAAATAAACCAAATCATATCCCTTGGGAGTTTTTTATGGGTTTTTTTACTTTAGATCATTTCTTATTCAGAAAGTACATATTGAGTTAATATCCAATCAACATTTTTTAGAGTTATTCTTATATTGAGGATTATTACTAGGATTTTCACTGTTTTTTCTAATCATAATCCCCAAAAAATAACTAGACCCTACTCTGATGAAAACTAAGGTGACTGAATCATTTCATAAATTCATTTTAAACAATTTTATAGATATATTTATTATATATTACCCTAAATCACACCTCATAACCTAGTTTTTTTTATATATTTTTATATTAGATATATAAATAGTTTATTTTAAAATATTTTCAATATCTCCCACATATAGACATCACACATGATACCCTTTTGGACAAATCATGCATAATTCCCTTATTTATAACATAGGGAATGGATATATAAGAAAGGGTGAGGTCGTAAACTCAATAGGGGTAAACATAAAAGATATCAATTGAAGATCATAAGTGAGCATAAGATAAGCATGTGGGTATCAGAACATAATCATGACACTTGGACAAAACATATGATAGTCATAACCAAAAAAATATAGATCATAAAACATGATCCATGGTGTAAAGCTCTTAGAATAACACAAGACATGAGTCATAAGATGGTGGAAGAATGATTCAATAATCATGATCCATGAGAAAATAAGATAGGTACTTTTAATTACATTAGAAAGTGAAAAAAACATATAAATCATAACATATGTCAACTATAGCCCTTAATACATTCCCATAATAATTTGCATGGATAAAAACTTTCCCATAATATATTAGACATGGGATAACTTCATGAACCTCTTAATATAGCGGACATGGGATGACCACACATTTCCTATCTTGATATCATGAGATTTAAAACAATACCAAATTCATTGAATTTTTATTTAGGTCATACCTATAATATAGTGGTAAAATATATTATTATCTTCCATGAGAACAAAAAAAACATCCTTAATTTTATCACAACACAATTATCCCATGAAAAGAAAAATATTTCCTAAAAACTGTAAAAAGATATTATCATAATTCATCCAAAGAAAGAAACATGATGTTATCAGGAGATAATATTCCCATTTATGCATAAGAATAATTAAATGATGTCAGAACATATGGGAAATAATTATACGATCATTAAAATTTACTTAGTTAAATAAGATGACAAGCCCTTTTGAAAGTTTTACACCATTTATTTTAAAAATATATATATTTTAGAAATAATGGAATAGAAATTTATATTTACATCCATGAATACATTGAGAGTAAGATCTTGAATAAAACTGACAAAGATGATAATAAAAAGGCTGAGTATGGAAAATATTTAAAAATAATATTCTTTTCATATTTTGTAAAGAAGGTCACGGTTCATGGAAAATGAAAATATAAAAAATGTTAAAATAATATTTATTTTTTAAAGAAAATAAATTAAATTAAAAAATAACTTAATAAATCATATAATTAGATATAAGGATTTCTATAAAAAAACTAAATATGGATACTGTGGAAAAATATTCTCAAACAAAAAGAATTTGTAAGGTCGGTTTCTCAAACAAGTATCCATTCACGTGTATTATGAACTAAATTGGAAGTTAAATGGTATGAGGATATGTAAAAATCATGAAAACCTATATGAGAATAAAATATAGTTAATTTGATAAATTAATATCATCCAATTTCACCTGATAGAATATTTTTCAAAATAATATTTAATTTAAAATGTGATTGGAAATAAAAATCATACCTTTTACTTTGGACATCCATGAAAGTTAATTAAAAACATGTGTATTAAAAATAACCATCTTAATAATATATTTCTTAAAATTATTCATATATATTACCAATTTATATTCCTTAATTATAATCATCTATTACACATACATTGGTTGGTTAATTTTTATTTTCTTCATTAGATGTTAGTAATTTTGATTATTTCGTACATGTTTCGAATTTTTGATGTTGGTCCCAATTCATTGATGTAAATTTCATCATTAAAATATTATAAAAGTTATGAAAAGTAATTTTGTTTCAATTATTTATAAATACCTATTTTCATTTAATGAAAATTATTAGTATGATTTTTCTAAATGGTATCCATAATGAGAAACTTTTGGGTAATTTATCTATAACAAAGAATTACTTTATAATGACCATTAATTTTGTTCATGCTTACATAAATATATTAATAATGTATATTTATACTTGATATAATTTATTACCAGTATTCATGTATCGATTCATATTTGTAGCGGAAATGGTGATGTTGGTATAGCATTATTCATATAAGTGTTTAAATTGACCCAAATAAGAATATGTTATACTAGTGAATGAGTAAGAGTTTATAGTTTTATAATAGTAGTATCATTTTATCATAATAATAATGATGTTAATTAAATATCATTATTTTGGTTGATGATATTTATAAAGATATTAAATGAGAAGGTAATTTAAAAATTAATTGAATAACTTAGATACTAACTTAATGAATTCACTATTTCTTGGCACGTGTTCCTTTGGAATAAATGACTTGGGCTTCCTTATGGGAAAAAAGTTACCTAATAACATATAAGGATTTATTATAAGTAAAATTATCATGTATTTAAGTTATTTTATAAGTAATATAGTGGTTTTCAAGGGGTATAAGATATCTCTATTTATAAGGGAAAATGAGATACATTTCATTGGAAAATTGAGTTATATAAAGGGTAAAGGTGGAATCACATGGAAGTTAGGTGAGTAAATATTGGTGATAAATTTAACTATTAATCCCAATAACAAAAAATTACTTCTATAATCCATAAATATCATATTAATTATAAAAAATTAGACACATGATAATTTATAATTTTTTACCCCCTATTACCTTGTTTAATTTTTTTTATCAGAGTAATTATTTTTTTATAGGAAATATAATATGGATCCTCTTTCTCTATTTAAACATACTAATTAAAAATTTTAAATCCATTTTATCTTTTTTAATACGTTATTAATATAAATTTAACTTTTAAATAAATATATAAAAAATATTGTTTTATAGAAAATTGATTATTTAAACATTAAGAAGAGTTCTTCTTATTTCTAATAAATTAATAATTTCATAAGTATTAATATATTTGTTTGTTAATTTAAATGTTACAATATATTTATCATTAAAAAGTGATCAATTTAACTAATTATGATAAAATTTTAAAATACTTAAGAAAAATATCTTTTTTTTACATTAAAAGATTTTATTATTATTTCTAAATGATTAAAAATCACTCCATAAATGAAAACTAATTTTAAAATATTTCAAAAGTAATTTATTTTATGAAATTTATTAAAATAAGATAAATTTAATTTTTAAATAAAAACATATAATACATAATAAAACATTTTTTTAAAATAAATCTTATTTATTTAGCCATGAATAATTAAATTAGGATTATTTATAAACCCATAATTATTTAATGGTTGATATTTATTTAATTAAAAAATCATTCATCTAGATCTATCAATTTTATTGAAATTATTTTATAAAAATAAAAATAATAGGTATCATATAAAAAATTATTTTTTATAATAAAAAATTCTAATTAATTTTTTTTGTTTCTTTATTTATCATTTCGGAATTAATTTTTTTCTAATTAAACAAAATTCACATTTGATATAAAAAACAACCATATATACAATTGAAATATTACTAATATCCATATATCCAACCATCATATTTCTAATTACCATATTTCCAATGATCATATTCATTACTATATATAGTCTCAAATAAATTCTTAGAGTAATTAAACATATCTTATTCTCTCTAAAAATATCTATTATGTTACTAATTATCTCACTTATTTCCATATTCTTAATTAGTATGATGGTCTTCATGGAAAACTAAGGGTATTGGGATTTTATTTTTCTAGTGATATTATTTACATATGGTTTTATTTTCCTTATAATTTTCTTAATGATGTTTCATATTAAATTCACATAACGTATTTATCTTGTGTTATAATATTTTATTTCAATAAAATGTTTCTTGGTTCATTTTAGTTAGATGTTTCATGTAAAACAATCTTTTCAAAAAACTATATAATGGAAACAATACACAATAAAAATAACGAGGTGTTGTATAGAGATTGGAAACCTAAATATATGGATGATTAACAGTACATTTCTGATATAAATATGATATTTATTTTTGATGTGTATAAGGGTGAAATCATTTTCAAATGATGATGGATAATACTTTCAACACTTTATTTGGCCTCTAGTGATTGGAAACATGATTTAGGCCTCATAGTATACTTACCCCTACATCAAGATTGGATATTCAAGCCATTATATTAGAGAAAGACCTCTAAAGATTTATAATAAATGTTTTAGTAAAAAAATTGTTTTTAATTAATAAAAATTCTTAACGAGAATTGAATATTAAAATTAAACCGAAATTCATAAAAAAATTATATTTCACCCATAAATATTAAGTAATGATTAAAAATATAATTAAGAGGTAATATTTATATTAATTCACTAAAAATATCAATAATCATGATATAAAAATTATATAAAAAACCACTAATCACTCAGTTATGTACATTCTCACACAAATATGAAAAATAAAAAGCTTATGTATTTATGAAAATTCTCCGTATAAAATTAAGAAATAATTTTATGATATTAATTTTTATTTCTTCTTTACAATAGTGTGGGAGCACACATTCAGTCAGGAGACATATCTTAGCAATGGTTCAAGGAAACCCCCTTTAACTCTATAGTTTATAGATGATAAAAAGAGTAAAATCATGTGATATGGGATAACAATCATAACATACCAAATACTAGCTACATTAATTTATAGTAAAACTTTTTAATAATGGTTTCCAAACAATTTTAATGTTTTTGTGATGACTACTAGTAGAAAAATGAATAAAAAAATAATATTAGTTCAATAAATAAAGACTGAACAAAGTATTATCATAAAACATGAGGTAAAAAATATTCATTGATTCACCCCCTCTCTCAATGTGTTCACACACCACTCATAACCCTAACAGTATAATTTTGTGTGAGGTTTCAAAGAAATTTTATAAGGTAAGCTTATAAAATCCATGAAAATCCTTTATTGTGTTAAGGGAATACTCAAAGACAATATTTTATAAGATATAGATGGTACACTTCAGTTATATGGCTACATCAATGAAATTTGGTCATATAATGTGGATGATCAGAAGACCTCTTCTAGAAGTATGTTTTTCATTGAAGTATATTTTATACCTTGAAATTTTAATAGGTAAATCTTGATCATGTTGGGTATGAAAAAAGAAGAGTACGTGGTAATATCTCAAGCATTAACCCAAATGGTTTTAATGAAATATATTGATGAGTATATTCATGTCATGGTGGGGTATCCATTGGTGGTTTAATATGACGACCAAAATTTCATCAAATTATCAAAATAATTTGGTATAAAAGTCAAGGTTGTAATATATCAGCATCTTGTATCACTTTATCGAGGATATATTGGGTCAAATAGAGATTAAATTCCAGGATAAAATCATTGATATCATTATGTATTTATAGTTAAATAAATAATTTTAGAAATTTATATTCATGGTTGGAGTTATACCTCTTACAAAATAATTGTATTTATTTTTTAATTATCTATATTTTGTTGAAAAATGCAGAGTTAAATCAAATAATATCTCCATTAAATATATTATTTTATTGATACTTCATTTTATTTTCATATGAATTGTTTTACTTTGAATTGTGTTCAATATTTTTATATTTTTTTTGTTTTCATCATGCTCATAGTATGTATTGATGGGTAACTCATAAGTTTCTTAAAATGTGTGATAATGTTTGATACACTTATGGTGGTAATTGGTGGTTAGTGTCACTAACCGAAGAGAGAATAAACTAATTTGAAAATGAGAGAATAAAATTAGAAAATGAAAAGAAATCTATTAATAAAAATTTTTATGGTTCTATAAAAATACTCTATATCCATATAGTGGAGAGAAAATTCACTATATTTAAAACATAATTATAATGAAATAAATTAAAGTTGTAATGAATTCAAGAACCAAATAAATTTAAAAAAAATTATTATTCAATTTTTGAGTTGAAGCATCTATTATTTTGAAATAAATATCCACCCCCTTCATATACACACCAATGTAAAATTTGACTTCTATATTTTAATATCCAACCCACATGAAAATGATTTATAAAACTATACATGAATCCCATATGAAACTATAAATTATTTATTCCACATTATATGTGAACCCCATATAAATTTTTTATCTTTAATTCTACATCCCGTATATACCTTGTGTTTTTTCCAAAAAAATTGGGGACATACAATCCTTCAACCCCTAACCTTTTGAGAAATGGATTGTTACTCTATTCAACCCCTCACAACATCAATGTTGATGTCAAATAAATGAATTGTGGTCTTTTTTTATAGTTTTACCTTATAGAATAAATATTCACATATATTTATATAAGACATCATATTCATGATGATGTCATAAAAGAGAAAAAAATATTCCTATATGTGCCACCAGATTCATAGTGACAATAACAAGGATCCTAAGGGAGTTATTTAAACCCCACCAACTTCCTAGTAGTATCCCATAAATATAATGATAGGAATTATTGTAATTGGTCAACAATTCCACCTACTATTATTTATTTTAATATGATTTTAATTTATTACCTGCATGTTTAGGTTCAACCATATTGGTGATTTTTGTAATTACTTTAATTGTTACAGATTAATGGATTAGAAGATAATTGATTTTAGTTGAGTGGAAGCTATGAAGAATTTTAACCCCCATAATAGAATCAATATAGGGATTACTATTAAATTTATGGAGAATTTAAATAATGGTTTTGGACCGGGTGGGGATTGTTGAAAATCCTAAAGGGGAAATTTTATCATGATATGGGAGCATGAGGCTTAGATGGATGTAGTGAATACCCACCATAACACAATTAGAACTCCACTGAGAGTCTACTGGGTTTTTAAGTGGTGAAGTTACATTTCTCATACCATTAGGAACCAGATGGACCATTGGAATACGGATGTGGTTCCACTAGGAGTATGGTATTCCCTAACACACACTTTATTTAGGAGACTTTTTATCTTTTCAGAGGGTTTATTTTAAAACCCTTGTATGTATTTAGTTATAAGGAGTGTTCATGAGTGGGGATATTACCCATCCTCCCCTTTACTTCATTTCATTAATACATTATATATTTGAGTGATATAGGATGGTTATGTTCACCAATTAAGGTAAGACATCTGCTTTATCTTCTTTCCTTACTCTTCCCACTTATATTCTCTAATTTTGGTGATTATTCTAGCTAGGTATTGATGTTATATTTCATTGGATCATGGTGATGTTTGATTAATGACAAGGGTATTTCATTTGTGATGGATAGAATAGGATTAATAAGGGTGAATGTGTGTTATTTTCCACAATTTTTATGAAGGTATGTTTTTTTTAATAATACGTGGAATTTTTCATATTTTTTATGAAATTGATTAATTAAATAGAATATAAATTTGTATAATTTAATTATATGATGATAAACTTAATTCTATATGAATGTTTCATATCATTTTAGTAGGTTTCAATGAAGTTACATTTTTGATGATTTTTATCATAGTTAAAAAAATTATAAAATTTTATTGAGAGTTTTTTATTGATTAATTAATTTCTTTTCTGATTAGATAAGGTATCATGGGCATCGATAATGTCTTGTATGATCATGTAAAATTATGGGCATGTTATGAATTAAGTGGATGCTAAATATTTTTCTTTGTTATATATATGTGTGTATAAGTTATGTGATACGCTTGTAGGAATTTACCGGAATGAGTGATCTATAATAGAATTTTGAGTATTTATATACATGATTGAATATATGTGGGACCTAAAAGGATTTAATGATGGATCCTCATTAATTAACTTTAATTTATAGTCACTCTATTACTTCATTGATAGTATACACCATGGGTATAAATTATAATAGAACCCACGAATGATGTGAAACTCTGAGAGTTGACTCTAGTGACCTAGTGATGTCCCATGTGATAATTTATGGTGTTCTTTTAAGAGTGAATATGTTTTTGTGAGTTAAGTGATAAATTCACTTTAGAGTTTTAAATAAAATTAGGTTCAATAATAGGTGGTGATACAAAATTTAACTAGGATCATTGTGAGAGGCCTTGTATGAATAATTGTAATAAAAAAGAGGGATATTATTCTATGGTATAGTATAGTTTGTTATGCATTGAGTAATTGGTTCACGTTGAGCGTCTGTTTATGGTATGAGTTAAGGATGAACCTTGTAGACAATGTCCTCACATAGGATGTCACTCCATAAATTAATTGGGGTTAAATGGTATAGACCAATGGAGATTATATATGACCATGAGTGATGACCTATGTAGGGTAAAATATTTAGATTAAAGTCATGAGATCGGTCTATTTTATGACCATAAGGTGTGGGTTTGATGAGCTATAGCCTAAGGGACCATATAATTTTTTAGATAATCTTTGAGAGTTATGATTTGTTCCTGGGATAGTTGAGCTATGAATAAGTTGAATTGAGATACATGAAAATTATGAAAGTGATATTTGGTATCATTTAGAGATATATAATTTATACATTAGCATAAATAACGTACGAGGTATTATAGAGTTTTTATAATTGGTCTAGGTGAATGGACTACCCAATTACATTTATCTATACTGTTATTATGCTAATATTTTTTTAGGGATGTGATGTTATGATCAAACAAGGTATGGCTACATGTATTCCTAGCCAACTATTTTGGGGGACAGTCATAGGGTTAGATACATATTCTACCCATTATTCTGAGGGTGATTCCTAAGGTCATACAAATCTTTAAATTAGGTATTTAAAGATTATACATAGTCTGGAATACTACCAATATGAATTTTTTATGGATTAAGTCCAAGTTGGGTTCTCTTTAAAACTGTGACTTTGAAAAATAATACACTTATTGGGTTATATTCCAATCTATGACTTGATAAATTATCTCCTGGTTAGGTTATCTACTAAAACATGGTTTGATTGAGTATATTCATGTTAAAAACTCTAGAAACGTAATATTGAATAAGATATTCTATGTTGGATGCATTTCCATCTTATGAGCATAATTACTATTTGATGGTTGGGAACTCTATGAAGCCATGATTTGAAAGGAATGTAATGTATGATTTTCCTTATTGACAACTCTAACTACCATAATGAAATATATTTGAAGTTAGGCTGGACCTAATGTTTAGATAGCAACATCATTGGAACTCTAGTTTTGGATGGTTGATCAGAAGATGTTATCTTCTAGTGGTGTGTTTTATAGTGTCTTTTTTGACAAAAAAAAATATGAGGTAATGTTATGGTGTATTATGAATAGGGACTCCTTGATGGTGAAATGTAAGAGTTATATAAAGAAGTTTTATGAAAAATAGTTGGAACATAGTGGTCATCAGATGATTTTTTAAGAGTAACCTGGATTATTCATCATATGTTTCTGATCATAAGTCAATTACTAAATAGAATTTGAATTCATTTTTCTAAATGGAGGGGCCTCCAAAAATATCAAATGTAACACACTAGGTAAATAAAGAATATGACATTTTTATAATTATACTTATTTGTGAATAAAATGTTAATATTAATTTAAAGGGAACACTATGCTCGATGGCTTACCCAATACGCAACAACGAGTTTCTTTGAAATCTTATGGTGCACACTAATAATATAATAATATTATAATAGTTAACGCCTAGCCGTTGTAATGGAGGGAATGAACGGAAATAACTAAATAATTATTACATATGTCTGTTAAATATTTTTACATTTATCCAATAAATTTTAGAGGCTTAAAATCCAAATGAATCCAATTTTATGAATAAATACTCTAATATTTTTAAAAGATTGTTTTACCGCCTTTTGATGGCAAACCTTTTTTAAATCTAAATTTTGACAAATTTCTAATATCTATTTGTCAAAATAAACTTATTATTTATGATTGGGACATTGAAATTTAAATTTGTTAAACTTTTGGTATGTTTCTGACATTGTTCATTTTTTTAATGAATAGTGAAACAATACTGCATTTTATATCAAAACTGCTTTTTAATATAATTTAAATATATAGTTAGATTTTATTTTTAATTGGTTTTAAAGTGTAATTGGAACATATTTTTACCATTTAATCCAATGGTGGTAATTGTAATTAAATTCACTTTGAAATTGGACTTAAACTAGTGTCAATCTTTTAATAGATATTGTTTCTTAAAAACACGCTATTTTTTTACAGGGGGAATGAATTATTAAATTAATTAATGCAACTTATATATTTTTAATTTTTTAAAATAGATATCATTTTTGAATTTGGAATATCAAATATAGCTTAGGGTGAAGTTTTGTTGTTTTTTTGTAAAACCTCAATTTTTGATGAATAGTGAAACCACTAAGTGATAGTTAAATAAACTAATTTTTCATTTAAATGAAACTTTACCACTTCTGTGATTTCATTTTCAAAAATCTGACATACATGGTTGTCATTAGGAAGTAAAATGTGGTTCAATGGGATTAAAATATTTTTTTGTTGAATAGTAACTTTTAAGTTTTATTCATCGCGATTAAAGGTAATTAGTGTGATTTAAGGTAAAAATAATGTTTTAATATTATGAAATGACCTTAAAACATTTCCTAACCCTATTGTATGAGTCATGGCCGACCAATAAAACCCATGGGTCGATTTTCGGGACACCATGGAGCCACTTGGGTAAGATAATGACATTAATGCCTTTTATTTAAAGTAAAAGTAAAAATGACACAAACATGTATTGTTTTACTAAAACAATTTTTACATGGGGTTATAAAAGTCAGATTTTTTACTATAAATAGTCATTGCAAGAGATAAAAATATTTCCTACATCATAGTATTTTTTTTATAATTTTTAGACAATAAATAAATTAAATTTTTTATGACACCATAATGATGCAACGATTACCTCATTAATTAAGGATTTAAACAAAATGAAAAGATAATGAAAAATCTAAGTCCTACACATGTGAAAAACCTATTTTATGGGTTGATTTTGAACTCTTATCACCTTATCCTAGAAATAAATCAATTTGGGACCTTTAAAATCCTAAAATCATTTTATAATAAAGTAATATTTTATAACTTTCCAAGAGTGCCCCTCCTCTTCTCTTATAAAAGGCCCCCGCCTCTACCACCTTACACACACCTCTAAAGCCTTTGGCTCGGCCAATCTCGGATCATTTTGTCTCTCCACATACCTCTCCTAATCCTATAAGCCTTACCATAGGCAGGATGTTCTTCAAGAAACCCTTTTGGTTCAAACCAAAGGGAGTTACCCGATTTTAAGGTAATGTCTTCACTTGTGTTCTTTTGTTTTATTTTTATACTCCAACCCCCTAAACTATTTTTATTAATTTCTTTTGTAAAAAATACAGTATCTTCAACATACTAGGATGTTTTTATAAGAATTGTTTTAGCTAAACTTACACACACCTACATCTAATGGTTAAAGAACATACTGTTTCTGTGGATGGTGAATTTCTGCCTCACGAAACGATGATTGTTCAATATTCTTTTAACACCTTCAAAGGTGGACATTAAGATGTCACTATATTTATTTATGATATATAATATGTTTATATTTTCCTTAAGCTTCTATATTTTTCATTTACGGCATACCTTTATGGTTTCCATTATGGGTAAACGCGATATCTTCATTTTAGGAAGTGCGGACTATCGCCCCCTCAAGGTGATTTGATTTGTTAATACCATATGTGGTATGTATAAAGGATAGATTTAATGATATTATATATGATACCATACTAGAATTATAATACTATTATGTATCATTATGTTTTAATTCCATTAAATATGAAATATAAATGGAAGTAGCGTTCATGCGTACGTACGACTTACCGTCTCCATGAACGGTGCATTTCATTTCTTACCTCTAAATGTTATGTAATATTATAAATTCATGCATATAATAGTTATATATGATATATATGATATCTAAATAATTAATATAATTCTGGATATAATGGATATTTTACCCCATGAACAAACTTGTAATTATAAAGAGTTTATTTTTGACTCAAGTAGCAATGATCGACAAAACGACCATTATTAACTTAAATAATTATATAGTGTTCATAACATGGTAATAAGTGATATAAAAGGAATAATTAACTGGAAAAATGTTCTTAATCAAGTATAAATTAACTCAAGTTTATTATTCAGGAGGTTAAATGTAACGACACAATGTTTCATTAATGGAAAATCCCTCTTGATCTAGTTAAATATTTCTTTATGAAAAATGTTTTTATAAGATGTCAACTTCTTTGGTTTTATGTTAAGATTTGTGACCGTTACTTTTATAGCCATTGAACAGTGATCACATGAGTAGTATAAATATATGGCTTTAACGAACCCAATTTTACTCAGACAAAGGAAGCGATGGCCTCATCTAGTAGAATTGCCCCATATGAAGCCCATTTGTCGGAGCTCGGAAAAGAGGTGGCATCTTTGGGCTTCGCCCTTGACCAAGCCCAATCGGAGCTTCATTATTTCAAGCTCGAATGTGATCGTCTATGGGAAAAGTGGAAGTTGATAGAGATTACCACTCGAGCGATGTTATCCGAGCCGCCCCAAGAGTCTGTCACCAACGCACACCTTACCCTTAGGTCTTTTACGGCTATTTTAAGGGGTTATGTAACAAATAAGTAGTACTATGTTCAGGTGAATTATTTTTTTATATAATAATGAATATAATTTCTAGTCTTTTTTGATACATTGTAATAGTTTTTAAAGTACAAATGGTGTTTTTTGGTTATTATTTAATTAAGAATTATATTTTATTAAATTAAGGGATTTTTGAATTAATTAATATTTTAATAAAATATTATTATTAATATTAAATTAATTTTCATTAAATATAAATGATCTTATAATTTTATGAATGCAATTAAAATTTTTATTAAGGTTTGAAAGCCATTTCTGTCAAAACCCGTTAATTTTTTATAAATATCAGTTTTTATTTTAAAAGTGAAAATTCACATATTTAGAAAATTATTTAGATAAAATAAATATTATGTTTGGAATCAGAACGTCGAAATTATCCAACAGTGAATTTTTCATAATTTTCTAAGACAATCAAATTTTTGGGTAATAATTAAATACCATTTAAATATATAATGTGTTTTATGACATCATAATGACCCAATGGTGATGTAATAAAATACCATAATAATTATGTTCGTCCAATATATGTTTTATCATTAAAATAATGAGTTTTTGGGTTTTTTTGACTTACTTTTCAAAGCATTAATGAACCCCTCAAGACTTATTCAACACTTTGCCTTTTTAAATTAATTTCCATGGGAGTGTGACTCACCTCCACATAAGCAACCCTAATTTTTTAATAATTTCGGACCTTGGCCTTGTAAAATATATTTTTCCTCTTTCCTTTTCCAGAAACCATGGGAAAATATCATGGGATGGTTTGTGGTTTGGATTATTTTAATATAAGGGGTCCCAAACTTAAGTAATAAAGAATTCTCTCACCTTTCCCATATAAACCCACCCAAGCTCCCACTTCCTCCTCACTAAAATCCCTTTTAGTTCGTCCAACCTCTGCCCTACTCTCTCTAGAATCCTCCCAAGGTGCCCCAGGCTCCCAAGAATCCTCTCACAAGCCTCTCTCTAGCCTTTGGAAGCATACTTCCAAGTAAGGGTTTTTTTCTTCCTTTCTCATTTTTGTCAATTTTCTTTAAGTTGTATTGCCCTTTTAATTTCAATTATTAATGTTGGGGTATGGTTTCACACCTCTACCATACTTCCCTATTATTGTTTCAATGATGGGATACCCTTTTATCTCTCATTAAATTCCTCCCATTTACACCTGTTACTATGCCGAAATTCCGAAAGGAACTTTTTTCTCCTCTTTTATATTCAAGAAATACTTCTGTATCATGAATCTAAATTCCTTTTCAATTGTTGGGACATGTATCTATATGACCTCCTTACTGTACATTACATGTAAATATGATGAGGAACCCCTTTCTCTCTCATCAACCAATTTTTATTAATTCTTATGTCACGCCATTACGCTGCCGAAATCACACTGATTTTCTAAGCCAATATCATTGTGTAGTGAATACCATGCCCATTTCTCCATCAAGGGTATTCACCTTTATGCACATTTACTTATTGATTATAAAATTTCATGTATGAATTCCATATTCCTTTATCGTGGAATAAATGATTATGTTTTATGAATCCATGTTTTATGATCCACGTGGCACACTTATGCATGAAATGAAATGTTTAAGAAGGGTGTGCCCTTTATAGCGCTCCAATGCATTGGGTAAAGTATAGTATCTTGATATGTCATGTGCAATGAGTGTTGACTCAATCTAATTCAAGTGCAACGAGGGTTTACTCGTGCTTCATGTGCAATGAGGGTTTACTCATGCTCTATGTGCAATGAGCCTCGGCTCATGCTAATTTAATGTTAAGTGTTGTTGCCACATTTCCATGTTATGATTATCATGCTTTATCATGCATTTATGTTCATGTTTCTCTTATACTATATCAATATTCCTATTGCCTAACATTTATTGTACTCCTCATGTTATTCAATGTGTATTCCCTTACTGGGCTTTATAGCTCACCCTTTTCTTATGCATGTCCTCAGGTTATCCCATACAATACTAAGTACGAATGAATTTAGTGGTCATGTAACGGAAGTTTTCAATAGAGATTTTGTATTTCAAGTTTAAAGTTTATATGTAATGATCCTAAGCCCCAAAGACACTAATACTCTCGATCTTCTTTGTTGTATCAAGTGAATTTTTATGTAATAAAGCATGTTTAAGTTGTAATAAAAAGCAGGGTTGTCATAGTTGGTATCAGAGGCAGGTTTAGTTATTTTTGGGATTAGGAAACCCTTGTAAAGACTTATATACAAGAATAAGTATAACAAAAACATCCCTATGTTTTGGTAAGTATTGATTAAGTGGTTTATCAAGCAAATACATCCCTGTCTGGATACAAGTAAGTAGAGGAGGCTCTGGCAGAGATGTATCCTAGGGGTAAAACCCGAAAGCACCGCTTTGAGCTAGACTCGAATGGGAACTGGTGCACGACAACGGGCCTTACGGAACTCTTGGTTATGACACTCCCGGGATGTATGTTTTGATAAATTCACAAGCTTAGTATGAACCCTTATTAAGGTAAAAATGCCCCTAAGAATATATGTTAGAAGGTAGATCTTGAAAAGCCTGGATTGAATCCTATAGACTCATGAGTTAAAGAGATTAAAGTTTATTTATAAGTCATCAACTTTTGTATTTGGATTAACCTTTATGTGTTACCCCTAACTTTCCTTTTATTCTAGCCAATGGCCGGTAATAGGAGGACTCGGGCTAACAACCATTGTGAAGATCAGTGTGATGATTGTACTAATGAGATGTCCAATCCAATGGGAACGGGAATCACGAACTTTGTCAAGCTTCTCTCTCAGCTAACTCAAGTTTTGAATAGAAACACGGGTCAATAGGAACGTTCAACCCCCCCCCCCTAAGAAAGAACAAGTCGCTATTGAAAGCTTCATGAGACAAATGCCTCCTACTTTTAGTGGATCATCTGATCCCACGATCGCTGAGCAATGGATCAACTCCATTGAAAATATATTCTCCATCCTCCAATGTTCTGAACAAGAGAAGGTTCTCCTAGCGGATTATCATATAGAGGGTGAAGCTGATCAATGGTGGACATTGATCAAAAATACGAAGCCTGAGGAGGATATCGAGGCTTTGGAATGGAAGGAATTCCGGAAGATGTTTTTTGATAAATATTTTCCGTGCACGCTCTGTCTTAAGATGGAAAGGGACTTCCTTTCCCTCAAGCAAAAAGATGAAGAATCTGTGGGAGCGTACGAGGAAAACTTCACAATGCTTGCATGATATGCTTTCGTCTTTGTCGTTACCCCCGAATGCAAGGTTGACCGCTTCTTTGGTGGGCTGAAGCCTAGATTGAGGAAAGCATTAGCGATCCGTGACTTCGACAGCTATGAGGAAATTGTACGATGTGCCCTCAAGGTTGAAATGGAGATCGGAGAATCACAGGGGTATCATGGGGACTAGAAGCGTAAGGTGGACTTCAATGCTTGTGGGCTGATGGATAAATCCAACGGCGCTAAGAAGTTCCAGCACCCCACTTACCAAAAGTTTGGAAAGAAGCACCCTGGAAATTGCCTTAGGGGGACGAGAAAATGCTTCAAGTGTGGAAGGGAAGGGCACCTAGCTATTAACTGTCATCAAGAAGGACCCGCGACTGCGACAAAGGAGAGGAACGCTCCGTTCGAACCTCAACGCATTGTTCAATGCTACAAATGCAAAGAATCGGGTCATTTTGAAAATCAGTTCCCCAATCCAAGGGTTTTCGGAGGCAACCAACAACCTCCAAGACAGCAAGGAAGATCTTTTTCCATCACTTCTGCCGAAGTGAACCCCGAAAACAAAGTGGTGACAGGTACGCTAGTTATTCATTCAAGAATAGCGAACGTACTTTTTGATTCAGGTTCTACACATTCTTTTATATCTCAGAAGTTTAGTTGAAAAATCCCAGCACCACCACAAATCATGGAAGTAAAGATGTCGGTGAGTACAGAAAATGGTGCAATCACTGCATCCCATGAGTATAAGTCCTCCCCTGTTATAATCTATGGATTGAATTTCCCAGCGAACCTCATCATACTCTCTCTGGTGGAATTTTATGCAATTCTTGGCATGGATTAGCTTTCCTTATATAGAGCCAACATAAATTTTCAGGAGAGGGAAATCACACTCCATATGGAGAATCGACCCTCGATTCTTTACAAGTGTCAGGAGGAAGACGAATCTCCTTTACCTCCATCATCTAAAGCATGGATATTACTACCTTATGAGCACGCATATCTGGCTCAGATGATTGAGTCCAAGGAAGAAAACACCCTTGAAGAAATGCCTATTGTGAGGGAATTCGCTGAAGTATTTCCCGAGGAACTTCCTGGTCTTCCTCCAAGAAGAGATGTTGAGTTCTCAATTGAACTTATACCTGGGGCGCTACCAATATCCAAGACTCCATATAGAATGGCTGTTGTTGAGCTTGAAGAGCTGAAGAAACAACTACAAGAGAACCTGGATAAAGGGTTTATACGCCCAAGTGCATCACCATGGGGTGCACCAGTCCTCTTCGTCAAGAAGAAGGATGGGTCAATGCGGATTTGCATCGATTATCCTAAACTTAACAAAATCACGATAAAGAACAAGTATCCTCTCCCAAGAATCGAGGACTTGTTTGATCAGCTACGTGGAGCACAATACATCTCCAAGGTGGACTTACGGTCGGGATATTATCAAGTAAGGGTGAAGAAGGAAGATATCCCCAAGACTGCTTTTCGTACAAGGTACGGGCACTATGAATTCATAGTAATGCCTTTCGGACTCACCAATACTCTAGAAATATTCATGGACTTGATGAATAGAGTCTTTAGAGATTACCTTGACAAATTTGTGGTAGTATTTATAGATGATATTCTAATATACTCCAAAACCAAGGAGGACCATGAGGAGCATTTAAAAACTGTACTAGAGACTTTGTGCAAGGAGAAGCTCTATGCGAAGTACAGCAAGTGTGAGTTTTGGTTAAAGGAAGTCTCATTCTTGGGCCATATAATCACATGCAATGGGATATCTGTGGACCCCTCCAAAACAGATGCAATTGAGGGATGGCCGAGGCCAACATCGGTAACTGATATCCGTAGCATCTTGGGGTTAGGTGGATATTATCGACGATTTGTGAGAAATTTCTCATGGTTTTCCAACCCTCTTACCAAGCTAACTCGAAAGGGAGTAAAGTTTGCTTGGAGTGATGAATGCAAAGAAAGCATCAAGGAGTTGAAAAGGAGGCTTATCACTGCACCCGTGATCACTTTACCCACAAGTGGGGAGCTTTTTATGGTATTCTGTGATGCTTCGAAAAAGGGATTAGGATGTGTGCTGATGCAGAATGATAAAGTGATATCTTATGCCTCACGACAGTTGAAAATCCATGAGAAAAACTATCCAACGCATGATCTAGAGTTGGCGGCTGTGATCTTTGCCTTGAAAATCTGGCGGCATTATCTCTATGGAGAGTAATGTGAGATATATACTGACCACAAGAGTCTTAAATATATATTCACACAGAAATAGCTTAATCTGTTCCAGAGAGGATGGATAGATCTCATCAAGGATTATGACTATTCAATACATTACCACCCTGGGAAGGCGAACAAGGTGGCAGATGCCCTAAGTAGAAAGGATCCAACGATTTTTTCAATGATGAGAATTGAGAAGGATCCAATCTTCTTAGACTTGATGAAGATAAATGTGGGAATTATAAAGAAGGGAACATCATCAATCCTTTCACAAATGATTGCTCAACTATCTCTTTTGGAAAGGTTAAAGGATGCTCAAAAGGATGATGTGGGAATTCAAGAAAAAGTGGAAGCTATCAAAAAGTGAAAATCCTCAGAGTTTAATGTTAATGAAGAAGGAATTGTGCGGTTTGGGAAAAGACTATGTGTTCCATCAAGTCCGGAGCTGAAGAAGGAACTTTTGGATGATGCACATAGTTCAAATTTCTCTATTCACCCAGGGAGCACAAAGATGTATCTAGATCTCTGAGAAAACTTTTGGTGGGATAATATGAAGAAGGAGATCGCTGAATATACATCAAAGTGCCTCGTGTGTCATCAAGTGAAGGCAGAGAGGCAGAAGTCTAAGGGGATGATGCAACCATTGCCCATACTAGAATGGAAATGGGAGAACATCACCATAGACTTTGTCACCGGACTTCCAAGGAC
Source organism: Viscum album (assembly GCA_963277665.1). NCBI lineage: Eukaryota > Viridiplantae > Streptophyta > Magnoliopsida > Santalales > Viscaceae > Viscum > Viscum album. The sequence goes on along the minus strand of OY728137.1, from coordinate 1,232,091,335 downwards.
ATCCAAAGGCAATAATGCAATCTGGGTTGTTGTGGATCATCTTACAAAGACTGCACACTTTATTTCTATTCAATAGGATTTCTCTTTGGATCAACAGGAACTGATATATATCAGGGAAGTGGTACGGTTGCATGGAGTACCACTATCTATTGTATCTGACCGAGATACAAGATTCACCTCTAAGTTTTGGAAGAGTCTTCAACATGCTCTGAATACTGAACTGAACTTCAGTACGACCTATCATCCTCAAACTGATGGCCAGTCTGATCAGACTATCCAAACACTTGAGGATATGTTGAGAGCATGCTCAATGGACATTAAAGGAGGATGGGATCAACATCTTCCTCTGGTTGAGTTCTCTTATAATAATAGTTTCCACTCGAGCATCCAAATGGCACCATATGAAGCCCTGTATGGGAAAAGGTGTAAAAAATCGGCATGTTGGGATGAGGTTGGTGAACGTAAGCTGCTTGGACCAGAAATGGTCGAAGAAATGGTGGAGAAGGTGAAAACCATTTAGCAGCATATCAAGGCAGCCCAAAGTCGACAGAAGAGTTATACAGATAATCGTCGATGAGACCTTGAGTTTAAAGTTGGAGACATGGTGTTTTACGCATATCTCCGTGGAAGAAGGTCATGAGGTTTGGAAAAAAGGGAAGTTAAGTCCAAGGTACATCGGCCCCTTCGATATTCTTGATCGTGTTGGGGCTGTGGCCTATCGACTAGCACTTCCACCTACTATGGCCAAGGTGCATGATGTATTTCATGTATCCCTCTTAAGGAAGTACATACCGTACCCTTCACATGTACTCTCTTCCGAGGTGGTATAATTGGAAGATGATCTTTCTTATGAGGAGCAACCAGTGAAGATCTTAGATCGTAGAGAAAAAGTTCTACGAAATAAGACAATGCCCCCGTCATGGTGTTGTAAAGAAACCACAAGTTTGAAGAAGCAACTTGGGAGTCGGAGGATATGATGAAGTTGAGTTACCCACATTTTTTTAGTGTGAGAAAAGGAAAATTCTGAGGGCGAAATTTCTTAAGGGGGGAATATTGTAATGACCCAAAGTTTCATTAATGGAAAATCCATCTTGATCTAGTTAAATATTTTTTTTATGAAAAATGTTTTTATAAGATGTCAACTTATTTGGTTTTTTGTTAAGATTTGTGACAGTTACTTTTATAGCCGTTGAACAGTGATCACATGAGTAGTATAAATATATGGCTTTAACGAACCCAATTTTACTCAGACAAAGGAAGCGATGGCCTCATCCAGTAGAATTGCCCCATACGAAGCCCATTTGTCGGCGCTCAGAAAAGAGGTGGCATCTTTGGGCTTCGCCCTTGACCAAGCCTAAGCTGAGCTTCATTATTTCAAGCTCGAACATGATTGTCTACAGGAAAAGTGGAAGTTGATAGAGATTACCACTCGAGCGATGTTATCCGAGCCGCCCCAAGAGTCTGTCACCATCACACACCTTACCATTAGGTCTTATGCGGCTATTTTAAGGGGTTATGTGACAAATAAGTAGTACTATGTTCATGTGAATTATTTTTTTATATAATAATTAATATAATTTCTAGTCATTTTTGATAAATTGTAATAGTTTTTAAAGTAAAAATGGTGTTTTTTGGTTATTATTTAATTAATAATTATATTTTATTAAATTAAGGGATTTTTGAATTAAATAATATTTTAACAAAATATTATTATTAATATTAAATTAATTTTTATTAAATATAAATGATCTTATAATTTTATGAATGCAATTAAAATTTTTATTAAGGTTTGAAAGCCATTTCTGTCAAAACCCGTGAATTTTTGGTAAATATCGGTTTTTATTTTAAAAGTGAAAATTCACTTATTTAGAAAATTATTTGGATAAAATAAATGTTATTTTTGGAATCAGAACGTCGAAATTATCCAACGGTGAATTTTTCGTAATTTTCTGAGACAGTCAAATTTTTGGGTAAAAATTAAATACCGTTTAAATATATAATGTGTTTTATGACATCATAATGACCCAATGGTGATGTAATAAAATACCATAATCCTTATTTTCGGACAAAATATGTTTTATCATTAAAATAATGAGGTTTTGGGTTTGTTTGAATTATTTTTCAAAGCATTAATGAACCCCTCAAGACTTATTCAACACTTTGCCTTTTTAAATTAATTTCCATGGGAGTGTGACTCACCTCCACATAAACAATCCTAATTTTTTAATAAGTTCGGACCTTGGCCTTGTAAAATATTTTTTTCCTCTTTCCTTTTCCAGAAACCATGGGCAAATACCATGGGATGGTTTGTGGTTTGGATTATTTTAATATAAGGGGTCCCAAACCTAAATAATAAAGAATTCTCTCACATTTCCTATATAAACCCACACAAGATCCCACTTCCTCCTCACTAAAATCCCTTTGAGTTCGTCAAACCTCTACCCTACTCTCTCTAGAATCCTCCCAAGGTGCCCCAAGCTCCGAAGAACCCTCTCACAAGCCTCTCTCTAGCCTTTGGAAGCACACTTCCAAGTAAGGGTTTTTTTCTTCTTTTCTCATTTTTGTCAATTTTCTTTAAGTTGTATTGCCCTTTTAATTTCAATTATTAATGTTGGGGTATCGTTTCACACCTCTCCCATACTTCCCTCTTATTGTTTGAATGATGGGAGACCCCTTTCTCTCTCATTAAATGCCTCCCATGTACACCCGTTACTATGCCGAAATTCTGAAAGGAACTTTTTTCTCCTCTTTTATATTCAAGCAATACTTTTGTATCATGAATCTAAATTACTTTTCAATTGTTGGGACATGTATCTATATTACATACTTACTGTCCATTACATGTAAATATGATGAGGAACCCCTTTCTCTCTCATCAACCATTTTTTATGAATTCTTATGTCACGCCGTTACGCTGCCGAAATCACACCGATTTTCTAAGCCAATATCATTGTGTAGTGAATACCATGCCCATTTCTCCATCAAGGGTATTCACCTTTATGCCCATTTACTTATTGATTATAAAGATTCATGTATGAATTCCACATTCCTTTATCTTGGAATAAATTATTATGTTTTATGAATCTATGTTTTATGATCCATGTGGCACACTTATGCATGAAATGAAATGTTTAAGAAGGGTGCGCCCTTTATAGCGCTCCAATGCATTTGGTAAAGTATAATATCATGATACGTCATGTGCAATGAGTGTTGACTCATGCTAATTCAATTTCAACGAGGGTTTACTCATGCTTCATGTGCAATGAGGGTTTACTCATGCTCCATGTGCAATGTGCCCTGGCTCATGCTAATTCAATGTTAAGTGTTGTTGCCACATTTCCATGTTATGATTATCATGCTTTATCTTGCCTTTATGTTCATGTTTTTCTTATACTCTATTGATATGCCTATTTCCTAACATTTATTTTACTCCTTATGTTATTCCATGTGTACTCCCTTACTGGGCTTTATAGCTCACCCTTTTCTTATGCATGTCCTCAGGTTATCCCATACAATGCTAAGTACGAAGGAATGTAGTGGTCATGTAAAGGAAGTTTTCAATAAAGATGTTGTATTTCAAGTTTAAAGTTTTTATGTAATGATACTAAGCCCCAAAGACACTAAAACTCTCGATCTTCTTTGTTGTATCAAGTGTAGTTTTATGTAATAAAGCATGTTTATGTTGTAATAAAAAGTAGGGTTGTCATATTAAAGAATGATCGAGTCAAGTCGGACCTGAGGTAAGGGATCCTACCCCTCTATTTCTTTTTAAGTATACTCATTTATGTCATTCCTTTTAAGCTCATATTTCTAATGATTGGGATATTCTTTTATATTAATATTACTATACTTCTTTATTTTCATATGATGAGAGACCCTATTTTCTCTCATTAATCCATTTTGGAAGTTTTGAGTGGCGCCATTAGGCTGCCGAATTTTTGTAAGAGATCCAACCTCTCTCTTTTTTTAAAGTACTCTCCTTTATGTCACTTCTTTTAATCTCCTCTTTGTTATGTTGGGGGATGTTCTTTTATATTACACTTGCTTTAAATTTTATGTTAATATGATGAGAGGCCCTATTTGATCTCATCAATCTTTTTTTGGAAGTTTTAAGTGGCGTTGTTAGGCTGCTGAGTTTTCGTAAGGGATTTTTCATCTCACTTTTATTCCCGTGAGATTTATGCTACATTTTCCACCATTTCCTTTTAGTGGTATATGTACTGCCCATTATTCTACACTTTGTGTAATATACTTTCATTTATGAGTATTTACATCAATGTTGTATTGTCCTTCTTTCATGGGGTGTATGCTTCGAAAGATACCCAAGTCGATAAGGGAACTTTCACCCTCCTCTTTTTAAAATACTTCTTTTGTTGGGTCTTTTAATATACATATTGTAATGTTGGGATATGTTATTATATATCCTTATTGATGTAAATTTTATTTCCAAGTGATCAGATACGCTTTTAATCTCTTATCAACTCATTTTCTAATGTTGGAAGTGATACCGTTAGGCTGTCGAATTTTTGCAAGGGAACTTCTTGACCCAATTTTGATTCTTTGGGATAAATTTGTACTCCTTGAATATGTAGTTATATAAATATGTGTGAATGACCTCTGATTATTTTAAACTTAATATCCACTTATATTTGGTGTATTCATTTGTCACACATAATTATGTAATTGATTTATCCTTAATCCATGGATACTGTCTTTGTAAGGGAATCTGTCTCAATCTCCTTTCATTGACGCATATTTTTTTTATACACAACTTTCTTTTATACGGTGTATAATCCCCTTTGACTTTTATGATTATTCAAAATTAATATTTTTATACGAAGCTTTTACTAAACGACAAAAGGGAATGGTTTTTTTGTCGTACGTATGCGGCAACAACGACTTCTCCGCCGTCGTGACCATTATTAGAGTTTCGGCTTCCTTTACAAGCCATAACCTAACTTTTGTTTAAAATGAAAAATAAATACCATGTATTAATTTTCATTTATTTTGGTATTGAAAATTGTTTTCATAATGATTTTATTATATCAATGTGTTGTATTGATATCTTGTGATTGAAATGTGGAAATGTTATGTTTCCTTTATGCATGTTTTATGTGATACAATTATGTTATGGTTCTTGGGAATTGTTATGAAGAAGGGTGGTTCCATGATAAACTAAGGGTGGGTGAGCCCGATATAGCTCTCCAATGCATTGGGTAACATGAAGGAGTTAAACGTTAAGGTTTCTCTGAAGAGATTTAGGGAATATACTATGATGGGTATTCCAAACATAACCAAGAGGGTTACTCCCTATGTAAGAATGTTATGAATGCCTCAAGTTACCTTTTTTGTCTTATGATTTCTATGATTTATTCATGATTTGATGAGGTATGTGATTATGTTTTATGAGTAATGTATGATTTCATGCATGGACTAATGTTTTCATTTCGTACTTTTATATCCCTTACTGATCTTTTTATGCTCATCCCAAGTTTTTGAAATGTTTTTCACAGGTCAAGGGAAAGGTACATGATGTGATGATAGTATCAAGGAGGTGTCAAGAAAGAATCCATGTTTTATTTTGAATATGTTTCCGTAGATGAGAAAATGAGTACTATCTTTTATGTAACCACTTTGTTTAAATGTGGAATGTAATGCAAGTTTTATGATCTAATTCTCTAAAACACTAAACCTGAAATGATCCTCATTGTGTAATATTGTAATAACTCAAGATTAAGTAAGGTTTAAGGTTGGGGCCTTATAGTTGGTATCAGAGGTCGGTTTAGACAACTTTAGGAATTAGGAGTTTTTTTAGACACATGGTTAGTCTCTATATCTATTATTTCAGTTAAATCCCTATTTTATAACTTTTTTTTAGGTCAAGTAAAGTCAGTTACGAATGGAAGGGGGGATCTCAAATGGCATTCCTATATCTTCCTAATGACATGATTGCAATAATTATAGCAAAGTCATGTTCAGATGATTATGAAACTTTTTCTAGCATACAACTCACTTGCAAGCAGTTGTTTGAGATATCAAACAACTCCACTATACCTCGTTATCATCGTGGATCATGGGTTGTATTTAGGCAAATACTATTTTCACAATATTCTCATATTTTCAAGAAAGGTAAATATTATCAAGGTATTTTCAAATATTTTACCTTATCACAAGAATTTGAAGCATATTATGATTTCAAAAATGGTGCTGAGGAAGGAGACTCTTGCAAAACCTATTTATATTTGTTTTTAAAATATAGTCTCTCAGCACATACTTATGGTATTTTAAAAGGAACAATAATAGAAAGTTTCAACTCAAATTCTATCTGACTATTTTATAGAAATCATGTTTTATCATATGTTTTGGAATTATATGTCATACATTATTATTTTCCAAAACTATTTTTCTGTGAACACCCATATGACCCATGTTGTACAAGGTGTATTCGGATGGAGGAAGAAAATGATTTTGAAGTATCTCTAAATCATTTTTGTAATGCATGGGACTTCTACCTACGTGAACAAGATGATGATGAAACCGAGTGGACGCCATGAACAAGGTATGTTGTTATTCTTATTGAGAATCATTTTATTTTATGGGGGTGAAATAAGAATTCAAGAATTAACAAGTCGATATCGTAATGAATTTGGATGAAAATGAGAGGTATAAGGAAAATATTGAGGTTAAAACATGTTAGGGTTATTTTTGGAGTTTTATAAAAAGGACAACACGCAGACCATGTGACAACCCATCGCGTCGGACAAAGCTGCAGGAATCGAACCCACAATCAAAGTGCGACTGGTAATTATTACCTACCACTGGACTACATGAAGTCCCTGGTTAGTATGACTTATTCTTTTTATTTAGATTATTTTATGAATTAAGAGTAAGTTGATTTTGGGTTATCGATGGAAATTATTAACCTATCATGGAGGATATGTGATTAGGTTAATTACTTTTCAATATGAGACTTTTAGATCAACTGATGTTATTTGGAGATAAGTGTTAATTTGTACCTTGGAAGACTATGTACCTAAATCCTTCAAATATTTTGTTTTCGATCTTAGTTTGGTTTAATTTGAAGAATTTTATGGACATGTTGTTTATCGAATGGTCCTCATTGAACGTTGGGTTTTGTTGGACAAATTTTGGAGATTAAGAATAGATTTTCTTTTTATAAAGGGTTATCCTTTTCTGGATTATATGATTTTGTTCTAACAATTTTGGTTTTTTTAAGGGTTTAAATACATGGGAAATATATAGTTCTCTTTTGTAAATTAGGTGATTCTCAATATGTTGATTATAGTACTCTTAATGTGAACAAGTCTTCCTAAATACTCTTCATTTGGGGAAAGTATGAGTTTGTGTAAGAAATCTAGTAATAGTTGAAAGTCAACATGACAAGAAAGTATGTTTCCTTAAGATCAAGAATAAATTCTTCAATTAAAAGTAACTTAAAACAAAAATGTTGTTTATTAACTTTTCATACTGGGGAATCGAATACCGTTTAACCCACCACATGTTTGTGATTTTCTTATGGTTAACTTTCTCATAAACATGTTTTCTATCACTCTCCCTCAAAACATGACCCTTTGATTTTTCATCCATATCCATGTTTTTTTACATGGAATCCTAGTATGGGTTAACTTGGGTGACCTCTGTACTTCTCTTTCTTTCTTTTAAAGTGATTTTTTTACCTACTCTTGTTCAATTGTTGGGACTTTCAATGATGTTTCCGAGCCCAATTTTAAAATTGTGAGGACACAATTCCCAAAAGGGGGAAGGATGTAACACCCTAGGTAAATATAGAATATGACATTTTTATATTTATTCCTATTTTTTAATAAATTTTTAATATTAATTTAATGGGAAAGCTATGCTTGATGGCTTACCCAATACGCAACAATTAGTTTCTTTGAAATCTTACGTTGCACACTAATAATATAATAATATTATAATAGTTAACGCCTAATCGTTGTAATGGCGGGAATGGACATAAATAACTACAAAATCATTGAATATGTTTGTTAAATATTTTTACATTTATCCAATAAATTTTTGAGGCTTAAAATCCAAATGAATCTAATTTTAAGAATAAATACTCTAATATTTTTAAAAGATTGTTTTACCACCTTTTGATGGAGAACCTTTTTTAAATATAACTTTTGACAATTTTATAATCACTATTTGTAAAAATAATCTTATTCTTTATGATTGGGACATTTAAATTTACTTTGGTTGAATTTTTGGTATGTTTCTGACATTGTTCATTTTTTTAATGAATAGTGAAAAAATACTGCATTTTACATCAAAACTGCTTTTTAATCTAATTTAAATATATGGTTAAATTATATTTTTAATTGGTTTTAAAGTGTAATTGGATTATATTTTTATCATTTAATCCAATGGTGGTCATTGTAATTAATTTCACTTTGAAATTGGACTTAAACTAGTTTCAATCTTTTAATAGATATTGTTTCTTAAAAACACGCTATTTGTTTTGACAGCGGGAATGAATTATTAAATTAATTAATGCAACTTATATATTTTGAATTTTATAAAATAGATATCATTTTTGAATTCGGAATATCAAATAAAGCTTAGGGTAAATTTTTGGTATTTTTCTGAAAAACTTCAATTTCTGATGAATAGTGAAACCACTAAGTGATAGTTAAAGAAACTGATTTTTCATTTAAATGAAACTTTACCACTTCTGTGATTTGATTTTCAAAAATCCGACATACATGGTTTTCATTAAGAATTAAAATGTGGTTCAATGAGATTAAAGTAATTTTTTGGTGAATAGTAACTTTTAAGTTTTATTAATCGAGATTAAAGGTAATTGGTGTGATTTAAGGTAAAAATAATGTTTTAATATTATAAAATGACCTTGACACTTGTCCTAACCCTATTGGATGAGTCATGTCAGACAAAGACAACCCATGGGTCGATTTTTGGGGCCCATGGAGCCACTTCATTAAGATAATGACATTAATTCCTTTTATATAAAGTAATAGTAAAAATGACACAAACATGTATTGTTTTACTAAAACAATTTTTACATGGGGTTATTCAAGTCAGATTTTTGACTATAAATAGTAATTGGATATCTAAAAAGATTTCCTACATCATAGTATTTTTTTTATAATTTTTAGACATTAAATAAATTAAATGTTTGATGGCACCATGATGATGTAGCAATTACCTCATTAATTAACGATTTAAATAAAATGAAAAGATAATTTAAAATATAAGATCTAAACATGTGAAAAACCTATTGTATGGGTGTATTTCGAACTCTTATCACATTATACTCGAAATACATCCATGTGGGACCTTTAAAATCCGAAAATCGTTTTATAATAAAGTAATAATTTATAACTTTCCAAGAGTGTCCCTCCTCTTCTCTTATAAAAGGCCCCCACCTCTACCACCTTACACACACCTCTAAAGCCTTTGGCTCAGCCAATCTCGGATCATTTTGTCTCTCCACATCCCTCTCCTCATCCTAGAAGCCTTACCATAGGCATGATGCTCTTCAAGAAACCCTTTTGGTTCAAACCAAAGGGAGTTACCCGATTTTAAGGTAATGTCTTCACTTGTGTTCTTTTGTTTTATTTTTCTACTCCAACCCCCTAAACTCTTTTTATTAATTTATTTTGTAAGAAACTTGTAATTATAAAGAGTTTATTTTTGACTCAAGTAGAAATGATCGACAAAACGACCATTTTTAACTTAAATAATTACATAGTGTTCATAACATAGTAATAAGTGATATAAAAGGATTAATGAACTTGAAAAATGTTTTTAAGAAAGTATAAATTAACTCAAGTTTATTATTCACGAGGTTAAAGTATGGTCGAGTCAATTCGGACCCGAGGTAAGGGATCCTACCCCTCTCTTTCTTTTTAAGTATACTCTTTTATGTCATTCCTTTTGAGCTCATATTTATAATGATTGGGATGTTCTTTTATATTACTCTTACTGTACTTTTTTATGTTCATATGATGAGAGACCCTATTTTCTCTCATCAATCCATTTTGGAAGTTTTGAATAGTGTCGTTAGGCTGTCGAATTTTCGTAAGAGATCCAACCTCTCTCTTTCTTTTTAAGTACTCTCCTTTATGTCACTTCTTTTAAGCTCATATTTGTTATGTTGGGGGATGTTCTTTTTTATTCTTCTTGCTGTGAATTTTATGTTAATATGATGAGAGACCCTATTTGATCTCATCAATCCATTTTTGGAAGTTTTAAGTGGCATCATTAGGCTGTCGAGTTTTCATAAGGGATTTTTCATCTCACTTTTATTCCCGTGAGATTTATGCTACATTTTCCACCATTTACTTTTAGTGGTATATGTTTTGCCCATTATTCTACTCTTTGTGTAATATACTTTCATTTATGAGTATTTACATCAATGTTGTATTTTCCTTCTTTCATGGGGTGTATGTTTCAAAAGATACCCAAGTTGGTAAGGGAACCCTTCGCCCTCCTCTTTTTAAAAGACTTCTTTTGTTGGGTCTTTTAATTTACATATTGTAATGTTGGGATATGTTCTTATATATCCTTATTGATGTAAATTTTATGTCCAAGTGATGAGATACCCTTTTAATCTCTTATCAACTCATTTTTTGAAGTTGGAAGTGATGCCGTTAGGCTATCGAATTTTTGGAAGGTAACTTCTTAACCCAATTTTAATTCTTTGGGATAAACTCGTACTCCTTGAATATGTCATTCTATGAATATATGTGAATGACCTATGATTGTTTTAAACTTAATATCCACTTATATTTGGTGTATTCGTTTGTCACACATAATTATGTAATTGATTTATCCTTAATCCAAGGATACTGTCTTTGTAAGGGAATCCATCTCAATATCCTTTCATTGAGGCATATTTTGTTTTATACACAAATTTCTTTTATACGGTGTATAAACCCCTTTGACTTTTATGATTATTCAAAAGGAATCTTTTTATATGAAGCATTTACTAAACGACGAAAGGGAATGTTTTTTTGTCTTACATATGCGGCGACAACGACTTCTCCGCCATCATGACCATTATTAGAGTTTTGGCTTCCTTTACAAGCCATAACATAACTTTTTTTTAAAATGAAAAATAAATACCATGTATTACTTTTCTTTTATTTTGGTATTGAAAATGTTTTTCATAATGTTTTTTTATATCAATGTGTTGTATTGATATCTTATGAATGAAATGTGGAAATGTTATGTTTCCTTTATGCATGTTTTATGTAATATGATTATGTTATGGTTCTTGAGAATTGTTATGAAGATGGATGGTTCTGTGACAAAATAAGGGCGGGTGAGCCCGGTATATCTCTCCAATGCATTGGGTAACGCAAAAGAGTTAAAAGTTAAGGTTTCTCTGAAGAGATTTAGGGAATATACTGTGATGGGTATTCCAAACATAACCAAGAGGGTTACTCCCTACGTAAGAATATTATGAATGCCTCAAGTTACCTTTTATGTCTTATGATTTCTATGATTTATTCATGATTTAATGAGGTATGTGATTATGTTTTATGAGTAAATTATGATTTCATGCATGGACTAATGTTTTCATTTCGTACTTTTATATCTCTTACTGAGCTTTTTATGCTCATCCCATGTTTTTGAAATGTTTTTCACAGGTCAAGGGAAAGGTACATGATGTGATGATAGTGTCAAGGAAGTGTCAAGAAAGAATCCATGTTTTGTTTTAAATATGTTTCCGTAGATGGGAAAAATGAGTACTATCTTTTATGTAACCACTTTGTTTAAATGTGGAATGCAATGCATGTTTTATTATCTAATTCTCTAAAACTATAAACCTGAAAAGATCCTCATTGTGTAATCTTGTAATAACTCAAGATTAAGTAAGGTATTAGGCTGTGTCCTTATATCAAATGTGAGTGAAACTATATGACTAAATAGGACCCACTAAAAGTTGTTGGGATCACTTTTACACAGAGTGTGATGTGATTAGGTGATTACTTATAACTATAGAATTAATTTTATTACCTGTAAAAAGTGATTTTAATTCCAATATCGTTAAATTATAATGATAATTGAAGTATTGAAATCTCATTAATACAAGATATAAAGTATCAAATATAAAAACCATTTTTTATTCTTTTTCCTTATTTTTTTTCTTGAATATTTTGGTTGAGTTATGATATTATTTAGAGTGTTTGTGTGGATAAATTGGTGTAGTGATTTACTATGGGGGATTTTCATTCTAAGATTCAGAACACCAATCTCATGGGATTACTTTCTATCAAGTAAGTTCTTAACATTTTTTTCAATATAGAGATATTCTATTGAATAAATTATAGAATATTAGTGTTTATTTATTTTAATAGATAGTGATTCCCAATAAGTGGTATCAGATCCAGGTTCTCATATGACATAAGAGACACTCTGTGATCATGTAACTCTCACTCTCTTTCCTTGATGTTAATTTTAGTTATAGTGGGATCTTACTATTATAGAATGATATGTAATCAAAAGAAGTGATGTTCTGAATAAAAAAATTGAAGGGATGGAATTTGGATTCTGGAAAATAGAAATGGAATAATATCTCATTTGGAAATACCTATAAGTTCTATTAATGGGAATTAAACCACATAAATAGAGAAATATATTGTGAGGGGTTGTAAAAAATCATTTATGATAGATTTTATTTCATTGGGTTGGAATTTATCCATTAACATTAAATAATTTAAAAAATAGTTGAGTTGATGAAATCTCTTGAAGACATGTATGTTATACGAAGTAACTTAACAAAGTGTTTCTCATGTGAAGGATGTACAACATGAGTTTATTAAAATTTATGTCTACTTTATATCATGTTAATAACTTAAATAATATTTGAGGTAACTCAAACCAGTCAATGAAAATATTATATATTATGTATGGACTCTTCTACTACATATGTCACTGTTAATGTAAAGGAATTCAATAAGTAATAAAAGTAATAGATTCTGATGTAAAATATGATTTAGTATTTGAGGATGTTGGGAACATAATATTTAATTAATAACTTATTTAAGGAAATATTCAATAACCTTCTATAACCATGCTCAATATTGAAGGAAGAGGAAACTCACCTCAAAAGAAAATTTCATGAATATTAGTAGATAAATCAAGAGAAAGGAGTCAAGGAAAATTTGTTGTTCCAAATAACATATGTTGTAATTTTGGGAAGATATGAAATTTAAAAGAATGATTAGAGATATATTGGGGAAAATCTATAAGGGAATCATCCATAAGTTCATGTTCTATGAACATAGTTAAGGGACATAGTAGAAGGCTAATAATTGTCAGTGTTTTGGTGGAGTTATGGGTGATTGAAATGGGTGCATCATGTAATTATATGTATTAGTAAGGGTGTATGGTAATCTATATATCCATAATATTTAAAAGGGTTCATTTTTAGTTGATGAGGATTTGTAATCCATGGATAAAATTGTTTTCAGTATTTGGATAAATAATGGAAGCTTTGTGAAGTTTACATAAGTGATACAAATTATTGGGAAATTGGAAGAATCTAATTTCTATACATTAGTAAGATCCGGTAAGATATGGAACTAGATTTTCAAATTATTATTGAAAAGCAACTTTATGATCCATGGTGATGGAAGGAGGATTATGGGATGAGACTCTTTATCTAATTATAATAACAGATACAGTATTGAAGAATAAAAAGTTATAATGGAAAAGGAAAATTGAAGCTCAAGCGCACTAGATTTGAATGTTTTGGAAATTCTATATTTAGGAAAGTGAAAATGGTATTATTTTACATGGATGGTTGGAAGCCCAAATCCCAAAATTTGGAATTTTTAACTCAGATATTTGTGATAAATCCTTATTATTATCTCATATAAGGTCACTTTACGTCACCACATTCATTGATGATTATACAAGGAATGTATGGGTTAACTTTCTGAAGAAAAAATATCATATCTTCAGAGTGTATATTCAATGAATTGTTGTGATAGAGAGGGAAATCTCATAAAATTTAAAATTATTATGATCTTAAAATAGTTTTGAGTAATGTAGAAGAGACTATTATAACTTTTTTTAGGATAAGGGGGTCGGGATGGAGAAAAATATTCCTAATACATTATAGTAGAATTGTGTGGTGGAGAGAATGAGTTAGATGATAATAGATAGGGCATGTAATATATGGTTTCACATATAAATTCCCACGGAAATATGGGAATAGGAAATGAACATAGTGGTATAAAATGTTGAAAGAAGATTTTTTTTCAATAGTTAGACAAGAACTTTCAGAATAGTTATGGTTCACATAATAACTACAAGTTATCCACCTTAAATTTTTTAGAATCCTTACCATTTTCTATTGTAATTCCATGGTTAGGGAAAATTTATTCAATGTAATAGACATGTTTCCTTATGGGATGCGGTGATGAAAAATTTGGATATTTACTTTGGAATGATCATTCATAGAATATAATCAAAAGTTATGATTTTCTATACATATAGAATGTTCTATAGAAGGAATTGAAATTGCATGAATAAAAAGTGGGTGTAAGGAATTAACTGACCAAGACCTAGATTATCTGAATAGATATATCATAAGGAAATAGGTTTTGAAGAGTTTATATGGAAACACTGGGAGTTTGAAAGTCAGATGAGTAATGAGTTAACCTACTTATTTCATACACTCATTTTACAATATTTTATCTGAATATTTATTAAATATCATCATAAATATCACCTAATAACCTAATGTTTTAGTGTCATTGAAGCCTATGCATATTTCCATCTTATTTTACAATATATTTAGAATCTCCCAAAAATATATTCTCACATTGTACACTTTTTGACACATGATAGATATACTCGTCTTCATAATGTAGGTAATTAAAACATAATAAATGTTGATATTAAATACTCAGTATAGTTAAATATAATAGATATCAATTGAAGATCATACGTGATAATAAGATATCAATTAGGTTATTCAAATGACATGACATTTTTTAAAACATAAAAATTTAATTATTTAAAAACAAATCAAACTAATACTTAAGAAGAAAGTTCATATCTATAGAAAAGGTTATTATGTGATCCCAAAAAAGAGAAAAAACTAACTAAAATAATGGATGAAAGGTTGATGGTGTTTTCATAAATGAAGTGAAATAGTGAAATTGAAAAAATGAGAGAAAGCAACAAAAACAGTTAATCGGTCGAACTCGACTGGTGAAAAACTAGGGAAATAGTTATATTTGTATTGATTTATTTAAAGAAATGAATTCTGATCAGCTTCATGAAATATTTATTACTCTAGTGCTTGAAGGAATAGTGATGAAACACCTAGAGGTTTCTAGGAAATCAATAATTTCAATGATCTCTTCTTAAAAATGATTTGTCAATAAAATATATGGTAATTTTGGATTATTTGTTTATAATATAATAATCAATATTTTTTGATTTATTTTAATTCTATTGGTATCCAAATTTATAAGAAAATCCACTATAGTCTCTTATCAGTACATATATTAGTGAAAAAATGATTCTAATAAACAATAAAATTGAGATTATTGAATATAATGTCACACTCAAACAAATTTATGAGTACAAGAGTATAAAATATTAATAATTTCAATACAGTATCATCTAATCCCCAATATTTATTTAGGTGAAAATATTTAAAAAATAATAAAACTTTTATTTAATGAGAGAATCATTAAAATAGAATAACAGGAAGATCGATAGTAAAACAAATGATCTTATCCTATTGAAGTCACCTTTATCCTCCTACTCCATATCCTCAGTTACATGCTTTGAATGCATGCCACAACTCCCTCTTTTTCTATCCATTTGTGTGTTCCAAAAAATGTTATCTCTACAAAATCTTATTGTTGATCTCTTTTTAATGAAATTTTCCATCAACCATGATTATTATAATTTTATGTATCCATCATAACTGAAAAACTCATAATTCTTGTACCTTAATTCACTACCCATGTAACTTTAGAAAAAACACCCAACTAAATTCTTCCATAGATGAAATCATATTCTAGCATTAAATTGAATTATCACTAACAAATTATTATGTCAAATTTTATAAGATGACCTCACACTGGTAAATATTATAAATCATGCCTTTGAAAAATCAAATGTCTTAGCTTTTTTCACACACCCATCTCCTCAAATTGCATTTCAATCTTCTTATAAGAAAAAGACCAAGAAACTAGTGCATGAACATCACAATTATACATCAAAAAATGAAATATTCAAACCCACTACAACTTCACAAGATTGAGCCTAAAAATCATATAGAAAAAATAAACTCAATATTTTTCAATCATGGAATTCACATCAAAAAATTATAGATTCATTCATCTATAACATGAAATTTATTTCTTGTTATATTACTTAAAAAACATAGTATAGATAAATTGATCATGAGAATCAATATATTCAGAATCCCTAATTTATTAATCCAAAAAACATAAAGGTTCATAGTATTTACCGCTTTATGAAATACATATCTCAGTCACCTAATCAATATAATATATCATCATTTGATCGTAGAATTAACTTGGGTTTTTCTTCCTCATTTTCAACAATGGTATCAAATCTCAAAATCAGAAACTTCCATCAGATCTCAATCTATCGTGTAAATCATGAAGTTCTTGTATTAGGTAAATAGAGACTCTCTTTGGGTAAAAATATTTCTCAAAATTATGGTCTATCATATTTTCCCTATTTAATAGTTCTCATATTTGAAGTTAAATCTAGTTAATTAGCTTGGTCAAGATCTCTCTCCATTGAATCTTCTCATATCAATCATTTTCATCATCATGCTTCAAAAGTGGCTTGAAACTTCAATTTGGATCTTCTCAGTAGTGGATTCTGATAAGGATCATCTACAATCTCACTATCTTCATAAAATCAAATTTAAATATAGAAATGTGTTTGTGAAACCCTCATCCATGGAATTGAGTTACGTTGAACTCATAGTAAGATTTAAATTTTAACCTTCTTCTCTTACGACCTTGTTTTTTAAAGGATCATCAAACTCAGATCATTGGATTTTGGTATGTTGATATCTGATGGATCAATTCCATTTGGGATTTTCTACATGATTTTTTTAATAAAAAATATTATATTTCACTAATTCATGGGTTTTTCTACATAGATTTCAACTATATATTTGTTGAAAACTTCTTTTTAAAATTAGCAACACGAGTGACTTCTAAAAATTAGGTTCTGTATCAAACTGGGTACAAAAACTTCTAGAAATTTGAATTATACTTCCACTAGGATACACTACCTTATTTATAAAATATAAATTATCAAATCACAAAAAATATAAATTCAAATTCACCAAATAACAAAATTTAAATATTACAAATTATTATTATCTTCCAATTTTTTCAATTATAAATTTAATACAAAAGAAAAATAAAGAAATTGTTTAAAATTAAAATTATTCTAAAAAAATATAAATATCATTAGAAATATAACATTATATATTTATAATTAAATAAATATTTTTATAACTCCATATTCCTAACTGTAAATCACAATTATAAACTATAATACACTTACAAATTAACAAATAATCAATAATTTTCTTATTTTATAAATTTACAAATCATCCACATATAATAAAACAAAATAATATCTATTAATAAACATCAGGCCGAGTGGTACTCGCTGGTTGTACCCCTCGCTCTCTGTGGGAACTAGCCTAGGATCAATTCCCGCCAGACTCGGGCACTGTGCATATTATGAATAGGGTGATTCAAAGCCATTTTCCTAGCCGGGGAACGTGCGACGCGCTCTGGGCATGGTGAGGGCCCCCAGTGGGAGGCAAGCATTACCCTTCACACATTTATCCCATGGGGTGTTAGCTGATTAGTACCCGCTAGTTGTACCCCTCGCTCTCTGTTGGAACAGGCTAAGGCTCGAGCTCCACCAGACTCAGACTCTATGCATATTATGCACAGGGCGATTCAAAGCTATTTGCCTAACCAGTGAATGTGTGGCGTGCTCCTGGCATGGCGGGGCCCCCTAGTGGGAGGCGAGCATTACCCTTCACACGTTTTGTAGTTAGGGGTTTGGCTCTGTGGTAATAACCCCATAATCCTACATAAAAAATGGAAGTTCAAACCCCATGGGAAGCAGGTACTGTAGCGACACTGTAGTGTACTGTATAAGTTGCAGCATTGTAGCAACGACATGCACTATAGTGGTGGAAAGGCACAATAGCAGTGGAAGGGCACTGTATCAGTGGTGGGTACTATGCAGAACTGTAGTATTATGGGTACTATAGTATTACTATTCATAGAATGGGACTTGGGCCAAAAAATTTGGCCTACGGGACATGTAATGGTCTAAATGACCACTATGCCTTTGGGCTATGTAATGGGTCTCCCTCTACCTAGTTTAAAGAGGTCTTTTCTTTACTCTAATAATAAATGAGCCTCCGGACCCAAACATTAAAAAAAAATAAACATCAAAAATTAAAATTATATAAACATTCATCATAATATTATTATCTCAACTAAAATAATCACCACGAACTAATTCTACAAATAAATGATACATCAATTAGTGGAGAAATTTATCATTATTCATCAAATATTCAAAGAAAAATATTTAGCACCCAAAATAATAATAAGTCAATATTACTCCATTATGAGAAAATTTTTCCACTAAAAAGATAATAAATTATTGAAAATAATGTGGAAAACATGTAATGAAATATCACCACAACAATTTTCCCCACACTTAATATATTTTTTCCTCAAACAATAATTTTAACAAATTCAATGTTGGAAAGAAATTCTAAAGAGTGAAAAAATGAAGTACCACTAAAAATTATTTTTCAAAAATTATTCGTTCCCATATACTCTCTCTATTATTGAAAGTTATTTTTCTCTAGAAAGGTGAGATTGGTTAATATTTAGTTTTCATTTTGGTCTTATAAAAAATGATTGGAATGAAAATTGTTGAAAAAGTTTAAACAACCATCACTTTGTATTCAACAAGTATTTCTAAACTTCTCTTTATCTCAAAGTTAACCGAAAAAATTAAACATGGAGAATAATAATTAAGGACTTTGTGTGGATTATAATATTAAATAATTATAAAAAGAAAAATTGAATCATCCATCAACTTAAGAATAAAATAATGAAAGAATAGATACTCGACCTGGATTAGTATTTTCATTTCATAACTCCTTAAAATACATACCATAAGAGTTTCAAACATAATAATATGGTTAAAAACCAATGGGTTTTTAAATCAGAGTCCCAAAATTTGACCAAAAATAGAAAAAAATCAATACAGAAAGGAATTGATAATCATAGTAAATCGA
This sequence comes from Viscum album, assembly GCA_963277665.1. Classification (NCBI taxonomy): domain Eukaryota; kingdom Viridiplantae; phylum Streptophyta; class Magnoliopsida; order Santalales; family Viscaceae; genus Viscum; species Viscum album. Next base: position 1,232,071,972 of record OY728137.1, on the reverse strand, counting down.
TGGGAAAGTAGAAAAAGTTAACCTCCTCATAGTGTAAATTCAAATCTTAACTTCAGGAAACAAATTATTCCCAAACTAAGAATATTGAGTCTTGATAATCAATCAATTTTGTTAAAAAAATATGGCATTTTTATTGGTTTATATTAAATCATAGTAATATAAATTAATAAGACCCTCTCCCCACACATAAAAATATACTTTATCCTCAAAGTTGAATCTCAAGGTGAAAGAAAACCATTATTGTTGTTAATTTAAAATAGATCTTTCATTTAGTAGTTCAATGAAATTTTACAAGTTCATAATGAAATTTAAATAACATGTTCACTAAAAAAATCCAACAGTTTTCCAAAAAAAGGATTTTTAACATGTACATGATTTGAATTTTAAATAGAATAAGTGATTTTCATATCATATAAAAATTTAGCATGTTAATCAGATATTTCACTTTAAATAGATTATTGAGTCTAATTGTATTTAAAGGGTTCAAAGCATAGTTTCAATTATTTTTCATAAAATTTTCAACAAGAACTATTAATGTAATCTAAAACCAAAAATTTTTCAAAATACTAGATAAATCAATTAATACCAATCAACTAAGTACTCAACACACACTTATTTACCAATATAGGGAAAACATTGGATTCATATAAAGAAAGGATCTTTAACTAGGTACCACTATTAAGGAAACATGAAAACTGATTCAAAAATTACTACTTAAATCAAAATAAAACAGAATACTCCCTTAATAGTGGTGTTGAGTTTTTACACATAGTGCATGATCACTCTAATATTTTATTTACAAAACCTCTTGATCTCCCAATGAATGTTCCTTCAAAAATAAAAATAGATGAAACATTAGACTCAAACATTAAATTTTAAAAATAATGAAACAAAGTAATGCTGAGAGGATGTGGAAATGAACTTTCATTTCATTATTGGGAAATTATCATGGTAAATTATAAGAGTCATGGAGTAGAATGATTAGTAATTTAATTGTAAGGAGAAAGAGATGTGGGGTTTTAGTTTAAAACACGAGAAAACAAAAACAAATTGGGTTTCCTCCCAAGAAGTGCAAGTTTTAAATTCCCCAACCAGACTCTCTCCCTAAAATTTATAACCATGATCATTAACTGGGTATGATTTATTATATATTATATTTGTAATGTTTTGAACATAAAGTTCTTAACTAAAACTATTTTTTTTCTAAAAAACTATCATCAATAAAAAATCCAACAATTTCAATAAATAACAAAGAATAATGGTTGTTCTCAACTATGGTTATTATGAAAAATCTTCCAAAATCAGGGCTAACCATTGAACAGAAAAACCAATAAAAAACTACAAAAAGTCCAGAAAAGTTTTCAAGAATATCTTCCACACTTGAGGCTTTAAAACACCTAGATAATGGTGAAAAACCAACTGTAACCTGCTCTGGATCTCTAAAACCAACACCCAAAAAAAACTTTAGAAACCATTAATTTAGAATACTCTCGCCTAACGGTTTGGAATTTTACATAGAAAATATATTATTCAGTGTCTAAAGAAAACTAAAACAAAGCTAATTTATCATAAATAGGTAGAAAATAATCTTTCACACCTTCATTAACAACTAGTAAGTAATTATCAAGTAAAAAAGACTAGTTCAAGTTAGTAGAAATAATGATTTTTAAAAGGATTAAGACCAAAAAATCCATAGTTTGAAAACTCTCAAACATTAAAAATTAGATGTAAAACACTTATATAAAGGATTTCAAAAATAAAAAATAAGGATTACTGATTTTTACTCAAAATTATGCTCTAAAGAAGAAGTTTTTTCATCAGCAGATGACTTAGAGTGTGGTATAAAAATGAGAAATTACTTCAAGGGTATGGAAACACTCAATTTAATTAAATTAAACAACCAACAAACAAAAAATATTTAGGTCCTCAAGTTTACAAAACTTATCAGGGGTGAGGTAACCGTTGAAATAGATTTTCATGCCTTAGGTTATGGGTGATGAAAATATATCCTTAACTCAATAATAAGATTATCATCGGCTTATTCAATTGAGTCACAGCCATCATAAAGTTTATATTTATCAAAAAAGATGAAATTATTCTATATCATCCTAATCATTGTGGGTTATTTTTCCTTATAAAACATCAATACTGGAGCTTCCAGTAGATAAGAAAGGTCTCCCTAAAATGATTAAGACATTTCCATCACACTTCATTTCAAGGAAAAAAATAAATAGAGAATAAATTATTCTCTTCCCTGACTAATAATTTATCCACCCTTCCATAAGTATGAGTGAGATTCATATCTTCTAATTGATGAGAAACCGGATTTTGTCTCAAGTCCCATGGACCAAAATTTTTGAATAGTGTGAAAGGTACAAGGATGAAACTCACACCCAAGTCTCATAAAAAATTCTATTACCCAATTACATCAATTAATTGTTGAATAAAAAACATCTAGAATCATTAAACATTGTAGGTAATTCATTTTTAAGAACAATAAATTATTTTTCATTAAGATTAATGGTAATTAAGATTTTCTAATTTCCTTTATTGGCTAAAATCCTCTTAAAAAATTAAAATTATTGTGGGATTTAATCTAAATATTATAAAAGGGTAATGTTGATACTAAAGGTTCCAAACAAATTAATTAATTTCACATATTCATGTTTAATGAATTTTTTAATACCTCATGGAAAAAGAGTGATAGGAGAATAATGTTTCAAAATAATTTGATTATTCTTCTCGTCCTCAAATATCATATTTTTATTTCTCTATTTAACCAACTCCCACATTATTTTCCTTTTTTATTTGACCTTTTTAGTTTAATACTCACAATTCTGTTCAAGTTGGAATGAACTAACAATATTTTTATATTTGGATTCTTCCATATTTTGAGTTTTAGGTTCTGTTAAAACCGTAATCTTAACTTATATATGTTTCACCCTAGAATTATATTAAGTATTGAGGACCAGCCTTATTCTAATATCATTCACATTATCCCAAGTAATAATATTATTTGTACTTATAAACGTGTTATTTCTACTATTTCTTGAGTCTTTAACAAATTACCCCAATTGATTTTCCATATTAAAAATTTTAAAATTAGTTTCATATATTTATAAGCCAATTTTTTTATTTTATTTGTCATTATCCTTTCTTAATTTACAATGGCATGAGATAGAGAATCCTTACTATGGTTTGTTTAGGTAGATTAGAAAATATATATTTGTAATTATTTTAAATTGGTTCATTTATCCTTTGTTGTTCATTAACAAAATCAACAAAACAATAATTCTCAATAGAAATAAAGGACATGTCTTGATTAGGGTAGTATACTCCAAAATTACTACTAAACATAAAAAACACTTAGTACACATGTGAAGAGCTCTATTTTCATTAAAAAGGGACTTGAATGACACTTTTATTCATTAAATTTTGAACATCTTTTTTAATGTTAAGAAATTTAAAATAATGTTTCTTGAATTGAACCACTATAGTTTTTTAGTTTTATTTAATTTTATTCTCCTAGATTTTTTTTTTGAATTTAGAGAAAGTGTGTTACATATTAGTTTCATTTATTTATCATTTTTTTTCTATATAATTCCTATTATCCATTTGGTCAGGTAAATCCTAAGAAGATGGTAAAATCCCCTCAGAAAAAACTTCCATCAAAACATGGGGTGGAAATTAATGATGGGGTCATTGATTAATAAAACCACAAAAAATATCCCATGCCACGTGGATTGAATCATTTTCATATTGAAGGAAACTGGTGATTTTACTCCTTGTCTCTATAGTAACCACTTAAAAAATAGTCTCACAACAAAAGATTTAAAAATATGATGTCATGTGTCGATAGTGGTTTCCTCCAATTGATTTAATCGATTATTAGTTGTGTTCTTTTGAAAATGTGTATTTTCTCAATTTTTTATCATAATCACCAAAGTACCTAAGAGGAATATACTATATATAATTATAAATTCTAAAATAAAGGAATGAGTTTTTTCATTAGGTTACGTATAAAATTATGGAAGTAGTGCCAATCGGGATTGCTTAGGTTCATAGTTTTGGGCCAATTGAGAAATCCTAATTCCAGATAGGTTTCCATATATATTAGGGGGTTGAAATTATCTTTGTTTATGACTATATAGATTTCCAATCCAAGGATCATGTTGAATATTATAATCATTTACAGCCTAAATGTTCTCTATTTTTTAAAATATATATTTCTGAACAATTTTTTTAGTAGTTACTTTTAAAAAATAATTTTAATGATCTCACACCCCTTCCTCATCATTAGAACAAAAATTTGGAATTTTATCATTGAAAATGAGAAAATATAATTATTTAGAACCTCCTAAAACTGGAACATCATAAGTAAGGTTGTATCCACAAATGAGGGTATTGTGAAATCCAAAAAACAAAACAAAAAAACTAAATAAAACAATGGATGAAAGGGTGAGTATTTTTGGGGTAATGATGTCAAAATAGTGAAAGTGGAACAATGAGAGAATGAAATAACGATAATTATGAGGATGAATTGAAAATATGAGAATCTAGGGAACCACAAACACACACACACACACATATATATATAATAAAATAAATTCTAACCTACTTCCTAAAATTTTTATTATTCAAATAATTGAATAAATAGTGATAAAACACCTAGTGTAACATCCCAAGTAAGTAAATAATAATATATATTTTTATCTATGTCTACAAATGAATTAGATAGTGTTTTAGAGGATTAAAATGAGAAGAAATCCAATCTTAAGCATGGAATACACTAATATTTTTAAAAGATTGTTTTACTGCCTTTTGATGGAAAACCATTTTTAAATAAATATTTTGACAATTTTATAAGCTCTATTTGTCAAAATAAACTTATTATTTATGATTGGGACATTTAAATTTACATTGGATAATTTTTTGTTATTTTTCTGACAGTGTTCATTTTTTTAGTGAATAGTGAAAAATACTGCATTTTACATCAAAACTGCTTTTTCATCTAATTTAATTATATGGTCAGATTATCTTTTGAATTAGTTTTAAAGTTTAATTAGAATATATTTTTACCATTTAATCCAATAGTGGTAGTTGGAATTAATATCACTTTGAAATTGGACTTAAACTACTGTAAATATTTTGATACTTATTGTTTCATAAAAACACGCTATTTGCTCAGACAGTGGGAATTAATTATTAAATTAATTAATGTAACTTATATGTTTTGAATTTTGTAAAATAGGAATCATTTTTGAATTCATAATATCAAATATATCTTAGGGTGAGGTTTTGTGATTTTTCTGAAAAACATCAATTTTTAATGAATAGTGAAACCACTAAGTGGTATTTAAAAAACTGATATTTCGTTTAAATGAAATTTTACCACCTCTGTGTTTTGAATTTCAAAAATCCAACATACATGGTTGTCATTAAGAATTAAAATGTGGTTCAATGGGATCAAAATAATTTTTTTGTTGAATAGTAACTTTTATGTTTTTAATCGTGATTAGATGTAATTAGTGTAATTTAAGGTAAAAATAATGTTTTAATAATATGAAATAACCTATACACATGTCCTACCCTTATTGTATGTGTCATGCACGACCAAGAAAACCCATGGGTCGATTTTTGGTACCCTATGGAGCCACTTGGGTAAGATAATGACATTAATGCCTTTTATTTAAAGTAAAAGTAAAAATGTCACAAACATGAGTTATTTTACTAAGAAAATTTGTAAATGGGGTTATAAAAGTCATATTTTTTACTATAAATATTCATTAGAAATATAAAAATCTTTCCTATATCATGATATTTGTTTTATTATTTTTAGAAATTAAATAAATTAAATTATTTATGACATAATGATGATGCAGCGATTACCTCATTATTTAACGATTTAAATAAAATGAAAATATAATGTAAACTCTAAGACCTAAACTTGTCAAAAAACTATTGGATGGGTGGATTTAGAACTCTTATAACCTTATCCTCGAAATATATAATTTTGGTACCTTTAAAATCTGAAAAGCATATTATAATAAAGTATCCTTTTATAACTTTCCAAGAGTGCCCCTCCTCTCCTCTTATAAAAGGCCCCAACCTCTACCACCTTACCCACACTTCCAAAGCCTTTGGCTCAGCCAAACCCAGCCCATTTTGTCTCTCCACATCTCTCTATAACTCTTAGAAGCCTCACTTTTTGCAGAAGTCTTCCCATGGAAGCCTTTGAGCTCAAATCAAAAAGAGTTACTCGATTTAAAGGTAGGGTCTTCTCTTGTGTTCTTATGTTTTATTTTGCTTCTCCAACCCCCTAAAATCTTTTTATTCATTTCTTTTGTAACAACTCCAGTATCTTCAATATACTAGGATGTTGTTATAAGAAGCATTCGAGCTACACTTACACACACCTACATCTAATGGTTAAAGAACATACTGTTTCTGTGGATGGCGAATTTCTGACTCACGAAACGATGATTGTTCAATATTCCTCTAACACCTTCAAAGGTGGCCATTAAGATGTCACTATTTTTATATATGATATATAATATGTTTATGTTTTCCTTAATCTTCTGTATTTTTCATTTATGGCATACCTTTATGGCTTCCATTATGGGTATACGTGATATCTTCATTTTAGGAAGTGTGGACTACCACCCCCTCAAAGTGATTTGATTCGTTAATACCATATGTGGTATGTATAAAGGATAGATTTAATGATATTATATATGATAATATACTGGAATTATAATACTATTATGTATCATTATGTTTTAATTCCATTAAAGTACGAGATAGAAATGAAAGTAGCGTTCATGCGTACGTATGGCTTACCGTCTCCATGAACGGTGCATTTCATTTCTTGTCCCCAAATGTAATGTACTATTATAAGTACATATATATAATGGATATATATGATTTATGTTACATATAAATGATGAATATAATTCTGGAATTAAAATATACATATCTCTCATTGATTTTTAATTCCATTAATATGACATAGAAATGAAAGTAGCGTTCATGCGTACGTACGGCTTACCATCTCCATGAACGGTGAATTTCATTTCTTACCTCTAAATGATTATGAAATATTATAAATTCATGTATATACTGGATATATATGATATATATATGTGGCATCTAAATCATGAATATCATTCTTGAGATAATGGATATTGGACTACATGAACAACTTGTAAATATAAGAAGTTCATTTTTGACTCAAGTACCAATGATCGTTAAAACAACCGTTACAAACTTAAATAATAACATAGTGTTCGTGACATGGTAATAAATGATATAAAGGGAATAATGAACTTGAAAAAGGGTTTTAAGCAAGTAGAAATTAACTCATCATTATTATTCATGAGGTTAAAGAACGATCGAGTCAAGTCGGACCCGAGGTAAGGGAACTTCTTAACCCAATTTCCGTTCTTTGGGTTAATCTCCTACATTAAAATTATGTCATGATATTATTATGTTCTATCTTGTATTTATAATTTCTTTTTGTGTACTTATAGTGAATACACATAATTGGACTATTTTATTTAAAAAATTATTTTTGTAAGGGACTTCATATCAATCTCCTTTAATTGAGGCATATTTTGTTTTATACACAACTTTATTTTATACGGTGTATAAACCCCTTTGACTTTTACATTTATTCAAAAGGAATCATTTTTTTATACGAATCATTTACTAAACGACAAAAGAGAATTTTTTTGTCGTACGTATGCGGCGACAACGACTTCTCCGCCGCCGTGATCATTATTTGAGTTTCGGCTTCCTCTACAAGACATAACTTTTTTTAAAGGAAAAATAAATAACATGCTTTACTTTTCTTTTCTTTTGGTATTAAAAAAGGTTTTCATAATGTATTTATTATATCAATGTTTTGTATTGATATCTTGTGATTGAAATGTGGAAATGTTATGTTTCCTTTATGTATGTTTTATGTGATACGATTATGTTATGGTTCTTGGGAATTGTTATGAAGACGGGTGGTTCCATGATAAACTAAGGGCGGGTGAGCCCGATGTATCTCTCCAATGCATTGGGTAACTCGGAGGAGTTAAACATTAAGGTTTATCAGAAGAGATTTAGGGAATATACTGTGATGGGTATTCCAAACTTAACCAAGAGGGTTACTCCCTACGTAAGAATTTTATGAATGCCTCAAGTTACCTTTATGTCTTATGGTTTCTATGGTTTATTCATGATTTTATGAGGTATGTTAAAGTGCTTATTTTTTATGAGTAAAGTATGATTTCATTGATTCTTATGTATACATGTACTCATGTTTCCTTTTCATATTTTTGTGTCCCTTACTAAGCTTTTTATGTTCATCCCAAGTTTTTGAAATGATTTTCACAGGTCAAGGGAAAGGTACATGATGTGATGATAGTGTCAAAGAAGTGTCAAGAAAGAATACATGTTTTATTTTAAATATGTTTCCATTAATGGGAAAAATGAATACTATATTTTATGTAACCACTTTGTTTAAATGTGGAATGTAATGAAAGTTTTATGATCCAATTCTCTAAAACTCTAAACCTAAAAAGATCCTCAATGTGTAATCTTGTAATAACTCAAGATTAAGTAAGTTTTAAGGCTGGGGCCTTATAGTTGGTATCAGAGGTCAGTTTAGATAACTTTAGCAGTTGGAATTTTATTAAATGATTATCCAAAAATATTTTTTTATGGTCAAAGTTGAAATGATATAGCATTAGAAGATTACCATGTTGCTTCATCTAAGAAATGTTTGTTCAGAATGGTTTTCCGTAGAGGAAACAGGGAAGCAGTGCTACGAAGGCATACAGAAGGAAATAATCTTCCGAATCAGCATCCTGAGATGGTCGGAATTAGAACTGATCAGTTTGTTGCAGTAATGGCGCAGTTCACTCAAGCGATAAATGGTGGCGGTATCCATGCACGAGATCAGCCAGATCAACCGCAGAGGAACATGTCAGTGGTGGAACATTTCATGGGGAAACATCCCCCATCATTCAGAGGATCATCTGACCCTATGTTAGCTGAAGGGTGGATTAAATCACTAGATAAGATTTTAGATGTCATGGGGTGTTCAGAAAATCAAAAGGTTAGTCTTGCTATTTACCGTTTGGAGGGTGAAGCAGATCAGTGGTGGTCGATGGTTAAAAATATCAGGGATGCTGTTGAGATTGATGCTCTTGACTGGGATGAATTTAAAGGTATGTTTCTTGAGAATTATTTTCCTAAGGCTGTTTGACTTAGGATGGAAAAACAATTCCTGGAATTGAGTCAAGAAGAAGACTCAGTGGCTACCTTTGAAGAAAGGTTCACTCGATTGGCAAGGTATGCTCCAAATTTTATCCGAGACCTTGATAGTAAAATCAATCATTTTTACTCAGGATTAAAGCCAAAATATCTAGGGGCATTAGATTCTTGTGAGTTCAAAAGTTATGAAAAGCTTGTTCGATGTGTTGAGAAGGTGGAAATGGAGTTTGTCGATGATCAAGTGTTCTATAACAACCAACATAAGAAGAGACCGAGGTGGCAGGAGAAAGGAAAGAATTCTTCAAAAAAGTCTGATGGTAAGAAAACTAAGTTTCTAGTTTGTGATAAATGTGGTAAAAGGAATGCTGGGGAATGTCTTCTGAATTCTGGAAAGTGCTACCGATGTGGTAAGATGGGACATAAGGCTCGTGATTGCACTGAAAAATATCAAGGTGATGGTAAGACCAAATTTTATTTATAGTTAATGAAATGTTTTATGTGCAATGAGATGGGTCACTATGCAAACGAATGTCCGACAAAGAGCTTGAGTGATGGGAAGCAGTTAGACTACAAGAAGAAAGGGGTGGTGAAATACTTTGCAATTACTTCAGCGGATGTCGGGCCATCAAATGAAGTTGTATCAGGTACTTTGTTTGTTTTTTCAGATTATTCCAGTGTGTTGTTTGATTCGGGGTCTACACATTCTTTCATCTCTGAAACCTTTTCTAGTAAAATGGGAATACCATCTCAAGAAATGACTCCTGAACTTGTGGTAAAAACACCTAGGGGAAATTTTGAGGCAAAAAGAATTCATAAGAATCTTCCTATCCTTATCCGTGGAAAGAACCTACTTGCGAACCTTATTGTTCTACCTCTAGTAGAGTTTCATGTTATCCTGGGTATGGATTGGCTCTCTATTTACCATGCTAAGATTAACTGTAGATCTAAAGAAGTTTCTTTTAAGAAATACTTTCAGTTTGTGTACAAGAATGAACTCTTGCTGTTGATAACATATCAAGAGGCCAAGAAACTTGTAAAACATGGAAATGAATGTTACCTTGCACATATTGTTGAAAACAAGGGAACTATTCAGATTAATGATGTGCCAGTGGTAAATGAGTATCCTGATGTTTTTCCTGATGAGTTTCCTGGAATAATACCAGATCGGGAAGTTGAGTTTACTATAGACTTAGTTCCTGATGCTAAGCCAATTTCAAAACCCCCTTATCGAATGGCTCAAATTGAACTTTTAGAGTTGAGGGAGCAATTACAAGATTTGTTAGAGAAAGGTTTCATTCGACCTAGAACATCACCATGGGGTTCTCCTATTTTATTTGTTAAAAATAAAGATAGTTCTATGAGACTTTTCATTGATTATAGAGCCTTGAATAACATCACTGTTAAGAACAAATATCCTTTGCCTCCTATCGATGATTTGCTTGATTAGCTCCAAGGAGCTCAGTATTTTTCAAAGATTGACTTGAGGTCAGGGTACCATCAGTTGAAAGTAAAAGAAGCAGATGTTCTGAAGACTGCGTTCCGTACTAGATATGGCCATTATGAATTTGTAGTAATGCCTTTTGGGCTAACCAATGCACCTTCTGTATTCATGGAATTAATGAATATAATTTTCCATGAGTTCTTGGATATGTTTGTGGTTGTTTTCATTGATGATATTTTGGTGTTTTCTAAAAGTAAAGAGGAGCATGAAAGACATTTAAGGGTTATTTTTTAAACCTTAAAAGAAAATAAATTGTATGGGAAAATAATCAAGTGTTAGTTTTGGTTGCAACAAATTTCTTTCCTTGGTCACATTGTTTCTAAAGATGGGATAACTGTTGATCCTCCAAAAACAAAGGTTGTTGAAGAATGGCCAAGACCCACAAATGTAACCGAGATCCATAGTTTTCTTGGTTTTCCAGGTTACTACAGAAGGTTTGTTGAAGATTTTTCACAGTTATCTAGTCCAATGACTAAGCTAACTCAGAAGGGTGTTAAGTTTATCTGGACAAAAGAATGTGATTATTGTTTTCAGGAATTGAAAAGAAGATTGGTGAATGCTCCAGTTTTGGCACTACCTTCCAGGAATGGTGAGTTTTTTATCTACAGTGATGCTTCATTTAAAGGACATGGTTGTGTCTTAATGCATAATGATCAGGTAATTGCTTATGCTTCACGTCAGTTGAAAACTCATGAGGTAAATTATCTTACACATGATTTGGAATTAGTTGCTGTTGTTTTTGCTTTAAAATTTTGGAGGCATCATTTGTATGGAGTAAAGTGTGATATATATACTGATCACAAAAGTTTAAAGAATATATTCACTCAGAAAGAATTGAACATGAGATAGAGGATATGGATAGAATTAATCAAGGATTATGATTGTACAATTCATTACCATCCGGGAAAAGAAAATAAAGTGGCTGATGCTTTGAGTCGAAAAAGTAATGCTTCATTAACAATGTTGCATTTGTAATGTGATCCTTTGGTTAAGGATTTGATGAAATTTGGAATAGAAGTTATTGGTGTAGGATTTCCTTCTATTTTGTTTCAAGTATCAGTGAAATATTATCTATCAGACAGAATCAAGCAAGCACAGAAGCAAGATAGTAAGTTGTAGAAAAAGGTAGAGCTAGTTCAGAAGGGTAAGATGCATGAATTCAAAATTGATAATGATTGTGTTTTGAGATTTGGGAAGATATTATGTGTGCCTTGTGATTCACAGTAGAAGAGAGAGTTGTTATGTGAAGCTCATAGTTCTCTGTTTTCAGTTCATCCAGGAAGTAGTAAGATGTATAGAGATCTTTGGGAGTATTACTGGTGGGACGGAATAAAAAGATATATTGCTGATTTTACAGTAAAGTGTTTGACTTGTCAGCACATTAAAGCAGAGTGGTAGTTACTGAAAGGGATGCTTTAGCCTTTACCAGTGCTAGAGTGGAAATGGGAAAATATATCCATGGACTTTGTTGTGGGATTGCCGAAGACACCTTGAGGTAATAATGCAATCTGGGTTATTGTTGATCGCTTGAATAAATCTGCTCATTTCCTTGCTATACGAGATACTTTTTCCCTAGATCAACTTTCTCGTTTGTATCTTAAAGAGATAGTCGGGTTACATGGAGTTCCTCTCTCCATTGTATCTGACCATGATCCCAGGTTCACTTCTAACATTTGGAAAGGCCTTCAGAAGTCGTTGGGTACTGAATTAAATTTTAGTACATATTTTCATCCTCAATCAGATGGGAATTCAGAATGAACAATTCAGACTTTGGAGGATATGCTAAGTTCTTGTTTAATGGATTATCAGGTAAGTTGGGACCAATATCTTTATTTGGTTGATTTTTCATATAATAATAGTTTTCATTCCAGTATACAGATGGCACCATTTGAGGCGTTATATGGGAAGCGGTGTCGAACTCCAGCTTTCTAGGATGAAGGGGGTGAAAGGAAGGTTATGGGACCAGAATTGGTAGAAGAGTTGTTAGAAAAAGTTCAACTGATACAGAAACACATGATAACAGCTCAGAGCAGGCAGAAGAGTTATGCAGACAACAGGAGGAAGGATCTATCTTTCAAGGTAGGTGATCATGTTTTTCTCAGAGTCTCACCATGGAAAAGTGTGATGCAATTTGGTAAGAAAGGAAAGGTGAGTCTAAGGTTTATTGGACCATATCAAATTCTGGATAGAGTTGGATCAGTTGCATACCGAGTGGCTTTACCTCCGAGTTTATCTCAGGTACACAATGTTTTTCATGTTTCAATGTTAAGGAAGTACATGCTAGATCCATCTCATGTTTTGAGTCCAGAGGTAGTTCAGCTGGAAGAGAACCTATCTAATGAAGAACAACCGGTCCAAATTCTTGACCACAGGGATAAAGTGTTATAGAATAAGGTGATTCATCAGGTAATGGTTTCTTTGGAAAAACCACATGATTGACGAGGCTACATGGGAATCTGAAAATGCAATGAGGGATAAATACCCCCACTTATTCGATATGTAAATAAATTTCTAGGATGAAATTTTCTAAAGGGGGGAAGGATGTAACATCCCAAGTAATTAATGAATAATATATATTTTTATCTTTGTCTACTAATGAATTAGATAGTGTTTTAGAGGCTTAAAATGAGAATAAATCCAATCTTAAGCATGGAATACACTAATATTTTTAAAAGATAATTTTACTGCCTTTTGATGGAAAACCATTTTTAAATCAAACTTTTGAAAATTTTATAAGCTCTATTTGTCAAAATAAACTTATTATTTATTATTGGGACATTGAAATTTACATTGGATAATTTTTCGGTATTTTTCTGACAATGTTCATTTTTTAATGAATAGTGAAAAATACTGCATTTTACATCAAAACTTCTTTTTCATCTAATTTAATTATATGGTTAGATTATCTGTTGAATTGGTTTTAAAGTAAAATTAGAATATATTTTTACCATTTAATCCAATAGTGGTCGTTGGAATTAATTTCACTTTGAAGTTGGACTTAAACTAGTGTCAATCTTTTGATACTTATTGTTTCATAAAAACACGCTATTGCTCAGACAGTGGGAGTTAATTATTAAATTAATTAATTTAAATTATATGTTTTGAATTTTGTAAAATAGACATCATTTTTGAGTTCGTAATATCAAATATAGCTTAGGGTGAAGTTTTGGTATTTTTCTGAAAAACTTTAATTTTTTATGAATAGTGAAACCACTAAGTGGTACTTAAAAAATTGATTTTTCATTTAAATGAAATTTTACCACCTCTGTGTTTTGAATTTAAAAAATACAACATACATGGTTGTCATTAAGAAGTAAAATGTGGTTCAATGGGATCAACATAATTTTTTTGTGAATAGTAACTTTTATGTTTTTAATCGCAATTAGAGATAATTAGTGTAATTTAAGGTAAAAATAATGTTTTAATAATATTAAATAACCTATACACATTTCCTACCCTTATTGTATGTGTCATGGCCGACCAAGAAAACCCATGGGTCGATTTTTTGGACCCCATGGAGCCACTTGGGTAAGATAATGACATTAATGCCTTTTATTTAAGGTAAAAGTAAAAATGTCAAAAACATGAGTTATTTTACTAAAACAATTTTTAAATGGGGTTATAAAAGTCTTATTTTTTACTATAAATATTAATTAGAAATATAAAATTATTTCCTATATCATGATATTTGTTTTATAATTTTTAGATATTAAATAAATTAAATTATTTATGACATAATGATGATGCAGCGATTACCTCATTATTTAACGATTTAAATAAAATGAAAATATAATGTAAAATATAAGAACTAAACTTGTCAAAAACCTATTGTATGGGTGTATTTAAAACTCTTATAACCTTATCCTCTAAATCTATAATTTTGGGACCTTTAAAATCCGAAAATCATATTATAATAAAGTATAATTTTATAACTTTCCAAGAGTGCCCCTCCTCTCCTCTTATAAAAGGCCCCCACCTCTACCACCTTACCCACACTTCCAAAGCCTTTGGATCATCCAACACCTGCCCATTTTGTCTCTCCACATCCCTCTCTAACTCTTAGAAGCCTCACTTTGGGCAGAAGTCTTCTCAAGGAAGCGTTTGAGCTCAAATCAAAAAGAGTTACCCAATTTAAAGGTAGTGTCTTCTCTTGTGTTGTTATGTTTTATTTTGATTATCCAACCCCATAACTCTTTTTATTCATTTATTTTGTAACAAATAAAATATCATAAATATACTAGGATTTTGTTATAATAATAATTCTAGCTACACTTACCCACACCTACATCTAATGGTTAATGAACATATTGTTTCTGTGGATGGCGAATTTCTGCCTCACGAAACGATGATTGTTCAATATTCCTCTAACACCTTCAAAGGTGGCCATTAAGATGTTACTATATTTATATATGATATATAATATGTTTATTTGTTTCTTAATCTTCTGTATTTTTCATTTATGGCATACCTTTATGGCTTCCATTATGGGTATATGTGATATCTTCATTTTAGGAAGTGTGGACTACCGCCCCCTCAAAGTGATGTGATTCGTTAATACCATATGTGGTATGTATAAAGGATATATTTACTGATATTATATATTATACCATAATGGAATTTAAATACTATTATGTATCATTATTTTTTAATTCCATTAAAGTATGAGATAGAAATGAAAGTAGTGTTCATGTGCATGTACGGTTTACCGTCTCCATGAACGGTGCATTTCATTTCTTATCCCCAAATGTAATGTACTATTATAAGTACATATATATAATGGATATATATGATTTATGTTACATCTAAATGATGAATATAATTCTGGAATTAAAATATACATATCTCTCATTTAGTTTTAATTCCATTAATATGACATAGAAATGAATGTAGCGTTCATGCGTACGTACGGCTTATCGTCTCCATGAATGGTGCATTTCATTTCTTACCTCTAAATGATTATGTAATATTATAAATTCATCTATATAATGGATATATATGATATATATGGAATCTAAATCATGAATATCATTCTTGAGATAATAGATATTTTACTACGTGAACAACTTGTAAATATAAGAAGTTCATTTTTGACTCAAGTACCAATGATCGTTAAAACGAGCGTTATAAAGTTAAATAATAACATAGTGTTCATGACATGGTAATAAATGATATAAAAGGACTAATGAACTTGAAAAGGTTTTTAAGAAATTATAAATTAACTCAAGTTTATTATTCAGGAGGTTAAAGAACGATCGAGTCAAGTCGGACCCGAGGTAAGAGAACTTCTTAACCCAATTTCCGTTCTTTGGGTTAATCTCCTAAATTCAAATTATGTCATGATTTTATTATGTTCTATATTGTATTCTTACTTACTTTTTGTTTACTTATATTGAATACACATAATTGGACTATTTTATTTAAAAAATGATTTTTGTAAGGGACTTCGTCTCAATCTCCTTTAATTGAGGCATATTTTGTTTTATACACAACTTTCTTTTATACGGTGTATAAACCCCTTTGACATTTACGTTTATTCAAAAAGAATCTTTTTTTACATTAAGCGTTTACTAAACAACAAAAGGGAATGTTTTTGTCATAAGTATGCGGCGACAACGACTTCTCTGACGTCGTGACCATTATTTGAGTTTCGGATTCCTCTACAAGCTATACCTTTTTTTAAAATGAAAAATAAATACCATGTTTTACTTTTCTTTTATTTTGGTATTGAAAATGGTTTTCATAATTTTTTTATTATATCAATGTGTTGTATTGATATCGTGTGATTGAAATATTGAAATTTTATGTTTCCTTTATGCATGTTTTATGTGATACGATTATGTTATGGTTCTTGCGCATTGTTATGAAGACGGGTGGTTCCGTGATAAACTAAGGGCGGGTGAGCCCGATATAGCTCTCTAATGCATTGGGTAACGTGAAGGAGTTATCGTTAAGGTTTCTCCGAAGGGATTTAGGGAATATACTGTGATGGGTATTCCAAACATAACCAAGTGGGTTACTCCTTATGTAAGAATGTTATGAATGCCTCAAGTTACCTTTATGTATTATGATTTCTATGATTTATTCATGATTTGATGAGGTATGTTAAAGTGCTTATGTTTTATGAGTAAAGTATGATTTCATTGTTTCTTATGTATACATGTACTCATGTTTCCTTTCCATATTTTTATATCCCTTACCGAGATTTTTATGCTCATCCCATGTTTTTGAAATGATATTCACAGGTCAAGGGAAAGGTACATGATGTGACGATAGTGTCAAGTAAGTGTCAAGAAAGAGTCCATGTTTTATTTTAAATATGTTTCCATTGATGGGAAAATGAATACTATCTTTTATATAACCACTTTGTTTAAATGTGGAATGTAATGTAAGTTTTTTGATCCAATTCTCTAAAACTCTAAACCTGAAAAGATCCTCAATGTGTAATCTTGTAATAACTCAAGATTAAGTAAGGTTTAAGTCTGGGGCCTTATACCTAGAGGTGGCTATGATATCATCATTTTCAATGATCTCTTTTTTAAGAAATATTTTATTATAAAATACAAGGTAATGATTGATTATTTATAGAGAATAAATTCATCAATTCTTTTCATTTTTCAGTACATTGATTGATTCTAAAATTTATAAATAAAATACACTATTGTATCCTATAAGTACATGGTGTAGTAAAAAGTTAATTTTCATCAATAAAAAATTGAGATCATTAAATATAAGGTCACACTATAAATTATTATGATAATAAGATTAAAAAAGATTAATGATTTCAGTTAATTTATATCCATACCATTACATTGATTTATCTACACATATTCAATGTGAATATAAAAATTTATTGAGTGACATCATCTTGAAAACAGAATAACATGAAGAAATAAAATAAGAAAAAGGAGATTATCCAGTTAAAGTGGCCTATATCCTCCTACTATAAATCCTTAGTCTCATGATTGAAAAGAGTTATATAACTCCCAATTGTTCCTCTCCATCTGTGTGTTAAAAAAAATTCTCTCTCCCAAATCCTATTTTTGATCCTTTTAAGAAAATTTTCCAATGACCTTCATTCTTCTAATTTCATTTGACAGTCATCACATACACCCTTATAATTCTTGTACCTCCAGTTTCTACACATGTGAATTTATAAAACACTCCCAACTAACTTCTTCATCAACATAGATTTTCTTCTTGCATGAAATGAAATTATCCGTAAAAATTTATTCAATCAAAACAACCAAGATGGCCTCACACTGGTAATTCTTTAAGAACATGCATTTGAACAATCACCAATCTCAACCCAATGAACACACCCATCACAACTAAATGAATAGCTTCCCATGATAAAAATATCAAGCACCCAGTTTGTGCACATATCAATCAGATAGCCACAATAATGAAGGATCTAAACCCTCTAAAACTTCAACACATAAAACCTACAAACCCAAATCAAATAGAAAAAAGAATCCCAATATTATTCAATCTTGGAATGGGCTTATACTCATTCCAAACTCAACCATACTAAACTTTCAATTTATTTATTTTAATATTCCTAAAATGATCCTGTGTGGTGAAACCGACTACCAACTTCAAAATATTCCGAACCCCATAATTTTTCTTCTAGAAACATCAAGGTTTATAGTCTTTACCACTTTTGGACATCTCTTCATGAGCTCAGTCAGCTCATCAATGCTGGAGCTCATCATTTCAGTAAGGAATCAACTTGGTTTCCTCTTATTTGTGTTAAATAGTGTTTTTTGTAGCTTTAAATTAATAACATTCATCAAATCCCATCAATCTTGTAAAGTATATAATTCTTGCATTGGTATGATGAAGAATCTATTTAGGTCCAAATATTTTGAAAAGTTGTGGTTCATCATTTTTTCCCTCTTCAACAACACTCATATTTAGGACCCATCTAGTTCATTAGCTTGGATAGTATCTTGTTCCAATTAATCTTCTCAGATCAATCATCCTCATCATTATAATTCAAAATCGGCTCAGAAATTCATTTTCGAGCTTCTCGGTGGTGGACTCTGATGGGTCTTGGCTTCGATATCAGTTTCTTCTGAAAATAAAATTTAAATAATGCGACATTTCAATGAAACTGTAATCTATGGTAATTATTTTGAACTCATAGGTAGATCATAATTTTAAACTTCTACACCCGTGGCCTTATTCATCAGAGGACCATCATGCTCAAATCACTGTATTTGGGCATGTTGATATTTGATGGCTTGGTTCCATTTGAGTTTAACGACATGAATTTTTGTAATAAAAATTATGATACGTCTTTGGATCAATATTTTGTCTATTTAGCAGTCTATATATATAAGAGGTGAAAATTTATTTTGGAAGTTTTCTACATGGGTGACTTTTGAAAATTATCTTTCACATCAAATTGTCTTTAAGAACATCTTGAAACATGAATTCTACTACCATTTTAATGTGTTATTTTGGTTTAGAAAATATAAATTAAAAATAACGGAATTATAAAATCACCAAAAATATAAATTCAAATTCAAAAAATAACAATATCTAAATACTGTAAATTAAAATTTATTTCAAAAAGTAGTCAATTCTTAATTAAATACCAAGGAATATTAAAGAAATTTATTTTAATTAAAAATATACTAAAAAGAATACAAATATATTTAATTATATGACATTACATATTTATATTTGAATATATATTTTTATAGCTATACATTCTTAATTTTCAATCACAAATAAAAAAATCACACTAAAATATTTACAAATAATCAAGCAATTTTATTATTTTATAAATTTCTTAATAAATGACATATTATAAAGAAAAATCATCTGTATTACAAAATATCCAAAATTAAAGTTATCCAAGAATTAAACCTAATATTATTACTTCATCTAAAATAATCAACAAGAATTAGTTATATAAATAAATGATTCATCAATAATAAGGAAAAATTATCATTATTCATAAAATATTCAAAGAAAAATAATTATCACAAAAAATAATCATAATCTATTATTCCTCCAATATGAGTACATTTTTCCACCAAAAGGAAAAAAAATCTTGGAAATGTGTTGGAAAACATGTAATGAAATATCAACATATTAGAGAACATTATAATTGTAACAACCTAATGTTTTATCCATAGAATTACCTTCTTATAATTATTTACAATAGTATAATCACATAATATTACATATGGAACACAATACTAGCCTTATAAATGAATAATTAATGAAATAAATGGTATCTCTAGATGTTAAGGAACATTTACTGATGAAATAGTAACATGACCTTTGGAATAGTAATGTCGCGGTTATGAATTGTAAACTGGCCAATGCAATAGTAACATCATCAATGAAATTATAAATAAAATATATCCATCTTATAATTTTTAGTTTTATATAATTATATCATATTATAATTAAATAAATACTTTAAAAAATATTAATTATGTTTTGGTATTTTTGTATGTCAAGTATATTTTATTACAATATTATGATTAATTTAATAAATTAAGTGAAAATTTATTTTCATAAAATATATTCATTAAATAATATTTTTATGTCTTATGATTATAAGATAATTTTATGAGACCTTAATTAATTTTTCAAAGTGTTAGAAAACTAGTTTTAATTTTAAAATTTATATTTCTCAAGTAAATTATGTTTTTAATTTATAATTAAATTTCTCAAATTTTTGAAAATTTTTAACATAAAATGGAGTTTATTTTATTTATTATAACTTCAAAAAATGGTTTGGCTTAACTTTTGGTATTTTTCGAAAATACTTGATTTTTGGGTGAATCGTTGAATACGATAATTTATGGTATGTATACATTATTACTTAAATACACAATTTATTGATTAATAGATAATTTAAGAACCATTGGTTTGAACTCAAATGATATAATTAATTTATTTATCCTCAAGAATCATAACTATCACTTATCTTTATCAAGGTGATAATGTAATTAATTAAATATTGAAAAAACACCCCTCTCCTCTACTATAAATACCACCCCTCACAACCTCGTCTCCTCACACCTATCAAGACTTCTTCATTTTTCAAATTCTATTAAAATAAATCCCTAACCACTTATCTCACATTTATTATATCTTTTTCTCATTATAATACCAAAATATCTCCCATAAGGAGGTTATTAAGAGGAAGGAATCAAGAACTAAATTTCTCTTTTATTTTCTTGCAATTTCTTTTCAACATCATTTGTATTATTTTCTATCCTCACCTATCCTCTTAAAAATGATATGATAACTCAAGTACCTTAAATGTACTATAATGATATTATGATAATGTAAAAATTATTCATCATCTCTCCATTCCCTCCTTTTATACTAGAAATGGTAACAACATATGAGATGTGTAAATTTATCACATTCAAGGACAATGGGTTTTCAATTTCTATTATCGTCTTAAATTATATTCATGAAACCATTTTAACGGTTTAACCAGATTATTATGTATTTAATATAACCTTTTTAATTTTCTGTAATCATCTTTTACAAATGGTATTAATTTATAAAACAAAATTATTTCATTGTGATGGAAAAACTGCCAATTATCCCAAACAGCTATCATTAATGTTTTATAAAATGATTCATCCTCACTCAAAATAACCACATGAATTTTATAACCATTTAATAATATGTATGTTATATAATAACATATAACTTCAATTATTTAAAACCATCCTCATCTTAAATTTTTACCCATACATGCATAAAATTAAACTAATCATGAAAACCAAGGAAACAAACACTTCTGAATAATGAAATTAAACCTCTTAACCCATAAAAAAGGCCATTAATGACCTTAATAATGTTATAAAAATAAATTAAATGTAGAAGAGGTTCTAGAATTATTAACTAATGAATATAATTTTATTATCTGGGATATTAAGAACAAGTGAAGAACACCTTCAAACTTAAGGTAAGGGATTCTATCCGAACCTCCATTACTCATTCAGGTTATTCTAACTCTTTTTTACCCAAATTAAATTCTATATTATTTAATGTAAAACTTATAAATTCTGTTTATGTGTTCCAAAATCATGTGTTAGTATCCATTCATCCTTCTTTTTTTGGATATATATGTTTTTATATGATTCCCTTCTCAATTATTCCCAATAAGCAATCATGGTTTAAGGGAACTTCCCAAACTCTTACCCATTTTTAATGTGCTCCATAATCTGTTTTAAGCTACCATTATTTTTTTAAAACCACTAAATTTATTATGAAATCCTTCTTATTTACCTTCTAGTTTTATATAAAAGATCATTCTCTCCTCTATTTTAAATGACCATTGATATTTTCCTTAAAAAACACCAAAATCGTTAATTTATAATGATTCTTAAACACCATTTTTAAATGTATTCACATTATTTTGTAATCACATATCATGATATATTATTATTTTTTCTTATGTGTTTCCATGTATGATTTAAATCCTTTCTTTTAGGGAAACCATTGTGATAATCCCTTATGTTATGCACTTTGACAAGTTTATGATACCAAATCTCTACCATGGGTAACCCTTATGTTTCTATATGATTGATTATATATGACTATTTATGTGGAAAAAATATTCATGAACATGTTATGATGGGGCTTCCCGAATATCGATCCAATTCAATGGTTAAAGATAAGTCTCATGATGCGTTATGTGAAATGGACTTGGTGGTTAGCCTTGACTTGTGTGCCATGTGAAACGATCTTGGTGGTTAAGCCTGACTTGTGATCTTCTATGTGAAACAAGACTGGATCATACTAAAGTCATGATTTATATTGCCTCCACATTATGATGAATCCATTATTATATTATCCCAATTTATAAATGATAATATTCCTTATGTTTAATCGTGTATCATGACTCTTTATATCATTATGTTATTCCTTCTAACCTATGTGCTAAGATTTATTCTTATGTTTGTTACCTTACTGGGCTTTTAGATCATCCCTTGGTTAATGTTATCCCTAGGATATCCTATGACGATGTAAGGGATCGATGGAATTTAGGATATCATTATGAATACTAATTAAATTAATGTTTTATTCAGTCCCATATTTTCAGTTTTATGTGTCAAGTATTCCAAGACACTAGAATCTACAATCCTTGGCATGTAATTTAGTGTTTAAATACGTTTAAAATCATTTAATTTTATGTGTAAAAGGATAGGGTCACTATAGTTGGTATCAAAGGATGGACTAGTTATTTTTGGATATTAGGAATATAGAAATTTTGTATGAACCCTTGGGATAAAACTAAGTATAAGAAAAAATCCTTAATTTTTTTGAATTATAAATTAAGTGGTTTATTGAGAAAATACATCTCTGTCTGGATACTACAAGTGGATGTGGTTTTGGAACAAATGTACCTAGGAGTGAAAACTTTGACAAGGTGTTCTGGGCCTGACATAGGGTAACCTGGTATATGAAAATGGTCCTTACTATGCACCCAGTTTGACACTCCCAGTGGATATTCTCTGGTAAATTCATAAGCTCATTATAATTCACTATTAAGGGAACAAGAAAAATAGCCCATAATAATATATGTTACGAAATAGATCAAGGATAAACTAGATTAAAACATGTTAATCACAAGTTAGGATATAATTTTTGTTTAGAATTTTATCCTTTTATATTAAAATTTTTGTTTTATTCTTATTAGCTAAGTATTAAATCTCCCTTATTGCACTTTATTTTCATAGTTAATGGTGGGAAATATAAGAAAACATGCCAATAATCAATGTGATAGGGAATGTGAAGATTTCTCTAATTATATTTCAAATATTATGGGAATGGGTTCTCAAAAACATTGTGATAGTACTCACTCAACTAGCTCAAGTTATAAATAATAACTTGAATAATGTGGAACGCCCTCCTTCTCCAAGAAAAGAGAAAGTTTTCGTAGAATCATTCATGGAAAAAAAGACCTCCAGTGTTTAGTGGATCTTCTAACCCCCTCCTCATGGAATAGTGGATTAAATCCCTTAAAAAGATATTATATGTCCTCTGGTACTCAGAACAATAGAAATTCGTGATGGGGGTCTATCATTTCGATAGTGAAGATGACCAGTGGTGGACACTAGTCAGGAATAAAAAGTACATGGAGGAAATTTATTCCATGGATTAAGATGAATTCTGTAATATTTTTTTCAATAAATATTTTCCCCCAAACCCTCTATCTCAAAATGGAAAGAGAGTTCCTCAAAATTAAACATAATAAAGATGAGTATATCAGGGTGCATGAAGCGAAATTTACAATGATTTCAAGATACAATTTAGTATTTTTCATGAACCCCAAAAGCATGGGGAATCTCTTCTTTAGTGGACTAAAGTTGAGTCTATGAAAAGCATTGGTGATTGATTACTTTTACAGTTATGAGGAGATTTTCCATTGTTCCCTCATGGGAAAAATGGATATTAGATACTCTTAATGGCCTCATGGGCCCAGTGACAAAAAGAAGAAATTAGAGCCCAATATGGGTGGATCATCAAATAAATCCCATGATGGAAAGAAGACCAAACATCCCATGTGTCAAAATTGTGGGAAGAAGTATCCTCGTAACTGCCTAAAGGGAATCATGAATTGTTTCAAATGTGGAAGAATGAGACATATGCCTAAGAACTACCAAAGGGATATGAAGAATTACTCTAATGTAAAATAACAAAGGAATGTTCATATCAACACTCAGCAACTATTTCAGTGTTTCAATTTCAAGGAATATAGGAAATATATGAACAATTTCCCTAATCTAAGGGTTGCCTGAGGCAATAAACAACAACCTCTAAGGAAATAAGGAATGGATTATGATCTCACTACTATTTAGGTGGAGTCAGACAATGATGTGTCAATAGGTATGTTGGTTATTCATTCTATAATACTAAATGAACTATTTGATTCTGGTTCTACGGATTATTTAATATCTTTTACATTAGTAGGACTACTAAAACACCACCTAAAATAATGGTGGATGATCTATATGTGAGTAGAGAGAATGGGTAAATTATTTCATCCAAATTTTATAACAACTCCCTAATAAATTTTTGTTACCTGAACCTCCTATAAAATCTTTTCATAATTCCTTCGGAAGAGTTTGATAATATTTTGGGCAAGTATTTTCTATCTTTATATAAAGAAAACATAAACTATTTTCAAATGGGGATCACTCTTCACATCCTAGAGAATTATTTAATCATGTATAAGTGTAAGGTGGATGATGAATATCCATTAGAATCATTATCTCAAGTGCAGATATTGTTTCCTTATGTGCAAGCATATATTGGTCAAATTATTGAGACAAAAGATATAATAATTCTCGAATACATGCCCATTGTGAGGGATTATAATGATTTATTCCACAAAGACATTACTAGTCATTTGCTTGACTAAGAGGTTGAGTTATTAATTGAACTTATTCCTAGATCACTACCTTTATCAAATACACCTTATATAATTTCCATCATTGAGTTGGAATAGTTGAATAAGTAGTTATAGAAGAATCTGGAGAAGGGTTTTATATGTCTGAGTGCTTCACTGTGGGGTGTGCCTATCCTATTCATCAAAAAAAAGGATTGGTCAATGTTTCTATGCATCTATTATCATTAACTTAATAAAATCAAGATAAATAAAAAGTACCCCTACCTCAGATAGATGACTTGTTAGATAATTTACATGGGGAAAGTTATTTCTCTACGGTAGACCTTCGGTTGGGATATCACCAATTAAAGGTGAGGAATGATGATATTCTCCAGACTACCTTTCGAATGAGGTATGGACACTATTAGTTCATATAGATTCCCTTCATAATCACTAATTCTCTTTAAATTTCCATAGATTTAATGAGTATAGTCATTAGAGATTACCTCAAAAAATTTGTGGTAGTATTTATCGATTATATTTTGATATGCTACAAGAGCAAGGATGAACATGAGGATCATTTAAATACTATGATGAATACTTTATAAGGGTGAAACCTTATGCAAAGTACAGTTAATGTGAGTTCTGGAAAAAGGAAGCATTATTATTTGGGCTTACAAAGGTATATCTGTGGACCCTTCTAAGGTAAAGGCAATTGAAGAGTGGCCAAGGACAATATCTATAATGGAGGTCCATAGATTTCTTGGTCATGTTGGGTATTAACAATGATTTTTGAAGAACATATCATGATTTTCAAACCTAATAACTAAGATAACATGGAAGGGTGGGATGTTTTTTTGGGTTCTTAAATGCGAGGAAAACTTTAGGGAGCTCAAAAAATATGCTTATCACTAAACCATTACTCACACTCCCGACAAGTGGAGAAGTCTTTGTGGTGTAAATTGATGATTGAAAAAATGTCTTAGGATATGTACCAATTCAAAATGATAAAGAGATATCATATTCTTTAATGCAGTTGAAAATTTATGGGCAAAACTATCCCACACATGATCTAGAGTTGGCAGTTATGATCTTTGCATTAAAAATCTGATGGTATTTTCTCTATGGGGAGAAGTGTGAGATATATACTAATCATTAGAATCTCAAATATATACTCACACAGAAGAAGATTAATATGAACCAGCAAATATGGTTAGAGCTCGTCAAGTATTATGAATGATCAATCCACTACTATCCTAGTAATGAAAATATAGTAGTGGATTCTCTAAGTGGAAAGGATCCTGCATCTTTATCAATGATGAGAATTGAGAACAATCCAATTTTCTTAGATTTTAAGAGGATTGAAATGGAAATCATTATGCGAGGAACATCATCAATCCTTTCAGAAATGATTTCTCAACCATATCCCATCATGAAAATAATGGATGCTAAAAGAAAATATATGAAAATTATAAAAAAGGGTAGAATCTATTAGAAATTGGAAATCATATGAGATTAAGTTTGATGAGGAAGGAGTTTTAATATTTGGGTCATGACTATGTGTACCATCAAATGTAGAGATAAAGAAGGAGCTTCTGAATGATTCACATAGCTCAACCTTCTTTATTCACCTAGGGAGCACAAATATGTATCGATATCTCTAAGGGAGCTATTGGTGGTACATTATAAAGAAGGATATTATTGAATATACCTAAAAGTGTCTAGTATTTCAACAAGTGAAGGCTCAAAGAAAAAACTGTAAGGGGGTTATTCAACCTCTACCCATAACAACATAGAAGTGGAAGAAAATTACCATGGACTTTGTCACTGGACTTTCGAGGACATCCAGATGAAATAATGATATATGGGTCATTGTGGATCATCTTATAAATATATCTCACTTTATCACAATTTTAGTGGACTTATTATTGGATCAACTTGCACGAATATATATCAAATAGGTGGTAAGGCTGAAAATAGTACCACAATAGATTATATTTGATCAGGATCTGAGGTTCACCTAAAAATTCTGGAAAAGTATCCAATATGCTTTAAGCATTGAGTTGAACTTTAGTAAGTACTAACATCTAAAAATGGATGGCCAATCTGAGTAAACAATTCAAACACTGAAAGAAAGGTTGAGAGTGTGTTATATGGACATCAAATGAGGATGGGACCAACATCTTCCACTGGTCGAATTCTCCTACAACAAAATTTTCCACTTCAGTATCTAAATAACTCCATATGAATCCCCTTACAAGATAAGGTGGAGAGCACCAACATACTGGGATGAAGTCAATGAGCATAAACTGCTAAGACCAGAAATGGTAGAAGAAATGGAGGAAAAGGAGAAAACTATTCAATAACACATCAAGGAAACCCAAAGTCGAAAAAAGTGATATTCATACAATCATTGATGAGACCTTGAGTTTGAATTTGGAGACATGGTATACCTCTACGTATCTCAATGGAATATGGTCATGAGATTTGGAATGAAAGGAAAGATAAATTCTAGGTACATTGTCCCCTTTGATATTCTTGATCATGTTGGAATTTCGGCCTATCAACTAGCAATTCCACCTACCTTGTCAAAAGTACATGATGTATTCCATGTATCCATGTTAAGGAAGTATATACTAGATCCTTCACATGTATTTCCTTTAGTGGTGGTACAGTTGAAGAATGATCTTTCTTATGAGGAGTATCTAGTGAAGATCTCAGATTGTAGAGATAATGATCTACGTAAAAAGACTACTCACCTGGTAGAAGTATTGTGGTGGAACCATAGTTATGAAGAGGAAACATCAGAACTATAGTAAGTGATGAAGGAATAGTACCCATAACTGTTTTCATCTAAGAATGTAAAATGAAATTTCATGGGTGAATTTCATAAGGGGGAAAGAATGTAACCCCCCATTGTTTTATCAATGGAATTATCTTCTTGTAATTATGTCTTACAGAATAATCACAAAATATTACATATTTAACAAAATACAAACCTTATATATTATTAATGGGTGAAATAAAAGGTATCTCTAGAATTTAAGGCGCATTTACTGATGAAATAATAATTTGACCATTGGAATACTAACGTGGCCCTTATAGATAGAAAACCATCCAATGTAATAGTAACCTCATCAATGAAATTATAAATAAAATTTATTTATATTATAAGTGTCAATATGATATAATTATATCATAGAATAAGTAAATAAATATCATAATAATTATTAATTAAGTGTTTCTATTTTGGTAAGTCATGTATATTTAATTACAATTTTATGATTAATTTAATAAATTAAAAGAAAATTTATTTTCATAAAATGTATTCATAAAATAATATTTTGATTTATAATTATTATAATATAATTTTATGGGACCTTAATTAATTTTTCAAAGTGTTAGAAGTGCAGTTTTATTTTTAAAATTTGTATTTTTCAGGTAAATAATGGTTTTAATTAAAAATTAAATTTCTTATATATAGAAATTTATTTTCATAAAATGGAGTTCATTTTTGGATCCTACATGTTCAGAAATGTTAAGGGTGATTTTTTGGGATTTTTCTAAATTAATTGATTTTTTTGTGAATAGTGAAATACGACAATTTACGATATACATACATTAAATGTTGAATACACTATTTATTGTGTCATGGATTATTTAAGCACCATTTTTTGAACTCATGTGATATAATTACTTTATTTAGTTTTAATAATCATCACTATTTCCTGTCTTGACCCAAATGATAAACTAATGAGTTAAATATTGAGAAAACTCCCCTCTCCTTTACTATAAATACCATACCTCACCACCTATTCTCCTCACACCTCTCAAGCCTTAAGACTTTCCCAAATTAGGATAAAATATTTCCTTAAGACCATATCCCAGATCCAGAATCTCTTGGTCTCATCAAAAGAACCAAACCTCTCCCCTAAGGAGGTTCTCAAGAGGAATGAATCAAGTGGTAAAACCCTCTTCTGTTTTCTATCAATTTTTCTCATGTTATTTTGTATTATTTTCTATCCTCGCCTCTCCTCATACAAATGGTGTGATAAATCCAATAACTTAAAAATACTATAATTTTGTTATTATAATGGAATAATTCATCATCATATCTCTTTTTCCTTGTTTTATATTAGAAATGGAAACACCATCTAAGATGTGGTGATTTATCACATTCAAGGACAATGGGTTTTCAATTTCTATTACCATATTCAATTCTCATAAAGAAACCATTTTTATGGTTAAACTAGATTATTATATATGTAATATTTTCTATATAATTTTCTGGAATCATTTTTTATAAATTATATTAATTTATAAAACAAAATGAGTTCGTTGTGATCAAAAAACCACCAATTAACCTGAACGATTATCATCAAACTTTTATATAATTATTCATCATAAATACATATAACGAGATGAATTTTATAACCAGTTAATATTATATAAGTTATATATTAACATATAACATCAACTATGGACAACCATCCTCATCTTACATGATTATCCGTACATGTATAAAATTTAATCAATCATGAAAACCAAGGAAACAAACGCTTCCTAACAATGAAATTGAACCTCTTAACTCATCAAAAAGTTCTTGAATGAACATAATAAGGTTATTATAAATCAATTACATATATAAAATTTTATTTAAATATTATTTAATGAATATAATTGTTTATCCAATACATTAATATCAAGTGAAAAACACTTTCAGACATAAGGTAAAGGATTCTACTCAAACCTCCATTATTCCTTCAAGTTATTATTACTCTCTTTTTACCCAAATTAAATTCACAATTATTTTATGTAAATATAATAAATTATTTTTATATGTTCCAAACTAATTTTTAAATATCCATTTATCCATCTTTTTCTAGAATATACATGTTTTTAAATAATTCTCATCTCAATTCTTCCCGATAAGCAATCCAGATTTAAGGTAACTTCCCAAACTCTTACCCATTATAAAGTGCACTCCATAATCTATTTTAATCCACGATTATTTTTATAAAACCAATAATTATATTATTAAACCCTTTTTATTTCAATTATGGTTTTATATAAATTATTATTCTCATTTTCTAATGATCTATGATATTTTCCTTAAACAACACCAAAATGTTTTAATTCTAAAGTTTCTTAAACCCCATTTTTTATAGTATTAAATTTATGTTTCCATAACCTATCATGATATATTATTAGTTTATCTTATTAATTTCTATGTATGATTTAAATCATTTTTTTCATGGACAACTATGTGATATTCCCTTATTTGATGCCTTTTTACCAGATTATGATACCCAATCCCTACCATGGGTGACCCTCATGTTTATACATGATTGATTATGTATGATTATTTATGTGGAAAACATATTAATGAACATGTTATGATGGGTTCACCCAGATATCACTCTAATTAATTGAGTAATTTTTTATCTCATGAGACGTTATGTGCAATGGTCTTGGTGGTTAGCCTTCACTCATGCTCCATGTGAAATAGTCTTGGTGGTGAACCTTGACTTGTGCTCCTATATGTTAAATGAGCTTGGAATGTTTTAAAGTGATGTTTTATGTTTCTTCTACATTACTATTATTCCACAATTATATGATCTTATGTTATGAATTTTATTACTCTTTATGTTTAATTATGTACCATTCCTCTTTATATCATTGTGTTATGCCTTCTAACCCATGTACTAAGCTTTATTCTTATGTTTATTCGATTACTGGGATTTTAGCTCATCCATTTGTTCATGTTATACCTAGGTTATACTATGATTATGTAAGGGATCAAATAATTTTAGGAGATCTTTATGAATATTAAATAAAAACATATTTTATTTAGTCCCATGTTTTCAGTTTTATGTACCTATTCTTCCAATACACTAGACTCTATGATCCTTGGCAAGTAATTTTATGTTTAAAGATGTTTAAAATCATGTGATTATATGAGTAAAAGGACAAGGCTACTATAATAATGGTACATTTTCAAAACATAATAGATTCATAAAAAATAATATATAGATCACAAAATATGATTCATGTTATTAGGATCATAGCAGAACATAAGACATGAGTCATCAGAGAGTGGAAACATGATTCAATAATAATGGGCCATGAGAATGAAACATCAGTTTGTTTTATAAAGTAATAATATGGTTAAAAATATAAATAAAAAACCTAACATATGTCAAGGATAACCACCAAGACATTTTCACTGTTATAAGTTAGGTTAATCACTTTACCATAACATAGTAGACTAGTGATAAAAACCAGTATCCCTTAATATATAGAATTTGGGTGGATAACCACCATTATCTGAAATTAATCTCATGATATATAAAAACATTCAAATTTTATTATTGGGATATATAGGACCCACCCATCACAATATGATAATCCACATAAGTTTGTGCTATAAGAACTTTAAAACACTCGTAATTCCATCATTGCTTAATTGACCCATGAAAAAAATGGGTTTCATGGGAACATTTATAAGTTATCTATAGAAATAAGGTGGATCATATCATTAGATAATATTTCCATTGATTCATAATAAATATTATAGAATATTGATATAAATAAAAAACAATTTTATAAGATTATTAAAATTTACACTAAGAAATGTGAAGAAATCTCCTTTAACATTTTTTATACATTTTATTTTAAAAGAAATTTTTTTATAAAACAAAGTGAAGGGAAATTTTATTGTAAAAACATGAATAATTGGAGAACAATTTTATTAAAGAAAAATAAAAACATTTTCAATAAAATGTGTTATAATATAAAATAATTAAAAATATGATTCCATTAACATTTTATAAAAATGTTAAAGTTGGTAGAAAAAGACCATACCAAAAATATTTATATAAGATTAATTTTTTTTTGAAAAATTGATTCCATTGAAAATGAACTTATGAAATCATATAACTAGAGATAAGTAAATTCATAAAACAAATTATAGAATATATACATAGAGGGAAAATATTCCAAACTGAAAATAATAGGTAAGGTCGATATCTATTACAGTCTTCACATTAAGTGAATTATGACCAAAAGGGAATGTGAAATGGTAGAAGGATATGTAAAACTAAAGAAAAATAAGTTGATAAAAAAAAATGGTGGTTTTAGAGAGAAATATTATACAATTTACCTAGATGGAAACTTAGTCATTGCATTCTCAAATTCAAAATGAGATTGAAAAGAAAACCATTACTTTTTACTATCGAATCCCACAAAATTAATTTAACCTCCTATATAATAATAATAACCATGATAATCACTTATTTTAAAACTATATTCATATATATTACCCTTTTATATTACCCAATTATATTCATTAATTCCACATACATTAGTTAGTAAATAATTTTTTTCTTCATTGAATGTTTTTGATTTTGATCATTTCATATAGTTTCATGATGGAGATTTCGGTCTTCATTCATTGATTCCAAATTTAATTTTAACATATTATAAAAGTTATTAAATAAATAAATAAAAAAATTATCTATAAAAATGTTCATTGTATGGAAATTGTGGTCCTTTTCTGCGGGAATTATGTCCTTGGTGATCATGATTTTTCTAATTTATCAATAATAAAATAATTATTTTATAATGACCTTACAATTTTATATTGTTAAATACTTTAAAAATAATATTAATGACAAATATTTATTCTTAGTAACATATATAACCAGTATTAACGCCCTGATACTCATTTATGGTAAAAAATGGTGATGTTTGTACAACATTGTTCACATGGATGCTTGAAAAAAAACCCAACCAATAACATGTTGTACTAGTGAATGAGTAAGAGTTTCGAGTTATGTAATAGTAATAAAATTTTAGAAAAAAAATAATGATGTTAATATAAATTGAATGATCAAGAGAATAACTTAAATATCTAGTTGATAAATTCTCTTATTCATAACCTCTGTTCCTTTGTAATGAAGGATTTGGGATTCCTTCATGGAACTAGAAGCTACCCTAAGTCTTAGAATTATTTAGGATATTTAAAATTGGAAGGTAATTAAGATATTTTTTAATGGATATAGTGGTTTTGAAGGGGTATATTATACCTCTATATATAGGTGAAAATGGGGTATATTACTTTAGAAAATTAAGTTAAATAAAGGGTGTAGATGGAATCATACGGGGGTTGGGTGAGTTAGGTGAAGAAATGTTTGTTAGGAATTTTGGTTTGACTCAAAAACCTAAAAAAACATCTATAATTCATAAATATCATATTATTTACACTAAATTTGTGCTATGATATTTTACCTCTTTTACCCCCTATTATCTTGTTTAATTTCTTTTACCATGGTAATTATTTTTTACCCAAAATATAAGATTTACCATATTACCCATTTTTTACAAGATTAGAACATGTTTGAACTCTATTTAATCATATTCAATTTCTAAATTTTAAAAATATAACTTCAAATTCAAGTCATAAAATATATAGAAAAAAACTATTTTTTTAGAAAATGAGTAATTTAAACATTATGTGTCCTTTTTGTTATTTAATAAAAATTAATAATTTAAATAACGGCTAATCTATTTTTTTGGTTATTGAACATTAAATTAAATTAATCATTAATAAAATTAAATTTTATTTTTTATGTTAAAAATACACAGCACTTGAGAAAAATAGTTCTTTAAAAAATATCTAGTTTTAATATTTGAATATTATATTATTATTATTTATAAACAATTGAAAATTACTCAATTATTTAAAATTCATTATAAATTATTTATATATAAATAATTCATTTCAATAAATTTATTAAAATAATATAAATTTAACATTTAAAGAAAAAAAATATAATATATAATAAAAAAATGTTTTTAAAAAAATTATATTTAATAGGTCATGAATAATTAATTTTTTTTCTTTATAGTTCTTTATTTATTTCATTGATGAAATATATTTACTTTAAAAATCATTCATGTTTCCAATCCATTTTATTAAAATCATTATTTCATAATAAAAATAATAATAATATATAACGTATAAAAAATAATTAATTTATAATAAAATGTTCTAATTAAATATTATATTTTTATTTTATTATTTATCATTTCTATGTCATATTTTTTTCATTTACACTTAATTACCATTTGGTTTACCCAATGGCTATATATCCAATGAATATATTTCCAATAACTGTATATCTTGCATCTATATTTCTAACAACTATATTTCTAATTGTCAGATTCTATTCCTATATATAGTCACATATATTTTTAGATTCATTCATTATATTTAATTCTTTTTCAACAAGTATATTATATTCCTAATTATCAATCATATTTATTCATCCTGAATCAAGGTGATGGTCTTCCTAGAAAACCATGAGATTAAAAATTTTATGTTCATGGTATTTTTATTTAATATTTTTTATACCTCTTGGAGTTTCCTTGTTGACATTTCACATTGCATTCTCATAATTTATTTATCTTATATTGTAATATTTATTTTCAAAAAAATTTATTGTGGTTAATTTTAGTTCAATGTTTCATATAAAACAATCTATTCAACATACTTTTTAAGGAAAAATACACATAAAAAATTGTGGGCTGTTGAAAGAAGAATATGTTTTATAATTATCAAAGAACATGAAAGACCAAGGGGAAGCTATAAAAGTTTGAGAATCAGAATTTCGTGTTATAAAATATGGATCACTAGAAATTTTTTATCTAGAAGTAGCATAATAGAAAGTTCAACTGAAAATGTCATCTAGTTTTTGGTAGATAGTCAAAATATTTTCAAAAGATATAAATTTCATACTTCTTATCAGATGGTGTAGTACCCAAAATTTCAAAAGGATTAGTGAATCTCAGTTTCTCTAAAATGTGGGATTTGGGAATGGTGTAGAAATGTATTCACTAGAATTTAATGTAAAATGGGATCATACTTCTTTACTATAGGGGAAAATAGAACATTATAATTAGTGGGTATTCCATTATAAGGACGGTGATAATGAAATAGATAGGTATGAGTAATAACTAGTGGTTACAGTATTCAAACAAAAGGAGTAAATTGATTTATCTAAAATCATATCCCTGGTAATTAAACATGTTACTATCTAGATGGTGCTAGGTTTGGTAGGTTATGATAATATTCACTCAGATCATATGAATGTAAATATATACTTTAATCATGGAAACATGGAGGGAGAAATTTAAATGAAAAAATAATTGAGTTTTAAGGAAAATAAAATCAATAACTTGTTGTGTAAACTGAATAACAGTATCTATGTCTTGAAACAGGATCCAAGGTAGTGCAATCAAAACTCTGATGCTTTTAAGGCTAAATAATTTTTCACTTTGATCAATTTAGATCAATATTTATACTAAATTTTTTGGAATTATGGATGTATGATCATTTTTTTGTATATTAATGACATGTTTCTAGTTCATTTAAAAATTACAAGGATTCTAAAGTTAATTCATGAATTTTCTAGAAGAATTAAGATGAAATATCATGGTCAAGGCAAAAATATTTTTGGATTGAATATTTTTATAGATAGGAAAACCAATTATTGGGTACCATCTTAGAGGGAATATATTTAAAAGATCATATATAAGTTCAAAATTTCTGGACGTAAGATATTCTCAACTCTATTAGTCATACACTTCAACTTTTCCAATGATAAGGTAACAAAAAATATAATATCTGGCCAAGTACGTAGAGAGAGTTCTATTTTCATCATTAGTTGATAGAATAATGTATGCCATGATATTTACTCAATTGATCACTATTTTTTAATTGTTAGTGGTGAACAATTTCATTTCTAATCCAAGAAGGAAACACAAGGAGGGTGTGAAGTGGATCATCTGGTACATGAGGGGATAAAAAGATTCACACTTGTTCATTGGGATAGATATTTTATTGAAAGTTAATTTTGATTCATACTTTTCTTATGATTCAAACACCAGATAGAGAACATAAGGTTTATATTCATCTATAATGAAATAATAGTATGTTTGATGTCACAACTATAATTGATTATTAATTTTTCAACATTTTAATTTGAGTATCTAGTAGAAACAAAATTTAGAAAGAAGATAATATCGTTTATTTACATCAATAACTTGGATCATTCCAAGAGAGTGGATTATTTTAATATGATAGTCTTGGTATAAGTCAATTGGCTTGAAATATTATTCTTTTAGAAATAAAAAAACTCAATGACCTGAAATATCACTTCATCTAGAATTGTTTATTGGGTGGGGTATTGGAGTCCAAGAAGATACTCCGTAAGAATAATTTGGATGATGTTTTAACCAATGTTTTTGCCCTAAAAAGTGTAAGGAAACGTTTTTCCTCAGTGGGACTAGGGAGAATTGAAGGAGATATAGGGAAATAATAGTTAATTCTTAAAAATATCAAAGGATGTGCTTAAGTTTTAGATAGTTTCAAAATAGATCCTTGAAAATTCTTCAAGTGGGTTATTTTTAAAAAAAAATGTAGTTTTTTTCAAGTGATGAATCAAAATACCATAATGAGTAATATTAGAATTTATTCTAGCCTCAATATTTAGATAGGGGAAGCATTAGAACTCCAACTAAGGTAAATTAATCGGAAGATGATATCTTTTTGATGGTTTGTTTTGTAGTGGACTATCAGAAAAAAAATATAAAAATAAGATATAGTGAATTATGAATAAGAACATATAAATGGAGAAATGTAATATTTGTCTTGCATAGGTCTTAAAATAATAGGATAGAATGTAAAGGTGATCAGAATATTTCATATGAGTAACATAGAATATTCTATAAGTTTAATTGGTCAAGTGTCAATTACTATTGGGAATTGGTAGTCACCATTCTCAGAAGAGGTACCTCTAAAACTATTAGAATTTGGTGTAATTTAATGACTATTTGGGACCCACTACAAGTTGGTAGAACCACATGTATATGTGGTTTTATGTGATCGAGTGATTAATAGTAATTAGGGATAGAAATTACATTCCTAGAAATTATAATTATTGTATCTCTTTATTATAATGTGAATGGAAACAATGTTTTCATTTAGATTTAGGAAAATAATATGAACTATGTAAATCTTTACATGTTATCATTCCTTGTTTCTTTTCATGAATGTTTTTTTAAGATATATGTTTTTTCAGAGTGTGTGTGAGGATGAATTGTAGTTATGATTTGGGGTGAGGTATTTTATTCCTGAGTTATAGTACACTAAACTCATGGTATTCCTTGACATGGAATTTATAGAAATTCTATTTTATCTATCTGGTTATTCCATTGGATAATTTTTAAAAGATTAATTCTTACTAGTTCTAAGGGCTAGTGATTCCAAACATGATTCAGATAACTATAATTTCTTGTCCCACTACAAACGTTCTATTAGAAGATAGGTTTTTGATATCATGGTATTTCCTAGATCAATACAATTCTGCCATAAATCATAGGGTATTTTATTCCACTTGTTATATTAGAATGATTATTTCATTTACTGGTTTAGGATTAAGTAGGTAATATTTAACATCAATGTGGATATGTGAGCACCCAATTATTTGACTTTTGTGGTGAATATTTTTTATCTCTTTCATTTCACATTATACAAGAATTCACAAATATTACAGAGTATATTATGGGTATATTGGTTGTGTCCTGTTGAGTATGATGCTCATTCTCTACATGTGCACCTTAATGGATATAAATAACTTATATTAGTATGAAATAAAGGTAAGTTACCTAGTCTATGAAATAGATATGGAGTATCTCATAAGAGTTATATACATGGCTTGAGGTGAGGATAAGGTCTTTTCAATAATATCTCCTATCATTTTTTTCATGAGTACTAGGTAAATGTTCATCCCATCAAGGATCCTCATTATTCTTTATGATTTACATAACATGCTATGAATTTATTTCATTATATTGTGGTTTATGTTATTATTATGGTTATTTTTATATTATAATTCCATTTAATGAAATTTTATTATAAATTTTTCTTTATCATTATTTATTCTTAAATGATCCAATATATGAATTGGTAATCTGACCCATACCCCTTGAAAATTTGTTAAGAAAATGGGAATAACATTGAGTACATGAGGTGAAATAGCTTACACCATCAAGGAACTTAAAGGGATTACAAAAATATATGATATCAAAAACCAGATATTGAAACCAAATACAAAACATCCAAATAAATATTTACCATCCTTCAATGTCATAGGACTTCATAAGCAATGAGTTTTTATCCCTTCGCCTTCTAGGATACATCAAGAAACATTTCCCCTCATCACTTAGTCATCATCAAAACACAATAATATAAGTTTAGTTTTGATTCAAGCACGACCAATCCTCTTATATGAAGCTTCAAAATGTCTAATCCAAAACGAAATTATGAAAAAAATATTACATAAAAAAGAACTAAGAAGTAATCAGTGAAATGAGGATTTACATATTATTCACTATTGTAAGGAGATAAAAAAATCAAACATATTCATTATTGAAAGAAAAAAACACATATTGGTATCACAATATAAAAAAATCATTAGATTATGTTAAAAACAATTATAAATTATAATAAATTGCACATAGATGGTCCAATTATAATTTGAGCCAATATGATTAAAAAGGAGAACTCAACATTGTTTTGTATAAGCAAAGATATTTATTCCTAAATAAGTTTTTTTTTAAAAAAATCAAGCTTCTGATCAAGATTAAATTCAACTATGTTGAAAATTTTCACTCTAATTTCAAGTAATCAACCATATTGAGTTTTCATCAATGTATATATACCGAAATACCTTCTTTATTTTTCTTCAATCTATGGGTATAATTATTTTGTATAGAATTCTCAAATAAAATGAGTATAACTTTAAAGATTGATATATTTTGGATCCTCATCATCAAAGGATTATGTTCCCTCAAGGGATTTTGTGTCCTCGGTAATTATAGGTTGTGGATGAATTTATTTCTAAGGGAATATCCTAGATGATCTTTTTACTATATTTATCTCCACTTTGTAATAATAAATACATTTTTTAGTAATTCTAGGGAGATAGGTGATGAATCCATTTGAGTCAAAAAATTGGTTTCTTTCCCTCTTTAGCACATGATTGTAAGAATGCATCATCAATATTTTAAACTTGGTTAGGAGGGTCATGAGTGGATTCATCAAAATTACACTGAGTCTCTTGATCCCCACATAACCTCCCCCCTCTTAAATAGGAAGGGCCCTGTGGAAAACATCCAAAAACCCAAAATAATAGTCATCCATATGGGTTATCATAGGGGATATAGAACCGGCATCCTTAGTAGGCAGGGCAATATCACCCTTCTCCCAAGAAGAAAAAATAACCAGCTTTATAGGGGGTCTGTCACTGTCATTTTACTTACCTTTATCCACCCAAAACATCTATTTTGATGGTCTTAAAAGATAATAAAGTAAAATTCTGTAATAATCATCCCTATATCCATGTATAAAAAAAATACAACAAACACTTTGTATATTTATAAAAATAAACATTTTTCACAAATCCAAAGTCACCCATTTCAATCCAAATTAGGAGGGGAGATTTTTTAAAAGATCAATCTCAACACATATCCTTGAAATATATGGTCTAGAAAGAATTTTCTTGGACGAATCAAGATTCAATGGCCGAAATATTAACAAATAAATCAAGAAAATTTTAGAATATTTACATTGGAATCCATGAAAATATAATTCAATTTGGAATAATATATGTTTTATAATTAGCACAAAAATTAGGGGACAATTTAAGGAATTTCATATTAAAACCTGAAAGGGACCAAGAACCAATAGAACAACACTAGTGGTACCAACATATTAATAAAATACAATAAAAACATATATTCCATCAATCATCCCAAATTTAAATCTGATCAATCAAATATATTTAATATATTTTTTAAGAAATAATAAAGTGCTCCTTCATTGAGAAAATTTATCAATTAAGGAAAATTTAATATCTGAAGATAGGTTATAAACCATTTACTTTTGGAAATAAATTATAGCTAAATATTATATATAATTTACAATGATTCAATATCAATTCTATCCTTTCCAGTCTCAACCACAATGTCTAAAAAATATTGGGAGTGAAATCCTATAGCTTCATCAACATAGTCAGTAGGGTCAAGAGCTTCAATTTCATCAATGAGTCCATATTTTTTGGTTTCATTATAATTATTTTATATCAATGGAATATTCCTTCCAAAATATTAATTTTTACCTCATCACTAGTTGGAAGCCTCTAGAATATGGGGAGTCACGTCTATGGTCACCTAATGCTCCAATAAAACCTGGAGAATGGGTAACTATGTTTCAACATTATATAATTACATCATATTCTTATTTTATAACCCTAATATTTATGGTATTGGTATATGGAGATAGTATTGGTCAAAATGTGAGATGGAAATTATAATTTTTCCTGATAAACTTCAATATGGATATTATAACCAAGTTATTAGGGGTTGGAATTGTTATTATTGTTTTATGTAATTAAAGTTGAGTTATTTTTTATAAGGTATGATGCTTATTATTATGGTTTAATACTCCCTTGGGGAAAGGGACATGTATTAATTCATCATACTTGGAACATGGATTCACATGACATGTACATTTTTTGTTTGATTAAAAATAATATTTAAAAAATGGTTTCAATTAATTAAGATGTCCGCATTAACATATTCAGTGTTTTCTTGAATAATTCATAGTTTCAGGATAAATTAAATGAACTTGACCATGATTAATTTTTTGATACTTATCATATGATTCAAATTTAATCATGATATTTACAATTGTTTTATTATTACACAATATTGGGTAGTATGGGCATATGATACCATGATGTGGCTGAGATCCCTATGATGGTTGTGTGTGGATATGATTCCATGAGTCATGTTGAAATGGAATCATCAATATTTTTTTACAGTTTTTAGATACCTATGATCTATGAACCATGGGTTAAGTGAGGGATCTTAGTAAAAATGTGGTATGAATCAAAAATTTCTGATTCAAGTGCGTTAGTAGACTAGTGGGCTATTTTTCCAGTTTCTGCTACATAAGGATAGTAATATCAAATGTGGGGACAATACTATGATGAGTGTAAGTGTGGATATACCTATAGAGAGTTAATATAGTAACATAGATAACTTAAAATGATTTTATAATGTGAATAAACTTATCATAATAAAAATAAAACATAGGTGATGTGTGGCTGACTGAATGGTCTAGGTATATAGACTTTTTTAGGTATGTGTAGGAATAAAATAATAGATAGATCTTTATAGGGAATGTCAGTAACAAGAAGAGATACATGGCCATCGGGTTACATGTGATCCTGGGAACAATAGAATTAAACTCATAATGTAAGTGTATGTTTAATAATGAATAATATTTTATAAACAATTTTGACAACTATACACTATTAAGAGAGTTGTTATTTTGATTAACACTTTTTATCTAAGGAATGATAATGAATATTTTCAAGTAAAATATAAGTTAAGTGGGATAATATAACCTAATAGTCACCTTATGATAATAATTTTAGTGATAAATTTTTATGTTTGATCAGCCTTGATTATCATATAAGGCACACTAATGAGAGAATGTTGAAAGATGATTTTGAGATTCATGTATTCATTGATTAGTAATAATGTGTGGATTATGATCTAGGTATGGGATTATTTGTGGAAAGGTGTGAAACACATCATCTTGATAGAATAATGATATAGGGATTTCATCATCAACCTTATAATGGGTTTTTCCATGTGATTGTGAAAACATAGAACATTACATGAGTAATAGTTGGTATCAATAGAATTGATTAGGAGGGGTTTTTTATTAACCTTGTAAATTTAGGTGGAAGATGGTCCACTATTTTTTAAATGAATATCCTATGTTATAATGGGAATTAATCCAACATATTTGATGGTTGGTGTAATGTGATATAACAAGTGTAAGAGACAAAATATTAGTGGGTTATTGTTAGATAATGAAGGGATCATGTGGGGAATAATTAAGTTGAACTAATCAACATAGAAGAGTGTGAGGTGTCACTTACTTATATAAATGAGGTGTAGTTAGATGGAAAATTGATTTCATGGAACACTAATGAGCTAAGTGACTCGATTCATTTAGTAAAGTAGTGATACCTCTTTATGGACACAGTTTCACAAGAGAGAACACTTTTAATATATAATATAAAGGATTATTCATTTATACTATCATAGTATCATTAAATAAAAATAGTGAAACAACCACAGTGGATTTGAGCATCCTTAAAAGTTATGGGACTATTCATAGGGTTGCTTAAAGGCCACATTGTCTGAGAATATGAGCATAATGTTTGGTTGACTAGGGGTTTCCAATTGGAGGTATGAATTGAATGACCCAAGGTTGTGATGATGGATTGTAATGAAAAAAATAAGAATGAAATTACATTTTCAATGAAAAAAATATTTATTATGAAATGTTGTTATATAAATTAAATATTCTATATTTAATTTTTTAATTTTTGACTATTATAAAATATGGACATAATTTATTTAGGATTTAAATATCATTAAGCATCATAACCATTGATAATATAGTCATTTTATAGTAACTAATTACATTAGTATATATCAAGGGTTATAATAAAGTCTAATTGACATGTATGGAAGAAGTGATAGTCTTAACATGTTGGATCATACCATTTAAATTCCATTTATCTTAGTATCCAAGGGAGGTGGAATCGGTGGGATTCTCCCTTCACCAATCCTAAGATGAGATTCAATAACTGAAACTCAAGTGAAATTATTTTTGGGAGAAGGTAAAGATTATCAAGACATGGCCCAAACCATGTTTGTTGAACCACCCCAATAAAGTGCCGCCATCGCACACATTACCCTTTGGGAATACACTGTTGCAACAAGGGGTTATTATCTAGGGCCAAGTAGTAAGAATTATTATTTTTTTCTTCTTAATAAAACTATGATTATATTTATCCGTATTTTATTTTTTCTTCACACACACAGATGTTTATGTGTGTGTGTGTGTGATTAGATAATGATTTTTATAAAAATTTGATTTTGATGTGGTGAAACTAAAATTTAATTTTTGTGAAATATATTATTTAAATTAAAACATTTTTTTAGTAAATTAAATTATTTTTTAAATAAATTAAATACTCTTATTAAGTAATTTTTGTGTCAATATAAATTATAATATAATTTAATTATGTCTAGTATAATTTATATA
The DNA here is from genome assembly GCA_963277665.1 of Viscum album. Taxonomy (NCBI): domain Eukaryota; kingdom Viridiplantae; phylum Streptophyta; class Magnoliopsida; order Santalales; family Viscaceae; genus Viscum; species Viscum album. The sequence continues at coordinate 1,232,028,574 of OY728137.1, read as the reverse complement.
ATATTCAGAATGTGATTAGTGTTGTAAAAACTAGTACTTTATGATAAAGATGTATTTTTAATTAAAAGTATAAATTTTCAAATTTTGATAATTCCTTTTCTAAAATAAATTTTATTTTTTAATTTATCACATAAAAATTATTCAAGGTTGATTTTTTCAAAAAAATTGAGTCATTCGAATTTGTGAGTAAAAATTAAATACAGTATAAATATACAGTATGTATTATGACATTATAATAACCTAAAAGAGATATAATAAATAATATATGGGTAATACATGAAAAAAATTATTTTCTACTTAAAATAATTTTTTTTAAAATTTATTTGACTAATTTTAAAAATATATAATGAATCCTCCAAAACCTATTTTATATTTTAAGGTTTTAAAATTAATTTTTTATAAACATGATGAACTTCCAAATCATGAATAGTTTGTCATGTAGTTTTTTAGATTTAGAAAATATTTACATCCAACCCTATTTTTCAAAAACTATGGGTGAAATCCATATGAAGGATTTTGTTATTATTTTATCACTTAGTGTGTGAAACCAAAGTTTATTAATTAATAAAGAATTTTCTTCTCTTTTACTATAAATACAAACCCAACCTCCCATTAATCTTTCATCAGAATATATTAGAAACTAATTTACTCTCTATGTCACTCTCTAAAGACATTTTTATGAGTTCCAAATTTATTTAGAAGATCTTACCAAGATTATAGAAGCACCCACTCAGGGTAAGGGATTCTCTTTATTTTCCTCTTTATTCAAGTACTTTATTTTAATCATCCTTTTGAATCTCACTTAATTATTTTGTTCATGTGTTTATAAATATATCTTTACTATCAAATTTTTTTGAAAATGAGAGACAATTAATCCCCTCTCATTATAACCTTTTCCTAAGTCGTTACTGTGATGAAGTAAGGGATTGTCTCCTCTTCATTTTTATTCATGTAATTTATTTGTACAATGCCTTTCGATTTCAAATTATTCATTTTTTTAAAGGGATTTTACACAACCCTTTATTTTACTTATGATGATTTATTAATTACATAACACCTTTCACTCTCATTGAACTCTTCCATGATCATTTATGTACACTTTTTATACTGCTAAAATTATCCTAAGATTTTCTATGCCAAACATTTTTATTATGAATACCCATCCCCATTTCCACTCAAGGGTATTGAACTACTTGTACATGTACTTAATTTATTATATAAATACATGTATATAACCCACTCTCCTAAATCATGGGATTAAATTTGATGAAATATTTTTGTTTAATGATCATTTTGGTACACAAATGCATGTACATAAAATGAATGTGATGGGTGGGATTGGAATTATATAGCTCTACGATGCATTGGGTAATGTTTTTATCCCATGAGATATCATTTATGGTTCATGGGAAGTAATAAAAATTACACTATGTTAATATTTCTTTGTGTTTATCCTTGAATTACGATTACTATTTCATGTTTTATGTTGTTTCCACATTCTTATGTTTCTTTAATGTTATCATTGTATATCATGATTCTATGTTAATTGTTATGATTGTCACCATTTTATGTCACCTCCATATGCCTATTGAATCTCATGTATTAATTTCATCATTTATGCTTTGATAATTCTCTTACTATGATTTATAGGTCACCTATTTCTTATATATGTACCCATGTTATCTTGTGAAATTCTAGAAGATCAATGGATTTTTAAGGGAATATAATGTAGTATTGAATATTGTCTTTGTATCATTGTTTCATGTTGTTTTGATAAGTATCTAATTACACAATGATAATAGGACTATCAATATTTTTGGAATTTATTATTTTAATATTTATGTAATAAGTCAGGAAATCAATTTTATAAAATATATAGGTTGTCATGGTTTCTATCATAAAATAGACTGGTTATTTTCAGGGATTGTTTTTATAAAAACATTGTGAAACCATAGGGATAAGACTAAACATAGGAAAACATCCCTAAATTTTATTAATGTATAGAGAGAGTGGTTTCCAACAAACAAAATACATGCATGGATACTATAAGTGGATGTGTATCTAGTATAGTTGTAGCTAAAGTTAATAACCCTAAAAAGAGTGTATTGGGTATTAACTTAATCTTCAAATTATGAACAAAAAAGATATCGTTTTTTACACCTGGTTTAACACTCATGGGGGATATTCTTTTGTATGTTTGAAAGCTATTTTTGACCCACTATGAATTGAAAAAAAATAAAAAAAAATATTTCAGGAAATATATAATAGATAACATAGATTGAAATAAATAAATTCATAGGTTACGAAATATATGTCATTTAGGATTTATACATTAAATGTTATTGTTTTACATTTTATGTTTCTAATAGTTTGACAATTCACATCAATAAATTTCATTTAATTTAGGTAATAGAAATAAATAGAAGTAACTAACACCAAAACCAATGTGATGGTTAATTTGATGAATTCACAAATTATATTCCCAGCTGAATGAAAGAAATAGTTGATAAATTCAAGAAAATACTAACTGAATTTACTCAATTTTTGAACAGAAACTTCAACCAGGGTAAAACCCACATCCCCCTAAGAAATAGAATGTTATAATGGAGACATTTATGTGAGAAAGGCCCCCCAATTTTAATGGATATTCTAATCGAGACTGGTTGGGGACTAACCCCATCATTAAAAAATAAAAAATAAAAATGTAAAGCCCTTGTGGTTTGGGTCAAGGGAGAACACATTAAAATCCCGAAGGCCTTGCGGCACACAGACTTGGGATTGATTTCCCCAAGATCTCATCAATGAAAATTAAATTATGATTAAACCATGAAAAATGTGATCAAACTGGCCTGATAAAAGAAATGTACAAGGAATAGCTGCCCCGAAGGTACAATGATGTCCCAAAGGTCTAGTGGTCAGGACTAAAAAATGACTCAAAGGTCTTGAGAAAATAAGAACCCAAAACCAGCCACCTAAAGATAGCCCAGGGCATGGAAACCCTCAAGGCCTACCTCCTGTTCTAGTAGAAGTTACAATGGTTACTACTACAACACCGCCACCATTGATTCCATATCGCACGAATCTGAGAGACCTACTTCCATCCCTGTCGTCATCCAACACCAAAACCAACCGTTGTCATCATCCACATGGATGTCTTCTTCCTTTACCATCATCGGACCAAGGCCGTGAAACAACCACCAAGATCTCAACAATAACGAGTTAGAAAAAACCTAATCAAATACTGATATGAGTATGGAGATGTCAAAAACCATGGAGGGGATTCTGAGTCACCGAAATCCAAAACCAACCACACATACATCATCATCCTTCTCTATCCCCAAGGACATCATGAAGATCCCAACCAAATCGAGTTGGAGTCACAAGATATGTTCACAGGCGAAAGAACTATAGACACTAAAAACCTTGTAGATGATCTGGATCACTAGCTAGGACTAAGATTAGAATAACCATAAATCCAATTCCAATAGAAGAAGGATGGGAGAACTAGATAACAAGAGCACTGTCATCGTCACCATTGAGAGTAACTACACATAGAAGACCTACATCAAAGGGAGTGTTGAGCCAACCATCAATAGAGGACCGATGGACCACTTCACATGTATATAGACCATCGCCAAGTATGGGTCATAACACGCCACCAAAAATGTCAATGAGGGCCATCAAGTCAACCCACCAACACTGCTGAACAACCAACAGCCAAATCCAGGCCATGAGACCAGTCCAACGAGGACCCAATAGACCAGAATAAAATTCCCTATTCCACTACACCAAGTGGAGATGTGGCTAAAGAAACCATCATGGTGAGTTTCCACCGAAGAAGTATCCATTGGATGGAACCCTATAGAGAGCATGGAAATATCTAAACCAAAGTTGAGAACCTTGCTTCCAAATTAGAGGGACTAATGGGTTTGGATATAGTTTGTGGATAAAGGACTGTATTTCTGTTGTATTATTGTAGAAATCTCATGGTTGTATGAAATTCCAACTTCCCATTTTTCAATGGTGTGGGAAGAGGAAACCTGGAAATATTTTAAAGGAAGTAAGGAAATTATTTATGTGTGGGTAATAGGGACACATATCTAGTGAATGATGATGGGTGAAACTATGGAATTCCTCCTTTTTATTACACAACTTTCCAGTAAATTTTCCAAACAGAGGAACTTTGAAGTCTAGTGTCTTGGAAATCAGGAACCAAATACATAGAAATTTAAATAAATATTTTAAATCCCCTTGAAAGCCCTCTGGAAAAGTTCATCCTATGAACAATTATTGCATCTCAGAAACTGGATACAAACATCAAAGGAACGGGTGAGCAGAAGGCCCAATAATGGTAAACAAGGGAATCTATTTACTTGTGATATCAATAAGAACTTGATAAAAACATAAAGACATGAGAAATATAATTATATGAATATCATAATGAAAATAACTTGAAACCTAACTTGAATATGTGGCTACATAATTTCATTTAGACATTCATGAACATATCATCAAGGTTCATCCCAAAGGTGTCATAAAAAAATTACCAAGGTTATTCACCAAGGTATCATGAAACTTATCATCTCTAGAGATTAAATTCATTACCCAATGCATTGAAGTGATGTCATGGTGCGCACTTAATATTTATTTATATTCATGTGATCCACATTGATCATAATCAAACATTTCATAAATAACCTATAGAGAGTAAAAGTAATGGGTTTCACTTAAAAACCGTGACTTTTTAAAAGTTATTAAAATCTTGATCATTGTGTCATTTATAACCCATAGAAAGGGAGTGAGGGTTATATGTACGTAAATTTCAGAATAAAATAGATCAATTTTATATGTTGATGAATACAATTGTAAATAAAAATATATTTTGGGTATTCACATAAATAATACTAGAGAATTTTTTGAGAAAAAGAGAGAGGTTTTTAGATGAAAATTTGAAGCATAACGGCTATATAACATGGTTTTAGAAAACGTTGAAAAGAGAGGGGACAAAAGTCAAAAACTCATAAAAAATCATAATATAGTATGGGTATAGAATAAAAATAAATAAGATCAGGGTATGGATATTTGAAGGAAATACCATATGAAAATGAAACTCGAAATAAATGAGAATATGTGATTTCTTTTACTAAAATTCGGCAGCGTAACGGCGTCACATAAAAATTAAGAAAATAAATTGATGAGAGAAGATAGGATCTATAATCATTTATTCATAAAATGGATAGTAATAAGAATATATAAGAATATACCCCACATAAGAATATGTAAACTGGAAGACATAACTTAAAGGAAATAATGACTAAAAAAGAAGGGTGGAAGGTTCCCTTACCGTGAAGAGTAACTTCAAAAACGTGAAGGTTGGGACCGTGGGGAGATTTATGGAACCTTTGTAGGACTCTTTGGGAGGTAAAAAGACTGTAAATTCGTTGAGATGGATTTTTGAATGAAATGAATGGGGCAATGGATTAGTATTTATAGGAAAAGTGCGGGCATATTTAATTAATTTCCAAGGGACACCTCATCGGTGGTATTTGAGAAACCATGGGCTTGCCCTTGGTATCTTTCCATGTTATTGGACACTTGGGACACCTCATAAAATATCTTATTATTCACAAGTCGACTAGATTTATTACATCATGATTAAATTATCAATGATGTCATTATACACCTGAAACTCAAAACTGTATTTTTATTATTCACCAAAAATTCAATTGTTTCAGAAAAATCCCAAAAATTTACCATTACCAAATATGGATGCTTGGAATTCAAAAATGAACACCATTTTATGAAAATAATTTTTTCAATATTTTTAATTTAATTTTTAAATAAAATCATTATTTATTCAAAAAACAATTATAAAACTATAACTTATTTTGTAACACCTTGAAAAAGTAATCAAGGTCCCATAAAATTCTCATATAGCCATAAGACAATAAGGTTAAAATTTATGATTAAATTTTATGAAAATAAATTTTTATTATAAATTATTAAATTAATTATGAAATTTTAAATAAAATATTTATGACCTACCAAAATAACAAAACTTATACTATGATCGCTTTTTCACTTTTAAGATGTCTAAATTGTATTTATACATTCATGGTTGAAGTTTCTATTTTTTGGCTGATTTACTATTCATTACTATTCATTACTATTCATAACTATTCATAAGGATATGTTACTATTTATACTTTACTATTCACTAAAAAAGTTGGTTATATTAGACTCTAAATTTCTTACTGATCACAACTGTATAAGACCATTTTTTTAAAATCATTTCACATTATTAATTATCTTTAGTGTACATGAATATTTTAAAATACCCTTTTTCCAAAATTCATCAATAATATTAATCCTTTATTTATCCAAACATTTAAAAATCACAAATTTTACCATAATAAGAAATAACAATTTTATTTATACCAAGGGATTACAAAAAGTATCTAAGGCCTCATTACATAGCCCCTTATAACACCTGCATAAGACCTAAGTGTAAGTTGTGATATGGTGATAGAATCTTGGGGCGGCTCGAACAACATTGCTCGAGTGGTGATTTCTATCAAATTAAAATTATCCCTTAGGTGATTCCATTCAAGATTCACATGTTGAAACTCATCTTGGGCTTGGTCCAGAGAAAATCCCAAAATGCTACCTCCTTCCCAAGATCTGACAGATGGGCTTCGTACGACCCGAGTATACCAGATGAGGTCATCGACTCTTCTTTCTATATTAATTAACCAAGATCACTTGTATTTATAATCAATAATTATAATGTTAAGAGTTTAGTTTGCAATGGTCATATTGACCAACGGTCATATAATAGTCGAAACCCAATGGTATCACTTCATTAATTAATGTATATAGTTTGTGGAGTATAAAATGAAATAACACACAAATTTAGGAAACAAATATTATTCAAAAGTTCATGTCTTTAAATTCTTACACCCTTAAGAAATTTCATCCCATATATTTTAACTTGTACCCTAAGAAGATAAAAGGTGGGGGTTCCTCTGCCTCATAGACTCCTCTAGTTCCCACATGGCTTCTTTGAATTTTTTGGTTCCTCCACAACACCTTAACAAGGTGAGTGATCTTGTTGCATAGAACCTTGTCTCTACGATCCAAGATCTCCAATGGATGCTCCTCAAAAGAGAGGTCATGTTCCAGTTGTACAACCTTTGGATTTAGTACATTTTAAGGGTCAGGTGTGTACTTCTTCAACATGGATATGTGGAAGACATCATGAAGTTGTGCTAGATTTGGAGGGAGTGAAAGTCAATAGGCCACTACTCCTATGCGATCAAGGATTTCATAGGTGCCAATATACCTAGGGCTGAGCTTCCCTTTCTTCCCAAACCTCATGACTCTCTTCCAAGTTGAAATTTGAAGAAAGACTTTTTCACCAACATCAAACTCCAAGTCCCTTTGACGGTTGTCGACATAGCTCTTTTTCCGACTATGAGTAACCTTAATGTGTTGCTGGATGGCATGGACCTTTTTTGTCATCTCTTGAACAAGATCAGTCCCATGAAGCTTTCTCTCACCAGCTTCATCCCAACAAGTAGGAGTTATACATTACTTCCCATATAGAGCTTCATAGGGTTCTATTTGAATGCTTGAGTGGAAGTTGTTGTTGTAAGAGAACTCAACTAAAGGGAGATGTTGATCCCATCCACATTTAAAATCCATTGAGCATGTTCTCAGCATATCATCGAGTTTTTGAATAGTCCTTTCAGATTAGCAATAAATTTGGGGGTGATAGGCCATAATAAAATTCAATTCAATGCTCAGATCATGTTGAATAATTCTCCATAATTTTGATGTGAACTTTGGATCACGATCAGATACAACCGAAAGAGGAAATCCATGCAGCCTTACCACTTCCTTCATGTAAATCATGTAATGTTGATTAAGAGATAAATCTTCCTGAATTGAGATAAAATGGGCAGTCCCAGTGAGATGGTTCACAATAACCTATATCGCATTGTTTCCTTTGAAAGTTCTTGGGAGACCAATGACAAAGTTCATAGTCATATTGTCCAACTTTCATGCTGGTATGGGTAGTGGTTTCAATACCCCTTTTGGAAGTTGTCACTCTACCTTCACTTGCTGACATACCAGGCACCTTGAAGTGTATTCAGCAATAAAAACTACCAAATAGTTATCGAGGTAGTCCTTAAAGACTCTATTATTCAAATACATAAAAATAGCAGGTGCATTAGTCAGTATAAAGGGAATAACAACAAACTCAAAATTCCCATATCTTGATCAGAAGGCATTTTTTAGAATATCTCCTTTATTCACCCTCAATTGATGATAACTAGATCGAAGATCAATCATAGAGAAGAATTGAGCCCCATGAAGTTGGTCAAATAAGCCATTAATTCTTGGGAGACGGTATTTTTTCTTCACTGTGATCCTGTTTAGTTCTCTATAATCAACAAAAAACCACATTGATCCATCCTTCATCTTTATAAAGAGAACCAGTGCTCCCTAAGAAGACACACTTGGTCAGATAAAACCCTTCTCCAAAAGATCTTGGAGTTGTTTCTTTAACTCCTCCTGGACCGCATTTTCAATTCTATATGTGGTCTTTGATATCAGATGGGATCTATGAATGAGTTCAATGGAGAACTCTACCTCTCTTTTTGGGGAGGGCTGGGTAACTCCTCAAGAAATACCTCAACGTATTCCTCGAATATGGGTACATTTTCTATCCTAAACTATCATTTTCTTCTTCTTCTTCACTAATAAAATCCATAAATAATGATATAGGAGGTTCTTCTAGAAAAAGATCAGCTTGATATATCTCTCCTTGGAAGATAACTGTAGGTTTTACATTCAAGACTATTGATATTTCCTTGCTTCTAAGTTTGATATTAGAATTATACTTTGAGAGCCAGTCCATCCCTAGTATAATGTCTAATTCTAGCATGTGAACGACTATTAGATTTAAGATAAGATTGTGCTCATTAAAGTAAATACAGGAGTTTCTAAACATTGATGATGCATGGATAATCCCACAAGGAGTCTTGACTGATAACTCTACTTTTAGTAAATCCAGGGTTGATTCTAAATTCATTGCAAACTTGGAGGAAATAAAGGAATGTGTTGAACCAAAATCAAAGAAAGTACTTTCTAGCTTTTAGATAACAACAGGAGTACATGTCACCACATCATTTAGCACTTCAACTTCTTCCATAGTGATTGAAAATGTACGACCTTGTTCCTTTGGCCATTGCTGAGGCTGATGGTGATTCCCCTCCACTACCCACAGATTTGAACTGTGATTGGAAAAGTGACCAAGTTGTCCACACATATAGCATTTGATATTAGGTAGGGCCTACACCATATTCCCTTTATCATTAGTGTTATCAAGTTGGGGCTTTACCTAACTTTGATAGTTCTGTGCAATGTAGCCATATCTACCACACTTGTAGCACTTCCCACTCCCATGTAGGTAGTACCCTGAATAATTCTTCCCACATTTATTACACATGGGATGTTGTACTTACATTACTCCTCTTCCTTAATCAAGGCTCCTCCCTAATCTTGGATCCATAAATCTTTTCTTGTCATTGGATTTATGAGACCATTGCATCTCACCATTCTCCAGTTCAACTTTCATCACACTTCGCACGATCTCTTTATAGCTATCATAATCTTGGTTGGATAGATTCTTTCATAGATGAGGTATCAGTCCACTAAAGAATCTATAAACCATACCATTTGGATCCATGTAAATGATATAGTTGTAATTTGAAATCCTGGTGAAGTTCATCTCATATCTTCCGAAAAATTAATTCTCCTTCTGCTTTAACTCGAGAAACTCCTTCTCCATTCTTGTTCTCATAGATCGAGGGAAATACTTGTTGAAGAATATCCCTCTAAACTCTTACCACTCCATAAAATCAACTTCAAATATTGGACTTGTGTTTTTAATAAGTTCCCACTAGTTATCATCTTCTCCCTCTAAGAGATAAACATCCAATTTAACCTTCTCTTGTTCAGAACAGCGGAGCATAGAAAATATCTTCTCGATAGAGATGATCCACTGTTAAGAAATCAATGGGTCGGTATATCCATAGAAGGATGGTGGACATTGATGGATAAAGGACTCAAAATAAAGTTTTTACCTTCATTTTGATATTGGGATCTCATCTTGATTCAAGTTATTTCCCATAACTTGAGTCAGTTGGTTCATCATTTACATGAAAGTTTCCATTCTGGATTCCTTTGGAGGGTCGTCAGCGCATGGTCCATTACGGTCACCATTTTCACGGTTCCTCCTATTTCCCTCCATTTTATAAAATAATTAAAACTTCGTTAGAAACATAAATAATTTAATAATATTTTAACTATAAAGGATTTTATGTCTTAAAACTTCATGCTTTAAACAATTACATTTCTCTATAAATCCTTTATAATGACACATAAATAGCTTATGATTAACCGAACATATCCCCCATGAGTGTCATAACCAAGAATATAGCAAGGCTCATTTTCATGTACCAAGATACCATGGGTCATCCTAGAAACTCCTTGTCAATTTTTTCACTCCTAGGTACATCTATGCTAGATCCGTCTCTACCTACTCATATCCAGACATGGATGTATTTTTTTGATAAACCACTTACTCAAAACTCACAAAAATACCAAGAAGTATACCTATATTTAAAATTTTCTATAGTGTTATTAATAAAGTTTTCATATCGTAATTTCCATAAAAAACTAAACTTTCATTTGATACCAACTATGGCATCCCGCCTTTTTATTTCATAACTTTTCATTACATTTTTCAAACAGAGGACCTTTAAAGTCTAGTGTCTTGAAAATCAAGAACAAAACATATTAAAACATAAAACACAATTTTAAATCCCATTGAAAATCATCTTGATAAGTTCATCCTATGTACAATTTTTTCTTCTCATAACCTGGAGACATACATGAAAGGAAAGGGTGAGTAGAAGGCCATGTAAGGGTAAACAAGGGAATCAATTTAATAGTGATATCAATAAGAACATGATAAAAAACATAAAGACAGGAGCAATGGAAGTATAGGAATATCATAATGAAAAGAACATGAAACATTACATGAATATGTGGCTAAAATATTTCATTTAGACATTCAGGAACATATCACCAAGGTTCATCCCCAAGGTGTCATAAAAATTTAACCAAGGTTATTCACCGAGGTATCGTGAAACTTTCCATCTTTAGAGATTTAATTCTTTACCCAATGCATTGGAGAGATATTAAGGATAACCATTCATATAAATTTATATTCATGTGATCAAAATATATCATAATCAAAAATTTCATAAATAACCCATAGAGAGTAAAAGTAGTGGGTTTCACTTCAAAAACATGATGTTTTAAAAGTTCATAAAATCTTGATCGTTATGTCATTTATAACCTGTAAAAATGGAGTGAGGGTTATATGTATGTGAATTCAGGAATAAAATAGATAAATTTTATGTATTGATGAATACCCTTGGAAATAAAAATATATTTGGGTATTAACTTAATTAATACAAGATAATTTCTTGAGAAGAGGAGAGAGATTTTTAGACAAAAATTATGTAGCATAACGACTATATATCATTGTTTTAGAAAATGTTGAAAAGAGAGGGTAAAAGAGTAACACACACATAAAAACTCATAATACAGTATGGGTATAGAATAAAAATAAATAACATAATGTTTTTGATATTTGAAGGAAATACCATATGAAAATGAAACTCGAAAAAAAAAGAGAAGATGTGATTTCTTTTACGAAAATTCGGCAGCCAAACGGAGTCACTTAAAAATTTAGAATATAAATTAATGAGAGAAGAAAGGGTCTCTCGTAATTTGGAAGTGAAATTTATAGTAATAAAAAATATATAAGATGTATCTCTACATAAGAAGATGGAAACTAAAAGACATAACATAAAGGAAATCATGACTAAAAAGGAGGGTGGAAAGTTCCCTTACCATGAACAGTAACTTTGAAAGCTTAAAGTATGAGACATTGGGGGGCTTGAAGGCACCTTGGTAGGACTCTTTGGGAGGTAAAAAGACTATAACATCATTGAGGATAATTTTGGAATGAAATGAATGAGGGACTGGCTTGGTATTTAGAGGAATAGAGAGGGAATATTTAATTAATTTCCAAGCGGCACCTTATCAGTGGTATTTGCAAAACCATGGGCTTTCCCATGTTATTTTTCCATTTTATTGGCCACTTGGTACACCTCATATAAAATATAACTATTCAAAATTCTACTAGATTTATTACATCATGATTACATAATTAATGATTTCATTAAACACTTGAAACTCAAAACTGTATTTTTACAATTCACCGAAAATTCAACTGTTTCAGAAAAATGCCAAAAAATTACCCAAACCTAATAACAATTCTCTGAATTAAAAAATGTACCAAATTTTATCGAAATAATTTTCTAAATATTTTTAATTTAATTTTAAAATAAAATCATTATTTATTCAAAAAACAACTCTAAAACTATAACTTATTTTGTAACACCCTGAAAAGGTAATCAAGGTCTCATAAAATTATCATATAACCATAATAAAATAAAGTAAAAATTAATGATTAAATTTTATGAAAATACATTTTCATTTTTAATTATTAAATTAATTATAAAATTTTAAATAAAATATTTATGACCTACAAAAATAATAAAAAAACTTATATTATGATTGTTTTTCCACATTTAAGATGTCTAAATTGTATTTATACATTCATGGGTGATGTTTCTATTTTTTTGCCAATTTACTATTCTTTACTATTCATAAGGGTATGTTTCTATTCATACTTTACTATTCACTAAATATAAGTTGATCTAATTAGGCTTTAAATTTCTTACTGATCACAATTATAGAAGACTAATTTTTTGAAAATCATTTCATATTATTAATTATTTAAAGTTTACATGAATATTTTAAAATACCCTTTTTCCAAAATTCATCAATAATATTCATTCTATATTTATCCAGACATTTGAAAATCACAAATTTTACCATAATAATAAATAAACATTTTATTTATACTAAGGGATTATAAAAAGTTTCTAAGGCCATGTTACATAGACCCTTATAACAACTACAAAGGACCTAAGTGTAAGGTGTTCTATGGTGATATAATCTTGGGTCGGCTTAGAAAAAATTGACCAAGTGGTGATTTTTATCACCTTGAACTTCTCTCGTAGGTGGTTCTGTTCAAGCTTCACATGTTGAAGCTCAGCTTGACCTAGGTCCATAGAAAATCCCAGAGATGCTACCTCCTTCCCAAGCTCTAATAGATGGGCTTCATACGTCCCGAGTCTACTGGATGAGGCCATCAGCTATTCTTTCTGTATTAATTTACTAAGATCAATTGTATTTATAAACAATAAGTGTAACGTTAAGAGTTTAGTTTCCAATGGTTTTATTGATCAAAAATCATATAATAGTCGAAACCCAACAGTATCACTTCATTAATTAAAGGATATATTTTTTAGAGTATAAAATAAAATAACACACACATTTAGGAAACAAATATTATTCAAAAGTTTGGGTCATTACAGAAACCAACCAATGTGATGGAAGAAAGGAATTATCTAGTCAACCCTCATCGTACTATTCAATTTTTCAACTATATGAAATAAGGACACTATGAAAAAAAATGCACTAATCCAAAGGTTTCTAAATATAATCAATCTAAAAACTCTATATGGCCTATAGAGAATGTTTGACCCCATTCCATCACAAATGACGAGGTAGAGTTTGAAAATGAGGTGGTGACAGGTATGCTAGAAAATCATCTAGGTATATCTAACATAATATTTGATTTTTGTACTATACATTTTTTATATCATGCAATTTCAGTATAACTATTCGAACACCACATCAAAACATTAAAGTAAATTTTTTAGTAAAAATGGAAGATGGGGAAATTATTTCATCCCATGATTATAAATTCTACGCTATCAATATTTGCAGTCTGAATTTTATGAAAAAAAATGATACTTATTTGAGGAGAATTTAATACTATTTTGGACCTAAATTCTATTCCCTTTTATAGAGCCAATATAAATTTCTTAGATAAGGAAATTACCCTCCATATCATGAATCACCCTATGATTCTATAGAATTGTAAATATTAGGATGGATATCATTTAGAATAATCATCTAATGAATGGATATTATAGAATTATGAGAATTTTTATCTTTCTAAAATGAATGAGACTAAGGAAAATATCACCCATGATGACATTCCCATTGTAAGGGATTTACAAATGTGTTTCACTAATTAATTTACATGTCTTAGTCCAACCTAAGAGGTTTTTTTTCAATTGAATATATACCAGATCTTTTGCAATATCTAGTACTCCATATAGAATGACCATAGTTGAACTTGAAGAGCTAATGAAAAAACTATAAGATAATCTAGATAAAGGGTTTATACACCCAATTACTTCACTATGGAGTTCATTGGTCATTTTTGTCAAGAAGGATGGATTAATTCACCTATATGTTGATTATCATGAGCTCAAAAAGATGATGATAAAGAACAAGTATAATTTTCCATAGACTAATGACTTATTAAATCTGCTACATGGATCCCATTACTTCTCTAATGTGGATATTCAGTAAGGATATTATCAAGTAAAGGTAAAGAAAGAGGATATCCCCAAGACTAATTTCATACTAGGTATGACCACTAAAATTTCATAGTGATTCCATTTGGAATCACTAATACTCAACCAATATTCATGTAGATAATAAATAGTGTATTTAGGGATTACCTTAATAAATCTTTGGTAGTCTTTATAGATGTTATTCATATCTACTCCAAAAGTAAGGATGACTATGAGGACCATTTTAATGTTATACAAAATACCATTTGAAAGGAAAATTTATTTGAAAAGTGAAATAAATAAATAAATTTGATAGAGAAATTAACATTACTGGGGAATTTTATCACCATAAAAGAGATATATGTGGATTCTTGGAATATATAGGTAATTAATGGATGTAACATACCAATATTTATGACCAAGATCCATAGTTTTTCATGATTGTTTGTTTGTTGTCATCATTTTTTGATAAACTTATCATGATTTTTAATCCCAGTAACCAAATTAACTCTGAAGGGAGTGAAGTTTATTTGGATTGATGAATGCGAGGAGATATTTAAATAGTAAAATAAGAGTCTAATCAATGCACCTATGCTCAAAATACCTTGCAGGGGGAAGTATTTTGTACCCAAAATGATGAATCCAAAAATTTATTGGGTTGTATACTCATGAAAGATGACAAATTGATAGCTTATACCTCCCTCTAACTAATATCAATGAGGAGAACTACCAAACCCATGATCTAGAATTGGTTGTATGGATATTCACATTAATAATTTTGTGACATTATATCTATATGTAAAATTGATACAAATATATTTATCATAAAAAACATCAAGTCTATATTCACATGAAAGGAGATCAATATGAAACAAAAAGAGGTGGTCCTAGATGATCAAGGATTATGATTTTTCAGTCCATTACCATTATAGGAAGGATAAAAAAGTAGCAAATTATCTAATTTGAAAGGATTCATAAACCCAATCCATGATGAGGACTGAAATGGATCCAATTCTCTTGGACAAAAAAAGGATGGGCATGGAAATCATAAAAGGAACTATATCATAGCTTTCTCAAATAATTTCTCAACCATACATTTTTAAAAGGATTGAGGAGACCCAAAAATATTATTATGAGATATATTTAAAGGTATAAAATATTATGATATTCAACATTGAAAAATATGGAGTTATAATTCTTGTAAACTAGATTTGTGTCCCATAAAAACCAAAACTAACAAGAAAACTTCTTGATGATGTGCATAGATCATCCTTCACTATTAATCTAGGAATAACTAAGATATTTATATATGTAAAGAAAAAATTATGGTGGGATAATGTGAAGAGGGAGACTGTAGTACAATCTTTGATCCAGTGGTTGAGAGCTTCCGTTCGGAGTGGATGATCACCGGTTCGAACCTCGCCCCAAGCACCAGACCAAAGATTGTAATTCTATTTTTCCAATTTTAATACACACGGTGTGTATTTCCCGATACACGTCGTGTATAGTTTTATTTGTAATAAAATATGTATATATCTATATATATCTATTTTTTATTTTAGTTATTAATAATAATTATTATAAAGTTTAATATAATAATTATATATATATATTCGATTTAAAAAAAACCATACACAGTGTGTCTAATAAAGTACACATCGTGTAGTCCAGCTATAAAAGTCTGACGCCCTATGCGGCCACTGTCTGTGTCACACAGCCCCCCCTCGCTGTTTTCTTCCTCCAGAATCCGAACGACCCACCTTTCCCAAATCCACCATCTTACCACTTTTTAAGGTGATATTTCTTCCTCATTTCACTTGTCGCATCAGGTACGTCGTTCTTCCCTCTTTATTTCTTAGATTTTGTAGCATTTAGGGTGTTTCTCATTTTCTCGACCATTCAGCTTCTGACAGTACACGAGCACACATGAAGAACACACGCTGTGTACTCTTGTACACGGCCACCCATGAAACAATTCGAAATTTGAAACTACATAGTGTGTATGTTCAGTACACACCATGTACTATCCAAAGTCGTGCTCGGGTCTTCCCTTTTACATGGCCACACATCCCATGTTCCCCTACACGGCGTGTATGTTCGGTACACGCCATGTTGTTTATTATATGGCCTAACCCATTTGTATTTCCAACCCAACCAAGACCTCATATTCTTATACATCGCCTGTAAGCTACATACATGTCATGTTCCCTTCACTGGCCAGTGACTCACCCAATCGGCGTGTCTTTCCTAAATACAAGGGTTGCTTCTCGCTACCACTACACGCCGTGTACTCTGGAATTACACGTCGTGTACTTTTATTTTTCTTATTTTTCTCACATTTTTCTCTATCTCTTCTTTTCCTTTTTTTCCATTTGGTTTTGTTCTATTTTATTTTTTCTTTCTTTTTTAGGTTATGGCAGATCGTGATACTTCCAGGGGGAAGCGGCCGGCCTCCGCCACTGAGGGCGAGAGGCCCATTTTTCAGCGGATTAGACTCCGAACATGAATGCAGCCAGACCCAGAGGCTCTGGTCTATGAGCTCCCCCTATTGGCCATTCTTCCACCACCAAATTCCCTCATAGAGGTCGGGCCTAGAACAGTTATACCTCCACCTTCCAGCATAGAGCTTCTGAGCACCACCATTTCTGCTACACCAGCTGCCACTCTCCCTGGGCCATCTTCATCAGTAGTTGTCCCCAAATCAACCGCTTCCTCCACCGAGCCTTCACCTACTGTAGTCGATCAACCCCCAGAGCCAGCCCATGCTGAAGCACCACCTGGACTGGCTTCTGCGGGCATCCCCTATCCGTGTATGGTGTTCCCAGCTACCGACTTGGTGTACAACAGAGTCCGGTGTTTCTCTCGTCACCTGATCCCCTTGAGTAGCCACTATCTAGACCTTGTCATGCCTCTACAGCTGGGCATCTGGGAGGAGTTAAGGGAGCTCCTTGGCCAGACATCGCTGCTGGATATCTTTCAGGTCGTCACTCATATCTATAGAGATTTATTTTTGGAGTTTTCTGCATCGTTGGAGTTCGATGGACCCGAGTACCAGGAGAAACCGAGCGATATCGTTCTAACAGTTAGATTTTGGCTAGGCGGCTGCCATTTTTTCCTTTCTCTACCCAACATTAGCCGCGGGTGTGGGTTCTACCCCCATCCAATCACCCCACCCTGAGTCTCCACCTTGCTCCGCCCTGAGCGCCCGGCCCTCATGGCTGCATGGCAGGGTATTACCGGACCTAACCACCCCTACCCCCCCCCCACCTCCTAGATGAGCACCCTCATCCTCGAACCTCTCATCTTCTTCACTCACAGGTGCTTTAGTGCCATTCTTTTTCCCCGTCATGAGGATATGGGGGTCGTGACTGCCTGTGACATGGATCTCCTTACTTGTGTTATCATGCAGGCCTACCCAGACCTTCCTTACCTTGGAGCCTCATATTTCCATGCCATGTTCATATTCCATCAGGGCAACATGAATGGCGGCTTTTATGCCACTATCATTGCCACACACCTTGGTGTCTTTGAGCCTTCTCTTCCACATGATCTCCTGGGTACCCCTCAGCGGATGGACTTTCTCATTCTTATTCGCATGGGATTATTTAAGAAGCAGGGGGGCACCATCATCATTTCCCATGCCCAGCCCCCACCTGCTGCCGACCCTCTTCCCCCCACAGATTCCCCTGCACCTCTTTCCCCGCCCCCTCGTACCACCTCCCATGTTCCATCTTCCTATACCATTCCCCCTCCTGGCCCTTCCCATGCTATTTCCTCCTCCACACCCTCGGCTGGCCCACCCCTCACCCTCTACCTAGCCGAGATCACCCTTTCCCTGAATTGTATGGAGCAGCAGCAGACTACTATCCTTCAATGCCAAGTCCATCTTGAGAAGACGATGGATCTGATCCTACAGCATCTTCAGCTTCTCGTTCCTGTGCTGGCTGCTTCCTCCTCCACACCTCCAGTTTCTCCCATCCCGCCTACTGACACTGCCTTGGACACAGACTCCATTCTCATTTTCACTACAGGTGATGGTCCATCGTCTCTTTCTGAGCTCATAGTTCCAGATGTTCCTGCAGTAGTGAGCCTCCCACAGGCCGAGGCCCCTAGATCTTCCACTACTACGATCGCTTCTGCTGACCCACCTGTATCAGATGTACCATCCCCTGAGGCGACGCCATGATAGTGACCTTTCTATTTGTCTTATATATCTATTTTGTCTTTTTTTTGTGCTGTGTTATTGTGCATGGTTATAGTTTTCTTTTTCATCGATAGTCACAGGTATCATGGAGCGCCTTGGGCATCATTTTTTACGAGGGAAGTATTTTTCCTTTTTCTATTGTCTATATCTTTAAGTTTTCTTCTTCCACTACTTTCCCTCGTATTTTCCTAATTTTTCCCCCTTTCCTGCCCTTTACCTTGGTATTTCACTTGGTAGACCATGTATGGTATTAAGTGTGGGGGAGCCTCTCTCTATTTCGCCTTAGTCTTTGCCCTTGAACTAATCAAGGAGACATCATTATTAGATTATATATTTGAAAATGTGAAGCAATTTTGGTAAATCATATTTATAAATGCTAAAGTTATCAGTAAGAACTTTTTGAGGGTTGCATGCTTATTTTTATTCTTAAGTGTTTTAAAATTATTACTGATATAATTTAAATTACAAACTTGTAATCATTGGATAATTACATCGATTAGACTAATCAATTATTTTGCAACACATGACCTGATTGTCTCTTTATTTATTTTTTCCACTCCTGAGAGGTATTCTAAACCCCTTTGTCATATTTTTTCTAAATACCCTCTTTCTTGGGAGATTCTTAGAATATACACAACTACCATAATTTTCAATTTTTCTTTTTGAAACAAGAGGAATTTTTGAATTACATTTAAATGATTAAGGCATAATATTGTTAACCCCTTTATCTTGAGTCTACCATACATCTTTTCTTCATGAAGCCCCTAGAGACCATGAATAACCTTTATAGGAAACCATATTACAAGCCTATTTCCCTTCCTACCCTAATTCTTTTGTGATTTTTAATGATTATTTATTTAATCTCAAAAGAAGGGATTGGCATCACTTGGTATAAATTCATGAATTTTTAAGAAGTGAAGTATGGGGGAGTGCCTCTTGATCATTTGGGGTGAAAAATAATTACAAACCTCTATTTGGGAAATTCAGAAAGGTTCCCTTTGTGCTCTAAAAAAATGGTACAAACAAAGGGGCCTTACACACACTTGTTGGTTTGTGACTCCTACTCGGCTAAAGGAGATGGTGGTGATGAGATCATTTGATTAAGCTGGTTAAGGACGTTTTTACATTGAGTTTAATTTTGAACATCATGAATTGTTATTTAAGAATTTAGCCTCCTTTTTCAAGCCTCAGAGTTATTTTTCACATCTTTACCTACCAACGTTTAGCCACAGAAACATCTAATCCTATTTGAAAAGTCTTCATGATTTTTTTAAAACAAATTTTATAAAGGGGGGAACTATAATTCTTGAAAACCTATGGATAGAGTTTATATATATTTCATTGATCATAACCTTTTTAAAAAACATCTTGAGTGTTGAGCATATTTTTGGTGAGGTAAATCATCAAGTGGCTTGCTTATATTTGTAAGGTTGAAACATGTGTTAAAAGAGTATGTAAGTAGTTAATTGAATTATATATGAGGCATGATTCAAATATCTTATGAATTGAATTTTTTTGTGCCTTTTAGAATTTCCCTCAGTAACTGTATCATTTATACTTTTGATTAATTGAATTCCTTCCTTTTAAAAGTATAGACTCTTTTAATTAGATATTAAGATTTTACATGAGGGCAAGCAAACGACTAAGTGTGGAAGAGTTTGATGCACCCGATTTGTGTATACATTTTTCGTATATATAATTGAAAATAAAAACATGTTTTCACCAAATATATGTGGTTTCATGAATATATTCTTTGATTTTGGTGATTCTGATTATTTTCAAGAGATTTCTAACCAAAACACACAAACCAAGAGAAGTTTGTGAAAATTTTCCAACAACACGGCGTGTACTTGTATACACACCGTGTACATTCATACGGGGACACGGATCAAAAGGCGGAGTACACACCCAAGTCACTATCCATAGACTACACGCTGTGTGGATTACTAATACACGTCATGTACCAGCTTCTAGATGCGGTTGGTGGTGCTTGCTAGGGACTACACGCCATGTGTGGTGGCGATACACACCTTGTACTTTCCATCAACCAGTCTCCGATGTCGTGTGAGTCAAAGATGGCATGGATGGCCACCTACCGAAGAAAACCCACGTCAAAACCGAGTTGACAAGACTACACGGCGTGTACTTTTATACATGTCGTGTACTTATGTTTTCTATAAATAGCAGCCTTGGCCTTTGGACCAAGGAGATCCAGAATACATGAAGAGAGGGGAATTTTTGTTCCCATATTCCCAAGATACTATTGTACCACTATTCCACCATTCCACCTTCTAACACCTCTCCTTGTAGATTATTCGATGATCACGTCAGGTATCTAAGGTGTTATTTCCATTATGTCCTATATGTGTAACTAAACACCCCTTGTGTTGGGGATGTGGATGATGAAGAGCTTTTATATGTTGGAGAAAAGATTGTAATGATGCCCTTATTTATCATTTATATATACTTAAACTATACAGCCTATACACATGGGAAGAAATAAATTCATGGCATGTGGTTTTTAATTATAAAAGAATTGGATGAAGCAGGGAGATTAGCCAAGTTCGAACTCGGGTATTTTGGATCCAGGGCTGAGACTTTGCCAATTTTCCAACTTCATTTGCATGAATTACTTTATATAGAAAATTGTTTTTATATTTTAATATTTAGAAAGAAATAGGGCACACACGCCATATTTTGGAAGATACACTGTGTGGTTTTTATTAAAAGGGGAAATGATGAAAATAGGGCGGTTTCCAGGATTCAAACCTGGCTTTTTTGGAAACCGGGTTTCGATCTTGTCCAACCGACCCATCCCCATCATTGGTTTTCTTATAAGAAAATATATATATATATATATATATATATATATATATATATTACTACACACGTCGTGTAAGAAATGGAGGAACCTCATCTCGAATGTAGGTCGGGAGGATTCGAACCGGGAACGGATCGGATAAACTCCAGTGACTTTACCATCAGCATCGGCATCATCCCTGGTTATTTAATAGTTATTCTATAGATTTATAATATTAATATTATAAATTAAAATGATAAGTACACACCGTATAGATAAGTAGAACACGGTGTGTAACCTTTGGGATGCCTCCCTAGAAGCGCCTTTGTTTTAGGTAGTTGGCTCGACCGACTCACCTTTTCTTACCTGAGAGGGGTGGTGGAGATTGTTCTAATATTAGCCACCCTTTCCTTTTAGGAATTACAGGTTCTCTAGCTCTTCTTCAATGGGACTATCTGGAGTGATAAAGTTTTTAGAAATAAAATAACATACCAGTTCATCCACCAAGTGATCGTCCATAGTAGTTATCGCAGAACAGTCCTCATGATCGAGCGATGATGCCTGCTTGATCTCCTTGAGGACATTGTTGGAGACTCTTTCATCCACTACCCAAAAAATAAACTCACCCTGGTGCATTTCAATCAAGACATTCCCTGTGTCCAGGAAAGGTCTCCCTAATATAATAGGTGCCTCCTGATCCTCCTCCATGTCTAGGATAATAAAATCTGCAGGGAGGATCAGTCTTTCCACCTTCATGAGCACATCCTCCAGTAGTCCTTTTGGATATTTAATGGATCTATCATAAAGTTGAAGGGTGACTCAGGTAGGCTTTAGATAGTGGAGTCCGAGATTTTGGAAAACTCTGAATGGCATGAGGTTGACACTGGCTCCTAAGTTGCATAGAGATTTTCCAAATTCACAGGGTCCAATTGTACACAGGATAGTAAATCTACCTGAATCCTGGAGTTTTAGAGGAACAGAATGTTGTACGATTGCGGAGCACTCCTTTTTCAGTGTTATGGTTCCCAAATCCTCCATCTTCCACTACTTCAAGAGGATTTCCTTCATGAATTTTTCATATGTGGGAATTTGAGTCAGAGCCTCTGCAAATGGAATGTTGATGTGTAGCTTTCTGAATAACTCCATGAATTTTCCAAACTATTGATCCAGATTTCTTTGCTTCATTCTCTCCGGAAAAGGTAATGTAGGCTCGAATGGTTTGACTACCTCCTTAGCTTTTCCTGGTTGAGCCTCTGGTGATGGATTTTTTTATGAAGAGGGGTCTGAAACTATACCTTTGTTGTCAATAGGGATTATAGGTGCAGTTGAATGTGTTGGTTCCTTCTGATGAAGATTCTTGCCACTTTGAAGTGTTATGTCATGGACCTCCTCCTTCAGGTTCTTCTCGGTGTTGCCTGGTAGTGTACCAAGCTATCTCCCTGAGATTCGGATTTCTAACCGATTTGGTTTTTGAGGCATTGAATAGAAGCCTCCTGGTTTTGAAATCTGGTCTCAGCAGTTGATATGAATTTCATCAGAAGATCCTCTAACCTTGAGGTATTTTCTTGATGAGGTGGTTGTTGAGCTGGTGGAGGGGGTTGCTGCCTTTGCTGCTACGGGAGAGGGTTATGATACCCTTGTTGATGGTAAGAGCCCTGCCGATTCTATTGTTTCATTGGGTATGGGTTCTGATATTGTGACTGACTGTAGTCGGGCAGTCGTTGGGGTGGGGGATTCTGATGCTGTTGGCCCCAGCCTGTGTTCTGATTATCTCGCCACACTGGGTTCTGGTATTGTTGGTACTGGTTCGACCCTCTGTTTTGAGAAACATAGCTCACCTCGCTTGTTGAAGGGTTGACTGAAGTTCCCATGCATTCTCCCAGGATGTGGTTGTTACCACAGTCACCGCATGTTGGATGGTTCGCTGCATGGACTTGAGATACGCCCTTGAGATTCAGTGTGTCGATCTTTTTGGATACTGCACCCAACTGGGCAGAAAGCATGGTAGTATCATCAATACTATTCATACCTAATTTTTGGGTCCCCCTCTCGGAATTCCACTGGAAGTTGTTGGAAAAAATATCTTCCAGTAGTTCAAAAAGTTCTTCGGGGGATTTTTTCATTACCGTACTTCAAGAAGATACATCCACCACAGACTTTGTATTCATTGTTAGTCCTCCGTAGAAGGTTTGGACTTGAATCCAGAGTGGAAGTCTGTGGTGTGGGAATTTATGTAACATCTCCTTGAAATTTTCCCTGGATTCATACAATGACTCTGAGTCGTGCTGCTAAAAGTTGTGGATCTCGTTCTGTAGGGTTACCGTCTTTGATGGTGGAAAATATTTGGACAGAAATGACTGGGCTAGCTCTTCCCAGGTGAGGATGGATCTTTGTGGTAACCCTTTGATCTAGTCTTTCGCCTTTTCCCATAGAGAGAAATGGAACAGGAAAAGACTAATGGTGTCCTCAAACACGCCATGGTAACAGAATGTATCGCAAATCTCCAGAAAGTTGGAGAGAGGGGCGTTCGGGTCTTCACTAGGCAGGCCTCCAAACTGAATGGTGTTTTGGATCAACAGCATGATATCAGGCTTGATCTTAATGTCTTGGGATTGTACTGGAGGACTAACGATGCTTGTATCAGCTCTTTAGATCGATGGAAGGTCGTACTCTATAAGAGTGCGTCGTGGAGGTGGCTGCTAAGGAAGGGGAACTGGCATGAATTGTTCATCCTGAGGAGCATAGAATGGCCCTTGACCTTGGTTGAGGTATGGTAGATGCGCCGGTTGGAACTGTTGGAGTTGTTGTGGATGATATTCTAGAGTCTGTGGAGCTTGTTGGTTCTGGTTGTCACCCGGATATAACTGTTGTCCAGCCCCTTGGACAATAGTTGGGATGCCTTCCTCGTTCTGTGCCAGTGGAGTGGTTTGTTTGTTTTCTTCCATTAGTGCTCGTTGGAACCTCAATAATGTTCTTTCAATCTCCAGGTCATTTGGAAAAAACCCTGATGACTCAGTGCTCTTGGAACATGTGAGGTGGCCACTCATACAATTATGGTCCTGTACAAAGCAAAACAAACTACCAAGCGTAAACAAGGAAAATAAAAGATAAATAGAAATGGGATTAGGAAAGAAATTTTTGGGAATTTTTAATTTTTATTTTCACTTAACTAATTACTAACGCAACTAAATTTTAGCACTTAAACCGTTCATTCCCCGGCAACGGCGCCAAAATTTGGTCGGTCGTTTTACCGAAGGTATGTTATCGGTGTCCCAAATTGATATTACCCACTCTTAAACTTAGTATAGTGCAAGTGTGGGGTAGATCCATAGGGAAATTTGGTACGTGCGTGAATTCAATTGAGTTTAGAATTAATTTAGTGAGTGCTGCTGAATTTAGAGTGGATTTTCTTGTTTTGGATTGTTGAAACTGTTTTGTTTACTTGAAATTATGATTAAAAATTTAATAGAAAACAACAAGTGAATTTTTGATGTATTTAGAAGGAAGAAGAGCGTGTTAGGTCTATGGTGATTATGGAGATTTTATTCGTATTTCTTATATAGTTGTGTTTTTCATGATAATTCAACATTCTAGATCTTATATATGACAAGATTCCCTTGGTCCGGTTTATTTTGTCTTGGAATTGATGAAATTTGACTCCTTGGTCTGGAAGTCAGTGTTTCACAGTTATTAATTTCAGTTTAATCCATTTATGAATCGATGAATCCTTTCAATGATCATGAAATAATTCATTGTTATTCTTCTTTTAGATCCCTGAGAATTCTGTCCTTGGTCCGGTTCAGAATTTTCAGTAGTAGTTAACAATGGCTTAAGAAGAATAAGAATAATTTAAAAGAATAAACATAACCATATAAATCAATCCAACATAAAAAAACTCTTTATCATTCACAACCCCAACACAAGGGGTTTTTAGTTACACATATAGGACATAATGGAAATAGCATCTTCGATACCTGATGTGATCATCGAATAAGCTACGAGGAGAGGTGTCGGAAGGTGTAATGGTGGAATAGCCGTACAATGGTGGCTCGAGAATGTGGCAGTAGAAATTCCCCTCTCTTCAAGTGTTCTGGATCTCCTTGGTTTGAAGGACAAGGCTACTATTTATAGAAAACTTAAGTACACAACGTGTATAAAAGTACACGCTGTGTAGTCTAGTCAACTTGCTTTTGCCATGATTTTTCTTATGTAGGTGTCCAGCCACACCATCTTTGACTCACACGACATCGGCGGCCGGTTGGTGGAAAGTACACGGCCTGTTGCACCGCCACACATGGCGTGTAGTCCCTAGCAAGTGCCACCAACCTCATCTAGAAGCCAATACACAATCTGTATTAGTAATCCACACTCTGTGGTGTCTCTGGCTGGTGACTTGCGCATGTACTCCCCCTTTTGATCCATGTCCCCATATGAATATACAGGGCGTGTATACTAGTACACGCCGTGTAGTTGGAAAATTTTCACAAACATTTCTTGATTTGTGTGTTTTGTCCAGAAATCTTCTGAAAATAATCAGAATCACCAAAATCAAAGAATATGTTCATGAAAAAATTGATATTTGGTGAAAACATGTTTTTATTTTCAATAATATATATGAAAAATGTATACAAAAATCGGGTGCATCAATATGTCTAAGAGTATGATGAAATAATTTCCCATACTAATATGGAAATGGGAAAACATAACCTTTTTCATCTTAAGACTAACCATGAAATATAAAGGAAATAAAGTAATTTAGGTGGAGGTTAATCACCTTATAGAGACAACACATTTCATTAAAATTGAAGAACATATCTCTCTTGACCAAATCACTAAGATATATATAAGTGAATTGGTAATATTTCACGGATTACCACTCTCCATTGTATCTAATCAATATCTTAGGTTTTACTCTAGGTTTTGTTGAATCCTTTAATAATCATTGGATACAAAGATGAGTTTCAGTATTATTCAACCCAATAAGATGGATGTTTAGTCTGAGATAACAATTGAAACTTTAGAGGATATTATAAGATCATATTTAAAGGATTTCCAAGGATCCTAGGGTCAGCACCTTTACATAGTAGAATTCTCATAAAACTACAGTTTTCATTTTAGTATTCAAATGGAAGCTTATGAGGTATTGTATGGGAAGAGGTTCTTTACTCCAAAATTTTGGGATGAAGTTGCAGAGTATAATATGATGGTACTTGATCCCATCTAAGGTATAATAGAGAAGGTTCAAACCAATCATTATCATATAAAATCTATATAAAGTTAATAGAAAATCTATGCATACAACCATCGATGAGACCTAGAGTTTTTTATCAGAGATAAGGTGTTCCTTTATATATCCCCATGGAAGAATGTATTGAGGATTATGAATAAGGTAAATTTTAAACCCAGATAAATCATTCCATTTTAGAACCTTGATCTTATCAGATCTATGGATTATTGACTAGAAATCCTACCTAACCTATCTAAATTACATGATGTGTTCTACGTATCTTTCTTAATGAAGCTTATATTGGATCCCTCTCATGTACTAAATCTAGATGTCGTACCACTAGAGAGAAATATTTCATATGAGGTGTATCTGGTGAAGATATTGAATAATAGATACAATTTTCAATGAAACAAGATAACTAACATGGTAAATGTACTATGGTAGAACAATAAGTTTAAGGATGTGTCATGGGAATTAGAAGATGCAATGAAACATAAGTACACTTATCTATTTTAGTGTATGAAATGAAATTTTGAGGGTGAAATTTATAATTGGGGGATAATGTAATGACCTAGACTTTGACAAATGAAATTACTTTTTGAATGAATAAATGTATTATTAAGAAATGTGTCTAAATAAAACACTTGTTCTATATTTCTTTTGTTATATTGGATTATTAAACAATATGTCCATAATTGGACTATTTGGTTTAAAATACCATTAAAAATCATAACCATTGATAATATATCCATTCTTCAGTAACTTTATGATTTTTATATATTAAGAGTTATGATAAAGTATAATTGAAATAGAAAGAAGAATTGATGGCCTAGACCAATAGGATCATACCCTATGAATCCCATATATGAGAACTTCTAAGGGAGATGTAATAACATGAATTTTTCCTTGGATAAGCCTAAGTTAATATTAAAAAACTAAAACTATAAAGAAATTGTTTATGGGAGATGTTAAATCTTATTTTGATCATGGCCCAAACATTGTTCTTTGAACCACCCCATGAAATCAAATCCATCATACACCTTACCCTTTGGGAATATTATAACATCCCATATAATGATAGAATAAGTATTATTAATAGTTATTAATATTTATGAATTAGATAGTAATTTTAAATTAAAAGGGATTATATTTTCAATATCATATATGATACTCAATAGTGAGCTTCTATGAAATCCTTCATTCCACAAAGGACTGATTTATACCAAACAATAATATACTATTAATATTGATATTTAATAAAGACATTTTTTCCTCCTTTTAAGGGAATAATTTACTTAAAAAAATAGACACTTTTACAAATTTTATTTGAAAAAATAAACATTATTTTTGACATAGAAATATCAAAATTTACTTTTAGGGAATTTTTTGTATTTTTTTGAGAAGTTTTATATTTTGATGAATAGTCTAAAACACTAAATTTCATTTAAAAACTATTTTTCATCTAATTTATTAATATAGTTAAATTAAATTTTAATTTTAAAAAAAATTAATTAGTTCAATTATACAATAATAAATCCAATTTAGGCAATTGGAATCAATTACACATTGAAATTAGGTATAAAAAATTCCAAACTTTTGAACATTTTTAATTAAAAAAACTTATTGTTTCATCTCGACTGTGAGAATAATTTTAAATTAATTTCTAACACTTATCTGATTTTAATTTGAAATAATGGATTCCGTAATTTCAATCAGAAAAATTTATAATCCTTATTAGGTTCAATTTATCTTTTTACCAAAAATAAATGTGAAAGTAATTAAAATTAATTATAGTGATTACGGTAAAAAATGTGTTTACTTAGTGGCCAAAATTTAATCTTAAGTGAAAAAATGACCTCAAAAATTGTAAAAAACAAATTTTATGGAAATAATTATACCATATACCATCTTTTATCAAATTGTGTTCTTTATTTTTGGCACAATATGTATGTTAGACCTCCTAATAGTGTTTACCTTTTTATATTAACAAGAATGTCACTCTCCCTCTACTATAAAAAGGCACTCATCCACCCCACTTCTTCACACATCTCAAGCACTTTGTATCATCTATACCCTTCCCATATAATCTCCAATCTTATATCCCTTCATCCTAGAATCCTCACTTTTGAAATAAATCCCACAAAGGAATTCCATTAGTGCAAACCAAAAAGAGTTACACAAAGAAGAGGTAATTTTCATCAACATATATTTTTATTTTGTTTCCTTACAAAATCCCTTCATTTATCTTCATATAATGCTTATATAATAATCTAATTGTCTTAAATATACTTATATTTTTTTATTTTAAGGGTCCTACCCACACCTACACACACTACCATCAAATGGGTAATGAAACCATCGTTCTTATGTGCGGCGGACTACCGCCTCACAAAATGACGTCATTCCTTTTTCCTTTACCACCTCTCATGGTTTGGAATTATGATAGATATACTATTTTTATATTATATATATAATATATATGATGTATTAATACTACTTTAATTTTTATATGACACATACCTTCATGATTTCAATTTTTTGGGAATATGATAACATTGTTTGTAAACATGTGGACTACCAACTTCTCAAAGAGATGTGATACATTCACAATTTACATTTAATTTATTAGGTATGGTTTTTATAAAAATATGTAACATACATGAAATATATATTATATTCATTACATAATTATTTTTAAAAAATATAATATATCATTTTATTTATTTCCCTTTTCACACACTGAAAAAGTCGCAATGTCATTCATGGAAGTGTGGACTACCATCTCTTTAAAGTGATGTGATTAATTTTAAATCAAAATAATGATATGTATAAGTATATATAATTAAATATCATTTTATTTATGATATAATAATAATTATGTAAATAGAAATGTTATTTACCTTCTTTTCATAGTGATCATTGAAAAATGGGAATGTTACTCATGCATATGTATGGCCAATCGTCTCAATGATTGTATTGTTGGTTTATTTTTTATAACCATAATTTAGGATTTGTTTAAATGGTATAATATATATATATATATATATATCTGATAATTATTTCATGATTATTATTGTAGATATGTTTTAATAATGACCACTTTGACCATATTTTATCTACCAAAGTTTTTCTTGACACATAAGATGAATAAGGTCAAAACACTTGACATAAAATTAATTGTTTAAGTATTAGTATATAACATGGAAATAAGTGAAATAAAAGTAATGATAGACTTGAAAAAAATTATTGATTAATTAAATAATTAACATAAGTATATTAATCAGGAAGATAAAGACTCATGTGACAAGTCGGACTCAAGGTTCTGGGTTTCATCTCAATCACCTTTCATTGAGGCATATTTTGATGTTATACACCCACCTTTTTAAGAGATGTATATAAAAAAACTTTTAAATATCATATCATGAATTTACTTGTTCTCATTTTATATACTATTTTTTAAAATGTCATTTCTTATTAGGGATTATTATTCAAATATTTTAGAGTGCTATGTAACACTTTGATTTAAAAATATCATTATTTTCCTCTATATAAATATTATTTATATTATTTTAAATATTTATTTATATGAATATAAATGGATTATAAAGAGAATTTTAATTCTATTTTTATATTTTTCATCCTCTAAAAGCCTTTATATTTTTAAAATAACAATAAGCCCCTCTTTTCCATTTTTATGGGTATTCTGATATTTAAAGTGGGGTTTGAAAGTGGATTGATTATTTCAATAGGTTCAAATGTTTTATTATGAGTGAAAATAAAATTTTATGTGTGAAATTTTGAAAATTGAAAGCTTTAATGTGTTATGATTATATATTAGTAATTGGATATTTGATAGATGGTTACATGATAAACCAGTGATGGTGGTTCCATAATAAACTAATGACGGGTGGTTCCATGATAAAATAACAAAGGGATAGTCTGTGACATCCATCCAGTGTATTGGTTATGGAATTTTACTGTATGGTTATTCTATTTATAGGGGTGAAATTTATGGAAGTCGACCACATGGTTATTCCATTTATATGAATTAAAAGTATAACAATGTTCCAAGATACCTTTATGTGATATTTATGTTTTTATGGGTTTTATGGTAATATTATGATTACAAAAAGGGTATGCAGTGAGCTGATTTTCGAAATAATGTATTTTTTACTTCTTAAGAATGAAAATTATATCTTTAGGATAATGTTTTCCTGGGTTTTCATTTTGATCAGTGGACTAACAGTTTCTTTATTTTCATATCCCTTAATGGTATTCTAAATTCATCACAAATTTTAAATGTATTTTCATGGGATTAAAGGATGTGTAAAGACTCGGTTTTTTATTTTTAATACTTTAGAATATTTCTACATATATTTCCAGAACTGGACGATGTGACGATGTGCGATTCCAAGGCCCCATGTGCGCATAATAAATTTTACCAAAATATTAAGTATATTTTATACTATGCATGCGATAGAAATAGGATACCTCTCAAATGGTATCTTGGATCATAAATATGAAGGCATTGTTAGGTGAGTGTGGCATTTTCCCTAGGTGGGACTTAACTTTTGTCAGTGCGAGTCTTCTACAGAAAAAATCATGGAGGGAAAAACCTTAAATAAAATAATTAAATAAAATTACATTATTTTGGATGGTTTTTGGAATAATTTTTTAATGGGGATTCGAATTTGAAATCAAATACCACTGTTAAGTGTGAAATGGGGGCATTTCACATAAGCACGACCTAAATTGAAAGGGAACGGGATGTTCTAATCCCAAGACTATTTGTGGGAAATTCTATAATTAGGTATTTAAGGAAATGAGAAAGGGTTTTTCTCATTTCCTCCAAATTCCAATGAATCTCTCTCCTCTCCTTCCATTAGTGAAATGATGTCGAATTATTTACAGATCACGATGAAGCTTCGGATCCAATTAGATCAGAGTGCAGTGAACACCATGGCAGATCCAAAATCTTGGTAGGATTCTTCTTTCAGATTCTACATTCCCTGATTAAATTTTTGGTTGTCAGAATTTATCCTTTAGCATTATCTCTACTTTGAAATACATTTTTTATGGCCAAACTAAAAATTTATATCATCCCTTTAATTTCTATATTTCTTATTCTTTTCATTCTTCATCTGTTCTTTGTCTACAACTTTTCACTACATCAAAACATCGATGAACCATTGGGAGAAGCATAGAAATGTGAATCTCTTTATCTGAGAATTCTAGATCTATGGTTATAATCATGTTTCAGGCAACAGATTAGGTATAGTAGCAAGAAAAATATCTACCTACTTTTTTTCATCTCGAAACATTGTTGAATCATTGATCATAGCGTGTGTCTTTGAAGATCTCATCCTGAGGTTTACATACATATGATCGTTTTCATTTTTTGATCACCAGAGTTCTATCAGTGGTCCATGGTAGGGAAGATAAATGTGTGTAATTACGTAGTATTTGGAGGAGGTCTATGGTAGAGTTTGTGGGCCACAAGATAGCAGCAGTCATAGGAGCCATGGCGGACGGCAGTGGAGCCTGGGTGTAGCCGGAGGTGCACACGGGGAAGCGTTGGGGCATGCAGGTGCGTGGGATAGAGGTATTATGGTCGGGAACCAGTAGATCCATTGAAGAGAGGGCCAGGATGTTTGGGCCATCTCAATGTGGCTGGACCAGGCTGAGGCAACTGGGTTGGGATGGAGCGAGCCGAAGCGTGCTGGAGCCAGCCAGGTCTTCGATTTATGGATTCAAACCGATATATCTTTTAAATTGAGATTCAATTTTATGTTTCATCAATGTCCATGTGATCCTAAATTTTAGATGAGGCATTTTAGACTGAATCAAAAAAATTTAAGACTTGGTTTCATGGCTCAATTTCATAAAACACCTAAGTTTGGTAATATTAATTTAATTATTATTATTTGAGGTTTATTTTATCGAACATGGTGTCTGCATATTACTTCTGATCTATGTCACATCAGTGGAGTTGTGACCCTGAAATTGATGCTTATTTATAAATAATGATTTCAATTGATTAAAATTGAAATGATGTTTGGGCCCCATGAAGCAAGGTTTGGGTGTTTTTGGTGAAATGTAACTTCTTCTCTGAGTGTTTATTTGGGATGAATGAATAACAGATCCCGTGGGTTTTTACATGAGTATTTCAATGGTGTGATTATTTTGATGTGTTTTGAGATCAAGACACGGGCCCCATGAGGCACTATTCGTGTGCAATGCTGTGAAATACAATTTCTTCACCAGGAGTCCAATTTGGGTGAATTAATAGTTGATCAAGTGTAATTTTCCATAAGGATCTTGACGGTGTTATCTGTTTGGTTATCTAGGGCCATCTGATGAGGGAAGTCTGTAAAATTACATTTTTCCCTTCGGACCAACGACAAGCATCATGTGCTCATAAATTTTTTTCTAGGTGTTCCATTTACTCTTAGAATATAACGACACAGCTAGGGGAATTTGTTCATATTTTGGTACCCAATTATGAGTAGTTACATGGCCAAATGATGAGATGGGGTCACATGTCTTGTAGGGCCTACACGTGCTGTATACCGATTTATGAAAATTCAACATATCATGTCTCCCTCTTCTATACTCAGATTTTGGACTGTGAGTATTCTATCCTGAGTAATTTTCCATGTAGAATGTGATCATGCCCTCAATAGTTGTTTTCAAGATACAATGCATGATGTTTCAAGAACAAATCCTATCTGAGGTGACACTCGATGCTCTGGGAGTGATGCCTATTTGAGGTGATTCTCGATGATAGTCATGGTTAGTCCATGACTTAGATCTATTATAAGTTGAAATTTCTAGTCATGTTGGTCATGGGGCCTTGATGACACTAGATTGAGACCCTCAAGTCAA
Source organism: Viscum album (assembly GCA_963277665.1). Classification (NCBI taxonomy): domain Eukaryota; kingdom Viridiplantae; phylum Streptophyta; class Magnoliopsida; order Santalales; family Viscaceae; genus Viscum; species Viscum album. The sequence goes on along the minus strand of OY728137.1, from coordinate 1,231,994,819 downwards.
TATGGGCATGGGTCTTCAAGATTTTCTGAGTGTAACTTTCCATTCGGGCTGGTCATGGGACCTCGACTTATTCAGAGTGGAACCCTCAAACTAGACTAGGCATTGGTCCTCAACGACACTATATTTATAACCTCTAGTTGGGCTAGTTATGGGTCCTCGAACTTAAGAAAAAACTTCTTGACTACATGGATCAATGATGATACATGTTTTGATGTACCTTTCGACTCACAAAAAAGAGGGAAGATTTCCCCACTTAGGTGCATCCTTGTGATGTGACCTACAACCGTGCAGGTGAGACCGAGCCTACCAAATCAGATAATATCAAGGTGTGGTGATTGAGTCCCTTTGACTTGCATGTTCCGGATAGACATGAGGGATGTTGGGAATCATTTTTGGATAATCTGGAATAGTTGGTGACTCTTTTTCTTGGATGAGCCATGAGATAGAGATCCCCTTACTCTGTCAGTTTGGCATATTGGACTGAGCATATATATATATATATAGTTTCATTATCCATTCCTTGTATTTAGATACTCTCCTTCCATGAGAGATAAATACATATGGGTTATTCCACATGCTTTCTGTGTCTAGCTTCTTATGGTTATATGAGTCTACTCTCATACTATAGGTAGTGAATGCTCGAAAAGAATTTTATCTTCTCACTGTTTCAAGCTCCTTGTTTTTAGACGAGTTTTCTTTAACTCTCTTATTAGGTTGAGCTCCACTCTTTTACTGTACCTTGTCCTATTTACTACTTTTCTCTTCATTGTATCTTTTAAGGATCCCATTTTACCTTTTTGGGTTATCGTACTGAGTATTTTTATACTCAACTCTCCAAGGGATTTTCCCACATGTTTCATGCCTTATGCAGTTGATGGAAAGGCTGATCGTAACTTCAGAGAAGCATAGGGATACGAGTTCTTAGACCGTGTATAGTGGTCTTAGCATGGGATCCAGGGGCGGGGCTCTCTCAGCAGTTTTACTTTTTTTGTTACTACCAATTTGTGGCACTTTTCTGGTTAGGTGTGTATTTTTTCCCTTTCCCTTTTAGTTTACACTACTATACTTTTATTATTTAATGTTCGATGCATGTTTCATTTCATTTTTTACAGAAGTTTTCTATCTTTTTTTCCTTTTCCCCTAATCTTTTTTATTGAGATGGTTGCGTGTGTGTGTATAGGTTCTTAGGAAAAGGCCTCCCCAATTTTTTGTTCCTTTGGAACTAGTCTCCACCCCTTGACCTATAGGTGTAGGCTTGGGGTAGTTGCGACACGAGCCCTAGCATGGGTCAGGTCATGAAAAAGAGGTATCATAGGTGGTTTGATCATTGGTAATTTGTTCAGACGTTTCCCTAAAAAGGTATTGTTTGGGTTTAGGGAAATAATTTCAACATGTATCAAGAGCGCCTCTCAGGCTAGGGAGTCCAGTGACGGTGCAACGGTCGTTGTAGCCATTCACTAAGATCCTGATTACCCGCTTGTCAACTCGGCATGCTGAGAAATATTTTTCAGGGAACTTTGGTACAAGAATCCTATATGACTGATTCATTGAATATCCTTCTTGAATCATATCCACATTTCAGTTGATATATATATATACATAAATTATCATATGACTACAGTACTCCTTGATTATCTTCAGGATTCCTCAGTGACAAAAACCATCCAGGATACTCGCTCTAGTTTATGATGAAAATTCCATGAGAGACGAGGCCTCAATTCAGGATACATAATATGACCCCCCCTTCCTATAGGTGGATGGGTAGTGGAATCTCCACCTATTAAGATATATTTAGTCCCAAAAGATCAGGCTGAGCACACTCTATGAGTTCTAGTATCAAAGACCGTTGAGGTTTTACGTGATCCAGATCCTCAGGCAATAGAGGTTTGGATAGAGTCAGTGGTCTATATTTTTAGTCTTGTTCGGACATCAATAGATCAAATTGTGTCTTTGGTAGTAATCCTTTTCCAAAGATTAGTTGGGTTGTGGTAGAAGACATCTATTGGAAGGGCCTCCGTGTAGGAGGCCTTCCCATGATCAAACTCTGGCACATGTTTTAGGAAAACGTAGAGCACTAAGATAACCTTGGTAGGGATAGTGCTACCCTTGTGACGGGTGAGGTCACATGACATGAGACTACTCATCCAAGTGTACTAAGCTTTCTAGTTAGATGGTAACAGGTGGACTTCCATGGCAGAGACTGCGCCAATATCAGGGATCTCCCAAGTGAAGAATGTGTGGTCCCTAGGGTGGATATTCTAGTATATTATTGGGAGTAGATATGGGTGGTGGATGATGATAAAGTATTCTTTCTCCACCACTTGGCGGCCCATGTCAGGCATAGGTAGCCGGCGGCTAGGGCCATGGGAAGCTACATGCATTGGATGTTTACTGTCATCCAACGCATGAGATGATAAGAGGTATGCTTTATGTATTTTCTACCTTTTGTGGTAGAACTTGTTATACACTATTTGAAGTAGTTTTTTCTCCCTACTCCTTTCTTGAGGTTTTACCAGGGTGACATGGGTTGTTGGTGTAACCCTGTGTTGGTGTTGTTCGATGTAGCCTTGAATTCATAGGGAAGAGGGGTCATTCCCCCACTAATTTGTGTTTTTGTGAAGTGAGAAAAACTATGAGGGAGATTCATTATCTCCCAAAGAGTACAGTATTTAGGTTTTTGGATAATTCCCTCTGACTTTTTAATTCATAGCAGGGTTCTGTAGTGGAGTGTTGAAGTATGTCCTGGCATTGCCAATGGAGTTTTTCTTCTTGGCCTCCTTTTTCTCATAATTCCACGAGTGGGTGAGGAAAAGTGTCTAGCTTGGGTTTAATCTCCTTCCAAGAGAGGAAAATAAGAATGGGGTATGCCACGTTCATTCTATTTATAGCCTATTGTGGTTGGATGAGTTTACTCACCTACCTTGTTCATTGGTACCTTTCCTTCTCAACGACAATCTTGATACTATAGTTATAATGTATAGGTCAATGTGATAGAGACCCCAGGAATAGAACTATGTAGCTCACTATTTCATGTTGGTAGTGGTTGTATTTTCCTTGAGGATTGGGAGACACTATCTTTGAGGAGTGTTCTTTTTTGTTTTTATAGTCCACTAGAATGTCGGGTAAATCTTCACTCAAGTAGACTTGAACCTGAGGGGGAAATGCTATTTGAACACCCTGTAGGACTAAGAAATTGAGTTAGTCTATAATATGGGAATAGAAACATTATGGAAGATTCCCTTGGCCGGAATTCCCAAGCACACCTAGTACAGAACGTTTTGGAGTATTTAGATTTTCTAAAGTTGGCCCTAGTGGAGTAGGAGGGTACAATTTTTCTTTAGTCAATGGTGTTGAATCTTTTTCTTATCAAGAATGTGAGATAATCCCACCTATGATATTCGACTGAGATTTCTTCCCTGACTTTTATATCCATAGGCAGTGCACTATAAGGTTATTCTAAAGGAGGGAATCACAACACCTATTCCCAAGGACAAACAGTGGTTCTGGTTGCGATGTGGGTGAAGGTTGAGCCCCAAATTCCGGCGGGTTTTTGCAGCCTCTTGAAATAAAAGAGTTGGAATGGGACAACATATCCATGGACTTTGTCAGAGGGATTATATGAATATTGAATGGCCAAGAGTCTATCTAGATGATAGTAGAATGACTCCCAAAGTTAGCGCACTTCCTTGCAATCAGGGAGTAGAGTTTGGTATCGGTTTTGAGGAAGTTTTACATGAAGGAAATCACCAGCCTTAATGGGTACCCTTGATAACTATCTCTTATCAATATGTGTAGTTTATGTAACAATTGTGGAGCTTCTTATAAGAAGTGTTTGATACCCAACTTCAGATGAGTAAAACCTTTCACCCCCAGGATCGATGAGATGACAGAGCATGTTATCCAAGTGTTGGATGACATGGTGAGGGATAGCATGTTAGTTTTGATTAGGGAAGAAATATATCCCTGAGGTTCTGCGGTCCATTTGAGATGATACAGAGGGTTGGTGAGGTTTTATACCACCTTGACCTACCCACCCACCCCCTAGTTGGAGTAGTTTCATATAATTTTTCACATGTTTCATTTCATGAGATACGTAATGATCCTATGAATGTCATCGATAGGATTGAACCTTACAAGGATGGTCCACCATGTTGGTTCACATGCTATGGAAGCACAGAAATGTATAGGAGAGCTCTTGGGAGCGATATAGCTAGATGTTGGCTTAGTATCCCACGTTATTTGCCTAGTTTAGAATTTCGGGGATGAAAATATTGAAGGAGAGAATCATGTAGAGACTTAGTTTTTTTCGTTGTAATACTTTGGAATATTTCTTCATATATTTCTGATGCTTGGTGCTGATACAACATGTGATTGCAAGGCCCAATGTAGCAAGAATAAATTTTAAAAAAATATTAAGAATATTTTATATTTTTCATGTGATGGAAATGGGATATCTCTAAAATGGTAGCTGAGAACAGAAATCTGAGGGCACGATTGAGTCAAGAGCATGATATTTACCCTAGGTGAGACAGAACTTTTGTCAGCATAGTTCTTCTGTAGAAAAAATCATGGAGGGAGAAACCATAAATAAAATTATTAAATAAAATTATTTTATTTCAGATTTTGTTTCGAATAAATTTTGATTTGGGACTCATATTATAAATCATAGACCACCGTTGAGTTCACAAATGGGTTCTTTTACCAAATCATGACCTAATGTGAAGGAGTGTGGGATGTTTAGATCCCACAACCATTTAAAAAAAATTCTATAAGTAGGTGTTTTAAGAAATGAGAAGCGGTTTGGATCATTTCCTCCCTACATTAGAAAAGCTATCTCCTCTCATTTTTTTGGTGAACTGACACCAGATTATTCAAGGATCGTGATGAAACTTCATATCTGAGTAGATCAGAGCACAGTGAATGCAACAAGAGATCCAAAATTCTAGTAGGATTATTATTTTGGATTCCACATTCCCTAATTGAAGTTTCTGTTGTCAAAATTTCTCCATTAAAATTATCGCTTCTTTGAAATCCTTTTTTGATTGGAAAATAACAATGGCCATCGTCTGTTTAATTTTTGGATAGCTCATTGTTCACGTTCTTCACCCATTATTCATCAACAACTTTTTCCCATGTCAAAAGGTCGATTAATTAGTGGGAGAAGAATATATATATAAAGATATTGATCTAAGGAGTCTAGATCTATGCTCAACTTCATGTTTTGGGAATCAGTGGAGGCATAGTGGTGAGAGAATATCTACCTACTTTTTATCAAATAGAAACACAAATGAATCATAGGGAAGAGCATGTTTCTATGAAGATCTCATCCTGAGGTGTCCGGATCTATGTTCGTTTATGTTTTTCAAGCACCAGAGTGGTGTCGGTGGTCCATGGAAGGGACCATGGGAGAAAGGATGTCTCTAGAAGCTAGCAGTGGTCTGCGGAGGTGGAAGCAGGCTATGAGGAACTGATAGTAGGATGTGATGGTGAGACAAATATGGGAGCCGCGACAGATGGTGGTGGAGGCTAGGTGTAGAAGGTGGCATGTGCAGGGCGGCGTAGTGGCACATGGGCACGTGGGACAGTGGTATGGAGGCCAGGATCCTGTGGGGCTGTGATAGAGTGGGTTTGCTTCATGGAGGTTGGTCCAGCCTAATTGTGATGGGTCTGGGCGAGGCATTCAGATCAGGACAAAGCGGGCCTGGGCAGGCTGGATTAGGCCAAGTCTTTGGGTTGCAGATTCAATCCACTATATATCCTAAAGGGAGAGTGTATTTTACATGTCATCTGCAACCTCATGATCCCAATATTGAGATAGAACTTTCTAAACTAGTATAGGAATATTTAAGACTTGGTTTTGTCGATTGGTTCCATGAGACGACTAACTTTAATAATAATAATTTAATTATTATTATTTGGGGTTTCTTGTATCGGGCATGGCGTCGGCATATGACGTCTAATCGATGTGATGTCAGTGGCATTATGACCCTAAAATTGATGTGGATGTATCAAGACTAATTTCATGAGCTTAAATAGGAATTGAAGAGTGGGCCCTATGATACCTGGTTTGGGTGTTTTGTTGGGAAATGTGACTTCTTCACCTCCGTTTGGGATGAATGAATAGATGATCCCATGTATTTTTTCACATGGATCGCCATGGTGTAACCCATTTGATGTATTTCAAGATCGAGACATGATCCCCCTGAGGCATTATTCCTGTGCAATGCTATGAAATGTGGTTTCTTTATTGGGAGTCTAATTCGGGTGAATGAATAGTTGATCATGCATGCTTTTTCACAAGGATCATGACAGTGTGATCTGTTTGGTTATCGGGAGACATCAAAGGGTGAAAGTTAGTAAAGTTATGTTTTTTCCCTTCAGACCAAAGACATGCATCGTGTCCTCATTAGGCTTTTGGCCAGGTGTTCCATGTACTCAGTGGGTTCAATGGCATGCCTAGGGGTACCAGTTCACGATTTGGTACCCAAGTATGGATAGGTACACATCCAGGTGATGAGAGGGGGTCATGCATGTGTGGGCGCCACACATGTCATGTACCAATTTAAGAATCTTATAACACTCATATCTCCCTCTTTTGTACTCGGATTTTGGACCATGAGTAGCCTATCCTATGTGTTTTTTTACATAGAATGTTATGATTCCACTTTTAGTGTATTTTGAGATATGATGAAAGATATTAAAAGTGTGACGCCTATCCTAGGTGATGGTTTATATTCCAGGAATCATGCATATATGAGGTGATGCTTGATGATAGACTTAGTTAGGAGATGACTTAGATCCATTCTAAGTAGAACCCTCCAGCTGGGCTAGGCATGGTTCCTCAATCTATTCTTTTTGGAACCATCCTGTTGGGATGGGCATGGGGTCTCGATGACACTAGAGTAGACCCCTCCAGCTGGTCTAGGAATGGGACCTTAACCTATTCTGAGTGGAACCCTCTTGTCGGGACGGTCATGGGTCCTCAATAACATTATAGTGGCACCCTCCAGTCGGACTAGGTATGGGTCCTCGACCTTGAAACTTTACTTTTAGACTATGTGGATCAATGACAAGACATGTTTTGACGTACCTTTAGACTCATGTAGAAGAGGGATGATTTCTCCTCTTACGACATGACCTAAAACTGTGCATGTGAGACAGTGGCACCAAAATGGGATAATATCATGGTGTGGTGATTTATTCCCTTTGACATTCATGCTCAAGGTAAATGTGAGGGATGATGGGCATCATTGGTGGGTACTCTGGAACTATTGGTGACTCTTTTCCTGGGATAAGTTATGATATGTATATTCCCTTACTCTCTAATTTGGGATAATTTTATTGAGGATATATATATATATATATATATATATCAAGTTTCAGTACCCACTCCTTGGGTTTTGGATACTCTCCTTTTAGGAGAGGTGAAGACATGCGGGGTATTCCATGTGATAAACTGCACTCTGTTATTGTACCTTGTCCTATCTACTTCTTTTCTCTTCAGTGTATCTTTGATGGATCACCCTTTTTGTTTTTGGGGCATCCTACTGTGTATTTTTATACTCACCCCTACTTGGGATTTTCCCATACATGCCGTGCCTTATGCAGATGATAGAGAGGTTGATCATGACTTTAGAGAAGCATATGGATACTTGTTCTTGGACCGCATATGGTGGTCATAGCTTGGGATCCCATAGCAGGGCTCTCTCAGTAGTTTTACTTTTTTAGTTACTGCCTAGTTTTGGAACATTTCTAGTTCGAAATATATTTTTCCCCTTTTCCTTTCTTTTTGCACTATGGTTCTTGTACTCTTTAGATGTTGATGCAAGTTTGGGTTCTTTTTTTATGCCAGTGTAGTATTTTTTTTCCTTTTCCTTTTCATTTTCTATTTATTTGACTATGTGTGTGTACAGGTTCTTAGCCAAAGGCCTCCCCTTGTTTTTTTCCCTTTGGTTCTAGTCTCCACCCCTGGACTATGGAGGTCGGCTTGGGGTAGTTGCGGCTTGTGCCTCAACATGGGTCACGTCCGGACAGGATAAGTAAGTAGTTTAAATATGTCATGTTAAAACTAATGAAGAGTTTTTTTAAAAGATATCATTATTTATTTTAAATGAATTATATTATAAAAAATGGATACAAAATGTAAGTTAACACATTATATTTTATGGTTTTGATATGTATGAGTTATGGACTAATTCTCTTAAAATATAAAACTAAAAAGATCCTCAAAGTGAAAGAAAGTAATTTCTTGACTAAGACGTAAGATTATTTAATGTTTAAGGATGGGACTTATAATTTGTATCATAGGATGGTTTAGATAACATTTTATGTTAGGGTAATATTAATAACCTTCCCTTGAAAAAATATACCTTATGGTTAAGTTAAAATGTTATATTATTTAAAGATTACAATGTTTCTTTGTTTAACCTTTTTCTGTTTAGTGTGGTTTTCCTCAAAAGAAATAGGGAAATTGTAGCGGGGAGAAACCAAGAGGAATATATCCTTTCAAATCAGTATTCTGATATGGTTGGAATTCGAATAAAATTATTTGTTGCAGTAATGGTTCAGTTGAATCTAAAATAAATGGCATTGGTATCCACGCTAGATAGGAACCCAATCTACCCCTAAGGAACATGTATTTTATGAAAAATTTCATGAGACAACATCCCCAATAATTTAGTGGATCGTCTAGCCAAATGGTAACCAAAGGATGTATAAATGATCTGAAAAAGGTAATTGATTTCATGAGATGTTCAGAAAATCAAAAGGTAACCCTTTTCATTTGTCATTTTGAAAGTTAAGTTGATCTATTGTAGTCTTTGGCTATGAATACCAGAGATAAAGATGACATTTATTCCATGTAATGGGGAAATTTGAAAGGTATTTTCCTTGAGAAATATTTTTTTATGGTTTTTTAACTCTGAATAGAAAAATAATTCCTATAATTGATGGAAAATGTTGAATATTACATAACTACATAAGAATCAAACTTCACTAGATTGGAAAGGTATGAGCTATATTTTATCAGATATCTTGATAGTGAGACAAATTGGTTTTAATCAGGATTAAAGCTAAGATATAGAATGTAATTGTTTTCTCATGAGATCAAAATATATGAGAAACCTTTTGATGTGTTGATAAGGTATAAATGGAGTTTTTTGATGATCATGATTCTTTTAAAAACTAGCAAAATAAGATGTCATGCTTTCAAGAAATGGGAAATAATTCATCAAATAACTTTTTAGGTAAGAAACCCAAATTCCCATTATGTGATATATATTGTAAAAAGAATCTTGTAGAATGTATTTAAAAGTTTTTTAAGTTATTTTTATGTGGTAAGATTGGTCATATGTCTTATGACTACAAGGGAGATGATCAAACAAGAAATGAAAAGTTAGTGGTAAAATATTTGCTATGTAATGAGATGGGTCATTATGTTAATGCATGTCCAAAGTTAGTTTCACACGATAGAAACCTATATGAATGGAAATATAAAGGTTTAGAGAGGACATTTTCTAGTACTATAGTTGATTTCAGTCATTAAATGAAGTGGTGAAAAGTATGTTACTTATGTTTTAAATTATGCCAATACCCTGTTTGATTCTAGATCTTCTCATTCTTTTATTTATGAGAAATTTTTAAGTAAATTGGGAATATCACCTAATTAAAGTAAGATAGATATTTTGGTAAAAATCCTTGGTGGAAGTATTAAAGCAACCAAGATTTATAGGAATCTTCCTATAGTCCTTAGTCGGTTGGTCTTTCTTGAAAATCATGTTGAATTGTACATAGTAAGGTTTGATATCATTATTACTATGGATTGGATTTTAGATTATCATGATATGATATATTTTTGTGATAAAAAAGTTATGTTCAATGATTCATTCCATTTATGAATTACTAATAAGATGATAAATTTATCAGAGATTTCAAGAAAGGTTACCAGGATCATATTGTTTAAAATAAATAAACTCTTCATATTAGTGATTTGATGTTGGTAAATGAATACATGGATGTTTTTCCTATTATTTTCCTCAAATTATTCCGTATTGAGAGGTTGATATTACTGTTGACTTAGTAATTGATGCTAATACTATTTCTAAACCCCATTTTTGAATGGCTCAAGTGGATCTTTTAGAATTTAATAATGAAATTGTTGGAGTTATTAGATAAATGTTTCACCTAACATATCACTTTACAATGGGGTTATCATGTCTTTTTTGATAAAAATAAATATAGATCAGTGAGACATTTAATTAATTATTAGGTCTTGAATAACATCATTGTTATGAACATGTATCATTTTCCTCATATCAATTATTTGTTTAATCAGCTCCAGTGAGCACCAAATTATTTGAAGGCTGAAAAATGGTGGTAGTACCATCAATTGAAAGTGAAGGAATGTGATATTTTGATTACTGCATTTCAAACTAGATACGAGTACTATGAATTTTTTTATATCCTTTGGGTTATCTAATACACCTGTTAAATTTATGGATCTTGTAAATAGATTTTTTTCATGATTTTTTCGATATTTTTTTTGTTTTTTTATTAATGACATGTTCGTGTATTCTAAAAGTCAATAAGATCATGAAATATATCTAATGTTTGTTTTGAAATACTTAAATAAAAGAAAATATATGGGAAAATTTTCAACTGTAAATTTTTTTTGAAAAAAAATCCTCAGTCACATTGTTTATAAAGATGGAATAATTGTTGGACCTATTACTATAAAAGTTATTAAAGAGTGGGAAATACCCACCAATATAATAGATATTGATTGTTATCTTAGAGTACTGGGTTATTAACAATTTTTTTTTAAATTTTCTCATTTATCTACCTTATGAACTAAGTAAACATGAAAGGGACTTAGGTTCATCTGGATATAAGAATGTGATGTTTTTTCATGAACTAAAATGAAGGCAGTTTAATGCTCTATTTTTATACATTCCTTCTAAAAATGGTGAATTCATCATCTAAAGTGATTCTTTATTGAAAGGAATTTGTTGTTTCCTGATGAAAAATGATCATGTAATTGATTATGCTTCACGTTAGTTGAAACCTCATGAGTTGAATTACCCTACACATAATTTGGAATTAGATTCTATTATTTTCTCTTTGAAATTTTGGACGAAAAATTTGTTTAGAGTAAAGTGTGAAATATATATTGATCACTAAATTTCTAAGTATATATTCTCTCTAACATAAATTTACATGATAAAGAAAATATTTATTAAACTAATCAAGGATTGTTATTGTAAGATTCATTATTATCCTTGAAAATAAAATAACATGGATAACGCTTTGATTCAAAAAAGTAATGCTACATTAACCATGTTACATTTTTAATATGACCATTTGTTTAATGATTTGATAAATTTTTTCATATAATTTTTAGATGCAGGTACATTCTCTGTTTTTCTTCTAATTTTAGTGAAGTCAACATTTTCAGGAAAAAAATTAAGAGAGTTTTGAAGGTGGATCAATCTTTTCAAGAAAAGGTGCAATCTATTAACAATGATAAGTTTCTAATTTTAATATTAATGAATAATTTGTTTCACAATTTGGAAAAAGATTATGTGTGTCATGTGATTCATAGTTTAAGAATGATTTTTTGACTGAAGCTCATAGTTCTCCATTTTCCATTCATTAGGGAAGCATTAAGATGTACAAAGACCATAAAGAGTATTACTGGTGGGGTGGAATGAAAAGGAATATTTTGGAATTTACTGTGAAGTGTTTTAATTGTAAGTAGGTTAAAGTAGAATGATAGTTACCAAAGGGTATTCTTAAATATTTTATAGTATTATAGATGAAATGGTAGAATATGTCAATTGATTTCTTGGTAGTATTTACAAAGAAATCTCAAGGTAATAATTTGATATCTATTATTGTTTATTTTTTAACTAAATCATCATATTTTCTTCCCATTTGAGATATGATGTCCTTAGAGAAGCTTTCTAGACTACCTCTAAAAGAGATTATTAGGTTCTAAGGATTTACTCTCTCCATTGTATCATATTGTGATCCCAGGTTCACATCCAATTTTTATATATAACTTTAGAAGTCATTGGGTACAAAAATAAATTTTAGTGTAGCTTTTTATCTTTAATCTGATAGACAGTCTAAGAAGAAAATTCAGACCATAGAATATATGCTTCATTATTTATCAATTGAATACTATGGAAGTTGGGATTCAAATATATATTTGGTTGAGTTTTCTTATAACAATAGGTTTACTTCCATTAAAAAAATTATTCCATTTGAGGCATTATATGGAAAGATTTATCAGACACCATTATTTTTGGACGATGTATGACAAAAGAAGTTGATGGGACTAAAGTTGGTAGAGTAAACAACAGAGATAGTGTAGGTTATTCGGTGAAAATTTAGGATCTCTTAGATCGGGTATAAAATTTATTTGGGTAACTAGAAGAAATATATTTATTTATATATAAGTGATCATATATTTCTAATAGTTTCTATATATAAAAATTTGATTCATTTTTGGTAAGAAGGGGAATTTTAGTCAATGGTTTAGTAGACCATATGAAATCCTAGAAAAGGTAGGATTAGTTTCCTACCATGTGTCTTTGTTTATAAGTTTATTCTAGGTACATAATGTATTTCATGTTTCAATGTTAAGTAATTTTGTACCATATTCATCTAATGTTTTTATCACGGAAGTAGTTCAGCAAGAAGAGAATATTTCTTATGAGGAATAGTCAGTTCATGTTCTTAGACATAAAGAAAAAGTGTTGTGAAATAAGGTGATTCACTAGGTTAAGGTTTTATAGAAAACCCATATGGATGAAGAGGCAAAATTGGAATCTAAAAATTCTATGTGGGAAAAATATCATCACTTAATTAATAAGTGAATAAAATTTAAGGATGGAATTTCCAAAAGGTGGGTAGGATGTAACATCCTAGGTAATGATAAAATAAGTATTTTTCATATTTATTAATAATTATAATTTAGATAATAATTTTAAATTAAAAGTTATATTATTTTAAATAGATTATATAAAACTCAACAATTAAATTCTTCAAAATATTTCATTGCATACAAGACTGAGTTATATCGAACAATAATATTTTTTTCACATTATTATTTAATATGGTCATTTTGTCAACTTTTAATGGTATAATTTATATAAAAATAAATTTTGTAACTTGTATAAATATTATTTGATCAAATAAACTTAATTTTTTAAATATTAATATCAAAATTTACTTTGGGTGAATTTTTGGTATTTTTCTAAGATGTTTTATTTTTTGATGAATAGTGTAAACACTGAATTTTATTAGAATACTGCTTTTTCATATAATTTATTTATATAGTTAATATATATTTTAATTTGGTTTTGAATTTCATTTAGTTAAAATATACATCAATTAATCCAATTGAGGTTATTTTAATCAATTTCAAATTGAAATTGGATATAAAAACAATCTAAACTTTTGATCATTTTTACTATAAACCCCCCTATTTTTTTATCCCATCTATGGGATTAATTTTAAATTAAGTTCTTACACTTATGTTATTTGAGATTTTAAAAATGGATTAAATATTTGGAATAATAATATTTTATAATTTCTATTAATTTCAACATAGTTTTTGATCAAAAATATTAGTGAGAGTAATTAAAATTAATTGCGGTAATTAAGGTAAAACATTTGTTTACTTAATGCTTAAAATTTAATATTAAGAGACCAAATGACCTATAATTTTTTTTTTCAAAACCCATTTTATGGAAATAATTATGCCATATAACATCTTCTATATAATGTTTTCATTATTAGAGTCACATGTTGTAAGTTATACCTCCCTATAGTGTTTACCTTTTTATATTTACTAAAATGCTATTGTCCCTCCAATAAAAAAAGGCACTAAACTACCCCACTTCTTCACACCAATAAAGACATTATTATCATTAATAACATACCTAAATAATCTCCCAACTTATATCCTCTCATTTTATAACCCTCTCTTTTGGAAAAAATCCAACCAATAAGTGATTTTCTGCGAACCAAATGGATTTACCCAAAGAATATGTAATGTTAATCAACATGAATTTTTATTTTTCTCCTTATCCAATACAATAATTTATATTCATATCATGATTATATAATGAAATAATTATCCTAAATATTCTTATATTTTGTTATGTCACTGATTATACATACAACTACAAACACTTCCATCAAATTTGTAACGAACACGCTATTTGTGTATGCGGCGGACTACCACCACATGAAATGATGCTATGCGTTTTTCCTTTACAACCACTCATGGTAGGGAATTATGATGAAAAAAATATTTTTTCTATGATATATAACATTTTGTGTTTTTTTAATACTTCTTTAATTGTTATATATCACATACCTTCATGCTTACTATTTTGTTGGAATACGATAACATCATTTGTAGACGTGTGGACTACCGCCTCCTAAAAGTAGTGTGATACATTCATACTATACATGGAATGTATTAAGGATGATTTTAATAAAAATATTTTAAATAAATGAAATATTTATGATATTAATCACATAATTAAATTTATTTAAATACAATATATCATTTTTTATTACTATTTTTACACACTGAAAAATGATAACATCATTCATGGACTTGTGGAATACCACCTCCTCGAAGGGATGTGATTCCTTTTACATCAAAATAATGATATTTATAAGTACATATAATTATATATCATGGTATTTATGATATAATTGTAATTATTGAAATATAAATTTTACTTACCTTCTTTCCATAATGATACATGAAAAATGGGAACGTTACTGATCCGTTCATGCGTCCTACCCTCTCTATGATAGTAACATTTGTTCATTATTCATAATCGTAATTCATGATTGGTTTTGAAATTATAATTTATGTATAAATATGAAAATTATTTAATTTTTATTATTCTTTATATGTTTTAATAAAGAATCCTTTGACCATATTTGATCTACTAATGTTATTTTTGACACAAAATCTGAAGATGGTCAAAACACCTGGCCTATAATTAATTATTTAAGTATTTGTATACAACATTCTAATAAGTGAAATAAAGATAATGATAAAAAAAATAAAAGTATCGTAAGAAAGTAATTTATTAACATAAGTTTATTATTTTGTAATATAAAGAAAGACATGACAAGTTGGACTCGAGGTAAAGTATTTCTTATTAATCTCTTTTCATTGAGGCATATTTTGATGTTATACACCCACATTATTTTATGATGTGTATATAAAGACCCTTTGACATATCATGTCATTAATTTATTAATTAAAATGTAATTTAATTATTTGTTAAATCATATTCTTTCATGGGGTTTATGAGTCAAAAATTTCAATGTGGTATGAGACACTTTGATTTAAAAATATCTTTCTTTTCTTCCATTTCAATATTCTTGATATTATTTTATATATTTATTAATATTCATATAAAATTATTATAAAGGAAATTTTATGTCAATTTTAATATTTACTTTCCTATAAAATACTTTCTGTTTTTAAAATAAAAATAAACCCCTATTTTTACTTTTTTTAGGTATTTTGATATTGAAAATGGGTTTTGGAAATGGATTGAATATTTCAATAATTTGAAAAGTTTTATTATGAGTGAAAATAAAATTTTATCCGTGAAATTTTGAAAATTTAAAGATTTTATGTGTTATTATTATATAATGGTACTTAAACATTTGATGGGTGGTTACATGATAAACCAATGACAGGTGGTTCTGTGATAAACCAACGACAGGTGGTTCCATGATAAACTAAAAACGAGTGGGTCCATGATATCTCTTAAATGAATTAGGTATGGAATTCAACCATATATTTATTCCATCTATAGGATTCTCATGTATGTAATTCAACTACAAGGTTATTCCATTAATATGAATGAAAAATTCAATGATGTCGCAAGATACCTTTATGTGTTATCTATTCTTTCTATGGATTTTGTAATAATATCGTGATTATGAAAAAAGTGATCATTGATTTTATTTCCAAAGAAGTATTTAATACTTAATAAGTATAAAAAGTATTACTTTATGATAAATTTTTTATGGGTTTTAATGTTTATAATTCGACTGACTATTTCCTTATTTTTATATCCCTTACTAATCTTTTTATGCTCATCAAACATTTTTAAATGTTTTTCATTGGATTTTAGGATGTGTAAGGGATTAGAAGAAGTTAAGTTCAAACTCCAGAAGAGATTTTATAAAATATACCATGATTTATTTTAAATGTTTTATATTATGGGTAAAATGGATATTAATCAAAAGTGTTCACTTTGTTTTTTATAATTTTTTATATATGATTTATGGATTAATTCAATAAAACTAAAAACCTGAAACGATCTTCAATGTGAAAGAAAATAATTTCTTGACTAAAACTCAATATTATGTAATTATTAAGGTTGTAATCTTATACATATGTTGGTGTAATAAGATTTTATTTATATAAACCTTAGTAATATGATTTTTTTATTTTATTATTAATAAAATAATGATTATATTTTTCCTTTTTATTATTACATCATATATATATATATATGATTATATAATCTATTTTATAAAAATTATATTTTGATATGTAAAAAATAAAATTGTATTATTAAGAAATATATATTTTCAATTATAATTTTTTTATAATTAAATAATTATTAAAATAAATTAATTGTAATTATCAAATAATATTTATTTTAATATAAATGATAATATAATTTAATGAAGTCCAATGTAATTTTTATAACAATCAAAAAGTGGTCAGTGTCGTAAAAACTAGTAGTTACTAGAAAATAAATATTTTTATTTAAATTTATAAATTATTATATTTAGAAATTATGTAGTTAAAATAAATATTATTTTTGATATCAGCATATCAGAATTATAAAATGGTGAAATTTTCATAATTTTCTGAGACAGCCAAATCTTTGGATAAAAATTAAATATGGTATAAATATATGAAAAGTATTTTGAAATAATAATAGACCATAAGGGATTTAATAAATACTATAAAGGTCATATACAAGAAAAATTTTATTGATCCTCTATAATAATTTGTTTTTAAGTAATTTTATAGATTTTACAAACCTATAATGAATCCTCTTAAACCAATATTATATTTTATGGTTTTAAGAATAATCCTTTATAAACATGAACCACTTATACATAATGAATGGTATTATTTTAAGGACTTATGTTATTATTCTAATAAAATATTGTAATTAACTACTCCTTGGAAGAAACCATGGGTAAAAACCATGGAATGTTTTTCTCTTAATTTATCACTTAGTGTACAAAACCTAAGTTTAGAAATTATTAAATAACTACACTCTATTTTATTATAAATACCCACCAAACATCCTAATAATTTTTTAAAAAATCTCATTTAGCATAAAAGCAATCTCCCTATTCCTCTATAAATCCCTCCTAGGGTGTTCCCATGATCTTTAAAATATCCTCCTAAGGTTTTCAAAGAACCCTCTCAAGGTAAGGGATTCTCTTCCTTTTCATCTTTATTCATGTACGTCCATTATATTTTTCATTTTTAATCTTAATTGACTATGTTTTCATGTGTTTAAAAATATCCCTTTACTATACAATTAATTTTCTATAAATGAGAGACTATTTATCCCATCTAATTATAACATTTACCTAATCCATTATTTTGTCAAAGTAAGTGATTCTATCGTATTACTTTTTATTCAAGTACTTTATTTATACTAAGCCTTTTGATTTATAATTGTTCATGTTATATTGTGTTTTTTAACATACCTTTTTTTTACTTATGATGATTTTGTAATTAGAGGCCCCTTTCACTATCATTAAACCCTTACACGAACCATTAAGTACGCCCATTATGTTGTCTAAATTATCCCATAATTTTCAATATCTAACTTTGGTGTTGTGAATACCCATCCCAATTTTCACTCAATGTTATTCACATAGTTGTAACTATCCATCATTTATTGGTTAATTCCATGTATGTCACTCACTCTCCTTAATCGTGAGATTCAATTTGATTAAATATGTTCTTATGTTGAATGATCTATGAGGCAAAAAAATGAATGTGCATAATATGAAAGTGATGGGTGGGATGGAATTATATAGCCCTCTAATATATCAGGTAATGTATTTATCCTCAGTAGATACCATTTATAGTTCATCTTCATTATCCGAAAGAAATTATTTTATGATTCCTTTATAGTTATCCTTAAATTCTTCTTATGAATTTATGTTTTATATTGTTGAAGAAATCCTATATTGCTTTGATGTTATCATCGTATAACATCCTTTGATGTACATGTTTATGATTATCACCATTTTATTTCACCTTGAAATTCCTATACACTCTCATATATTTCTTTTATAATGTTATTCATTGATTATTATCTTACCAGGATTTATAGATCACCCCTTTCTTATGTACATTCCCAAGTTATCTCGTGTGGCTTTTAAAGATCAATAGGTTTTTAGGGGCATGCTATGGAGATTTTAAATAATGTTTTTATATAACTATTTCAATTTGTTTTGATATATATCTAATTACCCAAATACACTATGCCTCTCAATATTTTGGGATTATATTATCTGAATATTTATGTATAAATCCATGAAATAATGTGTATAAAATATATGGTTTTTCATAACCATGATAAATTCATAGCATAGAATGAGTCTCATGGGATGTGTTTATCAGTATAAAATGAGTGTATCCCATAAGTGATAGTGTTCAGGTGATAATTTAATCTAGTAAATATAGTACTTATTGATTGATGATAAAATAATCTATGATAAAGAGAAATTCATTGACTAATTATGGGTGTGACCCTTTTCATGAGAGGATTATAGTGAAATACATGAGTAACATGCAGAGTAAATCAAGGTTAGTGGTGGTTGAGATTTCATATTAGTTCTTTGTTAAATTCTAGTATTATACATTTGGTTGGAATAAGATTACTATATTTGGGTTTTTTATTGGAAATACCCTAAAGGATTTATTATATTCAATAACTTATAATAGTATAATTTTTAAAATATACTGATGTAGTAATTAGGATTAAATAATTCTAGTGGTTGTAAATGGGTGTGAAGACATGTTCAATAGAAAAAGTCTTTTTGTGATAGAAATAGTTTCTAGTGGGAGACATCATGTTATATGTATGCATGATCAAGTGATTTTTATGTGCATATTTAAGTGAACATGGTATGGTGGAAACCAGTGATGTTAGCCATTGGAGCATTAAATCATCAATCATGTATTTTATAAATTTTTCTCTTATAAGAAAACTTTCATTATGGAGGTAGAATTAAAGGATTCCACAGTGTGTGGGCCATTTAATCTTTGAAGTAAGTCTACATGGAGGGGTATTTCTGTGTTCTTTTCATAAAATAATAAGAATAGTGAGATGAAATTCATCTAGGGCACATCGTTTATTGAAAAAATTAATTGTATGATGTATCAAATCATTGGAGCCTCATAAGAAAAGAATTTTTACCCATTGAATGACCATGAATAATATGATAACAAACAAAAATACATTTCCATTAGATAATAATGGTGAATTTATTACACTATAGATGCTAGATAACAATTCCTGAGGATGAGAAATGTAATGGATAAGAGTTTGTAATTACCTACATTGTTAGGTCCCAGATGAATTAGAAGATGAAATATTCCAATAGAGTGGAATCTATAGGGGTTTTTAGTTTTTGAATAAAATAAAAATAAGTATTTTTTTAGCATATCTTGGGAGTCCAAATTGGGGTTTTGACATTGTGGGTCTTATGAGAAATCCTGAATAATAAATTTCATCATATTGAAAGAGAACTGGTCTTAATGGTATATATCAATGTTCAATTGGTATTCTAGTAGGATAGGTAGTGGAGAAATACCACTCCCCCAACCACCTCTATAAGAAAGGTCCTTTTTGACTTTTCATGGGTTTTATATTAACCCTTATCTAGTTATTCTATTCTAGGAGTGTCTATAGGAGATGATCCTCGTTGTTATCTCTCTTTTTCCACACATTCTTCCATTAGTGATCCAAATGATTCGTGATGGTTTTATTATATTATTGAATTAATATTTCATCATTATCTTCTTTACATCATTCTCCCTCTTATCTCATATGGTTTTATAGAATATTTAATTTAATTATCTTAGTAAAACAATAATAAAATTTTATTTTATTATTCCGGAAAAATATTGTAAAAGGATATAGTATATCTCAAGTCCATGGTCATACCCAAAAATATTAGTGATCCCAATAATGAAACATTTGATTCAAAAGTTAGGACTTAAATTATGAATGGGGTTTAAAAATATGAACTAAATGAGAAAATTAAATTCATGTGAGAATATGGGGATTTCTTATAAATTGGATCATGATAAATTAAATAAAAAAAATAAAATAGAGATTATTATTATAATCAAAATTAGATCAATGTAAATCCTTGGTCTTCTAATTATATTTCAAATCACTATGATATTGTTTTCTTATGGTCAAGTACTTCAGTTAATTTAGAAACTATATGATTCAAAACCATATTTAAATATATCACTTCAAATTAATGTATTTTCATAAACAAATATAAGGGACAGTTCATGAATTAAAAATAAATTCTTCATTAAAAAAAGACAAGAATCATGCATAAAAAAAGAAGAAAATATATAGAATAATGATTTAATGAAAAAAATCCAACCAAAATAACCATTAAAATAAAAAATTAATATTAATTCGCACTTCATTATAAAAAATACCAAAAAATTCCACACCCTTATGTTTTCACAAGAACCAACGGTATGATACCTATTAGAAAGGGAGATATTCCTAAAATACTAAAACAATCTAGAGCCTCCATCCTCTTATAATTCATCAAAATACACCAATATGAGATCCTACTAAAAAATAATACCAATATGATAAGAAAATGACCCCCTTATATAGGGAAATTATATCCCTTAAATCCACTTATATCTTCATATATCTATCATATAATTCCTATAAAATCGATTTAAATAAATATTTCAATATTATTAATGATACAATACATATCAAAGATACAAATTTATTAATAATGTTATAATAAGAATGAAAAATAGAAAAATATAAATAATGCAATAAAATGTAAATGTCTCACAGATCATATTATCTAATAAATATCACAGTTATAGCCATTACAAAACAAAATAAAAATAATTAAATCCATGTAATAGTTATTATATATAAATTTAGTTTTTGAATAAGAATTATTATTATTTTTGTATGATTTTAAAGGTATTTATTATGATCTTTGAGCATTATGACCCTTGAAAATTATTATCATTGTTCATTATATTAGTTAGGAATCATAACTATTGAGAACATAATAGTTATGAATAACTATTAATACTAAGGGATGATTGAACTATAGAGAATGGAGTGGGGTAATTTTGGTGACCTCATTAGTGAAAAATATAAAAATCCTAATTAAATTCAAGATTTGAATCGACCAGATGATGTTTTTGGGATCAAGAAAATGTTTTAACTCTTTAATCACGGTAATTATTTGAAAGAATAATAATCAACCAATAATATTTAAATGGATTAAAGTATAATATCCTTCGTTATTGTGATAAAATATTTACCATAGTGGATTGTTCCTAATGGTAGTATTAATGATGTTGTGAAAAATATAGATATAATTTCTAAATGAATATCTTCTTAGAAGCACTCCATCATTACTAGGATTAATTTACTACATGGAAAAAATTAGGGAAAATTAAGGATATCTTCAAGATGATCTCATGCATTTAGGTATTTTCTTACTAGTATCTCATATCCATTTGATGAGGTTTCTTTCATGTCATCTTTCTATATGATTCCTTTAAAAGAATGGTCTAGGGATTTATATCTTTATCCCATAAACATGGATTTCTCTATATTCAGGTATTTCACATGCATTTTAATCCATTTGATTTTAAAAAATATTTATATTTGGTGTGGGTGGATTTTTTTTTGTTTTAAGATGGTTTTATTGGCACTCAAATATTTTAAGCGACATCATTCATTATGTTGGTACTCATATTCAAATGTAAAAAAAACTAAATTATCCATGTCGATTCACACTGGTAGGGTTATAGTGGAAGTGGAAATCTCCAATACATATATTGGATAAGTTTTTATCTCCACCATTTTTGGATCTATCTTAATTCAAGGTTAATCGATGGTGGCATTTCTGGTTTCATTCGACTGTGTTCTTCTTGATGGGGTTGTGTTCGAGGAGATGATGATGTGAGGATAGTGCTGAGGTTATGGGTTGGTTGATCAGAGGTTTTATAGAACCCAATGATTTGGAAATTTGTTCTAGGCTCGATGATGGATATTTTACTCTACAATTTGAAATTTAACTTGAAATGTCAAGTTAAATTTTTCAACTTTCTATGTTTGAAGTTTTATTTTCATAAATGGATCTATTATAGGGTTCCCATTTATCCCTTAAATTGGATTATTTGAAAATAAATAAAAATAGATTTGGATGAAGTCGATACTAATGTTTTATTGTGATTGAAGACTAATTAAACATGTGGTGTTCAATTACAAATAGTCAAAAAATCTTCTCTTTTTATAAGATCAGTAGACATGATATGTTGAATGGTAAAAAAGAATATTGAAAAAAAAGAAGGCCAAAATTTTCACCATGAAAAAAATAGAGAATCCTAAGATATTGGATCTCAAGGACTATGGAATGGATTCATCTCAAGAGGTAACTAGTAATTTCTAAGGAAGGAACATGATTCTAGTCAAGATAGAAATGCAGCCCTAATCTGGAAATTGTGCCGATTTTGGAGTGAGATGAGGAGGAAGTTTCTCTAAAAATGAATGACAGGGTAAATTCTTAACACCTTTTTATTATTAAGTATGTACATTAGGATATGAATACATATACAATAGGCACTTCAAGATAGACTTTTAAGTATGATCATAGTTATTTAGTGTAATATAAGCATAGAAATCAAGAGTGAATTGAGGATTATAATAAAACAACCCATGAGGAACATTCCAGTGGGTCTTAAGCTCCCAAAATAACTTTTATTAATGTTAGAACATTTAAAAAACCTATTATCAATGAAATTATTGTCACTTAAAATAAATTTGATGTGGTGTGCACCCTGGGTGAGTTTATAACTAAATAGGAAGATGATTCCTCTAATAAAAAGGATGAAGATCAATCAAAAGAAGGGAGATATATCCCTAAAATAAAAAACCATATAGTTAAATCTTCAAAAATTAAATGAAGATATGATTTAAAACTATAAGTAGTTGGTAAATTCTCTCATTTCCTCACTCCCGATACATTTTCTTAATACCAATAATCCATTGTTGGTAGGAATTATTGAACCTATAGTGATGATTAAAAATTGTAATCCCACTTATGGATATTATCTTGGATAATATATTGTATCCCATAACCTCCATGATATATAAGTGGAAACTCTTTGGGTTCTAAAACCTAAAAGTGTAAAGATTATATCTATTCCTATTAACATTCAATATATCAAACTTTTTTTTGAATTACACTATTCTTGCTATATATTTTTATATATTCTAGTACATCATATATAAAGAGATTATAATTATTGAGGGAATTTGATTATAAGTATAATCATTTTAATTAAAAATTCATCCTTATTAGTAATTTAAACACTTTTATTATTCTTAATAAAAATATTGGATCTAACTTTTCATAGATTACCTCTGAGTAATTCAGTTCATGTATTGGTAGTTGTAATCTTATTGAAATTTACCTCTCTAGAGATGAATTTACTTGGGATAGGTATATAGTGAAAGGAATTAAATAAAGTAAATTAGGTAATTTTCTCTATAATATTAAGGAAAATAGTACAACTATTGATTTATAAGTATTTACTCACCTAGGAGCTGACTCAAAACACAATACCCTCACTAATAATGTTTATGTAAATATTTTTAGGATATCAACCTTACCCTTTAAAATCAATAATTCATGGATTTAAATTATTGGATTTCCTTAAATATTTGTTGATGGGGGGTCCACTGAGGGGCATGATATCTCTTTTTGGGGTCTTGCTGAGAAACTCAAGAAGATGGGTGATATTTTAAGTAAATAGAGAAAGGAATCACTTTCTAAACATGATGAATCATTTAAGTAACTAAGAATTATTTGGATTATTTAAAAATATCAAATAAAACCTTGGATTCCCCCTCTAAAGAGAAAATCCATTTGAATTCTAAAGTTGATAGTCTTATGAATATCATGTATAAATTAGTAAAGAAATAGTAAAATGCCATGTGGCTTTAATATGGTGACAAAAAATCTAGATTTTTTCATTGTCTTCACAAGGAGAAAAATTTCATGAAAGAAATCATCTATAATATCATTAATGATTGTCTGTATACATATAATATTGACATCTATAATGTTTTTATTGATTACTTTAAAAGAAAATATAATGATAAAGGAAGTGATAAAATCTCACACTTGATTGATATTTTCCCATTTTGTTTTGATAAAAATAAGTATTGAATTCTAATAAAGGATCATTAGAGGATAAAATTAAAGTTTCATTACTTTCCATTAAAGTTGATAGTATCATTTTTCTGGATGGATTTGTTAATGTTTTATCCATGTTTTATTGGGATATCTTGTAAGTTAGAATTATATATGTTGTCATAAATTTCATTCATTCAATTTCAATGAAACATGGTATTAATTTGAATTTTATTTCTCTACGTCCCCAAAAGGATAATGTAATTAAGATTTTGGATTTTAAGCTAGTTTTTATTTGTGATACCACTCCAAAGATCATAAGAAAAAACATGGAAATTTAGTATGGGAATTTCATTGGTGAATTCATATCACCTAATAAATTGTATTTTTTCTTATAAAGAACATTCATAACTCTATTTTCATATCTTTAAAGTACAACAATTCCATAAGGAAGAAATCAATCAAGGGAACAAATTTCCTTGAAGTTGAATATCTCAATAACTTATGAAATTATAAAATTGAGCATAATTATGGTTGTTCTTAAATGTTATTACTCCTATAATTCCTTTATTATGATAATAAATTATATTCATAAAAGTATTCAACTATCTATAGTCATTAATGGGTCTCCAAGAGGGTTATTTGGGTGCTTGATATCTGTTTGGAAAGGAAGAGAACTCTCAAGTATCCTTTATGAAATGATAAATAATTACTTTAGTAAATGCCATATTAATCTTTAACAAGTTGGAGGGTATAATAAAATTAAGGTTCAAAGGAACTTGTTTTCACCCTATCATATCTTTTATGTCACTGATCTCCTCACTTAATTGAATAATCTAAAAGGATATTTTAAGTAATAAAATATAGTATAAAACATTATAAAGATGTTATTAGTCTGTAAATCATCTATATTAAATCCTTTATATAGTTTATAGCGATGGTTATTCATTAAAAATAGAAAAAATAATTATTTGGATATTAGGGTTAAGAAATGTTCCCTTCCTTTTGATTATATGGGTGTTACTATGTTTTGGTGGGGTATTTAAAAGTAGCTACCATGAGAACATTTTATACAAAATTATTTCTTGACACGTTAGATGGAAATAAATGAGCTTGTCACAAGCTGGGAGGATCCACCTTGTTAATTTAGTAACCTCTTTTATGGTTTTTTCGAATTTTCAATCTACAAATAACTTAACTACCTGATAAAGAGGCTTTAAAACATGATTAGGATCTTTGTATTGACTAGGTGTACCTATAAAAAGAAATTAATTTATGTTTAGTGGAAATAATTAACCAAAAAAAATTATATGATATGACTATGTATTAAAGATAATTTTAAAATTAATAATTGTTCACTCACTAACTACTCATGGAAACTCTCTACCTCCTATGATAAATCATTAGTTTTCATAAAGAGAAAGATTCTTTTAAATTTAATAAATGTGTATTTATTATATATATCATGTTCTATTTTTATAGATTTAAAATATTTCTAATGTGATTATATGAACTCCTCAAACTGGATTATATATAGGAGATTCTACAGAAAAGTCTAGAAAAAAATGTGTTTGGACATACCACTAAGGGAGCTTGCTAATATCTCATGGAAAAAAAGTATTAGTTTTTAATTAGATATGTGAACATCAATATTAGTGAAATAAATAACATATTTCCTTATAGAATTATAATTAGAATTTATAAATATATTAATTTTGATAGAGAAACTCAAATATAGAAACTAAGAGTCACTTTTATTTTAAACACTTAGTAGTTTTATATATTTAAATGTGATAGGACCACTCATATTCTAAGATGTATTGAAAATTTTAAAAATACCATCATTTCCCTATGTTAATCACTTATTTTGTGGAAATTATAGTGTAACAGAATTCCCCTTAATGATCAATTCTTGAAATTTGGTCTATAAACTATTTCAATATGCTCACTCTTCATGGAGGATTTTTAATACATTCTGCATAAATTTATTCACTGTAGATCTATAGGGAAAATGTAGGAGTACACACAGGATGTCTTCAAGGTCATATTATTCTTAGAAAATAACTTCACACCTCTTATGGTTTATATAAATGAGGCCTCATCTAGTGAGTATGCCTTAAACCCACTCTTCAATACCACAATTTAATTTATATCTTTTTTTGTAATTATAGAAATGTAATTTTCTTTAACAGCCAATAGTAATCCATATGTACCAAAATTATAACAATAAATATGGAAGTTAAATCTTCCATATATATTCAAAAATGGTCTATGTAGAATGATATTACTAATTTTAACACTTTTCATTTGTTTAGTGTATTTGGTAAGAGTAATAAATAAATTATAATGCAGTTTGTTCAGTGGATTCCATTGATCCAATCATGTATTAAGGTGATTGTTCATTGTGAATAATTGGTTGCACCAAGTTCCTCAAGTTGTGAAGGTGTTTTTACCATTTTTAGCCTTTTAAAAAAAATTATACAACTATCTATGAAACATAACTACATTAGAGTCAAAACATTGGGTGATAATACATGTTATCAAATATGAAACATATTCTAAATGCAGTTGTTTTTGGGTTAAGTTAGACTCACCACTTTTTGTGGATAATATGAAAAGATTAATGAGGATTTTCATTTATATACATCTTATATATTTTAAAAAATATTTTGGTTTCTAGTAATATAAATTTACATGTGACTCATGTTTACATATAGGTTAACCATGTGGCAGAAACACTGTCAAAGAAATCCTTTATCAGGTTTAACTCAGTTTAGTCCTTTATTTTTCCAATTATTTTTTTTTTGGAATTGGATGATTGAGATGATATGAATGATTTATACACTTGATTTTTCAATCTATCTCTATAATTACAATTCATTTTATATATTTTTTATAAATTTCTAATCCTAAGTGTGCCTATTACATGAACTTTTTTTATTAAGATTTAGGCATACTTTGAAGGTAATGATATAATTTAATCTATGAAGAAAAGTTAACCATATATTTAATGAGTAGAAACATCAAACATTATGTGAATTTACCCATTATTTAAAAGAAAGTATAATCACTGGGATTTTCCCAAGACCAAGCTTAAGGTGAACATCAATAATTGCAGTTCGAGTGGAATAATCTATAAGATAAATTCATGTTAATTAAAATCACCACTAGATCAATGTTGATCTAACCACCACATGAATGTACCACCATTTTACACCTTACACTTAGTAATTATTCTAGTTATTTAAATTTTTATGTATCTGGGGGTTAAGACATTATTTATATTTATATTCTTTTAGTAATAAAATGTATTTTATCTTGATACATCATTTTTTGTTAATTATTCCATCTATATTAAAAATATAAAGTTTAAAATGTTTATAAACTAAGTTTTATAATACAGATTACCTGTTTTTAATCATTATGTTGAAATTATCTAGAGTCAAATTTAGTAATTTTTGGTAAAAATAGTAAAATATGATAAAAATGGTGAAATGTGGTAATATATGGTAAATATGACATCATATATATATAAGAACAACCAAATTCGAATAATTTTATTTTATTAGTAAAATATTTACACTGATAAATTTATTAAATCATTAAAATATATTATGGGGATATATAGTTTTATTGGAGAACTTGGGATAATGGAATAATAAATATTAAATAAATAATTACACGGAATTCCACTCACCACACCTATAAATACCCACCCATATTACAATTTATTCTGCACAAAATTCAAATTTATCTCTTAATATATCATTTAAAGAATATCTTACAGGGTAATCTATTAAATATTTAAGTGTTTTAGAGGGTGTAAGTGTCATTCTTATACCAAGAAGTTTGTGTAAGGTAATTGCTTCTATTTTTCTCTCTTCATTTCCATGTGAAATTATTTTATTGTAATCACTTTGAAAGGTTAATTATTTCAATAGTATGATTACTTTTCTAGAATATTATCTTCTATTTTTTGTTTTTAAATGAGATATAATTCATTAAATCTCATTATTTCCCTTTTCATAATTCATTTCCATGTCAAAGTAAGGGTTCCTATTCCCCTAGATTTTATTTTATAAATTATTTTTTTGTTATAAAATATTTAATAGATAATTTCCTATTTTAATATTCATATATTTATATAATATTATTTTCCATTTTATGTGTTCTTAATGAGATATTGTTTTTCTAGTCACATCATTCCCTTTTTCTTAGTCGTTACTATGTTGAAGTTTGGGTTCTAAATGTTCTTATCTTTTCTAAAATAGGTTTTTAATTTAAAAG
This sequence comes from Viscum album, assembly GCA_963277665.1. Taxonomy (NCBI): domain Eukaryota; kingdom Viridiplantae; phylum Streptophyta; class Magnoliopsida; order Santalales; family Viscaceae; genus Viscum; species Viscum album. The sequence goes on along the minus strand of OY728137.1, from coordinate 1,231,966,004 downwards.
AATTTTAATTTCCTTATTGATATTTGTATGTGATTTTTTTTATAATTTATTATCATAATTTTTATATTTCATCCTTGAATTACCATATATTCCTCTTCTTATACCATGTTCGAAGCTATATCTTGTAATTGTAAAATAATTCTATTCATTTCTCGATTATTTCATATTGATATTGTTTTTTATATAACTTTTTAAACATTCACATAAATTCATTAAATAATATTATATATAAATATATATAATATAATCATACTTTGGATCTATTATCAACACTAATTACCAATTTTTTCATTATTCTTTTCTCATAATCCCTTATAAAGATAGAATAGTCACATGAACCAATAATCATTTTTCAAGTTCCTATACAGTTCTAATGCTATGAAAAAAAAATCAATTCAAAGGGATCCATCACTAAATTCACCTTACCTTCTTATCAACTATTCATAATTATAATTTTTCTACCAAAACCATCCAAATCAATTAATTCATAATAAAAATCATTATCATCATAATCTTAATGTGTCTCTATGCAGGAACTTGGTGGGAAAATAGGTTGAAAGTGAAATAATAATTAAATAAAGGGGTAAATCAATTTTTATAGTTTTTTAATGAAATATATCATGTATTATTAATTATCCATTAATAACTTGATAGAACCATATCCTTGGTTTCCCATTTTTTAGTGATAGATTCTAATATTTCATTGAAAATATATTCATTTGATTTTTTAGAAGAATTATTTTAGATATTACAATTATTTTATACCCTACACTAATTAATTTATGTTTTTATTAGAGTTAATAACCAAGTAATGTTTAATTAATGACTTGCATTAAAATTTGGGTAGGTAAAAATTATTGTATAAGTACTATAGCATCTGTACTATTCACCAGATTTTAGATTTTGGGCCACAGATTTGGGCCTTCGGGCTACAGGGAATCCAAGACATCAATGGAGTTTGGGTCGTAAGTCATTTGGGTCATCATTAGTTAGTAAAATATATCATTTCAGGGCTAAGATAATGGCTCAACACAATATGTAGGAGGTGTAACATGAAAACACACTAACATCACCTAGTAGGAAGCCTCAAATGTGGGGTGGGTGCATTATAACCCATCAATCAACCTTCCATAATTAGGTATTTATAATCTGTGGTGATGGGATTCCCTAAAAAATGACTATTTATATTGTGGTACCAGTCTGAAGATGTGGTACGATAGGCAGGTGATACAACGGGGTGCCACACAAGCATCACTAGGTAAGTGGGTCAAAGGAGAGATGGATGTGTTGGAACCTATCATCCAAACCTCTTACCACACAAATTTATGACGAGGGAAGGAGGGGTTCTCTTATATGTTGCATCATAGGGTAGTATGATGTATTGATTATTATTATATGTAATACGATATTTATAATGGTACACGCTGTAAGGACTATTAATAGGGGTGTTATGGTGTAAGACTAGGGACACACCATGATGTATGATCCTCATTCAGAACATTCAGTAATCTATTTCAGAGTCCTTCATGGAAAAATTTTGTTGGTCCATTAGTCCATCAACAAATTTATCCTTTAGGATATAAATTTTAAATAAAATAAATCTATTAGTAGATTTCCATTCCTTTTATGGAGAGATGAGTCTTGACCCATAAGGGTGCATGAGTATTTGTGTTGTTTGTATTTTGTAATCCCATATGCCTAATATTCATATATATACACAGACCATATCCCATGAATACTCTATACTTATATATTTTAATTAATGGGTACGCACCTATAAACCATTATCATCCTTTAAAAATATATTTTTAATATTAAAACTCACATTTATTATTCATGGGTTAATGTTTAATGTGAAAATTCACAATGAATATTTAATGTTTATTCTCTCATAAATGTATGTTTTAAGTCATAAATTAAACATTGTAAATGTTATCATATGAGTATTTTAGGTTATATAACCATTCAATTTTGGGGTTATTGTTTCTTCTTTAGAGATATTATGTAAATTTCATGATTATGATAACATGGTTTTGGTGTGTACCCTATCTATCAAAGCCATTTGGATACAATGAATTTAGCCTCTAACCTTATCATCAAAGGTCTTGAACCACATGTTTTTTTTATAATTGAAATAAATTACTTATGTATTATTCTTTCATTATATGTCATGTTTTACTTATGTATCACGATCTTTTTTAGGATAATTACATGTTTTATGTAGGTATCTTCATTGATAAAATACTATTCTTATTTACACCCTCACTAAAAATTTGAACTCACCTTTTCTTATATTTCCAAAATTACTAAGATATTAGGTATATTTTATAATATAGGTATATAAAAAACCAAAGGATATATCCATGAAAAGTTTAATATTATTTTTTTTGTTTTATCTTTCATGTACTATTTCTTAGTTTCCAAAGACACTTGACATAAATATTTTTAGGAATCATTTGCATTTAATAAATTTCATGTTTTTTAATAAATAAATGTAAATATAGAACATGAACTAAGAGTTTTGGTGTGGGTAATCAAATTTGGTATCAGAGTAAAGTTTAGTTATTTTGGATAATTATGATGAAAACTTTAGGAGAAAACCCTTCAATCTAGTGAATTAGTATAAACATATAGGATTAAAATTTCATATTCAACCTTATATTTATTTTACCCTAAATAATTTTTTTTATTTTTTTAGGATTAATAGATGATGGAGATATGATAATAAGAATGCCTAATATGGAGACAATGGTCAATGTGATGATTTTCCCAATTCCCAGACAAAAATCAAGGGTAATAATTTTGAAACATCATTTCAATATTAAGAAAAATGACTCATGTTTTCAATAATAACCATAACCTTGTAGGAATTCCTACATCACCATGATGTGGACCATCAGTAATTAATAAATTCATATGGCAATGACCTTTAATGTTTAGTGGGTCCACATATCCACTATGGGTTGATAGTGGGAATCATCTTTAGAAAAGTTATTTTGTGTAGAGGGATGATCTAAAAAATAGAAATTTATTCTTGTAATTTATCATCATGAAAGATAAGAAGATAAATTTTGGACATTAATAAAAAATAAAAATAATGAATAGGAGATAAAATTTATATTACGATGATTTCAAGAGGTTAATTATTCATAAATATTTCCCTCATACTATATGAATCATGATGGAGTGGTAATTAATTAAGATATATTAGAATGATGATGTATCTATTATGATGTATGAAGCTAACATTACCTAGTTAGAAAGTTATTACTATAAATTATTCATTGATTTTGAAAGTAAGATTCATTTATTTTATAATATCAAAATTTTACGTCTTTGTAAAGATTAGTAAATATGAGATTTTGATAGTTATGAAGAAATTCTTTGTTGAGATGGAAAAGTGGGAATGGAATTATAAAATAGTTAGTTGTATCATGAGGTCTTAGATAAAAAAATAAAAAAGGAGAGAATCATACTAGAATATCATCTTATAAAGATCAAGTAAGGAATATGTTTCGATATTTCACTTATTAAAATTTTGGATGAAAACACACATAAATTTTTTTAAAGTTAACAAGGAAGTTCTTTAAATGAGAAAGAAATGGTCACCAATACTATGAATGTAAATAAGGAAAAATTCAAGGTTTGGTAAGTATTAATGCTGGGATTAATAGATAATAAGATAAGTTTTCAAAAATCCTCATCCTATTGTTGGATCCTTCAATTACTGTGAGATGTAGTATTATGCTAATAATTGTATGAATTAAAATATTGTTTTAGTAAATCAGTATCCTCAACCCCTGAAACCTTGAGATTGAGGCCAAAAAAATATACCACAATAGAAGAGTTGTAATAACCCAATGAATTTTTCATAGGTACCAAACCAATTTACTCAAAAGTTTCTTTTTCACTATTTGATTTTGGATCAACTCATTCACTCATATCATTAAAATATTTAGTGCATATTAACTCCACACATCAAAGTCTAGAGGTTTATTCATCTATGGTAACACTAAATAGTGCATCGATTTTGACCCTAATATTAAGGGGATGTCATATTATGATTTTTGGGGAACTTATACCTATGTACCTAGAAATTCATCCCCTTATTTAATTTCTTAAAATTGTGGGTATAGACTGGATCTCAACTTCTAGGTCCAATGTAAACTTTTGAGACAATTTTGTGGCATTTGATCTCTTGAAGAAACCAAGATTAGTATTATACTATAATATGGGGAATAAAACTCTTGATTTAATTTCTTCTTATGACATGGAAAGAATAATAAAAATGGTTGGATATAGATGTATTACACAAATAATGGAAAAAATGAGGGAATAAATATAGAGGATATACCCATTATCCCTGAATTTTTTTATTTTTTCCAAGAGAAATTTCTTAGACCCCACTCAGGTAAATAAGTGGAGTTTTCCATTGATATAGTCCCTAGATCTTTTCCCAAATCAAATCATTCATTACTATTTGATCTATATGTTTTAAATATATAGCTGAAAGATATCTGGTATAGGGGTTTGATCAATACTACTATGTCTCCTTGGGGATTTCAGGTTTTATTTTTGAATAAGAATGATATATCTAGTTGATTGGGTATTTATTACTAAGAACTCAATAATATTATAATTAAAAGTTAGTAAGCCTTACCATGAGTTTTTGATTTCATTGACTAAATTTTTGGCACTTCATGAGTCTAAAAGATTCACATAAAATCAAGATATCATCAAATTAGGGGGATAAAATAAAATATTTTGAAGACATCATTTCAAACTGGGTATAGTATTTGTGAATTTTTAGTATCGTTATTTTTTAAAATTATTTGGTCATGTTTTTTGATTTAATGAAAAGATTTTTTAAGTATTATCTTGAAAATGTTGGGGTAGTATTTATTGATGAAATTATTATATATTCAATATAAAAATTATTATATTTAAAATTCGGTTTTCAGTGGAGATTTATAAAACAATCTAACAAAATTCCCATTTATTTAGAGGAATACTTCAAAAACCACCTTAAAACATGTAAAAATGAAATAAATACACTTCCTCCCAAAGTCCTCAATTCCCTTCTAGATCCTCGTGTTCCCTCATTGATCCTAGCCTTATCCTTTTACACATAACCTTAAATTACCAATAAAATGAGATGGAATATCCTCTTTACCAAATATATAGATAAACTCAGTTAATTTTGATCTACACTATTTCATATCATACGGCCTTTCCCTTCACCTCATAACCCTAAATGTTTAATCAAAGGATCCTCCTTCTCAAAGATGATTGGATCCTCCTTCTTAGAGACATGGTGACACCGATTGACATGTGATATCCCCTTATTCATATAATTTATTAGTAAATTCATCATAAAGTATACCTTGATCAACTATGTAGTTCACCTAAATTAGGTATGATGGAATATTTAATTTTTTAATTCATCGGACTAATTCATCTATTTTGAATCATCAAATGCGAGTAGTATTTTCCTACTTTTGTCAATTCATATGGTTCCTAATCGAATGTGTGTTTTATATGGATTAATCTAGGTAGTTATTTTTATGATTTACATATTTTGATAAGTTTAATTCTATTTACAAATAACTATGTAGTTCATATTGACCGTGACATTCATTCATCTAAAAATAGTATTATCATTATGTTAATAAAACATTGAAAACGCATTATCTATGAATATAAATTCTCAAACAATGGATGTTTATTATTATTTGGTGGTTAATAATACATATTATATTAAATATAATATAATTATTTATTGATAATTATTGTACAATAAGTTTGAAATTAAATAAAGAGAACCATTTTCTATAGATATTGGTTAATTGAAAATATAAATGATATAAAGCTCAATAGTCAAGTTCCATATTTAAAACAATAAAATGAAAAATATATGATAATGAACAAAATTAAAACCTCTACAAATATTTAATAACTCTTAGAATATTTAATCTATAGAGTATAAAGTTTCACTATTTAAACATGCATGCTCACCCTATGTTTTTCTCAAATTTATATTCTATAGAAATTTATTTCCCAATATTTCATATTTATATTGTTTAGGTAATAATTCCACTATCAATAATGATGTTTAAATATTATATCATTGTATCATTAAATTAATTATAAGTTCATGATTTGAAAAATATATTTTTATAATTGAAACCTAGGAGGTATTTTGATTTTATGGATGGAGTAGTTTGTGGACTTTTTCTATAGTAGAGTATATAAAAATAAATCTAAAAGTGGTGATTTTCTTGATTGGGTAACAATCATCCTAGTCCCCTCCTCAGTGATGTCTGTAAACATGCAAGATCCCCTCCTTCCCACTGATAATGATTCTACCCTCCTTCCAAACGATGGTCAAATATCCTAGTGATGAGTGATCCTCCGGGTGACATGTGATACCTCTAATGATTGAAGGTATAATCCTATTTTAAATAAGTGAACATAATTGAATAATATTTTTCAGATATATTTTCATTTAACATTTATTTTTTTGATGATATAACATCCTTAATTTTCGAATATTTTTATTTGAGTGTTTTAGAATTCTTAATAAATATATTTAATGAGATATGAAAGAAAAAATTGTTGGAATAAGCTTCCCTAATTATATCAATTTTCATCCCTAGACTATTAAGTATTCAATATATGATTGTAAAATATATAGGGATTTAATAGTTTTATTTTAGTATTCAATAATTATATGAATATTGTTTTGATAATGTATGTATTTGGTGATATATAAGTAAAATTTGGATCAAATTACCTAGGAAAAAACCTCGGTTCGCTAAGGGTTTAGAGAAGTTTTTGGATTTTGTAATCATCAATCAATCCATGGATGGGAGAATAAAATTTCCATGTACTAAATGTAAATTTATAACATGGTTAAAGAGGCATGGAGATTATGGAGAATTTATATTGAGTAAATTCCCAACTTAATATATATGTTTGATTTGGAATAGAGAACTAAATGTCATAGAATGATTGAACACTAATGTTAATCAGTATAATGAACATGTAATGTACCCAATAGTGGTGAATGAAATTTATAGCCAAATAAATGATGCTTTTATAATTGTAGGGAAAATTTATGAACATTAAAATATATTAGTATACCTAGTTGAGGTTGTACTAGATATTAACTTGAAAAATGAAGTTTTTTTAACTCTATATCAACTAGATCAATATTGTATCATATTAGTGGATCCATATCCAAATTTTATGGTGAGTAATGTAATAGAAATATTTTTTGGGTAGGAAAATAGATTTCATGAATTATTTTATGATGGAAATGAAAATATATATATATATATATATAATGTCTCAAATATTAAAAATATTATTTTATAATTAATCTATACCATATAATGTTTGAATACAAAATTATAAATAAAAAATTTACATGATATTGGAATTATTGTGTAACACATATTCTAAAGATAATATCCCCAACTCTTTCTATCACAACAAGATAATTACTAACAAGATTGGGATCAATAAAACTAAAAAATATATTCTTATCCCAATGAATATATGTTATATAGGAGAGAGGATTAGTGTAAAAAATAGTGCAATAGATGTACAACTTTTAGATGAATGTCAATGTCTAATGTTTAAAGTGTGAGTAAACATACTACTATGAAGTATATAAATAATAATATTCATATAAAAGTTTTGGGATAATTTACTTCAAACTCCTGATTTTAAATATTATTCATGTCATCTAAAACTATTGAACACGAGGAGGGGTATGTTATGGAAAATTATAATGATTGGTTAATACAACATCGAAGAGATTCAAAATAACATAAAAAATTTGATTCAATATATCTATATTTTTCATCCCATCCTGAGAAATTATGAATATGATTGGATGCTAATGGATTCAATACATTTTTATCATTCAGTGACAATTACAGAATTTTTCTGGTTGTCTTGATCCCTTGTAATCTACATCTAGGGATGTGTATCTAGAATAAAACCTCCATCATTTAAATGAGTGTTCCTTGAAAAAATATTCATGTAAATTCCTATAATGTATACGTTTAATATATAATTAAATATTAGTAGGAGTTGTGGAAGAATTGTTTTTAAATATATGATGTATCTACTATAAAAATGTTCAAAATTCAATTTACTATAATGTAGACCATCAATGATTTCCATATACATGGGAACTTATTTTGTTGGAACACTTACTCTAGTTTGGTTTTTCTAGTTTATAACTTTGATTTTGTTCCTAAATATGTACCCTAAATTAAAAAATTATACTTCTTGTACCATCGTGAATTTTTGGAATCACCTCATATATTTCATTTGAACAAGTCAAAAATCAATTGATTCACTGATCAAAGACCACCAATAATGTTACTCATGGGTTCAAAAATATTGGTACAACTAGAAAATATTTAAGGATAATTTAATAAGGCACAACATTTTAATGATATTTGTAAATGATTTTTAATTAAACCATTAGATAAATTTGGAACACAAAAAATCAAAGAAAAAAGTATATTTTTAATCATTCATATTAAGAATTTAATTTTCTACATCATAATATTAATTTACTTTATATTAAGAAGAAATTTTATGATAAATTAATTTTAAAATTACAAAATGAGAATGGTAAATTGAAGGAAAATCTAACCACTTAGAAAGACTAAAAATCAATGGATATAAAATGTTATTTATGACCAAGTAAGAATATAAAGTTAGATACATTAGTTTTTTTAATGAATAATATGAAAAAATATATATTCCATTGAACATTAAAAAATTTGAATGTAACTGATGTATATTAAAGTAACATTTCAAGATTTGTTAATTTAATGAATCATAAGTTATATAGATTAAAAAGTCATAATTCACATGTTCTTTTAGAGAATTCACTAGATTTTTCATCTCATACATTGTAACTTGAAAAAGGTAAATGGAGTTTTAATAGAGTTTTACACATTTTCCGATCAACATTATCAGAAAAATCTATAGATAATTAAGCTTTAAAATCACCATAAAATAATTTATTGATCATTTTTCATATAGATATGATATTTTCATCATCATTTTTTACAATCATAATTCATTTGTTTGTTCATTTGGTCATGGAAACTAATTTAAGAGGTCTTGTTAATTATCAATGGATATATCCAATAGAGAGGTAGTACATTTATAATTTGATCTTCTTTATTAATACATCACCATTATTTTATTACATACATAGTTAATCATGTTTCATTATTTTTTATTCACATATACCTCGATCATTTGAAATTATATATGAAAAATAAATCTCAACTAGAATGATTTATTAATGAATGTTACAAATAGAAAGAGTATATTAACTATTTATTTAGGTAATGAAGATGATATTGAAAAAATATTTTATCATGTTTATGATATGTAAAATCAATATCAACCCAATAATAAATCAATCATCATTCCTGTTGTTATCTAACTAGTTGAGAGGACCTCAAATATTACACTAACACAAATGGAATTATTACTGGAGCAGATATGTTCTAATAAGTAGTGAAATTTCATATCAATTTATTAAATAAATGAGGATAAAAATAAAGTGATATATTATAAGTCAAACATGGAATATGATATATATATATATATAAGTTGTTGATAAAGTGCTTGTAGAATGGTTTTTTGGTCTTATAAGTTCATAAATACAAACAATTACTTGTAATAGGTTGAAGTTTATATTCCATAAATTTAATAATTTTAAATATTTATTTTAAATCATGAATATTGAAATTATATATGAATTTTTAGATTAATTTATGTTTTTAGAAAATGGTTCTCTAAATAATCAAGGAAATTTGATGCTTACAATATGAATGGTTTCAAATTTCATATATTGAATGAGGAAAAAGTTTTAAAAACCATGAATAGTTTTCTATTTATATTAAATGAACTAGGATATTAGGGAAAGTTGACTAATATTATTGAATAAAATAAGAATAATAATTATATAGCCATTTTATTCAAAGAAAAGTGGGTAAATATTACCAGGGATGTTAAAATATATTCCAAATAATTTATTTCTGTAAACTTCTCTCTTTTTATGGATATTGGTGGCTATGAAAAACATGATCCATAAATCTTCTCACCCTATAAAAAATGTCATATTATGTTTAATATGTAGTGGATTAAGGGTGAAGTGTAGTTGTGACAATGAAATAAATAGACATCTGTGATATTGGTGGTGAAGTGGAAGAATTAACTTGTGACATTGAATCCCATCAACAGAAATACATTGACTTGTTCCTTCATATTTATATTGTGAATATTGATCTCAAGATAGAGTATAGTGTAGATTATGATAATGATATGAAAATAGGAAGAGAGTTTTATTTTATGTGTAGTCATACATTAATTTATCAATTAACTATATATTATATAATTTATTTTCTATATTATTTATATTATTATTTTTAAATTTTTTGTTATGAATTAAGTTTTTAATTTGGAAAGTTAAATATTATAATTTTTTTAAAACATGTGTTTTTGAGATTATTTTTTATTGTTTTAATTGTGGAAATGATGATGATTTTTTTCACTGAAAGTAGTTAATCGATGATAAATGGATTTACCACTATATAGATACCATAGACTTTTTCATTTGATTCCCATCATACTACATATATAATGCCTTATGGATCCCATTTACATTACATAAATCACCCTCTTTCTATTTCCTAGTAGTCTTTGAAACACTTTTTACAAATACATCTACCCTATCAGAGCTTGATGGTAAGTCATCAAGTTTAGCAGATGATTTTCATGCATTGAGGGACCAGATGGTCACCCCAATTACCTCATGGGGATATTGGAGGGTCAAGATTATATGTATGAATTTTAATATAAAAACATTTATGTGTTTTTCTATACTAAAAGATTTATTTTCAAATAGATAGAGATAATAATGTCAGAGACAAGCATTAAAAGTTTAAAAGTGTGGAATCAAAATGGAATGAAGACAATTGTTCTATTAGATATTTTTGGGGATATGACAGAGGAGATTAAGCAAATAGTTGGTCCGATCTTGGGATAGTTGTATTGTGATCCATTAAAACTACCCATTAATTATTTATATTTAATACATATGAATTATTATTATAATAATGAAGTGTTTGATTCATAGATTATGGTAATTTTAAAATAGTAATCAAAATTGATTGAATTGAATGTCATTATGTCATAAAATTCACATGATTTGGATATATTCTTCTATTTTACTATTCCTCATGCTATCATATGTATATGTATGTTAAAAAATAGGTATGAAATAAAATGATTTTAAATGAATAATATGGCATTAGTACAATAATATGTCAATAACTACTCAATGGATGTATGAAAAATTTCTAGAGGTGTACCTTAGAAGAATTGTAAATTTTTTCTTGATAGTCATTTCCATGAGAAGCATATGGTATTGAATAATCTTTCATTATATTAATATAATTTTTTAAATAAGTATACAAATATTATTTAAAAACATCTTATTCATTATAGGAAGTTTCTAGGAAAAATGCATCAAGTAGACATAAACAAATCTTCCCTCACGCATCCATTTCAAATATTTTTTAAAGAAACTTCTTTGTCATATTGATATTATCATGAATTATAATATTTATATTTTAAAATATTGTGTGTTCTATATATTAAAATATTTAGTTTTTTATTTTTTATATAAAAAAGGGATTTTGGGTAACATATTGAACAGAAAGAGTTTGGTTAGATATCCATAACAAATCTAGTGGTAGTTATGTGAATGATTCTACCAATGATATTGGGATAAAAACTGTTATATTTTTAATTTTTAAAATTTTTAGTTTACTTTCAATTTAAATGACATTTTATTGGAAGGTAACTGTAACACCCAAGACTTTTATGAGAAATATTTTGTTTTTATGTTATATAAATCATCAAAGAAATCTTTCACTACACACATCACTTTCTTGGCTTGCTTTACACGCAATCACGACCTTCCTCGATAGCTTGCGTCGTACGCAATACCGAGTTTCACTAAACAACAATATGCTATTAAAATATTATTAAAACTAGCCGTTATGAATAGTAATAGCCACTTTTTAAAATTTTATAAATTTTATTTTTCAAAATTGACTTCATTTTTGGATTCGGAATATCCAAATTATCCAAGGGTGAAATTTTGGTATTTTTTTGAAAACTTTCAATTTTTGATGAATAGTGAAACCACTAAGTGGTAGTTAAAAAACTGAATTTTTCATAAAACTTAATTTTACCGCTTCTGTGAGTGGAATCTCAAAAATCCGAGAGACACGGTTGATGTCAGTAAGTAAAATGTGGTTCAATGAGATGAAAATATTTTTTGATGAATAGTAAATTTTACTTTTATTTACCACGGTTAAAAGTAAATAGGGTAATTAAGGGTAAAAATGATATTATTATTACCCTAACACATGTCTTAATTATTTTTTATAAGTGTAATTCGACCAAAAACAACCTTAAGAATAAAATATTACCATTTAAGCCCACTTGTATTAGATTAGGACATTTATTATTAATTTATTTAAAGAAGGGTTAAAATAGTTAAAATCAAAGTTTAATAAGTATATCATTTTTAATATAGGTTTATACATAAGATAAATTAGACTATAAAAATTCATTAGAAAGCTAAAAATATTTCCTGAATAATGTTATTTTATTTGTAATTTTTATACTTTAAATAATTTAATTTATTTATGACACAAAGATGTTGCAGTAATTATCTAATTAATGAAATATTGACATAATTGATGTTATAAATACCCAAATAAATATAATTTGAGACTTTTTATGAATTACAATAATTTTTTAGGTTAATATGACATGTTAGTATTTATTTAGATAACTTTTTTCTAACTAATCATTCTGTTATGACTTTCAAAAAAATCAATTCCTAAATAGTTTCAAAATTGACATAAAATAATTTTTAAAACAAATATTATATTAGTAATTGTTATTTTATTCATAAAAATCTAAGGTTCGGCCAAATGACTTAGATAAGGTTATATATATTAATAATAAACAACTAGGGTTTCGTTTTTCTTCTTATAGTATGTTTATTAACCTTATAGCATAAGAACACAAGAAGACACGGTAAAAGTAAAATTATTTTACTTAATGTTAAATCTAAATGATAAGGTAATAATAGGAACCTAAACTTGTCTAAATTCTATTGTATGAGAGGATTTAGACCCATCCCCACCTTATCTTCCAAATAAATCAATTTTGGGCTATTTAAAACCGAACTTGACTTTATAATAAAATAATATTTTTTTTGTTTTTCCAAAGGAGCCCCTCTCCTCCCTTATAAAAGGGCACCTCCTCCCCCTCTTCCTCACACCACTTTGAGCCTTCAAGATCGGCCAAAACCTAAAAATTTATCCTCTAAACTTCCCTAGAGACATCCTAGAGGTCCTGGTATTCTTCAAAGACCAATTTTAGTGCCCTAAAAGGAGATCTCAAAGAGGCGCTTCAAAGAAGAGGTAATGTCCGATTACCAATTCTTTCAACTTTATTTCTTCTTCCACTTCTTCTTATTTAGTTGTTTCATTATGAAGTAATAACATAAGTATCACTCATATACTTATATGTTATTATAAGTATGAAACAACCCTATTTCACCCTCTATCCATCCAACGAAAAACGAAATCGCCGCGCGTGCATACGTACGGAATACCGTCTCCACGCCGTGGTGTAATCTATTTTCCACCACCACATTACTTGGATGGGTATAATGGTGTAAATAATGACTATATATGACTATTATAAAGTGATATTGATTCTTAAATATTATACATAAACTCCAATACAATTCCATGATCATGGGAACGATATCATCGCTCGTGCGTACGTACGGAATACCGTCTCCACGATGTGATGCGACTCGTTCTACACGATCTTCATTGCATAATGATTATATAAATGAATTGAGTGAATAAATATGATATATATTACACTAATACCATTCTGTAAATGAGGTATCTATAACCTAAAAAGAATTATAATAATTTATTCGACAAAACACGCATAAGAACAAAAAGTAATAAACACCCAAATAAACAAGTAGTAATGAAATATTACTAATAAGAAGCTAAGAATATGACCATATATGATATCATAAAAATAATTATGATTCTAGAATAAGTCAATAAAATTATTTAAATAATTATATAGGAGGTTTGGACACTTACGAAGCAAATCGGACCTAAGGTAAGGGAAAATATCACAATCTCATTTTATCCGAGATTGTTTATACTTTGGTGTTTACTGGGGTGTATTTTATCATACACATCCATGTTTCCTCAATATGTAATATTTAAATACTTATACAATGGTTTATATTTAATTTTACCCTTCGGTGAGTTTTTAGTAAAAGATATGAAAGGAATCTTTTGTCGTTTTTTGTAGGAGGTACTTTTTGACTTTTCCGAAAAAAGTACGAGAAGAATGTTTTCTTTTAACTTATACGAAATGAATGGATTTTTAAAACATTATTTCCATGAAGATTCATTTATAAGTTTTCAAGTTTATTTTTAATCAACTTCTTTTAGTTTATAATTGTATGACATGTTAAGAAAGGAAAATGTTTTTGAAGTAGAAAGGATATTTTCCTCAAGAATGGAGTTCAAGTGTTTTATCAAAATTATTTTCCATCTAAGATAATATAGGGTTATGTTTATATCCCTATTATTAAATTGATTTGATTATGTTGTGATGGAATTATTTTTATGAATTCTTTTATCTTATATGAATTATTTTATGATGTCATGTTGTTTAAGAATCTCATTTGTATTACATGGGTTATACGATGATGTATGATTTATGATTTTTTGGCACCCATAAGAATGGTATAATTATGAGATGGGTGGGACCTATATCTCCCTCCAATGAATTGGGTAAAGATTTTATATCTCATGAGATAGACATGGCTAGAACAGCAGATTAAACCGGTTCAGTGAAACAGGACTGAAACGAGGAGTGAACTCGGTTCAGAAATGGACTTTGTCCACTAAGATAGTCTTGGAAATGAGTCTTGAATAATAAGAAATGATTCTATATGATTATGTGTGTATTCCACAAAGTTTCATGTTTTATGTTATGATTACTGGGATTACATTTCACTACTATGATTTATCCCATGTTATGATATTATTATCTCTTTTGCGGGTTAAGATTTCCAGAATGTTATGTTCTTATGAATATGATGTGATTGATATTTATTTTGTTTAACCTTACTAAGAATTTGATCTCACCCTTTTATGTTTTCTTTTCCCTAGGCTATAAAGAAAGGTTTTAGGTAAAAAAAGGAAGATCTTTATGGGAGATGTTGAAGATCTTTCACCACGACTAGAAGATTATATTCCGAGTTTCCAAAGACACTAAACTATTACGGTCCTTGTGTGTGTGTTTTTGTTATGTAATAAGTATTCCGAAAAAGTAATGTAATGACCATGTACGTTAAGCTTCGGTCCTCTATAGTTGGTATCAGAGGAAGGTTTATTGAACCTTTGGAAACTAGGATGCGAAAACTTTAGTGAGATCCCTAGATATATTTATAAGGTATGTCTAGGGATGTACATAAGGTTAAGTATAAGTATAGGTTATAGTACTAGAATTACGGTAACCCAAGATGTTAGATATTGAAGGTACTCCCCCTTTATTATATTGTTTTCCCTAGCGTGATGTTTTCCTCTCACACTATTCTTTTTGGGTTTTAGACGATCGCTGGAACCCGAAGGAACCGTGTTGATCAATGTAATGGACAATGCAATGATTTTCCTCCTGAACAAACAAACATTATGGGAGATGGAGTGCAAAATCTTATTACTATACTTACACAAGCTGTGAATCATTCTGGACTTCCAATTGATCTGAGAAGGGAACAATATTCTATTGAGTCTTTTATGAGGCAACGTTCACCTTCTTTCAGTGGGTCTTCTGATCCACTTGTTGCTGAACAATGGATCAGTACTACTAAAAAGATATTTTCAGTTCTTCAATGTTCTGAACATGATAAAGTCATCTTAGCAGTGTATCGTTTGGAAGGTGATGCTGATCAATGGTGGAATCTTATCAAGAATACGAGGCCAAGAGATGAAATTGATTCCATGGAATGGGACAAGTTCAAGAACTTATTTTTAAATAAGTACTTCCCTCGTATTCTTCGAACAAATATGGAGAAGGAGTTTCTTGAACTAAAGAAAAAGGATGATGAATCTGTTGGTATATACGAAGCGAATTTTACAAGGCTTGCAAGGTATGCATCTGGATTTATCATCCAACCTGAAAGTAAAGTTGATCGATTCTTCAGTGGCTTAAAACCAAGTCTTCGAAGGGCGTTATCCATAAGGGAATTCAATAGATACGAGGAAGTCGTTCGATGTTCTCTCGAAGTCGAGATGGAGATTTGAGTAACCAATTAGTCATATGGGTTTGATAAGAAGAGGAAAATGGAATTCAAATGAAAATCTAAAGAGCACACTGAAAAGAAGATGAGCTTTCCCTTATGCTCAAAGTGTGGAAAGAAACATGGAGGGAGTTGTCTTAAAGGGACAAGTAAATGTTTCAAATGTGGATAGGAAGGTCATAGGGCATTTGAATGCCGCAATGATGGGAAGAAGATGTCTAATGATGCAAACAAAGGAAGGGATACACAGAATGAACCTACTACACTTCAATGTTTCAAGTGCAAGGATATGGGCATTATGCCAATCAATGCCCAAATCCAAGGGTTGATGATGATGGTCGACGTCAACAAACTCTTAAGGCTAAAGATAAAGGAAAGTCACATGCAATTTCTATCAGCGATGTGGAGTATGATAACAATGTGGTAAAAGGTACACTTACCATCCACTCTAAAGTAGAAAATGTTTTATTTGATTCTGGATCCACCCACTCTTTTATTTCTGAAGAATTTTTTAAGGATATCACCGTATTACCTCAACAATTAGATGTTAAGTTAGCTATGACAAACCCTAGTGGCACAATAGTCACATCAAAAGTTTATAATTCTTCTCCGATCGAAGTTTGTGGGAAAGTGCTTCCTGGAAATCATGTGATCCTTTCTATAGTGGAATTTGATGTGATTCTTGGCATGGATTGGATTTCTCTACATGGAGCTCATACCAATTGCCAAAGAAGGGAAGTCACATTTCATATTCCAGATCAATCTATGATCATCTATCGATGCAAGGATGAACATAACCTTCCTGTGGAAATTTCTTCTATTTTATGGGTATTGATTCTACTAAATGAAGGTTACTTATCTCAAATGGTTGATGAGAAACTCATGATTAAGAATATGCCCATTGTACGGGAGTTTGATGATGTATTTCCAGAGGAATTACCGGGTCATCCACCAAATCGTGAAGTTGATTTTTCAATAGAACTTGTACTAGGTGCTTGGCCTATTTCAAATACACCATATAGAATGGCCCCAATTGAGTTGCAGGAATTGAAGAAGCAACTTCAAGAGAATCTTGATAAAGAGTTCATACGCCCTAGTGCGTCACCATGGGGAGCACCTGTTCTATTTGTTAAGAAGAAAGATGGATCAATGAGACTCTACATTGATTATCGAGAACTTAACAAGATCACTATCAAGAAAAAATATCCTCTCCCACGCATTGATGATTCATTTGACCAACTACGCAGAGCTCAATACTTTTCCAAGATTGATCTTCATTCAGGGTATCATCAATTAAGGTTCAAAAGGGAGGATATACCAAAGACGGCTTTCCGTACAAGGTATGGACACTATGAATTTATAGTGATGCCATTTGGTCTTACTAATACCCCTGCTATCTTCATGGATCTGATGAATAGAGTATTTAGAGACTATCTTGATCAGTTTGTGGTAGTCTTTATAGACGATATTCTTGTCTATTCAAAGAGCAAGGAAGAACATGAAGATCACTTGAGAATTATATTGAAGACCCTGAGAAAGGAGAAGCTTTATGCTAAATTTACCAAGTGTGAATTTTGGCTTCAAAAAGCTGCATTTTTTGGTCACATAATCTTAAAAGAGGGGATATCTGTGGATCCAGCAAAAACAGAGGTTATCAAAAGATGGTCGAGACCAACAACAGTAACTGAGATCCGGAGTTTTCTTGGTTTGGATTGATATTATCGACGTTTTGTGAAAGATTTCTCACGATTATCTAATCCACTCACCAATTTGACTCGGAAAATAGTTAAGTTTTTCTGGATGGAGGAATGTGAAGATAATTTCTAGGAGTTGAAAAGAAGGTTATCCAGTGCACCTGTGCTCACACTGCCTTGTAGTGGAGAAAGGTTTGTGATCTACAGTGATGAATCTAAGAAGGGATTGGGGTGTGTTCTTATGAAAAATGATATGGTGATAGCTTATGCCTCACGACAATTGAAAATACATGATAAAAATTACCCAACTCATGATTTGGAGTTAGCTGCGGTAATATATTCATTAAAGATTTGGAGGCATTATCTTTATGGAGAAAGGTGTGACATTTATACTGATCATAAAAGTTTAAAGTATATTTTCACACAAAAGTATCTGAATATGCACCAAAGAAGATGGTTGGAGATGATTAAGGATTACAACTGCTCAATCCATTACCACCCTGGGAAAGCAAACAAGGTGGCAGATGTATTAAGTCGACAAGACCATGCCATTTTATCCATGATGAGGATCACAAAAGATCCAATATTTATGGATTTACAAAGGATGGATCTTGGAATTATAATGAAAGGGCAAAAATTGTATCTTTCTCAAATGAATGTTCAACCATCTATACATGTGAAGATTAAAGAGGCACAGAAAGAAGATGTAGAGTTACAAAAGAAGGTGAGAAATGTTCCTGAATTCAAGCTTGATTGTGATGGGATAATAAAGTTCCAGAATTGGGTTTGTGTTCCTCCAATCCCCGAATTAAAGAAGGAGCTGCTGGATGAGGCTCATAGTTCTACATTCTCTATTCATCCTGGAAGCACGAAGATGTATAGGGACCTGAAAGAGTACCTCTGGTGGGATGGCATGAAAAGAGATGTTGTTGAATATGTCTCTCGATGCTTGGTTTGTCAGTAAGTTAAAGCTGAGAGACAAAAGTCTAAGGGGATGTTACAACCATTACCCATACCCGAATGGAAATGGGAAAACATCACTATGGACTTTGTCACTGGACTTCCTAAAACATCCAAAGGCAATAATGCTATCTGGGTCAGAGTTGATCGTCTTACAAAGTCTGCACACTTCATCGCTATTAGAGAGGATTTCTCTCTGGATCAGCTTGCCAGGATATATGTAAAGGAAGTGGTAAGATTGCATGGAGTTCCACTTTCTATTATATCTGATCGGGATCTGAGGTTTACCTCAAAGTTCTGGCGAAGTCTTTAGCATACTCTGGATACAGAGTTCAGTTTCATCACTGCTTATCATCCTCAGACAGATGGTCAGTCTGAGAGAACAATTCAAACTCTAGAAGATATGTTGAGAGCTTGCTCTATGGATTTCAAAGGTGGTTGGGATCAACACCTACCTTTGGTGGAATTTTTTTATAATAATAGCTCTCACTCCAGTGTTCAGATGGATCCTTATGAAGCTCTATATGGAAAGAAATGTAGGACTCCAACTTGCTGGGATGAAGTTGGGGAAAGAAAGCTATTAGGACCTGATCTTGTTGATGAGATGGAAGAAAAGGTTAGATCTATTCAACAACACATAAGAGCATCTCAAAGTCGAAAGAAAAGTTATGCCGACAACCGAAGAAAAGACCTAGAGTTTGAAGTGGGTGATAAAGTGTTCTTACGAATATCTCCTTGGAAGAGGGTCATGAGATTTGGAAAGAATGGGAAGTTGAGCCCTAGATATAACGGTCCTTTCGAAATACTGGATCGTGTTGGGAAGGTAGCTAACCGATTGGCGCTTCCACCGAATCTCTCTCAAGTTCATGATGTGTTCCATGTATCTATCTTGAGAAAGTACATACCTGATCCTTCACATGTACTCAGCTCAGAAGTTGTACCGTTGGAGCGAGATCTTTCTTATAAAGAATAGCCGATAGAGATTCTAGATCGAAGCGAAAATGTCCTACAAAACAAGACCACTCTCTTGGTGAAAGTTTTATGGAGGAACAACCAATCAGAAGAAGCTACATGGGAGCTTGAGGATATGATGAGGGAGAGGTATCCTCATCTGTTTGTTACAAAGTGACGAATTTCAAAGGCGAAATTCATTTTAAGGGGGGTAGAATGTAACACCTGAGACTTTTATGAGAAATATTTTGTTTTCATGTTATATAAACCATCAAAGGAATATTTCACTACACGCATCACTTTCTTGGCTTTCTTTACACGCAATCACGACCTTCCTCGATATCTTGCGTCGTACGCAATACCGAGTTTCACTAAACAACAATATGCTATTAAATATTATTAAAACTAGCCGTTATGAATAGTAATAACCTCTTTTTGAAATTTTATAAATTTAATTTTTCAAAATTGACTTCATTTTTTGATTTGTAATATCGAAATTATCCTAGGGTGAAATTTTGGTATTTTTCTGAAAACTTTCAATTTTTGATGAATAGTGAAACCACTAAGTGGTAGTTAAAAAACTGAATTTTTCATAAAACATAATTTTACCGCTTCTGTGAGTGGAATATCAAAACTCAGAGAGACATGGTTGATATCAGTAAGTAAAATGTGGTTCAATGAGATGAAAATAATTTTTTGTGAATAGTAACTTTTTACTTTTATTTACCACGGTTAAAAGTAAATAGGGTAATTAAGGGTAAAAATGATATTATTATTACCCTAACACATGTCTAAATTATATTGGATAGTTTAATTCGACCAAAAACAACCTTAGGAATAAAATATGACCATTTAGGCCCACTTGGATTAGATTAGGACATTTATTATTAATTTATTTAAAGAAGGGTTAAAATAGTTAAAATCAATGTTTAATAAGTATATATTTTTTAATATAAGGTTATACATAACATAAATTCGACTATAAATATTCATTAGAAAGAAAAAAAGATTTCCTACATAATTATATTTTATTTGTAATTTTTAGACTTTAAATAATTTAATTTATTTATGACACAACGATGATGCAGTAATTATCTTATTAATGAAATATTGACATAATTGATGTTATAAATACCCAAATAAATATAATTTGAGACTTTTTATAAATTAAAATAATTTTCTAGGTTAATATGACATGTTATTATTTATTTAATTAACTTTTTCGAACTAATAATTCTGTTATGAGTTTCACAAAAATCAATTACTAAATAGTGTCAAAATTGACATAAAACAGTGTTCAAAACAAATATTATATTAGTAATTATTATTTTATTCCTAAAAATCTATTGTTCGGCCAAATGACTTATATAAGGTTATATATATTAATAATAAACAACTTGGGGTTCATTTGGCTGCTTATAGTAAGTTTATTAACCTTATAGCATAAGAACACAAGAAGACACGGTAAAGGTAAAATTATTTTACTTAATGTTAAATCTAAATGATAAGGTTAAAATAGGAACCTAAACATGTCTAAATTCTATTGGATGAGAGGATTTAGAAACATCCCCACCTTATCTTCTAAATAAATAAATTTGGAGCTATTTAAAACCGAACTTGACTTTATAATAAAATAATATTTTTAGTTTTTCCAACGGAGCCCCTCTCCTCCCTTATAAAAGGGCACCTCCTCCCCCTCTTCCTCACACCACTTTGAGCCTTCAAGCTCGGCCAAACCCTGCCAATTTCTCCTCTACACTTTCCTAGAGACATCCTAGAGGTCCTGTTCTTCTTCAAAGACCATTTTCAGTGCCCTAAAAGGAGATCTCAAAGAGGCGCTTCAAAGAAGAGGTAATGTCCGATTACCAATTCTTTCAACTTTATTTCTTCTTCCACTTCTTCTTTAGTTTTTTCATTATGAAGTAATAACATCAGTATCACTCATATATTGATATTTTATTATAAGTATGAAACAACCCTATTTCACCATCTATCCATCCTACAGAAAACGAAATCACCGCGCGTGCGTACGTACGGAATACCGTCTCCACGCCGTGGTGTAATCTATTTTCCACCACCACCTTACTTGGATGGGTATAATGGTGTAAATAATGACTATATATGACTATTATAAAGTTATATTTATTCTGAAATAAAATACATAAACTCCAATACAATTCCACGATCATGGGAACAATATCATCGCTCGTGCGTACGTACGGAATACCGTCTCCACGATGTGATGTGACTCGTTTTACATGATCTTCATTGCATAGTGATTATATAAATGAATTGAGTGGATAAATATGATATATATTACACTAATAACATTCTGGAAATGAGGTATCTATAACCTAAAAATAAGTATAATAATTTATTCGACAAAACACGCATAAGAACAAAAAGTAATAAACACCCGAATAAACAAGTAGTAATGAAATATTACTAATAAGAAGCTAATAATATGACCATATATGATATCATAAAAATAAGTATGATTCTGGAATAAGTCAATAACATTATTTAAATCATTATACAGGATGTTTGGACACATAGGAAGTAAATTGGACCTAAGGTAAGGGAAAATATCACAATCTCATTTTATCTGAGATTGTTTATACTTTGGTGTTTACTGGGGTGTATTTTATCATCCATATCCATGTTTCCTAAATATGTAATATTTACATCCTTCTACAATAGTTTATATCCAATTTTACCCTTCGGTGAGTTTTTAGTAAAAGACATGAAAGGAATCTTTTGTCGTTTTTCGTACGAGGTACTTTTTGACTTTTCCGACAAAAGTACGAGAAGAATGTTTCCTTTTAACTTATATGGCATGAATGGATTTTTAAAACATTATTTCCATGAAGCTTCCTTTATAATTTTTCAAGTTTATTTTTAATCAACTTCTTTTAGTTTAGAATTGTATGACATGTTAAGAAAAAAAATGTTTTTAAAGTAGAAAGGATATTTTCCTCAAGAATGGAGTTCAAGTGTTTTATCAAAATTATTTTCCATATAAGATAATATAGTGTTCTATTTATATCTCTATTATTACATTGATTTGATTATGTTGTGATGGAATTATTTTTATGAATTCTTTTATCTTATATGAATTGTTTTATGATGTCATGTTGTTTAAGAATCCCATTTTTATTACATGGGTTATGAAATGATGTATGATTTATGATTTTGTGGCACACATAATAATGGTATCATTATGATATGGGTGGGACCTATATCTCCCTCCAATGAATTGGGTAAAGATTTTATATCTGATGAGATAGACATGGCTGGAATGGCATATTAAACCGGTTCAGTGAAACAGGACTGAAACGAGGAGTGAACTCGGTTCAAAAATGGACTTTGTCCACTAAGATAGTCTTGGAAATGAGTCTTGACTAATAAGAAATGATTCTCTATGATTATGTGTGTATGACACAAAGTTTCATGTTTTAAGTTATGATTACTGGGATTACATTTCACTACTATGATTTATCCAATGTTATGATATTATGATCTCTTTTGCAGGTTAAGATTTCCAAAATGTTATGTTCTTATGAATATGATGTTATTGATATTTATTTTGTTTACCCTTACTGAGAATTTGAGCTCACACTTTTATGTTTTCTTTTCCCTAGGATATAAAGAAAGGTTTTAGGTAAAAAAAGGAAGATCTTTATGGGAGTTGTTAAAGATCTTTTACCACGATTAGAAGATTATATTCCAATTTTCCAAAGACACTAAACTATTACAGTCCTTGTGTGTGTATTTTTGTTATGTACTAAGTATTCCACAAAAGTAATGTAATTTCCATGTACGTTAATCTTTTTGCCTCTATAGTTGGTATCATAGGAAAGGTTTAGTCAACCTTTGGAAACTAGGATGCGAAAACTTTAGTGAGATCCCTAGAGATATTTATAAGGTTTTTCTAGGGATGTCCCTAAGGTTAAGTATAAGTATAGGTTATAGTAATAGAATTACGGTAACCCAAGATGTTAGATATTGAAGGTACTCCCCCTTTATTATATTGTTTTCCCTAGCATGATTTTTTCCTCTCACACTATTCTTTTTGGGTTTTAGACGATGGCTGGAACCCGAAGGAACCATTTTGATCAATGTAATGGACAGTGCAATGATTTTCCTCTTGAACAAACAAACATTATGGGAGATGGAGTGCAAAATATTATTTTTATACTTACACAAGCTATGAATCATTATGGTCTTCCAAATGATCATAGAAGGGAACAATATTCTATTGAGTCCTTCATGAGGCAACGTCCACCTTCTTTCAGTGGGTCTTCTGATCCACTTGTTGCTGAACAATGGATCAGTACTACTGAAAAGATATTTTCAGTTCTTCAATGTTCTGAACATGATAAAGTCATCTTAGCAGTGTATCGTTTGGAAAGTGATGTTGATCAATGGTGGAATCTAATCAAGAATACGAGGCCAAGAGATGAAATTGTGTCCATGGAATGGGACGAGTTCAAGAACTTATTTTTCAATAAGTACTTCCCTCATATTCTTCGAACAAAGATTGAGAAGGAGTTTCTTGAACTAAAGCAAAAGGATGATGAATCTTTTGGTATATACAAAGTGAATTTTACAAGGCATGCAAGGTATGCATCTGGATTTATCAACCAACCTGAAAGTAAAGTTGATCGATTCTTTAGTGGATTAAAACCAAGTCTTCGAAGGGCGTTAGCCATAAGGGACTTCAATAGCTATGAGGAAATCATTCGATGTACTCTCAAAGTTGAGATGGAGATTGGAGTAACCTGTCAGTCATATGGGTTTGATAAGAAGAGGAAAATGGAATTCAAAGGAAAATGTAAAGAGCACACTGAAAAGAAGATGAGCTTTCCCTTATGCTCAAAGTGTGGAAAGAAACATGGAGGGAGTTGTCTTAAAGGTACAAGTAAATGTTTCAAATGTGGAAAGGAAGATCATAGGGAATTTTAATGCCATAATGATGGGAAGAAGATGTCTAATGATGCAAACAAAGGAAGGGATACACAGAATGAACCTACTACACTTCATTGTTTCAAGTGCAAGGAGATGGGGCATTATGCCAATCAATGCCCAAATCCAAGGGTTGATGATGATGGTCGACGTCAACAAACTCTTAAGGCTAAAGATAAAGGAAAGTCACATGCAATTTCTATCAGTGATGTGGAGTACAATAACGATGTGGTGAAAGGTGTACTTACCATCCACTCTAAAGTAGCAAATGTTTTATTTGATTCTGGATCCACCCACACTTTTATTTCTTAAGAATTTTCTAAGGATATCACCGTATTACCTCAACAATTAGATGTTGAGTTAGATGTGACAACCCCTAATGGCACAACAGTCGCATAAAAAGTTTATAATTCTTCTCCGATCGAAGTTTGTGGGAAAGTGCTTCCTGAAAATATTGGGATCCTTCCTATAGTGGAATTTGATGTGATTCATGGCATGGATTGGCATTCTCTACATGGAGCTCATATCAATTGCCAAATAAGGGAAGTCACATTTCATATTCCAGATCAATATATGATCGTCTATCGATGCAAGGATGAACATAACCTTCCAGTGGAAATTTCTTCCATTTTATGGGTATTGATTCCACTAAATGAAGGTTATTTATCTCAAATGGTTGGTGAGAAACTCATGATTAAGAATATGCCCATTGTACGGGAGTTTGATGATGTCTTTCCGGAGGAATTACCGGGTCTTCCACCAAATCGTGATGTTGAGTTTTCAATAGAACTCGTACCAGGTGCTTTGCATATTTCAAAGACACCTTATATAATGGCCCCAATTGAGTTGTAGGAATTGAAGAATCAACTTCAAGAGAATCTTGATAAGGGGTTCATAGGCCCTAGTGCGTCACCTTGGGGAGCTCCTGTTCTGTTTGTTAAGAAGAAAGATGGATCAATGAGACTCTGCATTGATTATCGAGAACTTAACAAGATCACTATCAAGAACAAATATCCTCTCCCACGCATTGATGACTCATTTGACCAACTACACGGAGCTCAATACTTTTCCAAGATTGATCTCCGTTCAGGGTATCATCAATTAAGGGTCAAAATGGAGGATATACCAAAGACGAATTTCCGTACAAGGTATGGACACTATGTATTTATAGTGATGCCATTTAGTCTTACTAATGCCCCTACTATCTTCATGGATCTAATGAATAGAGTCTTTAGAGACTCTCTTGGTCAGTTTGTGGTAGTCTTTATAGACGATATTCTTTTCTATTCAAAGAGCAAGGAAGAACATGAAGATCATTTGAGAATTATATTGAAGACCCTGAGAAAGGAGAATATTTATTCCAAATTTACCAAGTGTGCATTTTGGCTTCAAAAAGGTGCATTTTTTGGTCACATAATCTCAAAATAGGGGAAATCTGTGGATCTATCAAAAATATAGGTTATCGAAAGATGATCGAGACCAACAATAGTAACTGAGATCAAAAGTTTTCTTGGTTTGGCTGGATATTATCGATGTTTTGTGAAAGATTTTTCATGATTATCTAATCCACTCACCAAGTTGACTCAGAAAGGAGTTAAGTTTGTCTGGATGGAGGAATGTGAAGATAATTTCAAGGAGTTGAAAAGAAGGTTATCCAGTGCACCTTTGCTCACACTACCTTGTAGCGGAGAAAGGTTTATGATCTACAGTGATGCATCCAAGAAGGGATTGGGGTGTGTTCTTATGCAAAATGATATGGTGATAGCTTATGTCTCACGGAAATTGAAAATACATGAGCAAAATTACCCAACTCATGATTTGGAGTTAGCTGCGGTAATATTTTCATTAAATATTTGGAGGCATTATCTTTATGGAGAAAGGTGTTACATTTATGCTGATCATAAAAGTTTAAAATATATTTTCACACAAAAGGAGCTGAATATGCGCCAAAGAAGATGGTTGGAGTTGATTAAGGATTACGACTGCTCAATCCATTACCACCCTGGGAAAGAAAACAAGGTGGCAGATGCATTAAGTCGACAAGACCATGCCAGTTTATCCATGATGAGGATCACAAAAGATCCAATATTTATGGATTTACAAAGTATGGATCTTGGAATTATAATGAAAGGGGAAAAATAATATCTTTATCAAATGAATGTTCAACCATCTATACATGTGAAGATTAAAGAGGCACAGAAAGAAGATGTAGAGTTACAAAAGAAGGTGAGAAATGTTCCTAAATTCAACCTTGATTGTGATGGGATAATAAAGTTCCGGAATCGGGTTTGTGTTCCTCCCATCCCCGAATTAAAGGAGCTGCTGGATGAGGCTCATAGTTCTTAATTCTCTATTCATCATGGAATCATGAGGATGTATAGGGACCTGAAAGAGTACTTTTGGTGGGATGGCTTGAAAAGAGATGTTGTTGAATATGTCTCTCGATGCTTGGTTTGTCAGCAAGTTAAAGCTGGGAGACAGAAGTCTAAGGGGATGTTACAACCATTACCCATACCCTAATGGAAATGGGAAAACATCACTATGGACTTTGTCACCGGACTTCCTAAAACATCCAAAGGCAATAATGCTATATGGGTCATAGTTGATCGTCTTACAAAGTCTGCACACTTCATCGCTATTATAGAGGATTTCTCTCTGGATCAGCTTGCCAGGATATATGTAAAGGAAGTGGTAAGATTGCATGGAGTACCACTTTCTATTATATCTGATCGGGATCCGAGGTTTACCTCAAAGTTCTGGAGAAGTCTTCAGCATACTCTGGATACAGAGTAATGTTTCAGTACTTTTTATCATCCTCAGACAGACGGTCAGTCTGAGAGAACAATTCAAACTCTAGAAGATATGTTGAGAGCTTCCTCTATGGATTTCAGAGGGGGTTGGGATCAACACCTACCTTTTGTGGAATTTTATTATAATAATAGCTTTCACTCCAGTATTCAGATGGATCCTTATGAAGCTCTCTATGGAAAGAAATGCAGGACTCCAACTTGCTGGGATGAAGTTGGGGAAAGAAAGCTATTAGGACCTGATCTTGTTGATGAGATGGAAGAAAAGGTCAGATCTATTCAACAACACATAAGAGAAGCTCAGAGTCGACATAAAATTTATGCTGAGAACCGAAAAAAAGATCTAGAGTTTGAAGTGGGTGATAAAGTGTTCTTACGAATATCTCTCTGGAAGAGGGTCATTAGATTTGGAAAGAAGGGGAAGTTGAGCCCTAGATATATCGGTCCTTTCGAAAAACTGGATCATGTTGGGAAGGTAGCTTACCGATTGGCGCTTCCACCGATCTCTCTCAAGTTCATGATGTGTTCCATGTATCTCTCCTGATAAACTACATACCTGATCCTTCACATGTACTTAGCTTAGAAGTTGTACCGCTGGAGCAAGATCTTTCTTATGAAAAACAGCCGATAAAGATTATGGATCGAAGCGAAAAAGTCCAACGAAACAAGGCCACTCGCTTGGTGAATGTTTTATGGAGGAACCACCAATTAGAAGAAGCTACATGGGAGCTTTAGGATATGATGAGGGAGAGGTATCCTCATCTGTTTGTTACAAAGTGACGAATTTCAAGGGTGAAATTCATTTTTAGAGGGGTAGAATGTAACACCTGAGACTTTTCTGAGAAATATTTTGTTTTTATGTTATATAAATCATCAAAGGAATATTTCACTACACACATTGCTTGCTTGGATTCCTTTACACGCAATCATGACCTTCCTCGATAGCTTGCGTCGTACGCAATACCGAGTTTCACTAAACAACAATATGCTATTAAAATATTATTAAAACTAGCCGTTATGAATAGTAATAACCACTTTTTGAAATTTTATAAATTTTATTTTTCAAAATTGACTTCATTTTTGGATTCGGAATATCGAAATTATCCTACGGTGAAATTTTGGTATTTTTCTGAAAACTTTCAATTTTTGATGAATAGTGAAACCACTAAGTGGTAGTTAAAAAACTGAATTTTTCATAAAACATAATTTTACCGTTTCTGTGAGTGTAATCTCAAAAATCCGAGAGACACGGTTGATGTCATTATGTAAAATGTGGTTCAATGAGATGAAAATAATTTTTGGTGAATAGTAACTTTTTACTTTTATTTACCACGGTTAAAAGTAAATAGGGTAATTAAGGGTAAAAATGATATTATTATTACCCTAACACAAGTCTTAATTATATTGGATAAGTTTAATTCGACCAAAAACCACCTTAGGAATAAAATATGACCATTTAGACCCACTTGGATTAGATTAGGACATTTATTATTAATTTATTTAAAGAAGGGTTAAAATAGTTAAAATCAAAGTTTAATAAGTATATAATTTTTAATATAGGGTTATACATAAGATAAATTTGACTATAAATATTCATTAGAAATCTAAAAATATTTCCTACATAATGATATTTTATTTGTAATTTTTAGACTTTAAATAATTTAATTTATTTATGACACAAAGATGATGCAGTAATTATCTTATTAATGAAATATTGACATAATTGATGTTATAAATACCAAAATAAATATAATTTGAGACTTTTTATGAATTACACTAATTTTATAGGTTAATATTACCTGTTATTATTTATTTAATTAACTGTTTTCGAACTAATCATTCTGTTATGATTTTCACAAAAATCAATTAATAAATAGTGTCAAAATTGACATAAAATAGTTTTTAAAACAAATATTATATTAGTAATTGTTATTTAATTCCTAAAAATCTAAGGTTCCGCCAAATGACTTAGATACAGTTATATATATTAATAATAGACAACTTAGGATTTTTTTGGCTTCTTATAGTAATTTTATTAACCTTATAGCATAAGAACACAAGAAGACACGGTAAAAGTAAAATTATTTTACTTAATGTTAAATCTAAATGATAAGGTTAAAATAGGAACCTAAACTTGTATAAATTCTATTGGATGAGATTATTTCGACCCATCCCCACCTTAGCTTCGAAATAAATCAGTTTGGAGTTATTTAAAACCGAACTTGACTTTATAATAAAATAATATTTTTAGTTTTTCCAAAGGAGCCCCTCTCCTCCCTTATAAAAGGGCACCTCGTCCCCCTCTTCCTCACACCACTTTGAGCCTTCAATATCGGACAACCCCTAAAATTTTCTCCTCTACACTTCCCTAGAGACATCCTAGAGGTCCTGGTCTTCTTCAAAGAATAATTGTAGTACCCTAAAAGGAGATCTCAAAGAGGCGCTTCAAAGAAGAGGTAATGTCCGATTACCAATTCTTTCAATTTTATTTCTTCTTCCACTTCTTCTTCTTTAGTTGTTTGATTATGAAGTAATGACATAAGTATCACTCATATACTTATATGTTATTATAATTATGAAACAACTCTATTTCACCATCTATCCATCCTACGGAAAACGAAATCACCGTGCGTGCGTACGTACGAAATACCGTCTCCACACCGTGGTGTAATCTATTTTCCACCACAACCTTACTTGGATGGGTATAATGGTGTAAATAATGACTATATATGATGATTATAAAGTGATATTGATTCTGAAATAGTATACATAAACTCCAATACAATTCCATGATCATGGGAATGATATCATCGCTCGTGCGTACGTACGGAATACCGTCTCCACGATGTGATGCGACTCGTTCTACATGATCTTCATTGCATAATGATTATATAAATGTATTGAGTGAATAAATATGATATATATTACACTAATACCATCCTCTAAATGAGGTATCTATAACCTAAAAAGAAGTATAAGAATTTATTCGACAAAACATGCATAAGAACAAAAAGTAATAAACACCCGAATAAACAAGTAGTAATGAAATATTACTAATAAGAAGCTAAGAATATGACCATATATGATATCATAAAAAAAATATGATTCTGGAATAAGTAAATAACATTATTTAAATCATTATACAGGAGGTTCGGACACTTACAAAACAAATCAGACCTAAGGTAAGGGAAAATATCACAATCTCATTTTATCCGAGATTGTTTATACTTTAGTGTTTACTGGGGTGTATTTTATCATCCAAATCCATGTTTCCTCAATATGTAATATTTACATCCTTCTAAAATAGTTTATATCTAATTTTACCCTTTGGTGAGTTTTTAGTAAAAGATATGAAAGGCATCTTTTGTCATTTTTTGTATGAGGTGCTTTTTGACTTTTCCGAAAAAAGTACGAGAAGATTGTTTTCTTTTAACTTATACGGAATGAATGGATTTTTAAAACATTATTTCCATGAAGCTTCCTTTACAAGTTTTCAAGTGTATTTTTAATCAACTTCTTTTAGTTTATAATTGTATGACATGTTAAGAAAGGAAAATGTTTTCGAAGTAGAAAGGATATTTTCCTCAAGAATGGAGTTCAAGTGTTTTATCAAAATTATTTTCCATCTAAGATAATATAGGGTTATGTTTATATCCTTATTATTACATTGATTTGGTTATGTTGTTATGGAATTATTTTTATGAATTCTTTTATCTTATATGAATTATTTTATGATGTCATGTTGTTTAAGAATCCCATTTTTATTACATGGGTTATGCAATGATGTATGATTTATGATTTTGTGGAACACATAAGAATGGTATCATTATGAGATGGGTGGGACCTATATCTCCCTCCAATGCATTGGGTAAAGATTTTATATCTCATGAGATAGACATGGATGGAACGGCAGATTAATCCGGTTCAGTGAAACAGGACTGAAACGAGGAGTGAACTCAGTTCAAAAATGGACTTTGTCCACTAAGATAGTCTTGGAAATGAGTCTTGACTAATAAGAAATGATTCTCTATGATTATGTGTGTATGCCACAAAGTTTCATGTTTTAAGTTATGATTACTAGGATTACATTTCACTACTATGATTTATCCCTTGTTATGATATTATGATCTCTTTTACAGGTTAATATTTCCAAAATGTTATGTTCTTATGAATATTATGTGATTGATATTTATTTTATTTACCCTTACTGAGTATTTGAGCTCACCCTTTTATGTTTTATTTTCCCCAGGATATAAAGAAAGTTTTTAGGTATAAAAAAAGGAAGATCTTTATGAGAGATGTTGAAGATCTTTCACCACGATTAGAAGATTATATTCTGAGTTTCCAAAGACACTAAATTATTACGGTCCTTGTGTGTGTGCTTTTGTTATGTACCAAGTATTCCCCAAAAGTAATGTAATATCCATGTACGTTAAGCTTCGGGCCTCTACAGTAACAATATTAGAATAATTGGATTCCAAACCTATGCACTTGTACTTTGTATCCCAGGATGATCTTGTTTTTCAGGTCCTTGGAGTATCCTAGTCATGTACATAGGATGGGTTCTAGACCATCCCCATATCGGGTCTTTGGTGGGTCATCTAGGTCACTTTTGACAAAAATATATTTTCTAGGTTGGTGTTCCCATCTTCCTCTAGAATTTTATAAGGAAATAATTTTTATAAAAAAACAATTTATGAGTATGGGAATACAATCTAGGAATATGGGAATCATATAAAAATTGAGGATGTGAAGGTTATCATTATATAGAACACATCAGTTTAATTATATAAGAAGATGACTGTAAATTTCTCTGATGATATTTCTTTAATTATTAGATAGATTACAGAAGTAAATTTCACAATTTCATAGTCATTTAGAATAAAAAAATTATTAATTTAATTTAATTTATGTTTTTGCACATATATATATATATATTTAATTTTCAAATAACTTATAATGCATATGATGGAAGTAGGGAGTGTGTATGGGGTTAATCCTCACTCATAAGGAGGTATTCATGATGAGGATTGAATTTGAACTTTATGTTGGTGATGTTGTTGTATAACTAAAATGAGTACTTTTACATTATTATTTTTTAAAATTTGTTCTTGAATTATGTAAAAATTGTGTGAAATTTCTTCAACTAAAAAATTGAGTACTTATTAGTACTACTCCATGAACTTGTGTGAGACACATCTTTTGGTAGACAGGTGGTGTGCTACCAGTGTGGAAAGAGAAAGAATACGAGGGCACATTTCTCGAGAGACCCAGTGGAGTGCCAATATTACGGCAAGATAGGTCATCTTTAGAACTTTTATCAGAGCTTCTCACCAGAAGCTGGTGACAGGGGTTTTTCTTTGAATCTGTGTTTGGGAGAAGCATCTCCAATTTCTCACTAGTATGTGAACTAGAGTTCTTCCGGGCATTCAGGATGAGGAGGAAGTTGTGGTTGTGGTGTTCAGTCACTGGTTTTCTAGAAAAATTAGGGCAGATCAGCTCAGAGTGGTCAGGCAGGGTCACAGGTTCATGGAGCAGGCCAGACTTTTGCAGCATAGCAGACCCGACAGGAGTAGGATTCAGAACCTTCTACAGTTCGAGGTACGATCCTCATTGACTCAGTTTTATCTTCAACTCCTTTCCATAAAGGGGATTCCCGTAACTTTATATATATTTTTGTTGTGGAGATCCTTGGTATCTGTATCCTTTCTTCTGCTGATATTTTGAAACTAGACACTCTGTTGGGGACTAGAACGACTAGTGTATGTTAGTGCAAGGAGTTCCCTCTAGAGGTTGGTGGCTATCACTTCCTATGGGACCTCTATTTCCTAGAGATGACAGGCTATGATGTCATTCTCGGAATGGACTGGTTAGTTCCTTTCCAAGTAGTCGTCGACTGTTATCATCGCAGGGTGAGTTTTACATCACCATAGGGCATATCATTTCTTTATAAGGGAGAATGGGATGTCCAGGTGAGCAGAGTGGGACCTGAGCATCATGGGTTGAGAGGGGTTACAGGAAAGATTTCTAGTCTATATCTGGATGACCAAGGGACTTCATAGTTACACTTTCCTCCAGTGGAGGATGGTTTTAGGGATAACTTTCCAGAAGACTTTTCAGGTTTTCATCCTGAGCGAGCGGTGGACTTTTTTATTGAGCTCATTCTAGGAGCGGCACCAGTATCCATTCCTCTTTATTGGATGGCTACCCCAGAGTTGTGGTAGCTCAATAAGAAGTTGGAGGAGTTGCAGGAAAAGGTTTTCATTCGACCCAGTACTTCTCCTTGGGGTTCGTTTGTCCTATTTACGAAGAAGGCAGATGGAACCCTCAGTCTTTGTGTGGATTATCGGAAGTTGAACCAGTTTACGGTCAAGAACCAATATCCTTTACCAAGGATTGATTATCTATTTTATCAGCTTCGAGGAGCCCAGGTGTTCTTGAATATTGACTTGTGGTTCGGTTATCACTAGTTGCGTGTTAGACCATCTGATATACCTCTCACAGCCTTATGGAGCAGGCATGGTCTATATGAGTATATGGTTATGTCGTTCGGTCTCACAAACATGCATGTAGTGTTCATGGCACTGATGAACTGAGTGTTCCATCGGTACATGGATTCTTTAGTGCTTGTCTTTGTGGACGATATCTTGGTGTACTCTCACACTCTAAATGACCATGCTACCCATCTTGAGATCATTTTGAGTACACTGAGGGAGCATCATTTATATGATAAGCTATCAAAATGTCACTTTTGGATGGATCTGATTCACTTCTTGTGTCATGTTATCTTAGAGACAGGAGTGTCAGTAGACCCAGAGAAAGTGAGAGCAGTAGTTTCCTAGGAGCCGATGAAGAACATCTTTGAGGTGCGAAGTTTTCTAGGGCTGGATGGATACTGAAAACATTTCATTCAGAGCATTTAACACTTATCAGCACCAATGACGAGTCTAACTAAGAAGGGTGAAAAGTTCTTATGGTCATATTTTTGTGAGTCAGCCTTTTAGGTGCTGAAAGGGAGGTTGACTTTAGCATTGTTTCTAGTATTTCCAGAACTGGTAAAGAGTAATATTGTGTACTTTGACACTTAAGGTATCGGGCTGGGAGCTGTGCTTATACAGGGAGATGGATTTGTTGCATACGGGTCTCGGCGGTTGAGACCACATGAGAGGAACTAACCGATGCATGATCTCGAGTTAGCAGCAGTTGTTAATGCCTTATGTTGTTGGAGAAATTATCTGATGGGAGAGCATTTTATGGTTTTCACCAACCACAAAATCTCAAGTTCATTTTCACTCAGCGTGATCTGAATTTGAGATAGTGAAGGTGGGTTGAGTACCTACAGTATTTTTAATTTGATCTTGACTACATTCTTGGGAAGGTCAACACAATGGCTAATGCGTTGAGCAGGAGGACTCAGATATAGACATTTCAATAGGCCAGTAGTGAGTGGAATCTTATGGCTCTGTTCTTTGAGATGCATTTGGAGGTGCATGACAGACAGGGGAAGACTTTCCTTTCTCCTGTAGCTGCTAACTCTACCCTTCTTGATCGAGTAAGAATGAGGCAGCTATCAAATTATGAAGGCCTAGTCCTACGGGAAAGTGTGACAGGAGAGGACCCTATTCCTGTATGGACCATAGGTGAGGATCAAATCTTACATTTACAGGGGTGCGTATGGGTGCCAACAGACATACGCGAGGAGCTGATGCATAACATTCATTCTTTAGTTTGTATAGTTCATCCTGGTTTCAGCAAGATGTATCATGACCTACACCATCAGTATTGGTGGCCAGGTATGAAGAGAGGTGTTTCTAGTTTTTTCAGGAAGTGTTCCACCTGTCAGTAGGTGAAGACGGAGCATCAGTGACCAGAAGGGCTTTTGCAGCAGTTACTCATTCCCGAGTGGAAGTAGAATTATGTCATAATGGATTTTGTAAAAGAGTTGTCGAGGCCACCTCAAGGGAATGATTCTATATGGGTTGTCATTGAAAGACTTACAAAGGTTTCTCACTTCTTTCCGATCAAGGAGACCTTTAGTGTTGATGAGCTAGGATGGTTGTACATCCATGAGATTGTACGTCGACATGGAGTTCCACACTCCATCATTTCAGATAGGGACGCACGTTTTACTTCTTGGGTCTGGCAGGGGATTCAGAAGGATTTGGGTACACAGGTACTTTTGAGTACAGCATACCATCCTCAGATAGATGGTCAATCTGAACGTACAATTCTGGTTCTTGAGGACATTCTATGAGCATGCATGTTAGATTTTGGAGGTTCATGGGAGAATCATACACCTTTTTTGGAGTTTTCCTACCAAATGGTTTTCAAGAAACTATTCTGATGGCACCTAATGAGGCTTTGTACGATAGGCCATGTCGATCACCCTTATGTTGGCTGGTGGCAGGAGAGGCA
Organism: Viscum album; assembly: GCA_963277665.1. Lineage (NCBI taxonomy): Eukaryota > Viridiplantae > Streptophyta > Magnoliopsida > Santalales > Viscaceae > Viscum > Viscum album. The sequence continues at coordinate 1,231,929,741 of OY728137.1, read as the reverse complement.
GCTTTGCTGGGACCTCATCTTTTTTAGGAGACCACAGAGCAAATATAGTTGATTCGGAAGAGGATGGATAATGTGCAGTCTTGACAGAAGTCTTATACTGATCATTGGAGACGACCTCTAGAGTTCGAGGTCGGGGATCAGGTTTTTCTGTGAGTCACACCGAGGTTGAGACACAAGAGGATTAAGAGACATGGTAAGCTTTCGTTGAGGTATGTTGGGCCGTTTGAGGTGTTGGGGAGAGTTGGGCTGGTTTCCTATCGGTTGCAGTTACCTCAGAGGTACCAGGTTATTCATGATGCCTTCCATGTTATTGAGCTTCGACATTACTTTTCAGACTCATCTCATGTTTTACAACCCGAGGATATTAAGTTGGAAAAGGATGCATCTTTTGAGGAGCATCCTATCTGGATTTTTGATTGCATTATGAAGGTTCTCTGTGGCTGGTATGTTCTTTTGGAATGGGTTCTTTGGCATCATGGGCGAGTACAGAATGAGGCTTAGGATAGGGAGGAAGACGTACGATTGCAGTGGCCAGATCTATTTGGGGTTTCTTCTTCTACGCCGCCTTGCTAGGGAAATTCAGGGACAAATTTCTTTAAGGGGGGAAGTTTTTAAGAACCCAGACCTTCTTTTCAATTATTTTTTTCTTTTTCTGGTCATTTTTGAGAAAAGGAGGAAATTTTGGAAATTTTCAAAGTACACGTCGTGTACTTTATGAGTACACACCATGTGTGGGGGTGACTTGGAGGCCGCCTAAATCAGAGTACGGAAATGGTGAGTACACTTCGTGTAATTTTTTTTCATTAAATGCATCGGGGTCGCGTTTGACGGACAGAACACCCTTCTAGGTCTCTTTCGTCTGAGAGAACCCATACGGACGTGATTCTTCTCCGAGCCCCCGAGCCTCTGTTTGATCTCCGATTAGACCACCTTCAATTACATTGGGATCACCTCGATAAGCTCTCTCTTATTCTTGATCTTCGTTTCAATATTCCTCTTCCTTTCCAAGTTATTGTGGGTTGAACGTTTTATAAGTTTTCTTAGATATATGGTGTTCTAAGATGATTCAAACCTCTAGGTTCATGTATATTGATCTCATAACATTGAGTTAGGTGTTTTGTTCCATTTTGTTGAAATTCTTTGAGTTTTATGTGCAAATTTTCCCAATACCCATGAATGGGGTATTGCGTGTTTACTATTTTAGCCCAATTGTTTGTTTGTTATGCTTGTATGCTTGAGTAGATGATAATTGATTTTGAATAGGATGAATGGATGTGTTTGAATGTGCCTCACATGCATGTTTTTCCTGTTTTGACCCTTTGGGTCTAGTTTTCCTGTTAGGCAGCTGTTTACTTTCTCATGCCTAGTATTGTAGGATGGTGTGACTATTGTTGTAACACCCGAGACTTTTATGTTATATAAATCCTCAAAGGAATCTTTTTCTACACAACACTTGCTTGCCTTGCTTTACACGCAATCGCGACCTTCCTCGATAGCTTGCGTCGTACGCAATATCGAGTTTCACTAAACAACAATATGCTATTAAAACTAGCCGTTATAAATAGTAATAACCACTTTTTGAAATTGTATAAATTTTATTTTCTCAAAATGGACTTCATTTTTGGACTCAGAATATCGAAATTAGCCTAGGGTGAAATTTTGGTATTTTTCTGAAAACTTTCAATTTTTGATGAATAGTGAAACCACTAAGTGGTAGGTTAAAAACTGAATTTTGCATAAAACTTAATTTTACCTCTTCTGTGAATGGAATTTCGAAAATCCGATAGCCATGGTTGATATCAGTAAGTAAAATGTGGTTCAATGAGATAAAAATAATTTTTGGTGAATAGTAACTTTTTACTTTTTTTTACCGCGGTTAATAGTAAATAGGGTAACTAAGGGTAAATATGATATTAATATTACCCTAACACATGTCCTAATTCTATTGGACCAGTGTAATTCGACAAAAAACAAACTTAGGAATAAAATATGACCATTTAGGCCCACTTGGATTAGATTAGGACATTTATTATTAATTTATTTAAAGAAGGGTTAAAATAGTTAAAATCAAAGTTTAATAAGTAAATCATTTTTAATATGGGGTTATACATAAGATAAATTCGACTATAAATATTCATTAGAAAGCTAAAAAGACTTACTACGTGATGATATTTTATTTGTAATTTTTAGACATCAAATAATTTAATTTATTTATGACACAAAGATGATGCAGTAATTATCTTATTAATGAAATATTGACATAATTGATAATATAAATACCAAAATAAATGTAATTTAAGACTTTTTATGAATTCCACTAATTTTCTAGGTTACTATGATATATTAGTGTTGATTTAATCAACTTGGTTCGAACATATAATTCTGTTATGACTTTCACAAAAATCATATATCAAATAGTGTCAAAATTGACAAAAAAAATAGTTTTTAAATCAAATATTATATTACTAATTGTTATTTTATTCCTAAAAATCTAAGGTTCGGCCAAATGACTTAGATAAGGATATATATATTAATAATAAACAACTTGGGGTTCTTTTGGCATGTTATAGTAAGTTTATTAACCATATAGTGAAAGAAAACAAAAAGACATGGTAAAAGTTAAATTATTTATCTTAGAGTTAAATCTAATTGATAAGGTTAAAATAATACCCTAAACTTGTCTAAATCTTATTGGTTGATATTATTTCGACCCATCCCCACTTTATCTTTGAAATAAGACCCTTTGGAACCATTATAAACCGATTTTCACTTTAATATAAAATAATATTTTGAGATATTCCTAAGGTGCCCCTCTCCTCCCTTATAAAAGGGAACCTCCTCCCCCTCCTCCTCACACCAATTTGAGCACTCAAGCTCGGCCAACCCATGCCATTTTCTCCTCTACACTTCCCTAGAATAATCCTAGAGGTCCTGGTCTTCTTCAAAGACCAATCATAGTTCCCTAAGTGGAGGATTCAAAGAGGCGTTCCAAAGAAGAGGTAATATCCATTACCGATCTTTTCAATTTCTTTCTTCTTCAACTTCTTCTTCTTTAGTTGTTTCATGATAAAGTAATAACATCAGTATTACTTACATACTGATATGTTATTATAAATATGAAACAACCCTAATTCACCTTCTATCTATCCTACGGAAAAATGAAATCACCGCGCGTGCGTACGTACGGAATACCGTCTCCACGCCGTGGTGTAATCTATTTTTACACCATCACCTTACAAGGATAGGTATAATGGTGTAATGAGTAACTATTTATGATTATTATAAAGTAATATTGATACTGAAATAATATATATATACTCCAATATAGTTCCACGATCATAGGAACGATATCATCACTCGTGCGTACGTACGGAATACCGTCTCCACGATGTGATGCGACTCATTCTACATGATCATCATTACATAGTAATTATATAAATGAATTGAATGAATAAATATGATATATGTTACACTAATACCATTCTGGATATAAGGTATCTATAACCTTAAAAGAAGAATAAGAATTTATTCGGCAAAACACGCATAAGAACAAAAGGCAATAAAGACCCGAGTAACAAGTAACAATGAAATATTACTAACAAGAAGCTAAGAATATAACCATATATGATATCATATAAATATGTATGATTATGGAATAAGTCAATAACATTATTTAAACCATTATACAGGAGCTTCGGACACATACAAAGCAAATCGGACCTAAGGTAAGGGAAATATCACAATCTCATTTTTATCCGAGATTGTTTATTCGTAAGTATTTATTGGGGTGTATTTTATCATCCACATCCATGTTACATCAATATGTAATATTGTTTCCATCCACTTACACTGGTTTAAATCCAATTTTACCCTTCGGTGAGTTTTTAGTAAAGAATATGAAAGTAATCTTTTGTCGTTTTTCATACGAGGTACTTTTTGACTTTTCCGACAAAAGTACGAAGAATGTTTTTCTTTAACTTATACGGCAAGAATGGATTTTTAAAACATTATTTCCAAAAATCTTCCTTTATAAGTTTTCATGTTTATTTTTGATCAACTTCTTTTAGTATGACATGTTAAGAAAAGAAAAGTGTTTTTGAATAAGAAAGGATATTTTCCTCAAGAATGGAGTTCAAGTGTTTTATCAAAATTATTTTCCATCTAAGATAATAAAGGGTTCTGTTTTTATCCCTTTAATTACATTGATTTGATTATGTTATGAGGGAATTATTTTTATGAAGTCATTTGCCTTATAAGATTTGTTTTATGATGTCATGATGTTTCAAGAATCCCATTTTTGTTACATGTGTTATGCGATGATGTATGATTTATGATTATGTGGCACACATAAGAAAGGATTCATTATAAGATGGGTGGGACCTATATCTCCCTCCAATGCATTGGGTAAAGATTTTATATCTCATGAGATAGACATGGCTGGAACGGAAGGTTATTTCGGTTCAGTGATACAGGACTGAAACGAGGAGTGAACTCGGTTCAGAAAGGGACTTTGTCCACTAAGATAGTCTTGGCAATGAGTCTTGACTAACAAGAAATGATTTTCCATGATTATGTGTGCATGACACAAAGTTTCAAGTTTTATGTTATGATTATGGGGATCTCATTTTCACTTCTATGATTTATTCCATGTTAAGATATTGTGATCTCTTTTGTAGGTTTTGATTTTCAAAAAGATATGATATGATTTTTATCTCCTTTATTTGCCCTTGCTGAGCATTTGAGCTCACCCTTTTATGTTTTCTTTTCCCCAGGTCAGGAAGATGGATATTAAGTAGAATATGCTAAAAGGGACCCTAGATATGATGAAATAAATGGGAGACACTGTAGAAGATTTATGAACCAGTTGTTTATGTTTCCCAGTTTCTAAAGACACTATACCTATACGGTCCTTTGTGGTTTTGTCATATGTTGTAATAAGTGTGCTTCAATTTTGAAGTATTAACAATGTATGTAAAGTATGGGTCGTTATAGTTGGTATCAGAGGAAAGGTATAGTCAACCTTTGGAAACTAGGATGTGAAAGCCTTAGTAAGAACCCTAAGGATAAGTCTAAGCATAGAACACAATCATAGAAATGGCCATGAATAACCTAGGATAAGACCTTAAGCATGAAAATTGTATTCTTGAATTATGTGGTTTCCTATTATAATTAGTGTTGCTCACACTATTCTTCTTGGTTTTAGTCAATGGATGGAACCCGAAGGAACCGTGTTAATGCGGAATGTGATGGGCAATGCAATGATTGTCCCCCTGAGCAACCAAACGATATGGGAGCTGGAATGCAAAATCTTGTATCCATGCTCACACAACTTTCTCAAGCTATGAATCATGCAGGATTTCCAAACGAGCAAAGGAGGGAGAAACATTCTGTTGAATCCTTCATGAGGCAGCGTCCACCTTCTTTCAGCGGGTCTACTGATCCATTAGTTGCTGAACAATGGATTAGTACTACTGAAAAGATATTTTCAGTTCTTCAATGTTCTGAACATGATAAAGTCATCCTAGCAGTGTATCGTTTGGAAGGAGATGCTGATCAATGGTGGAATCTTGTTAAGAATACGAGGCAAAGGGATGAAATTGAGTCTATGGAATGGGACGAGTTCAAGAACTTATTTTTCAATAAGTACTTCCCTCGTATTCTCCGAACAATGATGGAGAAAGAGTTTATTGAACTGAAGCAAAGGGATGATGAATCTGTTGGTACCTATGAAGCAAATTTTACAAGACTTGCAAGGTACGCTTCTGGTATTATTATCCAACCTGAGAGTAAGATCGATCGATTCTTTAGTGGCTTAAAACCAAGTCTTCGAAGGGCGTTAGCCATAAGGGACTTCAATAGCTACGAGGAAATCGTTCGATGTGCTCTCAAAGTTGAGATGGAGATTGGAGTAACCCATCAGTCACATGGGTTTGATAAGAAGAGGAAGATGGAATTCAAAGAAAAATCTAAAGAGCACATGGAAAAGAAGATGAGCTTTTCCTTATGCTCAAAGTGTGGAAAGAAACATGGAGGGAGTTGTCTTAAAGGGACAAGTAAATGTTTTAAATGTGGAAAAGAAGGTCATCGGGCATTTGAATGCCGTGATAATGGGAAGAAGATGTCTAATGACGCAAACAAAGGAAGGGATACACAGAATGAACCTACTACACTTCAATGTTTCAAGTGCAAGGAGATGGGGCATTATGCCAATCAATGCCCAAATCCAAGTGTTGATGATGATGGTCGACGTCAACAAACTCTTAAGGATAAAGACAAAGGAAAGTCACATGCAATTTCTATCAGCGATGTGGAGTACGATAACGATGTGGTGAAAGGTACACTTACCATCCACTCTAAAGTAGAAAATGTTTTATTTGATTCTGGATCCACACACTCTTTTATTTCTGAAGACTTTTCTAAGGGTATCACCGTATTACCTCAACAATTAGATGTTGAGTTAGCTGTGACAACACCTAATGGCACATCAATCGCATCAAAAGTTTATAATTCTTCTCCGATCGAAGTTTGTGGGAAAGTTCTTCCTGCAAATCTTGTGATCCTTCCTTTAGTGGAATTTGATGTGATTCTTGGCATGGATTGGCTTTCTCTACATGGAGCTCATATCAATTGCCAAAGAAGGGAAGTCACATTTCATATTCCAGATCAATCTACGATCGTCTATCAATGCAAGGATGAACATAATCTTCCAGTGGAAATTTCTTCCATCTTATGGGTATTGATTCCACTAAATGAAGGTTATTTATCTCAAATGGTTGGTGAGAAACTCACGATTAAGAATATTCCTATCGTACGGGAGTTTGATGATGTCTTTCCGGAGTAATTGCCGGGTCTTCCACCAAATCGTGAAGTTGAGTTTTCAATAGAACTCGTACCGGGTGCTTTGCCTATTTCAAAGACACCTTATAGAATGGCCCCAATTGAGTTGCAGGAATTGAAGAAGCAACTCCAAGAGAATCTTGATAAGGGATTCATACGCCCTAGTGCGTCACCTTGGGGAGCACCTGTTCTATTTGTTAAGAAGAAAGATGGATCAATGAGACTCTGCATTGATTATCGAGAACTTAACAAGATCACTATCAAGAACAAATATCCTCTCCCACGCATTGATGACTTATTTGACCAACTACGCGGAGCTCAATACTTTTCCAAGATTGATCTTCGTTCAGGGTATAATCAATTAAGGGTCAAAAGGGAGGATATACCAAAGACGGCTTTCCGTACAAGGTATGGACACTATGAATTTATAGTGATGCCATTTGGTCTTACTAATGCCCCTGCTATCTTCATGGATCTAATGAATAGAGTCTTTAGATACTATCTTGATCAATTTGTGGTAGTCTTTATAGACGATATTCTTGTCTATTCAAAGAGCAAGGAAGACCATGAAGATCACTTGAGAATTATATTGAAGACCCTGAGAAAGGAGAAGCTTTATGCCAAATTTACCAAGTGTGAATTTTGGCTTCAAAAAGTTGCATTTTTGGGTCATATAATCTCAAAAGAGGGGATATCTGTGGATCCAGCAAAAACAGAGGTTATTGAAAGATGGTCAAGACCAACAACAGTAACTGAGATCCGAATTTTTCTTGGTTTGGCTGGATATTATCGACGTTTTGTAAAATATTTTTCACGATTATCTAATCCAATCACCAAGTTGACTCGGAAAGGAGTTAAGTTTGTCTGGACAGAGGAATGTGAAGAGAATTTCAAGGAGTTGAAAAGAAGGTTATCCAGTGCACCTGTGCTCACACTTCCTTGTAGTGGAGAAAGGTTTGTGATCTACAGTGATGCATCCAAGAAGGGATTGGGGTGTGTTCTTATGCAAAATGATATGGTGATAGCTTATGCCTCACGACAGTTGAAAATCCATGAGCAAAATTACCCAACACATGATTTGGAGTTGTCTGCGGTAATCTTTGCATTAAAGATTTGGAGGCATTACCTTTATGGTGAAAGGTGTGATATTTATACTGATCATAAAAGTTTAAAGTATATTTTCACACAAAAGGATTTGAATATGCGTCAAAGAAGATGGTTGGAGCTGATTAAGGATTATGACTGCTCAATCCATTACCACCCTGGGAAAGCAAACAAGGTGGCAGATGCATTAAGTCGACAAGACCATGCTAGTTTATCCATGATGAGGATCACAAAAGATCCAATATTTATGGATTTACAAATGATGGATCTTGGAATTATAATGGAAGGGGAAAAATCTTATCTTTCTCAAATGAATGTTCAACCATCTATACATGTGAAGATTAAAAAGGCACATAAAGAAGATGTCGAGTTACAAAAGAAGGTGAGAAATGTTCCTGAATTCAACCTTGATTGTGATGGGATAATAAAGTTCAGGAATCGGGTTTGTGTTCCTCCCATCCCCGAATTAAAGAAGGAGCTGCTGGATGAGGCTCATAGTTCTTCATTCTCTATTCATCCTGGAAGCACGAAGATGTATAGGGACCTGAAAGAGTACTTCTGGTGGGATGGCATGAAAAGAGATGTTGCTGAATATGTCTCTCGATGCTTGGTTTGTCAACAAGTTAAAGCTGAGAGACAGAAGTCTAAGGGGATGTTACAACCATTACCCATACCCGAATGGAAATGGGAAAACATCACTATGGACTTTGTCACAGGACTTCCTAAAACATCCAAAGGCAATAATGCTATTTGGGTCATAGTTGATCGTCTTACAAAGTCTGCACACTTCATTGCTATTAGAGAGGATTTCTCTCTAGATCATCTTGCCAGGATATATGTAAAGGAAGTGGTAAGATTGCATGGAGTACCACTTTCTATTATATCTGATCGGGATCCGAGATTTACCTCGAAGTTCTGGCGAAGTATTCAGCATACTCTGGATAAAGAGTTGAGTTTCAGCACTGCTTATCATCCCCAGACAGACGGTCAGTCTGAGAGAACAATTCAAACCCTAGAAGATATGTTGAGAGCTTGCTCTTTGGATTTCAAAGGAGGTTGGGATCAACACCTACCTTTGGTAGAATTTTCTTATAATAATAGCTTTCACTCCAGTATTCAGATGGCTCCTTATGAAGCTCTCTATGGAAAGAAATGCAGGACTCCAACTTGTTGGGATGAAGTTGGGGAAAGAAAGCTATTAGGACCTGATCTCGTTGATGAAATGGCAGAAAAAGTCAGATCTATTCAACAACATATAAGAGCAGCTCAGAGTCGACAGAAAAGTTATGCCGACAACCGAAGAAAAGACCTAGAGTTTGAAGTGGGTGATAAAGTGTTCTTACGAATATCTCCCTGGAAGAGGGTTATGAGATTTGGAAAGAAGGGGAAGTTGAGCCCTAGATATATCGGTCCTTTCGAAATACTGGATCGTGTTGGGAAGGTAGCTTACCGATTGGCGCTTCCACCGAATCTCTCTCAGGTTCACGATGTGTTCCATGTATCTCTCCTGAGAAAGTACATACCAGATCCTTCACATGTACTCAGCTCAGAAGTTGTACCGCTGGAGCAAGATCTTTCTTATGAAGAACAGCCGATAGAGATTCTGGATCGTAGCGAAAAATTCCTACGAAACAAGACCACTTGATTGGTGAAAGTTTTATGGAGGAACCACCAACTTGAAGAATCTACATGGGAGCTTGAGGATATGATGAGGGAGAATTATCCTCATCTGTTTGTTACAAAGTGACGAATTTCGAGGGCGAAATTCTTTTTAAGGGGGGTAGAATGTAACACCCGAGACTTTTATGTTATATAAATCATCAAAGGAATCTTTTTCTACACAACACTTGCTTGGCTTGCTTTACACGCAATCGCGACCTTCCTCGATAGCTTGCGTCGTACGCAATACCGAGTTTCACTAAACAACAATATGCTATTAAAACTAGCCGTTATGAATAGTAATAACCACTTTTGAAATTTTATAAATTTTATTTTTCAAAATGGACTTCATTTTTGGACTCAGAATATCGAAATTAGCCTAGGGTGAAATTTTGGTATTTTTCTGAAAACTTTCAATTTTTGATGAATAGTGAAACCACTAAGTGGTAGGTTAAAAACTGAATTTTGCATAAAACTTAATTTTACCGCTTCTGTGAATGGAATTTCGAAAATCCGACAGACACGGTTGATATCAGTAAGTAAAATGTGGTTCAATGAGATAAAAATAATTTTTGGTGAATAGTAACTTTTTACTTTTTTTTTACCGCGGTTAATAGTAAATAGGGTAACTAAGGGTAAATATGATATTAATATTACCCTAACACATGTCCTAATTCTATTGGACCAGTGTAATTCGACAAAAAACAAACTTAGGAATACAATATGACCATTTAGGCCCACTTGGATTAGATTAGGACATTTATTATTAATTTATTTAAAGAAGGGTTAAAATAGTTAAAATCAAAGTTTAATAAGTAAATCATTTTTAATATGGGGTTATACATAAGATAAATTCGACTATAAATATTCATTAGAAAGCTAAAAATATTTCCTATATGATGATATTTTATTTGTAATTTTTAGACATCAAATAATTTAATTTATTTATCACACAAAGATGATGCAGTAATTATCTTATTAATGAAATATTGACATAATTGATAATATAAATACCAAAATAAATGTAATTTAAGACTTTTTATGAATTACACTAATTTTCTAGGTTACTATGATACATTAGTGTTGATTTAATCAACTTGGTTCGAACATATAATTCTGTTATGACTTTCACAAAAATCATATATCAAATAGTGTCAAAATTGACAAAAAAATAGTTTTTAAATCAAATATTATATTACTAATTGTTATTTTATTCCTAAAAATATAAGGTTCGGCCAAATGACTTAGATAAGGATATATATATTAATAATAAACAACTTGGGGTTAGTTTGGCATGTTATAGTAAGTTTATTAACCATATAGTGAAAGAAAACAAAAAGACATGGTAAAAGTTAAATTATTTAACTTAGAGTTAAATCTAATTGATAAGGTTAAAATAATACCCTAAACTTGTCTAAATCTTATTTGATGATAGGATTTCGACCCATCCCCACTTTATCTTCGAAATAAGACCCTTTGGAACCATTATAAACCGATTTTGACTTTAATATAAAATAATATTTTGAGATATTCCTAAGGTGCCCCTCTCCTCCCTTATAAAAGGGCACCTCCTCCCCCTCCTCCTCACACCAATTTGAGCACTCAAGCTCGGCCAACCCCTGCCATTTTCTCCTCTACACTTCCCTAGAATAATCCTAGAGGTCCTGGTCTTCTTCAAAGACCAATCTTAGTTCCCTAAGTGGAGGATTCAAAGAGGCGTTCCAAAGAAGAGGTAATATCCATTACCGATCTTTTCAATTTCTTTCTTCTTCAACTTCTTCTTCTTTAGTTGTTTCATGATAAAGTAATAACATCAGTATTACTTACATACTGATATGTTATTATAAATACGAAACAACCCTAATTCACCTTCTATCCATCCTACGGAAAAATGAAATCACCGCACGTGCGTACGTACGGAATACCGTCTCCATGCCGTGGTGTAATCTATTTTTCCACCATCACCTTACAAGGATAGGTATAATGGTGTAATTAGTAACTATTTATGATTATTATAAAGTAATATTGATACTGAAATAATATATATATACTCCAATATAGTTCCACGATCATAGGAACGATATCATCACTCGTGCGTACGTACGGAATACCGTCTCCACGATGTGATGCGACTCGTTCTACATGATCATCATTACATAGTAATTATATAAATGAATTGAATGAATAAATATGATATATGTTACACTAATACCATTCTGGATATAAGGTATCTATAACCTTAAAAGAAGAATAAGAATTTATTCGGAAAAACACGCATAAGAACAAAAGGCAATAAAGACCCGAGTAACAAGTAACAATGAAATATTACTAACAAGAAGCTAAGAATATGACCATATATGATATCATATCAATATGTATGATTCTGGAATAAGTCAATAACATTATTTAAACCATTATACAGGAGCTTCGGACACATACAAAGCAAATCGGACCTAAGGTAAGGGAAATATCACAATCTCATTTTTATCCGAGATTGTTTATTCGTAAGTATTTATTGGGGTGTATTTTATCATCCACATCCATGTTCCATCAATATGTAATATTGTTTCCATCCACTTACACTGGTTTAAATCCAATTTTACCCTTCGGTGAGTTTTTAGTAAAGAATATGAAAGGAATCTTTTGTCGTTTTTCATACGAGGTACTTTTTGACTTTTCCGACAAAAGTACGAAGAATGTTTTTCTTTAACTTATACAGCAAGAATGGATTTTTAAAACATTATTTCCAAGAATCTTCCTTTATAAGTTTTCATGTTTATTTTTGATCAACTTATTTTAGTATGACATGTTAAGAAAAGAAAAGTGTTTTTGAATAAGAAAGGATATTTTCCTCAAGAATGGAGTTCAAGTGTTTTATCAAAAAAAATTTCCATCTAAGATAATAAAGGGTTCTGTTTTTATCCCTTTAATTACATTGATTTGATTATGTTATGAGGGAATTATTTTTATGAAGTCATTTTCCTTATAAGATTTGTTTTATGATGTCATGATGTTTCAAGAATCCCATTTTTGTTACATGTGTTATGCGATGATGTATGATTTATGATTATGTGGCACACATAAGAAAGGATTCATTATAAGATGGGTGGGACCTGTATCTCCCTCCAATGCATTGGGTAAAGATTTTATATCTCATGAGATAGACATGGCTGGAACGGAAGGTTATTTCGGTTCAGTGATACAGGACTGAAATGAGGAGTGAACTCGGTTCAGAAAGGGACTTTGTCCACTAAGATAGTCTTGGCAATGAGTCTTGACTAACAAGAAATGATTTTCCATGATTATGTGTGCATGCCACAAAGTTTCAAGTTTTATGTTATGATTATGGGGATCTCATTTTCACTTCTATGATTTATTCCATGTTAAGATATTATGATCTCTTTTGCAGGTTTTGATTTTCAAAAAGATATGATATGATTTTTATCTCCTTTATTTGCCCTTGCTGAGCATTTGAGCTCACCCTTTTATGTTTTCTTTTCCCCAGGTCAGGAAGATGGATATTAAGTAGAATATGCTAAAAGGGACCCTAGATAGTATTAAATAAATGGGAGACACTGTAGAAGATTTATGAACCAGTTGTTTATGTTTCCCAGTTTCTAAAGACACTATACCTATACGGTCCTTTGTGGTTTTGTCATATGTTGTAATAAGTGTGCTTCAATTTTGAAGTATTAACCATGTATGTAAAGTATGTGTTGTTATAATTGTTCTCTTGTGTTGATTTGCTTTAGAATGCTTGCCAAGTAGTTCTTGAGTTTTACCTTAGTGGATACACTCTTCTACACTTTCTTGACTTAGACAGGGCCGTGAGAACCTATTGTAAAGACCATAGGGAGAATGGATGTTGAGGGCTTCTCCAGAGTGTCTGTTTTACTTAAAATGCAAGACCACATGGGGAATTGACATTGAGTGCTTCCTCAGAGTGTCTTCAGTTCTTCGATGCAGGCCACAGAGGGAATGTGACATAAGTGCTTCCATAGAGCGCCTTTAGTTATGATACGAGTCTATAGGGGGAACTGACAGTGAGTACTTATTTAGAGAGTCTATGCTTAAGCTGAACCAGTGGGGTTAGACTGAGTGTACTACCCAAAGGGTTTCTTGTACTTGTTAGATAGGACTAGAGGGGATAGGATGTGGGTACTTTCTAGAGGGTTACCTTTGTGTTAGCTGCTTGCTTTCAATGCTAGGTAGGACCAGAGGGGATAGGTTGTGGGTGCTTCCCATAGGGTTACCTATTTGTGTTTATCTGCTTGTTTAGTTGTTGTTTGATATTGAAACTGTGGATTTTTTACTGTTGAGTACTTTCCTATTTACTGTTCTCTGTACTTTAACCTGCCATATATTCACTTACTGTAAGGAACAGATCTCATGGTGGTTGCCTACTAGGATTTAGTCTCACACCCTATTTGGTCCATGATTTTGGGCCCAAATAGATTATTTTGTTGCAGGTATAGACATAGGCTAGCTCCCTTCTACTTCAAGTACCTGACATGCTGTGGAGCTGGAGAGCACGGGACCAAGATTAGGCTTGTGATGTTGTGGAGCTGATTACTATTTTCTTTTGTACTTGGTTTAGTACTATATTTTAACATTGTTCTTTTTTTAATTTTTTTTCAAGACATATGTATCATGAATCATTTTATATATGTGTTCAAGTTTATACTTTCAGTTTTTAGTTGTTACTGATGTATGTCATTATCACTGCTTCCACTTTTGTATGTACTCGTTTACTTCCGCTGTGTACTCTGCCAATGAGGGAATAGTTTCCCAACTATCACACCCAAGGCCCTCACTGCTAGTCAACAGCCTCTGGCATTCGGGGAAATGCGCTTGAGGCTATATGATCAACCAGGTATAGGGTCCATCTTGGTGGCTTCCAGAACTGGGAAGTTACACATGATTATAATTATCTTATTCATGATTTTTAATTAGCATTATTATTTTTTCTTTTGAATATTTATCATCACTCTACATATGGGAAAATATTTGATATATATATATGTGTGTGTGAGTATATATATATACACATACCACAGAATTATTAGATATATTTTCAAGTAAAAGGAGATAAAAATGAGTCATAAGATATGTATTGCGTTATTGAAGGATTATGATTGCTCCATTCATTATCGTGCCATGAAGGAAAACAAGGTATTTAATTCCCTGAGTAAGAAGGATTATGAAACTCTCCCTACTTTGAGGATATATAAAAATTCTAGGATCAATGATTTTGTGAAGTTGTATTTGAGAATCATGAAGTATGGAATGACCTGATATCTTTACCATATGATTTATCAACAAACATTAATAAAGTAGATAAATATAATTTAGTGAGTTGATTTTTCATCTTTGAAAAGAATTTAATCAGGCAAGGTGTTAATTTTTCTGATTTTCATATAAACAAGGAGGGATTCCTTTGATTTGGTAAGTGACTATGTGTTCCATCAATACCTAGCCTAAATAAGTAATTACTAAATGATACACACTGGTATTCTTTCTTAATACACCATAGGGGAACTAACATGTATATGGATATTCAATTAAACAATCAGTGAGATAACATGAAACATGAAATTACTGTTTATAATTCACTATATATTGTATTCTTGTGTGTCAAAACTAAGTGAATTTAATCCAAAGTAATGGTGAAATAATAGTCAATAAACATATATAATTGGAAGAATATAACAATGGATTTTTTCACTAATCGCTGAATGACATAAAATAGGAAGAACCTTATTTGGGTAGTGTTTGATCATTTAAAAAAGTTAAAAAATTTCATAAAAATAAGAGTATAAGCTTCCCCAGAACAACTAGATATGATTTACATAAGGGAAGAGTTATAATTTCAGGGTGTAACTCTCTCTATTTTCTCTAATGATAATCTATGGTTCACCTAAAACATTTTTTATTATTATTCAATGGGTTTTAAGTATATATTTCTATATTATCACTTGTTACCACCCCTAAACTAATAGAAATTTTTAATAGACTATCCAGACATTAGAAAACAAGATAACGTTATAATCACTTGATTTCCATGGAAAATGGGATCAACTCCTTCCTTTGGAGGAGGTTTTACATAATAATTAATATAATTTAAGAATTAATATGGAACATTGTAATTCTCTCTATGGGAATAAATTTTGAACTCCATCTCGCTGGAATGAAGTTGGAGAGAATAATGTTCAAGATACAAGGTTGATTCAAGAGAACACAAAGAATTTAAAGGTTATCCAATGGAACATCAAAGTAGAAAAAATAAGGAAAATTTTTTATGATAATAGTAAACATTGATATATAGATTTAGAGGATGGTGACTAAATATTGATAAATATATATCCTTGGAAAGGCACCATGAGATTTTAAAGAAAGGGAAAAATAAACCCAATTATTTAAGTGCCTTTGAAATATTAGAGTGGAAATGACCAATGGATAATTGATTTTATTTACCATCAAATCTTCTTTAAGTTCATGATGAATTTTATATATCTATACTAAGGAATTATATTCCAAAACTATCACTTATACTTCAAATATATGGGGCACTACTGGAATGTTATCTATCATATAGAGAGAAGCTAGATAAGATCATAGATTAGAGAGAGATAGTGTTATGAAATAAAAAAATATTACTTAAGGTGAATTAGAAGAACCAAAATATTGAGGAAGAAACATATTAACCAAAATAAAAAATGAAGAATAATATTTTAGATTTTTTACTTAACCATGTAATATTTATAATTTCAGGGATGAAATTTTTATAAGGGGAGAAAAATGAAATATCTTCGAAATCCATATATATAAATATTTTCTAATTATTATTGATACAATACAAATAAAAAATAAAAATTTATGAATACCACTATAATTAATAAAGAATCATAGAAAAAACTAAATAATGTAATCATATTGTAAACTTCCCATTGATTATATTCTCTAATAAACATCAAAACTTAAAAGGAACACAACAAAATAAAAATAACATAATTAATAAAATAGATATTATGATAAAAATAATTTTCTAAAAAAAGAATTACTATTTTGTGGTTTAATTTCTTAGCAATTCATTTTGATCATTTATCATTATGGCCATTGAGAATTATGATCATTGGTCATTATGATCATTATGAATTATAACCATTGATAATATATTAGTTATAATGTAACTACAAGGATTAAGGTATATTATGAGGGTAATGGAAAAAGTTATTTGGTATATAAAGAAGAAACCATGGATTCCATGGGTAATAAAATCCCATATGAGGAACATTTATCCCATAATGAGAAATGGGTAGAATCAAAATTATTTTCCCTAAAACAATCTCAAGTAAAACTTCAACTATTAAGTTTCAAGTGGAATCATCTATGGAATAATTTCAAGTTAGGGTAAATAACCACTAGATCAATGTTGGTCAAACCACCACATGAAAATACCCCTACTGAACACTTTAACCTTTTGTATTATGATATATTTATAAGATGCTATATATTTAATGGTTAAGGTCATATATATATATATATATATTCTCTTAGTAATAAAATGTATTTTATCTAGATGTTTCATTTCATAAATATTTCATTTATATTTAAAATATAAATTTAACATATTTTGAAGATTCAGTAGATAAAATGTATTAAATATTTGGAATTTATACATAGAATTTATCTAGGGGAGAAATTTGGAAATTTTTTGTGAAAATAATAAAAAATAATAAAAATGATGAAATGTGAAAATGTACAGTAAATATGAAATCATATATTTGTGGCCATGACTAAATTTAACAAATTTATTACTATTGGCCTCATATTGAAACTAATAATTGTATTTTATTATTAATGGGGATTATGGGGAACTATAGGAATTGTGGTGCAATTGAGATAATGGAAGAAAAATTTATTGAATAATTGAGTCCATGGAATTTCACTTGTGACACACATAAATATCCACCTCCTCTTATCATTTCTCCAACACAAAATTTAAATTTATATATTTATATTTCTCTCAATGAGTTAATTTAATGATTATCTCTTTAATATTGATATGTTTTTAGGTTTTAAGGGATAGTTCTAAACCAACAAGTTCAAGTAAGGTAAGTTTTTCTATTTGCATCACTTCATTTCAATTTTTAATTATTTTATTGTAATATATTTGAAATTATGTTTAATTTGATAATATAATTCATTTGATAGCATATTTTCATCCATTTTATGATTTTTTTACTTGATATATTATTTATTTACTATCATTATTCCACTTTTAATAAGTTATGACCATGTCAAAGTAAGAGTTCCTCTTCCTCGCCTTTCCTTATTCCTAATGTAATTACTTTGTTATAAACTCTTAAAAATTCCTTAACTATAAAATTATTATTATATTTAATAAATATTTCAATCTATTTCATTTTATATTAATGTTATATTATTCCTTAACTCTCATTATTCTAATTTTTTAGTCATTATAAAGTTAAAATTTTTGTTCCAAATCCTCTTTTTCTCTTTTCCAAATGAAATGTTTTAGATTTAAACTTTCTTAAAATATTTCTTGACATGATGAAATGATAATTATTCCATGGTATTATCATTATTTTTTTATTTTATCCATTAGTTACCATCCATTACCTCTTCTTATAACATTACCAAATCTATATCATGTAAAATTAAAATATTTATATTCATTTCTCTTTTATTTCATATTGATATTATTTTGTAAAAATCCTTTTTAAATCATCATTTTATTTGATTAAATAATTTAATATATGCTATATTAATATCCTTTAGATATATTATGAATACTTTGTTACCCATTTATTTTCATTATTCCGGTCTCGTAGGACATCACCATTCCAAAATGATTTCATGAAGGTTTCATCATTTCCCAAATTCTTATACACCAATAATTATATGAAAATGAAATATATTTGAAGGGATTGATTTATAATTTCCTTTTTTTTATTCTTATCAATCATTCTTGATTATAATGTATTCTACTAAAAATATCCCATGTAATTAAATCACATGATAAATCTTTTTCATCATAATCTCCATGTATCCCTATAAAATAATGTTGAGGAAATTTGGTTTGAAAGATAACTTTTGAGGGTAACATCACTCATCATTATAGGTTGTGAAATTCAATGGGAATCTTAATCTTTTATTTCAAAGAATAATATTTTTTAAGAATTAATACATGGATATGAATTATAATGGTAGGAACATTTCGAGGAGATGTTTTTAGATCTTTTCAATGGCTTGGGAGATGTTTTAAGTGATTAGGTGAATGTCAAAGAAGGGTTGGGTTAACCTTTTAGGTAAATTTTTATATAGGTATATTTAAATTTCATGGATTTTTTGGTTCATTCCATAAAGAGGGGGTGGTTTAGGTATCAAATAGTTTCAATAATGACACCACAAAATTTAGGTATTATGTCAATCCAAGGAAAGTGGGTGTCACAATTTGGGGGAATTTTTTTTAGGAAAATATGGGCATTTTATAGTATTAGACATCATTCCTTGGTGAGATTTATGTCTGGGGGTTTCTTATGTGGGAAATAGGGAGTGAAAATCTCATTTTAGAGACTACGGTTTCATTTATAGAGAGAGGACATTTATACTACACCATAAATCCTAACCATAGAGGGTAAATCATAGGTGTAGTTTCAAGTCATGGAGGTGGGAGGCGAGATCCATGGATACTTGTTTCTGTTTGGGATATGTATTTTTTTGTGACCAAAGGTTTCATGTTGTGGGAGGTATCTAATAGATGGAAATATATCATGGGACATAGGGGTCACACCATTGTGAGTAATTTTTTAGTTTTTTTAAATGAGGGGTGGGATTATTTTTTCAAGGCATAACCTCATAATGTTTCAGAGAGAAACAACATCAGGATAGAGCCATTTTGTCTAGATTATCCCCCTCTTTTTCAAATAACATTCCCCCTTTATGTGGATTGTTTCTTGGATGTTTTTTGTCCCAATTTAAGATATGATCTTCCTCTTCTTCCTCTATTCCTATTCCCATTTTTTTCTTCTAATTTGGAATAATTTTTTCTAGGGTTTGATACTGATTCAATTTGATCATGGTGTAATTGATATGGGATGGTAGTTCTTTTTCTTAAAATGGATAGGGGACATCCTGAGAAGATGAACACATGTTGTTAATCACTATCATATTGAATGTACATCACCTTGTGTATTTTTCTAGGGTTTTTACCATTTTTTTAAAAGGAATTGGTTTTTTATTAGATTTCATGTTATGGGGATTTAATTGTAAAAGATTCAAGATCATGATTGAAATGGTTGTCAAGTTGTTTCTTGAGGTTTTGGTGGGTATATTTTGGTCAATGAATTTCTAGACATTATAACTCATTTAATTAAATTGAATAATTGATTATAAAATATTATAATTAATTATTTGAATGTTAAGTCTTTATATGGGGTGTCCCATTTCAATATTATCTTGAATGAGGTATGAAAAAGATTAGATAGAGATGTTCATAGTTTAATGAGGGTAGTAACTCCATGTCTGACATAGGTTATCCTTATAACATAAAAACATATACATGTTTATGCAAGATTGTGCATTCCAATACATTGTTACCATTTGTGTAAAATGTATAAGGAAAGAGAGAACCCTATATAAAAAATATTAGAATGTATTGATCCTCATAGAGTTGTATTAAATTAACTTTTAAAATTTTGGTGTTTTAGGATCACTTCGAAACTACATCACTAATGGGATAAGGAAATAATTTAATCTTATGATGATCTTTGGATAGTCTTAGTATGATTCTGAGGGTTTCCTCTAGTTAATATGATTGAGAAATATCTAAGAGAGATATGTAATGGGGCCCAAGTATGGGTCAAGGGAATAGTCTGGATGAATTTCTATTAAATTAGTAATGGGCCTTGATGAGAGTATTCTTGGATAGTCATTATTTAGTGGGAATGTGTCATGATGTGGAATCATAAGAGGATTTAGTGTGGCCTCTTGATGATGGGTTCAGATATAGACTATGATTTGAGAGAACATTATGGTGTGTTGGATATTTCTTGGTACCAATGAGTGGGGACCAAGATAGGTATATCGAACCAAATGGATACCATATGGGTAATACATAAATTTATATATGTTAGGTATGCTTTTCATATGTGAAGATGATTGTTTTGAAGAGATTATCCAATTTTACTAAATGTATAATGACTTTTAGTGTCTATAGTATGGAAAAATAGGATCTCAGTATACTATATTACTTTTTTCTTGTGAGATGTGTGATCAACCATGGGACTTATATAGTGACGGTATGGTTGGGATCATAAAATACACTGTTTTATGTGATTCCCTCCTCATATCACTTATTATGATTCCCATGATATGTGTTCATCCATGGAAATCACCTAAAAATTGTGTGGATTATCTCTTTTGATAGGTGTTATATTATGATTCATTCCTCATTTCATGTTTTATGATGTTGAGATGTGTGATTTTCCATTAGACCCACCTAGTTACATTTTTATTTGGGATGTGTAAGAGGTTTTATACTATGATACCCTATTTGGATAGTTTTTTTATGATGGGATGTATCCATGATACCATACCCTAAAGGAATGGTTTGGATTTCATGAGAGGTTTTATATTAGTATCCCTCAAATATCATACTAATTGTGATGTGTTGTGAGACGTGGTCATGGGATATCACCCTCAAATGAGGGATCGACCTAAGTGAGGGGTTTTCTATCAAGATAAACTCCTAAAATATATTATTATATCTGACTTAATGTGAGACCTCACCTTGAATGAGACGGTATTGGTAGGGACTCTACCCCATATCTTTGGTAGTGGTCAAACTAAGTAAAGCACCCTACCCTCTATATTTTGGTATGGGTTGAGGTATGGTATGGGAACCTCCCTGTATCATTGGGTTGTGTTCAACACTTGCATGACACCCTACCATGAGTCTTATGGTATGAGTTAGGTTTTGTTCCATGAGGTAACCTCTTCTCTGGTGTTGGTTGAAGAAGGTATGGTCTAGTATCATGGTGGCCTCATTAGGACATGATGACCCAACATGCATGTTTATTTTCTATCATTTACATATTTCAAACATATACATGTATATGATGGTGTATAATAGGAGAACCTTGTGTGACCATAATGAGATGTATTTCTCACACACAATATGTTTACCCTAGTGTGAACATAGGCCATATGTTTGATCATCAGGTCTGATCACTTTTTGTGAAATGGATTGAGATGGAGTGGTATGATAGGGTTTTATAGATAGGATAGAGGTGATTCTTGGTAATGGTATTTTAGCCTTCATAAATTATTTTTTTATATTGTATATAACATTGACCTAGTAGAAGATTAGTACTATTTATGATTGTGTGTTTCATTTCATTTCATGTAGCATGTTGTTTTGTTTATTATGTGCACTCTGATTATCTATTATTGATATTTTTGAGTTATTTATTATTATTAATGGTTATTATATTAAGGTTATAGTCTCCCCAAGGTATTATTTGTTTACAAGTTCACTATTCAATATCTTCCTGTGTATGAGGAGGCATGCCTAAGGTTTTTTATGTAACAACCAAGATACCAATGAGTGGTTTTGGTCGAGGAATTAGAAAGTCATATCATAGAATATTTTACTTTATATTACCATATAAGATGTGGTAGACAAAGTGGAGGTATGTTCCATATTTTTTGATGGACCTCATATTAGTGAGTTATGAACACCTTTTTAATGGGATGTCCTAGTTACTAGAGTTACAAGATTGTTGTTCTTGGATTTTAAAATGACATTTAAGGTATTGATTCAATTATGATTTATTTATTGATATTTTTATTTATGGGTTTTGGATTTTAGTGCATAGTGGAAAGAGGCCTATTTACATGAATGATACTCAACACATAGGATTAAAATGACATACATATACTTATATGTGATTGATTTCACTAATGAATAAGGTTGGGTTTAATGTTTCAATAATAACTTATATGGTGATTTCCCATATAATTTATTGGTGTAATTCTACTATGATTTACCATGGTGTTTTTTAATGGTAGGTCTTGTGGATGTTATGGTGAAGCATTGTCTAGTGATTTTTATATAGTCCCCTAGTATAAAAGAAGTATATTGATCCTTTGTGGGTCATTGTAGGAATTATATTCCTCGGTATTAAACCCTAATGGTTTAGTATAGGTGAGGAGTTCTTGAGATATATTTCATGTGGGAACAATTTACCGTGAGGGTATGGATACCCATGTGATTTTAGAGGAAATTCATGTAGAATACCTAAGGATTTTAGATCAAATTACTCCATGTTATTTTGGTTTAAAGGCATGGTTTTTTATCGTATGATCGACTCAATGTCTATAGCTTTGGAAAGTTATCCTAGATTGTCATATATATGATTGATAGAGCATGGTTACATGGATTGTGGTTATATAATGATTCCCAAGTGTAGGATGATCATTTGGATGGACTTGCAATGAGTAATATGCCTCAATCTTGTTGAACGAGATGCACCAAGTAGGGTTTTGGCTAGATGAGATTTATATTCATAGGATCATGGAATGTTTTTTTATAAATTTGGGTGGATATTTGATGAAGAATGACTCCATGGAGCATGAATCTAGTTGGGTGATTGATTAGTTTGGTATCATACACTAGTTTGATAAAAATTATATCAAGTTAAATGGTGGGTAAGAACCTTTGAGAGGGTTCTTAGATGTTTGCACTTCCTTGGTATTAAGAGAGTTATTTTTGGTATATCTTTAAATGAAATCATTATTATGTGAGGGAAATAATATTTTGGTTATGTTTGGTTCATATTGGGTTTGTTCATAGATGAGCGGTCATGTGTAAGTTAAGGACTGAGGGGTTCGATGAGACACTTATAGGCATGGAATCAGCAGTTTCTACTAAAGATGTGAGGTATCACTCTTTAGTGAAAATTGATATAGAAGATGGATTGTATTACCATGATATGATCAATCAGAGCTTTATATTTTAATTGATTTATCAAGGATTGGATAATCATGGATTAAGAAAAGTGACTCCTATACAGTGATGGATCATGTTCATTATTATACTTGTGGAGTAGTGTAATAGAATCCATATACTGGGGAGATCACAATTAGTCATTGGAATGTGTGACCCCTATTATGGTAGTATTTTGGGAAATATTAAGGATGATGTTATTAGTAAGTAAGGAATGGGTAATGATTAGTTTTTTTTCATTTGGGTATGAGCATGGTGGTCATGTATAGTCATTATGCACAATAATAGACCATATGTGGGCGGTTGAGATTAGAAAATTTGGTTTTGTGTGATGATGATAAACATAATCCTATGGTGGGGAGAATCAAATTATTCATGGTTGTATAACCCTCATGTGGGAATTATTATAGATATTGTGTGAATGGTTAGTGGACATACAATATGAAATAGGGATACTAGTGTCAAGTTGGATCCAATTTTATCTGTTTTCTTAATAAATAACATATTTGGTATTTGGATGCAGTGTTGAATTAATTCTAGTTATTTTTATTCAGATTAAGATGGAATTAAGATGATATTGGATAGAGTCGGATTGAATGTACGCCAGTGCTCGTAGAGGTAAAATGATTGCTTCTGTGGGTGGTTGAGGACCCAAACATTGAAATACGCCTACTGTTGGGTTTGGAATTTAGTGTGGGAATTTTATGATTCTTTGATATTTCCAATGTGTTAAGGAGTCATTATAGAGTGTTATGGTGGAATTTCACTAATAATATTTGGGAAAGGTCCTCCATTAGAGTATCATATAATTTTTCATGTGTAGGATTGGGTGTTTTGATGTAGAAATCACATTGATCATATTGATAGAAAACTAAAAGTGTGTTCTTATTAGGTTATTCATATAGTGGGAAATAATATGTCTCAGAATTTACCATTATGAGTGGAGATTTATTATAGAGATCGATATAATCCCAAGGATGAATTATTTTTTGGAAAATTTATTTCAATTCAAATGTGGGTGTGGTTGAGAGACATATTAGAATTTGTGATGGTGAGGAGTAGGTAGCTTATCTTTTTGGGTATAGTGAACCTTGGAGTTTGAGGTTTTACAGAATAATAGTGTTGGGAATATGAGGATAGACATGGAAAGATAATGGTGAACTAACAACTAATGTAGGACTAGAATTACTACTAAATAACCACATAATTTTTTCTATAATCAGAACCATTATGGTGGGGAGTCTATAATGGCCCACATCATTATAGGTTGTGAAATTAAAATGAAATTTTAATTTTTATTCTCTAAGAAGAGTAAATTTCAAGAATCAGGACTCAAATAAATATTATAAGTGTTAAAAAACCTCAAGAGAATGTTTTTAGAATTGTATGGGGTCCAGGAGGTGTTCCAGATGCTCTAATGAACATCGAAGAAAGATTGAGTTGGTCATAAAACTAAATTTTGGTACAGGTGGATCACCACACTATGGAAAGTTAGAGTCATGTAATGACAAGGGGTTGTTCATTGGATCACATTATGGCCATGAATTCACCATGGTGTGTTTTAAACAATTCACATTGTGATAAGTGAATATCATGACATGTTGGAATTTTTTTGGGGAAGTTTGGCCATATTGTGGTAGAGGGTGTCACATATTGGTGAGGATAGTGCTTATGGGTTTTCATATGTGAAATGGGGAGTGAAAATTCTTATTTTTAAGGACACGGTGTGCTATAAATTGATATTTTAGTTCCACAACACTGTAGAGTTGGAATATGGAGGGAGACAATGGGTTTGGTTGAATTCTGTGGAGTGAAGAGGCCACATTGTGGAGGATAGAGCCTTAGAACCTTAGATTTTGCTGGCAGATGTGTGTCATGTTCTGAACTAAGGGGACACATCATGGGGGATTCTAGTTTTGGGAACTACGTTGTGTCACCTTGGGGCAATGATGTTGTGAGGCCTTATCCAATTTATTTTAAATGAATGGAAGACCTATCTTTTCTAGGTTATCCCCATTTCATGTTTTAGAGGGAAATGGAATCAAAAGTGGTAATTTTTAGATTGATTATCCTTCTCTATTACCCATTTAATTCCCCCATGATGTATGGTGGTACTAGAATTTTTTCCAAGGTAGTTTAAATAAATATATACATCTTCCCCACTGTTTGTTTTCCCCTTTGTTTCCCTCAAATTTGGGATGATTTGGAAAATATGTTTACTCTGATTTCACTAGATCATGGTGGAATCAATATCTGATTATTTTTATCCTATATATAATAGAAAAATACATTCTCTAGAGGGTTAACACACACCATTACTCACCATTTTGTTGGAATTTTATTTCCTGATGGATTTTTCTAGTGTTTTTCTATTTCGGCCTGAAATTGCTGCTTGATTTGATGTGAAGTGATAGGGATTTTGTTTATACGAGATCAAAGAATATTCCACAATATTTTATCATGCATTTTATTAAGTTTTCTATTAGTATACACATCTTGATGAGTTTTTTTACCAATATTAATCAATTAAATAAATTGAATAATTAATTATTTGAATGACTTGGATTGAGATAAGGGCTCAATTATTAGTATAATCATGGATGAGGCATGAACCTCAAGGGTTTTTAGAGCTTCGTAATGATAGTAACATCATGTTTTATATAGATA
This sequence comes from Viscum album, assembly GCA_963277665.1. Lineage (NCBI taxonomy): Eukaryota > Viridiplantae > Streptophyta > Magnoliopsida > Santalales > Viscaceae > Viscum > Viscum album. Next base: position 1,231,903,442 of record OY728137.1, on the reverse strand, counting down.
GTCCTCATAATAAAAATCCATATGCATATTTATGTATGATTATGATTTTCTATATATAGTGTGTATTCAAGTAAAAGGTACAGAGAGTAAGAGTTCTCTAGGTAAATAGATAGGATGTTATTCACTTAGTAATTATGTTTTAAACTTTGACAGGATATCAATTAATCTCATGAGGGCCCCAAAATTTTCTTTATGTGTGAATGGAGATGCAAATAACCTAAGTTATACCTCATAGATATATTTTTGTAGGAATTAGATACTTAGGTCTAGTAGTGATGGGTGCGACAGTTTTATATCTCATGTGAGATGGGGAACACCCACTTGATGGTTGATTATAGACATAGTGTGTTCCATGAGTGGGATAAGTCCTATGGGGATTCATGTAGTGGGATGGGGAAGGTTTCCTAAAGTAAATGGTCTTGAGATATCTCTAAGTTAGATGTGGAATAGGGGTTAAGGGAATTGTATGGATGTTTTATCATTCAATTTACAAGGGTACATGATGCGAGTCAGCTTGTATTATCCTTGGTTAGTAGGAATGGTTTGTGTTATGGAATGGGATGAGGGTTTGGATTGGCCTCTTGAGGTTAGGGTTGAATAGATCCTACAATGTTGATATACAATTGATAGCATTCTTGGTGGTTGGGAGTGCAGCTGAAGTGATTCCTTTGACCACCATTAGATCTTCTGGGGGTTAGTAGAAGGTATTCCTTCAACTATCATCAAAGATTCTCTTATAGTATAAAAGGAGGTTGTTGACTATTCTAGGTGGGGTCCCAAGGTGAAATCCTCCATGGAGTTGGTCTGTGGGGGTGACCAGAAGGGTGCTCATGGACTAAGTTATGTCCCTCCTATTCAGTTGGAACATTGAAGTCCAAAGTCCTTTGATGGAGATCTGGTGATGGTGATCTCGGGAAAAGAGATGGAAAGTGTGGCAGAGTTTCATAACCTAATAATTGTGGCTATGTTTGGCCTTGTGAAACCTTTTTTTGACTTGTTTAAGGATTTTGTGGGTTCCTGGGGTCTTCATCACCCAAAAACGATATCTGAGTTATCAGGGTTTTCATTTAGCATTCATCTCTTCAACAGAGATGAATTCATGCATGCCTAGTCGAGGGAGGGAAGGCATTTTAGATCCCACCAATTCACTATTTCGTGGTGGGATTTGGAGTGACACTAGGGAAAAGAATCATGAATGGGCACGGTCTGGATCAACCTCTCAGGGTTGCCCCTACCCCTCAAAAACCCATTGATACTAGATGTGGTGGGGGTTCTCTATAGAGTTTTATTTGTTTGGATGAGAGGAAAGAGTGGTTTCTTGACACGAACATTCCATGGATCTGTGTTGAGATGAACATCTTGGCGAAGTTCCCTACATGAATCCTGATTCGGTCTCTTGAAGGGTTTATCTGGTGGCAACGCATGGTGTACCAAACTTATCTAAGGATATGTTCTGCATGTGGTTTCCAATTCCATGAGTTGGAGTTTTTTAGGAAAGGGGAGGGAATGTTGTAGAGTTAGGGAGTCATAACACTTCAAAGGATCCATCAGGCATCTATAATAACTGATCCTCTGGCTAGATCTTGTGGTAAGATGGGGTTTCAAGGCTGTTCGGCTACAGTGGTGATGTAAAGTGATCAATCGTTTTCATCCTTAAGAGAGTGAGTAAATGTCAAAGATCCAAAAACATCGAGTGAAATTTCAAATTTTTTCAGATTTGTGTTGGTAAAGAGGAAAACTTTTTTTGAAAAGGGGTATGTGGATAGCTCTTTGTTAGAGGATATCGTGGAGCCTAATTTTTTACTGTTGGGGCTTGGGATGTTCACTCCAGTTTAGGTGAAAAGTTTCTTTTTTAGGATAGTTACATCGTCAACTCCCTCCCAACATTAAAAAGGGAAATCCAAGGTGGTTGTAGAGGTTCTTCTAGGCATCCCAAGAAAGTTATCGCCGCCTATTTCAGAGGTTCAGTTCTCTTCTATGCTATCTCCAGATATGATGAATTTTTCAATGTTAGTAGTGATAGGATGCTCCATAGATGTTCAACTAAAATCCTTGAGGAGAGGTTTTCTAGAGGGGGTAGAGAATGAAATAGTATCAGCCTGAAAATCTCTTCTGAGGTTGGTGATAGTTTCTTTGCTCTAGGAGGAGGTAATCCCATCGTCCCCTTTCATAACAATGGGGAACCATTTATCTATGTTGGAATAAATCGATAGCTCGCTAATAATGAAAGTTCCCATCCAAAATAATGGATGTTCCTTTGAATAACCTTCCCGTCCAATGACTTGTTTGATGTCTAAGGAGGAATGTTTCATGGATCTGTTCATTCTAAGACTAGGTAATAGTGCTCGAAGGGCTAAAAATTACATTCATTGATGTCTTCACTGATTATTTGGAATTATCATGGTCTGGGGGCATGAAAAATGTTCTTTTTAGGTTTCTAAATCTAGGATATGTGTTTCTTCACTGGCAGTTATTCTTGAACCCAAACAGGAACCTATCAAGATCAGTTTATTTGCAAAGAAGACGGGGTTTGGTTGCTACTTTCATGGACATCCAATTAACAAACAAATATGAGTATTTTGGAAGAATTATATTTAGGTGGAGATATTTTAGGTTGTCGAGAGGTGTATTATAGTGAAATTCAGGTTCAGATTATTGGAAGTCTTGTTCTCCTTCGTTTATGCTAGTAGTGATATTCTTGAAAAGAGAAACTTGTGGGAGTGTCTTGGCTCTTTTGAGGTGGCTGCTTTATCATGGTTTGTAGGTGGATACTTCAATGCCACTATTGAAATTTCAATGAATAAGGGTGGTTCTATGTTATATAATAATAGTATAATTGATTTTAGTAAATTCATATCTAGTAAGGGTATCCTAGACTTGGGATTTAGTGGGAGAAAATATACCTGGTGTAACAACCGTCGAGGTAGTAGTCGTATCTGGTGTAGATTGGATAGATGTCTAACTAACTTTCAAGGATAGAGTCTTTTTCTAGATCATTAGTCTCTCACCTATCTCATACACTACTGGACCATGCACCACTACTCATGGATCTAAAGTTTGGGAGTACAGATAATAAGGCATTTATGTATTTAGTGAATTGGCATAGTATGTATGGGTTCATGAAAATGATGAAAGATTACTAGGAGTAGGAGATGGATGAAATATCTTGGGTTGGGCTTTCTCGGAATCTCAAGTAGATAATGTCTGATATTATTAGGTGGTTCATGAATATTACAATAGCAAATGGGTCAATAGATGTTCTTTAGAAGGATATTGACCGGTTAGAGGACTTTCTTTAACAAAATTTGGATGACTCATCCTTCTTAATGTTATGTGATAAGAGTTATTTTTTGGCGAAAATGTTGTTGGGGGTTGATAGGGTCTAAAGGTATAGTGACAGGGTAAGGTGTCTCAAGGAGAGAGATAAAATAGTGGTATTTCCCATTCATTCTTGAAGGAACATCAAAATATGAATGTCAACATCAGGATTGAGGATGGTTTTTTTAGTCCGATGTGAATGTTTCTGAAAGGTTTCCATTAGAACTCTTTGAACTTATGGTTGTAGGTGGTCGGCCAGAGATTTAAATGGAGGATTTCATGATGTCTGAAGAGGAGGTTTTCTTTTGGAGTATTTCTAGAAATGTTTATGAAGAGGATAATTATTTATTAAAGAAATTATTATCTGGTGATGAGGTTTGGGAGGTGGTTCTAAGCATGTCTCTAGAGAGTGATCCCAGGCCAGACTATTTCTCAGGAGCCTTCTATGTGGCATCATGGGATTTTGTGGGGCTGCAAGTCATTGAGGCGGTGCAGGATTTCTTTAGGGGGGGTTCCCTCAAAAGGAACTTGTATGCTTAGAGGGCGTTTCATTTACCAAAAGTAAAAGATCCAACCTCAATTGGTCAATATAGACCAATTTATCTATGCAATGTATCTTACATGATATTGGAAATTTTACTGGTGAGGAGGCTAAATAAGGTGATCCTAAGTATCGTTTCCCAAATAGATTTGTCCAAGGTAGAGGTATTCAAGGGTCGGTTAGAGTGGTTCAAGAACTGTTGGAGGACGTGAACAAGAATGTGACCGGATCCAATGTGGTTATTCAGGTGGACATGGATAAGGAATATGATAATATTGAATGAATTTTTATAATTTGGGTGATGATGAAGCTTGGGTTTCATGAATGGGTTTGCAATTTATTCTTTCATTGTTTCTCCTCTCCTTGGCTCACCATTTCTCTTTTGAGGAAGGGATTTTTTTTACAAGAATTTTCCTGGAGAGAGGAAAGGGGACCCTCTTTCCCCCACTATGTTTCTCATTGCACATAAGGCTCTTTCATAAAACTTATATGGATTATTGATGAATCAGAGGATTATGCCTTATATTTCGCAAGCTTCGGATGGCTCCTCTTCCCATCTTATGTTTTATAATGAAATTATTATTATTTTTTGAATGGTAAAAGGTCGTCTCTGGTATATTTCATGTGAATAATGGTGATTTATGGTAGCCTAAGTGGACAAATAGTTAACTCCAGGAAGTGAAATGTCTTTATATCCAATAAATGTTCAATAATAAGGGCATTGACCATTCAGGAAATTCTGAGTATTCATCAGAAACAGTTACCTATGATTTATCTTAGGAAACCCATTTCTAATGGCTAGGTGAAGAGCTCTTCTTTGAGTATCTCATTAATAGAATGATTGGGATTATATTTAACTAGAAAAATAGGTTTCTCTCTTTTGGGGTCAGGGTGATGTTTATTAATTGTGTGATTTCTTTGATGCCAATGCATGTCTTGTCTATCATCACTCCACCTAAGGGGTTATTTCTCTTATGGATATGTTGATGAACAGATTCCTTTGGGACGCCAATTACACAGGAAGGGATAATTGGTTCTCATGGTCTTAGATGGTGAAACCGGTGGAGGAAGGAGGATCCAGCTTTAGGGATTTATCATTTTTCATGCAGTCCATATAGGCTCAAATGGCATTGGATTTTCTTGTTGGGAAATCTATGTGGTAAAAAACTATGAGAATTAAATATGGAAATAATTGAGAGGGCTGTGAAAGTTGGAAACTATCCATATTGGGGGGAAATGTGGCTTTTCACCTCGAAGTCTGTATGGAATTCTCTCGATGGGTGGTTTTTTGTGGGGATATTAACCTGTGGAGAGACAATTGGGTTGGGGAAAATTTATTTCATCCATGTTTTCTAGGGATGTATACGTTGGTAAGATATTCCATCAGCTATACCAAGTTTCTTGATGCCATTCTAATCCCAAAACAGATGGACATATTCAAATAAATTATGTTCTATAAGGAATAAGACCAATGTTGTTTCAAAAAATCTTATTGAGGGTTCTTTAATGGTCACAACTATCATCGCCTGATTCGACGAGGAGGGGATTGTGGCGAGTGGAGATCTCACTGGTGGTGTAATGAGGTTCTCAAGAAGATGAGTTTTCTTATTTGTAGATCACGGAACCAGACCCTCCCAATGGTGGATAATATCCAAAATAATGGCATTCATTTGTCTTCCCATTGTTTATGTTGCTTTAACCCTCAAGTGGGGTTGATTGTGCAACTATTTATCAAGACTGAATGGGTTATTAGTCTTTGGAATGACATTGTTAAATGGGGTAAATACAGTGAAACATGAACACCCATGCGAGAATTCTTCATGTGTTTGTTCTCGGGTGCAGAGCAACATGGGAAGGAATCCAACATTCATAGCATCATAGTTACAGTGATTTTATGGACACTTTGGGAGGCCTGGAATAAAGAAAGAATGGAGGGTTGGGTATCGAGTTATTTTCTATAGGTGAGAATGAAGGGCCAATTACATGAGTTAGGATCACTATTAAAGGGTGGACTACACTCTATTGTTCTTTGTAGTCTTCTAAATAAGACAATGGATTGACCTAGAACTCAGTGATATTGGGTGAGATGGAAACCCCCAGGTAATGGTTTCAAGCTTAACGTGGATGGATCATTCATGAATCAGAATATGTGAGGGAGAGGTCCGCTGCATGACAAGAATGGTTCTATTTTAGTTTATTTTAGCAGATTTCATGGATTGGGAAGTTTTTTTTCGTGTGGAAGTTCAAATGTTTCACACAGGTGTTATGCTCTTAAAAAGGTTCTCATTGGTGTTCTCATAAGTGGAATCAGACTCTGAGGTGCTAATTTGGGCCCTACAAGGGAAATGTGAGGTGCCTTGGTTTTTGACATACCTTGTCCGAAGATGCACCATGGATATTTATAATGGATGTGTTGTTTGTTATATTCCTTGAAAGGCCAACTTTTCCACAGATTCACTTTCTCGAGGGAGTATTCATGAGGAACCCTTGTTGGTTTTCTCTAGTGTGGGGTCATTACCTTGATAATGTATTGGTTTTGTCCTAGGGGATGCCTTAGGTTTTCGTCACTTTTTTCCTTCTTGAACTCTTGTCTTTTGGAAGAGTTTTTAACTTATTTGGAATAAAAACTCAATTTTAGATCATATAGTTCCTATATGATAATAGAACACCATGGAGTGTTAAATATAAATATGTTCTCATGAGTGGGGACTGATATATGATCGATTATGAAATGTCCCAGTTCTAGAATCCACCCAAAGGTGCCCCGTACCCGGTTGGTCACATGGCCTCAAGAGCATTTCCTCGAATTCCAGAGGCTACCGACTAGCTGCGAGGGCCTTGGGTGTGATAGTGGGAAAACTATGCCCTCATTGGCAGAGTACACAGCGGAAGAGAAACAAGTAGACAAAAACAGAAGCAGTAAACATCCATACAAGAGTATACAGCATAAGGCTAAAAGTATAAACAAAAGGAGCACATATATAAATGATTGATGATACATATATGTCTATGAATTCATCCAAACAAGTCACAATGATGAGTATAATACTAAACAAAAGTACAAAATAAAACAGATGAGAAACTCTTCAGCATCTCAAGCCTTAGCTTGGTCCCGCGCACTCCAGCTCCACAGCAAGTTAAGTACCAGAATTCAAAGGGCGCTTTCCCTTGTCTATACTTGTAGAAATATAATCTGTTTGGGCCCAAAAGCATAGCCCAAACAGGTTGTGAGACTAAATCCAAATAGGTAACCATAACAAGATCTGTGCCTAATAGTCAGTGAATATATGGCAGGTAAAAGTACAGAATACAATAAACAGGAAGATACTGAACAATATGCAATCCATTGTCTCAAGAATCTAATCTTCAAACAGGTAAAATAGCTACTCAAGCATGAAAGAACAAATAGGTAACCCTATGGGTAGTTCACACATTCTAACCCCTATGGTTCAACCAACAAGCACTAGCAACCCCATGGGAGGAACACACAGTTTCACCCCTCTTGTTCACCTAAATAATAGACTCTCTGGTGTGAAGTACTCAATGCCAGTTCCCCCTATAGTATCGTATCGTACTAAAGGCACTCTAGGGAATCACTCAACGTATCATTCTTCTTATGGCCTGTGTTGAGGAACTACAGTAACTTTGAGGAAGCACTCAATGTCAATTCCCACTATGGTCTCGCATCGTAATTTATAAGACACTCTGGAGAATCCCTTACTTCCATTCTCCCTATGGTCTACTACACCAGGTTCTCACGACCTTGTGTAAATCAAATAAGTATAGCATGCGTAACAGCCAAGGTAAACCTCAAGAACTACTTGGCTAACATTCTATGGCATATCAGCACTTTAGCACTACAGTCATACCATCCTACAATACTAGGCATGGAAAGTAAACAGAAGCCTAAAAGTCAAACAAGACCCAAAGGTCAAAACAGGTAAACATGCATGAGCAATACATACAAAGCACAAAAAAATACTCTAATCACAATAAACATCCTCTACTCTATCATATAAGAAAAGCAGGCAAACAATAGGGCCAAAAATTTAAACACACAATACCCCGTTCAAGGGTATTGGTGTAATTTTCAAAAAATATTCAATGACTTTCAACGGAAAGGCACAAACCACCTACCTTGGGGTTAGGAGATCAAAATAATTGAACCACAAGGCTTGAATCTCCATATAATTCCATAGATCTATGAAAATGCATAAAACATTCAACCCATGATAACTTAGAAAAGAGGAGGAATTGGGAAACGATGATCTGGTAGAAGGAATAACTCACCGCTGTGATTCCAGTGCAATCAATGATGCTCGAATCAAAGAATGGATGGAGGCTTGGAGGCTCGTCGAAGATTTTTGGCTTCTCAGTGCTCTCGGGCGAACTAAGTTGAGAAAGAGGGTGTTCTATCCGTTATACGCAACCCCAGTGCGCTTAATGAAAAAAAAAGTACACGGCATGTACATTTAGAGTACAAAGTGTGTACTTTCTATTTCTATACTCCGCTTTAGGAGGCCTCCACATCACCCCACACAACCGTGTGTGTGTCCATGACACAACCAGCACACGACCTCCTGTTGAAACGAAGTACACGACGTGTACTCATAAAGTACATGGTGTGTACTTAAAAAATTTCCAGAAACACCTCTTTTCTCAAAAACTCCAGAAAAAGGAAAAACATACCTGAAAAAAAGATCCAGGTTCTTAGAAACTTCTCTCATTAAGGAAATTTGTCCCTGAATTTCCCTATCATGGAGTAGAAGAAGAAACCCTGAACAGCTCTGGACACTATGCTCTTACATCGGCCTCCCTCTTCCAAGTCTCATCTTGTACCTGCCCGTGCTTCCATATCACACGTACGAGAGGAACAGACTGGCCACGAAGAACCTTTTTACTACGATCAACAATTAGGATAGGATTCTCCTCAAAAGATGAATCCACCTCCAACTCAACTTCCTCGGGTTTGAAAGTATGAGACGGGTCTGAAAAGTAACTTCAGAGCTGAGAGACGTGGAAAAAATCATGCATAGCTCGGTACCTCTAAGGTAAACGGTAGGCAACCATCCCAACTCTCTCCCACACCTCAAACGGCCCGAAGTTCCTTGTATAAATCTTACCCTATCTGTTAATCCTTCTATTCCCCAACCTCGGAGTGACATGTAGGAAAAACCTGATCCCCAACCTCGAACTCCAGAGGTCGTCTCCGCTGATCAGCATAAGACTTTTGTCGAGACTGTGTAGTAACCATCCTCTTCCAAATTAACTCTACATGCTCTGTGGTCTCCTAAACAAGATGAGGTCCCAGCAACGCTGCCTCTCCTGCCTCCAGCCAATATAAGGGTGATCGACATGGTCTATCATACAAGGCCTCATAAGGTTACATCTGAATAGTTTCCTGAAAAAAATTGTTGTAGGCAAACTCCACTAGAGGTATATACTTCTCCCAAGAACCTTCAAAGTCCAGAATGCATGCTTGGAGCATGTCCTCAAGCATCTGAATCGTACACTCGGATTGTCCATCTGTCGGAGGATGGTATGTTGTACACAAAAGTACATGTGTACCCAAAGCCTGATGAAGCCCCTGCCAGACCTGAGAAGTAAAATGCGCATCCCTGTATGAAACAATGGAGTGTGGAACTCAATGCAGACGTACAATCTCACGGATATAAAATCACCCCATATCATCAACACTAAAGGTCTCCTTGATCACCAAGAAGTGATAAACCTTTGTAAGCCTATCGATGACAACCCAAACTGCGGCATTACCCCGAGGTGATCTCGGTAAACCAGTCACGAAGTCAATCGCGACGTCATTCCACTTTCACTCAGGAATAGGTAACTGCTGTAAAAGACCTGTAGGTTGCTAATGCTCTGCCTTCACCTGCTGACAAGTATAACATCTCATAACGAAACCAGCAACATCCATCTTCAAACCTGGCCACCAATACTGACGGTGTAGATCATGATACATCTTGGTGACACCAGGATGAAATTCCCAAATCGAGGAATGAGAATCCTGCATCAGCTCCTCACGTATCTCTACTGGAATCCATACGCGTCCCTAGAAACGCAAGATATCATCCTCACCTATTGTCCATCCAGGAATAGGGCCCTCTCTTGACACACTCTCACACAAGACTAGGCCTTCTGAGTCTGATAGCTACCTCTTCCGTACTCGATCAAGAAGGGTAGAGGTAATAGATACAGAAGATAGAAAAGTCTTCCACTGTCTGTCATGCACTTCCAAATGAATCTCAGAGAACAAGGCCATAAGCTGTCACTCACTCCTGGCCTCTTGAACTTCCTTTATCTGAGTCCTCCTGCTCTACGCATCAGGCACAGTGTTACCTTTCCCTGACATATAGGCAAGCTCGAAGTCGAATTACTATAGGTACTCAACCCACCTTCGCTATCTCAGATTCAAATCACGCTGAGTGAAAATGTACTTGAGACTTCTATGGTCGGTGAAAACCACAAAATGCTCTACCAGAAGGTAATGTCTCCAACAGTGTAAGGAATGAACAATAGCTGCCAACTCCAGATCATGCGTCGGGTAGTTCTTCTAATGTGGCCTCAACTGCCAAGAACCGTACACAAAAACTTCATCTCCCAACATAAGCACACCTCCCATCCCAATACCTGAAGCATCATAGTAAACAGTATAGCTCTTGCCTAGCTCTGGAAAGACTAGTATAAGTGCTGAAGTCAACCTTTTTTCATCTCCTGAAAGGCTGACTCACAAGAATCTGACCATAAGAACCTCGCACCCTTCTGGGTCAGACCTTTTATGGTGCTACTAAGCATGAAAAGTTATGTATGAAATTCTTGTAGTATCCAGCCAGCCCTAGAAAACTCCACACCTCAAAGACATTCTTCGGCAGCTCCCAGAAAACTACTGCTCTCACTTTCTCTGGGTCTACTGATACTCCTGTCCCTGATATAACATGACCTAAGAAGTGAATCTGGTCCATCCAAAAGTGGCACTTCGAGAGTTTAGCATATAACTGATGCTCCCTTAGTGTACTCAAAATGATCTCAAGATGTGTGGCATGGTCGTGTCGAGTATGAGAGTACACCAAGATATCATCCATGAAGACCACTACAAACGAATCTAAGTATGGATGGAACACTCAGTTCATCAGTTCCATGAAAACTGCTGGCATGTTTGTGAGACCAAATGACATAACTGTATACTCATATAGATCATACATACTCCTGAAGACTGTAAGAAGAATATCTGACGGTTTAATGTGCAACTGATGATAACCAACCCTCAAGTAAATCTTCGGGAATACTCAGGCTCTTCGAAGCTGGTCAAAGAGATCATCGATCCTCAGCAATGGATATCAGTTCCTGACCGTCAACTGGTTCAGCTTCTGATAATCCACACAAAGCCTAAGGGTACCATCTACCTTCTTCGCAAACAGGATAGAAGAACCCCAGGGAGAAGTACTGGGTCAGATGAAACCCTTTGCTTGCAACTCCTCCAACTACTTCTTGAGCTCCCATAAGTTAGGTGTAGCTATCTTATAAGGAGTAATGGACACCGGTGCCACTCCTGGAACGAGATCAATAAGTAAGTCCACCTCACGCTCTGGAGGAAAACCTGTAAAGTCCTCTGGAAAGACATCCCTGAAACGATCCATCACTAGAGGAAAGTCTAACTGTGAAGTCCCCTGGTCATCTAGATATATACATGCAATCTGGGCTATAACCCCTCCTAGACCATGGTGCTTGAGTCCTACTCTGCTCGCTTGGACATCCCACTCAACCCTATGAAGAAAAGATCCACCCTTTGGTGATATGAAGCTCAACCTACGGCGATAACAGTAGATGAATGCCTGGAAGGACCAGTCCATCCCGAGAATGACATCATAACATGTCATCTCTAGGACATAGAGATCCCAAAGGAAGTGAAACCCACCAACCTCAAGAGGGCACTCTTTTCACTAACGTACACTAGCTATCCTAGCCCCAACGGCGTGTCTAGTGTCAAGATATCGGTAGAGGAAAAGATGCAGAGAACAAGGATCTCCACAAAAGAAATAGAGATAAAGCAATGGGAACCCCCTGTATCGAAAAGAGAAGAAGATAAAACTAAGGCTACTAAAATCGTACCTTGAACAGTAGATATTCTGGGATCCTACTTCTACTGGGTCTGCTCCACTGCAAAAGGCTGACATGTACCATGGCCATGTGACCCTGCCTGACCGCTCTAAGATAATCCGCTCTGCTGTAGATGATAGACCAGTGACTGGCCACCACAACCTCGACCTCCACCTCGTCCCGAACGGCAGGAAGAACTCCAGTTCCCAGACTGGTGAGAAACTGGCATAGATGCTCCTGTATGAGGAGTCATAGATGAACCCCTGTCACCAGCTGCCGGTGAGAAAACCGGACAGAAACGCGGAAGGTGACCCATCTTGCCACAAGATCGGAACTCCACTGGATCCTTCTGGCATTGTGGCCTCGTATGCCCATTCCTTGTACACTGGTATCATACCACCGGGCTACCTGAAGATGTGTCTCGCTGCCTCAGATCCCCATGCGTAGACTCCCTACAGCGCTTCCTGCTATCAACAGGTGAGACACTAATGTTGGAAGTGGAATCGCCCTGGCCCTCATCTACGGAATCTCTCAGATTGCACTTTTCAATCAGTGCCTGTTTGATGATGGAATCGATGGAAGTCAACCTGAAGATATTCACCTGTGAGCGAATCTCCGGTCTGAGACCATCCTCAAAATCCCTTGCCAAGAACAATCCATCTCTACCCTGAAGGGGTGTGAAACGCTGAAGCTCAGTGAAAAGAGAGGAATACTTCATAACTAAAAGATTACCCTACTCCAGACTCATGAACTCCCAGGCTCAATCATCCCTCAAGGTCTACCGATAGATGTAGTCCTAAAATACATGCTGAAAATACTCCCATGCCATAACCTACTGATGACCCACCTGTGAGATCACATCCCACCACCTCTTGGCAGAGTCTCACAACATATAGGTAGCGAGAATGACCCACCTTTCTAGAGGCATCTTCAGATGCTCAAAGATAGATAGCATGGCTTCTAGCCAGGACTTTGCAGCCTGAGGTCCTCCTTCCCCTGAGAAGGTGGGAGGATGCTGCTGCTGGAAAACCCACATCAAGTCTTTCATAGATGAGGCAGGAGGCGGTTCTCCCTGGAAGGTCTGCATCATCCTCAGAAATCCTTCCCTAAATTGTGCATAAGTGCCTGTAACTAGTATCACTATTGGTGCCAAGGCTGGCACAACAGGAGGATCTGCAAGAAGTCCCTGATAAGCCATGTATGGTACCTGATCACCACCTAGAAACTGACGTACAACTAGAGGATGTCTCGGTGGCATGAATCTGCAAGGCCAAACGCACACCTTAGATCATAATTATCATGGACTGAAAATAAGGATTGTAAGAGAGGAACAAGAAGAAGAAAACATCCAAGATTTACAAAACATGACTACACGGTGTGTACACTACCTACATGGCGTGTTCCCTAAAGTCATTCACTTGGGCGTATACCTTTGCCTAAACTGGTCGTGTAACACCCCAAACACACGGTGTGTTCTCAAAACACACAGCGTGTACTTGAATCCCCTTCCCCTTCTCGGGTCCTTCTACATGGCTAAGCCACACTGATCTCCTAAGACAAAACTACATGGTGTGTTCAAGGTAGACATGATGTGTACGGGATAAGCTTCACCAGGCCTGTGTTGTTAGTGACACCATCGTTGAACCCAGGTTACACAAGACGGCGTGTTTCAAACAAACACGGCATGTACTAAGAAAAGATAACACCAAACTGTGTTGTTCGTTACATGGCCAGGTACCTAGGTTACGTTGCATGGTGTGTGAAATCAGGACATGGTGTGTAAAAACGAAGTTTCATCCATCCTTGTCATTAGTCACACGGGTAGACACACGGTCACTACAACACGGCGTGTACGTACTGTATACGGCATGTTTTTACTAGATTTTTCACAACCATGTGTCCCTGCCCACACAGTCAATGACATGTTTTTAAAACTACACAGCGTTTATTCATAAATTACACACCATTTATTCTGGGTTTTTTTGGACAGTAGCCCCAGAAACTGCTCTGGAGCTCAGAAAAACACATAAGTGAACATTTAAGGTGCCAAATTCCGATCTGTGAGGGCCCATACTCCCCGTGAATCAAAGTTCGCAATCTTATAAAAGTTATAACAAGGAAAAAAATGATGATCCACCAAATTTTGGTCCATGAGGGCACATAACACCTCAAGAACCAATGTTTGGCGTTCATCCAAACAAAGCACTACTCAAACAAAGCCTTATCAAACAACAGGTATTCTATCAAGCATCTATCACAACAATATGAGTAGTCTACACAATGTCTATCACAATAGCATGCAATCGCTAATTCATTCTAGATGGCATGGAAATAATTCATGACATGTGATTTATAACAAGTTCCTATATGATGCATGATATGGCATACCCTCATCTCATAGGGTTGTGACATAAATAGAATGGAAATAACAACAACAGTAATAGTACAAAGCATGTCAGTCACCCAATGGTGAAATCAAATCAACTGTAAAATTGCAAACCAGTAAAATTGCATTAAACGAGGTAGTATGGCTTTTCCCTGCACATGGGTTAGCTACACCCAGGAACAGCTTATTACCAAGTACCTATTCCATCCTATCACTTACTATAGGTTCCAAACGGTAAGTCAAGAGAAAATAATACCTCTGATACCACTTTGTATCATCCCGGTTCTAGAAGCCACCCAGATGTACCCCGTACCCGGTTGGTCACATGGCCTCAAGCGCATTTCCCCGAATGCCAGAGACAGCTAACTAGTAGTGAGGGCCTTGGGTGTGATAGTGGGGAAACTATGCCCTCATTGGAAGAGTACATAGTAGAAGAGAAACAAATAAACAAAAACAGAAGCAGTAAACATCCATACAAGAGTAAATAGTGGAAGACTAAAAGGGTAAACAAATGGAGAACATATATAAATGATGCATGATACATATATATCAAGGAAAGCATCCAAACAAGTCACAATGCTGAGTAGTACAATACCAAAGTACCAAATAAAACTGATGAGAAACTCTTGAGCATCGCAAGCCTAAGCTTGGTCTCACGCTCTCTAGCTCCATAGCAAGTCAAGTACTATAAGTTGAAGGGAGATTTCCCTTGTCTATACCTGCAGCAATATAATATGTTTGGGCCCAAAATCATGGACCAAAAATGGTGTGAGACTAAATCCCAATAGGAAACCACCACGAGATCTGTGCCTAACAGTTAGTGAATATATGGCAGGTAAAAGTACATAAAACAATAAATAGGAAGATGCTGAACAATAATCAATCCACAGTCTCAAGCATCTAATCTGAAAATAGGTAAAATAGCTACTCAAGAAAGAAAGAACAAACAGGTAACACAAGTACTATAAGTAATGTAATCAATGAGTAAAGTCATCAATGAGTCAATTCATCAATGAAAGTGGTGAATTACTTATCTTTATGAGTTGATTATTTTCTCATTGGACCAAATATATTGGAATGAATTAGTTGTAGGGGTCATTTTGAACAAATTTCAACTTTCTTATGCACAGAATTTTCAACCATTCCTTTTTTTAAAAATAGCAAAACACCAATATCTTATTCTTGATATTTCAATAATTCCACGGACACTATCTCATTTTGAAAACATTCTCATATTTCTCTGACACATGTGTCCCAGCCATTAATGCCACAACTGATTCTCTTTAACCGTGTCTAATTAACAATAGTTTTTTATTTCACCAACATGTAACAAGTTTCATTTTATACATTGGCCTATTGTTACAATATTTCCATCTTCCTCACCTTTCAAAAAAAACCAATATGTTTTAAAAACAACATTATTTATTTCATCACAACATAGTGAAACACTTAACAACGTGTGTTTCATCCCATCAATATACAAACCTTTCTTGTAATTAAACATTTCATTCCTAATAATAGCAGATCCAATACCTTTGATTCTAAGGGATTCATCATTGAAAAATTTCATTATTCCTTCTTTGAAGTCTTTCACATTCTTCAATAATTTTAATTCTCATGTCTTATGAGAATAACACCTATTATCGAAGATCCAAGTTCATTCTAATTTTATAGATTTTAAATTAGTTTCTACAACAATATATTTGTCTTTACCTTTATCTTTCTTAACATTCAGATTCTAAGAATTTTTAACATCTATTTGTTTTGATGGTAACAAAACAAGACATCCTTTTAAAATATGTCTATGTTGTTCAAATCCATCAAAAATAGTTTCCAGATGATGGAATCTATTTTCAATTTTTACATCAATATTCTCATACTTCTTCCAAACATCCATATCATACTTTTTAATTTGAGGAGATTGAATCCCCCTACAACTTTCTCTTTCATAATTTGTGGAGTAATTGTAATGTTGATGATTAAACTAACAAATATTTTTAGTGTTTCCAAATCAACCATAATACCATCAGTATCCATAGAAATAATATTTACCTCTAAAACTTCCATACAATCTGGATTTGCGAACATGTTTCTCAACAACCTTCATATAATTCTTATCATAATTTTTTTCACCACAGACCTTTATTTTTTGAACCAGAATAATTTTTTCAAATCATATTTATTTTCAGTCATATCAAAAATAGAAGTAATGGAAACTTTTTTAGACTGATAATTTTTAGAAACTTCTGACCTCTTTACTTTTTTGGTCTTGGACACAAACATTATTTACCACCTTTCTTATTCTTATAAATAATTCCAACTTTCTTCTCATCCTTTGAAGGTAAATTTTGATCCTTTTTAGGTTTACACTTTCCATATATTTCACCAACTTCATAGATAGAATGATTGAAACTTGAAACTCTTTGTTCATATTTAGATTGTTTTAGGGACAATTTCCACCTCTTCTTATTTTTTCATTCAACTTTACTACCAGATATTCATTATAATTATTCTATTTTTCAAGATATTTATTCAAATCATAAATATCTTCCAGTTGGTTGACTTTATAATTAGGATAATATTCTTGATTTTCCTTTAAAGATTTTTCACTTTTCAACTTCTCGATTTCTTTATGAATCCTCTGAATATTTCTCAGACATGCTTTCAATTATTCTTTCATATGAAATTTAAATTGAGTTTCTTATTATTCAAAACTACTGATTTTAAATTATTCATTATTAGTAGTTACAATAAATATATTATCAACCCTTTCAATATATTTTCTATATTCATCTTCACTTCCTTCTTTTTCATCATATTTAGATAAGAAACTTCTCCTCTTGGATTTTGATAATTTTATATCTTTCCCTTTGGAATAATATTTATACTTATCACCCTATTTTTTAAATGATATTATCTACCTTCTTTCATATTATTCACTATCCTCTTCTTTAATTATTTGAGGAAAATTAGCCACAGAGTTACCAATGGATTCATATTTAAGACATTTCAAGGTAATTTTTCATTTATATTTACCTATACCTCTTCTCACGTTTTTATAAAATATGGATAAAAATTCATCAAGATTTTTTCACACCTAATTTTCTCAATCAGAATAACAAGATTATTCTTTAATAAGATTCTCATTTGACTTTTCCTTCTTGGAATCCTTGAAATACATTTATCTATCAACTTTTTTTTCTTTTCATATCATTCTCTTTTCTCATTTCATAAGTAATGAGATTGCTATGAAAATAATCTAGATAGGATGTTTCAAGATCTCTATCTTCCAATGAAGAAACATTATAATAAAACTTATAATAAATAATTATCAAGATCATTCTACAATAATAGAGTATTATAAATTTTCACCAAGACATCTGATAGATCTGAAAATGTTATTTACCCTAGTAAAGAACTCAATAATGGATTCATACTCATCCATCTTGAGATGTTCATACTTCAGCCTCTAGATTTGTAATTTTTCTTTGTTAACTTTTTTATTTCCTTTATAAATGTTTTTCATCTTATCCTACATACCTTTGGTAGTGGAAAATCCTTTCACTCTTAAAAAAATTCTTTCAAAAAGTGATGTTTGTAAACTATTATTAGCTCTTCCATAATTCTCAATAACCTTATTATCAATATCTTTGGGAGTAAATTTATCATCAATAGAATGAAATCCATCTATTACAGCTTCAATAACATCTAGTAAATAGTTTATCCTTCTATATATGATAGTTCTTACCTTTGAAAACTATAATTACATTACTATTAAAAAAAATTCTTATTATTCATCACAAATTCTCTTTAAAAACATCCAAAAAGAATAAATTAAGGGAACCTTTGGCTATGATACCACTTGATAGTTTCCATGAAGGATCCAAGTATCACTGAGAGGGGGAGGGTGAATCAATAATATCTTTTTATTTTAGGTTTCCTTACATTTTAAACAACCTTCGCTTCCTATTAAAGATTCCATTATCTATTGAAAACAAATCAAACACACATCAGTAGAAACACAATAATTTACAAGGTTCACTGCTAAACAAGAGTAGCTAATTCCTTAGTATGGTTTTGGAAACAATCCAATACCACACAATCCACTAGAAAATGATCTTTTTATATGGGATGTAATGAGTATGATATTCCCTTACACAATTGTTGTACTATATTCAATACAATAGTGCTTTTTCTTCAAGTATCACAAAATGAAGTAATTCAATTTATATAACAAACATGTTGCAGTGATGCTTGATCAAATTTCACAAAATATAAACAACAAAAATATTATTCACTTCCTTAACTAGAAGAAGGAAATAATTTTGTACTCTTTTTAATTATACTCAATCTTATTTCCTAGTCTAATTATTTTGTCTAATTACTCGATACAAAAAAAATTCTCTATCAGAATATTACTGAAGAAATCTTAAACTTATCATCATTCAATTTGGAAATCACAGTCTGATTACTCGGTCTGATTCTAAAAATAGTTATTACAATATTTTCCTTTCTCCATTCTTCTTTTTTCTAAAAAAACTTCATCAGGAATGCTCAATCTGGAAAATCATTCTCTCTAGAATTCTTCAGCGCTCCACCTTCTCTAATCAACCATATATCTATTTTAGAAATTAAAAAAGTAACTTCTCTTTTTATAGGTGACCCAAAAGTGTTTTGAGTTTGATTCTAAAAATATTTCCCTCTCAACCAAATTTTTCAAAACCTCAAATTTCACTTAAATCTCGGTTACATATTTGACTTACTCAATCCTTCTTAGCTCTTCTCAAACCTTCTCAAATCTTCTCACATATTCATCTCACTTTATACTCTCTTCAAAAACATTAATTCAATTCTAATTCCCCATTTTGACTTCGTCATTACGATGAAGATATTAGATTCTTCATTAAGATTCTCCACCCCAATTGAAAATAATCCATATTTATTCTCATTAAGTTTATTGGAACCAAATGATCATTCTAATTTCATCCTTATAATGGAAATAAAAAATTATTCATTACATTTCTCTAAACTAAAATAAATATACGAAAACCATTCTTAAAATTTCATCAAACACTTCTATGATCCCTTGGATAGCACTTCGACAAGCATCAAGTAATTATTCTTTTCTTATTTTTCCATACTGATGATATTGTGTCCGATGAAGTCAATGGTGTTGACTTATGTCTGATGAATTGATCTCAGATTCACATTTATAATCAGTTTCATCTCTAGTCTGTAATCTCTTGACCCAATTAAAATTATAAGTCAAAGTATAATTTATCTCATTCCCTAAGGTAAAACATATCACAATTCATCTTTTCTCTTGACCCACTTGTTAAAGAAAAAATCAACAATTTATCTTGATGAAAATGGTTGAATACATTATTGATTGATCTTTGACTTTCTTCTTCATATTGGATACAAAAAACTATTCTTCTTCTCTATATTCATTGGTCCCAATAACTCCCAATTTCTTTTCTCTTTATTGGTCCCAACAATTCCCCACAAATATCTATTCTTCCTGTAATTATTTATATAACCATTATAGTATCTGATGGTCGATATCAGGATCACCCTGATGATCAGTGGAACATAGTTTCTGATAGACCAATTTCATCAGATTTGACTTCATAAACTTCTTTCCTTTTTTGATTATGAAACCAATGAACTTCCATATTTCAACTTATTTCTCTGAAGATTCATTTCTTGTGGCATATTGGTCAGACAAAAAATTATAATATTCATATGTCCATGTTCCAATAAACCTTCTCATGCTTTAAATAAATATGCATCTGATAACCTCATGTTGATGGACTTGAGTCTAGAAAGCTTCTTCTTCGTAAACTTTCTTCTTTTACAAACTCATACTTGTTTTATGACTTCCTCACAAGTTTGAATATATTTAAGATTAGATTTACCATTGTTCGACTTACATTGATAAGTATTGTAATTTCATATCCTTTCCATTGTACATATTTATTTCCAAACCTTAATAGGATTGGTAGAACTCCCCCTTTATTTCATAAGGCTTGCATCAAAAGTTCACAGCCAACTTACAAATTTTGTAAAATATAAAATAGAAAAGCACCGTCATATTTTCATCGAAGCCAATCAGACTCTAAGACAGCTTCCTAATATGATCTTCCTTTCATTCTGAACATGAGGTGATTTTGATGAACCTTTTATTTTAGAAAACATCTTCTTAATTAGATTTAATTTATTAAGTAATGTGAGTCCAATTTTCTAAATATGATGTTGAGTCAGATGATCATATTTTACAAAGTAAAATGCTTTATTTATTCATTGAAGAAAAAGATAACATTTGAAATACAAACCTCTTTTAGCTTCTAAAAACCATTTTTTAGCGAACTTGGTCCCAAAACTTATATTTTCTTAAAATTATATACTATGTAAAAGTAAAATAATCAATTTCATTTTTCATTAATTTCATTTTGTGTTTTTTTTATTGTAATCATTTGTAGGAATTAATTATATATGATTATAAAATATTATATATGGTATATTAGAATCCATTGGATCAATTATCAATGTATATTATCCATTTATTTACCTTATCCCCTTATCATAATTCATTAACATACCAAAATGATCCGATAAAAGAAGCTCCATTACAAAAATTCTTATACGTATATGATTCATTGTAAATGAAATGTATTTGAAGGTATTGATCCATCACCATATTTTTTATTTTATTATTATCAACCATTTATGATTTTATGTTTTCTTCCAATACCTTCCCATTTACTTTGATTATAAGAAAAATTCTTTTCACCACTAATTTTCTATGTCCCACTAAAGAAGTGTTCAGGTAATGTTGTTTGGAAATGTAATTCTAAAGATGTGAGGAGATTACCCATCCACTGTGACATTCCATAAAAAAGATTAGATGCCTTTTGTATTCTCCATAGGTCCCTCGATATAACCATTTCCTTGGATTATCATTCTGTATTGATACATTAGAATATTATATTGCAAACTCATTCATGCAACCCATTTAAAATCTATTGTAGATGTTGCCTTTAATATATACCCTACACTTAGAATACCATGTACTTTCATATTCTTATTGATTGGTATTCACCTATAACCATTTTAATTATTTTTTGGAGTATTTAATTGATTAAACCCACATTACTTAATCTAGAACAATTTAGCGGTGGTTTTTTAGCGATGGTTTAAAAACTCTCTAAATCTTTTTTATTTTATTTTTTTTATTTTTTTTATTTTTGATAATTTTTTTAATTATCTTTTTTTTATTTTCATAATTTATTATTTATTTATTTATTTATTTAATTATTTATTATTTAGTATTACCATGCTCATGCCCATCTCCATGAACAAGTCCATGTCCATGCGCATGCCCATGTCATATATAGAAATTCTGTGTTTTGTGAGATTTGAACTTTTTAACTCTTACTTAGTCTCCAAAGACAATACCACTCTAGCAGGCTCTTCATGTGGTCAATAAATCTAATTTAATATACTTATATGTGTGTGTGTGTGTGTTTGTGTATTAATTAAAAAAACAAATAATACATAACAAATACTAAATAATTGTTAATCAATAATGATTAATCAATAATCAGTAATTAATACTTAATAATTAATTATTAATTATTATTATTTAATAATTACTAATTACTAATTACTAATTAATAAATAGAATATAAATGAATAATAAATAATGGAATATATAATATAGAAATAAATGGTAAAAAAATATATTATATAATAAATAGTAAAGAGTAAATAATAAATAGTAAATATTAAATAGTAAGTTGTACATAATAAATACTAATTACTAAATACTAAATAATATTTAATATTTAACATATAATATATAATATATAAGACATAATATATAATATATAATATATAATACATAATATATAATACATAATATATAATACATAATATATTAGAGATAATATATAATACATAATATATAATACATAATATATGATTTCTAATATATAATTTCTAATTTCTAATTTCTAATATGTAATATGTTATATGTAATACATAATATATAATATGTAATATATAATACATAATAGATTATATATAATACATAATATGTCACAACCCGTCCCCCGGAGCCCGTATCGTGACTACCCCAAGCCTGCCTTCCATAAACCAAGGGCTGGCGACTAGCACCAAAGGCGTAATTCCCTAAAACTGGGAAGGAATTGCCTTTATAAATCGTAAACACACACAACCAGAGTACAAGAGGAAGCAAACACTACGTAAAATCTGTATAAAAAGTGTACTGAAAGTAAAGGGGGCCAGAATACAAGCCCAACTGTGAAGTAAAAATACAACTGAAAGCAAGTACAACTAGAAAGGGACAAACAGCTGAAAGGTGAATGTAGCTCCTAGATCATCCTCTGGGGTTCCTACCTGAAGGGTAGGTATAGATTTCCTCCTCAGCGCTCCACGTCTGTTAGACTCCACCGTGTACTGATAAGTTGTAAGGTCCTCCTTTGGGTACCATCTAGCCCTGGCGCTCTCGGCCTCAATCAGTGATGTCTGTCATCTGCAACCAACACAACAAGGTGCGGGCATAGCCCGTGCAGGGGTGAGTATAAGGATACTCAATAGGGACCCCGAGACCCTCAAGGTCTCACAAAATCCAACAAGAATAAACTAAAAAGTATTAAATCACCATTACTTAGGTATATGCCCATACATATACCTAAGTTATCGAGTAACTCATCTTAATCATGAGGAAAACACAAAAGTCATTGACTGAGATCAAACCAGGATTTTCATTATCGAAACAACGGTTGCTGGAGAACTCCACCTCTGTCAAGTACAGTGGCCCTATCATGACTCTGAGGCACTAATCACTAACCTTAGACTGATGAGGTACTCCTCCTGTCGAGTACCATGGGTCTACTACCAAACTGGGTGCTCCGTCCGCTGTGGGTCTGCTACCAAACCAGGCGCTCCCCCTAATAGCCATCAGAGGTACTCCTCCTGTCGAGTACTGCGTGTCTGCTGCCAAACTAGGCACTCCATCTTCCATGGGTCTGCTGCCAAACCGGGTGCTCCGTCCACTGGGCTAGTGGAATCACTCCGAGTCAAATCGGTCAAGAAGTCGTCAGGTCTACAGCTACTAGGTCTCCGCACTCCGTTTGCTCATCTCTGGGAGGATCTGCTCCACAAGCTACTGGTCAATACTCCAAGTGTCACGAAGTCTTAGGTGGAAGTATCTCAATGGAAAACTACATCATTGGGGTCTCAACGCAACAGACGGCGCGTCAATCGGATGCCCGGTCTGTGAGTTATTAGCATTTTAGTCCCAAGGTCCCGGTTGATATAATGTTTTAAGGAATTAAGCCAAGTCTCTAAAAGGAATTGGTCTCCCAAAAAAATTAACCATATGATGAAATATTTTTATGTTCCATAAATATGGAGAATTAATTTTCTAGATTCAATATATTCAAGGAAAACCAACAGAAGAAGAGGTCATCTGAACACCATGAAAAAGAGAATGCATCAAAGAATAAGAAATTTGAGGGATTTCCATCTTGTGAAAACTATTTGAAAAATCACCCCTGGAATTTTTTTAAGGGACTGGTATTTTGTTATAAATGTAAAAATAGGGGTCACAGGTCATGTGAATGCAAGGTAAAGAAAAAAATCTACAATGACCTAGGACCGAATAGCCACCCAAATAGTGTTAAACGGGTCAGGTGTTACTACCTTAGGCGCACCTCCCCGAATGCCAAATGTTGCTGACTAGTAGTGATGGTCTTAATAGGAATAGTGGGGAGTCTATACACTCTCGAAGGATAATAATGGTACTGGTTCAAGTATAATAATAAAAATACCGCAGAATAAACAACTTAACAGACTCGAACCAGAACCACAGAATGGAAACTCATTTAATATCAATAAACATCGGAAGCAATAAATAAAAACAACAGTAGTGGAAAGTAAACACAGCAACATATTGATCACTTATAAATACTACTGAACAACAGACATACATCCAAAGAATGTCATACATATCCATATGAAAAAGGGCGCCAATGGCTAAACAACTGTCGCTAAAAAACAAGTAATCATGCTAATAAAAGATAGAAATCCAAACAAAGTAAACTCTAGCTAGGTAAGACCTCAAGGTCCCTTCCATCCCCATTCGAAAACTAATACAGTCTAGCTCTGGAAGATGATCTATTTCCTGTACGTAACTCCATAAATTCTACACGTGTCCCGAAGGACCCGTGCAGGGTGTGAGATGAATCTTAGTAGGATACCACCCAACAGTGCGTACCTAATATAAGTGTTCAAACAGGCATAAAACTATAAGAAAAATAGTAAAAAGTATGATTCACAAATGAACAGAAACTCCATTGGTGCTCAGCATCCACCATGGAGTGTTACCTTCTTCGGCCAACATCGGAATCTCTATCATGTAACCCGGCACCATGTGCCCCCTGACACCACGTGTCTCAAGTACCAACGTCCTGAAGGAACGCCCAAGAAATAGTAACCTGGAGGAACTGCAATACCTATCCTCAAATAAGTAACCAGAGGGACTATGATGTCTACCCTCAAATAAAGTAACTGGAGGGATAATGATGTTTGACATCAAGATAACGGTGAGCCTCTACCCCCAACCCAATAGCCTCGACGTTATCCCTTGAAGGCTTGTCACCTCTTACGTGGATTCCTACAGCAAGCACCCCCAAACCAATAGTACCTAAACTGCAACTAATGAGGGAATCTACCCACACTAGTGATCAAAACCAACTCATCAAGGAGTCTCTTTGTGTACACACTACTCATAGTTCTGTGTGAGCGGTAATCCCCAAAATAGTACCCAATCCACAATACCCCTGAAACCTCATGTCCCTGTGACCATGTTGCTCAAGTCTGATGGTTTCACCATCCTAGTAACCTGGTCCATGCCCAACCTGACATTCATCCTACCTCAAATAAACACCCATGGCATACAATTCCGTGGTCAAAATCACCCTACTTAACCCGAGATAATCCCAACATGTGATCAACATCACTCAAGAATATCCAGGCCATGTCCAACACAACCCAAAGGTTCTAGCATATTCAATTCAGCAATTACATATATAACAAATTTAAAAAAAATAAGTAAACTGAAAAAACAATCTAAATAGTTGAATTTCACTAAGAAAGTAATGTCTCATTCCAGCACTAAGGTCTTTAAGGTCTCCAAATTTTCATATCCAAGTTCAATAAACTATACTCAATAGTTTAAACAATTCAAAACAATTATAATCATTTTGGCATTCCCTGACCAAAATGCCTCGATGAGAAGTGACCACTCACACGACCCCGCTCAAGAAAAATAGGTAACAATTCATACCCAAAGGCATACCATAGGTCAAATAATAGTTAAACAAGAAATAATAGGTAATAACTGGTCATGCCCAAAAATACCTGAAAACGCGCCAAAGGCCGCGCTGCCCAAAGGTCTGAAAAAACACAAAATTGGTATGTACCACCTACCTGAGACTCATACGATGACACTATTTTGATAAAAGCCTCGAATTAGGTCTAAAAATATGTAGATATAGAAAATAATCAAACCCTCTCAAACCCCTATAACTTTCTCTAGAACAAAAATCAATAAGAACTGGTCAAGCGGAATCAAGGCCTTACTGAGGGGGTTCCAACGCATCTAATGACAATCAAAATGGAGTTCAGACAGACGATCGGGATTAAAAACAAGCCTTGGCTGGCTATCCCCACTCAAATCCATTTAAGGGTTGAGTTTCTACCTCAAAATGAGGCTACTTCTCGTTTTAGTGAAAAAAATAAAGTACACGGCGTGTACTTATAACTACACGTCGTGTATCATTTTATCGTTCATAAGGAAATGGATATTTTGCTGAGGACTTGCTGACTGACTACACAACATGTACCTATGGAACATGGCGTGTACCTATTTACCCTGCCGACATCCCCAACACGTCGTGTACATCCCCATACACAACCCCTCTACATGGCGTGTACAAATAGTACGTGATTTGAAGATGCTAAAAACATTCTACCCAGCCAACAGGCCTACACGCCATGTATGGCCACCAAACATTCAAGGTTACATGGCCTGTCTATAACTACACACCGTGTAGTAATAAATTCCTACATGGTCATCACACATCATGTACTCAGTGAGCACACGGTTGGTACTCTCCCAACAGATAAATGGCGTGTACTTTAGAGTACACAGTGTGTAGTCTGGAAATTTCCAAAACTTCCTATATTTTCCCAGTTCTCTCAAAAACAAGTCAAAAATTCAAACAGGGTCAGGATATTGACCCGTTCTAAAAACCCAGGTTCTTACAATCTCCCCACCTTAACATAGCTCTTATCTTAGCTATTAAACAAAACCCAGATATGGCATCGAACATACCACCCCGATCAAGTAACCCAGACTACCGCGGTATCAAAGGTTCTTGATAAATTCCTTAAAGGGCTCCCCACCTAAGAAATTTCCTAGCTCGGTCTCAACTCGACAAAACTCAACACAAAAAAGGTTCACTAACCTATTTTCTGGATGCATGGCCCTCTCGTGATTCCTCATCACTTCTATGCCTCATTGGTGCTCTTGTGTCGTTCCCAACACCCAAAGTATCCTGCACCGCATTGTTGTCTGCCTCCACGAGGTCCTGCATCCCACAGATGCTCAAAATAAAACCAGATTCCATGCACCTCATGTAACATGCATCCTTAATGCCCCGATGCCTAAAGCACCTCAAGTTACCCGCGTCCTTAATGTCCTAATTCCCACGACACCTCAAGTAACCTCCATCCTCTATGCCCTGATGCCCATGGCACCTCATGTAACCCGCATCATCGATGCCCCTGATGCTATGCACCTCATACATATATATAAATATATCACTCACCCGATATGGTGCCAATCCCACTGACTAGCATCTAGTTAGTCCACATAGATCTTGGGAATCATGTGCACTCAAATAGAACATGCCTCTATAGGTCATGCCAAAAAGAAAACATGGAAATCACGGCCACAGCCGTGGTGTATCTCTAACCATCGTCGGATCACCAGCTTGCTCAGCCTCTAGAAACTCCATGGCGTGCACCTGGCCTAAAGTACAGCTGCCTGATGCCTGACCTCCCTACAGTGCTACTCTAGCCACTGGACACTAACCCCTCAGTTGGATCCCACTATCCCTGTTACGTCCTCCACGTGTAGCTGAACCTCGACTAACCTCTCTTGGCACCAAACCTGAACCAACTTTAGATGCCACCATCAGTCCTGGTTTCTACCTGCCAACTATCTGAGAAGGCTACCTGCAGAACCTCTTCAGATGCCCGACCTGTCCACATGCTTGGAACTCCTTCAGAGGCCTATTACACTGAGTACGAACATGTCATGGTTGTCCACACTAAAATAAAACCACTGAATAGATGCTAAGAGGTGGTATAGTTGAGTCCTTGGCCTAACTGTCCAGCTGGAACTCATCCCGTCCTCGCTTCCTGCTGTCCGAACCATCACCTGAAGCTGTCGTTCGACCAACCTGGGGCATATCCCTCTAGTTACCCTCTGCTATAAGCACCTGATTCAATGCCTCTGAGAATGAACCCAGCCTGAAGATATTCACCTGGATCTAAATGGTGTGTTGTAATCCATCCTCAAAGAACCTCATGTAACACCCGAGACTTTTATGAGAAATATTTTTGTTTTTATAAATCATAAAAGGAATCTTTCACTACACACAACACTATCTTGGCTTGCTTTACACGCAATCGCGACCTTCCTCGATAGCTTGCATCGTACGCAATACCGAGTTTCACTAAACAATGATATGCTATTAAAATATTATTAAAACTAGCCGTTATGAATAGTAATAACCACTTTTTGAAATTTTATAAATTTTATTTTTCAAAATGGACTTCATTTTTGGATTTGGAATATCGAAATTAGCCTAGGGTGAAATTTTGGTATTTTTCTGAAAACTTTCAATTTTTGATGAATAGTGAAACCACTAAGTGGTAGTTAAAAAAACTGAATTTTTCATAAAATATAATTTTACCACTTCTGTGAGTGGAATTTAAAAAATCTGAGAGACACGGTTGATGTAAGTAAGTAAAATGTGGTTCAATGAGATGAAAATAATTTTTGGCGAATAGTAACTTTTTTCTTTTATTTGCCACGGTTAAAAGTAAATAGGGTAATTAAGGGTAAAAATGATATTATTATTACCCTAACACATGTCTTAATTCTATTGTATAAGTGTAATTCAACCAAAAACAACCTTAGGAATAAAATATTACCATTTAGGCCCACCTGGATTAGATTAGGACATTTATTATTAATTTAATTAAAGAAGGGTTAAAATAGTTAAAATCAAAGTTTAATAAAAAAAATCATTTTTAATATAGAGTTATACATAAGATAAAATCGACTATAAATATTAATTAGAAATCTAAAAATATTTCCTACATAATTATAGTTTAATTGTAATTTTTATAATTTAAATAAGTTAATTTATTTATGACGCAAATATGAGGTAGTAATTATCTTATTAACGAACTATTGACATAATTGATGTTATAAATACACAAATAAATGTAATTTGAGACTTTTTATGAATTAAACTAATTTTATATGTTAATATAGCATGTTATTATTGATTTAATTAATTTTTTTCGAACTAATGATTCTGTTATGATTTTCACAAAAATCAATTACTAAATAGTGTCAAAATTGACATAAAATAGTTTATAAAACAAATATTATATTATTAATTGTTATTTTATTCCTAAAAATCTAAGGTTCATCCAAATGACTTAGATAATGTTATATATATTAATAATAAACAACTTGGGGTTCTTTTGGCTTGTTATAGTGAGTTCATTAACCTTATAGTATAAGAACACAAGAAGACACGGTAAAAGTAAAATTATTTAACTTAATGATAAATCTAAATGATAAGGTTAAAATAGGAACCTAAACTTGTCTAAATTCTATTGGATGAGAGGATTTCGACCCATACCCACCTTAGCTTCTAAATAAATCAATTTTGAGCTATTTAAAACCGAACTTGACTTTATAATAAAATAATATTTTTAGTTTTTCCAAAGGAACCCCTCTCCTCCCTTATAAAAGGGCACCTCCTCCCCCTCTTCCTCACACCACTTTGAGCCTTCAAGCTCGGCCAACCCCTGAAACTTTCTCCTCTCCACATCCCTAGAGACATCCTAGAGGTCCTGGTCTTCTTCAAAGACCAATTTTAGTGCCCTAAAAGGAGGTCTCAAAGAAGCACTTCAAAGAAGAGGTAATGTCTTTTACCGATTCTTTCATCTTTATTTCTTCTTCCACTTATTCTTATTTAGTTGTTTCATTATGAAGTAATAACATCAGTATAACTAATATAATGATATGTTATTATAATTATGAAACAACCCTATTTCACCATCTATCCATCCTACGGAAAATGAAATCACCGTGCGTGCGTACGTACGTAATATCGTCTCCACACCGTGGTGTAATCTATTTTCCCCCACCACCTTACTTGGATGGGAATAATGGTGTAAATAAGAACTATTTATGATTATTGTAAAGTGATATTGATTCTGAAATAGTATACATACACTCCAATATAATTCCACGATCATGGGAACGATATCTTCGCTCGTGCGTACGTACAGAATACCGTCTCCATGATGTGATGTGACTCGTTCTACATGATATTCATTGCATAATGATTATATAAATGAATTGAATGAATTAATATGATATATATTACACTAATAACATTCTGGAAATGATGTATCTATATCCTAAAGAGAAGAATAAGAATTTATTCGACCAAACACGCATAACAACAAAAAGTAATAAACACCCGAATAACAAGTAGTAATGAAATATTACTAATAAGAAGGTAAGAATATGACCATATATGATATCATAACAATAAGTATGATTCTGGAATAATTCAATAACATTATTTAAATCATTATACAGTAGGTTCGGACACTTACGAAGTAAATCGGACCTAAGGTAAGGGAAATATCACAATCTCATTTTTATCCGAGATTGTTTATACTTTGAAATTTACTGGGGTGTATTTTATCATACACATCCATGTTTCCTCAATATTTAATATTATTTCCATCCACCTACAACTGTTTAAATCCAATTTTACCCTTCGGTGAGTTTTTAGTAAAAGATATGAAAGGAAT
Organism: Viscum album; assembly: GCA_963277665.1. Classification (NCBI taxonomy): domain Eukaryota; kingdom Viridiplantae; phylum Streptophyta; class Magnoliopsida; order Santalales; family Viscaceae; genus Viscum; species Viscum album. The sequence continues at coordinate 1,231,872,861 of OY728137.1, read as the reverse complement.
CTTTTGTCGTTTTTCGTACGAGGCACTTTTTGACTTTTCCGAAAAAAGTACGAGAAGATTGTTTTCTTTTAACTTATACGGAATGAATGGATTTTTAAAACATTATTTACATGAAGCTTCCTTTACAAGTTTTCAAGTTTATTTTTAATCAACTTCTTTTAGTTTATAATTGTATTACATGTTAATAAAGGAAACTGTTTTTGAAGTAGAAAGGATATTTTCCTCAAGAATGGAGTCCAAGTGTTTTATCAAAATTATTTTCCATCTAAGATAATATAGGGTTATGTTTATATCCTTATTATTACATTGATTGGGTTATGTTGTGATGGAATTATTTTTATGAATTCTTTTATCTTATATGAATTATTTTATGATGTCATGTTGTTTAAGAATCCCATTTTTATTACATGGGTTATGCAATGATGTATGCTTTATGATTTTGTGGAACACATAAGAATGGTATCATTATGAGATGGGTGGGACCTATATCTCCCTCCAATGCATTGGGTAAAGATTTTATATCTCATGAGATAGACATGGCTGGAACGGTAGGTTAAACCGGTTCAGTGAAATAGGACTGAAACGAGGAGTGAACTCGGTTCAGAAATGGACTTTGTCCACTAAGATAGTCTTGGCAATGGGCCTTGACTAATAAGAAATGATTCTCTATGGTTATGTGTGTATTCCACAAAGTTTCATGTTTTAAGTTATGATTATTGGGATTACATTTCACTACTATGATTTATCCCATGTTATGAAATTATGATTTCTTTTGCAGGTTAAGATTTCCAAAAGTTATGTTCTTATGTATATGATGTGATTGATATTTCTTTTGTTTACCCTTACTGAGCATTTGAGCTCACCCTTTTGTATGTTTTCTTTCCCCAGGTCAGGAAGAAGGTTATTAAGTAAGATATGCCAAAAGAGACTATAGATATGATGAAAGAAATGGGAGACAGTGTAGACGCTTTATGAACCAGTTGTTTATGTTTCCCAATTTCTAAAGACACTATACCTATATGGTCCTTTCCTGGTTTTGTTATATGTTGTAATAATTGTGCTTCAATTTTGAAGTACTAAAAATGTATGTAAAGTATGGGTCGTTATAGTTGGTATCAAAGGCAAAGGAGGTAGGAATGTATCCGATCCTTGGGAACTCTCACATGTGAGCATTGGACGAAGCATGGATCTCCGCACAAGGGATTCATGAGGAAATGGCTACCACTGGGGATGGTGGTGTGTCCCACTCAGGGGGTGTAGCCGCCCATGGATTTCCCTGATAGGTATCAATTATAGTCCACTGAAAGTAATTCCAGACCGTTATAGTTGGTATCAGAGGAAAGGTATAGTCAACCTTTGAAAACTAGGATGTGAAAGCCTTAGTAAGAACCCTAAGGATAAGTCTAAGCATAGAACACAGTCTTAGTGTTTTAGAAATGGCCATGAATAACCTAGGATAAGACCTTAAGTGTGAAATTTTATTCTTGATTATGTGGTTTTCCTATTATAATTAGTGTTGCTCACACTGTTCTTCTTGGTTTTAGTCAATGGCTAGAACCCGAAGGAACCGTGTTAATGCGGAATGCGACGGGAAATGCAATGATTGTCCCCCTGAGCAACCAAACGTTATGGGAGATGGAATGAAAAATCTTATAGCCATGCTCACACAACTTTCTCAAGATATGAATCATGCAGGACTTCCAAACGAGCAAAGGAAGGAGCAAAATTCTGTTGAATCCTTCATGAGACAGCGTCCACCTTCATTCAGCGGGTCTACTGATCCATTAGTTGTTGAACAATGGATTAGTACTACTGAAAAGATATTTTCAGTTCTTCAATGTTCTGAACATGATAAATTCATCTTAGCAGTGTATCGTTTCGAAGGTGATGCTGATCAATGGTGGAATCTTATTAAGAATACGAGGCAAAGGGATGAAATTGAGTCCATGGAATGGGATGAGTTCGAGAACTTATTTTTCAATAATTACATCCCTCATATTCTCCAAACAAAGATGGATAAGGAGTTTCTTGAACTAAAGAAAAAGGATGATGAATCTGTTGTTACCTATGAATCAAATTTTACAAGACTTGTAAGGTACACTTATGGTATTATTATCCAACCTGAGAGAAAGATCGATCGATTCTATAGTGGCTTAAAACCAAGTCTTCGAAGGGCGTTAGCCATAAGGGACTTCAATAGCTATGAGGAAATCGTTCGATGTGCTCTCAAAGTCAAGATGGAGATTGGAGTAACCCATCAGTCATATGGGTTTGATAAGAAGAGGAAAATGGAATTCAAAGGAAAATCTAAAGAGCACGCTGAAAAGAAGATGAGCTTTCCCTTATGCTCAAAGTGTGTAAAGAAATATGGAGGGAGTTGTCTTAAAGGGACAAGTAAATGTTTCAAATGTGGAAAGGAAGGTCATAGGGCATTTGAATGCCGCAATGATGGGAAGAAGATGTCTAATGATGCAAACAAAGGAAGGGATACACAGAATGAACCTATTACACTTCAATGTTTCAAGTGCAAGGAGATGGTGAATTATGCCAATCAATACCCAAATACAAGGGTTGATGATGATGGTAAATGTCAACAAACTCTTAAGGCTAAAGACAAAGGAAAGTCACATGCAATTTCTATCAGTGATGTGGAGTACGATAACGATGTGGTGAAAGGAACACTTACCATCCACTCTAAAGTAGAAAATGTTTTATTTGATTCTGGATCCACCCACTCCTTTATTTCTGAAGAATTTTCTAAGGATATCACAGTATTACCTCAACAATTAGATGTTGAGTTAGCTATGACAAACCTTAATGGCACAACAGTCGCATCAAAAGTCTATAATTCTTCTTCGATTGAAGTTTGTGGGAAAGTGCTTCCTGCAAATCTTGTGATCCTTCCTATAGTGGAATTTGATGTGATTCTTGGCATGGATTGGCTTTCTCTGCATGGAGCTCATATCAATTGCCAAAGAAGGGAAGTCACATTTCATATTCCAGATCAATCTATGATCGTCTATCGATGCAAGGATGAACATAACCTTCCAGGGGAAATTTCTTCCATTTTATGGGTATTGATTCCACTAAATGAAGGTTATTTATCTCAAATGGTTGGTGAGAAACTCAAGATTAAGAATATTCCCATTTTACGGGAGTTTGATGATGTCTTTCTGGAGGAATTACCGGGTCTTCCACCAAATCGTGAAGTTGAGTTTTCAATAGAACCCGTACCAGGTGCTTTGCCTATTTCAAAGACACCTTATAGAATGACCCCAATTGAGTTGCAGGAATTGAAGAAGCAACTCCAAGAGAATCTTGATAAGGGGTTCATACGCCCTAGTGCGTCACCTTGGGGAGAACCTGTTCTGTTTGTTAAGAAGAAAGATGGATCAATGAGACTCTGCATTGATTACGGAGAACTTAACAAGATCACTATCAAGAACAAATATCCTCTCCCACGCATTGATGACTTATTTGACCAACTACGCGGAGCTCAATACTTTTCCAAGATTGATATTCGTTCAGGGTATCATCAATTAAGGGTCAAAAGGGAGGATATACCAAAGACGGCTTTACCAAGTGTGAATTTTGGCTTCAAAAAGTTGCATTTTTTGGTCACATAATCTCAAAAGAGGGGATATCTGTGGATCCAGCAAAAACAGAGGTTATCGAAAGATGGTCGAGACCAACAAAAGTAATAGAGAACTAAAGATTTCTTGATTTGGCTGGATATTATCGACATTTTGTGAAATATTTTTCACGATTATCTAATCCACTCACCAAGTTGACTCGGAAAGGAGTTATGTTTGTTTGGACGGAGGAATGTGAAGATAATTTCAAGGAGTTGAAAAGAAGTTTATCCAGTGCACCAGTGCTCACACTACCTTGTAGTGGAGAAAGGTTTGTGATCTACAGTGATGCATCCAAGAAGGGATTGGGCTCTATTCTTATGCAAAATGATATGGTGATAGCTTATGCCTCACGAAAATTGAAAATACATGAGCAAAATTCCCCAACTCATGATTTGGAGTTAGCTGCAGTAATCTTTGCATTAAAGATTTAGAGGCATTATCTTTATGGAGAAAGGCGTGACATTTATACTGATCATAAAAGTTTAAAGTATATTTTCACACAAAAGGAGCTGAATATGTGCCAAATAAGATGGTTGGAGTTGATTAAGGATTACGACTGCTCAATCCATTACCACCCTAGGAAAGCAAACAAGGTGGAAGATGTATTAAGTCGACAAGACCATGCCAGTTTATCCATAATGAGTATCACAAAAGATCCAATATTTATGGATTTACAAAGGATGGATCTTGGAATTATAATGAAAGGGGAAAAATAATTTCTTTCTCAAATGAATGTTCAACCATCTATACATGTGAAGATTAAAGAGGCACAGAAATAAGATGTAGAGTTACAAAAGAAGGTGAGAAATGTTTCTAAATTCAACCTTGATTGTGATGGGATAATAAAGTTCAGGAATCGGGTTTCTGTTCCTCACATCCCCGAATTAAAGGATCTGCTGGATGAGGCTCATAGTTCTTCATTCTCTATTCATCCTGGAAGCACGAAGATGTATAGGGACCTGAAAGAGTACTTCTAGTGGGATGGCATAAAAAGAGATGTTGCTAAATATGTCTCTCGATGCTTGGTTTGTCAGCAAGCTAAAGCTGAGAGACAGAAGTCTAAGGGGATGTTACAACCATTACCCATACCCGGATGGAAATGGGAAAACATCACTATGGACTTTGTCACCGAACTTCCTAAAACATCCAAAGGCAATAATGCTATCTGGGTCATAGTTGATCGTCTTACAAAGTCTGCACACTTCATCGCTATTAGAGAGGATTTCTCTCTGGATTAGCTTGAAAAGATATATGTAAAGGAAGTGGTAAGATTTCATGGAGTACCACTTTCTATTATATCTGATCGGGATCCTAGGTTTACCTCAAAGTTCTGGAGAAGTCTTCAGCATGCTCTGGATACAGAGTTATGTTTCAGCACTGCTTATCATCCTCAGACAGACGGTCAGTCTGAGAGAAAAATTCAAACTCTAGAAGATATATTGAGAGATTTCTCTATGGATTTCAAAGGTGGTTGGAATCAACACCTACCTTTGGTGGATTTTTCTTATAATAATAGCTTTCACTCCAGTATTCAGATGGCTCCTTATGAATCTCTCTATGGAAAGAAATGCAGGACTCCAACTTGTTGGGATGAAGTTGGGGAAAGAAAGCTATTAGGACCCGATCTCATTGATGAAATGGCAGAAAAGGTCAGATCTATTCAACAACACATAAGAGCAGCTCAGAGTCGACAAAAAAGTTATGCCGACAACCAAAGAAAAGACCTAGAGTTTGAAGTGGGTGACAAAGTGTTCTTACAAATATCTCCCTGGAAGAGGGTCATTATAACGCCCCGACCCCAGCTACCCAGAGTCGGTGCATTACTTCGTAACATTGGCATGATCACAAAAGATCAAGTCTCGAAAGACCGATTAGTTTAGTAGCCTTGGAAACACTAGATACATTCATAAATGCTACATTACAACATAAGGTAAAAAACTACAATAACAAAGTCTCCATAGTCCACACTCATATCCTCTTCTGACTATCCCTGCAGGTCATTCATAAAATACTTCTTCACATCCTGGAAAATATTAAAACATTGAAAGGGGTGAGCTCAGATGCTCAGTAAGGATAACAATATTTCGGAAGATTTCATAAATAAACATTAACATTTAAGGCAATGTATAACTAAAACAAAAGCCTTTTAAACTTGAACTTCAACATAATATGGAAAAAGTAAAATGAGATAATGCCATTCACTTCTTCACATGGATATTCTACTGGTCGAATAATCACATGCAACATCAATAACCACTTTCATAATGAGGGAATGTATAATGCCAGACATTCTGAAACATTTTTTCAAGGCCTCGACCAAGACGTCTAAAATGATTAAGGCCTCGTCCAAAACCATAAATCAAATTGAGAAAGGGCCTCGGCCAATTCCACATCTAGTTGTCTCATGAGACCTACCGATGCATCGAGGAGCTATAGCGGGCTCCACCCGTCACTTATTAAGTCCAATACATTCCTCATATGAATAGGTTTAAACATATCATAAACCATAACATAATCATATCACATAAAACATGCATAAAGGAAACATAACATTTCCACATTTCAATCACAAGATATCAATAAAACAAATTTATATAATAAAAACGCTTTCAAAACCATTTTCAATACCAAAATAAAATAAAGTTAAAACTTTGTATTTATTTTTCATTAAAAAAATGATGGCTTGTAGAGGAAGCCGAAACTCAAATAATGGTCACGGCGGCGGTGAAGTCGTTGTCGCCGCTTACGTACGGAAAGAAAAACATTCCCTTTTGTCGTTTAGCAAAATGCTTCGTATAAAAAAGATTCCTTTTGAATAAATGTAAAAGTCAAAGGGGTTTATACACCGTATAAAATAAAGTTGTGTATAAAACCAAATATGCCTCAATGAAAGGGGATTGAGACGAAGTCCTTAAAAGATCATTTTTAAAATAAAATAGATCTATCGTGTGTATTAACTATAGGTACACATAAAGAAAGTAAAAATACAAAATAGGACATAATAATATCATGACATAATTTGAAAGTAAAAGATTAACCCAAAGAATGGAAGTTGGGTTAAGAAATTCCCTTACCTTGCGTTCTGTCCTGACTCGACCGTTCTTTAACCTCCTGAATAATAAACTAGAGTTAATTTCTATTTACTTAAGAACCTTTTTCATGTCCATTATTCCATTTATATCACTTATTACCATGTTATGAACATTATTTAATTATTTAAGTTAATAACGGTCATTTTGTCGATCTTTGGTACTTGAGTCAAAAATAAACTTCTTATAATTACAAGTTGTTCATGCGGTGAAATATCCATTATATCCAGAATTATATTCATGATTTAGATATCATATATATCATATATATAAATTATATACATTCATTCATAATGTCACGTAACATTTAGAGGTAAGAAATGGAATGCACCGTTCATGGAGACGGTAAGTCGTACGTACGCATGAACGCTACTTTCATTTCTATTTCGTATTTAATGGAATGAAATCATAATGATATAAATTTATAATATAATTACAGTATAATATAGTGTATAATACCATTTAATCCATCCTTTATACATCCCACATATGGCATTAACGATTCAAATCACTTTGAGGGGGCGATAGTCCGCACTTCCTAAAATGAAATTATCGCATTTTACCCATAATGGAAATCATAAAGTATGCCATAAATGAGAAATACAGAAGCATAAGTAAAACATAAAAATATTTTATATCATATATAAATATAGTGACATCTTAATGGCCACCTTTTAAGGTGTTATATGAGTGTTGAACAATCATCGTTTCGTGAGGCAGAAATTCACCATCCACAGAAACCGTATGTTCATTAACCATTAGATGTAGGTGTGTGTAAGTGTAGCTCGAATAATTCTTATAACAAAATCCTAGAATATTGAGGATACTGGTGTTGTTACAAAAGAAATGAATAATAAGAGTTTAGGGGGTTGGAGAAGAAAAATAATACAAAACAACATTAGAGAAGACATTACCTCAAAATCGGGTAACTCTTTTTGATTTGAGACAAAGGCTTCCTTGGGAAGAGTTCTGACCAACGTGAGGCTTCTAGGAGTAAGAGAGGGATGTTGGGAGAGTATTTGGGAAGAGGTTGGCCGAGCCAAATGGCTTGAAGGTGTGAATGAGGTGGGAGAGGTGGGGTCCTTTTATAAGTGGAGAGGAGGGGCTCTTTTGGAAAGATTGAAATGTTACATTATTACACAATGCTTTTCGGATTCTAAAGGTCCCAAACTTATATAATTCGAGGCTAAGGTGATAAGGGTTCGAACTCTCCTCATCCAATTTGCTTTGGACAAGTGAAAGCCTTGGATTTTGCATTATCTTCCCATTTTATTTAAATCATTAAATAATGAGGTCATCGCTGCATCATCATGATGTCATAAATAATTTAATTTATTTTATGTCTAAAAATTATAAAAAAAATATTATGATGTAGGAAATCTTTTTATCTTTATAATTAATATTTATAATCAAAATTTGGACTTGTGTAACCCCACTTAAAAACTGTTTTAGTAAAACAACTCATGTTTGTGTCAATTTAATTTTAACATTAAATAAATATATATTAATGTCATTTTCCAACTAAAGTTGCTCCATGGGGTCCCCAAGTTGACCCATGGGTTGTCTTGGTCGGCCATGACTCATCCAATAGGAGTAGGACAAGTGTCATGCTCATCTCATATTATTATAACATTATTTGTACCTTAAACTACACTAATTACCTCTAATCGCGATTAAGAACTTAAAAGTTACTATTCACCAAAAAATTATTTTAATCTCATTGAACCACATTTTACTTCTTAATGACAACCATGTATGTCGGATTTTTGAAAATCAAATCACAGAAGTGGTAATATTTCATTTTAACGAAAAATCAGTTTTTAACAATCACTTAGTGGTTTCACTATTCATCAAAAATTGAAGTTTTTCATAATAAGGCCAAAATTTCACCCTAAGCTATAATTGATATTCCGAATTCAAAAATGATGTCTATTTTAAAAAATTCCAAACATATAAGTTGCATTAATTAATTGTATAATTAATTCTCGCTGTTACAACAAATAGCGTGTTTTTAAGAAACAATTTATATCAAAAGATTGGCAATTGTTTATGTCCAATTTCAATGTTAAATTAATTCTAATGACCACCATTGGATAAAATGGTAAAAATATATTCTAATTATACTTTAAAACCACTAAATTGTATAATTTATCACTATAAATTATTTTTATTAAAAAAGTTGTTTTTAAGTAATTTTCACTATTCCTAAAAAATTAGAAGTTCTCAGAAAAATACCAAAAATTCAACATAGGATAATTTCGATATTACGAATAAAAAAATGAATTCCATTTTGAAATATAAAATTTCTATAATTTTAAAAAGTGTTTATTACTATTCATAATGGCTACTTTGATTAGTCGCGGTGTTTTAGAACTCGAAGTTGCGTACAATGCAAGCTATTGCATTATTGAATGAGAAGCGTATCATGGAAGCTCGGGGTGTTACATTCTCCCCTCCTTCAATAAATTGCGTCCTCGCAATTTGAAATTTTTTCTTTGAAAATAAATGGTTGAAAATAGAAAATACCTTTGTGGAAAACCCACATCAGAAATAAGGCTAATAAAAATATAACATTAAAAGAACGAAAGATAAGTACAAAGGTCACCCGAGATTGCCCATTCTAGGATTCTACGAAAAATATGGATATGGAGGAGAAAAAAACCATCAAGGTCTGATGGAGAGTTATAGAAAACAAGATTAGGAGAAAGTTTAACTACAAGATAATCACAAACTTGTGATTAGTTAAACGGTCATTGAATCCCCAGTTGGAAAAGTTACCCGACAACATTTTTGTTTTAAGTTACCTTTTATAATGTTGAGGAATTTATTTAGGAGATTTACTAAGAACGTAAGGGAATATACATACTTGTTATGTATACTTTCATTCGTTAATAAATTTTTACCACAAACCCATCTTTTACTCCAAATGGTAACGGAACTCAAAAATATTCTTTTTATCCTAATTGTATAAGGTTCCAAATATTAACACATACCATTTAGATTAGTAAAACTATTTTTTAATAACCAGGGACTTCCTGTAGGCTAGTGGTAGGAAATAAAGGCTTGTCGCACTATGGTTGTGGGTTCGATTCCTGCGGCTTTGTCCGACGCGATGGGTTATGCCCCACCCTGCAGGTTGTCCTTTTCCTAAAACTATAGTATTATAATATTCCAAAAATAATCTTCATAATTTTTTTAACCTTAAACAATACTATCCAAAGATCAAATTAATCCACTCCAACCTTTATAGTTATCCAAAATACCTCTATCCAGACTTTCTTTAAAAGGTCTCTTAATTCCAAAATCAATTTATCAGATTCCCCAAACAAAGTAAAGTTTCTCTTATTGTCACATACTAAAAATATGATTACCTTCATCATATTAAAACCTTACTGAAACAACAAGTACTGCAGTACAATACTTATATATATATCACATTATTCTAATAACCAGAATATAATCCATGAGTCCAAAAGCACCAATACATTAATTATTCTGCTTCAACTGTAGTAACAGCATAAGATTTTCCTTGATCCCTTGGCCTTTTCTGAGGTAAGTTTCCCTGACGCTTAGGACATTCATTTGAATAATGCCCCATTTCCCTACAATTGTAGCATTCAACATTGATAGCCTCTTTCTTTCCCTTGCAATCATGCGCCTGGTGACCCTTTTCTCCACATTTATAACAAACTCCCATTCCTTTTAGGCATGTACCAGGGTGATTCTTCCCACAATTATCACATAATGGAAAATCCTTCTTTCCTTTTTTCCCTTTATATGTCTCTTGTTCCATCGTTCTCTTCTTCTCTTGCTTTACTTTGTTGTCATAAGACTTAGAGAATTCCTTTTCTGTCTTGATAGCACACGAGACAATATCTTCGTATGATGAGAAGGATTGTGATACTAAAGCTTGACGGAGAAATGGTTTTAACCCATCAAAGAAACGATCAATCTTACTCCTTGGGTTACGTATATAATCGGCAGCATGCCTCGCTAACCTTGTAAAGTTAGCCTCATACTTTGCGACATTCTCATCCTCCTTCTGCCTCAAACTCATAAATTGCCTTTCCATATCTGCTCGATGGTCACGAGGAAAGTATTTTTCTAAGAAAAGCTTTTTGAACTCCCTCCATTCCATATTCGATACTTCATCATCTTCCTTTGTGTTTTGAATCAGCGACCACCACTGATCGGCATCTCCAGTGTGGCGGTAAACTGCAATGACAACCTTCTCCCTTTCACTACTCCCCAAGGCATGGAATATTTTCTCTAAGGAATTTATCCATTGCTCAGCTACTATAGGATTTGTACTCCCATTGAAGATTGGTGGTTGTTGCCTCATGAAACGGTCTAGAATTGATCCTCCACGTTGCGGATCAGGGTGCTCCATACGAGTAAGGTTATTATTCATAACCTGAGTGAGTTGTCCCAGTATGGTAATAAGTTGATCAGCACCAGTTGTATCTCCAACTCCACAATAATTATCTTGAGCAGGAGGGAAATCCCTACACGGAGTGCGTGCATTGATACGGTTTCCATTCCTTCCACTAGGCGCCATTTCTAAATAATGGCATAAACTAGATTAGTTTATGAATCAAAATACATAATTCCATACTTGTAAAATACTTAACATAAATTTAACTATTTATGGATATAATCAATAATCATAAAAAGGTTTTATTTGAGGAAGTATATACTCATAACCATTCATAGTGGTTTGTAAAGAAAATGGGAATTATCCTAAGCATATCCCCCGGGAGTGTCGTAACCAAGAGTGCAGCAAGGCCCGTTGTCGTGCACCAGTTCCCGTTCGAGTCTAGCTCAAAGCGATGTTTTCAGGTTTTACCCCTAGGTACATCTGTGCCAGAGCTGCCTCTACCTGCTCGTATCCAGACAGGGATGTATTGCTCGGAAAACTCACAAAATCTCTACAATAACAAAATTATAGGAAGTTCTTCTATACTAATCCTCAAAGTCTATCTTTGGGCCATGTGCTCGAATCAGAGTTTATCTAAATCTAGCTTCCAAGGTTAGTACTAAACTGCCTCTGATACCAACTGTAATGCCCCGACCCCAGCTACCCAGAGTCGGTGCATTACTTTGTAACATTGGCATGATCACAAAAGTTCAAGTCTCGAAAGACCGATTAGTTTAGTAGCCTTGGAAACACTAGATACATTCATAAATGCTACATTACAACATAAGGTGAAAAACTAAAATAACAAAGTCTCCATAGTCCACACTCATATCCTCTTCTGACTATCCCTGCAGGTCAATCATAAAATACTTCTTCACATCCTGGAAAATATTAAAACATTGAAAGGGGTGAGCTCAGATGCTCAGTAAGGATAACAATATTGCAGAAGCTTTCATAAATAAACATTAACATTTAAGGCAATGTATAACTAAAACAAAAGCCTTTTAAACATGAACTTCAACATAATATGGCAAAAGTAAAATGAGATAATGTCATTCACTTCTTCACATGGATATTCTACTGGTCGAATAATCACATGCAACATCAATAACCACTTTCATAATGAGGGAATGTATAATGCCAGACATTCTGAAACATTTTGTCAAGGCCTCGGCCAAGACGTCTAAAATGATTAAGGCCTCGGCCAAAACCATAAATCAAATTGAGAAAGGGCCTCGGACAATTCCACGTCTCATGAGACATACCGATGCATCGAGGAGCTATAGCGGGCTCCACCCGTCACTTATTAAGTCCAATACATTCCTCATATGAATAGGTTTAAACATATCATAAACCATAACATAATCGTATCACATAAAACATGCATAAAGGAAACATAACATTTCCACATTTCAATCACAAGATATCAATACAACACATTTATATAATAAAAACGCTTTCAAAACCATTTTCAATACCAAAATAAAAGAATGTTAAAACTTTGTATTTATTTTTCATTAAAAAAATGATGGCTTGTAGAGGAAGCCGAAACTCAAATAATGGTCACGGCGGCGGTGAAGTCGTTGTCGCCGCATACGTACGGAAAGAAAAACATTCCCTTTTGTCGTTTAGCAAAACGCTTCGTATAAAAAATATTCCTTTTGAATAAATGTAAAAGTCAAAGGGGTTTATACACCGTATAAAATAAAGTTGTGTATAAAACCAAATATGCCTCAATGAAAGGGGATTGAGACGAAGTCCTTAAAAGATCATTTTTAAAATAAAATTGATCTATTATGTGTATTCACTATAGGTACACATAAAGAAAGTAAAAATACAAAATAGGACATAATAATATCATGACATAATTTGAATGTAAAAGATTAACCCAAAGAATGGAAGTTGGGTTAAGAAATTCCCTTACCTTGCGTTCTGTCCTGACTCGACCGTTCTTTAACCTCCTGAATAATAAACTAGAGTTAATTTCTATTTACTTAAGAACCTTTTTCATGTCCATTATTCCATTTATATCACTTATTACCATGTTATGAACATTATTTAATTATTTAAGTTAATAACGGTCATTTTGTCGATCCTTGGTACTTGAGTCAAAAATAAACTTCTTATAATTACAAGTTGTTCATGCGGTGAAATATCCATTATATCCAGAATTATATTCATTATGTAGATATCATATATATCATATATATACAGTATATACATTCATTCATAATGTCACATAACATTTAGAGGTAATAAATGGAATGCACCGTTCATGGAGACGGTAAGTCGTACGTACGCATGAACGCTACTTTCATTTCTATTTCATATTTAATGGAATGAAATAATAATGATATAAATTTATAATATAATTACAGTATAATATAGCATATAATACCATTTAATCCATCCTTTATACATCCCACATATGGCATTAACGATTCAAATCACTTTGAGGGGGCGGTAGTCCGCACTTCCTAAAATGAAATTATCGCATTTTACCCATAATGGAAATCATAAAGTATGTCATAAATGAGAAATACAGAATCATAAGTAAAACATAAACATATTTTATATCATATATAAATATAGTGACATCTTAATGTCCACCTTTGAAGGTGTTATATGAGTGTTGAACAATCATCGTTTCGTGAGCCAGAAATTCGCCATCCACAGAAACCGTATGTTCTTTAACCATTAGATGTAGTTGTGTGTAAGTGTAGCTCTAATACTTCTTATAACAACATCCTAGTATATTGAGTATACTGGTGTTGTTACAAAATAAATGAATAAGAAGAGTTTAGGGGGTTGGAGAAGAAAAATAAAACAAAACAACATTAGAGAAGACATTACCTCAAAATCGGGTAACTCTTTTTGATTTGAGACAAAGGCTTCCTTAGGAAGGGTTCTGCCCAAAGTGAGGCTTATAGGAATAATAGAGGGATGTTGGGAGAGTATTTGGGCAGAGGTTGGCCGAGCCAAATGGCTTGAAGGTGTGAATAAGGTGGGAGAGGTGGGGGCCTTTTATAAGTGGAGAGGAGGGGCTCTTTTGGAAAGATTGAAATGTTACATTATTACACAATGCTTTTCGGATTATAAAGGTACCACACTTATATAATTCGAGGCTAAGGTGATAAGGGTTCGAAATCTCCTCATCCAATTGGCTTTGGACAAGTGTAAGCCTTGGATTTTGCATTATCTTTCCATTTTATTTAAATCGTTAAATAATGAGGTCATCGCTGCATCATCATGATGTCATAAATAATTTAATTTATTTAATGTCTAAAAATTATTAAAAAAAATATTAAGATGTAGGAAATATTTTTAGCTTTCTAATGAATATTTATAATCAAAATTTGGACTTGTGTAACCCCACTTAAAAACTGTTTTAGTAAAACAACTCATGTTTGTGTCAATTTAATTTTAACATTAAATAAATATATATTAATGTCATTTTCCAACTAAAGTGGCACCATGGGGTCCCCAAGTTGACCCATGGGTTGTCTTGGTTGGCCATGACTCATCCAATAGGAGTAGGACAAGTGTCATGCTCATCTCATATTATTATAACATTATTTGTACCTTAAACTACACTAATTACCTCTAATCGCGATTAAGAACTTAAAAGTTACTATTCACCAAAAAATTATTTTAAACTCATTGAACCAAATTTTACTTCTTAATGACAACCATGTATGTTGGATTTTTGAAAATCAAATCACATAAGTGGTAATATTTCATTTTAACGAAAAATCAGTTTTTAACAACCACTTAGTGGTTTCACTATTCATCAAAAATTGAAGTCTTTCAGAATAAGGCCAAAATTTCACCCTAAGCTATAATTGATATTCCGAATTCAAAAATGATGTCTATTTTACAAAATCCCAAACATATAAGTTTCATTAATTAATTTTATAATTAATTCCCGCTGTTACAACAAATAGCGTGTTTTTAAGAAACAATTTATATAAAAAGATTGGCAATTGTTTATGTCCAATTTCAATGTTAAATTAATTCTAATGACCACCATTGGATAAAATGGTAAAAATATATTCTAATTATACTTTAAACCCACTAAATAGTATAATTTATCACTATAAATTATTTTTATTAAAAAAGTTGTTTTTAAGTAATTTTCACTATTCATAAAAAATTAGAAGTTCTCATAAAAATACCAAAAATTCAACATAGGCTAATTTCGATATTACGAATACAAAAATGAATTCCATTTTGAAATATAAAATTTCTATAATTTTAAAAAGTGTTTATTACTATTCATAATGGCTACTTTGATTAGTCGCGGTGTTTTAGAACTCGAAGTTGCGTACAATGCAAGCTATTGCATTATTGAATGAGAAGCGTATCATGGAAGCTCGGGGTGTTACAGTCATGAGATTTGGAAAGAAGGAGAAGTTGATCCCTAGATATATCTGTCCTTTTGAAATACTGGATCGTGTTTGGAAGGTAGCTTACCGATTGGCGCTTCCACCGAATCTCTCTCAAGTTCACGATGTGTTCCATGTATCTCTCCTAAGAAAGTACATACCTGATCCTTCACATGTACTCAGCTCAGAATTTGTACCGCTGGAGCAAGATATTTCTTATGAAGAACAGCCGATAGAGATTCTGGATCGTAGCGAAAAAGTCATACGAAACAAGACCACTCGATTGTTGAATGTTTTATGGAGGAACCACCAATTAGAAGAAGCTACATAGGAGCTTGAGGATATGATGAGGGAGAGGTATACTCATCTATTTGTTACAAAGTGACGAATTTCGAGGGCGAAATTCATTTTAAGGGGGGTAGAATGTAACACCCGAGACTTTTATGAGAAATACTTTTGTTTTTATAAATCATAAAAGGAATCTTTCATTACACACAACACTATCTTGGCTTGCTTTACACGCAATCGCGACCTTCCTCGATAGCTTGCGTTGTACGTAATACCAAGTTTTACTAAACAATGATATGCTATTAAAATATTATTAAAACTAGCCGTTATGAATAGTAATAACCACTTTTTGAAATATTATAAATTTTATTTTTCAAAATGGACTTCATTTTTGGATTCGGAATATCGAAATTAGCCTAGGGTGATATTTTGGTTTTTTTCTGAAAACTTTCAATTTTTGATGAATAGTAAAACCACTAAGTGGTAGTTAAAAAAACTGAATTTTTCATAAAACTTAATTTTACCACTTCTGTGAGTGGAATTTCAAAAATTCTAGGGACACGGTTGATGTCAGTAAGTAAAATGTGGTTCAATGAGATGAAAATAATTTTTGGTGAATAGTAACTTTTTACTTTTATTTACCACGGTTAAAAGTAAATAGGGTAATTAAGGGTAAAAATGATATTATTATTACCCTAACAAATGTCCTAATTCTATTGGATAAGTGTAATTCGACCAAAAACAACCTTAGGAATAAAATATTACCATTTAGGCCCACTTGGATTAGATTAGGACATTTATTATTAATTTATTTAAAGAAGGGTTAAAATAGTTAAAATCAAAGTTTAATAAGAAAATCATTTTTAATATAGGGTTATACATAAGATAAAATCTACTATAAATATTAATTAGAAATCTAAAAAGATTTCCTACATAATTATAGTTTAATTGTAATTTTTAGAATTTAAATAAGTTAATTTATTTATGACGCAAAGATGATGCAGTAATTAACTTATTAATGAAATATTGAGATAATTGATGTTATAAATACCCAAATAAATGTAATTTGAGACTTTTTATGAATTACACTAATTTTCTAGTTTAATATAAAATGTTATTATTGATTTAATTAACTTTTTTAGAACTAATCATTCTGTTATGATTTTCACAAGAATCAATTACTAAATAGTGTCAAAATTGACATAAAATAGTTTTTAAAAAAAATATTATATTATTAATTGTTATTTTATTCCTAAAAATATAAGGTTAGGCCAAATGACTTATATAATGTTATATATATTAATAATAAACAACTCGGGGTTCGTTTGGCTTGTTATAGTGAGTTTATTAACCTTAAAGTATAAGAACACAAGAAGACACGGTAAAAGTAAAATTATTTAACTTAATGATAAATCTAAATGATAAGGTTAAAATAGGAACCTAAACTTGTATAAATTCTATTGGATGAGAGGATTTCTACCCATACCCACCTTAGATTAGAAATAAATCAATTTGGATCTATTTAAAACCTAACTTGACTTTATAATAAAATAATATTTTTAGTTTTTCCAAAGGAGCCCCTCTCCTCCCTTATAAAAGGGAACCTCCTCCCCCTCTTCCTCACACCACTTTGAGCCTTCAAGATCAGACAACCCCTGCCAAATTCTCCTATCCACTTCCCTATAGACATCCTAGAGGTCCTGGTCTTCTTCAAAGACCAATTTTAGTGCCTTAAAAGGAGGTCTCAAAGAAGCACTCCAAAGAAGAGGTAATGTCTGTTACCGATTCCTTCATATTTATTTCTTCTTCCACTTCTTCTTCTTTAGTTGTTTACTGATATGTTATTATAATTATTAAACAACCCTATTTCACCATCTATCCATCCTATGGAAAATGAAATCACCACGCGTGCGTACGTACGGAATACCGTCTCCACACCGTGGTGTAATCTATTTTCCCCCACCACCTTACTTGGATGGGTATAATGGTGTAAATAATAACTATTTATGATTATTATAAAGTGATATTGATTCTTAAATAGTATACATACACTCCAATACAATTCCACGATCATGGGAATGATATCTTCACTCGTGCGTACGTACGGAATACCGTCTCCACGATGTGATGCGACTCGTTCTACATGATATTCATTGCATAATGATTATATAAATGAATTGAATGAATTAATATGATATATATTACAATAATACCATTCTGGAAATGAGTTATCTATAACCTAAAGAGAAGAATAAGAATTTATTTGACCAAACACGCATAAGAACAAAAAGTAATAAACACCCGAATAACAAGTAGTAATGAAATATTACTAATAAGAATATAAGAATATGACCATATATGATATCATAACAATAAGTATGATTCTGGAATAAGTCAATAACATTATTTAAATCATTATACAGGAGGTTCGGACACTTACGAAGCAAATCGGACCTAAGGTAAGGGAAATATCACAATCTCATTTTTATCTGAGATTGTTTATACTTTGAAATTTACTGGGGTGTATTTTATCATCCACGTCCATGTTTCCTCAATATGTAATATTATTTCCATCCAAATACAATTGTTTAAATCCAATTTTACCCTTTGGTGAGTTTTTAGTAAAAGATATGAAATTAATCTTTTGTCGTTTTTCGTACTAGGTACTTTCTGACTTTTCCGACCAAAGTACGAGAAGAATGATTTTTTTAACTTATACGACATGAATGGATTTTTAAAACATTATTTACAAGAATATTCCTTTACAAGTTTTCATGTTTATTTTTAATCAACTTCTTTTAGTTTAGAATTGTATGACATGTTAAGAAAGGAAAAGTGTTTTTGAAGTAGAAAGGATATTTTCCTCAAGAATGGAGTTCAAGTGTTTTATCAAAATTATTTTACATCTAAGATAATATAGGGTTCTGTTTCTATCCCTATTATTACATGGATTTGATTATGTTGTGATGGAAATATTTTTATGAATTCCTTTATCTTATATGAATTGTTTTATGATGTCATGATGTTTAAGATTCCCATTTTTATTACATGGGTTATGCTATGATGTATGGTTTCTGATTTTGTGGCACACATAAGAATGGTATCATTATGAGATGGGTGGGACCTATATCTCCCTCCAATGCATTGGGTAAATATTTTATATCTCATGAGATAGACATGGCTGGAACGGCAGGTTAAACCGGTTCAGTGAAACAGGACTGAAACGAGGAGTGAACTCGGTTCAGAAATGGAGTTTCTACACTAAGATAGTCTTGGAAATGAGCCTTGACTAATAAGAAATGATTCTCTATGATTATGTGTGTATACCACAAAGTTTTATGTTTTAAGTTATGATTATTGGGATTACATTTCACTACTATGATTTGTCCCATGTTATGAAATTATGATTTCTTTTGCAGGTTAAGATTTCCAAAAGTTATGTTGTTATGTATATGATGTGATTGATATTTCTTTTGTTTACCCTTACTGATTATTTGAGCTCTCCCTTTTGTATGTTTTCTTTCCCCAGGTCAGGAAGAAGGTTATTAAGTAATATATTCCAAAAGGGACTATAGATATGATGAAATAAATGGGAGACAATGTAGACGCTTTATGAACCAGTTGTTTATGTTTCCCAGTTTCTAAAGACACTATACCTATATGGTCCTTTCCTGGTTTTGTTTTATGTTGTAATAAGTGTGCTTCAATTTTGAAGTACTAACAATGTATGTAAAGTATGGGTCTTTATACCTCACCCTTGTCGCGTCATCGCTTACCATTCCAGGTGCAAAGCGTGACAACTCAGTGAAAGTAGCTGCATAGTACATGATAGAAATGTCTCCCTACTGAAGACTCAAGAACTCTAAAGCTCTCTCTGCCCTCGGTGTATTTGGGTAAAAGTTTTCAAAGAACCTATCCTCAAAGTCCTTCCATGATATTCCCTCATGCCTACGATCCTGAACTTGCACATACCACCAACACTTCGCCAGACCCCTCAGCATGTACTTCACCATCTTGACCCTCCGCCCTAAAGGCATATCAAGTTACTTGAAGATCATCTGCATGATTTCTATTCAGTTCTCAGCCACCTATGGACCACCCTAACCCTGAAAAAGTGGCAGGTGATACGATTGGAACTCCCGTGCCAGATATTCCATAGATGGCTTTGTACACTATTCACCTTTGTCGATCCCCTGCATGACACGTACTAGGATAACTCGGAGTTGCTCATTGAGCCATGGTCCAAACACTAAAAAACCCAGCTATTGTCCTACATGGACTGGATCCTGAACCTGATCATGTCCCTGAGCCCTTACCTGCGGCTCATGCTCTGCCTGCACTAGATCCTGAACCTGATCCTGCTCCTACAACACTATACCATCTTCCGCCTGATGCTTCATCTTAGTCGACTAAAGGAACCTGTTGAATACCATAAATGGTCATACAACCCAAAAGATATATATAACAATAAATATAAATATAATGTTGATAAGGCAACTAGTAAAATCCATCGCACACCTACCACCCTTACTCTCCCCCACCGCAACTATGCCCCATGGCATCCCGGCCTCATGGCCTCCTTACCCACCCAAACAGAGCCAAGTATCAAAAGTACCTTGGGCCATGCCCATCCTGACAACCAACGTTGCCTCAAACTGATGACCTAGTCACCCAATACTATTGATCAAAGTCACCTCAACCATAATACATGCCTACTCTCATAAGAGCCAGACCCAAATACCCTTCAATTCTACAAATATACAAAGTATGGCATAACACATTTCAATAAACAAGAAATTCTATCAAGAATTTCACCTATTAACATTTCAAAGCATACAATGCATGAAAATTGGCATTATTCACATGGTATTATCACATCACAAATCATACATGCTGTTATAAAATTGAAATACCCTAAAATGTGCCTATCAAAAGTCAAGCAAACAAGCCTTGCCATACTGGGCCAAGGTCCAACTCTACCTTACCATACTGAGTCAGGGGTTACACATCAAAATCAATAACATCACACACCAAGTGAGCCACCAAGGTAGAAATCATACAAACTATAATCTGAGAAAAAGAAAATAGAAATTCCCACCCATGGAAACCTGGTTCATCTGTCATACCTGAGGATGCAGGCACCCAAGCATAAGCTTGAAACCCAGTTCCAGTAATAACCTATCTCCAGTCTACCATATCCCAAATAGTAAAACTAGTAGAAAATAAAATATAATTCTCAATCTCATTTGTAGATAGTGAAGCACTACTACTAAATCCTTGTCAAGAACTCCTCTAATACCACTTTATAACGATTAGGACCCGAACAACCACTTGAACAGTGTTAAACAAGTTGGGTGTTACTACCTTGGGCACACCTCCCCAAACGCCAAAGGCTGCCGACTAGCAGCGAGGGTCTTTATATGTATAGTGGGGAGGATATACCGTCACGAAGGATAATAATGGTACTAGTCTAAATATAATAATAAAAATTCAGCGGAATAAATGACTCAGCAGACTTGAACCAGACCCACAGAGGAGAAACACATTCAATATCGATAAATAGAATAAGCAATAAATATAAACCACAGTAGCAGAAAGAAAACAAAACAACATGATAATCACTTATAAATACTACTGAACAAAAAACATGCATCCAAAGTAGGTCATACATATCCATATGAAAAAGGGCGCCAATGGCTAACCAACTATAGGTACAAAACAAGTAAGCATGCTGATATAGGAAAGAAATCCAAACAAAGTAAAATCCAGCTAGGAAAGACCTCAAGGTCCCTACCATCCCCATGCGATAGCTAATACAATACAGCTCTGGAAGCTGATCTCTTTCCTGCACGTAAATCCATAAAGTCTGCACGCGTCCCGAAGGGCCCATGCAGGATGTGAGACGAATCTCAGTAGGATAACACCCAATGGTGCGTTCCTAATATAATTGTTTAAACAGGTATACAGTTATAAGGAAAACATTAAACAGTACAATGCATAAATGAACACAAACTCTACTGGTGCTCAGAAGCCACCATAGAGTGTCACCTACTTCGGCCAACGCCGAAATCTCTATCATGTAACCTGGCACCATGTGCCCCCTGACACCACATGTCTCAAGTACCGGAATCCGAAAGGCAAGACCAAGAAATACTAACCTGAAGGAATAGTGATACTTTTCCTCAAATATGTAACTGAAGGGACATCGATGTCTGCCCTCAAATAAAGTAACCGGATGGACAACGATGTCTGCCCTCAAGATAACGGTGAGCCTCTACCCCCAACCTGATAGCCTCAACACTATCCCCTAAAGGCTCCTCACCTTCCACACAGATTCTTACGGAAAGCACCCCCAAACCAATAGTACCTAAACAAAAACTAATAGGGGCCTCTACCCACATGAGTGGTCAAAACCACCTCATCACAGAGTCTCTTTGTGTGCACACTACTCATAGTTTCGGGTGAGCGACAATCACCAAAATAGTACCCAAGCTACAACACCTCTGACACCTCATGTCTCTGCAACCATGCCACTCAAGTCTGATGGTCTCTCCATCCTTGTAACTCAGGTCATGCCCAACCTGATAGTCATCCTGCCTCAAACCGACACCCATGACGCCCAATCCCATGGTCAAAACCACCCAACGTAACCCGGGCCAAGCCCAACCCGTGATCAACATCACTCAAGAATATCTGGGTTATGCCCAACATAACCCAAAGGTTCCATATAGCAACCCAAGACTTTTACATATAACATTTCATTATTTTAAGCATAATTAATCATCAGAGTACAAGCCAAGGATTGTTAAATCTAGTTTCTTGGAAGACTAGGTACATATAACATAAAACATGAGGCTAAAAAACACTTCTTTATTTAATCTCCATAATGAGCTCCTAACTTCCTTTGAGACCTTACATCTTCATAGGGTACCATGGGGAACACATGAACAAAGAGATGGGCTAAAAATCCTAGTAAAGGAATGAATATAAGGATACATCTCAAGCACATGAGTTAGGAGGCATGACATAATGATATCCAAATCATGAAACTTATAGAATAATTTAATATAAGCAAGGGATATTATAAACATGGAATCATATAAATGCGGTAGAATCATAAATCATATCATTAGTATGGGTCAAGGCTAACCGCCAATCCCGTTTCCCATTTTAGTACGGGTCAAGGCTAACCACCAATCCAGTTTCACATCGCATCTCATGAGACTTATCCTTACCCAATGCATTGGAGCGCTATCTGGGTGCACCCATATCAACATATTCATGAATATCCTTTCCACATAAATATTCTTACCATATATACAATCATGAATATTTAACCATACACAAACATAAGGGTACCCATGAAAAGAATTGGGTACCTCAATCATGACATCAACCATAACCAATGGGCATATAATGAAAGTGTCCATATAAAGAAGGAATAAGAAATAAAAGGAAGTTCATAGGGTAAAATAGGAATATAACATAGTAAGTTTTGTCAAACATAAGTGACAACATATTAGAAATGTATTTTAGAAACCTTAGTATTAAAACATTTTTGTGCGACTTTAAGGAAAACACTCTAGAGATTTTCAAATAGAGAAGAGAACATTATTTTATATAAAACCAGAATTGAACCAAGAAGGTTTCCATAATAAAAATAATAATTTTTTAAAGAAAACGGTGTCTTAATAGAGGATATAGTGAACTTGAAGTTTGGGTAAAAATTAGGGAAGTCCCCTTTAAACAGTTTGGCTTATCGGAAAGTTATAAGGAGGGAATCTTTCAAAATCGTGTATATCCTCGAAATAATGTGATGAAAGGGTCCTGATAGAAGAATCTTGTAAAACTAACCAGAATTCATAAGACTCATATAGATAGATAAGATAACACCATTTCGAAAGAAAGTCAAGGCAACCCGAAAGAACAAAGAAGGTTCGGGTAGAATTCGTTATGATTTTATCAGGATGGTGTGGGGTGTGACCAAGAAAGATTGATGAGAAAGAAATAAGTTTTTTCGTCACTTATAAATCCATAAGGAAGTATGGGGGAGGTTCGTAAACATTCCCCATCATTTTCTAGTACACATATAAAGTCATAGTATAGAGGACAATATTGATTAAGAGAGAAAAGGAGAGGATCCCTTACCTCAAATCTGGTGGTGTTCTCCACTAGTTATTAATGACCTGAATAAACAAATTATGATTATTAATTCATAAGTCCAGAAAATATTCTATATGTAATTTATTTATTATAACACTTTTTAGTTCATTAAAATCATTTTTGATTAGTTATATGGTTCAATTTCATTGTTTGGGCTCGTTTGTTTACTTGGACTTAAAAGATTGGTTCACTTATATTCAAGTTTGGATTATATGAAAGATGAAAGTGGTTTTCCAGAATTGAAGTTATATTATTTAGTTAATATCCAGGAGATTACATGGTTTTAGTTTTAATTATGTTAATTAGAGTGATGTTGAATTATTACATATATAACCTTAGTGATAACCATTTTTGTTATTCGGTGGGTTTGATTACAAAGAATGTGTTTTGATTTATAACTTAATTCCATTTGAACAAAAGTATTACAGAACCAAAAATAGGATATATTAAATATATAGTAATATTTTTCAACCATAGCACAAATGGTTTCATGACCACAATTAAAGATAATAATAGAAATTGATAAATCGTTGTCCTTGAATGTGCTAAATTAGCACATCTCAAACGGTGCTTTCATTTATTTCAAATAAAAGGGTGGGGAAAGGAGAGAAGATAATGAAATATACCACTAGCATGAAGAAATTCCAGTAAATTTATTATACTATAATTATCATACTATTATGGTGAAGGGAGGTGAGGAAAGAAATTAAAAAGAGAAGAACTTAAAAGAAAAGAAGAAATTTGGGAAGGGGAATTTACCTCTTGAGACTTCCTCCTTTGAGAACCTATTGAAGGGAGAGGTTTTTGTATTTTGATGAGGCTGAGGGATTTTGGACGTGAGGGAGGACCTTGGGTAGAGGTTTGGGTAGAATTTTGAGAAGTCTTGGAGCTTGAGAGGAGTGGAGAGAAGAGGGAGTGAAGGGGGGTTTTATAGTGGAAGAGAGGAGGGATTTCATGATATAATAATCATTAAATTATTATTTATTCCCAAGACAAGGAATAGTAAGTATTCCATGACCAAGAATAGTAAATGGGTTATGTGAATTCGAACCAAGTGGGCTTACATCAGCAAATCATCATCGATGACTCAATTAATCCATTATTTAGCATTTATTGTAAATTATCAGATTCTACTATTCATAAAAAATTCTAGTATCTCAGAAAAATCCCAAAAATTTACCCTAACCATTTTTCAACATGTAGAATCCAAAAATGTAGCCCATTTTTCAAAAAATAATTTTCTAAATATGATTATTTTAATATTTAATTAAAATAATAAATTATTATCAAAACCAGTTTTAAAACATTCATTAACTCATTCTAAAGTATAGGTATATCATAATTCCAACTTGAATATTATTTTTATACCACCATAGGTGAGTTTACTATTCATTAGGGTATATCACCATTCATAAGGGTATGTTACTATTCATTAAGGTAGGTTACTATTCACCAAAAATTATTTTTGTTTTATTAGACTCTAAAAAACGTCTTGAACACAACCGTGTATGCTGGATATTCAAAATTGCAAACACAGAAGTGACAATATTATCTTTAAATGTCACTTATCATTTATTAGTTCATTATTATATAATTTTATGGAATATTTATAAGAATGGAATTTCCATTAAAAACATTGGGTCATTACATTCTTCCCCCCTTAAGAAATTTCGCCCTCAAAATTTTATTTTACATTCTAGGACAAAAACAGATGTGGGTACTTTTCTTTCATTGCTTCCTCCACTTCACATGTTGCTTCCTCAAACTTATGGTTCCTCCACAACAATTTTACAAGATGTGTTGTCTTATTGTGTAGAACCTTATCTCTCTAATCCAGAATCTTTACTGGCTGCTCCTCATAAGAGATATCATCTGCCAGTTGCACCACCTATGAGCTTAGTATATGTGAGGGACTAGGAATGTAATTCCTTAAGAGTGATATGTGGAAAACATCATGAACTTGAACCATATTCAGTGGATGTGAAATCCGATAGGCCACGACTCCTATGCGGTCAAGGATCTTAAAGGGGCCAATATACCTTAGGCTTAGCTTCCCTTTTTCTCGAATCGTTTGACTCTCTTCCATGGATATATTAGAAGGAAGACTTTATCTCCAATGTCGAACTCCATGTACCTTCGATGGCTGTCATCATAGCTCTTTTGTCAACTTTGAGCAGCTTTTATGTGTTTTTGTATGACTTGAACCTTCTCTGTCATATCTTGAACAAGATCGGTTCCAAGTAGCTTTCTTTATCCAACTTCATCCCAACAGGTTTGAGTTCTACATCACTTTCCATACAGATCTTCATATGGAGCCATTTGAATACTCGAGTGGAAGCTATTATTGTATGAGAACTAAACCAATGGGAGATGATGATCCCATCCAACTTTGAATTCTAGAGAGCAGGCTCTAAGAATATCTTCAAGCGTCTGAATAGTTCTTTCAGACTGGCCATCAGTTTGGGGGTGATATGTCATGTTGAAGTTTAATTCAGTACTCAAATAATGTTGAAGACTCCTCTAGAATTTAGATGCGAACCTTGGATCATGGTCAGAGGCAATTGAGAGTGGAACACCATGCAGTCTCACCACTTCCTTCACATATAAATTTACAAGTTGTTCAAGTGAGAGATCTTCCCAAATAGCGATGAAATGGGATGTCTTGGTGAGTTGTTCAACCACAACTCATATCACATTATTTCCCTTCGACGTCTTTGGGAGACCCGTGACAAATTCCATAGTAACATTTTCCCATTTCCACATGGGTATAGGCAATGGATGCATCATACCTTTGGACTTTTGTTGCTTAGCTTTAACTTGCTAACATACCAAGAACCTTGATATATATTCCACAATCTCCTTCTTCATGTTATCTCAACAGAAGTGTTCTCGGAGATCACAGTACATTTTGGTACTCCCAGAATGGATAGAGAAGGTTGAGCTATGTGCATCATTCAATAGATCCTCTTTTATCTTTGGATCAGATGGTACACATAATCGTGTCCCAAATATTACAACTCCTTCCTCATTAATTTTGAAATCGGAGGATTTCCCATTTTTAACATCTTCCACCCTTTTCCGAATTTCTACATCCTTTCTTTGAGAAACCTTTACTTTCTCCATGAGGGATAGTTGAACAATAATTTGAGAAAGGATTTATGATTTTCCTCCCTTAATGATTCCCATGTCCATCCTTTACAAATATAATAAGACCAGATCCTTTTAAATTCTCATCTTTGATAAAGATGCATGATCCTTTCTACTTAGAGCATCTGCCACCTTGTTTGCCTTACCGGGATGGTAGTGGATTGGGCAGTCATAATCCTTGATGAGTTCTATCAATCTTCACTAGAGCATATTAAGCTCTTTCTATGTGAATATATATTTGATACTCTTGTGGTCAGTATATATCTCACATTTTTCTTCATAGATATAATACCACCAAATTTTCATTGCAAAGATCATAGCCGCCAACTCCAGATCATGCATGGGGTAGTTTTGCTCATGGATTTTCAGCTACCTTCAGGCATAGGCTATTACTTTATCATTTTTCATTAGCACACAGCCTAAGCCTTTATTAGGAGAATCACTATACACCACAAAGAGTTCTACACTTGAAGGGAGTGTGAGTACCGACGCAGTGATCAGCCTCTTTTTCAACTCCTTGATACATTCTTCACATTCCTATGTCCAGACGAACTTTACTCCCTTTCGTGTTTTCTTGGTCATTGGGTTTGATAATCATGAAAAGTTCTTCATGAATCGTCGATAATACCTAGCTAGACCTAAAATGCTACGGATCTCCATTACAGAAGTTGGCCTCGACCACTCTTCAATTACCTTCGTCTTGGAAGGGTCCACAGATATCCCTTTCCTAGTGATAAAATTATACTTCCTCTATCCAGAACTCATATTTACTGTACTTTTCATACAACTTCTCCCTTCGCAAAGTCTTTAACACATTTTCCAAATGCTCCTCGTGTTCCTCCTTTCTCTTGGAGTATATTATAATATCATCAATAAATATCACCACAAATTTGTCGAGGTAATCTCTAAAGACTATATTCATTAAATCCATGAAAATTTCTGGAGCATTAGTGAGTCCATAGGGAATCACTATGAACTCATAGTGTCTATACCTCGTTCGAAAGGTAGTCATGGGAATATCTTCCTTCCTCACCTTTAGTTGGTGATAACTTGACCGAAGGTCCACCTTAGAGAAATAACTGGCCCCACGAAGCTAATCGAACAAGTCATCTATCCATGGAAGGGTATACTTGTTCCTTATAGTGATTTTATTGAGCTCATGATAATCAATGAAGAGGTGCATTGATCCATCCTTCTTCTTGACAAAGAGGACTCGAGCACCCCACGGTGAAACACTCGGGTGTATAAAACCCTTCTCCATATTCTCCTGTAACTGCTTCTTTAGATCTTCTAGCCCTAGAGTGGTCATTCTATAAGGTGTCTTTGAGATTGGTAGAGATCCAGAGATAAGTTCCATTGAGAACTCAACCTCTCGGTCAGGGGGAAGACCATGCAACTCTTCGAGGAATACATCAGTGTAATCCCTCACGATGGGCATGTCTTCAAGCATGATTCTCTCTTTTTTCTCAATCATTTGAGCTAGGTATGCATGCTCATGAAGAAGCAATATCAAAACTTGAGACGAAGATTCTAAAGGAGACTCATCTTCCTCTTTGCACTTGTAAAGAATCATAGGATGCTTTGGGATGTGAAGAGTAATCTCCCTTTCCCGACATTTGATGTTGGCCTTGTACAAAGATAGCCAATACATGACCAATATAGCCTCAAAATCCACTAAAGGAAGTATGAAAAGATTTTTTGGGAGGTTCAGTCCACAAAACTTAACCAGGTAGGAGTTATAAACCATGGATGAAATAATTTTCCCATTCCTTGTTCTCACAGATAACTTGTCCTCCAAATTTTGGGGTGGTGTTTGAATAGTTCTAATAAACTTGCAAGATGTGAAAGAATGTGCAGAACCAGAATCAAATAGTACATTCTCTATTATTGAATGAATAACTAGAGTACCTGTCACCACATCGTTTTCTGACTCCACCTCAGCAGTAGTGATAGCATAATCCCTTCCTTGTTTCCTTGGAGGTTGTTGTTGATTGCCTCTAAAAACCCCCGACTTAGGGAAATTGTTTGCATAATGACCAAGCTTCTTGCAGTTATAACACTGCACTGTAGGATTAGTGTTGATTTGAACCTTACTTTATTCTTCAACACTAGCGGTATTTTTCATATCCCTTCGACGGTTCTTGGCCAGATGACCAAACATTCCGCATTTGAAGCAATTCTTGGTTCCCTTCAGACAGTTACCAGGATGCTTTTTCCGAAAATTTTTGCAAAGGGGAAAGTTGGGATTCATTCCATCATGGGATTTGTTTTATAGACCACCCATGTTGTTTTCCATCTTCCGTTTCTTGTCACTGGGCCCATGAGACTACTGAGAGTCTCCGATTTCCATTTCAACCTTGAGGGAACAACGGACAATCTCCTCATAGCTGTCGAAGTCTCAAATTGCCAACACTTTTTGTAGACTCAGCTTTAGTCTGCAAAATAAGCGATCCACCTTGCTTTCAGTGTTCATGACAAAGCCAGAGGCGTACCTTGCAATCCTTGTAAAGTTTGCTTCAAATTCCCCGATGGACTCATCTTCCTTCTGCTTGAGTCCAAGGAACTCTCTTTCCATCTTCAGATGGAGGGTTCGAGGAAAATATTTGTTGAAAAACATCCTCTTGAATTCCTCCCAATCTATGGAATAAATTTCCTCTTGGGAATTTGTATTATTGATCAGTGTCCACCACTGATCAGCTTCCCCGTCAAAACGATAGACTGCCAGTACAACTTTCTCTTATTCCGAGCACTGGAGGACAGAGAAAATCTTTTCAATGGAGTTAATCCATTGTTCTGTAAGGAGTGGATCAGAAGACCCGCTAAACATGGGAGGCCTTTGACACGTGAAGGATTCTACGGTAACTTGCTCTTTCCTTAGAATAGGGGGACGTTCCACCTGATTCAAGTTATTATTCATAACTCGAGCCAACTAAGCAAGTACTATCATGAAGTTTTGAGCACCCACTTCTGTCACATCAGGCATGTCATTAGGGAAATCATCACATTTCTGATCACATTGGTTGTTGGAAGGTGTTCTTCTATTTCCCGCCATTAACTAAGAAAAATAACGTATAATTAAAAGTCTTGAATAATTATCTATTGAGCATAAAAAGGAAACTTTGAAAATTAAAGTATAAACTTATAAAGAACAAGTACATCCTATATTGTGATTCCGTAGGTTTATATCTATGTTATCCTCAATATATTTCTTAACTTATATTCTTATGGGATTTTTTTCCCTTAATAATGGTTTGTACTAAGCTCATGAATATACCAAAGCATATCCCCTGGGAGTGTCATAACCAAGAGTGCAGCAAGGCCCATTGTCATGCACTAGTTCCCGTTCAAGTCTAGATAAAAGCAGTGTTTACAGGTATTACCCCTAGATACATCTGTGCCAGAGCCGCCTCTACCTGCTCGTATCTAGACAGGGATATATTTTCTTGATAAACCACTTACTCTATACTCACCAAAATTTAGTACTGTTTTCTTATACTTAGTTTCATACTTAAGGTTCTCACTAAGGTTCTCTATTCCTAATCTCCAAAAATAACTAGTCCATCCTCTGATACCAACTATAGCAACCCAAGCCTTTTACATATAACATTTCATTATTTTAAGCATAATTAATCATCAGAGTACAAGCCAAGGATCGTTAACTCTAGTGTCTTAGAAGACTAGGTACATATAACATAAAACATGGGGCTAAAAAACACTTCTTTATTTAATCTCCATAATGAGCTCCTAACTTCCTTTTAGACCTTACATCTTCATAGGGTACCCTGGGGAACACATGAACAAAGATATGAGCTAAAAATCCCAGTAAAAGAATGAACATAAGGATACATCTCAAGCACATGAGTTAGGAGGCATGACATAATGATATCCAAAGAATGAAACATATAGAATAATTTAATATAATCATGGGATCTTATAAACATGGAATCATATAAATGTGGCAAAATCATAAATAATGTCTTTAGTATGGTTCAAAGCTAACTGCCAATCCTGTTTCCCATTTTAGTACGGGTCAAGGCTAACCGCAAATCCCGTTTCACATCGCATCTCATGAGATTTATCCTTACCCAATGCATTGGAGCACTATCTGAGCACACCCATCTCAACATATTATTGAATATCCTTGCCACATAGATATTCTTACCAAATATACAATCATTCATATTCAACCATACACAAACATAAGGGTACCCATGAAAAGAATTGGGTACCTCAATCATGACATCAATCATAACCAATGGGCGTATCAGGAAAGTGTCCATATTAGGAAATAATTAGAAATTAATGGACGTTAATAGGGTAAAATAGTCATATAACATGGTAAGTGGTGTCAAACATAAGTTACAACATATTAGAAATGTATTTTAGAAACATTATCATTAAAACATTTTTGTGTGGTTTTAAGGAAAACACTCTAGAGATTTTCAAATAGAAAAGAGAACATTATTTTATATAAAACCAGAATTGAACCAAGAAGGTTTTCATAATAAAAATACTTATTTTTTAAAGACAATGGTGTCTTAAAACATAGGATAGAGTGAACTTGAAATTTGGGTAAAAATTAGGGAAGTCCCCTTTAAACAGGTTGGCTTATCAGAAAGTTCTAAGGAGGAAATCTTTCAAAATCGTGTATATCCCCGAAAGAATGTGATGAAAGTGTCTTGATAGAAGAATATTGTACAACTAACCATCAGTCATAAGACTAACATAGATATATAAGATAACACCATTTTTAAAGAAAGTAAAGGAAACCCAAAAGAACAAAGAAGGTTCGGATATAATTCGTTACGATTTTATCGGCATGGTGTCAGGTGTGACCAAGAAGGATTGATGAGAGAGAAA
The DNA here is from genome assembly GCA_963277665.1 of Viscum album. NCBI lineage: Eukaryota > Viridiplantae > Streptophyta > Magnoliopsida > Santalales > Viscaceae > Viscum > Viscum album. Next base: position 1,231,840,877 of record OY728137.1, on the reverse strand, counting down.
TGGGGTTTCTCATCACTTATAAATCTAGAAGGAAGTATGGGGGAGGTTCTTAAACATACCCCATAATTTTCTAGTGCACATAAAAAGGCATAGTATAGAGGACAATCTTGATTAAGAGAGAAAAGGAGAGGATCCCTTACCTCAAATACGGTGGTATTCTCCACTTATTATTAATGACCTAAATAAAAAAATTAGGATTATTAATTCATAATTCCAGAACCTCTTATATATGTAATTTATTTATTATAACCCTTTTTAGTTCATTCAAATCCTTTTTTATTAGTTATAAGGTTCATTTTCATTGTTTGGGCCCGTTTGTTTACTTGGCCTTAAAAGATCGGTTCACTTATATTCAAGTTTGGATTATATGCAAGATGAAAGTGGTTTTCCAGTATTGAAGTTATATTATTTAGTTCATATAAAGGATATTACATGGTTTTAGTTTTAATTAGGTTACTTATAGTGATGTTGAATTATTACATATATAACCTTAGTGATAACCGTTTTTGTTATTCGGTGGGTTTGATTACAAAGAATGTGTTTTGATTTATAACTTAATTCCATTTGAACCAAAGGATTACAGAACCAAAAATAGGATATATTACATATATAATAATCTGGTTCAACCATAGAACAAATGGTTTCATGACCAGAATTAAAGATAATAATAGAAATTGATAAATCGGTGTCCTTGAATGTGTTAAATTAGCACATCTCAAACGGTGATTTAATTTCTTTCAAATAAAAGGGTGGGGAAAGGAGAGAAGATAATGAAATATACCACTAGCATGAATAAATTCCAGTACATTTATTCTATTGGATTTATTATACTATTATAGTGAAGGGAGGTGAGGAAAGAAATTAAAACGAAAAGAACTTAAAAGAAAAGAAGAAATTTGGGAAGAGGAATTTACATCTTGAGGCTTCCTCCTTTGAGAACCTCTTAAGGGGAGAGGTTTTGGTATTTTGAGGAGGCTGAGAGATTTTGGACGTGGGGGAGGACCTTTGGGAGAGGTTTGGGCAGAATTTAGAGAATGCTTGGAGCTTGAGAGGAGTGGAGAGAAGAGGGAGTGAAGGGGAGGTTTATAGTGGAGGAGAGGAGGGATTTCATGATATAATAATAATTAATTTATTATTTCTTCCCAAGACAAGGAATATTAAGTATTACATGACCAAGAATAGTAAATGGGTCATGTTAATTCGAATCAAGTGGGCTTACATCAGCAGAACATCATCGATGACTCAATTAATCCATTATTTAGCATTTATTTTAATTATCGGATTCTACTATTCATAAAAAATTCAAGTATTTCAGAAAAATCCCAAAAATTCACCCTAACCAGTTTTCAATGTGTATAATCCAAAAATAAATTCCATTTTTCAAAAAATAATTTTCTAAATGTGATTATTTTAATATTTAATTAAAATAATAATTTATTATCAAAACTGGTTTTAAAACATTCATTAACTCATTCTAAAGTATAGGTATATCGTACTTCCAACTTGAATATTATTTTTATAACACAATAGGTGAGGTTACTATTAATTAGGGTAAATCACTATTCATAAGGGTATGTTACTATTCATTAAGGTAGGTTACTATTCACCAAAAATTATTTTTGTTTTATTAGGCTCCAAAAAACATCTTGAACACAACCGTGTATGCCAGATTTTCAAAATTCCAAACACAGAAGTGAAAATATTATGTTTAAAGGTCACTTATCACTTAGTAGTTAATTATTATGTGATTTTATGGCATATTTATAAGAATAGAATTTCCATTAAAAACATTGGGTCGTTATATTCCAGCATATGCAATTCATCAATTACATATATATCATATTTAAACAGAACATGTAAATAGGAAAAACATTCTAAATAGTTGAATTGCACTAAGAAAGTGTTGTCCTATACCAGCACTGAGGTCTTTAAGGTCTCCAACAATTCATATCTATGTTCAATAAAATATAATCAATAGTTTATACAATACAAAACAATTATAACAATTTTGGAATTCCCTAGCCAAAATGCCTCGATGAGAAACAACCACTTGCCCGACCCTACTCGAGCAAAACAGGTAACAGGGCATACCCAATGGCACCCCATAGGTCAAATAATAGTTAAATAGGCAATAATAGGTAATACAGGGTCACGCTCAAAAATACCAAAAAACACACTAATGTTCGTGCTGCCCAAAATCTATGAAAACACAAAAGGAGGTATGCACCACCTACCTAAGACTCGTACAATGATACTCCTCCGATAACAGCCTCCAATTAGGTCTAAAACGCAATAGATCTAAAAAATAATCAAAACCTCTCTAAACCCTATAACTCACTCTAGAACAGAAATCAAGAAGAACGACTCAAGAGGAATCAAGGTCTTACCGAGGGGGTTCCAACGCATCGGACGGTGATCGAAACGGAGTTCGGACAGACGATCGGGAGCAAAAACAAGCTCTAGCCAGCTATCCCCACTCAAACCCATCGAAGGGTTGATTTTCTGCCTCAAAATGAGGCTACTTTCTGTTTTAGTGAAAAAAATAAAGTACATGATGTGTAATTATAACTACACATCATGTATCATTTTACTGTTCTTAAGGAAACTGATATTTCACCGAGAACTTGCCGACGGACTACACGGTGTGTACCTATGGTACATGGCATGTACCTCTTTACCCTGCTGACATCCCCAACATGCCATGTACATCCCCATACACTTCCCCTCTACACGGCGTGTACAAATAGTACATGACTTGTACATGATAAAAACAGTCTACCCAGCCAACAGAATTACACGCCATGTATGGCCTCCACAAGGTCAAGGGTACATGATGTGTCTATAACTACATGTCGTGCAGTAATAAATTCATACATGGTCATCACACGGCATGTACTCGGTGAGGACATGACCGATACTTGCCCAACCCATACACGGAATGTACTTTAGATTACATGGCATGTAGTTTATAAATTTCCAGAACTTCCTAGATTTTCCTAGTTCTCTCTGGAACAAGTCAAAAATTCATAGAGGGTTAGTATTTTGACCCATTCTAAAAACCCAGGTTCTTAAAAATTCAGTGTTGTAAAATGATACAATTGTAAATATATGGGGAACTACATAAGTTAATTCCATAAGCATCATAGAAATATAATACAGAAGAGGCCAACAGGAGATGTCCAAGCTTATGATATCACTACAATAGACGTTGAAGTACCAACTTAGGTGGTGGAAGGTACATTAATCCTATATTCAAATTTATCTAATTCCTTATTTGATTATAGATCATCAAAGACCTTTATATCCAACAAATTTTCTAAGAAAATTATACATTTACCTGTTTATTTAATAATATAATTGTCTGTTAAAACTCTTTTGGGAAGTCTCATTACAACAAATATATGTTAGGAAGTCCCAATTATGACACATAAATGTGATTTACTTTATAAAATCCTTACAATTCCTTTGGTTGACTTTGATATAATCCTTAGTATGTACTACCTCTCAAAATATGATACAAAAATTTTTTTCAATAGGATTGAAATTATGATTTCTAAAGAAGATATATAATCCATAATCTTTATAGTAGAATATTCCTCAAATGATTCTTATTTATATCTACCTTTAATATCTCTACTAAATGAAATTATTAGAGAATAAGTGAAAACAACATCTAGGTATTAATAAGGTAATCTTTAAATTCAATATGTAACTATTGAATAGTAATACATTAATGTATTTCTTAAGTAATTACCTAAATTTCCCCCATAGCATGAAGTTTAATTTTGAATTGATTTAATCCCTAATGCAAGGATAATATTAAGGACTGCCTATAGAATGGACACTGTGAAATTAGCATAGTTGAAGAAAAAAATAAAGGATTTGGGTAATAAGGTATTTATTCTCCCTAATTTTCAACCATGGGAAGCACTTGTCCCCTTTATTAAGAAGAAAAATGAATCAATGAGGTTGTGAATTGGTTATAGGGAAATAAATTTTATTATGATAAAAAATAAGTATCTTTTACATCTCATTGATGAATTGATTGATCAACTTCATAGAACCCAATATTTTCAATGATTGATCTTCGTTTTGGGTATCACCAATTATGAGTGAATAAAGAAGACATTATAATGATAGATTTTTGATGAAGTATGGAGATTATGGGTTCAAATCAATTCAATTTGGATTCATTAATGAAACCTCTTTTTTTATAGACCTAATGAACATAATATTCAAGAAATATCTTGATGATTTTTCTATGGTATTCATTGATGATATTATAGTGTATTATAAAATATATTAGGATCAGGATAACCACTGGTAGATAATTTTTAATATTTTTAGAAGGGATGAGTTATATAGTAAATTTAGTAAGTGTTATTTTTAGCTTCAATAAGTTTTTTTCTTCACCATATTTACTTTAAGGATGGAATATCAGTTGATCCTACAAAGAAAAAGGTGGACAGATAATGGCCTATACCCACAAACATAATTGAGGTACATAGTTTCATTATTTTGGAAGGTTTCTATCAGTGATTCTCTAAAAAAATTCTAGATTGGCTAACCCATTAACCAAGATTACACATAAAGTGGATAACTTTGTTTGGAAAAGGAATTTGAATCATGGTTTGATGAGCTAAATAAAAGATTAGTCAATTCTATGATTTTGACTCTACCATCTAGAAGTGATGGGTTTTTCATATATAGTGATGCATCAAAGAAGGGGCATGGATGTTTCCTTATGAAAAAATGATATATTTATTACATATTCATCAAGGAAAATGAAGACTCGTGAACAAAACTATCCAACCCATGATCTTGTGTTAACAATTATAATATTTCCTTTTAAAATATGGACATATTATCTTTATGGTGAAATATTTGAGATATAAACAGATCATAAAAACTTGAAATACATATTATCATAGAAATAGATTAACATGACACAAAGTGATGGTTAGAGCTACTCAATTATTTTGATTTCTCAATACCATACCACCCAGAGAAAGAAAATAAAGTAGCTAATGCATTGAGTATGAAGGATCATGGAGTTCTAACCCGAATAAGAATTTATAAAGATCCTATGTTTATGGATCTTGTAAATATAGATATGATGATTTCTAAGGAAGGGGAGTCATCAACCATTTTTCAAATGATTAAAAATCCAACTTTATTAGATAAGATAAAGAATTCTTAATCTAATGATGAGAAATTTCAAAATAAGATTAAAGGTGTGAAAAAAGTAAAATTAACATACTTTTCTTGTAAATATGGTTTTATAATGTTTGGAAAGAGAATATGTGTTCCATCTATACCTGAGATAAAAATGTAATTGTTAGATGATTCTCACCTCTTAAATTTAATTATACATCCTGGTTGCACAAATATGTGTAGGGACTTGAAGAAACATTTTTTTGGGATAACATGAAGTGGGAAATTACTAATTATGTATCCAGATGTTTGGTTTTTCAACAAGTAATAGTTATGATGTAGCATCCTAAAGGAATATTTCAAAATATTCCTTTTTCTATGTGGAAATTGGATTAAATTATTATGGTCTTTATTACAGGACTACCAAAGAGTTCTAGAATGAATGACGCGATATAGGTTATTTTTTATCACCTAAAAAATATGCACATTTCCTTTCTATAAGAGAATACATTCCTTATGAGAACCTCATGAGGATCTGTATTAATGACGTTTTAAATCTTCATGGAGAACCTCTATCAATTTTTTCTGACTAAGATCCCCGCTTTACATCAAAAATTCTGAAAAAGTATTGAGAATACTCTTAACATTGAGCTTCATTTAAGCTATGCATACCATCCTCAAACTGATTTACAATGTGAAAGAAAAATTCAAATAATGAAATAAATTTTTTGGTCATGATCTCTCAACATTCAAGGTATGTAGGGTCAATACATACCTTTGGTAGAGTTTTCCTATAATAATAGTTTACATTAAAGTATTCAAATGGTGTTGTATGAAGCATTATATGGAAATTGGAGTCGTACTCCGACTTGTTGAGATGAAGCTAGTGAAAAGAAAATCATATGCGTAAAACATGATGGAGAGATGAATACAAAGGTAAAGTTTATCCTGGATCATATTAAAGAAGCTCAAAGTAGGAAAAATATTAATGCTAAAAACTGGATGAAAAATTTAGAGTTCTAAGTAGAAGATCATGTTTTATTTAAAATATCGCCATTGAAGGGTGTCGTAAGGTTCTGTAAGAAGGGAAAACTGAGTCTTGGGTATATCAGACCCTTTGAGATTTTTGAATGAGTTTCATTTGTTGCTTATTGTTTGGTAATTCTCCCAAATCTATCAAAATTACATGATGTGTTTCATATATACCTACTAAGTAAGTACATGCATGACCCAATGCATGTGATCACCTATGATAAAACAAAATTGGAACCTAACCTTTTGTACTATAAAGAATCCATAAATATTATTGATACAAGAAAGAAAGTGTTGATTAATCATATTACTTGTTTGGTAATGGTATATTGTAGAAATCACAAAATGGAAGAAGCAACATGGGAACTAGAGGATTCTATGAAGGTGAGCTACCTACATATTTTTCGAAAAGTAATAACAATTAAAATTTCAAGGAAAAAATTAGTACGAAAGAATGTAGCACCATAAGACATTACCATTTTTTTATTTTAGATTAAATTTAATTTTTCTAATAGACTTCAAATCACACAATACTGAGTTAGTTTACAGTGCATGCAACACTCGATTTAAAGAAAGCACTATTTAGTCACATTTTGTATAGTCAATTAAATTATAACAATTTTTAGAGAATTTATATAGTAAATTATATGTTATATATATGATAAAATATTTTTACATTCTTTCAATATAATTTATATTCACATTATAATAATATACCCAATTTTACACATAAAATTTTATATTTTTATAAAAGCAGTTTTACCGCATTTTAGTGGCACACTTATTTTAAATCTAAATTTTAGAACATTTATAAGTTTAAGATGAAAAAATAATTTTCATTTTTGAAATTGAAACCTCAAAATTAAGTTAGGGTAAAATTTTGGTATTTTTTTTATAAAGCTTCATTTTTTAATGAATAGTAAAAAATACTGATTTTTAATTCAAAAATTATTTTTTCATCTAATTTATTTATAAGGTTAAATTAAATATTTGATTGGTTTTAAATATTATATAGGTAAATTTTAAATATTTTAATCCAATTTTTTTCATTGTAATCAATTTCACTTTGAAATTGGTTATAAAAACTGAGCATACTTTTGAACTTTTTACTTTAAAAACTCGCATTATGGTCATGTCTATGGGATTAATTTAATATTAATTACTTACACTTATATAATTAGAATTTGTAAAAATAAATTCCATAATTTTAATCACCATAATTTATAATTTCTAATAAGGTAAACATAGTTTTGACCAAAATAATTAGTGAATGTGAATAAAATTAATTATAGAAATTAGGAGAAAAAATTGCTTTACAAAGGACTAAACCTTAATCATAAGGCCCATAATGACCTAGAAACATGTCCAAAAGGCATTGGTTGTTCATATTTATAACCAATATAAGCTTCTATAGTATTTGGACCATTATTTTATCCACTTTACATGATGAAATTTGGGATTAAATCCCTTTTCCAAAATTTACAAGAATGTCACTCCTCAAAAATAAAAAGGAACTCACCCATCACACTTATTCACAACTCTAAAGACATTTGTCTTTCACAAAATCTTATAAAATAATCTCCAAAAATTTCCCCCATAATCTTATATTCCTCTATTTTTTATAAATTCAACCAAGGAAGTCTTTTCGTATAAACCAAAATGAGTTACCTGAAAACGAGGTAACATTCTTCAACTATAACTTTAATTTTATTTCCTTATCCAACAGTAAAATATTCTTATTAAATGATTATATTATAACCTAATTATACTAAATATACTAGGATTTTATTATTATAAGGTTTTTATCAACACTTACACACACCCACATCTAATTGGTAACAACCTTATCGTTTGTGTGTACAGCAGATTACCACCTCACGAAATGATGATTGTTCGTTATTCCTTTTCTACCTCTCATGGTGGAAATTATGATGTATATACTATTTTTATAAGTAATATATGATATTTATAATTTATTTATACTTATTTAATTCTTATATAACACACATTTTTATTCACTCTATTTGTGGGAACATGATAACATCTTTTGTGGACTTTTGGACTACCGCCTCCTCAAAGCGATAAGAATTGTTAACGTTTACATGGAATGTATTCAAGATGGATTTAATAAAAATATGGTACATATATGAAATATATATTATTATATAATTATAATATAAAAATATATATCATGTAATGTTCATTCTTTTAATAATAAAAAAAATGAAAGTAACGTTCATGCGTACGTACGACATACAGTCTCCATGAACGGTGCATTTTATTACTTATCTAAAAATATTATGGATTATTAAAAATACATAAATAATGAATATATATGATATTAAAATCATGATTTTCATTTTTTATATTATTAAATCTTGATCTTATTAATAGAAATAACAATTAACAAATCAAAACATACTCAAAAAACCAGGCAATCAAAACCCAAAATAGTGAAAATAATGAAATATTATTATCAAAGGAGTAATATGATCTTATAATAAGATAATATATTATATTTTAAATATTATTATGGTAATTATATAAGTAATTAACATGATTAAAATCATTATACAAGACATTAAGGATATTCCCCCAAAAGTAAATGCAAGGTAAGGGATTTTGTCTCAATTTCCATTCCATTGAGAATTATTTGTTATTATGCACCAATTAAATTTAATTTGGTTTAAATACTATCAATTTGTATCTTAATATAATTATTATATCATTATTCATGTTATTTTTTGTTTCAATTTTAATTTTCACACTCAAGGGGTTTTTCTTGAAAATTACCATGTGGTAAAAGTAATCTTTGTGATCTCACTTTCTTTTGAGATTTTTAAATTTATCTTGAAAAAATAACGTTATTATAATCATATAAATATCAATATTATTGGTCAATGGATATAATTATTTCCTAAACCTAATACCATTTTTACATATGGTGTTTACTTTGACAGTTATTTGATTATATGGGGAAACATTGATAAATCGGTATTCATTATTCAATAAAGATATTTGATAAGGATTGTTGTTTATTAATTTAATCAATTGCTCAATATATGGAATGATTTGTAAAATGAGTGATGTTCAGGTCCTGTACTTTATATATTCCCTTGATGCATCAACAAGTACTCATGAGACAAATAATTTGGCCAAATTAAACCGGTTTCTACCAATAGTTTTAAATTATCTTGTGAAAGGTATTGATGGTATAGGTTTTCATGTGCCTCTAACATGATGTCCAATAATTAATCATTTAATTTATATACATATCAGTTATTATTTTTATTATCCATAACTTTTTAATGTAATAAAATCTATTTATGCATTTCATTCTCAGTTTTTTGAATAAATGACTTGTCTTTTAGTTATTTACCTTTCCATATTGATTATGCCTTATCCAGTTAATCAAATACCATGTGTTATAAGTTATTTACCTTTACATTTTGATTTATTCTTAGTTATTAATTATTTATTCCTCTTTAAATACCCTTATAAGCATTTTAACTCACCCTAATTATGTTTCCTTTCCTTAGGTTATGAAGAGGAATCCGTTGAATGAGTTTCAAGGATGTTGAGCTCTTATATTTGTTCTTCTTTACTTATTTTATTAATGTAATATGGGTATCATGTATGTAATCTTGTTTTTTAGAACTTTTAACTATTTAGTTTCTTGGGATTTGAATCTTGTATCTATGCCAATATAAAAAAATAATGCACTAGTCACATGCTTTTGGAGTGAGGACGTTATAAAAAAATAACAAAATCTTATTTGCTGGACATATTTATCCCTTATACTTCTCAATTGAGAATCTAGGTTCATTTAGAATATTTTTTCCAAGTGAATTACTTTTTCATTTTGGATTTTTTTGAAATATTTAATTAATTTTCAATAGGATTCCCTTTCTATATTTATAAAAGGGAACTCCATACCAACACTTATTCACACCTAAAAATCCATTTGTTTAAAAAAAACCTACCAAAATATATCCACAAAATCATTAGTCACATTATAGAGATAATGGTTCTCACAAAATACCATCTCTAGGGTCTTTAAGATTATATCCAAAGATGGTTTCTCTTGGAGACGGTAATTATCTTAACAAATATCTTTGATTTTATTTATTTTTATTTTATATTAAATCATGTATTAAAACATAAAATATAAAAAAAATATAACATATAATTATATGTTATTATGTTTATTTAATAATAATTATTTATCTCCACTTCCATCAAATGGGAAACAAAATCATTGATCGTGTGTACGATAGACTATGGCCTCACTAACTGATGTAGTTCGACTTCCATCACCACCTTTCAAGGGTGAATATAATGATATATTTAACACATTTATATGATATTTATGATATTATTAAACTTATAATTTTAATATCCCATACAACTTTTTTATTTCTATTCCATTTAAAATATGATAGCGTCGCTCGTGTGTACAACGGACTACTACCTCATGTAACGATGTGAATCATTTTTCACTTACACTTTATATGGAATTTAATAAGGATAAAATTAATGAATATATGTGATATATATTAGATAATATTTATTATGTAAATTCAATTTATCACATATTTACTTACCCTTTCACCCGTTATGGGATTGATATCATTGCTCGTGCGTACATACAACATACAATCTCCATTAAGCAATGTGATTCATTTTCAATGGTCAATGATAATATTGGTTATAATAATGTATTTAATAATTAAATATGATATTTATTTCATTATTTTAATTATGGAAATTAATTAATTATATCCTATGTACTATAATTAGAACTATCATTACAAAACAAACATGATAAGACAATGCAATCAACACCCGAAACAATGAAAATAATGAAATATTACTCACAAGAGTATGGTAAAATGTAATAAGAGGATCATATATGATATTATATGTATTAATATGGTTTTTTATAGATTAATAATATGTTTAAAACCATTATATTTGAGTTTGAATCATGTTCAACCAAAATTAAACGTGAGGTGAGGGATTTTGTCTCAATTTATCTTCATTGAGGTATATTGTAATGTTATGCACCTAATTTATTTATATGGTGTAAAAACATCCCATTTGAAATGTAATATCATGAATAAATAATAACACATGGTATTTTAAGTTTCAATTTTAATTATTTAATCCATTGGGATTTGATATGAAAGTTACCAAGTGTTTTATAATTTCATAACTAAATTTCTTTTCATTGGGTTATATTACTTCTTCATTGTATTTTGTAATCTATGATTATTTGTGTATTTAATTTTTAATATGTTATGTTTTATATTAAATTATTTTATTTGGATTTAAATTTTACACACATAATTTATCCATTGGTTAATTTTCACTTCAATCTTATGATATTTATAATGGTTTATTTCACCATCTCGTTTTAATCGGGATTGTTTTTTCTTGAATTTACTTTGAAAGAAATTATTTGATAATTTTCTAATAAATTCAATTAATTTTATTATCATCTATTTATTCATGAAGTTTTAAATTAATATTACCATTATTATACTATTTAGTACTTAAAATATTTGAGAATTTTTTTTAATAAAATATAACTTCATTTCTCTCTTTAGTTAGAAATCTATTTTCTTTTAAAACCAATATTTATAAAAATGTTTCCAAAAATAGTTTAAAATTTTAAAAATGATTTCTTAAGGGTATTTTTCTAAAGTTTAATTTTTTTAAAAACATTGAATGGAATACTCATGTCCTTTTTAAAATAAGGCATATTTGGCTTTTCCTAAAAATGTGAAAGGAATATTTGTTTTAACACACTTATCATGTCTTCAATTTTCTACCATCATGACCACTAAAATTTTTAAATATTTTTTTATAATTTTCAAGGATTATTTTTTAATAAATTTATTTTTAGTATATTTTGTGAAATTTTTGATTTAAAAAGTGATTTTTAAAATGAAAAGGATATTTTTCTCAAGAATTATTTTAATGATATTTTCATGGTATTTCTATTCATTAACAATAAACACCATTTATTCTTACTCTAATAGGTATATGTTCGATTGAAACTATCCTTATTTTTTATATTCATGTTTTATGATCATTTTTTACCAAATAAAGTATTTATATTCACTTTCTTGATTGATTTTTATATTCATTAACTTTACCTTGAAATATTCACTTACCTATGATAATTGGACAGTAAATTTCCACTAAATATGAATATTTATTATCATGGACATGTTTATTGATTAAAACTTATATTATTTCTACATATAGTATTTTACATTAAAAGTTAATTGTTTATCTAGGGAAATATTTATAAATCTATATTATTTTCTTAATACGGATATTTGATGATAAGAAATGTTATTTTGGAATTGAATAAATTATTTAGTATATGATGAATGATTTGGATATGAAGACTTTAGTGGGACCTAGTTATAGATATACCCGTGATGGATTGATAGGTCTCCTAATATCAATCAATTAGCTATCCAAAGTTAAATATGTTTTTGGTGTATACCTACCTACCCATCATTTTTAAACTTTCTTGAGGAAAGATCTTGATAGTAGTGGTATCATGATGCCTGAGATCATGTCGTCTAATAATTAATCACTAATATTATTATAAAATTAATTTTTTTATTCATGAGATTTTTGTAATGATATTATCTCTAGATACATTTCTTCTTTAGTTTTTTAATTAAATGGAATGTGTTTTAGTTATTTACCATTCCACATTTATTATACCTTATCCAATTATAATAGTCAATTTATTGATTAAATGGAAATTATTTTCAGTTATTTACCTTATCATATTGATTATGTATTGTCTAATCATGATAGTCAAATTATTTAAATGGAATGTGTGTTCATTTTTTTACTATGTCGTTTATGATTATTGATTCATGATATCTTCCACTAAACATAACTCTTACTAATAATTTGAGATAACCATTATTTTTTCCTTTCCAAAGAATTAATGAATTGACCTATGAATGATATTAAAGGATATGTTAGAGGGAATAATGATATTCTTGAATAAAATATATTTTAATTTGTGTTTTCAAATGTAATGCAATACTCAAGTAAGTATCTATTTTACCAAGACTATTAAGCTATTAAATCATTTAGGATGTGATTCCTTGTATATTATTCCAATGTAATAAATCATACATCAAATTTGTTCTACTTATGTTGGGTATATATAGTTGGTATTAATGGAAGTTTAGTAGAAACCTTGGGAACTATATTAATGAAAAACTAAATTATGGAATATAACCCTATGATAGACTTTGAGGATAAGTATATAAGAACATTCTAATGTTTTGTTAAGGAACTATTTATGTGTTTTTATTAGAAATAAATCCATATCTAGATACTACAAGTGGGAATGGTTCTAGAATAGAGATTATTAAGGGTAATAAATCCAAAAAGGTTGTATTGAGATTGATTCAATTATCCCTGGGTGAACAAAAATGGGCCTTACTACGCAACTAGTTTGACACTTATGGGGGATATTTTTAGGATAATTCACGTTTTCATTACAAACCATTATAAAGGATTTTAAAATAATGATATCCCAAATGAAACCATGTTTAGTATTATGATATAATCTATGCATACATTTGTTAATTTATGTCAAATATTTGACTAGTTATTTGGATTATACATTATGTTTCCTAATGATATGGTCTAATATAGTGTTTTACAATGTTTAAAAATGGGTCCTAATGGAATGAATGGGAATTGTATCAATGAATGTGACTAAAATAGTAAGAATGAACATTTCATTAATGGTATTAAGCCAATATTTCCTAGGGAATTAGTTTACCAACATTATTATCATATGAGGACGTAGTATCATGTGTTATTAATAGAGATAAAAATTCTCCAAGTATTATGGCTTCAAATAGAATAAAGATAAGAATATGATGATAGAGAAAAATATGGATAAATTAAACAGGGGGGAAATTATTTTACTACATGCGATACTAGTTTAAGGAAACACTTTATTATATGCTTAAAAGGAAAATGATTTTGCTTTAAGTGCAGAGAAAAATCCACCACACTCATGATTTAATGGGAAAGAAAGAATATACCAATGTTAAATTCTTAAACTATAAGAATATGGAGCACTACACAAACGAATGCACCAAACGTGAAAGGAATATACCTCAAAAGAAACTAATGGATCATAGTCAATCTTATGTTATTACCATAAAAAATTGTAATGATTAATGTGCTTGTGTTTAGATTCAAGAATAATTTCATTTTAATATTTTATCAATGATATTATGGTTATAATAATTATGAAATTTATAAGGAATATACTATGGTACTTTTTCATTAATAATTTGAAAGAATGTGTTGAATGATAATGATGAACAAGAAAAATATTTCAGTGGAAAGTGGAATTTATTGGAAAACACATGATTGAGGGAAAGATAACCCTTAATATGTTCTTGATTTTGAGATAATGATGTTGGCCTAAAATAATTATTGATATAGATAAAGTAAATTGGATAGTACTGACTACCTTGGAACTAATTAATCATTGGTTAAAAAGTGGTTTATGCTATCATTAATGGAGTTAATAGAATTTTTTATTTAAGTAATATATCCAATAATCTATGTTTTATTTAAGTAATATAGAATCATGAATATTTTCAACAAGGTTTTAAGGTAATTTAGGTTATTACCATGTTTTAAGAGAATACAGGATGAAGGTATTCACAAGTTTGGTTTGTGGAGATTAAAAGATACTTCATGTTGTTTAGGCGATTAATGATAAGTTCATTTTGGAAATTTAGTGACATTATTTATAAAGTTTTGGATCTTAATATTTTATAAGGTTCTTAAGTTTAACTATTTATGAAATAGTTTAAGTTTAACTTTGGATGAGGTTTTAGAGATTAATGTATTACTTCACTATATAAAGATTTATGCATATTGGATAACTTGTACTAATAATTTTGTTATAATAATAACTACAGATCAAAGGAATGACTTATCAATCTACTTTGGGTCTTAAGACCAATTAAAAATTAATTTTATTATGTTAATAAAAAAATAATTTTGGATATTTATTTCTTGGAGTATGCGATGAATTGGTAATTGTTTGAAGTATAACCAAAGGATGAAATTGTACTTATAAAATAAAAACATATTGATTAAGTATATTTCTCGTATTCTTAGATGTTAAAATAATTCCTCAAATTTAATAAAATGAACATGAAACAAAAATTTTACACATGTACCATTATTTAAAATGAATCAATTATTCCCTTAACTCATCGCATATTTATGGTTTTTGGTCGTTAACCTACTTTGGATCACCCACTTTCTTGTGATCAAAGACCTCTATCACTCTCCATTAATCCTTGGGCATTAGTATTCTCTTACATGTCCAAGATTTAATTTCTCACATACTTTTAAAAACTTTTAAACCTAGTTATGTTATTATTCCATATGACATTTAAACTTCCCATTCTCTTTTTTAGGAGGGTGTTTTATTAACCCATTTTACGATGTGGGTCTTTCAACACTGGTATTTTTAAATATCAAACACTAAATAACCGAGATCAATTTTAAATTACGAGGATGTAATTTATTTATGTTGGGGAGAATATAACCCCAAAAAATTATAAAACAGTAAAATTTTATTCAATATCTTATATGATATGCAACCCCAATCATAAACAACCCATGTACTATATTCCTTTAAATTTAATCTCTTGGATAGCTTATGGAATATGCAACCCCATGACAAAACGAAATATAACATGATATACCATTATAACCTAACCATTAAATTGGTAAGTCTGAATAGTAATAACTAAATAATGAAAATTATTTGTATCTATTGATCAAGAATAAAATAAGAATCGTATAAAAAAATAAATACTTTCTAAAAAATTATATTTTTTCTTAAAAATGGTTTAGTCAGGCTTTGACCACATAATTTATATTTACTTTTTACCACTCATAGAAAATTTATTTTAAAAAATGAAATTAATTTTTGAAATAATCATATAAAATTTATATTTGGGTGAATTTTTTTGGATTTTTCTGAAATGTTTCATTTTCTAATGAATAATGAAAAATGATGAATTTTAATTGAAAACTGCCTTTTTAAATTATTTATAAAGTTAAATTATATTATTAATATATTTTATATTAAAATTATAATAATTATATATATATATATTAATACAATTAATTTCATTTTAATAATTTTAATATTGAATATTTATATAAATACTTTTGTATACCTTTTGTCATTTTATATTTGAAAACCTACTTTTTCATCACATTTGTGGGATTAATTTTAAATTTATTTTTTCAAATTATGTGTATGAAATTTGAAAATATAGATTCCATATTTTTATTCAAAATAATTTATATTATCTAATAATTTTAACTTAAATTTTTAACAAAATTAATATTGAAAACATTAAAAAAATTACCATGGTTAAGGTAAAAATAGTTTTACGAATGGTTAAATTAAAAATATACGGGTTAAAATGACCTAACAACTTATCAAAATCTTATTTTCAAGCCATATTTCCACCATATCCTTCCGTATTTATAATCTAGGTTCATTTGAAAGCTATTTTTATGTGAATGACTATAATTTTGGATTCTTTGGGAAACTTTTGAAGTAATTTCCAAGAGGGTTCCATTTCTCCACTTATAAAAGAATAATCCCCCTCCCCTCAATTATTCCCACCACCCAAGACCTTTTTATAAATAAAATTCCTTTTAAATTATATCTCTAAAATCCTTAGTCACATTATAGAGTAGTTTATCCTCCAATAAATACCATCCCAAGGGACCTTAATAGGATATCTAAAGTAGGTTTCTCTTAGGGAAAGTAATTATCTTTACAAATATCCTTTATTTTATTTCTTATTCTCCCACCTTAAATTTTGTAATAAAACCTAAAATATAATAACACCATTATAAAACATATAATTATGTTTCATAATGATTATAGAATATTAATTATTCTTCACCACTTCTATCAAAAGAGAAATAAAATCATTGATCATGTGTCTAATGGACTAATGCCTCACAAACAGATGTAGATCATTTTCCATAACCAACAATCAAGGATAGATATAAAAACGGATTTAAAATGTATATATTATATTTATGGTATTATTATACTTATTTAATTTTATTATCAAATATAAAATTTTTTGTTCCATGCTATTTAAAATATGATAACATAGCTCATGTGTATGGAAAAATATAGCCTCATGAAGCAATGTGAATTGTTTTTCACTTAATATTTATAGGGAATTTAACAAAGATAAAATTAATAAAAATATGTGATATATATGAGATAATATTTATTATATAAATTTAATATATCACACACTTCCTTACCCATTAACCTTTTATGGAAATTATATCATCACTCATGCATACGTACAGCCTACCATCTCCACAAAGATATGTGATTCATTTTCCTTGTCTAAATTTTAAGAGTGGTTATGATAATGTATCTATTGTATATATATGATATTTTTACAATTATTATAATATTTTAGACAAATTAAATATATCCTATGAAAAATCCATAATACACATTACAAATCAAGGATGAAAAAACAAGGCAATCAACACCCAAAACAATGAAAAAAATGAAATATTATAAACAAGGGGTGGTAAAATGTAATTAAAGTAACATATATGTTATTATAAGTATCAATATAGTTCTTTTATAAATTAATTACATTTTTAAAACCATTATAATTTTTTTATCATGTTCAACCAAAATTAAGCATGAGGAAAGGGATTCCTTCTCAATTTCTCTTCATTGAGGCATATTGTGATGTTATGAACCTCATTTTTTTATATGCTGTATATTTTTACCTTTTACATGTAATAACATTATTTAATAACAATTCATTATATTTTAAGTTTTAATTTGAATTATTTCATGCAAGGTTATTTTACATGAAAGTTACCAAGTGGTAATGAATTTTATAACTCGATTTCTTTTCATTGGGTTATATTACTTCTTAATTGTATTTGATAATATATGATTATGTGTGTATTTAATTTTTACTCAATTATATTTTATATCCACTTATTTTATGTTTATTTAAATTTTACATGAATAATCGATTCATATGTTAATTATCACTTTAACATTATGATCTTTTTAATGGTTTATTTCACAATCACCTTTTAACCAGGATGGTTTATTTTTGAATTTCCATTAACAGAAATTATTTGATCATTGGATAATAAACCCATTTAATATTATTCTCCTATGTTTATTTATGATTTTTTGAAGTAATAATACCATAATTTCTAGATTTATTACTTAAAATATTTTATAAAATGTGTTTACCAAAATTGAACATCATTTCAATCTTCGGTGGGAAATTCATTTTCTTCCAAAACCATGTTTTCTAAAAAAATGTTTGAAAAATGTTTTTAAACTTTTATAAATGATTTATTAAAGACATTTTTCCCATTTTAACTTTTTACAAAAAAAAAATTAAATGGAATCTCTATGTCATTTTCAAAACAAGGCTCATTTGGGTTTTATAAAAATGTGAAATAAATATTTGTTTTAACATAATGAGCATGTAAAAAATTATCTATCTTCATGAACACTCAATTTTCTTTATTATTACTTTATACGTTCAATGTTTTTTTTGAATAAAATTATTTTTAAGATGTTTTTTGAACTTAGTATTAAAAAGTGATTTTCAAAATTAAAGGGATATTTTCCGCAATAATGTTTTTAAAAGATATTTTTATGGTATTTATATTCAACAACAAAACAACTATTTATTATTACTACAATGAGTATATGTTGGATTGGTATTTTAATTATTCTTTTTATGTATGACTTATGATCATTTTGACCAAATAAACTATTTATATTCACTTTCTTGATTCATTTTTTTAGTCATTAACTTACCCTTGAAATATTTACTTACCTTTAATCATTGGTAATTAAAGTCCACTCAAAAATCCATATTATTTAACATGAATATTTTCATTTCTTAAACTCTCTATCATTTATACATATGGTTTTCTACATTTAAAGTGACCTTTTTATCTGGGGAAATAAAGATAAATATGTATTCTTTACTCAATATAAATATATTATGATAAGGTACATTTTCTATGAATTTAATTTAATATTCATTATATAAGGAATGATTTGGAAATGAAGACATGGGTGAGGCTCGATTATAGATTGTCCCTTGATTCATTGAAAAGTATCGTGGGAAAAATTTGTTAGGTATAATTATTTAATGGGTTTCTTGTGTATACATACCCATCAATTTTAAGCTGTCTTGAAGAAGGATCTTTATGGTAAAGGTATAATTATTTGTGAGATAATAATTTTTAATAATTAAGAACAACCTTAATTATAGATTTAGTTATTTTATCCATGATATTTTTTTAATTATATTATCTTTGGATGCTTTTCATTCTCATCTTAATAATTAAATGGTATCTGTTTTCAGTTATTTACTATGCCATGTAGATTATATCTTATCTAGTTATGATAGTTAATTTAATGATTAAATGAAATGTATTTTAATTTATTTAAATTTTAATATTGATTATGTATGTAACACCCCAAGCTTCTACGGTACGTTTCCCTTCGAATAATGCGATAGCGTGTGTTGTACGCAACCTCGAGTTCTAACACACACCACAACTAATTAAACTAGCCGTTGTGAATAGTAATACCTAATTTTTGAAATCATATATATTCTATATTTTAAAATGGACTTCATTTTTGGATTCGGAATATCAAAATTAGCCTAGGGCGAAATTTTGGTACATTTCGGATAACTTTCATATTTTGATGAATAGTGAAAATTTCTAAATTTTAATTAAAAACAACTTTTTTAATCAAAATAATTAATAGTGATAAATTATTAATTTGAGTGGTTTTAAAGTATATTTAAAATATATTTTTACCATTCAATTTAATGTTTATCATTGGACATAATTTTACAATTAAACCGAACATAAACAAGTGTCAATCTTTTGTTAGTTATTATCTCTTAAAAACACGCTTTTTGTTTTGACAGCGGGAATTAATTTTAAATTAATTTCTGCCACTTCTGTGTTTAGAATTTAGGAAAATGGATTCCATATTTGGAATCAGGATGTCCAAATTATGTAAATAGGTAACTTTTATTTTTACACATTTTGAATAATTACTGCGGTAAATATTTTATTTACCATGGTAAAAGGTTAAATCCGGTAAATAAGGGTTAATAAATAATATTATAATAATACAAAATTACCCTAAAACGTGTCCTAACCTTATTGGTGGACACATACCCGACCATGGGCATCCTTGGGTCAATTTGGGGACCCCTTGGAGCCACTTTTATGTGGTAGGGACACATTATATTAATAAAGTTAAAATAAAAATAAAAATGGCATAAGCTTACATCTTTTAGAAGAACAATTTTTACATAGGGTTATACATGTTGGATTTTCGATTATAAATATTCATTATAAATCTAAAAAGATTTCCTACATAATGATATTTTATTTATAATTTTTAGACATCAAATAATTTAAATTATTAATGACACAATAATGATGCAATGCTTACCTCATTAATAAATCATTTAAATAAATAAGATTATAATGATTAAAATATTATCTAAAACCTATCCAATTCTTATTGGTTGATGTTATTTAGAATATTAGTCATCTTATCTTCGACCTCAATGATTTTTGGACCATTATAAACCGAATATAATTATATTATAAAGTAATACTTTCACTCTTTCCTAAAGAGCCCCTCTTCTCCCTTATAAAAGGAGACCACTTCTACTCATTCCTCACACCTCTCAAGCCACTTGGCTCGTCCAAACTCTGCCCAACTAAGCTCCCCACATCCCTCTCCTCCTCCTTGAAGCTTCCCCTTAGGCAGAAAGCATTTCAAGAAGTCCTTTGGTTCCAACCAAAGTGAGTTACCTAAATTAAAGGTAACGATTTCTCTTAAATTATTTTCATTTATTTTGTTTCTTCAACCCCCAAACTCTTTTTATTTCCTTTCTTTTGTAACAACACCAGTATCTTCAATATACTAGGATATTGTTATAAGAAGTATTCAAACTACACATACACACAACTCCATCTAATGGATGATGAACATAATGTTTCTGTGGATGGCAAACTAACGCCTCACGAAACGATGATTGTTCAAATACATCTTACCGCCTCTCATGGTGGCCATTATGATGGCACTGTAATTAAATATGATATTAATGATATATATTTTATATATAAGCTTCTGTAGTTCCATTTTATTTCATACCATTATTCGTTTCATGTTGTATATACATACGATAATTTCATTTGAGGAAGTGCAGACTACCGCCCCCTTAAAATGATATGACTCGTTCATACCACACATGGAACGTATAAAGGATGGTGTTAATGAACTTAAGTAACATGTATAAAATATTATATTATACTGGAATAGTAATATACCTATGTATCATTTGTATTCGATTCTTTTAAAATAAAAATTAAATGGAAGTAGTGTTCGTGCGTACGTACGGACTACCGTCTCCACGAACGCGATGAGATTCATTCTCCATCGTATCCATTCAAGTATAATTATCATTTGATGATTTAAAAATGATGTTTAAGGACTTGATACCATTCTGGATTTAAATAATATACAACTTATCCTTTACAAACATGTCTTACGTAACAAAACATACAAAAGCAATCAAGTAAGTTCACACCCGAAACAGCGATAATACTAAGATATTATTATCAAATCAATATTAAAAGATCATATATGATATCATATTAATGTATATGATTCTTGTATAATTTAATAACAATTATTTCACCATTATACAGGAGGTTAACCTACCCCAACCAAGGAAAAGTACCAGGTAAGGGTTATTTCACAATCTCTTCATTATCTGAGGTTGTTTATACGTAATAATCTACTGGGATCTCTTTATCATCCACATCCATGTTTCTTAAAAATGTATTTCAAAACATTTTTACTATTTACTAAAATATGAGTTAAAGTCATTTATACCCTTTTTGACTTTTATAAGTGGTTTATAAAGGAATCTTTCCGTCATTTTCAAAACAAGGTCCTTTTTAACATTTTCGACAGAATTGAGGTAAGAATGTTTTTTTTAACTTATACGGCGGGTGCGGTTATTTTACGCCGTTATAAAATCTTCAAAGCTTTCCTTACAAGCTTATAAGAATATTTTCAAAGAAAATGTTTTATTTTATATGGATCTTAAATGATTTCAAAATAAAAGGAGATATTTCTTTAAAAAGAATTTTGATTTCATCTATGTCAACATCCTTTGATGGATTTTAAGATTATTTGAAGTTGATTTATTATGATACAAAACTTCTATATTGTATTGAAGGTTTTGTGATATGTTTGACTATGGATGTGCTATTTTTATACCATTCATAGTTTATGGTGAAATTATTGACATTTCGTATGCTAGTTTTAATACGAATGTTTATGTTATGTTTAAACCTTTTCATATGGGAATGCATTGGACTTAATAAGTGACGGGTGGAGCCCGCTATATCTCCTCGATGCATCGGTAGGTCTCATGAGACAAACTAGTGTCTTGGCATAAGGCCTTGACAAAATCTTATTTGTAGTCTTGGCACGAGGCCTTGACTATGTGGTTATGATAGTCTGGCATTATGCATTCCAACATTATGAAAGTGGTTATTGATTTTTGCATGTGATTATTCGATTAGTAGGATATCCATGTGAATAAGTAAATGGCATTATTTCATTTTTACTTTTGACATACTATGTTGAAGTTCAAGTTTAAAAGGCTTTTGTTTTAGTAATGCATTGCCTTAAATGTTTATTCTTATTTATGAAAGTTTCCGCCATATTGTTATCCTTACTGGGCATTTGAGCTCACCCCTTTTCTATGTTTTATTTTTTCCAGGATGTGAAGAAGTAAGTTATGAATGACCTGTAGGGATTTTATGAGGGGTTAATAGTGTGGATTGTGGAAACATTATGTTGTTGTATTAGTTTTTCATTTTATGACGTAATGTAAAACTTATGAATATATCTAGTGTTTCCAAGGCTACTAAACCAATCGGTCTTTCGAGTTTTGATCTTTCTTGTGATCATGCCAATGTTATGTAACTAATGCACCGACTCTGGGCAACTGGGGTCGGGGCGTTACAGTTGGTATCAGAGGAAGTTTAGTACAAACCTTGGAAGCTAGATTTAGATAAACTCTGATTAGAGCACGTAGACCTAAGATGAACTTTGAGGATTAGTATAGAAGAACTTCCTAGAATTTTGGTATTGTAGAGATTTTGTGAATTTTCCGAGAAATACATCCCTGTCTGGATACGAGCAGGTAGAGGCGTCTCTGGCACAGATGTACCTAGGGGTAAAACCCGAAAACACCGCTTTGAGCTAGACTCGAACGGGAACTGGTGCACGACAACGGGCCTTGCTGCACTCTTGGTTACGACACTCCCGGGGGATATGCTTAGGATAACTCTCATTTTCTTTACAAATCATTATGAAGGGTTTATGAGTATATACTTCCTCAAAGAAAACATTTTTATGATTATGGATTATATCCATAAATAGTTCAATTTATGTTAAGTGTTTTATAAGTATGGGATTATGTATTTTGATTCATAAACTGATCTAGTTTATGCCATTGTTTAGAAATGGCGCCTAGTGGAAGAAATGGAAACCGTATCAATGCACGCACTCCATGTAGGGATTGCCCTCCTGCTCAAGATAATTATAGTGGGGCTAGTGATGCAACTGGTGCCGATCAGCTAATCACCATACTGGGACAACTTACTCAGGTTATGAATAATAACCTTACCCGTATGGAGCACCCTGATCCGCAGCGTGGAGGATCAATGTTAGATCGATTCATGAGGCAACAACCACCAACGTTCAATGGGAGTACAAATCCCTTAGTAGCTGAGCAATGGATAAATTCCCTATAGAAACTATTTCAGGCTTTGGGGAGCAGTGAAAGGGAAAAAGTTATCATGGCAGTTTACCGCCTCACTGGAGATGCTGATCAATGGTGTTCATTGATTCAAAACATAAAGGAAGATGATGAAGTATCAAATATGGAATGGAGTGAATTCAAAGATCTGTTTTTAGAAAAATACTTTCCTCGCGACCATCGAGCAGATATGGAAAGGCAATTTCTGAGTCTGAGACAAAAGGAGGATGATAATGTCACAAAGTATGAGGCTAACTTTACAAGGTTAGCGAGGTACGCTGGTGATTATATTCGCAACCCAAGAAGTAAGATTGATCGTTTCTTTGATGGGTTAAAACCATTTCTCCGTCGAGCATTAGTCTCACAATCCTTTTAATCGTACGAAGACATTGTCTCATGTGCTATCAAGACCGAAAAGGAATTCTCTAAGTCTTATGACTTTAAAGCAAAGCAAGAGAAGAAGAGACCTGCTGATCAATCTGGGAATGGAAATAAGGGGAAGAAGGGAAAGGTTGAATATCCATCTTGTGGTAAATGCAGGAAGAAACACCCCGGTGCTTGCCTGAAGGGAATGGGAGTCTGTTACAAGTGTGGTGAAAAAGGCCACCAAGCTCATGATTGCAAGGGGAAGAAGGAAGCTACCAACGTTCAGTGCTACAATTGCAGGGAGATGGGGCATTATGCAAATGCATGTCCTAAGCGTCAGGAGAACTTACCTCAGAAAAGGCCAAGGGATCAAGGCCAGGCTTATGCTATCACTACTGTAGAGGTAGAAGCTCCAAAAGACGTGGTGGCAGGTAATTTAATGGTTTCCTCAAGTTTAGAAAATGCATTATTTGATTCTGGATCATCGCATTGTTTCATATCTTCCCAGTTTGCTAAGAAAATTAGATATTTCCAATTTGATTTAATAAGGGAGTTGTCAGTTAAAACTCCTAAGGGAAGTATCGTTGCAACAAAGTTTTGTGAATCAGTCCCCATTAGAGCACATAAATTTTCTTTATCTGCTGATCTCATCGTCATACCTATGATTTAGTTTGATATAATCCTCGGTATGGACTGGCTTTCGGACTATGATGTGAAGATTTATTGTAAGAAGAAATAGGTTACGATTCTTGATGATAATGATAAGGAACACCTTATTTTTAGAGCAGAATCGTCACCACCTAATTCTTATTTAGATCCACCCCTAGTAGCTCAACTTAATTCAATTATTGGGGAGGAAGAGAATGAAATAACTGCGGGTGAGGAAAGGAATGTTCAAATAGAGGATGTACCTGTTGTAAAAGAATTTGTAGATGTATTTCCAGAAGATTTACCTGGACATCCTCCAGAACGAGAAGTTGAGTTTTCTATTGATTTGATTCCTGGATCAAGGCCTATATCGAAGACCCCTTATAGAATGGCCACTGTAGAGTTAGTCGAACTAAAGAAACAACTAGAGGAATTGAGTAATAAGGGATTTATTCGCCCTAGTGTTTCTCCATGGGGAGCCCCTGTTCTTTTTGTTAAAAAGAAAGATGGATCTATGAGGTTATGTATCGACTACAGGGAGATCAATGCTATAACGATAAAGAACAAGTGTCCCCTACCTCGTATTGATGATTTATTTGACCAAATGCATGGAGCTCAATACTTTTCAAATATTGACCTTCGATCTGGATACCATCAGTTGTGTGTGAAGAAGGAAGACATTCCGAAAACAGCATTTCGAACCAGGTACGGGCATTACGAGTTTACTTTAATGCCGTTTGGATTGACTAATGCACCATCTGTATTCATGGATCTAATGAATAGAGTTTTCAAGGAGTATCTCGATGAATTTGTGGTGGTATTTATTGATGATATCTTGGTATACTCCAAAACCTACGAAGATCATGAAAATCACTTGCGCATTATCTTGAAGACTCTGAGGAGGCATGAATTATATGGGAAGTTTAGCAAGTGTGAATTCTGGTTTCAGGATATTTCTTTTCTTGGCCATATTGTCTCTAAAGATGAAATCTCTGTTGATCCTTCTAAGACCAAGGCAATCCAAGAATGGCCAGCACCTACGAGTATAACTGAGGTACGTAGTTTTATTGGTTTGGCAGGTTATTATCGACGTTTCATCCAGAATTTTGCCCGATTGGCTAACCCATTAACGAAGCTCACACGTAAAGGGGTTAAATTTGTTTGGACAAAAGAGTGTGAAAAATGTTTCGAAGAACTGAAGAGAAGATTAGTCAATTCTCCTATATTGACTCTACCATCAGGGAATGATGGGTTCGTTATTTATAGTGATGCATCGAAGAAAGGACTTGGTTGTGTCCTTATGCAGAATGATAGAGTTATTGCCTATGCATCACGACAGTTGAAAATTCATGAACAAAACTATCCTACTCATGATCTCGAGTTAGCAGCAGTGATCTTTGCTTTGAAGATATGGAGGCACTACCTCTATGGTGAAAAATGTGAGATTTATACTGATCACAAGAGTTTGAAGTATATTTTCTCACAAAAATAACTCAACATGAGGCAAAGGAGATGGCTTGAATTACTCAAGGATTATGATTGCACGATACACCACCACTCGGGGAAAGCAAACAAAGTAGCAGATGCTTTGAGCAGAAAAGACCATGGAGTTTTGAACATGATGAGAATTGAAAGGGATCCAATTTTCATGGATCTAGTGAAGATGGACATGGGAATAACCAGGGAAGGTGAAACATCAATTCTTTTTCAAATGGTTGCCAAACCATCTTTACTAGAAAGGATTAAGAGTTCTCAGACCAATGATGAAGAATTTCAGAAGAAGATTAAAGCTGTGAATGATGGGAGATTGAGAGACTTTGTGTATGAAGATGGAATTTTGAAATTCGGGAAGAGACTTTGTGTTCCCAATATACCTGATCTAAAAATGTAATTTCTGGATGATTCTCATAGTTCCAATTTCTCTATACACCCTGGGAGCACCAAAATGTATAAAGATTTGAAAGAACATTTTTGGTGGGACAATATGAAGAGGGAGATTGCTGATTTTGTGTCAAGATGTATGGTTTGTCAACAAGTGAAAGCTGGAAGGCAACAGCCTGGAGGAGTCATGCAACCTCTTCCTATATCGGAGTGGAAATGGGACAATATTACGATGGACTTTGTCATGGGGCTACCAAAGACTCCTAGAAGGAACGATGCAATATGGGTTATTGTTGATCGTCTTACCAAGTCAGCACATTTTCTTGCTATAAGAGAAGATCTACCCCTGGAACGTCTAGCAAGACTATACATTAATGAAGTTGTGAGACTTCATGGAGTACCCCTATCGATTGTTTCTGATCGTGATCCCCGTTTTACTTCAAGATTTTGGAAAAGTCTTCAGAAATCCCTGGATACTAAACTTCATTTGAGCACTGCTTACCACCCTCAGACAGACGGACAATCAGAACAGACTATTCAAACCTTAGAAGACATGTTGAGATCTTTCTCACTTGACTTTCAGGGTATGTGGGATCAATATTTACCTCTGGTAGAATTTTCCTATAACAATAGCTTCCATTCGAGTATTCAGATGGCACCATATGAAGCGTTATACGGAAAGAGATGTCGTACACCAACCTGTTGGGATGACGTCGGTGAAAGAAAACTTGTAGGTCCAGAACTGGTGGAGGAAACGATGGAAAAGGTGAAGGTAATCCAAAATCACATCAGAGCAGCTCAAAATAGGCAGAAGAGCTATACCGATAATCGAAGGAAGGATTTGTAATTTCAAGTCGGTGATCATGTTTTCCTGAAGGTATCTCCGTGGAAGGGAGTCCTACGTTTTGGTAAGAAAGGTAAATTGAGTCCCAGGTACATCGGACCTTTCGAAATTCTAGAATGAATTGGAGTTGTAGCTTACCGATTGGCAATGCCGCCAAGTCTCTCCAAAGTTCACGATGTGTTCCACGTATCTCTGTTGAGGAAATACATGCCTGACCCAACGCATGTACTCACCTATGAGGAATTAGAACTGGAACCTGATCTTTCCTATTGTGAAGAGCCCATCAGGATTCTTGATACAAGAGAACAAGTACTGAGAAACCGGACGACGCGTCTGGTAAAAGTTTTGTGGAGAAATCATAAGATGGAAGAGGCAACGTGGGAACCCAAGGAACTTATGATGAAGAACCACCCGAGTCTTTTTATGCAGTAGTACCCTAGAAATTGCGAGGATGCAATTATTTGAAGGAGGGGAGAATGTAACACCCCAAGCTTCTACGGTACGTTTCCCTTCGAATAATGCGATAGCGTGTGTTGTACGCAACCTCGAGTTCTAACACACACCACAACTAATTAAACTAGCCGTTGTGAATAGTAATACCTACTTTTTGAAATCATATATATTCTATATTTCAAAATGGACTTCATTTTTGGATTCGGAATATCAAAATTAGCCTAGGGTGAAATTTTGGTACATTTCGGATAACTTTCATATTTTGATGAATAGTGAAAATTTCTAAATTTTAATTAAAAACAACTTTTTTAATCAAAATAATTAATAGTGATAAATTATGAATTTGAGTGGTTTTAAATTATATTTAAAATATATTTTTACCATTCAATTTAATGTTTATCATTGGACATAATTTTACAATTAAACCGAACATAAACAAGTGTCAATCTTTTGATAGTTATTATCTCTTAAAAACACGCTTTTTGTTTTGATAGCGGGAATTAATTTTAAATTAATTTCTGCCACTTCTGTGTTTTGAATTTAGGAAAATGGATTCCATATTTGGAATCAGTATGTCCAAATTATGTAAATAGGTAACTTTTATTTTTACACATTTTGAATAATTACTGCGGTAAATATTTTATTTACCATGGTTAAAGGGTAAATCCGGTAAATAAGGGTTAAAAAATAATATTATAATAATACAAAATTACCCTAAAACGTGTCCTAACCTTATTGGTGGACACATACCCGACCATGGGCATCCTTGGGTCAATTTGGGGACCCCTTGGAGCCACTTTTATGTGGTAGGGACACATTATATTAATAAAGTTAAAATAAAAATAAAAATGGCATAAGCTTACATCTTTTAGAAGAACAATTTTTACATAGGGTTATACATGTTGGATTTTCGATTATAAATATTAATTAGAAATCTAAAAAGATTTCCTACATAATTATATTTTATTTATAATTTTTAGACATCAAATAATTTAAATTATTAATGACACAATAATGATGCAATGTTTACCTCATTAATAAATCATTTAAATAAATAAGATTATAATGATTAAAATATTATCTAAAACCTGTCCAATTCTTATTGGTTGATGTTATTTAGAATATGAGTCATCTTATCTTCGACCTCAATTATTTTTGGACCATTATAAACCGAATATAATTATATTATAAAGTAATACTTTCACTCTTTCCTAAAGAGCCCCTCTTCTCCCTTATAAAAGGAGACCACTTCTACTCATTCCTCACACCTCTCAAGCCACTTGGCTCGTCCAAACTCTGCCCAACTAAGCTCCCCACATCCCTCTCCTCCTCCTTGAAGCTTCCCCTTAGGCAGAAAGCATTTCAAGAAGTCCTTTGGTTCTTACCTAAATTAAAGGTAACGATTTCTCTTAAATTATTTTCATTTATTTTGCTTCTTCAACACCCAAACTCTTTTTATTTCCTTTCTTTTGTAACAAAACCAGTATCTTCAATATACTAGGATGTTTTTATAAGAAGGATTCAAACTACACATACACACAACTCCATATAATGGATGATGGACATAATGTTTCTGTGGATGACAAACTAACGCCTCACGAAACGATGATTGTTCAAATACATCTTACCGCCTCTCATGGTGGCCATTATGATGGCACTGTAATTAAATATGATATTAATGATATATATTTTATATATAAGCTTCTGTAGTTCCATTTTATTTCATACCATTATTCGTTTCATGTTTTATATACATACGATAATTTCATTTGAGGAAGTGCGGACTACCGCCCCCTTAAAATGATATGACTCGTTCATACCACACATGGAATGTATAAAGGATGGTGTTAATGAACTTAAGTAATATGTATAAAATATTATATTATACTGGAATAGTAATATACCTATGTATCATTTGTATTCGATTCTTTTAAAATAAAAATTAAATGGAAGTAGCGTTCGTGCGTACGTACGGACTACCGTCTCCACGAACGCGATGAGATTCATTCTCCATCGTATCCATTCAAGTATAATTATCATTTGATGATTTAAAAATGATGTTTAAGGACTTGATACCATTCTGGATTTAAATAATATACAACTTATCCTTTACAAACATGTCTTACGTAACAAAACATACAAAAGCAAACAAGTAAGTTCACACCCGAAACAGCGATAATACTAAGATATTATTATCAAATCAATATTAAAAGATCATATATGATATCAAATTAATGTATATGATTCCTGTATAATTTAATAACAATTATTTCACCATTATACAGGAGGTTAACCTACCCCAACCAAGGAAAAGTACAAGGTAAGGGTAATTTCACAATCTCTTCATTATCTGAGGTTGTTTATACGTAATAATCTACTGGGATCTCTTTATCATCCACATCCATGTTTCTTAAAAATGTATTTCAAAACATTTTTACTATTTACTAAAATATGAGTTAAAGTCATTTATACCCTTTTTGACTTTTATAAGTGGTTTATAAAGGAATCTTTCCGTCATTTTCAAAACAAGGTCCTTTTTAACCTTTTCGACAGAATTGAGGTAAGAATGTTTTTTTTTAACTTATACGGCGGGTGCGGTTATTTTACGCCGTTATAAAATCTTCAAAGCTTTCCTTACAAGCTTATAAGAATATTTTCAAAGAAAATGTTTTATTTTATATAGATCTTAAATGATTTCAAAATAAAAGGAGATATTTCTTTAAAAAGAATTTTGATTTTATCTATGTCAACATCCTTTGATGGATTTTAAGATTATTTGAAGTTGATTTATTATGATACAAAACATCTATATTGTATTGAAGGTTTTGTGATATGTTTGACTATGGATGTGCTATTTTTATAACATTCATAGTTTATGGTGAAATTATTGACATTTCGTATGCTAGTTTTAATACGAATGTTTATGTTATGTTTAAACCTTTTCATATGGGAATGCATTGGACTTAATAAGTGACGGGTGGAGCCCGCTATAGCTCCTCGATGCATCGGTAGGTCTCATGAGACAAACTAGTGTCTTGGCATAAGGCCTTGACAAAATCTTATTTGTAGTCTTGGCACGAGGCCTTGACTATGTGGTTATGATAGTCTGGCATTATGCATTCCAACATTATGAAAGTGGTTATTGATTTTTGCATGTGATTATTCGATTAGTAGGATATCCATGTGAATAATTAAATGGCATTATTTCATTTTTACTTTTGCCATACTATGTTGAAGTTCAAGTTTAAAAGGCTTTTGTTTTAGTAATGCATTGCCTTAAATGTTTATTCTTATTTATGAAAGTTTCCGCCATATTGTTATCCTTACTGGGCATTTGAGCTCACCCCTTTTCTATGTTTTATTTTTCCCAGGATGTGAAGAAGTAAGTTATGAATGGCCTGCTGGGATTTTATGAGGGGTTAATAGTGTGGATTGTGGAAACATTATGTTGTTGTATTATTTTTTCATTTTATGACGTAATGTAAAACTTATGAATATATCTAGTGTTTCCAAGGCTACTAAACCAATCGGTCTTTCGAGTTTTGATCTTTCTTGTGATCATGCCAATGTTATGTAATTAATGCACCGACTCTGGGCAACTGGGGTCGGGGCGTTACAATGTATTATATAATAATGATAGTTAAATTATTTAAATGGAATGTGTGTTCAGTTATTTACCTTTCCAAGTCATTTATGACTACAGATTCATGATTTCTTCCACTATAAATAACCCTTACTGATCATTTGATATCACAATTATTTTATTTCAATTTCTAGGAATTAATTAAGTACTATGAATTATATGAAATGATATATTATAAAGGATAATTATATTCTCTAAAAAATGTTGTGATTTGTGTTTACAAATGAAATGAAAACTTAAGTTTATATCTAGTTTACTAAGAATAAAAAACTATTAGTTCATTGGGGATATGATTACTTGTATCATATGACAATGTAATAAATCACACATTGTCTATGGGATACTGGGTTCAGGGTCATTATAGTGTTTTTTTAATTTTCATCTATTATATAATAGTTACCAAATACACTGAATGTAAAAATTATAGGAAATGTTTAACTGTAATAATTCCTCAATATTTAAAAAACATTTAAATAAGTAAAAAACAAATCTAGGAGTGTGGGTATGGGTAAATTCAATTGGTATCGGTTAAGATTTTAGTTATTTTTTGAAATAAGAATAAAATCCTAAGCGAAAAACCTTAGTTCTAGAGAACTATCATAATTTTATAGAGTTAAAATCTTATATTCAACATTATTTATATTGAGTTCATCCTAATTTATTTATGTTATGATTATAATATAGATAGTGAAAAGATATTCACTAATAAGAATTTCTAGTTTAGAGATAATTTTCAATGTGGTGATTATCCCAATATTCGACCAAACTTTATGGATGATAATGTTGAAATCATCATGGATATAGTTACATAAATGAATTAAGTTATGGTTAATAACATTAACTATATAGATAGGATTTCACCATCACAATGTGGATATTTTGTAATTGAGTAATTATTGAGGCGATGACCTATATCATTTAGTGCATCCCAGGATCCACTTGTGGTTGAATGGTAGTTATTATCATTAAAAATAATATTTATTATGGTGGAATTATCCGAATAATAGAAATTTATTTAATGTTTTATCATCCTAAAGAATAAGATAATAATTGGTGGATGCTAATAAAAAATAAAAATAATGTTGAGGAGATTAAATATATGTTATTGGGTGATTTCAAGAGGTAATTCCATGAGAAATATTTCTCCTAGAGAGTACGAATAAAGTTAGAGTAATAGTTCCTTGAGTTAATACTGAGAGATGAAGAATATCATTACTACATGTGAAGCTAAGATTAATCAGTTATAAAGGTGTTCTTATGCATTTTTTATTGATCGAAAAATTAATATTTTATAATATATATAAGCCATGTATTCATAAGGTTTGGAAAATATGAAAGTTTTAAAATTATGAAAAACTATTCATTATACTTTAAAGGTGGAAATGTAATTATCCAATAATAATTTGTCTCATGGAGTCTTTGATAAGAAGGGTAAAGTGCAAATCATACTACAAGCTCATCTGATAAAGTGAGATTAAAGAAGAAGTTCTAACATTCCACATTTATAAAATGATTTTTTAATATTTTATTGATAATAAAATAAACTTTTCCTCGAATTGTTTTAAATATATTTATTTATAAAATATTTGGGATTAGATCATTCATTTGAAAATTTGATAAAAATTATAGTTTTACCCTTTTAAAATTCATTTTAGTATTTAGAACATAAATTTGATTATATAAATTATTTTAACTTTTTATTTTTTTACTATTTTCCTCATTAGATTTTCTACAACTTTCATTTAGGAAACCAAAGCTGGATCTTGAATTTTAGTGGGGTAAATGGTCCATAAAGAAAAAGATGGACTTAACTATCCAGATTAGATATCACCTCACCATTTGGGTCGTATCTTCTTCATCCAAGCTTATATTGGGACCAAATTTGGAGGTAAACTCAGGGACATGATTACTCACAAATCATTATACTATAATCCTAGCCAGTTTGAGCATTTTTAGGTCAACTATGTAGTGCAATTTGAAGTAAAATATTTGTCCTAATTTCCATTTCACGCTTAAAAAGGTTTTGTAACCCTAGCACTCCAAAACATTATCTAAAGGATATTTTCACTCTTTGGGAGGGTTGGTTGAAGAATTGGGAAGGTGATTCTGAAAGGGTGTCTCTTGGGAACCCCTTAAAACTCTAGGAAGAAGTTATTCCTTGTGCAAACATCTCTTCTAAGAGGGCTTCTCTCTCCCACCTCCACTTTGTGTTTCTTGGTTTTCATGCTTTTATTTTGAATTTATATTCAACTAATATTCTTATGTTCTTCTCTTTTGATCTTTATATTTTTCTTCTTAGGTTGGAATATAATATTGGATATGAGATTGAGTTTTTTTCTTTCAATCCATTGCTTATGAAAAACATCTCCATGATGAAAAATCTGCCCATGGAAGAGTGATTTCATTCATAGTTGATCTAATCCCCACTCCCTTTATTTATTTATTTTTAATCCATAAACAAACTGTAATTCATAAATTTTGATCAATTAATTGAGTTTTCATTTCTATATAACTTGATCGACTTTCACATGACCGAATGGTCAGACTTGTATAAATCATTCAAATAAAAATTTAATAACAAAATCCATTCAACTTGGGATAGAATCATAGGTTTCAAGTCTCATCCCCAAACTCAATTAATTATCTACTCCAAGGAAGAGATGCTTCCATAATTGTACACTGACCATAATTTGGATTTTGGATCATAATCAAGGTAGGGTGCTACAATTGGATGTCACTAAGTTAACATAGAGATCATTTTTTTAAAATATTTGTGTTCATGTTAATTTCCATAGGGTTAAGG
Source organism: Viscum album (assembly GCA_963277665.1). Taxonomy (NCBI): domain Eukaryota; kingdom Viridiplantae; phylum Streptophyta; class Magnoliopsida; order Santalales; family Viscaceae; genus Viscum; species Viscum album. The sequence continues at coordinate 1,231,806,045 of OY728137.1, read as the reverse complement.
GGTTGAAAAGATTAGGGGATCATAATTGAATGAATTATAATCATACGGTATAATGATAAATGAATGGTGAAGGGGGTATATTAGATCAATTACATCTTCTCATATAAGTGTTTCTAAAGAAATTGTGTCTTTTAATGTTCTTGTTTGTTGTTTAATTTATTGTCTGAAAGTCCCAAAACACCCCCCCACACACACACACACTATATTTTTAATTTATTTTACTTATTTACTTTTTTTTCAAGATTATTAAAGGTTTTTTAATTCAATTCCTCCCGGAGAAAATGACCTATGTCAGCCACAGTGTTGCACTTAATTAAATCACAAACAGTTTTTATAGAAGTGTCGACATTTACCCAACTAGGGAATTCCTCTACTCTAGGAATTTTGAAAGTGGAAACTCTTATGAAGGAAATACTAAATTAAATAAAATGGATGAAAATAACAACAATGAAATCAATAGAATTATTCGATAGTTGGCTACACCAGATATTAATTATCCACCTACATGCATTGCATATCCAACTCTCAAATCCGAATTTGAACTAAAATCTTGGTTGATCCACTTTCTTCAAAAATTTCATGGATTATATGGTGAGGATCGAGACAAAAATTTAAAATAATTAATTGTAGTATGCTTAAAAATTAAACCAAGAAATGTGTTAGAAGATCAAATTAAACATAGAACATTCCCATTCTCACTTGATTTAACTACTAAGGATTGGATGTATTATTTACTACCTAAATATGTAACATGTTGGAATGATTTGAAATGTATTTTCTTAATGTGATTTTTTCTAGCATCAAGGAACACTTTGATTTGAAAGGAGATCTTAGGGTTCAAGAAGGTACATTGTGAGTCAATGTATATGTACTGGGAGAGATTCAAGAAATTATATGAAAGCTTCCCACATCACCAAATCAGCAAGAAAATCCTCATCTAGAACTTCTATGAAGGACTCACACCTATGGAAAGAACCATGGTGGATGTCGTAGCTTGAGGAACATTGGTCGACAAAACACCAGCAGCCACACATGCATTGATTGACAAGATGGCACAAAACTATCACAATTTGGAGATCGGGGTACCCCACATGTTAGAGGAGTACATCAGGTAAGTCCATATTCTCTTGAAAGTAATTTGACTGATACTAAGTAGGAGGAATTGAAAACTATGGTGAGATAGATTGCTTGGGCACAAGAGACATCCCAACACCCTCCTTCAAGGACTTGTGGAATTTTCACTGAGATAATCTACTGAACTAACTATTGCCCCCAACAATAAGAAACATAAGATTGCACAATTGTGTTTCCTAGGAGATCATACCAACAACAAAATAACCACATCCCCAAAAAAAGTTGGATTTCATTACTCCGACATGCAACCAAGGGTGGAAGGATCAATCAGCCATGAGTTATGCATCTGGACAAAGAAAAGGCACGCATTTCAACAAAACTTCTAGTAGCCTCCACCTTACCAACAGGGTTTCCAACAACCCCAAAAGTGATTTAAATTTCTAGAATCAACAAGTCTTCAACAAAAGAATTCTCAACAAAAAGTAGATTCTAATACTGATGATATTTTGAAGCAAATTATTCTTAATCAATAGAATGAGTTGAAGAGTCAAGGTTTAATTTTGATAGAGTTTAAGAAAAAAATGATCCATATTGGCACCTCCCTATATACACTAATAAGTAATAATTCTAGAAATATACCTTCCCAACATACTCCAAATTCAAAGGGGAATGTCAGTTCCATTGCATTGATAAGTGGTAAGCAAACAATAGATGTTTATCTACCTTCCATTCCACCATGATTCACCTAAACTTCAAAGAATCCCCATTAAAGAACAACATATGATCATCCCATAGAGAAAGAAAAAGTTATGAAAAAGATTGATGATGTTCCTCCTAAACCCATTATCTTTCCAAACAGGGTTGTACAAACCCAGAAGATAGCTGAGGAGAAGAGGCAAAAAAAGAGGTTTTGGACACATTAAAGAATGTAGAGATCAAAATTCCTCTACTTGAATCCATCAAGAAAATACCAAGGTATACTAAATTCTTAAAATAAATTTGTACCAATTGAAGAGGTCTCAAAGGAAATGAGAGGATCAACTGTGGAAGGAATGTTTCAACACTCATTACACAAACTATAGAAATGCCGAAAGCACAAGGATCCAAGGACATTCACCATCACATGCGCCATAGAGTAGTTACACTTTTTTTATGCTTTATGTGATTTATGAGCTTCTATAAATGTGATGCCTCACTCTGTATTCTCTTCTTTATAGGTTGGTTATTTGAAGCTGACAAGAGTAGTGGTTCAGTTAGTGAATAGAGTTACTGTATATCCAGTGGGATTCCATGAGTATGTACTTGTTCAAGTAAGAGACATGATCTTTCCAATAGATTTCTACATTTTTAACATGCAGGATGATCAGGTATGTTCTCATGCCCCAATTATCTTAGGTAGGACCTTCCTTAGAACTGAAAAAACAATCATAAATATCCATGAGGGTACACTTTCTATAGTTTTTGGGGATGAAGTTGTGATATTTAATATTATGGATTCCCTGAATTACCCGTCAGGGGACCATTTTTCTTTTGTTATCTTCCATTTTGAACCACCAAATAAAAATCCCATGAAATTTGATTGTCCTTTGATTAGGGAGATTATGAGTATTGGTTCTAGTTTGATGTCTGAGAGCACCTCCACACCAGTTTCTAATGCACCAAACTCTCTTATATTTTATTTTGAAATTGAATCATATTCTAATTTTGATCATGTTCACACTTATTATGACTTGGATGTTGAATATGCTGATAGTTTTGAGGAATTATTCTCTGATTTTTATGATTATTATTCTGGTACAAATGTTCATTGTGAACATATTTTAGTTCCTTCAATGTATCTATCTATACTACACCCCCCTTCAATGGAACTCAATACATTACCACCAAATCTCAAATACTCATACTTATTTAGTGGTGAGTGGTTACCTGTTATCATTGTTAATAATCTCCCTTTTGAACATGAAGAGAAACTTTTGAATATTTTTAAGGAGAACATCAGGGCAATCATGTGGACCTTGGGTGACGTATCAGGTATTATCTCCTTCATTTTCATGTATTGGATTTTTTTATAGGATAGGGTTAAGCTGGTTAGGCATCCAAAAAAGAGATTGAAACCAAATATTCTTGAAGTTGTGAAAAAAGAGGTTTAAAAATTACCTGAGTAATGTATAATCTATCCCATTTCAGATTCCCTGTGGGAGAGTAATATTTAGGGTTTTCCTAAGAAAATTGGTGTTACTATAATTAAAATTAGAAAGATGAGTTAGTTCCAATGAGGGTGAAAAATATTTGGTGTGTGTGTATTGATTGTAGGAAACAAAATTAATCCACTTGCAAGGACCATTTCCCCCTCCCATTTAATGATAAAATTCTTGAGAGACTAGTTGGTAAGACACATTATTGTTTCTTGGATGAATTTTCAGGATATTTTTAGATTCCTATTGCTCTGAATGATCAAGAGAAGACTACATTAACTTATCCCTTTAACACATTTTCCTACCATAGGATGAAATTTGAACTTTTCAATGACCTAGGTGCATTCAAAAAATGCATTGTCAGTATTTTTATTTTATTTTCTAGAGACCTTCGTGGAGATATTTATAGATGATTTTATAGTGTATGGGTCTTCATTTGATGATTGTATATCTAGTTTGGGAAATGTTCTGAATCGTTTTATAGAGAAAAATCTAGTATTGAAATTTGAAATGTGTAATTTCATGGTTGAATATGGCATTGTCATAGGGAATGTATTTTCAAAACATGAAATAGAGTTTGATAGATCAAAGGTAGATAATATTTCATCCTTAACTTATCCTTTGTGTCTACGTGATGTTGGATCATTCCTATGGAATGCAGGATTTTATCGGTGCTTTATTAATTATTTTAGTAAGATTGCTCTTCCTTTGTTGTGATTGCTTCAAGAGGATTCTAATTTTGTGTTTGATTATTCATGAAGGGTAGTGTTTGCTGAGTTGAAGAAGTGTATGAACACTCCATTGATCATAAAACCACCATGGTGGGATCTTCCTTTTCATATTATGTGTGAAAAATCCAACTTTTCTATTGGATATGTCTTATCTTAGAGGGTAGAAGGATGTTCACATGCAATTTCTTATGCTTCGAGTACATTGGATTCAGATCAATCAAACCACACAACCACATAAATAGAGTTTCTTTCTGTCATATTTTCTTAATATAAATTTTGTTCATATTTATTGGGCTCCAAAGTTATTATTTTTTCTGACCATACAATTATGAGGTACCTCTTAAAGAAACCAGACGCAAAGCACAGACTTATCTGATGGATGACCCTTCTTCTTGAAAATGATATTGAAATAAATCAAAACAAGGGGTCAGAAAACCTGGTGGCAGACCACATGAGTTGGATTACTCACAGACTAGAGGTTTAAACCTTGGCCCAAGTACCACATCGGGACACTTTCCCTGATGATCATTTTATTCCATCTCAAGTATGCATCCTTGGTATGCTGATTTAGTAAACTACCATGTTGCATTCGATATCCCTACAAATTTAAAGTAACATCAATTCCAAAAATTAAAAAGTGAGTCTCAATATTTTGTGTGGGATGATCCCTACCTCTGGTGCATGTGTAGTGATCAAGTTATTAGGTGGTGTGTTCCTGATCATGAGTTTGAGTATGTTCTACATTTCTGCCGTAAACTTTAATGTGAAGGGCACTTTAGACCCCAATAGGTAGCTAGGAAAGTTTTAGACTCTAGATTATATTAGCCCAGTTTATTCCATGATGCTCATGTGTTTTCCACGTCGTGCTCACATTGCTAACAAACTAACAATATTTCTAGGAGACATGAGATTCCTCAACAATCCATTTTATTTTGTGATATTTTTTATGTATGGGACATTTATTTTATGGGACCTTTTCCTAGTTCATTTGGTTTCTTATATATTTTGGTTTCTGTTGATTATGTGAGGAAATAGGTGGAGGCTAAGGCCACCAGGGCTGATGATTCTCATGTTGTTGTGAACTTTTTCAAAGCACATATTTTTTTTAGGTTTGGAGTACTGAAGGTCGTCATCAGTGATCAAGGGTCACACTTTTTCAATAGTAATTTTACTTCCTTCTTTCAGAAGTATGGGGTGACACACAAAACATCAACACCATACCACACCCAAACAAATGGCCAGACTAAGGTTTCAAATAGGGAGTTGAAACAAATTTTATAGAAAACTATGTATCCAAATAGAAAGGATTAGATCAAGTGATTGGATGATGCACTTTGGGATTATAGGATATCATACAAGAAACTCATTAGTATGTCCCCAATTTGGATTGTTTTTTTGAAAGCGTGTCATCTCCCCATAGAAGTTGATCACCGTACTTTTTGGGCTGTAAGGAAATAAATCATGGATTTGTCCCAAGATGGAATCCAAAAGAAGCTACAAATTCAAGAGCTTGAGGAGATTCTATTTTCTTCATATAAGTACTCAAGTCTCTACAAGGAAAGGTAAAAATAACCTCATGATAGAATCATCCAATAAAGGGAGTTTCATGTTGGATAGAAATTCCTTATCTATAGTTCATGACTGAACCTAATCCTAGTAAGTTACATTCTTGATGTTTAGGTCCTTATAATGTATCTAATGTTTTTCATTATGGTGTAGTGAAGATCAAACAAGAGGACATTGGGAGGAGATTTATAGTCAAGGTGAAACATTTGAAGAAATACATTGAGGGACTTCCTACTAATATAGTGGATTTCATCACACTTGATGACCCTACCATCACTTGAGAATATCAAGTTTCTCCTAACCCTTTCAGTTTTATATTCTTTATCCTATTTAATATTATACATTTCATGCGCATATATCATCTCATAGTTTCACATTGAGGACAATGCAATATTTTAAGTGTGGGGGAGGGGAAAAATTTTGGGGTAGATATTTAAGATTTTCATTTTTGTGTTTTGTGTGTATTTTATATTAATTTTTTGGTTAAAATTTTCAAAAAATAAAAAAACAAATATATCATGTAACATTACCATGTGGAACATATGTAAAATTCATGTTTTCAAAATTCATTGGTAGAATTATAAGCATGATTATGATTTCATCCTAAAGGGTTGATTTTTATAAAAATTGAAGTCATCAATGATATGAATGGTTGTGTCATTATAAAACCTTTTAGATTTTGACATGATTATTTGTGATATTTGTTCATGGTAAATTGTTTCATTGATTTCCCCACACAATTTTTCACTCTACCATGACTTGTGAAATTTTTCCTACTCAATTGAAGGTATATTAATGTTAGGTAAAAAATATTTGGTTGGTCCATATGTTCATTTCTCTTTTGATCAGTTTAATTACTATACTGAATTGACCTATTTGTGTGTACCTATTATCCGACTATTGTACACCCTCAACAAAAATATGGGTTGTGTCTTGGATAGGTCAAAAACCACACTTCATCGATCTTTGATCTTGTTATAAATATTACAATTAGTTTCATGAGGAGATCAAACATAGGTTGAGAGTTGATTGTGAGATTTTTTCCATGTGCAACTTAAAAAAACAAAAAAATAATAATAAATTAGGGTAGTGATGAAATGTACAACATATGAAGATATCTAGGTTGGGAGCTTAAGGTTTGAATTTCAGGAATTTTTAAGTGAGTGGGTCTTGAAATTTGATTTCAAAAGAATGTATAATAGGTTCGATGAATTAAACCTAGTAAGAAGAATTGTTTTACATGACCTAAATATACTTAATAAAGGGTGAATTTATTAGCTTGGAATGGTTGGCACACACACACGTGGAGAATTATTGGCATGGTGGACCCATGACTTGTTTATCTATTATTAGTGTTACGAATATTACTAGAATTTCTTTTGACATAATTTATGAGACAATGAATTTAAAAATTATTGATATTAATTCTTGTGTGGATTCATACTTTTCCTATATTTTCACTATGGATTGAGAAATATGAATATACATATCGTGTCACAATTTTTTTCGAATACATGATATGAGGTTTTTCCCATGAGTGAAAAAGGGTAAGTGTGGGGGAGTTGATAAAATGATTTTTTTAATATTTTATTGATAATAAATTAAAAATTTTCTCACACTATATGAAATATTTTTATTTATAAAATATTTGGGATTAGATCATTCATTTGAAAATTTGATTAAAATTTCTGTTTTACCCTTTTAAAATTCATTGTAGTATTTCAAAGATAAGTATGATTATGTAAATTATTTTGACTTTAAATTTTGTAAATATGTTCCTCATTATATTTTTTATAACTTTCTTTTAGGTAATTAGATATCGGTCATGCATTTGAGTAGATTAAATGGTCCACAAAGACAAATATTGACTGAACTATCTAGATTGGACTCCACCTCACCATTTGGGTTGTATCTTCTTCATATGAGCTTTTATTGGGCCTAAATTTTTTGAGACGATCTATGATATTATTACTAATAAAATATCATTCTATAAGTCCATAAAATTCGTGTGTTCTGAAGGTCAACTATGCATTGAAACGTGGAGTAAAATATATGTCTGAGTTTCCCTTTCACACTTAAAAATGTTTTGTAACCCTAACCCTAAAAAACTCTATTTAAATGAAATATTCACTATTTTGTAAGTTTGGTAGATGCATTGGAAATTTTTTTACAAATATTATTCTATTTTTAACACCTTATAACTCTTGGAATTAGTAAGTCCTTGTGCAAACATATCTTCCAAGAAGGCTCTCCTCTCCCACCTCCACTTTGTATTTCTTTGTTTTCTTCCTTGTATTTTGAATTTATATTCAACTAATCTTTTGTGTCATTATATTTTGATATTTTTATTTTTATTTTTGGTTTGGAAGATAATAGAAAATATGAGATTGGTTTTTTCCCTTTCAATCCATTGTTTATGCAAAATGTCTCCACGATGACAGCTCCACCCATGGAATAGTAATTTTGTTTGTAGTTGATATAATCCCTACTCCCTTAATTTATTTATTTTCAATCCATAAACATACTGTAATTAATAAATTCTGATCAATTAATTGTGTTTTAATTTCTATGTAACATGATCTACTTGCACATAACCGCGTGGTCGGACTTGTGTAAATCGTTTGAGTGAAACTTTAATCGTAAAATTCCTTCAACTTGGGATAGAATTACAGAGTTAAAGTCTTATCCCCAAACTCAATTAATTCTCTAATCCAAGGAGGATATGTATCCCTAATTGTACACTGACCATAAGTTGGATTTTAGATCACAATAAATGAAGGTTGTTGTGATTGGATGTCCCAAAGTTAACCTAGGGATCATTTTTTTTAAATATTTGGGATTATGTTAATTTTCATAGGGTTCGGGGGTTGACAATATTAGGGTATAATAATTGAATGAATTATAATAATATGGGATAATGATAAATTAATGGTTAAATGGGTAGAATATATCAACTATGTCTTCTCATATAAGTTTTTTTAAAGAAATTTTGTCTTCGATTTGTCTTGTTTTTTGTTTAGTTTATTGTCTGAAAGTCACAACCCCCCCCCCCCCCCATCTTGTGTTTCATTTGTTTTAACTTATTTACTTTTTTTGATTTATTCAAGCCTATTAAGGGTTTTTTAATTCACTTCCTCCTTGATATAACAACCCAGGTCAACCACTATGTTGTACTTAGTTAAATCAAAATCATTTTTGAGAGCGTGTGCGACAATGCTCATCACACATGCAAAAAATATGGATGGAAACACTTAATAAATGGTTTATAATAAATATGGAGGTGTTTTAAATGTGGAACGAGTGGTCATAAAGACCTTAGATATAGAAAAGTAATTATTCAAGGTTAGGTGAGTGGTAATGTTGGGAATAATAAAGAATAAAGCAAGTATTTTCAGAATACTCAACCTAAGGTTTGATACTTCGATTGTAATGAGTCAGATAATTGTGCTAATAATTGTAGGAAGAAAATGATGAATAATGGGAATCCATATCCTCAACTAATAAATATTTTACGTCAATCTCATTAATTTTCTACCAAAGTAGAGCAGTTTGAATAACTCAGATAATTTGTAACAACTACTATATCGATTTTCTTAAAAGTGGATTTTTCACCTTTTGATTCTAGATCAAATCATTAGTTCATACTATAAAAATTCTTTTTTCGTATTAATTCTTCACTTTAAAGACTGTAGGTTGACTTATTTATGGTAAAACTGAATGGTACATTAATTATTTCACAAATATTAAGGGACTATCCAATTATGATTTTTGTGGAAGTATTACCTATGAATATATTACTTCTCCCCTTATTTGAATTTGATACTATTTTTAGTATGGACTATCTCTCAACTTATATGGACAATATATACTGTTGAGATAAAATTTTCACCTTTTATCACTTGAACAAACCTAGATTGGTACAAAACTATAATAAGGTGAAAGGAACTCATGATTTAATATCTTTTTATTATTACACCACTATCCAGGATTTAGATCATTTAACCCCTGTAACATTAAATGTAAAACAAGTTAAATCAAAAGGTATAAAAACACATTTTTATAGATAAATGTATCCAAAACTAAGAAGATGTGAACCCTAGAAACACATTTTATTCTCACCAAATGATCACTCATATCACACAGCCTAAATGAAACCAAGAAAATAGAATTACAACACATGACATTAAATCTAGGGATTTATGTTATTTGAAAAATGCATTCCCTATCGGAAAGAAGAAACTTTAGTAGAAGAGAAATAGGATAAAAGAACTCGACTATGTTAAAATTTCACAAAGATAGGTGTAGTACATAGTATAAATAGAAAAGACCTTACAATCACTCTAAATAACAACCTAATAGGATATTAGCAATGAAAATAGCTTGTATAATGAATGTAACCCCACTTATATATTTATAGACAAGTTGTCATAGTAGTTGAGTGATTTCATTAGTTCTAATTCCATTTGATCTTCATAGAAAACCCTCACTTGATCATTGTTACCACCACCTACAATTTGAATACACCAACTGAACCTTCTTTATAAGTAATTGGTTCATGCATCCAGAACTCATCCTCTCATATATATTTTTTTAGAACTTATTTTTTCTACTAGTTCTAGATTTTACTCTCACTCTAATGTTTCTTATAATTAAAAAAATAGTCTATAAGTTTCTCCTTTTTGTATATTTTGATTCCTACTCAAAAAAAAATCAAGGCTACAACACTAAGACTACCATGTCAGAATTCACTATATTCTTAACATCTTTTTTTCATTAAACTCTTTAATTTTATTGTTACTTACATGATTTTATGATCACTATGTCATCCAAGCCCCACTAAAGTGAAACACTACTGACTAATTTATCAAACTATAAATTGCATCAATATATCCATTGGATTATGATTCTTATTAACCTTTTATAATTCTAACATTCAATCTTCCACAATATTCCAGATGAATTGGTACTTTATCTGAATGTGTTTTATCCAAAAATGAAACACCAGATTCTAGGTTAAGTGAATCTCACTTCAGCTATCATGGACTAATGAGTTCATTTATTTCCTTTTGAAAATTACTTCTAGTACACCCTTATCCCATAAAACTCCTTATATACTTTTTAACTATAATTTAATCTATTTTAATGGTTGTAAGTACTAATATATGTTTTAGTTTTCATATCTAGATCATGGATTTGATTCCAAAAATAAAGACAAATCCATAGATATTATTCTCTGTTTTCATATCTCCTATAAATTTAGAATCCAAAAATCCTTATAATGGATCATCAATTCTAAAAAAATGTGAAATATCCATCATGTCATTTAGATACTAAACAATTCACTTAATAGACTCTTAGTGATCCTTCTATAAATTATCCATTAGGATTATAACTACTCATGTTTCATCCATAATATAGGTCTTTGTAAAAACCATGAAATACGTCATGCTTCTTATAGTTGATTCATAAAAAAAACCCTCACTATGTATGTATCCTACTCATCCACTCTAGGTGCCTTCTCCTTAGAAATTATAAATTCCTGGTCAGGAGGATTCTCATAAATTTTGAATCAGTAATATTGAATCTCACCAAAACTTTGTAGATGTACTTCAAATAAGTCAATAAAAACCTTCTATAAACTAAGTCTTGTTTTACCATAATCTCCAATATATTCTTTATGGAACCAATATATTTCATTTTGAATCTTTCAAAAAAATAAAAATGCAACTCTTTTTGTAATTCTATCACTTATCCAACTAAAATCATGTCATCAATATAGATAAGTATAATGGAAAAACTCTCACCATCATGCACCTTTTAGAAAAAAACAATGGTATTCATTACATAGGATGAATATTAATTCTACCATAAAGGCATAAAACTCTTGGTTACACTATCTCAATGACTTATTAATCCCATAAAAACTCCAATTGATATTGAACACTAGAACTTCCACACTGTTCAGTACAAAACATTTTGGTTTCTCCATATAGATCTCTTACACCAGATATACATTAAGGAACAATGTATTAACATTGGGCTGTTTAGTAAAAAGTTATACAATTGAAACTAGGTTGATAATTTCATAAATCATTGAGTGATTTGGAATATAAGATAAAATATCACTAAAATACAAACATTTTTATTATTGAGATACTTTCAAAAGTTATCATGAATTCTACTATTTTATACCATTTTCTTCTTCCTTTATATGATAAAACCATTTTTTATTCAATGACAACTTTCTTAGTATTAGTTTTGTTATCTCCCATTTACCAAAAACATACAATTAATCTAACTCTTCCTTCATTTATAACTCCCATTATAATGAGTTAATTATATTTCCATCCTCATTCAGGCATTCATATTCTTTAATATCCATAACTAACTGATAGTGAATTCCATAATCAAATGTTTTTGTTAGTATTTCAACACTTATAAACCACCTCAACTCCTAAGTTTCATCTCCTTACAAAAAATTCTTTTCTGAAACTCTCTTGTTAGCTTCCATGGTCCTTGATAATTCTAGTATAATAGACCCAAGTATTTCCATAACATTACGAGCATCTTCCATTCTAAAACATGGTTTCACCTCTCAACATTATTTTTTATCTGAATAATACAGATCTACCTAACCTCTATTTAGATAAACCTTATCATTCATTGGATCTTTTCCACCACTAATATTTTTAGATTAATTTTATCCCGTCATCGGTTCTCTTCACTGAAGAGGGAATTCTGGACTTGGATAACCTTCCACTGGTTCTTATCCAAGAAAATAAATCCAAATTTTTTATTATCCTACCAAAAAAATAAACAAATTTGGTACATAGTTTCCAACTTATACCTTTCTTTGTAATTGATGTGGGAAAAGATGATACTTCTAAAAACTTTTAGGTGAGTTATGTCGACTGGTATTTTGGTCCATAGTTTCTCTAGATGTTATCAAATCATCTATTCAGAAGGAATTATATTCATGAGATAAGTTTCATAGATAACCACTTCAACCCAAAACTTATTTAAGCATATAGAAAAAAACCACATGCTTTTTCCTCTCTCATTACAATTTTCATTCATCCATTCCACCACATCCCTTTTCTCAGATGTTTCATGCATAAAATTCTCCATAATTTTCTCTCATACAATAGAACATCTAAAACTCTTTTACTATATACTAACAAATGAAACTTGAAAAAGGTATTTCAGATTAATTATGATCTTTTCTTACACCATGGATATCTATCTGATGAATGTTTTAAACTCCTCAAACTTATGTTTGAGGAAAAATGCACACACCTTCCATGTAGAATCTCTAATGAAATTAATATATTATAGAGTGACCCATGAATTAAAAAAAATGTTATTACTCATGCATCCATAAGAAAAAAACTGGATCTTCTTATTCTTAGATTCCTTATTTAACAGAATAAATGAAACCATTAGCTACTTACCTATGATTAATTATTTTCATGTTTCATACTCCACATGATCTTACTTCATTACTTTCTATACATCTAAGGTTAATAAAATTTTATCACTAATGTTTCGAAGGAATTAATGCCAAAAATTATTTATTATAGAAGTTATTTTCCCATAATACATAATACCTTTTGAATTTCTAGTTAGGTATAGTACTATATACTTAACAGTATGGGCCACCATTATTGAACATTGTGCAATCCTTCACACACCATTCACAATAAAAATATAAAATCCTATGACATCATGATAACCATAAAAAAATAATTTATTCTATAAAATTGGGATGTGTATAGTTCCCTATAAATATAGAAAACATATCTTCCATGTCTAAAAATTCACATCACATTTTCCAACAATCTTGAGTGGTTCTTCATTCAAAAATTTAACCTTTCTGAAGATTTTTGATACATAATTTATAACACCCAAGATTAAATTATTACAAACTAGGTAAAGTTGATAATAAATTTCATGCCTTTTACTATTAATGAATAATATTTTATATAGTTATATTCATTATAACTGTATTATGTAATTTTTTTAATTTAAAAAGAAAATAGTTTTACTAAACTACATTTCTTTTAAGGTTTTATCTAAAAGTATACATTCTAAATTTTAAAATTTTACTGTGATAAAAAAATAAACATAACTTTTGAATTTATTATTTTAAATTTATCATAGGACAAAATTTAATAACAAATTTGAAATGTTTAATTTTTCAATGAATAGTTAAAAATACCAATTTTTATTGAAAACTATATTTCCATTTCAAGTATTTAAAATTCAAATACTATTTCAGATTAGTTTTAAAATTTCATTAGTTTCTTTTGATTAAATATAATACAATTATAATATTTTTCAAAAAAATTATACATTAATTTACTATAAAAAATTATACTTAAAAGACATTTCTAAAAGAAATTATTTTTTGTTGTGTTTTGTGACTTTTATTTTAAGTTAAATTATAACAATTTTATGAATTTAATCTTGAAAAATTGATTCTATATTTTGAAATAAGAGTTTAAAATTTTGTAAATATTTCCCTTTTTATTTTTTCATTATGTATAGTAACCATAATAAATTTTGGTTATCACGGTAAAGGTAAAATGTTCTAACTAGGGTTAAAACAAAAGTGATTTTGCTTAAAATTAATTTAAACACTTGAATTTGTTTCATTGGATGTTTCTATTTCATCCATAATCATTAAAAAATGGAAAATATGTCCTTTTTTTTAATTTTTACCTGATTTTGACCTTTATAATATTTATGTAAAAGATAATGTCAAAAATGTCACTCTATTGATTTTAATATCTAAAATATTTCATGGAAGGGATGAAAACAAAATTTATTGTTCTAAATGGTTATTCGAAAGATGAATAAAATTTTTATCATGGTAATTTATTTCTAATTTTAGTTATGAACTAATTTCCATAAATTCTTTTGCAACACCAATACATTGTTTGTGCACACAAGAGAAATATCAAGTAAATGATTTTAAAAACACTAAAATTAACATTTTTTAGGTGCATTAAAGTTTCCCAAAAAATTTATATACTCGTAGAAAATATCATAAATGTTTCAAAGTATTATAATCTAAATGTATTATAATATTGATTTCATTAGATTCCAGTTGAATGACTAGTTCAAAATGAAATTAATGATATTTATAATAAAAAATATTTTATTAAATATTTTAAAATTCAGAAAATTACTATATTCATCAAAGTTAATGAGATATGGTTTAAAATATCAACCATTATAAACAAATAATTTTTTCTTTTATATTTATTTCTTGATCTCTAATAAGTAAAAAACATTAATATCATCCTAATTGTAAAATGGGAAAACAAGGTGTTAAAAAATAGATAATGGTAAAATCACAATCTAAACTTATCAAAAATTTATTTGAAGATATTATTTTGGGTAATCCACATATAATATTTAAATTATATCATTTTGAAGTAATTTTTTAATGAAAATTAATTTATATTAATTTAATATTTTATACAATTCCAATTGTTCCAGTCACCTCATGTCAATCGGCCATGTGAGGAAAACACCTATGTGAAATGGATATGTTTCAAAATCGGTTATGTGGAAATTGCCTACATCAAGGAATTGCCTATGTGAAAAATCGGTTACATTGATAGAATAGATATGTGACATGAAGTAATCATCTATGTGATTTGGATACATAGTGAAAACATATACATGGATCAGAATGAAAATTTAATTCATTTGGCTACATGATAAATAAGCCTACATAAAGATATATAGGTACATAAAGAATACCTATGTTATTCAGCTATGTGGATAAATTAGTTACGTGAAGAACTGATATATGGATAAATTTGGCTACATGAATTCAAATTTGTGTAATTAATTTTTGTGGATATCTAGAATAAGTTTCTCCATTATGCAACCTACTATTTATTAATTGTAACACCCTGAAATTATAAAGTAAGAACCTTGTATTCGATAGCATGTATGACACGCGACACCAAGTGTGTAAAGGAATATAATATCTAGACACTTTATAATATATTTACTATTTAAAATAGATTCTATATATTTCAATGCATGAAACACCAGGTTAGTGTGTGTTACATGCAAGAGTGGCCTCCTTTGATGGCTTTCGTTATATGCAAGACCGAGTTTTACCAAACAATAATATATTATTAAAATATTAATATTTAATATAATATGATACAACTTAGTCATTATATTAGCAGTTAGGAATAGTATCAACTAACTTATCAAATTTTTTGGTTTATATATATATATAAAATTAATTGATTGGTTACCAATTAATTAGACATATAAAATAAGTACCAATTGGATATAAAAAGAAATATTATTATATTTATGCTTCCAAAAGAGTTTTGTCTTAATAAAAAATAATTAATTACAATAATTTAATTATTTTAATGAAATATATCTATTATATATTAAATTAAATTCTTTTTATATTCATTCGTTAGGTTTGACAGGCATAAGATAATAAAAAACTTTATTTTACACATAAAAACCTATATTTTTATAAAGGCAATTTTACTACCTTTTAATAGATAACTCATTTTAAATATTAATTTTGACACTTTAATTGATTTAATATGTAAAAATAAACTTAATATTTAAAATTGAAACATAAATATTAAGTTAGGGTGAATTTTTGATATTTTTCTGAAACATTTCATTTTTTAACGAATAGTTAAAAACACTGAATTGTAGTTTAAAACTTCATTTTCATATAATATATTTATAAAGATAAGTTTTAATTTTAATTTGTTTCAATGTTTAATTATATAATATATTTATCAATTAATACAATTAATTTCATTATAATCAATTTATCTTTGAAATTGATTATAAAAACATAGCAAACATTCGAACATTTTTACTTCAAAAACTTGCGTTGTCGTCCTGCCTATGGGATTAAATTCAAATCAACTTATACCACTTATATAATTTGAATTTGGAAAAATGGATTAAATATTTTTAATCATAATAATTTATAGTTTCTAATAATTCCAACTATTTTTTACCAAAAATATTTTTGAATGTGGTTAAAATTAATTACAATTATTAAGGCAAAATTAAGCTAATTAAAGGACTAAACCATTAACTTAGGGGTCCAAATGACCTATACACTTTTCCAACTCCCATTTTATAGACTTAATTCATAAATTAACCTTAAATTATTGTATATTTTTGGTTTTGGGTGACTTTTTTTGGTAAAAACGTGGGTACACTTAACATGTTTTCAAAATACTAAGTGAGTCATTTTCCTCCACTATAAAATGCCACCAATTCACCCCATTAATCACACCTATCAAAACAATTATGTTTGGAAAATATCTACCCAATTAACTTACCATAATCCCTCTCTAATACTTTGAATCCTTCATTTGGTCATAAATCTTTTTAGGGAATCCATTTGGTATAAACCAAAAGGAGTTACCTGATTTTTAAGGTAACGCCTTCCAACAATCTCTTTTCTTTCATTAACTTTTCCACCACCTCAAATATTCTTCTTCTATGTCCATATAATAACAAAAATATCCCCAATATACTAAATTTTTTTTATATTATGTGTTTGACCTATAATTATACACACTTCTATATAATTAGTAATGAACATGTTGTTTCTGTGTATGGTGAACTACTTCCTAATGAAACAATAATTGTTCATTTTTCCTTTACCACCTATGATGGTGGCCATTATGATGAAAAATATATTTTTATATGTTATATATAATATCTATTATGTATATATTATTATTTAATTATTTTATAATAGATACCCTTATACATTCCATTTTGTATAAATGCGATAACATCATTTGTGGAAGTCAGGACTACCGACTCCGCAAAGTGATGTGATTCATTAACATTGTACATGGAATGTATAAAAGATAGTTATAATAAAAAATATGTGACATAAAAAACCTATATATGATATTAATTACATAATTACCTTTTTAAATATAATATATATCATTTTCTTTATTACCCTTTCATACACTTAAAAAGTGATAACGCTATTCGTGGACTAGTCGACTATCGCCTCCTCGACATGATGTGATTCCATTTACATAACAAGAATTATATATATACAAGTATATATGATTAAAAAATATGGTATTTATGATATAATTAGTATTTTGGAAATATATTATTCTACTTACCTTCTTTCCATAACAATCAATAAAAAATGGTAATGTCACTCATGCGTACGTCTGACCTACCATCTCCATGATTGTAACATTGATTAATGTTTTCATAAACATGTTTAATGATTGTTGTTAAAATTATAATTGATTTATAAATATTATAATTATGTCTTAATTATTATTCTTTAGATGTTATATATTGACCACTTTGACCATATTTTACCTACCAAAGTTTTTTTTGACACAGAAACCGAATTTGGCCAAAACAACTAACGTAAACATAATTGTCTGAGTAGTTTTATAAAACATCATAATAATTGAAATAAATATAATGATAAACACAAAAAATGTCCTCAATAATTTAAATAATAAACATAATTTTTTTATTTAGGAATATAAATACAAATGAGAAAATTCATACTCAAGGTAAGGGATTTGGTCTCAATTTACATCATATTGAGACTTATTTGTTATTATGCACATGGTTTCTTTTATATGGTGTATATACTTCCATTTTAAGAGATATAACATGAATCCCATTACTATTATTATATTATAACTTTCATTTATTTTTACTCCTTCAAGTAGATTATGATTTAAAATGTTTCAAAGTGGTATGGGAAATTTTGGAATGTTTAAAGGTTATTTTCCTAAAGAATAAATTTACTAATAATTAATTTATATTCAATGAAATTATATGAACATTGTAAAATAAACCATTTAATTTTTTATCCTATATTTAATCATGGACTTTTTCAATTATTAGTACTATTTTTCCACTCTATGATACTCAAGGTGTTTTGCAAAATGTTTTTAATAAAACCCAACTTAATTTTTCTCTTTAGTTGGAGAACATATTTGATTATAAAAACCATGTTTTATTAAAATGTTTCCAAAAAAATTTAAAATTATTTCATAAATACATTTTTACTCTTTTTTCTCTTTTACCAATGTCTTCGATGTAATCTTCTTGTCACTTTTTGAACAATAATTTTTCCAACTTTTTACTGTGCAAAAGGAGTGCTCTTTTTTACTTTATACGACATGTATGTATTTACCTTATGTCATTCTATAAAAGTTTCATTAGCATGTTTAAAATTTTAATTTTAAAATAAAATGTTTTTAAAATTGATTTTCAAAGTAAATGATTTTTAATATGATTTTCAAAACTAATGGATATTTTTCTTAAGAATGTTTGTAAAAGATATTTTTATAATATTTTCATTTATCGATGACAAAAACCCTTTATTTTACTCAACCTGTGGTATTTTGTGTTGATACCATTCTTAATATTCCTCTAGATGGTTTACGATTGATTTTTTGAAGGATAGTATTAACAATAACTTCCTTGATTCCTTTTGTTCCCTTTAAATATTCAATTTAATCTAATTATTGAGCACTAAATTTACCCTAATTTACCATATACTTTATCGTGGATATGTTCATTTTCTAAACCGTAATTAATTTTTATATGGTGTTTAATTTTAATATTATTTGAATATTTTGGTAAATATTGATAAATATGTATATCTGACTCTGTATGGATATTTGATAAGGCACATTATTAAATCAATTATTCGATATGTGAGTAATGTTATAGACCAATACGATATGGGTGGGGCCCAGTTATAGATAGTCCCTCGATGCATCGTTAGTCTCATGGGATGAGTCATTTGGCCAGCCACCTTAGATTGGTTTTTACCTAAAATGTTGTAAGCTGTCTTTTGAAAGGTCTTGATGGTAACAGTACCATGTACCTAGGAAACATGACATCTCATAATCAATCATTCCCTAATTTATTTTCAGTTATTAATCATCCATGATATTCTTCTATCGATATATCTACGGATACATTTCAGTTATGTTCATTAATTAAATGGCATGTGTTTTATTTTCTTACCATTCCATATTTATTTTTCCTTATCTATTTGTTTGAATGGAATGTGTTTCTAGTTAGTACCTTTCCATATTGTTTATACACTTCCTTCTCAGTTTTTTGATTACATGGTTTCTGTATTCATTTATTTACCATGCCAAAATTATTACTCTCATTGATTCATTATTGATTCCACTATATTTTTCCCTTAATAATCATTTGAGATCACCCTTATTATATTTATTTCTAATGTAATCCAAGAATCATACTATGAGAGATATAAATGGATTTACTAGATGGAATAAAGTTATCCCTGAAGTTATATTTTTAAAGATAAAAAATATTGTAATTAGTGTATTCATTTTTAATACAATAATAATTTATTTATTTAGTTTACCAAGACTTCAAAACTCCTTGGTCAATTCGTATTTGATACATTGTAATCAGGTAAATGTAATCAATACTAGACATCAGCTCTAGGCTTTCTAGAGTTGCGTCGCTATAGTTGGTATCAATGTGAGGTTTAGTAAAATCCTTGGGAAATAGATTTAGGAAAACACATGTTAGAGAACATATACCTAAGGTATAATTTGAGGATAAGTATATAAGAACATCCTAAAACTTTAGTTAGATAGAGATTATGTAGTTTTCCTATAAATACATCTATGTCTGGATACTACAAGTGGATGTAATTCTCGAATAGATGTACCTAGGAGTAATAACCCCAATAAGATGTTCTAGTCTTGACTCGGTGTAACCTAGTACATGAAAACGTGCCTTACTACACACCTATTTTGACACTCTTGGGGGATACACTTAGAAAAATTCACACTTTCCTTACAAACCACTATGAAGGATTTTAACAATGAATAAACTCAGTTAAACCTAGTTTGTTTTAGATTGAATATAAGGTATCATAATTTAGAAATTCTATAAATGATATTATGGATAAACACTATACCAAGGAAGGACCTATGTACAATAAAATGGATGAGGTATTTATGTATTGAGGTTGTATTGAAAACCTTATTTAAATGGTTATTTAGTGATTAACTTTATTTCAACGATGTCCATCATATTTATTTTTGAAATTATATTAATTTTGGTTTATAAAACGATAACCTATAAGCCAGGTGATGACCAATCAAATATGGTAAGTTCATAGGTCTTAAACCCATGAACGAAGGATGATAAGGGTTTCATTCCAACCACTAACATATTTAATGTCCTGGTTAATTTTTCATTGTTTTAGTTAAAAAAATTTAAGAATAAATGTTAATGAAAAAATAGTAGTGTTGATTTTTGTAGGTTTAGATATTAATATATTAACCATATTGATTTTTTAAGATAGTTAAAGATAGATAGTTATACTTGTTAATTTTTTATATGCCTTATGATCCTTTAAGAGTTTATTTTAGTGCTTTAGAAATAAAAAAAATCATTATTTGTAATTAAATTTTGAGAGTAAAGGGATGAATTAAAATTTTATTAATGCATAGTCAAAAGTTAGGATGATACATATGAAATTGAAACCAATCAAGTAAGAATATTTTGTTATATTCTTGGTCAAAAAAAGATTTACCCAACATTAGGAAAATTACATAAAAATAAAATATTGTCCTAATACATTAATTTTTGTTAAACTGATGGTCTTATAAATCATCAAAGATTTATGTATTTGAGGCTATAAACTTTTAATTTAACAATAAATTATTTTTTATTTGTTATCTAAATAAATCCGTATAAATATTTATGTTTTTCCTATAAGTTTTTTTCTCTACTTGTCACTTGTGTTCTACTTAGATACCAAGTTATATGTTAGTTCATGTGAACTTTTCACTTCCCATTTTTATCTTTTCTATAGGATGTTATATGAACCATTATCATGATGTGGGATTTAAAAATAGGAAATATCAAAAAAAATTACCATGGTTGAGTTTAAATTTCGAGTACACAATTTAATTAATGTGGGGAGAATGTAACACCCTGAAATTCTAAAGTAAGAACCTTATATTTGATAGGGTGTATGACACACGACACCAAGAGCATAAGGGAATATAATATCTGGATACTTTATAATATATTTACTATTTAAAATAGATTCTATATATTTCAATGCATTCAAAACTGAGTTATAGTGTGTTATATGTAAGAGAGACCATCTTCGATGTCTTGTAATACAAGTAGAATCGAGTTTTACCAAACAATAATATATTATTAAAATATTATTATTTAAAATAATATGATTTATCCTAGAAGTTATGTTATGATTTATGAATATAATCAACTAATTTTTGAAAATTTATGGTTTATATAAATATAAAATTATTTCATTGGTTACCAATTAATGATAAACAAAATTGCGAAAAAATTGGATATAAAAAATATTTATATTTATATGATTCCAAAGGAGTTTTTCTTTAATAAAAATAATATAATTAAAATTAGTTAATTATTTTAATAAAATATATGTGTTATATATTCAATAAAATATTTTTTATATTCATCCATTTGTTTTGAATGGAATAAGATAATAAAAAAATATATTTTGGACAGAAAAAAAACTATATTTTTATAAAGGCATTGTTACCGCCTTTTAATGGATATCCCATTTTAAATATTAATTTTTTCACTTTAATTGATTTAATATTTCAAATTAAACTTCTTATTTTAAATAAAATCATAATAATTAGGTTAGGTATAATTTTTAAATTTTTTTGGAAACATTTCTTTATTTTAACAAATAGCTAAGAATACTGAATTTTAGTTCAAAACTACATTTTATCTAATATATTTATATGTTTAAATTATACTTTTAATTGATGTTAAATTTTAATTACATCATATTTTTATTAATTAATACAATTTAGTTCATTATAATCAATTTTACTTTGAAATTTATTATAAATACATAACAAAATTTTGGACGTTTTTACTTTAAAAACCAGCATTGTCATCTCTCCTATGGGATTAAATTTAAATAAGATTATTAAAATTATATGATTGTAATTTTGAAAAATGGATTATATATTTGGAATCAGAATAAATTATAATTTTTAATAATACCAAATTTTTTTGGACCAAAAATATTAGTGAAAGTGATTAAAATTAATTGCAATTATTATGGAAAAATTAAGCTTAATAAAGGACAAAACCTTTAACCTAAGGCCCAAATAACCCAAACAATTGTCTGAACCACATTTTATGGATATAATTATTCCATTAAACTTTTATTATTGAGTTTTTTTGTTTTTTTATGGGTTTCTTAAGGTAAAAATGTGGTTACACCTAACTTGTTTTCAAAATACCAAGTGAATCCTTTTCCTCCACTATAAAAGGCCACCACTTCCCCCCCTTACTCACACCTCTAAAACCACTTCCGTTCTACCAATATCTTACCAATTTACTTAAAAACGTCTATATAGTATAACTTTAAGCCTCCCTTTGTGTATAAATCTTTATTAGTAAGCCCTTTTGTATATACCAAAATGAGTTACCCGATTATTTAGGTAACACTTTCCATCAATATCTTTTCTTTCATTTAATTTTACACAAACTAAAATATTATTATTCCATATTAATATAATAGCACCCATATCATAAAAATAATTATATTTTTTATAATATGGGTTTTACCCTAACTTACACACACTTCCAAATAATGGGTAACGAACATACTATTTCTGTGTATGACGAACTACTGCCTCACGAAATGATGATTGTTTATTTTTCCTTTACCACCCCTCATGGTGGAAATTATGATTAACAATATGTTTATATATGTTATATATTATTTTTATTATGTATATATTCTTATTTAATTTTTTTATAACACATACCCTTTTACTTTCTATTTTTTAGAAATATGATAACATTGTTTGTGGAAGTGTGGACTACCACCTCCTCAAAGTGATGTGATTCATTCACACTATAAATAGAACATATAAAGTTTGATTTTAATTAAACATATATGAAATAAAAAAACTATATATTATATTAATGAAATAATTAAATATATATAAATTAAATATATATCATTTTCTTTAGTACCCTTTCACAATATTAAAAAGTGATAACGTTATTCGTAGACATGTGAACTACCGCCTCCTCGACATGATTTGATTCCTTTTACATCACAATATTTCTATAGATAAGTATATATGATTAAATATTACGGTATTTATGATATAATTATCATTATGTAAAGTTATTATTCTACTTACCTTGTTTCCATAATGATCAATGAAAAATGAGAATGTTACTCATGTGTATGTATGACCTACTGTCTCCATGATTGAAACATTGATTAATTTTTTCATAACCATATTTAATTATTGTTTTTAAAAGTATAATTTATGTGTAAATATGATAATTATTTAATGATTATTATTTTGGAGATGTTATATATTTAACCCTTTGACCATAGTTGACCTACCAAAGTTTTTTTGACACATAAACCAAATTTAGTCAAAACAACCGACATAAACATAATTGTTTAAGTAATTGTATAAAATAAGGTAATAATTGAATTAAACTTAATGATAAACATGAAAATGTTTATATATAAAGTAAATAATTAACATAAGTTTTTTATTCATGAATATAAATACACATGAGAGAAGTCGGACTCCACATAAGGGATTTTGTCTCAATTTATATTCCACTGAGACTTATTTATTGTTATACACATAGTTTCTTTTATGTGGGGTATATAAAACCATTTTACATGATATATAATAGATCCCATTAGTCTCATGATATTATAACTTTCATTTAATTTTACTCTTTCATGAGGCTTATGATTTAAAATGTTTGAAAGTGGTATGGGACACTTTGGAATGATTAAATATTACTTTCCTCAAGAATAGTTTTACTAATCATTCATTTACATTCAAGGAAATTATATGAATATTGTTCAATAAAACCTTTAATTCTCTTATCCTCTGGTAAATTGTTAAATTTTTCAAGTATTAGTACCATTTCCCACTCTTTGGTACTCAAGGCATTCCGAGAAATGTTTTTAAGACAACCCGACTTCATTTTTCTCTTCAGTCGCAGAACCTGATTTATTATAAAAACCATTTTTTATTATTTTTTTTTAAAATATTAAAATGTTTTTTTAAATAACTTTTTACACTTTTTTACCAATGTTTTCAATGGAATCTTCTTGAATCTTTTTGGAAAAGTTATTTTTTAAACCATTTACCATGCAAAAGGAATGTTCTTTTTTACCTTATAAGACATATATGGATTTACCCACTATCATTCCTAAAAAATTTCCTTTTAATGTTTAAAAATTAATTTTTATGGAAAATGATTTTAAAAATGATTTTTAAAGTAAATATTTTTCAAAAAAAATCAAAAAAAACAGATATTTTCCCTAAGAATGTTTTTAAAATATCTTTTTATAAAATTTTCATTCATAAAAAAACCATTTGTTTTACACCACTTGGGGTATGTTATATTGATATCATCCTTAATATTCCTCCAGCTAGTTTATGATTGGTTTGGACAAGGATAGTATTCACATTCACATTCTTAATTCCTTTTGTTCCCTTGAAATATTCAATTTCATATGACCATTGAAAATTGAATTTCCCCCAACTTACCATATCATTTATCATGAATATGTTAAATGCCTAAAATATACATAATTTTTATATAGTGTCTACATTGAATGTTAGCTGAATATTTGGGTAAATATTGATAAATCTATATATCTTACTCCATACATATTTTTGATAAGTAACATTTTTAAATCGATTATTCGATATATGAGGAATGTTTTGGAATGGTATGACACTGTTGGGGCCCAGTTATAGATAGCCCCTCGATGAATTAGTAGTCTCATGGGATGATTTATTTTCCTAGCCTCCTTATATGGGTTTTTACTGGATATGTTGTACACCATCTTGTGAAAGGTCTTAATGGTAAAGGAACCATATACCTAGGAAACATGGTGTCTAATAATAAATTATTTTTCTCATTTAGTTTTTTCTATTATTCATCCTATATATTTTTCATCGACATATATATGGAAACATTTCATTTCAGTTCACTGATTAAATAGAATGTGTTTCGGTTTCTTACCTTTCCATATTGATTTTTCTATATCTAGTTATTTTAATGGAATGTTTTTTTACCTTTCCATATTGTTTATAAACTTCCTTCTCATTTTTTTGATTACATAGTATCTGTGTTCAGTAATCTACATGCCATAACTATTACTCTCATTTATTAATTATGGATTCCACTATATTTTTCCCTTACTAAGTACTTGATCTCACCCATATTAACTTTCTTTCCCCAAGAATCCAAGAAAAAAACTATGAATGATATGAAGGGATTTACTATATGGAATAAATTTATCCTTGATTTTATTTATTTAAAGAGAAAAATAAATTTTGTTATAATTAGTGTATTCATTTGTAATATAAGAATAATTTAAGTTAAATACTTTAAAAATTATTTATGGATAAAGAATCACCCAACTGAATGGAATACTTACTGAGGTTTCAAATAATTTTACTTCTTTAGGAACACTCATTCTTAAACTGGATCAATCCTTGAAAATCATTATAATCTTCAATATAGATAGAGAATAATCTCAGCATCCATTTGGAAATCTAATGAGGTTGAAAAAAATTAAAATAAAAGATCTTATTATAACTGTTATGATGTATGAAGCTGAGATAGAAGGTGAATCTAGAGATCAAAGCATGATCATAAACAAAAATGGTGCTATTAATGTTTCAACTTCAAAAGATAAAAAATAATAGAAAAGAAATACAATTTGATGAGTCATATAATGAATATGCCTCAAGTAATTAAACTTTAGAAAGTGAGATTACTCATTTTTCATGAAGTTTTAAAAAGTTCTATAACAAAATAAGAGGTTTGGAAAACACATAAATAATTACAATAATCACGAGGTAAATTCAAATGAAGTTATATGTTATGAGTGTTAAAAGATCAGGAAAATAAAACCATACTTCCCTCAATTTAAATACAATAATAAATATAATAAAATTTATTTAAAAAATTTTGATATAAGAATAAATCTAAGAAATCCTAGAAATAAACATAGACTGCCTCTAAAGACTCAAGTGATGATAGATATTCATATTCATAAGATTAAATTTCTAATAAAGAGGATAATATGTGCTTTATATCACACTAAAATGTGGTTCATTCTTACTATTATTATGATCATGAATCTAAATATAAAAAAATACTACCCTTTTGAATAATTAAATAAATATTATATCATTCTTTAAAAAATTATTAAATCTTTAAGAATAAAGACAAATCCCTCAAAAAAATATTATAATGATGTTGAAATTGATAAATAGGACTTAAATAAATAAATATTGTATTTCAAAACCAAGATGTAAAATTCTTTTGTTTTCTATGCTGAACATGATAATAAAATTAAAATATTTAAAAGTAAGTTCTAGTTTATAATGATGCTGCAAGTTTTTTCACAAAAGGATAAAATTACTGGAATCAAATTATTGGGGAAAATAATGTTCATAAAAATAAATTCTGAATGGGAAGAAAATGTGAGAAACCAAATCATTATAAAACATTTTTTTCTAATTCTATAATCAAAACCCTATCCAAAGTTACATGTTTTCACTATTGAAAATTAGAAAACAATGAAAAAAAATTATTTTAAAAAATATTCAAAAAAAATTAGTCAAACATGATTTTCATTCAAAAATATTCATAATTTAGTACTGGATTTTCTAGATAGAAAAAAGATATTTGGGTTTAAAAATATTTAGGTGTTATCTTTTATAGACCCAAGAAAAAATGGGTATAAACAAAATTCTCTCCATGTTTGTCTTTATATGGAAAGAGGTATAAGAGAATCAATGAGTAATGGTATATGGATAGTTAATTCTCAAGACATATGAGTGTATATTTCTATAATGTCCTCTCTTTATAAAAAATTAATGGAGTTTGTGTCACATTTTATGATAATTCCAGAGACAATATTATGAGAGTTGGGTCACTTGGTAATCTAAGACCAATCCTCATCAACAAAGTTTTATATGTGTAAGTATTAAAGTATGGTCTAATAATTATTTATAAACTTTGTGATAAAAGTGATTTTAAAGATGTTTTTAAAAATTCATTTTCTTTTTTCAAAGAAAAAATCATAAATTTAAGGAAACTAGGAAGAAGAATATAAATACCATAGATATAAATTCTTTGAGTAGACAAAAATTTAACTATTTAAATACTGAAACAAATGAATCTTGGATTTGGAATAGAAGACTAGGACATTGTAATGTTTATTATTTTAGAAAAAATTTCAAAAGGAATTTAGTTTCTGATTTACCTCAACTTAAATTGAATAAAAATAAACTATGTGATGAATGCCAAATGGGAATGAAAAACAAGTCATATTTTAAACAAACTAGTACCTTGCCCATTTATACGCATGACGCCATAAATCAAATCTGAATTTCAAAATGCATTAATAATTTGAGAAGTGATCAATGAAATTTAATAATAAAAATGTTGAAATTACAATTATGGTCATAATTATCAAATATGAATAAGTAACAGTTAACACATAATTATGTAAAATGAAGTTCAACATAAATAATAAATGGAAACATAACTTATAGATATTTTAAGTAGCTCAAAAATTGAAATAGAAACAAGGAAACATAACTTCAAAATGGAAAGAACACAATGGTTCATTGTCATCAAATCAAGAACTCTAGACTATTCTGTCACCATGGAAACAGAACTATGGAATGTTCTATCACTATGGTAAAAAAACTTAAATATTGTTTCAGTAGTAGATAAATTAATGAGAACAATAACAGGAGCCATAATTTTCAACAATAGTAGGTCTTCCCATAATAGTAAAACTTCTGTCATCAGAATGTGCATTCAATAGCCTCCCAATACCACCATGATCTGTTGATGCAAAGGACAAAAAATTCGACAAGTTTGTAGATAGTTATATTGATCACAGCAATAGGTAATTAAACTTGAATTTGATTAAATTAAACATATTAGTATGAAATAACTACCAGTAACATGAAATAGAAGAACATAATAGTAGATACAATCAGAATAATGCCATAGGGAAAAATAGATGAAATATCTATCATCAAATTCATATTTATGACATGATGCTAAATTTCATCCCCAAACCTAAATGTTGGATTCACATTATATTCTTCTTTTATAGCAATAAAAAAACATGAGATATCATAAAATAGGTTAACATTATTTATTTAATGAAACATGTATAATCCGAAAATGGGAATTCTAGAAACAAATATCACTATTCAGAATCAAAAGTTTTCATAAAAAGGGTATTCAGTTTTACTGGAGGGAAAAATGACTAATATAATGAAGTATTATAGGTTTTTATATATTCATCTCTTCTTGTTTATGTAACAATGCAGCATGTTTATGTTATGGTATGGCAGTACAACAAACTTTTATTTCAACATAAAATGAGTTGACGACATAGCTGGGTGCAAGTGTGTGATGGAATTTCTAGATTTCCATTCCAAAAGGACATTTCACACTTCAATTTATACACCCAATTAAGTATTGTACACCCAATGAAGAGGGACAGTCAAATACCAGGCATACAAATGGTAATTTAATAAGGAAAACTGGAAAACAAAAAGAATTTATAAATTGACCAATAGTTAGTAATGTTATTTCATGAAGAAATAAATGAAACCCAATATAGTAAACATATTGCTACATCACACAGTAAGGATATGGTATTATTCAAACTAAACATAAGTAAATCAATTAAATAGTAAAGACTATAGTAAACATCAAATTTTTTCTTCAATGAAAAATAATCTCACAAATCAAGGTCCTTAAATCACATCAGGTTCCCAGAAGCAACCTTAACACAATGAAGAGACATCATATAATATGTGAATAGATTAAATTTGTAGATGGAAATTTGAAACTTACAGATAAGAAAACATGTTTTCATTACCTTATAAATTCATGGAAAATAGTCAGTCTATTTTGTTAGTTTTTTTGTTTACGTTATCCATTATATGGATATAAAGTTCACTGGTATGAGTTGATGTTAGCGTGGAGTCTTGAGACAATGAGTCCTTGCGTTTGAATCTATATTTATCATCGAATTCAGTCAACAATTTTTTCTACATGAAGATATCGTTGTAACAAATGAGTAGCATTCAACACTTATAAGCCACACCATTGAAGAAACAATGTAATATTTAACTGTTGGAAAATCAAAAGAATAAATGTAACGGTTTTGTAATAAATTTTAAAAATAAAATGAAATTAAAGAAAAAATAGTATTCTATACAACATGTACACAATGACAATAACAGACAATGAAGATAGAGAAACTATACCTGAGTTGAAGATACAGTTTTACTTATTGTATCGAATCTAGCATTAGTGTTGTAGCTGACTCCTGAAGTTTCAGTGTGGTGATATTCCTAAAACAGATGGGTGAAATGAATTTTATAGGTATGTGGTGAATGTTTTGTAAATAATAGTAATTCTAAATAAGAAAAAATAAATTACTACATTGTAATAACATTATATATAACGTTGTAATGTCAAATTCATAAGGCTGATGATAATCTTTTTGGGAAGATTTACTCTATTTACCTGGCTATCCGCAAACATTGATGATAGGTGTTGATATAATTTTCATTTTCATTGATGAAGAAAATTGTGTAAGTGTTCTTTTTTAGAGAACGTTTTGGATTCTGAATGTTATAACTTGTGACATCTAATGACATCAAAACATTCTTTGATTTGAAAAGGTTTATCTCTAGGTGAAAACCAAACTCATCCTGGTCCTATTATGTAATGAAACAAAATTGTGAGTTTTAAAAGAAGATAAAATACATGTAAAAGAAAACATAGTTCTATAATCTTACTTGTATCAGAGCATCTGTCAACTAAGAAGCTATTTTTCTTATGAACTACTTGATGTTCTTGTCGAAGAGAATGACTGATAGCGAGTCTTTGTTATCTTTCATCAGCAGTTGAACTCTAAAACTATTTTATTTATAGTTGTTAGAAGCCATGGGGTTTAATAAATAATATTAAATTCATATAATAATCATATATGATAGTAATATATAGTAATAAAGGAATATATTAAATGAATACCTTGGAGTAGTGGATCTTGGTGATTTTTTACAATTTTGGCACTAAATGTTCCCATTTGCAGTTTGTACTTTTTTTCATGCAAGAATCGCATGATTAAAAATACTAATTATGAGTGATTTAAAGTTTTAATATTGTATAAAAAATAAACACCTTGTTAGTTGTGATACAATTATTAATATTAATATATTCATGAAATTAGGTCTTATATGTAATAGTGTTGTAGACAACATAGTCAAATAAAAAATTCAGGATATTGTACTTACCTTCAGAAACTTTTTAACATTAGAAATATTTTTTTTTGTTATTACAATAAGTTAATGGTGTAACAAAACTATTCTAATGTGTTAATGGAGGACTTTGAAATTTTAAATTAATAATGAACCTGGATTTATTAAATGTAGAAAATGAAGCATTGAAGACAACATTTTATGTTCATTTCCTTCATGTTGTTGGTATTTATAGATATAATAGATGGAAAAATAATATCAGTTAAAATTTTACCTACTTTTGAAGTTGTGGACTACAAGGATTTCCAAGTTGAGTAGTATTTTTTGAAGCATTAATTGATGTGGGGATAATAACAGATGTTGGAACATGTTGAAGAGCATAAGCAGAATTTGAAGTGACTAATGTGTAAACAAAATAGTGAAAATATGGAACATGTTTGAGAACATAAAAATAATTTATAAACATTAAATTTTTCAATAAGGAATTACATATGGTATAACATTATAGTTTTCAATAAGTCATAACATATTTTGGAACATAGAAGCTGCTATAACATCACAGTTTTCAATTTTCAATAACGAATATGAGAAGCTAGAACATAACAGATACTGGAAGTGACTAATATGTATATAATACAGTGAAACTCTGGAACATTTTGGATAACATAAGAAGAATTTATAAACATTATAGTTTGAAATAAGGTCTAACAGATTATGGAACATTACATTTTACCAAAAGATATTACTGATGATGGAACAGAACAAATTCTAGAACATGACAGTTTCCAGTTTTCAATAAGGCAAAACAGATACTGGAACTATATAGTTTGCTAACATTACAGTTTTCAATAAGATATCATATATTATAGTGTTGTTATTAACATATTTTGGAACATTTTGAACATCATAAACATAATTTTAAGTAACTAATTACTAAACATTACAGTTTTCAATATGGATGATTTTGTAATCTGTATCTTGATTTCGTACAGTTCAATCGCTTTTCCCTGACCAGCAGCAATATTAGTACTTTAGAAGAGTCATTGTTGTTTTCCAAGTACTCTAACATTATGTTGGAAAATTATTCCCACAAGATACAAATTATTTACAATACTTTGAAAGAAATCATAGTAGTTTTGTTGGTA
Source organism: Viscum album (assembly GCA_963277665.1). NCBI lineage: Eukaryota > Viridiplantae > Streptophyta > Magnoliopsida > Santalales > Viscaceae > Viscum > Viscum album. The sequence goes on along the minus strand of OY728137.1, from coordinate 1,231,773,925 downwards.
ATTGCAATATTTTATGTCAATTGTTATGACACGACAAGGATGTTAACATGAAATTCTCTAAAACAATTTGGATCATTTTGTTGGAAGTATCAATAGAATTTATAGGATACGATTTAAATAGATGTACAGTAATTTCTATAATAGGTAAAAGTGATGTAAAAATAAGAGTTCTTCATGAAAAGAGTATCATTATTAACAGTGTATGGATTATACAGAAGTTGGGAAAATGTAATAGTATACTCTGTCAGATCTGTATTTGCTACATTTATTTATTAAAAACATGTACTAAAGATTCATTTGAAAATCATATAATTTTGAAGAAAATAGTTGTACTTAAATTTAACTATTAATTGTTGTTTTGGAATAGGTTTGTTAAAAGTGTTAGCAAAAGAAGTGAAATCAAAACTAAAAAGTGGTAGTTGAACATCGGTCAGTTGAACATACATTGTTTTTGTGAAAAAAAATTGGTAAGAATGTATTTTCCCAAGTATATCCCTTAATTTTGAGCAATTTCTATGTTTTTTATGATGTAGTATAGGCCTTCATGCATAAGTGGTTTGTACTTGGTGATTAGATAGTGGTTAGTAATTATACCCTGAATTTTGGTATCCTGCATCAATTAATTTTCAAAGTAAACCTTAAAAAGCATATGACACATAAAATTTAACTAAAAAACTATACTACAATAGAATTATATAGTATTAGAGTTATATAAATAGTATAGAAAATGTAACTTCTGGACAGGATAAACTCACTTGTGCCTTACAAAGAATCAAATCGATATCAGCAACATTAAAGTTGGGTGGTGAATTACACAACAAATTCAATACATGGACTTGTATCTTCAATGTTTCATCAGAATAAATATTAATCTCATTCAAAGGAAAAATCCTTTATGACATGTTTTCAATTATGTATGTTATTAATTAGTGTACAGATATAACATATTAATCAGCAATGTATGTCATGTGTTTCTATATATATGAAATTGATAAAAGAATTGAAATGTATATATTTGAAATGAAAATATACCTAACAAAGGTTATCAAAAATTTATCTGTAGACAATGTTTTGTGTATAGTTAGAGGTTGGTTTATCTCTACCATCAAGAAAAAATTTCATACCCCTTGGTGACGTCACTCTAGATATGAAAACATAAAGTTTTCCATGACAGAACACAGGCTTGTGAAGATATAAAAAAACAAAAGACAGAGATTGACCTTGAATCTTGTTAATAGTCATAGCATAAGAAACAGTACAATATATTGTTTTCCTTGTAATTTTAAAGGCTATATCTCATCATTGTGAGTCATATTTATTCTTCGGATGAATTCAAGATACCCGAAATGACAACCAGTTAAAATTTCATCTCTGATGACATGGTTACCCAAGTGTGTAACAATCAAATGAGTACCATTGTATAACATTGTTGATTGCTCTACATTTTTAAGAAACATAATGGGTACTTCGATCTTCAAAGTAATTTTGTGAGCAGGAATCTAGAGACATTGATACCATTTAATATGTCACTTTTATATATGTTCTCAGGTCAATCTGCATCAAAACTAGCTTTGCAAATAGAATCAGAACTGAAGTAATCTTTTCCTTCTGATGTACTTAGAGTTAACATGTAGTCATTGACTTTATGCACAACATAACAGTTTGGTGCCAATATATCATGACCTTCCAAATATGATACATATCCAAAGTTATAATTGAAATATGGGTAAGAAAATTCAATAGATGATGTCAATGGGAATTTTTTTAGAAGATATGTTGATGGTATTTGAATGCACCTATCCCTACCACTGAGCTCAACAATGCATCCCTCAACAATATCCAAAATCCACTTAGAAAATTATCAAACTTCATAAGAACCATAATTTGAATATGTGGATTTAAACCTCATGTTTTGGGTCAATGATAAAACCTAACAGTTTTTCCATAGATATGATGACCATATACTTGAAAATACAATGTCACTTCTGTCACCACCAGGTATTACAGGATGAATTTTTCTGAAATTTCTACCTAGGAAAATTGTTAAACCTCCAAATGTTAAATTAGTAAAATTTTTATTCTTAACTGATAGTATATCTATTAATGTATTATCAAGAGCTTCAAAATAGTTTTTATGAAGCATTGGATCCTCATCCTAGATAATCAATTTATTGACTGTAGCAGTTCTGCAACATCACTCCCTTGTCGAATGTTGCAGACCGAGTGGTCCTTTATAGATATTGAAATTCAAAATTTAGGATGGGTTATCCTCCCACCCGGTAGTATTAATGATTTTATTCCACTAGAAGCAACTACAAGAAAAATTTTACCTTTTGACCTTAGTAAACATGTTAAGACTCTCTAGATGAAAGTATTACCCGCCTCTCCAAATCCATGGAAGAAAAAAAACCAGTAACAGAACATAACACATACATAATTCTCCCCATAATTTGTTTTTGTTCTGAAGTAAGCATATTTTTTAATGATGTTTACTCATTATGAAGGTTTTCCCTTTTGTAATTGAGATCTTCTATAATCAACTGATTTGGTTGAGAATCTATTTAATAATATGGAATGTTTTTTATAGGATAACATTACATAGATTTACCATTACTACAGATAATTTTTTCTATTTCAATAAAAACAAACATTTGTCTTTGATGACCCATTAGTGTCAAGTCTATAATAGAGGGAAATAGTATTAGAAATAAATATACTGACATAGATATCTAGTGACAGAGAGAGTAAGTTGTTTGTAACATGTATTGGCATGAGATATTTTTGGGAATATATAATATCTTTAGTTATAATCTTCCAGGATTGAATCCAAACAATTTCAGGTTGAGAAATGGTATTTGAGAATAACAATACAGAAAACAGTCTTCGTAAAGAGTTCCCCATTCCCCAAGCAGAGACAACTTTTATTGCTTGAATAAACTCATTGTCATCAGCTAATAGTCCCATGGATGAACAAATTTGTCTGAATGTATAATGACTAATGTTGTTCACTTTTCTAATAGAATAATATGAAGTTTCACCTCTAACTATTGTAAGTAGAATCTGTAAGTAATATAGTTCTCCAGAAGAGGGTGGTACATAGTACAATCTTCCAATACTAAATCCATGTTTGCACGAATACCATTTATTTTCATGATAGTGGTAGAAAAATTTTGTTGGTAATTCTACATATGTTAGACTTTGGCCCTTTGGGTACAACAAATTTCCATGATGTGAACATGGTATTACAAATGTTGCTATTATTTAAGATTTCTTCAATATTATCACAGTCTGTATACGTCACACTATTTTGTTTGAGTAAATGAAACTACGGTCTATCTATTGGAGGATACCTATAATGAATATCATAAGAAAATATCCTCGAAGAATATTCATAAGGTGAGATGTACCAGCAGTTGTAGTACATTTTAATCTTGTCGAAACTGTTGTCGGACATATGTTTGTTGTTGTTGTCATAGAGTGTCGCGGTTACACGATCATGACCCTTGATTATGTATTTAAAAAGGTATTTGATAAAGGATGACTAATTTCAAATTTCAATATTTAGATGAGCTTTATATTTTAATAGAAAAATTGGATTGTATGTAACAAAAAACCATGTGTACAATGCTATACCATTTTTGACAATAGTACATCAAAAATTTCTTCTATGATATACAACATAATCATCATCATCCATTGTTGTATGTTCAACAAAAAAAAATTGGATAATATTGTGAGAATTTTCCATTCTGCATACAAGGTGAGAGACGATTCACATCACCACAAGGCCCATGGATCATTAAATTTGAAAATGCTTCATGATGTTTTGGGAAGGTACCTTTATTTTAAATTTCAGCTGAAACAATTCTGTTAATGTTTGTCAGAGTGACAAATTGGTCTTCCTGACTAAGGAATAATAGAATGTGCACATGCAATGATCCTATTTTCTTGAACTCCATAGTATGAACAACTTCATTGAATATTGTATGGTAGATGAAAAAACATGTCAAAACATGTGACGTTTATTGGTAAAAAGAGTCATTATAATAGTATATTATATTAGTGATGAATTTTTGTACCTTCTCAAGAAATTTTGAAGAAACATCCTTCTTATAAATATTATATGAGTTGTTAGAAATTAATATTGAAAATTTCTGACAGTATATGAGGACAGTATGATGGGAAAAGGTTGTTTACTTTAACAAATCTCGAAACTTTAGGTCACATCAGATTACATGTAAATGTTAAAAAAAGATCTGGATAATCTAGCCAATTACAGACTGACATAGAATCTTGGTAATTTTGAATCATATACCTTAGACCAACTATAAATTTGGAAGGTAAAATGATGTGCTTTTCACATAAAGACCCATCTTGGTCACCTCTAAGGAAAGCATCTTGCAGCCTATTGTATAATTTTTCCCTCAAGTGCTTTGGATTAAAGTGAATTGAAGATAGTTTTTTAGACTCAATAACTGTATATGAATCTAAAATAAACTTTTTCTGAAGCCTCATAGAATAAATTAGACTGTATGAATCATTATAATAGAATTTAAGGTTAAAGGAAAAATATTCTCTCATTGTTACTTTTTGGAGATTTTCACTTTGATTTAAGGGTGTCACAGGATGGAATATGTTGTCGACATATCTATGCTCTCTACCTGTGAAAGACAAGGGATATTTCAAAGGAAGGTATAATAGGTGAAGATCATCTATTCATTAAAATTCACCAATTTTTCTTTGAATGATGATATCTCTCTTATGATTTAGATCTTCAATCTCACCGACAATGGGCATTGCAATATCAAAAGTAGTTGGTAAGTTGTATGTTTGTGCATCTATCCATTATCTTCTAAGAATTCAAAACTTTAAATTTTTAGTGCCATTAAACTCAATAACATCCCTAGAAGTTCATAATTGATGTGATAAATCATTTTTTTCGTGAATCATATCTTGTAGTTTCTGAACAACACTTAAATCAATAATAGAGTTTTGATTTCTGTCATCGAAGTTGCATATGAAAGTGTAAAGAAGTTATAATTGTAAGAGACAATATTGAGGTATTACCACTTAATGTAGTAGTCATCTGATGGCTTGTACTCTTTTTTGAGATTCATTTGTAGTGTCATATACATATAACTAAGAAAATTTTGGGGGTTGTCCATCAGGAGGACATAAACTTCCAATGTGATGGTAGTTTTAACCATTTAATCTAAAAATATTTGGAGACCCACCATAGTTCACAGATTTTCTACTTTTTCACACAATGATGTGAATACAAACATAGAGTTGTAAATGTGCATGTGTTCTTAGAATGTTTTTTAATGTGAAGAGGTTTTATTGAAAACTAATGTTCTAAGGTATTTAGGACATGCATGAAATAAGTGTAAAGTAATTTTTCCCAATAAGAAACATAAAGAGAACCATGGGATATGTGTGTAGAAATATTTTTTATTCCTCTATTCATACCATAAGTTTGATCCACAGTGCTCAAAAATGATAGAAGGGTCTCCATAATTTGAATATTCTGAAGAAGAAAAGTGTTTGAATATTTTAAATTAAATTGGGAAAGAAATAGTAGTCTAATTATATTGTATACACATCCAATGTAGTAATATAAAATTTTATTAAATGTAAATAACCTATTTGTTCAGCACTTTGAAGTTGTAGTGAATTATCTTTAAAATTCAAATTCAAGCTATTTTTTATTGATGTCAATTTAGTAATAGAAAATATATAGTAAAATAGTTGAATGTTAAAAATATAATTTTCACTTTGATAGACCTATAAAGTTGAATGAATAAGCTATGTTAGAGTTTTTTGTAGGAGTAGTTACTGTGGTCATCTGATTCATTGAATGTTGTTCCTCGGGAAGTTGTGTAGAACCTTCATGCTTATTACTCCCTTGTTAGAATAACACCATAGATGAAACTGTTATTAAATATTGTAAAGTGTAACTATATAAAGAGATATATAGATAAGAAACCCAAAATGCTAGTTGGATTGTATAACATACCCATGGATGAAAAAGGAATGCAGTTTCCGATATTAGTATAAGTTGTATTGTTCATTATTGAAGTTTCATGCATAAAAATCAATATTTCACTAAAAAAGAATAAATTATATAGTCAATTGATTTGTGCTTATAAAGATGAGGAGGCATTAGCTGGCTCCATAATAATACGACCATTTGTATTCATACCTCGTAAGAGTAATATTGGGACATGAAGTTCCTAAATAGAAATGTAACATATTGACCATATACTTAGACAAATTTCATTAAAAACATGCTTACAGAATGACAGACTGTGTTTTATCATGGTATTCGGTCGTTGTTTTTTCTTGTTTGATCCAGTGAATATCGTTAATAGATTTGAACAGTCTTGAGGGACTTTGAAACAGGTAGATAAAAAAATTTAGCAAGACATGGTTACTTATTTCGTAGTATGAAATCAATGTAATTAAATTGGAGATTGTAAACCAAAATCACCATTGCTGCATATAGGTGATAATGAAATGCATCGACGTATTTTTATGTTATTAGATAGTGTGACCACTTTATCAGTACAACATTTTCCAATAGTTATTATTATCATAAAACTCTCAGTATTGTTAGAATATATATTTTTAGGCATAAAGATAATATATTAAAGAGGTATGATATTTCAATTTTCAATATGATAACTAAAAAAAGTAATGGAATTTGTAAATTTAATATACCATTACTGGGTATTTGTTTGAAAGGAAAAAATATTCTTATTTGTGTGCTTCATGTTGGTGTTACAGGTTCACTTGTATTAATGTTTTCAAGACACATTCTACCTGTGGAATTGCAACTATCGTAAACATATAAGCTGCTGATTGATAAATAATGGAACAGTATCAGGAGTGCAGGGAAAAAAAGACAACTAGATTGATGTTGTTTCCATAGTTGTCTTCTTTGAAGTTGTGTGTCTTTATATCTCGACAGGGATTTCATGTTTATATTTTGTATATTTTTATTTGATTTTAATGGAATTGAACAGAACCATAAAACCATGCAATGAAGTATTGTGATTAGATTGTAGACAATGTATATTCTAAAGATAGTTGATCCTTAGAATGTGCGTGTAGTCACATTCTAAGGGTTGTATATCTGAATACTACTCGTGAAAGTTATTTACAATGATAAATCTAATACAAACCCTACTATTAATGATTGTTAAATTATAAATGGCCTATCATATTAAACATGTCTACTTGGAGGTAGTACTATGATCATAGTATAGATAATATAAATGCTAAAAACAAATAATACATATAATCTTCATGTAGTAACTTATATGGTTAGCTGTCAAGTTACAGTTTAAGGTAAATGATGAATAAAAATAATACTTGAAGTATTGAATTAGGATAAAGTATTATGAAGGTTTTATTACCTTATGTGAACCTGTAAATAATATAATAAAGAACAGAAGGGATACATATCACAATCTAGTGGGATAACATACCTATTTTGGAAGGGATTGATAGATCTGGACTAAGGAGAACCTCAGTGAAATGGATTAGAATAATACAGTGGATTTTAGACAAAATTTGTGGTTTCGTTGGAGGTGGATGATTTTGGAGTGATGTTATCACAGGTACACGGAGTAATTGAAGGCGGTCCACAGTGATGGAGACCTAGTAGCTGACCAAGAAGGATTTGAAACCCTATATTTGGGAGATTGAATGGAATAACTTACAGAACCATAGTTTTCAGATATCTGAAGAGGTGAAGATGGTGTGTCAACAATCAGCATTGATAGTAGATTTCAGAGAACAATATTGGTGCAGTCTTCATATGATGATGAAGCAAAAACGTTAGAAGTTTTCAAAATGGTGTTTCAGAATAGTGAATTCATGATAGGGAGGAGATCTGTAGATGTGAATATGATGTAGTGAAGTCATGAAGAGGTGGATAATGGAAGAGTGGAAGATCAAGTAGTGAGATGAAATGCAATTTGAAGATTTAAAATGCTAATTTTGGTGAAATTGTTGGATGATGATGAAGGTAGATCTACTTTGGTTTTGAAATAATAGTAATCAACGAGGATAGTCATGATAGGGAGAGAGGGTAATGTGATGGAAGTAGGTAAGAAGGATACAAGATATTTGAGTGAATTGATGTGGGAGCAACATGTGGTAGAAAAAATGCCAACTTTAGTAAATATATAGATTAAATAGGTTGATACTTTTATAACCCTTGAACTTATTCATATATAATTTTTTAGTCCATCAATATTTTCAAGTCTAAGAGGAAAATAATTTGTTTTTATGTAAAATAATGCTTTTTCTGTATTTAATTGGGTTTTCTTTTTAAATTTTAAGTGTGAATCTTATTCATTTTTTATAAATTTTCATAAACTAGTTCAAAAATTGATACATTACAAAATAATTTATTTCATAAGTGACCATAGCATAGAATTTGAATACTATGATTTCAATTCATATTTTTCAAAACATGGAATCAAACATACTTTCTCAACCCCCAAGACACCTTTATAGAATGGTTTCATTGAAATGAAGAATGGTACTTTGCAATAAATTTCTAGAATAATTATATTTAAATATAGTTTTCCTACTCATTTTTTGAATAAAATTGTAGATATAGAATGTTATGACATAAAAAGATTTCTGATTGGTCCTATTTTAATGAAAACACCCTATGAGATATGGAATAATAGAAAGAAAAAATGTGGATACTTTAAAGTGTTTTGATGAAAAGTTTATATTCTAAACACCGAGGATAATCATGGGAAATATCCCAAGTCTGATGAAGGAATATTTCGTGGCTATTCTACTACTTCCAAGGCATAAAGAGTCTTCAATAAAATATTAGACTGTTGAGTAATCAGCTCATGTTAAATTTGATTAAATTGATCCTTTTAATCAAAAACTGAATCAATTTAATGAGATAACCTATTCTTTTGAAAACATGAGACCTAAACCTATCTTTGACAATAAAAATGACTATGATTTGGAACTTGATTTTGGCGAACCAAACCTTAAAAGTATGGATTCTATTGAACTAGAATGTGTGCTTCCAAGATATCCTGCAACCCTTAAGAATCATTCGGTAGAAACAATTATTGGAATTTTAGATAAATGGATTTGTACTAGAAAAAGTATAGGAAATCTAGTATAATTTTCTAACATTTTATGTTTTATATAACCTAAAAATATTGAGGAATCTTTAGTTGATAAGAGTTGGGTTTTAAAAATGCAAGAAGAATTAAACCAATTTAATAGGAACAAGGTTTGAGAATTAGTTGATAGACCCTCTAACTATCAAATTATAGTAACAAAATGGGTTTAAGAAATAAATAGTATTATCAGGGTGTGATCACTAAGAATAAGGCTAGAATAGTAGCTAAAGGTTATATCCAAGAGGAATGTATAGATTAGGAAGATAAATTTTCCCATGTACCTAGACTATAATCTATTAGGATCATTATAGCATATAAACCTCACAATAATTTCAAATTATATTAGATGGGTTTAAAAATAGATTTGTTTAAATGGTTTTCTAATAGAGGAAGTTTATTATGAACAACCTCCTAGTTTTGAAAATCCTCATTTTCCATATTCAATTTTCAAAATTACAAAAACTTTTTATGGCCTTAAACAAGAAATTAGATATTGGTATGAATGTTTAAGATCTTTTCTTTTATATAATGAATTTTTAATAGGATTTTTAGATCATATTACATGCAAGAAAACTTCATCTCTAGATATTTTTTTAGTTCATAAATATTTTGATGGTGTGATTTTTTGGATCTACAAATAAAAAATTGGGTAATGAATTTTTAAAAATCATAATAAAAGAATTTAAAATGCACATGATGAATGAGTTAAATTATTTTCAAGGTTTTGAGATTTATCAAAAAGACTTTAGAAATGTGCTAAATCAAAGTCAAAATATACTAGAATTACTTAAAAGTTTCTGACTCATAAGTGGTAAAGTACATTCACCTCCTATGATGTCACGACCCGACCTCGGGGCCCGTGCCGTGACTACCCCAAGCCCGCCTTCCATAGGCCAGGGGCTGGCGACTAGCACCAAGGCGTAAGATCCCAGTAAACAGGGAAGGCATTGCCTTTATAAGTAACAACCACACAGAGTCAGCAAGCGGAAAGTAAAGTGCAGAAAGGTAAAGGGGCCGGAAATACAAGCCCAACTGTAAAGTACAACTGAAAAAGTAAAGTACAGCAACTGAAGAAAAGACGGCGGCCTCGTGTCGTCCACTGGCAATCCCACCTGAAGGGTGGGTACAGGTAGCCTCCAGGCTCCTCGGGTCCCACGTCCGCTCCGAGCACGTCCCGCCCAGTGGTCCACCTCCAGGTACCGTCCTGCTCCACGCCCCAACCGTGATCAGCGCTGTCCGTCGTCTGCAACCAACACAACAAGGTGCGGGCATAGCCCGTGCAGGGGTGAGTACAAGCTACTCAGTAAGGACCCCGAGACCCCCGAAGGTCTCCCGAAATCCACAAAGGATATAGCACAAAAGAAAGATGCAATCACGAAGTAACATCTGACTCGACTTAGGTATATGCCCATACATATACCTAAGTCCCCACTTCTAGCTCTGCTCACGAGCTCAAGAACAACTCAATCTACATAGGAAAGCAAGACTCAAATCCACAAAGGAGAGTAAACAGTAAATCCACAAAGGATAGTTCAACACAATCCACAAAGGAGAGTAAACAGTAAATCCACAAAGGATAGTTCAACACGATCCACAAGGGAGAGTAAACAGTAAATCCACATAGGATAGTTCAACACAATCCACAAAGGAGAGTAAACAGTAAATCCACATAGGATAGTTCAACACAATCCACAAAGGAGAGTAAACAGTAAATCCACATAGGATAGTTCAACACAATCCACAAAGGAGAGTAAACAGTAAATCCACAAAGGATAGTTCAACACAATCCACAAAGGAGAGTAAACAGTAAATCCACATAGGATAGTTCAACACAATCCACAAAGGAGAGTAACATAAGATTCAGCTCAACCAGGATTTTCATTATCGAAACCGTAAAAGTTGAAGAGCCCCATCTCTGAAGTGTACAGTGGTCCTGTCACGACTCCGAGGTACTGCTCACTAACCTAAGACTGCTGAAGTACTCCTCCTGTCGAGTACCGCGGGTCTGCTGCCAACTACCGGGCGCTCCGTCCGCTGAGGGTCTGCTGCCAAATACCGGGCGCTCACCCAGATAGCCTACTGAGGTACTCCTCCTGTCGAGTACCGCGGGTTTGCCGCCAACTACCAGGCGCTCCGTCCGCCGTGGGTCTGCTGCCAACTACTGGGCGCTCCGTCCACTGGGCTAGTCGACTCACTCCAAGTCGAGTCGGTCAAGCAGTCGTCAGGTCTCAGTCATCTACACGGTCTCCGTACTCCGCACGCACGTCTCCACCGTCGCGGGTCTGTCGCTACAACCAAGCGCACACACTCCGTAGAGTATCGCGGGTCCGCCGCTACAACCAAGCGCTCCACCGCCAAGGGTCTGCTGCTGCATCCAAGCGCACCACCACTGTCAAGTACCACGGGTCCGCCGCTACACCCAAGCGCTCCACCGCTCAAGGTAAAAGAAGATTCAGCTCACACAGATTCGGTAGCACTGTTCCACGTAGGATCGCTGAGTGCAGTAGTCGACGCAGTCCACTGAGGATCTCTGCACAGTCGTCGCCGTAGTCCACGAAGGATCTCTGCTCTGCCGTCGTCGCAGTCCACGGAGGATCTCTGCTCTGTCGTCGTCGCAGTCCACGGAGGATCTCTGCTCTGTCGTCGTCGCAGTCCACGGAGGATCTCTGCTCTGTCGTCGAAGTCACAGCCAGCACTAGGGTTCCCGCACATAGCGAGCTCGTTAGGAGGGTCCGCTCCACGAGCCGAGAGGCTGATACATCAACTGACACGTAGTCCGAAGTTGATGTATCCAAAAGTTCCGTATCGACAACAGGATCTCAACGCAACAGACGGCGCGTCAATCGGACGCCCGGTCTGAGAGTTATTGGCATTTTCGTCCCAGGGGCCCGGTTGGTTTTTAGGGAAAAACCAACCCGACCGTACTCCGCCTGTGTCCGATCCTCGGGCGGAGTATGCCAAAAGTTCCGTCTCACTTAGAGGAAACTACCACAGCTGACGGTACGTCGATCGGACGTCCGTAGCTCAAGTTATGAGCGTTTCTGCTCCGAGGGCCCGGTTGGTTTCGTGTACGAACCAACCCGGCCGAACCCAAAGTCTTCCGAAACCTTGAGTATAATATACCGAAACGACCGTCTCGATCCAAGGATCGTGTAGCCGCTGACGGTTCGTCAATCGGAGGTCCCAGACCCAAGATATGGGCGAAAGACCGAAGAGGGCCCGAAACGGGGGTTCCGGGCCCGGGGCGACCCGGCCCGAACCCACCCCTGGGGTCGGCCGAACCGGGTCGGCCCGAACCGGGCCGGCCCGAACCGGCTCGGCCGGGTCCGGTCCGGCCTGGGCGCGGCCCGGCCGACCGGACCGGCCGGCTCGGCTTCGGCCGAGCGGCCGAGCAGGCCGCCGCCGCGGGTTTGACCCGCGGCATTTGGAGAAACGCGGCCCCCGCGGGGGGCCGCCTGTCACGCGGACGCGGCCGGGCCGCCGCGTCCGTTCCCGGTTCCGCGCGGCCGCGGAACCGGCCGCCGCCGTCGCGGCTTCAGCCGCGGCGGAAGATCTCCACGGCGGCGCGCCGGGCGCCGCCGCCTTCGGTCGCCGGCGCCGCCGCGCCGGCGACCCACGCCGCCGCCTCCTTCCGCGGGCCGCCGGAGTTGCTCCGGTGGCCCGTTTTGCCTCCCGTCTGCGCCATTGTTCCTCCCGGGACGCGTCCTCCACTGCGGAATCAACAAATGGCCCTTGCGTCGTGCTTTTTCCGTCGCCCGCCAAATCCGCACAAAAAGGAAGATCGGCGGAGGGTTGCCGGGTCTCGTTCGTTAGACCCGCACCCTCCGCGTTAGTCATAAACAACGGGAGGAAAAGATAAAAAAACAACAACAATTTTAAATAAATTAGAATTGTTGGTGTTCACGTTCTTTTACTTTAAAAGAATAAAGACGGGGAATAAAAGAATTCCAACAACCCTTACTTGTCGTCGACGTCGGTCGAGAAGTCGTCGCGGAATTGCTCGTCGCGGATGAAGGGGGATCGTCGCGTCGTCGCGGTATCCGGCGTCGCGTCGCCAATCTCCGGATCAAGAACAAACGGATTTAATTAATTAAATCTGTTGTTATTGAAATTAAAAAGTGAGAAATAAAAGATTCGATTCTCACCTTTATTGCCGATCGCAGGTCCGCCGCGGAAGAAGAGGCACCGAAGAAGAAGAAGAAGAATAAGGTCGCGGAAAAGTTGTTGACGTCGCGGATCGTGCGTCGTCGAATTCTGGTTCCGGCGTTCTTCGCGTTCTTCACGTTCTTCGCGTTCTTCGCGTTCTTCGCGGGGAGGGTGGAGGAACGAAGATTCTCTCAAATCCTTTCCAAGGATTTTTAGGTTGGTCTTATTTTATAAACATGCCAACACGAAACCGGTTAAGAAACGATCCATCAATTCGAAAGAAACGACCCATTTAATTCACGAAGAAACAGTCCATTTAATTTACGAAATAAACCGCCCAATTAAATGGTCTGTTAAGAATTAAAGAAAACGCGTCGGTTGACTTTTCAGTTACTTTGACGGGTTTTCGCGGGTGCGTTACTTAGCGAAAGAAACGGCGGGGCTCGTGCGGGTCCCACCGCACAAATATCCTACCAAGGGGTAGGATATTTCTGGATAGCATCCTATCCAGTTCAACTCAGTTCAAGCCGCCTTTAAGTGACTTTAAGTGGCTTCCAAGCAGTTTAAGTGAAATAAAATAAAGTTGTCGCACGAACTTTATTTTATTTCTGACTTAAAGCCGCAAAATTTAAAAACCACGTCTGAGCAAACGCAACTCCGGAAGAGGCGTTTCTAAGCAAAAATCGGCGCTGCGATTTCATCGGTGCCCTCAGAATTTGATTCCGGGCACTGGTTCAAAAGATAGAAAAACCCGCTCGTCCGTTCACTGAACGTACCCGAGCCAAACTTCGGAAATTGATTCCGGGCACACCGGGCCTCGGAATCAGGTGCCGTCTGAAGCTGCGCTCTTGTAAAATTCCAAAGAAAATTAAGAAAAAAATTTCCTTGAAATTTGCGGGTCTTTACATCACTCCCACCTCAGGGCTTTACGTCTCCGTAAAGCTTCAACTCACACTTAAGGGAAACAAAGTAGTACTGAGCACGCAACTGAGCTTTACGCTCCCATATGCTCACCTGAAGATCTCGTGCTACCCGAGAAGCACCCCAGAGGAAGCAACCGTTCACGTAGAACCTGCTCCTATCGATCCTCGATCTCTACTAGGACCTCCGTACTTGTCGCCCTGTCATCGACGTCCAACTCCCCGGGGCCGATGACGTGTGAAGAAACATACACGTACCTCCACCGCTGAGACACGTGGTGGACATTATGCACCCGATGCGACTGAGGTGGTAGGGTCAAGCGGTAAACCTCCTCGCCTACCCTGCTGAAGATCAAAAAGGGTCCATCGAACTTCGGAGATAACATGCCGCCTCGGCCACATCTCCGAAACCTCATCGGGTTGAGACCGTATAAGAACGTGTTCGTCACCCTCGAATTCAAGAGGTTCCCCTTTTTAGGTTAGAACTGAAACTCAAAACTCCTGCTGCCACAAGGGTAGGGTTGACCAACTCAAGAGTGATCGGCCACACCCTCTTATGCCTGAGTTTAACATGTGCTGCCCAGGGTTTCCTTTTCGCCGACCAAGGAAAACCCATTCCGACGTTTGCCTAAAACAGTCAACCGGGGTATGATTTGTGAATCATACCCAGATCAACGTCGTAAGGCCTCTACGCTGTCACCAAGAGATTCCAACCGAAACTCTCGCCTCGAGGTCAAATCACACCGTCGGCGTAAGTGTGATTATCGAGTCTCCTCCCAAAGGTATCTCCAGACGTGAGGGTCAAGTCTACAGCTTACCCGGAACCTCTAGGTCTGGGACATGATTCGTGGAAGGGTAGAATGATTGGTTCCTATGTCTATAGATATGGCAGCTCGTAGTAGACATAATTCGTACCCCGAATCATTCTTAGAGTTCCTGGGTCACACTCCTTGACCGCAATGCAGCTACTCTCCTCCCCAGCCCTCCTGCTCCCTGAGCCTGGCGGGGAATACTAAGTCGGGTGGTCGTAATATGTCGAAATGTACACCACCACATGCTGCTCTCTAAGCTCCGCTTCCACGTCTGCTACCCTGCAGATTCATCTGTCCTTAGCACTTCCTCCTCCTGAAACATTTTACACGCCCGAGTCTCTGAGACTGGCGCTAGTTTCCTGCCTTTCACTGCTAACGTTCAAAACCACAAAGGTTCTCTCTAGCATCCTAGCATAGGTAGAAATGCATAGAGGAAAAGTAATGGTTCGGATTTCCTTTAGACACACTTCGCTCAGAAGTTCGAGTCTAAGGAACTGATCACAACGTAACCAACGAGTACTAAGATTGATTGGTAAGCCACGATGAGTGCTCTGCTTCCGACATGTCGTACTGTCGAAGCTGTATTAGCTCCAGAAAACTCACAACCACCTCCTCAAGCCAGTCCTCAGCCGCCTACGAGTCAGGCTCACCTCGAAACTTGAGGGATATCTGGTGCTAAAACATATGTAAGGCACTAAGCCTGTGATTCTCTGCTACCGGTACCGCCGGTAGTGTCTACTGACCAACAGGTAGTGACATAGCTGGCGCACTACTCGTAGGTACTATCCTAGGTATCGGTTCGCGTACCGAAGCCTCATTACTATAAGAACCAACCTCATGGTCACTCATTGGAAACAACAGAAGCTAAGATCATCATCCGCTCTACTAGTATCCAAGCTAGGCGTAGAACTCTAGCAACCGCCTCCATCCAGTCCACTGCTGCCTGGGAAAATCTGTCTCGCCTCGTATCCTCAGAGGCCTCTACTGCCGGAACTCGTGCATCGCGCTCTGCTAGCGTGCACTGTTAGCTAGTGGCATCCTCTGCCTAACGGGTGGTGGTGCTGCTGGTACACCACCCGAAGGTGCCAACACTGAAAAAGGGCCCTGCACCGGAGTCTCGCTGCTCGGTGGGCCATCATCGAGAACTCTCTCGGAACTCCAGCTAACTATCTGCATGGTGACATCCTGAACAGTTGTGTCACGGTCAACGATTTATACCTGGTGAGCTGACCTGGTTTGAGCTGACTTTAAACCCTTGGGAAACACACACGCAATCAGTGTTTTCGTGCATTAAGTTGGAAATCAGAAGTCAGGGTCCTGGTGTACGGATACGTCAGCCGCCGCACCAACACTGGACTCCCTGGACTGATAACCACACTCAATATACTAAACACTATTGCTTCACATAGAAAAAAAAGACCAGAGTCTGCGGTAGAACCGAACTCCTCTGATACCAATTTGTCACGACCCGACCTCGGGGCCCGTGCCGTGACTACCCCAAGCCCGCCTTCCATAGGCCAGGGGCTGGCGACTAGCACCAAGGCGTAAGATCCCAGTAAACAGGGAAGGCATTGCCTTTATAAGTAACAACCACACAGAGTCAGCAAGCGGAAAGTAAAGTGCAGAAAGGTAAAGGGGCCGGAAATACAAGCCCAACTGTAAAGTACAACTGAAAAAGTAAAGTACAGCAACTGAAGAAAAGGCGGCGGCCTCGTGTCGTCCACTGGCAATCCCACCTGAAGGGTGGGTACAGGTAGCCTCCAGGCTCCTCGGGTCCCACGTCCGCTCCGAGCACGTCCCGCCCAGTGGTCCACCTCCAGGTACCGTCCTGCTCCACGCCCCAACCGTGATCAGCGCTGTCCGTCGTCTGCAACCAACACAACAAGGTGCGGGCATAGCCCGTGCAGGGGTGAGTACAAGCTACTCAGTAAGGACCCCGAGACCCCCGAAGGTCTCCCGAAATCCACAAAGGATATAGCACAAAAGAAAGATGCAATCACGAAGTAACATCTGACTCGACTTAGGTATATGCCCATACATATACCTAAGTCCCCACTTCTAGCTCTGCTCACGAGCTAAAGAACAACTCAATCTACATAGGAAAGCAAGACTCAAATCCACAAAGGAGAGTAAACAGTAAATCCACAAAGGATAGTTCAACACAATCCACAAAGGAGAGTAAACAGTAAATCCACAAAGGATAGTTCAACACGATCCACAAGGGAGAGTAAACAGTAAATCCACATAGGATAGTTCAACACAATCCACAAAGGAGAGTAAACAGTAAATCCACATAGGATAGTTCAACACAATCCACAAAGGAGAGTAAACAGTAAATCCACATAGGATAGTTCAACACAATCCACAAAGGAGAGTAAACAGTAAATCCACAAAGGATAGTTCAACACAATCCACAAAGGAGAGTAAACAGTAAATCCACATAGGATAGTTCAACACAATCCACAAAGGAGAGTAACATAAGATTCAGCTCAACCAGGATTTTCATTATCGAAACCGTAAAAGTTGAAGAGCCCCATCTCTGAAGTGTACAGTGGTCCTGTCACGACTCCGAGGTACTGCTCACTAACCTAAGACTGCTGAAGTACTCCTCCTGTCGAGTACCGCGGGTCTGCTGCCAACTACCGGGCGCTCCGTCCGCTGAGGGTCTGCTGCCAAATACTGGGCGCTCACCCAGATAGCCTACTGAGGTACTCCTCCTGTCGAGTACCGCGGGTTTGCCGCCAACTACCAGGCGCTCCGTCCGTCGTGGGTCTGCTGCCAACTACTGGGCGCTCCGTCCACTGGGCTAGTTGACTCACTCCAAGTCGAGTCGGTCAAGCAGTCGTCAGGTCTCAGTCATCTACACGGTCTCCGTACTCCGCACGCACGTCTCCACCGTCGCGGGTCTGTCACTACAACCAAGCGCACACACTCCGTAGAGTATCGCGGGTCCGCCGCTACAACCAAGCGCTCCACCGCCAAGGGTCTGCTGCTGCATCCAAGCGCACCACCACTGTCAAGTACCACGGGTCCGCCGCTACACCCAAGCGCTCCACCGCTCAAGGTAAAAGAAGATTCAGCTCACACAGATTCGGTAGCACTGTTCCACGTAGGATCGCTGAGTGCAGTAGTCGACGCAGTCCACTGAGGATCTCTGCACAGTCGTCGCCGCAGTCCACGAAGGATCTCTGCTCTGCCGTCGTCGCAGTCCACGGAGGATCTCTGCTCTGTCGTCGTCGCAGTCCACGGAGGATCTCTGCTCTGTCGTCGTCGCAGTCCACGGAGGATCTCTGCTCTGTCGTCGAAGTCACAGCCAGCACTAGGGTTCCCGCACATAGCGAGCTCGTTAGGAGGGTCCGCTCCACGAGCCGAGAGGCTGATACATCAACTGACACGTAGTCCGAAGTTGATGTATCCAAAAGTTCCGTATCGACAACAGGATCTCAACGCAACAGACGGCGCGTCAATCGGACGCCCGGTCTGAGAGTTATTGGCATTTTCGTCCCAGGGGCCCGGTTGGTTTTTAGGGCAAAACCAACCCGACCGTACTCCGCCTGTGTCCGATCCTCGGGCGGAGTATGCCAAAAGTTCCCTTCTCACTTAGAGGAAACTACCACAGCTGACGGTACGTCGATCGGACGTCCGTAGCTCAAGTTATGAGCGTTTCTGCTCCGAGGGCCCGGTTGGTTTCGTGTACGAACCAACCCGTCCGAACCCAAAGTCTTCCGAAACCTTGAGTATAATATACCGAAACGACCGTCTCGATCCAAGGATCGTGTAGCCGCTGACGGTTCGTCAATCGGAGGTCCCAGACCCAAGATATGGGCGAAAGACCGAAGAGGGCCCGAAACGGGGGTTCCGGGCCCGGGGCGACCCGGCCCGAACCCACCCCTGGGGTCGGCCGAACCGGGTCGGCCCGAACCGGGCCGGCCCGAACCGGCCCGAACCGGCCCGAACCGGCTCGGCCGGGTCCGGTCCGGCCTGGGCGCGGCCCGGCCGACCGGACCGGCCGGCTCGGCTTCGGCCGAGCGGCCGAGCAGGCCGCCGCCGCGGGTTTGACCCGCGGCATTTGGAGAAACGCGGCCCCCGCGGGGGGCCGCCTGTCACGCGGACGCGGCCGGGCCGCCGCGTCCGTTCCCGGTTCCGCGCAGCCGCGGAACCGGCCGCCGCCGCCGCGGCTTCAGCCGCGGCGGAAGATCTCCACGGCGGCGCGCCGGGCGCCGCCGCCTTCGGTCGCCGGCGCCGCCGCGCCGGTGACCCGCGCCGCCGCCTCCTTCCGCGGGCCGCCGGAGTTGCTCCGGTGGCCCGTTTTGCCTCCCGTCTGCGCCATTGTTCCTCCCGGGACGCGTCCTCCACTACGGAATCAACAAATGGCCCTTGCGTCGTGCTTTATCCGTCGCCCGCCAAATCCGCACAAAAAGGAAGATCGGCGGAGGGTTGTCGGGTCTCGTTCGTTAGACCCGCACCCTCCGCGTTAGTCATAAACAACGGGAGGAAAAGATAAAAAAAAACAACAACAATTTTAAATAAATTAGAATTGTTGGTGTTCACGTTCTTTTACTTTAAAAGAATAAAGACGGGGAATAAAAGAATTCCAACAACCCTTACTTGTCGTCGACGTCGGTCGAGAAGTCGTCGCGGAATTGCTCGTCGCGGATGAAGGGGGATCGTCGCGTCGTCGCGGTATCCGGCGTCGCGTCGCCAATCTCCGGATCAAGAACAAACGGATTTAATTAATTAAATCCGTTGTTATTGAAATTAAAAAGTGAGAAATAAAAGATTCGATTCTCACCTTTATTGCCGATCGCAGGTCCGCCGCGGAAGAAGAGGCACCGAAGAAGAAGAAGAAGAATAAGGTCGCGGAAAAGTTGTTGACGTCGCGGATCGTGCGTCGTCGAATTCTGGTTCCGGCGTTCTTCGCGTTCTTCGCGTTCTTCGCGTTCTTCGCGTTCTTCGCGGGGAGGGTGGAGGAACGAAGATTCTCTCAAATCCTTTCCAAGGATTTTTAGGTTGGTCTTATTTTATAAACATGCCAACACGAAACCGGTTAAGAAACGATCCATCAATTCGAAAGAAACGACCCATTTAATTCACGAAGAAACAGTCCATTTAATTTACGAAATAAACCGCCCAATTAAATGGTCTGTTAAGAATTAAAGAAAACGCGTCGGTTGACTTTTCAGTTACTTTGACGGGTTTTCGCGGGTGCGTTACTTAGCGAAAGAAACGGCGGGGCTCGTGCGGGTCCCACCGCACAAATATCCTACCAAGGGGTAGGATATTTCTGGATAGCATCCTATCCAGTTCAACTCAGTTCAAGCCGCCTTTAAGTGACTTTAAGTGGCTTCCAAGCAGTTTAAGTGAAATAAAATAAAGTTGTCGCACGAACTTTATTTTATTTCTGACTTAAAGCCGCAAAATTTAAAAACCACGTCTGAGCAAACGCAACTCCGGAAGAGGCGTTTCTAAGCAAAAACCGGCGCTGCGATTTCATCGGTGCCATCAGAATTTGATTCCGGGCACTGGTTCAAAAGATAGAAAAACCCGCTCGTCCGTTCACTGAACGTACCCGAGCCAAACTTCGGAAATTGATTTCGGGCACACCGGGCCTCGGAATCAGGTGCCGTCTGAAGCTGCGCTCTTGTAAAATTCCAAAGAAAATTAAGAAAAAAAGTTCCTTGAAATTTGCGGGTCTTTACATATGAGTTCTAATGATAAACATAATTTGGAATAATCTATGAAACATGTTGATAACGAGATATACAAAGAATGATTATGAATCTATTTTATTTGATTGATAACAGAACAAACATTATGTTTGTAGTATGATTATGTGATATATTTCAAGCTAATCCTAAGAAATCTCAATTGAAATCTACTAAAAATAATTTTAATATATATAAAAGGAATAATTTCTCTCTCAATAATTTTTATAAAGACTTATGATTTTAATCTGACTTTATATTTTTATAAACACTTTGTTGTTAAAAGGATATATAGTAAGAGTGCTTTATAAACATTCCATTTCATAAGTAAATACTTAGTATTATGGTCTAGTAAAAACCACACTTTGTTTCATTTTCTAATATCAAAGTAGAATTCATTGATACTCGTAGTTTTCGTACATATGTATTGTAGATGAAACACATTTTAATGAATTTTAGATTCAATTATAATCAAATCTCAATCAAATGTGATAACACTAGTGTTTTCAACATTTCAAATAATCTAATAAAACTTTATACAATAAAAAATGTAGACCTAAAGAATCATTTCTTGAGAGATCATGCACAAAAATTTCACATTACTCTTGAATTTATCTCTAATAAGAACCAATTAGTGGATATCTTTATTAATCCCCTTTCATATTTAAATTTTGATTTTATTAATAGAAAATTGGGGTTAGTTGAATTTAAATGAGATAAAATTTACCTTATTTCTTATGATTTTATTTTTTGTATTGTTTTATTAATGTTTTATTTTAATTATTTATAGAAATTAAATTAATTTATTCTAATTTAATATTAAAATTAATTCTGATATGATATTTATAAAAAATGGTATTTAAATTATTTATTTTAAGACATAATTGGTTTTAAAATACTAAATTTGGTATGTAACCCTTTTTCAGAATGAGTATGTAACTTAATATCCTAAATTGATCCTTGAACCTTTCAATGTTTACCTATGTTCTCTCTATCAAAAGCTGAACCATAACCTTATTTGATTACTTAATCTCTCTCAATTACCTCTTGACTTTCTACTAACCTTATTCCATGGGAAATTCTAAGATGGACATGATGGAAGTTTCAGTTATTCCAAGAAAGTGAAGTCAGGTGGTACATCATGTAGTGTTCTAGTTGAAAAAGCTAGGGATATGGCTTAACTGAAGATTACCTAGATGTTATTGAAGAATGTATTTCAGTTTCATGGAAGGGATTTTATTTTAAATAAAATTTAGTCATGATTTCTTTTTTAGAAAGAACTAAACAAGTTTATGAATTATAGAGAGTTCTGGTTTGGTGAATTAGAGGGTGTGTCATCATTGAATGTCAAAGAGAAACATTTTCTTATTTTTTAGTAGAAATGGTTGAAGTATTTAATTATCCTTGGGAGGGGGATTTTAGATTTATCTAGAATCTAGTTGGTATGAGTTCAATATTATCAACTAAAGTGTTCAAGTTTATTTTTGGAACCTCTTATTTTGAGAAGAAAGTTTTAAGGGACTTAGAGATTGAAAGAAAATTTCATTTCAAGTTTTTTCATACTGGGATTTACCCAAGTGATGGAGAAATTAAAAATATATTATTTCAAGATATGTTTCTCTTATATTTATTAATCAATAGTCAAAATTTTAATCTTTAAAGACATATGATCTGGTTTATGCACCACTGCTGTAAAGGGAAATGAAGGTTAAACTATTACACTTATGGAAGTATCATCCTTGTGGTGTTAAAAATGAAAGATGTGGATCTAAATGAGGGAGAGTATGTAAAGTTACATAAAATTAATACCATTTTAGTTTTTCTCTTGAATACTATTGGATACTATTGTGATGTTACTTTTAATTCCTTGAGACCTATTGGATAGAAAGATGTATCTCAAGGAGAGATAACTCAAACTTCACCTCCTAGGGATACAACACATACTAAGATGGTAGCAACTAGGGATGTTCATGAGTTAGTAGTTTCTATATCAGATCCTTTGTTACTGAAAATCTGAACTTCTATGGAAGAACCGCACCGGAGCTGAGAAGCAAAAGTTATTAGAGTTGTTGAATCTCGTCATCTTTTTGAGAAATATGGAGTAGTTCTTGAGGAAAGGACATTTGAAACTATGCCAAGTGTTCTAGTTGCAGTGGACATACCTAAACCTATAATGGATCACCCTAAATTTGATCCAATTACTCTTGGTTATCCTACTCATAATAGAGATATATTTGGATATGTTCTTATGTAGTCTGTTGATCTTTCTCATACTCTAGCACTTATTCCATCACCTCCCCTTGTGCATGACGATGCACCTTCTGTAAGTAATAATTATAATAGTCCTAATATGGTAAACGTTTCCTCAACTATAATGATTGAATTTGAAAATATCAAAATATATTACAATGAGTTGAATAAAGAGATGATATCCTATAAGGATGAAAACTAAAGGAAATTTTAGTTTCAAATGTTGATTTTGATTGGATAATTAGAATCACAGCAACCCAAATTGACCTAAAAAAATCATTCATCCAATCCCACTGATGAAAATTGTTCCCTCTGAGGTAAGTGATATGTATATGGAGGAAATTAGAGCTTATGTTAATTAGATTAATGAAATATATGCTACTAGATCTTAGATTAATGATCATGGGGTTCTTGTTTCATATCAAAGGGAAATGATTAAAAATATCCCTATGATCTAATAAGATATTTCTTAGGATAGTTTTGGTGAGATTCATAGTTTGATGTCTAAAATTAAGGATAGGTTACATAATTTGAAGAGTATAGTGGTAATTCAGTTTAATTTTCTTAAGATATTCTAAAAAACTTCAACTTCTTCATATGAAACTTCAGTGGGTCCTAAGTTTTAGACTTAGTTTGATTGCATATCTTTATAATTTAATTTTTCATACCCTCATATTAAATCTCTAAAATGTGATATTTTCACATCGGTGCTAAGGAAATATCTCAAAAAAATATCTTTTAGGTGAGTTTTAGGACACTAAAGAAGATGTGAGAAGGCTTAGTGTTGAAATAGATATGTCATTGAATGAAATTATGGATTATCTTGAAGAATCATTGAGTGAAAATATAAAATATATCTTTGGAGTTTCTTAGGATGTGAAAGGGATAATTTTTAGATCAATTGATCTATGAAACATTAATTTTTATCATTTTATAGATTTTTTGGTAAAGATATATTAATATGTTGAAGGGCTATACTCTTACTCTTCATAAGACAATTCCAGTTCCTTAGAGTTTAAGGAAACTATAATTATTCTAGTTTCTTATATAGGTAGAGATATTTTTGTATAAATCCATCTCAGGATTATCCATTCAGCGAAACTAGTTTATCCAACCCTTTCTGTACCAGCAACAGTTTCACATGAGTCTATTGTTTATGCTACTAGTACCCTAGTTCCTAAACCTCCTTCGAATGATATTCATAAGGTAGTTCATGTTTTAGTATTTAATCTTGAAAATTTGGAAAGTAATATATAATATATAGATGGAATATTGATAAGTGTGCAAGGATCCATCAAACAAACTTTGAAGAAGTTGTTTTAGAGCTTCTAGTTACTTCATCCAATAATAATCTTGCTCCCATTTTTAGTTCTCCTCATTGTTATTCTTCAAGTAATTTTTAGTCTTTAAAAGGAATTATAAATAATGGTTTAGCAATACTTTACCATATTCATATATAGGCATCTAATTCTATTATATATTTTGATAAGATGTATATTATTAAGTGGATTAATATATATACAGATGATTTATTTTATTTAAGAGACAAAAGTACACTCGAACCAGATCTTCTAGATACCTTTTGAGGTACTAAAAAGAGAGTATATAAGTTTTATAATCCAAACAAAATTTATAGAAAATATGAATCCTAGGTTGATGCTTCCTTAGATACTAAAAAATTATATAAATGAAAATTCAACCTCAAACCCTCAAAAGAAGTTGTGTTTTGTACCTATAGGATCTTGCAATTTTTGTATTGATTTATGAAATGTTGAAGGAGTTATCAGTATGTCTACTCAATATCCAAGAGATAAATTCATAGTTTCATATATTAATTATGATACTATATAAATTGTTAATTTTTTTCTTCCAATGTTTTACCCCCATACTACCTCTCGGACTTCTCCAACATTCAAGATACCTCCACCAAAACCTCCTTCTCAGTTTGACCCAATCCATAAGAACATGTGTTCTTTCTAGTGTTTTATATATGTAATTTATAACACCCCAAATTTTTTAAATAATAACATTATATTTTATATAGTATTATACATGTAACACTAAGCTTAAACAACCCACGAAATATATTTCTTTAAATTTAATCTCTTTGATATCTTATAGGATACACAAAATTGAGTTGAAATGAATCTTAATATAGTATACTGTTATAAACTAACAATTAAATTAATAGGTATGATTAGTAAAAACTAAATTATGAAAAATATTTTTATTTATTTATTATAAATAAAATAATAATCATTTAAATGGAAAAGAAATGTTTTATGAAAAACTATATTTTTTTTTCAAAAATACAGTTTAATTGTGCTTTGCGCGCATAATTTCAAATTACTTTTTACAAATTTAGAAAATTTATTTGATAAAATGAAATTAATTTATATAATAACAAAATAAAAATTATCTTAGAATTAATTTTTTATATTTTTCTGAAATATTTCATTTTTCGATGAATAGTGCAAAATATTGAATTTTAATTGCATACTTTATTTTCAATTAAATTACTTACAATGTTAAATTATATTTTTAATTTGATTTAGAGTAAAATTAGTTCAATTATATATATATTAGTCCAATTTATTTCATTATAATCATTTTAATTTTGAATTTTGATATAAAAATTTTGTAAACTTTTAAACATTTTCTCTTTGAATACCAGATTTCTCATCACGTATGCGGGGTCAATTTTAAATCAAAATGTACCACTTATGTGAATTTAATTTTGATAAATGGATTCAATATTTTTAATTTTATTAATTCATATTTTCAAATAATTTCAACTTAATTTTTGGACCAATATGAATTGGGAAAACATTAAAAGTTATTGACCATGGTTAAGGTAAAAATGGATTTATCGAGGGTTAAACTCAAAAGATAAGGGTTAAAATTATCTAGAAACTTATCTAAAATAAATTTAATGGTCATATATAGACCTTATAATAACTAATTATTGAAAATAATTAATTATATACCCTTTTAGAATGTGAAAAATGTGGTTACACCTTTTTATTTTCAACAATTAAAAGTGTTCCATTCACCTCAATTATAAAAGACCACCCCCTATCCTCTATTATTAAGACCTTAAAACATTATTGGTTTTTAATATACCTAAAAAAATAACTTTAAAACATCCCTACTCTCAACCTATAAAACTTTTTTTGGGAATAATTCCAACATAGGAAGGCTTTTGGGGGAAACCTAATGAGGATACCTGAAGAAGAGGTAATGTTCTTCAATGAGCATTTATATTTAATTTATTCCTCAAATTCATTCAATTATTATTAAAACATACAGATATAATAACCATTTTATCTTACATATACTAATATTTTTCTATGTTATTGTAATTACCTACAACTATCCCCACTTCCATCAAATTGGTTTCTAAATGATTATTCGTGTATATGGTGGTCTACCGCTTTATGAACTGATGTCCTTCTTTTTTATATTACCACCTTTCACATATATATGATATTTATATTATAATTATACTGATATAGTAAATATATCATATATATATATATATACTTTCCATTATTTAGTGTATATGATAACGTCACTCGCATGTACGGTGGACTGTTGCCTTGTAGAGCGATGTGATTTATCTTTCACAGACACTTTACATGGACGGTAACAAGGATAAAGTTAATGAATATATATGATATAAATGAAAAAATTATAATAATAATGATATATTTATCATTCTTAAAAGATAGTATATCATTTTATTTTATACCTTTTAACTCACTTAAAGATGATAATATCATTTGTGTATGTGTGGACTATTGCCTTCCCGAAGCGATGTGACTCTCTTTTCATCACCACACCACATATATGATATATATAAGTATATTTAA
Organism: Viscum album; assembly: GCA_963277665.1. Taxonomy (NCBI): domain Eukaryota; kingdom Viridiplantae; phylum Streptophyta; class Magnoliopsida; order Santalales; family Viscaceae; genus Viscum; species Viscum album. Next base: position 1,231,747,053 of record OY728137.1, on the reverse strand, counting down.
GTAAATAATATGATATTATGATCATTATATAATGATAAAATATTACTTAAATCCTTTTAATAGTGCTTGTCAAAAAATGGAAATGTTACTCATGCGTACGTACGGCATGTCGTCTCCATGATCGTAACATGATTCAATTTTCGTAACCATATTTCATTATTGGTTTTAAAAGTATAATCGATGTAAAAATAAGATAATTATGTCATTATTATTATTCTAGATTTGATATAACTATATAATTTTCACAAGAACTAGATATTTCATGACTAAACATGCATAAGAAAATAGGCAATTGACACCCAAAACAATGAAAATAAAGAAACATTATTAAAGAATAGGTGATAAGATATTATAAAAAGATCATGTATGATATTATAAATATTAATAAGGTTTTTTAATAATTTAATAACATGTTTAAACCCACTATAAGGGAGTTTAAATCATGTTCAACTAAAAGGAATTAGGAGGTGTGGGACTTTGTTAGAATTTCTCATCATTGAGGTATATTATAATGTTATGCTCCTAATTTATTTTATAATGTGTATATAATACCCATTTTCAGGAAATATAATGATTCATTAATAATTCATGGAATTAGAATTTTAATTTTTACTTATTTAATTCATGGTGATTTTAATTAAGAGTCACCAAGTGGTAATGAATTTCATAATGAAATTTTATTTCATTGGGTTACATTACTTCTTCTTCATCTTTGATATTATTATATTATGTGTGTAATGAATTTTAATTATATTATGTTCTATTTTCAATATTTTTATGTGTATTTACAGTTGAAACATATAATTGATTCATTTACAAATTCTCACTTCAATGTTTTGATCATTGTAAGGGTTTATTTCACAATATCATTCTCATTGAGATTGTTTATTCTAGAATTTCATTTTAAAGAAATTATTTGATCATTGTAAAATAAACCCATATAATTTTATCCTCCTATGGTTATTCCTGATATTTTCAAGTAATAGTACCATTTTCCCACTCTTTGGTTACAAAAATAATTGAGAAAATGTTTTAAATAAAATACGACTTAATTTCTCTCTTTGGTCATAAATCTGTTTTTTTTTCAAAACCATGTTTTCAATAAAAAAAATTCAATTTTTTTATCCTTTTCAAAATGATTTATTAAAGACATTTTTACACATTTTTATTTTTTTACAAAAAATAATAATGGTATATTCATTTAATTTTCATAATAATTCTCATTAGATTTTATTAAAAAAAGTGAAAGGAAACTTTATTTTAACGTGTGTGGCTTAAATAGGATTTCCATCCATCACGACAAATAATATTTTTTAAAGATTTATTTATTATTTTTAGATGTTATTTTCAAAGAAATTTTTTTTAAAATGTTTTTTGAGCGATTTTTTAAAATTTATTTTCAAAATGAAAAAGGATATTTTCCTCCAGAATTTTTTTAAAGAAATTTTTATGGTATTTTTATTCATCAAAGACAACACCCCTTTTTTTACATATACTATACTATGGATATTATGTATTGATTCCATCATTATTCCTACATTATATTTTTTATGATCATTCTGAATAAGGAAAGTACTGATATTTAGTTTCTTGATTCATTTTTGTAGTCATAAACTTTCCTTAAATATCCACTTTCTTATGATTATTTGACATTAAATTTCCCCAAAATATCCATATTATTTATTATGTATATGTTTATTACTTAAACCATATACCATTTCTAGATAAGGTGTTCTACATTTAAAGTTATTTGTTTATTTGGGGAAATATTGATAAATTTTTATTCCTTAATAAATATGAATATTTGATAATAAGGCACATTGTTCAAGAATTAAATAGATTATTAGATATATGAGGGATTCTACGGACATGAAGATATAGTTGGGTACTATTTATAGATAGTCCCCCAATTCATCAATAGTCTCATGTGGTGAATCATTAAGCTAGTATAAAATCATTTAACTAAACCAGAAGAGCTTGAACCTAGTGGTTTTAAAATGTCTTATGAAAGGTCTGGATGGTAGAGGTATTATGTGCCTAATACATGACACTAAATAATTAAACATTGACTTCATTTTGAATTTAGTTATTATTATCCATGATATTTTCTCAGTGATATTATAACTGGATGCATTTAATTCTAAGTTATTGATTATATGGATTGTGTTTTTAGTTATTTACCTTTACATATTGATTATGCCTTCCCCAATTATGATAGTAATGTTTTTTATTAAATTTTTTTTTGTTTACTTAACTTATAGCATCCCGCCTTTTTATAACATAAACTTTCATTACATTACACAAAACTGAGGATCTTTAAGGTTTAGTGTCTTGGAAACTAGGAACATAATACATGAAAACAACATAAAACATTCCTCTTAAACACTTGAAAGGATTGTCCTTATGTTCATCCTAGGTTCATTACTGCATCTCATAACTTGGGGACATACATCAAAAGAAAGGATGAGCAAAAGTCCCAGTAAGGGAAACAAGATGAACATTTTACATGTGAACTTGAGATACATCAATAAGGACATGAAAAGAACTTTAAGGCATGAGAAAGAAATCATGAGGCATTTCATAATAAAAATAACATTTTTCATAACTTGAAGATGTGGCTACATCATTTAACATAGACAATCATGAACATATCACCAAGGTCCATCCCCAAGGTGTCATTTGAAAATTACCAAGATTATTCACCAAGGTATCGTGAAAATTGTAATCTCTAGTGGTTACATCATTACCCAATGCATTGGAGCGCTATCAGGGCGCACCCTTAGATTTGCCTTTATTATCATGTGAGCCACATATATCATCATCAAACATTTCATAAATAACCCATATAGCATAAAATAAATGGGTTTCATTTCATAATCATAACGTTTTAAAAACTGCTTTAAAGACATGATCTTTATGTCACATTAAAACCCACAGAAAAGGAAGGTGGGTCTCATGTATGTAAATCCCATAATTTAAAATAGAAAATTTTGGTATATATGTGAATACCCATTTAGAAGAAAGATATTTGAGTATTCACTTAATAATATAAAAGAACTTTATAAAAAGAGAGAGACATTTTGAGATGGAAATTCTGCAGCATAACGGCTATGTTACGAGGTTTTAGAAGACATTAAAAAGAGAGGGAAAATGGGTCAAACATTCATAAATGACCCATAGAACAGTATATGGACAGAATAAGAATGATACATGATCATGGTAATGAAATTTCAAGGACATACCATTTGAAATGAAAAACATGGAAGAAAGACCAAAATTAGATTTCTCTTATGAAAGTTCGGCTGCCTAACGACGTTACTTAAACTTCAAACACAATGATTTGAAAAGATAAAATAGAGTCTCTCATCATGTGAACATAAGAGTTCAGTATGATAGATATAGAGATAATTCCCCAACATAATTAAAAAGGAACTTGAAAGACTTGACATGAAAGTAGAACTTTGAAAAGAATGAGAAGGGTGAAAGAATCCCCTAAAAATTCGACAGCCTAACGGCGCCACTTAAAACTTCAAAATACTGAATTGAAGAGATCAAATGGGGTCTCTCATAATATGAACATAAGATTCCAGTATGATAGATATAGAGATCATACCCCAACATAACAAAAAAGGAACTTGAAAGAATTGACATGAAAGTAGAACTTCAAAATGAGAAGGGTGAAGAACCACTTAAAAATTCGGCAGCCTAACGGTGCCACTTAAAACATCAAAATACTGAATTGAAGAGATAAAATGGGGTCTCTCATCATATGATCATAAAAGATCAGTATGATAAATTTATAGATCATACCCCAACATAATAAAAAGGAACTTTAAATACTTTACATGAAAATAGATCTTGAAAAATGAGAAGGAAGAAAGAGTCCGTTACAAACATTTCGGCAGCCTAACGGCGCCACTTAAAACATCATATAACGAAATAATGAGAGTAAGAGGGGATCTCTCATTATATGAACATAAAAATTGCAGTAAGATGAGTATAAAAGAACATCCTCCAACATAATAACATGTAGCATAAAAGGAATGACATAAAAGAGATTACTTGAAATGAAAGAGAGAGGTCGGATCCCTTACCTTAAAACGTGACTCTTGAAACTCAATGTTTTGGACCTTGAGGGCTTGGGGGCACCTTGGGAGGACTCCTTGGGAGGTAAGGAGACCAGAACTTAGTTGGGGGAGAGTTGGGAGTGAAAACCAAAGGAGGAATGGGTGGGTATTTAAAGGGAAAGTGGGGGGACAAGGCATTAATGGCCAAGGGACACCTCATTAGTGGTTTTGGAAAAACCATGGGCTTGCCCATGGTATTTGCCCATGGTATTGGCCACTTGGGACACCTCATACCTTATCTTACTATTCACAATTCGACCATATTGAATATATACTTAATACATCATTTAATGATGTCATTAGACACCCGTAACTTAAAAACTGTATTTTAACTATTCATCGAAAATTCAACTTTCTCAGAATAATCCCAAAATTTCACATTAACCAAATATCAACGCTCTGATTACAAATATGAACTCCATTTTATAAAAATAATTTTCTAAATATTATTAATTTAATTTTTATATAAAAACACTATTCACCGAAAATTCATTTTTTCAGAAAAAACCCCAAAAATTACCATAGCATAATATCGGTGCTCTGAGTTCAAAAATGAAATCTGTTTTATAAAAATAATTTTCTAAATATTTTTAATTAAATTTTTAATTAAAAAACACTATTCACCTGAAAAAACTAATACTTGAATAATGATTTATGAAACCGTTATTTAACCATTTTATTGAATCACATTACTTAATCAAGGTGCCTAGATTATATTAATACTTTCTTTAAGTGAGATTACTAATCCATTTGGTCACATTACTAATCCTAAGCGTAAAATCACTATTCATAATTTACTATTCATCAAAAATCAAGTTGATCTTATTAGACTCGAAATTTCGTAGTGAACATAATTGTAGAAGACCATTTTTTTGAAAATCATTACACATTTTTATTTATTTAAGGTTTACATAAACATTTTTAAAATATCCTTTCTCTAAAATTTATCAAAAATATGCATACTATATTTATCTGGACATTTGAAAATTCATAAACTTCATCATAAGAAGAAATCCAAATTTTTATTTAAAATAAAGGATTACACAAGGCAATTATGGTCTCCTTACATAGCCCCTTATCACACTAGCATAGGACCTAAGTGTAAGGTGTGCTAAGGTGAGAGAATCTAAGGGAGGCTCGGCCAACATCGCACGAGTCGTAATTTCTATTAGTTTGAACTTCTCGCGAAGGCGATCCCGTTCTAGCTTCACACGATGAAGTTCAGCTTGGGTTTGGTCCAGAGCAAAGCCCAGTGGTGCTACCTCCTTCCCAAGTTCTGGTAGATGGGCTTTGATCGGTCCAAGACTACTAGGTGAGGCCATAGAATCTTCTTTCAATATTAATTAACCAAGATTGCTTGTATTTATAGATAGTAATCAAAACATTTAGTTTCCAGCGGTCATATTGACCAATGGTCAAATAATAGTCAAAACCCAACAGTCTCATTTTAATTATACTCATGTTATCAAATGAAACATTTTTTTGAGTATAAAAATAAAATAAAATAACACATAAAATTAGGAAATAAGATTTATTCAAAATTTCGGGTCGTTACAATCTTCCCCCCTTAAGAAATTGCGTCCTCCCAATTTTTAAAATTGGGTTTTGAAATTTCATTGAAAGTCCCACATCGGAGAAGGAGTCAGTAAAACTATTACATTAAAAGAATGAAAGGGAAGTACAAAGGTCACCCGAGTTAACCCATACTAGGATTCCATGGAGGAAAACATGGACACGGAAGAAAAACAAAGGGTCAATTTTTGGGGAAGAGTGATAGAGAACATGATTAGGAGAACATTAACCATAAGAAAATCCCAAACTTATGATGTGTGTAAATGGTCTTTGATTACCAAGTAGGAAACTTAAACCAACAATGTTTTTGTTTCACGTTCCTTTTCATAATTTTTTGGAATTCATTTACAACATAAAACAAAAACATAAGAAAATATACCTATCTTCATGTAGAGTTTCATCCTTTAATAAGTTTCTACCCAAAACTAATCTTTTCTCCAAATTATGAGCATTGGAAACTACTTGGTCTCATCAAAACACAAGAATCATCTTCATAATCCACAAAATATTAACTATCTATTTCTTCTATCTTTAAACATTATCCCAAAAATAGAAAGGGTAAGGTAAAACAACTCTTCAAAAAGAATCCCATAGGAATGGAAACTACTTTTAAATCTTCAAAGTTCCATGGTACTACCCAAAGTTCATCATAGTCCATTCCATAAATAACTGTCCTTAAAAAATCCTCAAAATAAACCAAACTAAGATTGAAACCCAAATACAAGAAGGATTTGATAACATAGTCTTCCAAGGTAAACTTTATCATTCATCTCCAAACCACATCAACCACTCCTAACATCTTATAAATAAAAGTAACTAACCTAAACATATTTACCCCAAGATAGGTTAATAATTTCCATAAGTAACCTAAATTACTATAATTCCACCTTAAATTCATCGATTTTTCAAAATATAAGTCAACCCTACTCTTCAATGAAAATACCATAGTAATCTATTTACCTCAATCATATAGGGTCCCCAAAATAGTGAAAATCTTCCAAAATAATAATCATATTTTAATCCCCTAATCATCCCTGTCATATTAATATGACAATCGTCGCATTTCCTATCACATTGGTTGTTTGGACATGTTCTTCCATTTCCCACCATTAACTATGAAGAGAAAGCATAATTAGGGGCTTAAGTACTTAGCCAGTAATCATGAAAAGGAACTGAAAGCATATAAGGATAACTTGTAGAAGAAAAGTATACCCTAACTTGTGATTCCCTAGGTTCCCATCTAGGTTATCCATGATCATATATTCTTATGTGAATCTTTATTTTATTTTATCATTGTTCCTTTAACAATGGTTCATACTAAGATTATGAATTTACCAAAGCATATCCCTCGGGAGTGTCGTAACCAAGAGTGCAGCAAGGCCCGTTTTCGTGTACCAGTTCCCATTCGAGTCTAGCTCAAAGCGGTGTTTTCGGGTTTTACCCCTATGTACATCTGTGTCAGAGCCACCTCTACCTTCTCGTATCCAGACAGGGATGTATTTGCTTGGCAACCCCTTACTCAATACTCACCAAAATACCAGGAAGATTTCCTATTTCTTTAACTTTTCTATAGGGTTCTTCCTAGAGTTTTCATATCCTAATTTCCACAAATAACTAAACCATACTTTGATACCAACTATAGCATCCCGCCTTTTTATAACATAAACTTTCATTAAATTACACAAAATTGAGGATCTTTAAGGTTTAGTGTCTTAGAAACTAGGAACATAATACATGAAAACAACATAAAACATTCCTCTTAAACACTTGAAAGGCTTCTCTTTATGTTCATCCTAGGTTCATTACTGCATCTCATAACTTGGGGACATACATCAAAAGAAAGGGTGAGCAAAAGGCCTAGTAAGGGAAACAAGATGAACATTTTACATGTGAACTTGAGATACTTCAATAAGGACATGAAAAGAACTTTAAGGCATGAGAAAGAAATCATGAGGCATTTCATAATAAAAATAACATTTTTCATAACTTGAATATGTGGCTACATCATTTAACATAGACAATCATGAACATATCACCAAGGTCCATCCCCAAGGTGTCATTTGAAAATTACCAAGGTTATTCACCAAGGTATCGTGAAAATTGTAATCTCTAGTGGTTACATCATTACCCAATGCATTGGAGCGCTATCAGGGCGCACCCTTAGATTTGCCTTTATTATCATGTGATCCACATATATCATCATCAAACATTTCATAAATAACCCACATAGCATAAAATAAATGGGTTTCATTTCATAATCATAACGTTTTAAAAACTGCTTTAAAGACATGATCTTTACGTCACTTTAAAACCCATAGAAAAGGAAGGTGGGTCTCATGTATGTAAATCCCATAATTTAAAATAGAACATTTTGGTATATATGTGAATACCCATTTAGAATAAATATCTTTGAGTATTCACTTAATAATATAAAAGAACTTTAGAAAAAGAGAGAGACATTTTGAGATGGAAATTCTGCAGCATAACGGCTATGTTACGAGGTTTTAGAAGACATTAAAAAGAGAGGGAAAATGGGTCAAACATTCATAAACAACCCATAGAACAGTATATGGACAGAATAATAAGGATACATGATCATGGTAATGAAATTTTAAGGAAATACCATTTGAAATGAAAAACATGGAAGAAAGAAAAAAATTAGATTTCTCTTATGAAAGTTCGGCAGCCTAACGACGTTACTTAAACTTCAAACACAATGATTTGAAAAGATCAAATAGGGTCTCTCATCATGTGAAAATAAGAGTTTAGTATGATAGATATAGAGATAATTCCCCAACATAATTAAAAAGGAACTTGAAATACTTGACATGAAAGTAAAACTTTGAAAAGAATGAGAAGGGTGAAAGAATCCCCTAAAAATTCGGCAGCCTAACGGCGCCACTTAAAACTTCAAAATACTGAATTGAAGAGATCAAATGGGGTCTCTCATCATATGAACATAAGATTCCAGTATGATAGATATAGATATCATAACCCAACATAACAAAAAAGGAACTTGAAAGAATTGACATGAAAGTAGAACTTCAAAACGAGAAGGGTGAAGAACCACTTAAAAATTCGGCAGCCTAACGGCGCCACTTAAAACTTCAAAATACTGAATTGAAGAGATAAAATGGGGTCTCTCATCATATGATCATAAAATATCAGTATGATAAATTTAGAGATCATACCCCAACATAATAAAAAGTAACTTGAAAGACTTTACATGAAAATATATCTTGAAAAATGAGAAGGAAGAAAGAGTCCGTTACAAAAAATTTGGCAGCCTAACGGCGCCACTTAAAACTTCATAAAACGAAATAATGAGAGTAAGAGGGGATCTCTCATTATATGAACATAAAAAGGGCAGTAAGAGGAGTATAAAAGAACATCCTCCAACATAAGAACATGTAGCATAAAAGGAATGACATAAAAGAGATTACTTGAAATGAAAGAGAGAGGTCGGATCCCTTACCTTAAAACGTGACTCTTGAAACTCAATGTTTTGGACCTTGAGGGCTTGGGGGCACCTTGGGAGGACTCCTTGGGAGGTAAGGAGAACATAACTTCGTTGGGGGAGAGTTGGGAGTGAAAACCAAAGGAGGAATGGGTGGTTATTTATAGGGAAAGTGAGGGGACAAGGCATTAATGGCCAAGGGACACCTCATTAGTGGTATTGGCAAAACCATGGGCTTGCCAATGGTATTTGCCCATGGTATTGGCCACTTGGGACACCTCATACCTTATCTTAATATTCACAATTCGACCATATTGAATATATACTTAATACATCATTTAATGATGTCATTAGACACACGTAACTTAAAAACTGTATTTTCACTATTCATCGAAAATTCAACTTTCTCAGAATAATCCCAAAATTTCACCTTAACCAAATATCAACGCTCTGATTACAAATATGAACTCCATTTTATAAAAATAATTTTCTAAATGTTTTTAATTTAATTTTTAAATAAAAACACTATTCACCGAAAATTCATTTTTTCAGAAAAAACCCCAAAAATTACCATAGCATAATATCGGTGCTCTGAGTTCAAAAATGAAATCCGTTTTATAAAAATAATTTTCTAAATATTTTTAATTAAATTTTTAATTAAAAAAACACTATTCACCCGAAAAAACTAATACTTGAATAATAATTTATGAAACCGTTATTTAACCATTTTATTGAATCACATTACTTAATCAAGGTGCCTAGATTATATTAATACTTTCTTTAAGTGAGATTACTAATACATTTGGTCACATTACTAATCCTAAGCGTAAAATCACTATTCATAATTTACTATTCATCAAAAATCAAGTTGATCTTATTAGACTCGAAATTTCGTAGTGAACATAATTGTAGAAGACCATTTTTTGAAAATCATTACACATTTTTATTTATTTCAGATTTACATAAACATTTTTAAAATATCCTTTCTCTAAAATTTATCAAAAATATGCATACTATATTTATGTGGACATTTAAAAATTCATAAACTTCATCATAAGAAGAAATCCAAATTTTTATTTAAAATAAAGGATTACACAAGGCAATTACGGTCTCCTTACATAGCCCCTTATCACACCAGCATAGGACCTAAGTGTAAGGTGTGCTAAGGTGAGAGAATCCGAGGGAGGCTCAGCCAACATCGCACGAGTCGTAATTTCTATTAGTTTGAACTTCTCGCGAAGGCGATCCCGTTCTAGCTTCACACGATGAAGTTCAGCTTGGGTTTGGTCCAGAGCAAAGCCCAGTGGTGCTACCTCCTTCCCAAGTTCTGTTAGATGGGCTTCGATCGGTCCAAGACTACTGGGTGAGGCCATCGAATCTTTTTTCTATATTAATTAACCAAGATTGCTTGTATTTAGAGATAGTAGTCAAAGCATTTAGTTTCCAGCGGTCATATTGACCAATGGTAAAATAATAGTCAAAACCTAACAGTCTCATTTTAATTATACTCATGTTATCAAATGAAACATTTTTTTTGAGTATAAAAATAAAATAAAATAACACATAAAATTAGGAAATAAGATTTATTCAAAATTTCGGGTCGTTACATAACTTTACATATTGTTTATTATACATGATAATTTCACATTGATGTTATCTCTAAATGAAATTTCTTCACATTTTATTGATTACATGGCATGTGTGTTTAGTTATTTATCTTACCTATTAATTATTCTTATTTATTCATTATTGCTTCTATTGTATGTAACCCTTACTAAGCATATATGATCACACTTATTTTTTTATTTTACCAAGAATAAATTGATTGTACTATGATTTATATTTGAGGATATTCTAGTTGGAATAATGTTATTCTTGAAAAAAAAATTGTTTCAATTTATGTTTTCAAATGTAATATGAGAATCTTGTATGTATCCATTTTACCAGGACTACTAAACTATTCAGTACTTCATGATGTGATTCATTATATCTTATACCAATGTAATAAATTAGACATTATCTCTAGGTTACTGGGGTTAGGTTCATTATAGTTGGTATCATTGAAAGTTTAGTAGAAACTTTGGGAAATAGATTTAGGAAAACATTGATTATGGAGCATAACCCTATGGTATGATTTGAGGAAAATTATAGAAGGGTGTATTAATGTTTTGGTAAGGAATATATTATATGTTTTTTCCAAGAAATAAATCCCTCCCTAGATACAAAAAGTTGATGTGTTTCTGGTTTTGTTGTGCCTAGGGTTAATAACTCTGAAAAGGGTGCATTGGACTGAGCCTAATTGTCACCAGGTGCATGATAATGGGTCTTAATATACACTTGGTTTGAAAATCCTAGGGATATTATTAATATAATTCAAATTTTATTTACAACCCATTATTAAGGATTTGAAAATATGATTACAATTAATAACCTAGGATAAACCAAAGGGGTCTTATATTGAAAATAATGTGTCATGATTTAGACATACTATAAATGATTCTATAGTTTTCACACTATGGTTATTATTTCTCATGCTATGATTTTATGTTTTAGTCAATGGATTGAGTCTGAAGGAATAGTGTTAACATTTAATTTGAAGAACAATGTGGTGACTATAGAAAAAATGGAATTATTCTAGGAGTAAAAGATAACATGATTATCCCTAATCAGTTATCCTGTAATATGATTAACAACCTATACATTAACTAACTATCAGACTCACTAAGGAAGTGAAGGATAGAGTTCGCTAAGAGTTCGAATAGTGGAGACGATGGAGTAATGAAGTCTCGATTTCAATCATGTTGAAAGAGAAACCTAGGAAAGTGTCTCAATGTAATGGTAAAATGCTTTAAATATGGAAAGGAAGGTAATAAAGAAAATAATTTCCAAGGAAAATTGAAGAGTATGATGGAAGGAAATAAATCTCATCTTATTGATCCATTTATAGTTTGTTGACTTAAATGTAGAGAACCTATGAATCATCTGAGTCAATTCCCTCTTCTAATGGTTAACTTCTAAACCAGGGAAGGACCTATGTTGAAATAAAATGGTTAAAGTATTTATTGGGATTCCATATTTTTAATATAGAAGTATTTTTACCAATGGTATTTTGGTATAAGAATCATAAAACATTAAAGGATACTATTAAATTTTATAAGAATATATGTCTTCATTAACTTAAGAATAATGGTTACCATCAAGGGTTGTTTAATTTAAGGTTTATTATAAGTTCAAAGTCTTAAACATCTATTTTTAAGTTTTATATGATGGGGGTCTACCAAGATTAAGAAAATTTTTGGACAAATTTATAAAAATAATAAGTTTTAGTAGAAAAGATATTTGAGTAAAAATGTTGTTAAATTTTATAGACACAAGTTTAATGATATTGATAACCTTTAGGGTTAATATGATCATTAATAAAATTCTAACAAAAGTGAAAAAATATTATTAGACATTATAGAGGGGAAATAAGTTGTATTGAAAACCTTAGTAAAAATGTTATTTAATTATTAATTTTATTTCAAGAATGTCTATAATATTTTTGGTAATATTATAGGAATTATATTAATATAGTTTATAAAACGAACAACCTTCATTTTGGGTGAAAACCCATCATATCTGGAAATTCCACGGGGCTTGAACCAATGACCGAAGGATGAAAAGGGTTTAACACCAACCACTAGCCTATGTGATGTCCTGGTTAATATATCAATTTTTTAGTTAAAAAATTTTAAAAATAAATATTAATGATAAAACATGGGTGTTAATTTTTAGTTTTATATATTAGTTTATTATATTAGATAACTTTTCCTCACCATATTGGTTTTGGAAAATAGTTAGAGATAGATAGAAATACTTTTCACTCTTTTATGAATTTTATAATCTATTAAAAGTGAATTTTTGGGCTTCAGGCATAAAATATTCATTTTTGGATATTCATTACTTATAGTAAGGGATGAATTGGAAATTAATCAAATAATAACCAAAGGATTAAATTCTTCTCATGAAACAAAAATTTATCACATAAGTATATTTATGTATGTTCTTAGATAATAAAATAATTCATCAAATTTAGGAAAAGGATCTTGAAAAAAATTGTTGTCCTATTTAGTTTTTATCTAATGAATTATATGGTCATGTAAATCATTATAGACTAATTGTTTTGTGGACCTTGACTTTCCATTTATCATTCACTTCCTTGTGATCAATGACCTTAATCAATCTATATAATTATTTAATCATTTCTTCCATGTTTATATCTACACTTTCCAAAAATGTTCTCCTACATAGAAAACTAGTTATGTATTATTCAAAATGAACTTTGTACCGCCATTTCTATCTTATTAAGATGATATTTTATTAACCCTTTCACAATGTGTGATTTTCAACAATGGTATTTTCAAATGTCAAACCTTTGATTATCGAGATCAAGTTTAAATTTCATGGATGAAATTTATTTAAGGAGGGGATAATTTAACACCACAAAATTATAAAATATTAATATTTTATTTGATAGAATATTTGATATGCAGCAATGATCTTAAACAACCCATGAAATATATTTCTTTAAATTTAATAACTTTGATAGCTTACGGAACACACAACCCCGAGTTGAAATAAACCATAATATAGTATACCATTACAAAATAACTATTAAATTAGTAGGTATAAATAGTAATAAATAAATTATGTAAATTATAGAAATATATTGATTAGAAATAAAATAATAATCAATTAAAATAAAAAAATTATTTCCTGAGAAACTGTATTTTTTAAAAAGACGGTTTAGTTGCACATTATGCACATAATTTAAAATTATTTTTTACCATAATTAGAAATTTTATTTGATAAAATCAACTTCCTTTTTGAAATAATATTATCAAAGTTTTCTTAGGATGATTTTTTTTGGATTTTTCTAAAATGTTTCATTTTTCAATGAATAGTAATTATACTGATTTTTAATTATAAACTTCCTTTTAGTTTAAATTGTTTATAAAGTTATATTATATTTTTAATTAGATTTAAAGTAAAATAACTTCAATTATAAATCTATTAATCCAATTTAGGTCATTATAATCATTTTCATAATGAATTTTTATATAAAAACTTTGTAAATTTTTTAAAAAAAAATCTCTTTAAAACCCCACTTACTTGTCACGTCTGTGATATCAATTTTAAATAAAAAATTTCATATTATATGAATGGAAACTGTAAAAAAAATATTTCATATTTGGAATCATAATAATTTATATTATATAATATGGTCAATGTAATTTTTTTAAAAAATGAATAGTGAAAATAGGAAAATTTATTTACCACGGTTAAACTAAAATTGGATTTATTGGTGGTTAAACTAAAATTATAAGGGTTAAATTTACCAAAAAACTTTTCTAAAATAAATTTAATAGAAATATTTAATACCTATGATTTCTCAGGCTCTATAATAATCCATTTTGGTTTCTTTTTTCATGTTAAAAATGCCAGTACACCTTTTTCATTTAAAAATTTACATGTGTGCCACTAACCTCACTTATAAAAGGTCACCCCCTCTAATCTCTTATTAAACCCTTAAAAAATTCAGAAAATAAATGACCAAATAGATTCTATAAAATAATCCTAGAATCCTTATTTTGGGCATAAATCCTATCTTGAAAATATTTTGGTGCAAACCTAAGGAGAATACCTAAAAATGAGGCGATGTTCTTTAATGAATTTTATTATTTTATTTCTTCCTCAAATTCATTAAATAATTATTAAACCATGATAATATAATAAAATTAGTATATTAGACATACTTAGATATTTTTATGTTAAGTTCGTGACCTACAATCATTCTCACTTCTATAAAACGGATTACGAAATCATCATTCGTGTGTACGGTGAACTGTCATCTCGTGAATTGATGTCATTCGTTTTTTCATTACCACCTTTCACGGTTGGTTATAATGTTGTATATAAAGTATATATTTAATATTTATGAACTAATTATACCTATCAAGTCATTATATCATACATATATTTTTACTATCCATTCTTTAGGGGATACAATAATGTCTCTCATGTGTACAGCAGACTACCACCTCACGAAGCGATGTGATTAATCTTTCTCTAATGCTTTAAATATAATGTAATAATTGTAAATTTAATGAATATATGTGATATAAATGATATAATTTTTATAATATTAAAATATCTACTATTTTTAAAAGATAATATATCATTTTATTTCTTTCATTTTCAATCACTTAAACATGATAACATTGTTCGTGCATGTGTGGACTGCCACCTTCTTGAAGAAATGTGACTCTCTTTTCATCACTACACAACATGTATGTTATATATAAGTATATTTAAGGAAATAAAATTATATTATGATCCTTTTTTAAATATAAATTATTACATACTTTTTTTCTATAATGATCATTGAAAAATGGAAATGTTAGCCATGCATAAGCACGGTCTACCGTCATCATGATTGTAACGTACTTCATTTTTTGTAATCAAATTTAATGATTATATTTAAATGTATAATTGATGTAAAAATATGATAATTATTTCCTAATTATTATTCTGGATATTATATTAATATATAATATGTGGAAGAACCAGATCTTTCATAATGAAATATACATAAGAAACACATGGAAACTAAAACCCAAAACAATGAAAACAATTAAAGATTTTTAACAAATGGGTGATAAGATATTATAAAAGGATCGTGTATCATATTATAAATATTAATATGGTTCTTTAATAATCCATTAAAAATTTTAAAACTACTATACTGGACGTTAAATCATGTTCAACCAAAAAGAAGTGTGAGGTAAGGGACTTCATCTCAATTTCTATTCTTTAAGGCATATTGTAATGTTATAAACCAAATTTATTTTATATGATGTATATATTGACCATTTGACATGAAATATCATGATTAATTAACAATTGATGGTATTTTATGTTTCAATTTTAATTATTTAATACAAGGGGATTTTAATTAAGAGTTACCAAGTGGTAAATAATTTCATAACTTAATTTCTTTTCATTAGGTTATATTACATCTTTAGAATCTTTTATATTCTAGGATTATGTGTGCAATTAATTTTAATAATATTGTTTTTTATTTCCATTTATTTTATGTGTATTTATATTTAATACACATAATTTGTTTATTGAATAATTCTCACTTCAACATTATGATCATCATAAGGGTTTATTTCACAATTTCACTCTCATTGAGATTATTTTTTTTACTAAAAAATAAATTTTTATTAAAACACTTTTATGGATAAAGTGTGAAACCTCACTAGTTAAATATAATGTCAATTGGTAGAAAAATAAATCACAATATTATTAAAATTGAGTTTGATCTTACCACAAGTACTATCCCATTATAAAATTTATTGAAGAGTAGCTACCTTCGTATCTGGGTCATCCTTGATAAGATATTTAAAATAGTAGGCCATCTTATCCTAATATTAAATGTACTCCTCAATGGTTATCTTAATTTTTTTTAAAACTCATGTCAAAATGAGATATTTCTTATTGATCTTCCCATACTTATCTTTATTTTTAACAACTTGAATCATTATTTCGAACATCCTATTAGCACACTCTTGTGAGGATTTAATCTGGAGATCCTCCTCTATAAGTTCTTCCTCATAGAGTATAATAAGCTCCCATTACCTAACACTATTTTTCCCTCCTTTCCTGATTCCCTCTTTGAATCAACAATAACCTCATTAGTGGGAACCACCAAATAATTGTTATAATCACTAGTAGAGTCATCCCCTACTATAGTATAGTGACCCAGGATTAACATACATGGATATTACATCAATTTAGATGAATATTTATCACATTACAAAAGTACATGCCTGAGGACCGTAATAGTTTAGTGTCTTTGGAAACATGGAACACATTCTTCTAGTTTGGTGGAAGATATTAAAAAATCTCCCTTAAAAATATTCCCCTTTAGTAATCCTACATAAAACCTTTCTTTATAACCTAGGGAAATAAAACATAAGAAAGGGGTGATCTCGAATGCTCGGTAAGGGTAAATAAAGTAAATACATAAGAATAACATGAACATTAAGGTATGAGAACATGAGCATAGAATTTTAAGATCATACCCTATATGTAAAAGATCAAAAACAAGATACATGACATAAATATTGTAATTTCATAAGACATGAATCATAATATAATCAAGAACATAAACCATGTGAGCATATCAAAGGCATAAGACATGGAATTTGTGGAAAACACATAAACATGTAACATCATTCCCAATAATTCAAGGAACATTTTCAAAACTTAACAGGAAACTTCATGGGGACTACACCTACTAGGAGAGATACACCACCATCCCCATTTTTAGTCCATTCCTTTTAAGGGATCAGGTTTCCCCATCTTCCTATAGTGGATCAGGCTTTCCTATATTTCCATAGTGGATCGGTTTTCCCCATCTTCCCATAGTGGATCGAATTTCACCATACTCCATAGTGGATCAATACATTTGACTTGATTCTAATCATTATCTCATGAGACAAAAATCTTTACACAACGGATTGGAGGGATATATAGTTCCCACACATCTCATAAAAAATCTTAAATACATGCACCACAAGATAAAAAAACATACATCATATCATGACTTATAAAAAGAGATGGGTTTCATAAACATCATATCAAAACCCATGAAATTAAATGGGTATCATTACATTTTATCATACCATTACCAATGATAAAAAGATAGGTTTTATAATCATTTTATCAAAGAATAACCTATAAAAAGAAATAGGATTCAAAAGAATATAACCTATAGAAGAGGAACGGGTGTCATAAACATCATTCCATATAAACATAAACCATTCAAGAAACAATTTTAGTGGTATTATTGAATCACATCCTCATTAAATTGAAAAATAAAACAAATTATTTCATCTTAGATAGAGAAGGATTTTTAAAGATCACATGGAATATTTCTCAAGTTAAATAGCCTTTCTTTGAAAATCATTTTCATAAAACAGTATCAAAAATGATTTTATTATAAATAAATATTTTCCATTTAATTTAAAACATTTCTTAAAGAAGATATTTTTTATTATTTTAAAAATTATTTTTAAAACATAAAACCTTTTGAAAATGAACTTGAAAACTTATAAAGGTATCAAAGAAACATTTAAAAAAATTTAAATGTAAAACATCTTTGAAACACATTTTATATATAAATTTCTTTGAAAATTTTTAAAGAAATATTTTAAAATCATTTAAAACACGTCATGAATCATCAGATATTTTTTAAAACCTTTTTCTTTGAAAATAGATTTTAAAAAATTTAAAATAATCTTTGAAGATCATTTAAAACACTTATTGAATCATAAAACATTTTTGAAGACCTTTTTATTTAAAAAACATTAAAAATAATGAATTTACAGAATATTAGGAAAATAATTTTTCATAAAAATAAATATTGTAAACTTGAAAAGGAATATTAAAGGAGGGATGGCCATGATGGTGGATAAATCCTTATATGTTGAACATTCCTTTTGTACTGTAAAAGTTTAGAAAAATTCCTTGATCAGAAAATGAAAAGAAGATTCCTTTTTAAAACTATTTTTCAAAAAGTTAGAACATGGGTAAAAATTTCCATTAAATATTATAGGATAATACTAAAACCTTTTTTAAAACATTTTTAGAAAACATGATTTTAAAAGAACACAAATTCCTGAATGAAAGGATAAATAAGGTCGGATTTTCATAAAAACATTTTCTAAGTTATCTTAAGTATCAAAGAGTGGGAATTGGTTATAATTACCTATAGATATCATGGATAAATAATGTATAATAAAATTAATGAGTTTTCATGAGATATTGTTCATAAGATTTCGTCAATGGAAGCATAATCATAAATAATCCTAACAAATGATATGGTTGTATTAATAAAATGTTACCACATTAGTAAATTTGAGTCATAATACTCATGAAATAATAAAATTAAATGAATAATATAATATCATTAAAATAATTATATTCATGATATTACATTTTAAATGTATGTATAGTTACCTAGTATAAAATTAAAGGTGCATAACAATGTATGTATCTCAAAGAATGCATCTTAAAAAAAATTAATTTACCGATTTGGTAACTTTTGAACCATAAACCTCATGAAATAAAGATCATAAAATAGAAATTTAAATAACCATAAATTTAAGTATAATAATAATATAATAAATTCATGGGTAGTATATACACCACAAAGAAATGAGTGGTGAATAAGGAATGTATCTCCCAAATAAAAAGTGATATGAAATTCACTTACTTTAAGTCTTAAATTTCTTCATACACATTAAAAAATCATGTATACTAAATTTAAGTTTATTATAAATCTACCATATACCATATTATTAAATCTTGTTCCATATATTTTTTTATGACATTATATTACCCCTTAATTAGCAACTTAATGTCAATGTTATGTTTCAAGTAATATCCACTTTGTTTTTCACACGTGTCTTAATTTATTATGATTTTTTGTCCTAATATGTATATCATGATTTATATATTGTAAAAAATAATATAAATATAATTTATATTAAATATATATGTATTTATAATGTTCTATTAAAGATATAAATAGAAAAATAAATACGCCGTTCATGGAGATGGTAGGTCGTACGTACGCAAGAATATTGTTTTTGTTTTCTTATCATATTGAAAGAAAGGAAGTAAATGAAATATATGTATATAGATAATAATTCCAGAAGAATTATTATTCAATATATATCATATAACTTTAATGAACTCATCCTTAATACATTTCACATAGAGTTTGAATGAATCATATTGCTTTGAGGAGGCAATAGCCCACGCTTCCCCAAATGAAATTATCGTATTAAAAAAAATAGAAATCATGCAGTTATATGTTATATAATAATTATATAAGCATAAATAAATCATTAATATTATGTATATATATAATATAAAAACATATTTTATATCATAATATCCAACTATGATAGGTGGTAAAGGAAAAATGAAAAACATCGTTTCGTGAGGCGATAGTTCGTCGTACACAAGAATGATAAGTTCGTTACCCATTAGATGGATGTGTCTGTAAGTGTATGTCTAAACCTTATAATAACAACATATAAATATATTGAGGATAAATTGGTTATTATATAATCATTTAATAATAATATTTTATGGGTTTGTGGAATGAAAAGAAATGAAAAGAGATTGAAGAAGGATGTTACCTCTTCTTTGGGGAACTCCTTTTGTTTTGCACAAAAGGGCTTCCTTCGATGGATTTAATCCCAAAGGTAGGATTATAGGATGAAGGTAGGGATTTTGGGAGAATATTTAGGCATATTTTTTTAGATCCAATGGTCATGATAGGTGTGAATAATTAGAAGGGTTGAGTGCTTTTTACAATGGGGGAGGAGTGGCATTCTCGTAAATTTTTAAAAAGCAGATTCCACCCACATTTTTCCTATAACAAGTGGATCCAATAATAAACAAAATTAGATATAGGGTGTGATATGGTCTAAATATATCCATACAATGGATTTTTGATAAATGTATAGTTCATTTTTTTCCTTAAATGTAAGGTTTAGTTCATTGTTAAGCTAATTTTTTTCTTAATTATTGTAATTAATTTTAATTACTTTCACTAATATTTATTTATAAAAAACAAATTTTACCTTATTTAAAATTATATATTATGATGATTCAAAATATAGAATCCATTTTTCCAAATTCGAATCACATTAGTGGCAGAAATTAATTCAAATTTAATCCCGCTAAGAGGACGACATAGTGGGTTTTTAAAGTAAACTTTTTTATAAGTTTTGTACATTTTTACATCCAATTTTAAAGTAAAATTGATTAAAATGAAATATATTAGATTAATTTCTGTATAAATGATCTAATTAACCTTTAAAACCAATCAAAAACATGATTTAACCTTATAAATAAATTAGAATAAAAAGTAGTTTTCAATTAAAATCCTGTATAATTCACTATTAATCAAAAAATAAAATTCATGGAAAAATATCAAAAATTCACCCTAATATAATTTTTATGTCCTGATATTAAAAAATATATTTATTTTGAAAATAAAAATTATAAAATTTTCAAAATTCATATCTAAAATGGGTGCCCCATGAGAAGCCAGTAAAATTACCTTTTAGAAAAATATATCATTTCATTCATAAAATTGGATTTATTCTTATATTATACCTATAAAATCTATTGGATAAGTATAAAAAAATATTTATTTAATGTAAAATATATAAATTTTATTTAAATAGTTAATCAAAATTGGTTTGTTTGATTTATTGAGATAAGATTGTGTTTGTACATAGAAAAATAGTTTCCATGGAAAAGGAATTTATTTGTTCTCAAATAGTTCTTACATTAATTTATAACTAATTGAAAATCAAAGGATTCATTTTATATACATGTTTAAATAATATTTTTACAATTCAGATAATTCTATTTTTAATTTCCATTTCAAAATCTAGGTGGTGACTATACTAATATTTTAATACCAATATTAATAGTATATTATAGTTTGGTAAAACTCAGTATTGTGTGTTATGCAAGCTATAAAAGAGACTCAGTATTATGTGTAATATAATCCAAACTAGTTTTGTGTGTACCTTAAGATAATATAAATGTTGCATGTAGCATAATATTGACTTAGTGTAGAATATATCTCAATCCACTTTTTAGTGCTTTTGTATAACAAAATCTATATTTCAGGTTTCATGAAATGAAAAATATCAAAAAATTAAATTAATTATAAAAAATTATTCACAAAATATATGGGTGTTACCTTATACCCCCTTAAAATGAATTTATCCATTTAAATTCATCTATATTATTAAAATTTTGATACATGAATGTTCCTTTCATAGAAACCCACATTATAAACATGAATACTAAAACCTCCTTTAAAAAGTGAAAGTTAGAAAAATAACTGTAACCCAAAGTATCACATAACTAGGTTTACATATAGGAGAACATTGGTGGGTTGTGAAAATATAGACATGGAAGGTAAATCAAATTATCATGTTCTAGTGGACAGTGATAGAGAACCTGGTTAGGATAAAGTTAACAATCACAAATCTATAAATCTGTGATGATATAAGGGGCTATTTGATTCATCAAAAATAAAGGTACTGGGATAGAATTTTTGGTTTCAATGTCCTTTTTCCTAAAGTTGAATAACTTTCAAAAGAAGATATACATACTTGGTTTTATTCAATTCTATATTCATAATATCACTATTGGTCAAAAATCCCTCAAGGCATCATTGAAGCATTTTTGAGGTGATTGTGTTTGTTGAAAAGGTAGGACCCCATGTTGTGTTTGTTGACAAAGTAGACCATGATTTATGAATTTTTTGAAAAAGGGGGTTTAAATAGTGATTTTTTTGGGTTCAAGGGATGATTTAAAAAATCCATTATTGATTGAAGAACCTTGACAAAGTAATGGACGATCTAGAGGCGGTACAAAAAGAGCAGATACAAGGTGACGTCGTTTTCCAGTGTTTGCTAAATTTTTGGGCCTGAAAATCAGAAAATGGAGAGATGTGTGTTTGGAAAAGGGAGGTGCACACAAAATAGGAGTGGTGTGTGAAAAATAATGTGCGGCGCGAAAAATTAGCGGGATTCATGAAAAAATATAGCGGTGCATGAAATATTAGCGAGGTGCGTGAAAAAGAAATTGGTGAGTAAAATATCAGTGTGTTGCGTGAAATAGAGGATTGGTATTTCTTCACGCAAGAGGTGTTTCATGATCAGAAGCTCAAAAATTGGAAAATCCATGAGGTGCATGAAAAATTGGAGGAGTACAGGAAAAACGATGTTGCATGGAAGATGTTTTTTTCATGCTCGAAAAGAATTACGCGCTAAAAAAGGGTTTTTCGCACGGGGTCAATTTTGCCTATAAATATGAAGTGACCCCACTCCATTTAGTGAAGCTCAAGAAATAGAGAGTATCCGTGCTCTGGTGCATGAAATTGGAGTTCCCAAGAGAGTGGTGCAAAATTGGAGTTCCCAAGAGAGTTGCGCTAAAAGAAGACTATTTGTGCAAAAAGTGAATTTTGCGCAAAAGCAGAGAATTTCATGCAAGGCAGTGTAGAGTATGCGTATAAAAGATGTTGCCTGTAAAATAATTTTTTGCACATAAAATGTGTGTTGAGTGAAAAAGGGGTGTTGCGCGAAAAGTAAATTTCACGCAAAAGCATGGAATTACGTGTGAGGCCCAGTGAAGGCTGCCTGTAAAAATTGGGGTTGTCTGGTACATCCGGTGAAAAGAGATATTCATCTGCGGGTGAAAGTTGGATGTCAAAAGAAAATCTATCAACAGTTAAGGATGCATATTTCATTAGAGATAATGAAGAGACCTACAGGTCTATAAACTGTGATTGGATCTTCTGAAGAAGCAGTGAGCATACTTCAATTGAGAGAGCAGTGAGCTTTCATATTGTGAGAGGTTGTAAACCAGGAGGGATAGTGAGTCTGCTCTGAACTTGTGAACAGTAGTGCACTTATAGTGTAATTGGTACATCGGCACACTACTGGTGTATGCTCCTTGGATGTATCTCAATGAAGGTGAACCAAGTAAAAATCGACGTGTCATGTGCATGCTTTATGTTTTATTCATACTCCGCATCGGGAAGGAGAGAGAAGAGGGTTTTGTCTAATAGAAAAAAAAAGATCAAAAGGGGCAGTTGTTTTAATCTTTCATACCCTAATTCACCCCCCCCCCCCCCCTCTCAGGGTATCTAGCCCAGTGGACCTAACAATTGGTATTAGAGGGAAAGTTTGATATCTGTGTTTCTCTCTCAAATGTAGGTCACTAATCATAAAGGGATTCCAATCTTCGGTAGAACAATTTTAAGCTATGGAAGAATCAAATGCAACACTAATTCCGATCTTTGGGAATGGATGTATTTACAATGGCAATGCATGGCATCACATCAGATATTAATAGCGGTGCATTATCAGAAGCTGAGCAAAGAGAATTGGATACTGATGCAAAAGGAATCAATACTTTGGGTGGATCCCTATCAAATGCTATATATACCAAGGTGATGTCATTCAAAACATCACATGCTATGTGGGAAAAGTTTTAGAACATATATTAAGGAGATATTATGGTTAGAGAAGTGAAGCTGCAAGTATTATGGAACAAGTATGAAGATCTAAGAATGAACTCGAATGAGTCTGTTGATGGATTCTTTGAAAGGGTAAATGTTGTTGTGGAAGATATTTTGTCACATAAATAAATTATTTTAAAGGTATTTTTAATTTAATTTCTATTCATGCCTTGTATTGGGGGTTTCCCAAGCTTTTATGGAGGAATGGGTCAGTTTTCATGAATTGGGCCCAACTGTGAGCCCAATTCTAGATTTAAAAATAAATTTTTAATCCTTTATAAATCCTTAATTTTTCAACATTTTTCATACATTAAAATTCCTAATTTTCATCCCCTGACCTCTTAAACCTCCATATAAATTTGGACCATTTATGAATCAACACTCATGGTGGATATACGTTTTTATTTAAGGGATTGGGCCTGCCCGAAATCCCATTTCCTGCATTAAAAATAAGTTTTAACTCTTTAATATCTCCTTCAATATTTACATTTATTTGGTGATTCCAACTCTCACCAGAGCCCACATAACTGAGGCGCTCCCCCATTCTATCCTCCAATAATTTGGAGCTCAATTGAATTGCGAAATTGGTCAAAACTTCTCTGGATTACAGAAATCACCCATATTTGGAGAGGTAAATTGATCCTTTCATAACTCCTTCTATTTTTACCCTTTTCCCCCATTATAGTTCCTACATGATATCCTCATCCTTGTTAGAACATCCCTTGAATGTTTGGATATTTTAAAATTCAGATACTAGTGGATTTTAGGTCGTATTCTTTAAGATTGTTTTGAGTAAGTGTTTCTCTCTTCAATTCCTTCCTTCTCCTTAGGGTTTCCTCCCTATTTCATTATGTTATAAAATGTCCAGAAGTTAGGGTTCTAACCTAGGGTTTCATTTGGTGTCTTTTTGGTTAAATATTTGTGGTCTAGAGCTGGATTTATCTTCCTTGTAGTGAGGTGGTGGTGCAGTTGATGTTTCGCCCCATGTTTTGAGGGATTTGACACTTTAGGAAGGTGGTTCCATGTGTAAACAATTATTGACAAGTTAGCTTTCTATATTTACTAGTTTTTCATATTCCTCATATTTTAGGTGTGGTGTGCAAACAGTTTATGATTGATTTGGTTAAGTGTTTAATTTTGTAGTTGCATTTTAACTTGAAATTGGGTGTTTTCATGTGTTACTCATGGGGTATTATTTGGGTGTATTTTATAACATATAGAATTGGCTTACTAAATCTTGTTTGTCCTGAAAATTCTGGTTTGGTAATGTATTAGTATCATTTTGGCCAAAAAAATAGGGTTTTGAATAGGTTTTGTGTGTAAAACATTGTTATACTTCTTGAGAGCATTTTAGGAAAATAGGTGTTTTCATTTGGATCTTTTGTGGTATTATTCAAGGTGATTTTATAAAACTTGAAAGTGGTTTTATAAATGTCTCTAGTAATTAAAATTCTATTTTTTATAGGAATTATTATGTTTTTTGGTCTTAAATTGGTTTTTTGAAATGGGTTTTGTGTGAAAGACATATTTACAGCACTTGGGTTATTTTTATGAAAATTGTAAATGTTTTAGTTGGTTAAACAAAGTGGGTAAAGGGTGAATGTGTAATGATTGGTGTGTGTGTTCACCTATTGTGGGTTTTTTAAAGGTGATTTGATGTTTTAAGTTGTAAACCATTTTTATAATTTTTGGTAAATTTCTAAAATGTTTTATTAAATTATGATGTTGGATTGAAACTTGTTTGTAGGTTGTTTCATGTAAGTTTGATGATAAAATGATTTTGAAGGTAAAAATGGTATTTTGTAACAATTGAGTGGGATGTTATGTGATTTTTAATATATAATAACGGTTTTATAAAAAAATTAATGGATTTGTGGAAGTGTTAAAGAAATGTGAAAAGTGTTGTGGGCTATTTTGGTGTGAGTCAGATTTCAAAATCAATTTGAATGAAAAGTGGACTTTTGTGACTTGTGTAGTATAAATGTGGAATTTTTGGTAAATTTGTGATATTTAAATGATATTTTCATGTTCAAAGTATATTTCTTGACTTGTTGAACTTGTTTTATCACAAATGGAAAACCCGGGTATCTAGGTGGGTAGACGTGTACTAGTATGCTAGTGAATCCATGGGGTTTGGCCTCAGTTTCACTTAGCAATATTGACGCGTACAACTCCAAATAAACTATGATGATGATGATTGGGGACCACTAGTTTATGGGTATGTTCCCTACTAGTGTCTCGTGCATGAGAAATGATATTTGTGATGGTTATTCTCACCGAGATACGAGGTACCTAGGACCCACAGCTAGCTAGTGCCTAGGGGTTATTTCATATTGCTTATGCTCATTAGATATTTTATACTTACCATCGGCATATGTTATATTTGGTTATAAAATTCATTATAATTGACATTTATTTTAAAAGTTTTGATTCTTTAAATTATCTCACTTGAAAACTTATATTTTTAGTTTCATCTTTTAGAAATTGTAACTAGAAATTACATATTTTTTAAAACTTGCATGCTTTTCGTCTTTGAATGATTATAACATGGAATATCTTAGTGGTGGTATCCTACTGGGCATTGGATCACACCCTACTTACACCATTGGGTGTAAGTACACTTGGTTATTTTTGTTGTCGCAGGTTGGGTACAGTTTTTAGGGCCAGTGGTTCGGGTTTATAGCAGGTCTTTGGTGGTGATTTCTTGAGGGGATGGCTTGAGGGTGGTGCCTCTTTCCATGTAGAGGTTCTTGGGATGAATATATTTGGTTTTTTTTCCTTCTTAATGGTCTTTAAACATAGTTTTAACTTATGTAATTCGGTTCTAAATTTTTTAAAAGATGGTTTTAGTTGAAAAATACAGATTTTTTTTATTGAGTTTGTTTGTTGTTTAATGTTTTTAAACTCAGGTAAATCATTCCCAATTCTCATTTTATGATACATGGGAACTTGTTCCAGACCATGGGGATCGGGAACGCCCTTCGGTCCTTGTCACGATCCGGTTTTGGTGCTGGTTTTGGTGGGAATCAGATTTAGTTCGTGACAAAATGGTATCAAAGGAGGTTCAGGTTAACTATTTGGGTCATGTTATTTTGGGAATAGTTGGGATAGTCTGGAGTTATGATTATCATGACATGGTATTTTGGTTATGGGTAGTGTTCCTAATCACCACACCTCATGACGAGATTCATGTCAGTAGGTGAATACAGGAATTATCTAATTCCTTTGGTTTTCTTGGTTTGATGATGATTAGGGGAAATGAAAAAATAGTTGGGTTAATTGTATCAGTGAGCTCACAGGGCATGGAAAGACATGTAGAGGCAGGGATATTCCCTAAAACACTCTCTGTGATGGTTAAGTTATTGGAATATGGTCGTCAACCATATTTCCAAGTCACCCACTAAAACCAGTTTCCTCTCGCATTGTCTTGTGTTCATTAGTTTTGATATCTTGAAACTTTGGTTTTAAAGTGACTTGGTTTTAAGAAGTGTAAAGTTTTTTTTGAAATTATTTTCAAATAAATATGGAATGGTTTGACTTAAGAAATGGTGGAACTGAATTTTTAGAATTTTTTTGAAATGGAAAATGGTGTGCTTACACTCTTTTGAAAGCATAAACTATACTGAAGTTGGTTTTGAAAAAGTGTTCCCAATAGTGTTTTATAAACTATCAAAGGGTGTTTTAATGGGATGAGATGTTATTAATTTGATGTTAATAACCTGAAATTGAGTTCTTATCTAAATGGTGGTGTCTTTATAAAAAGTTTAGTAATATGTTAATTTTTATTTTGATCTCCTGTTTAGCGGTTTTGAGAAAAAGGATGTGTTGGTTGACCGATTCGATTTTGAAAAGTGGAAAGAATTTTTGTTTTAACCATTGGTATTTTTGTGAGCAACAAAATCCATAGGTTTATATGGGATGATGGATGGTTGATAGCATGACTGTATGAGTGTCAGGACAAATATGAGGAGGGTGCCTGGTGTGGCACAAAAAACATGCATGTGTGAGGCCCATGGGGTACCATTGGTGGATACGCTAACCGCTAAACCATTTGTTTTCAAAGAAATGTTTTTAAAGGAAAAACATGATGTATTTATGAATTGTTTGAGATGGTGTATATTAAGTGTTTTTGGAAAATGTTGATGTTGTGGGATGTTTTGAGTCCAAGAACCCCACCTGTTCGAACCATGTTTTGGGATTGTGTTTGGTCAGTAAGCTAGGTAGAATGACCCGTTAGTAGTATTATATGAGATATGATTCAGGACACATTTATTGTGGTTCCCTTAATGTGTTTGTATCTCGTTTGTTGTATGTTTTGACCAATAAATCAGCTCGGTTGGGTCATTGGGTTCTCTCATTGGATAAGGTATGCCACCATTAAGGGTTAATACACAACTGAAGTGCAACCCGGATTGTTTAACCATTGGAAAATTCTCCAGTTGATCAATATAAGGAATATTTTATCAATAATTATTGATTGAGTATACACCCATTAAATTCTTTGATTTTTGGATCCTATTGTAGTGGGAGAGTTCCCATGGAAGGTTAAAAGATACCTAAGTTTCTTAAGTTTCCTGATTCGTCGAAGGTGGAAGTGGTCTGGGGTTATTAGTGTGGATGAGTGTCTTGATGGTGTCTAAGAGGGCCTCTTGATTCATCATAGTTTCTTTGAAGCAAGAGTTCATATTAAACCACCATTTTTGGGATTCTGGTCATGAGAGGATATTGTGGCCACTTTTTGGAATTGTGTGTTGTTTAGGGACATGGAAAAATGTATCGTTCCATGTATTGTTTCTATTAGTCACAATGGTCATTTTGGGTGACTCCTAGTGATGTCATGCGCTCGTTTGACTGTAAAGGTGAAAGTCATGCAATCCTCTGAGATTCTCTGTTATGTTGGGAGAGTGTATCCCTTGGAAAATATCAAAAAACAATCATTTTAGAAGAAGGTGAGTATAGGTGTTCTTTACTTCTATTGTTTCTCACATGAAGAAACATGGTGTGATGTGTGTGCATCTTATAAGCCCTTATTTCAGTGAAATATCGGGTTAGGTTAATGTGAGTTTGGAATGTGTTATGTCTTGGTAATCTTATCAGGGATTGCGTTGTAGTTTTTTGTATCATCGTAAAAAGAAGTTCTGTCCAGGTAGTTTCCAAAGCCTAACTATGAGGCTGAAGATGCTTCAATCATTTGAGCTCCAGCCATAGGTCCTGGAGATAATCTGGCACGTAGTCAGGGGAAATCCCTGGGTCATTTAAAACCTTGTACAAAGTCCTATTCTTAGTGTGAAAGATGGGAATAGTTCAATCCTCTTGTGTCTTAATGGGATAGCACATAGTTTGTGCATGATTAGTAGTGATCGTGTGCTAGGAAGACATGTGGAAATAATGATCCCCATGGTCAGTGCATGGTTTCCCAAACCATGCAGACTAACCATGCGACCTACCCAAAATTTTAAATTTTGGGGTCTTTCTATGCCTGCCCATGCTGGTTGTTAAGATGGTATGTTCTTATGGTTGGGATACCCACTATGAGTATCATGTGTGTTATTTTGGAAATGTCTAATGGGAGTCTACCCCTTGTACCAGAAGTCCGTTCGGGCCTCCCCCTCTTAGTGTCCCGATTATGTCTTGGGAAATTCTGAGTTGTCTCTTATGGTGGAGATCCCATTTGTGTCTCCCCATACTAGCAACTTATATTGGTCCTTGGTATTGTATTGGAAGTAGGTAGTCTTGTTTGGAGCTATCTAACTACCTACACCTTCCTTGGGTAAACATTGGGAGTGGAGAATTCCCAATGGTCTGGTTAAAGTAAGGTAAGTGTAACCTTGTTCGTTGTTGTTGTTTGTTTGGGTAAATTGATGGAATCTTGTTTGGATAGTGTTTGAGGAGTTTTATTTTGGGATAAAATATGGATATACTTTATTAATTCATTAAATTGGTGTTTTTTGGGTTTGTGAGATAATTCCTTCCTTAATTGATCACTGGAGGTGTTTTGGCCTTTGGGGGTGAAACCTGGTAAGGGAGTACCTCTTAGTTTCTCAATTGGGTTTGGTTGTTTCTTTGGCATTGTTGTGAATTTCTAGGGTGAAAATTTTTCATTTTGGGGATAATTTTTACATACATAAATTATTTTAAAGTCATTTTTAATTTAATTTCCATTCATGCCTTGTTTTGGAGGTTTCTCAAGCTTTTATGGAGGAATGGGTGAATTTTCATGAATTGGGCCAAACCATGAGCCCAATTCCATATTTAAAATTAAATTTTGATTCATTTATAACTCCTTCATTTTTCAATTTTTTTCATCCATTCTAATTCCTAACTGTCATACCCTTACCTATTAAAACCACCATATTAATTTGGACCATTTTGGAATCCATACTCATGGTGGATATGGGTTTTTATTTAAGGGATTGGGCCTGCCCGAAAGCCCATTTCCTACATTAAAAATAAGTTTTAAGTCTTTAATATCTCATTCAATATTTATGTTATTTTGGTAATTCCAACTCTCACCCGAGCCCACATACCTGAGAAGAGCCCCCATTCTCTCCTATCACAATTTGGAGCTAAATAGAATCGCGAAATTTGTCGAAACTTCTCTGGATTTCAGAAATCTCCCAAATTTGGAGAGGTAAATTGATCCTTTCATAACTCCTTATATTTTTACTATTTTTCACCCATTCTAGTTCCTACATGATCTCCTCATACTTTTTCAGACATAACTTGAATGGTTGTCTTTTTTAAAATTCAAATACTGGTGGAGTTTGGGTCGTTTTCCTTAATATTGTTTTGAGTAAGTGTTTCTCTCTTCAATTCCTTCCTTCTCCTTAGGGTTTCCTCCCTATTTCATTATGTTATAAAATGTACAGAAGTTAGGGTTTGAACCTAGGGATTGATTTTGTGTCTTTTTGGTTAAATATTGTAGTATAGGGGTGGATTCATCTTCCTTGTGGTGCGGCGGTGGTGCAGTTGATGTTATGCCCCAAGTTTTGAGGGATTCGACACTTTCGGTAGGTGGTTCCATGTGTAAACAATTATTGATCAGTTAGCTTGTTTTATTTACTAATTTTTCATATTCCTCATATGTTGGTTTTAGTGAGAAAACTATTTATGATTGATTTGGTTAAGTGTTTAATTTTATAGTTTCATTTTAACTTGAAATTGGGTGTTTTCATGTGTTACTCATGGGGTATTATTTGGGTGTATTTTATAACATATGGAATTGGCTTACTAAATCTTGTTTGGCCTGAACATTCTGG
This sequence comes from Viscum album, assembly GCA_963277665.1. Lineage (NCBI taxonomy): Eukaryota > Viridiplantae > Streptophyta > Magnoliopsida > Santalales > Viscaceae > Viscum > Viscum album. The sequence goes on along the minus strand of OY728137.1, from coordinate 1,231,715,466 downwards.
TTTTGTAATGTATTAGTATCATGTGGGCCAAAAAATATGGTTTTTGAATAGGTTTTATGTGTAAAACATTGTTATACTTCTTGAGAGCATTTTATGAAAATGTGTGTCTTCATTTGGATCTTTTGTGGTATTATTCAAGGTAATTTTATAAAACTTTAAAGTGGTTTTATAAATGTCTCTAGGGATTCCAATTCTGTTTTGGATAGAAATTAGTATGTTTTTTGGTATTAAATGGGGGTTTTGTAATGGTTTTTGTGTTCAAGACATATTTACACCACTTGGGTTATTTTTATGAAAATTGTAAATGTTTTAGTTAGTTAAACAAAGTGGGAAAAGGGTGCATGTGTTCTGTTTGGTGTGTGTGTTCACCTATTTTGGATTTTTGAAAGGTGATGTGATGTTTTAATATGTAAAACATTTTTATAATGTTTTGTAAATTTCTGAAATGTTTTATTAAATTGTGATGTTGGAGCGAAACTTGTTTGTGGGCTGTTTCGTGTAAGTTTGATGACAAAATGATTTTGAAGGTAAAAAGGGTAATTTGTAACAGGTGATTGGGCTGTTATGTGAGTTGTAACATATTATAATGGTTTTATAAAATTGTTTAATGGGTTTTTGGAAGTGTTAAAGAAATGTGAAAATTGTTGTGGGTTATTTTGGTGTGAGTCGGATTTCAAAATCAATTTGAATGAAAAGTGGACTTTTGTGACTTTTGTAGTATAAATGTGGGCTGTTTGGTGAATTTGTGATATAGAAATGATATTTTCATGTTCAAAGTATATTTATTTACTTTTTGAACTTGTTTGAGCACAAAGGGAAAATCCAGGTATCTAGGTGGGTGGATGTGTACTAGTATGTTGTTGAATCTGTGGGGTTTGGCCTCAGTTTCACTTAGCAAGATTGATGCTTACAATTCTAACTAAACTATAATCATGATTATTGGGAACCACTAGGTTATAGATATGTCCCCTACTAGTGGCTCGTACATGATAAAGGATATTTGTGATGGTTACTCTCACCGAGATACGAGGTACCTAGGACCCACAGCTAGCTAGTGCCTAGGGGTTATTTACTATTTCTTGTGATCATTAGATCTTTTATACATACCGTTGTCATATGGTATATTTGTCTTTAAAATTCAGTAGAAATGGAATTTATTTTAAAAGTGGTGATTTTTTAAATTATCTCACTTGAAAACTTATCTTTTTAGTTGCATCTTTTAGAAATTGTAACTAGAAAGTACATATTTTTGACAACTTGCATGATTTTCATCTTTGAATGTTTATCACAAGGAATCTCTTAGTGGTGTTATCCTACTGGGAATTGGCTCACACCCTAGTTACATCATTGGGTGTAAGTAGACTTGGTTATTTTTGTTTTCGCAGGTTGGGTACAGTTTTTAGTGCCAGTGGTTCGGGTTTCTAGTTGGTCCTTGGTGGTGATGTCTTGTGGGGATGGCTTGAGGACGATGCCTCTTTCCATGTTGAGGTTCTTGGGATGACCTTATTTGGTTCTTTTTTCATTTTTAATGTTCTATAAACATAGTTTTAACTTATGTAATTTGGTTCTGAATTTTTTTAAAAGACGGTTTTAGTTGAGAAATACAGATTTGTTTTATTGAGTTTGTTTTTTGTTTAATGTTTATAAACTCAGGAAAATCATTCCCAATTCTCATTTTATGATACCCGGGCACTTGTTTCAGCCCATGGGGATCAGAAATGCCCTTCAAACCTTGTCATGGGTTGGGTTTGGTGCCAGTTTTGGTGGGAACCAGATTCGATTTGTGACATATGTGAGGTCTAGGAGAAGTCATTGAAGACATAAAGATCGTAAAGCACATCTTGAGGAAACTTCCACCTCAGTTCAATCCAATGGTTTCAGTACTACAAGATAAAGATCCAAAGGATCTAACATTGGACAATTTTCATAGTACCTTGGTTGCATATGAAATACGAAACGATGATAACAAGGCTGTGAAAAAGGGGAAATCTAAAGAAGTAGAATTCAAGGCCATGAAGAATCTCACCGTTGAAGATTCTCAGGAAGAATAAGAGATAGATGAGGTGATGTCATTCCTCTCCTAAAAACTTCAAAGAGGAAAAGGAATGTTTAAAGGGAAACTTCCACTGGCCTGTTTTCGATGTGGAAAGGTTGGTCATCTTGTAGCAAGGTGTCCCAAAAGGTTACAAGTAGATGATGATGTCGATGAAGTCAAAATTCCCAATAAGAAGTCATTATTCTATGTGAAAGGAAAGAAATAGTTTAAGAGAAATTTATTTGGGAAGAAAAATATCCTTTCAAAAGAATGCGACAGTTCGGATGAGTCTGAGGATGAGGAGGTTTAAGAGATAGAGAAATGCAAAGATCATGGAGAAAATGATATGGTGGCGATTGTCAGTAGTTCTCAGAAGAAGAATAAAACCGAAGATGATGATGAAGAAGAATAAGTTGAAGGAAGAATAGATATGTAAGCTGAGTTAGAGGCTGCTCTTAAGAAGATAGATGTTTGGAGAGCCAAAACAAAGAAAGATAACAAAGTTGTTCGTGACGGCAAACTCTATATGCAGCAGCAGGAAGAAGAGAAGTCTGAGTTAATGGATGAAATTTAGAAACTCAAGTCATCAACACTGGAGAACTCAGAATCAATTAGTGAGTATAAAATCATGATTGAATAACAGAAAAGGGAGATCGATGGATTGAAAAACACAAGGAAATATAGTGTCAATCGTATCGAAGAGCTTTAAGAGGAATTTGTCGGTCTGTAGAGAAAAGTTAAAGACTAGGAAAAAACATTGATTCCCAACACATTCTTGGGAAAGATGCTCATTCTGAAGACTGAAAAGATGAAAGAGGATCCTAGTATTTCAGAAGGAAAGAAACAACAATTGAGCTCAGATGTTAAGGCTGATTCAAGGCTTGATCAGAAACAAAAATATGTGAAAATTGAAGTCAGTCCACAAGAACCTATCCCGAGATAGAATGTTGATTTGGGCACAAATCAGAATTAGAATTTTCAGAGATCCCAAGGGAAAACTCATAGTGTAGAAGTAACGTGAAGGAATGAACCTTATATCAGGTGTTATTGTTGTTGAAAGATGGAACTTTCACAGTATTTGTGTTCCATATCCAAGAGATATCGAAGGGAACAAGAACAAAGGTGGCAGCCAAACAGAGAATGGTTCTCCAGAACATATTTTGAAGGAAACTGTGTTTGGTGTCGAGGATTTTGGCACATGGATAGGTATTGCACTTCAACCATATAGTGGAATTTTCCAAAGCAGAATCAAAATTTTCACAAGCAGCAGATCAATAAACCAACAGGTGAGTTAAAAATGCAAAATAGATTTGCAGCTTTGCAAGATGAAGCTGGTCCATCATACTCTGAGAAAGAACAGAATTCTCAATCCATGCCGAGTGTGAAGAAATAAATATGGACTAAAAAGAAGAAGGATGAGAAGGCCATGGTGGTAGAAATTTCCCTTAAAGCATCAGATCGCTCTGGTGTGTGGATCCTTGATAGTGGTTGCACATCTCACATGACAGGTAAAGAAGATCTTGTTACAGGCATAAAATATGATATAGAAGGAGTTGTTAAGTTTGGAAATGATGAAGGCTTGAAGATTATTGGCATAGGAAAGGCCAAGTTTGGGGGAAAAGAGATGAGACATGCTGAGGTCTTAGTAGTAGAAGGCCTCAGTCACAATTTTCTCAACGTTAGTCAACTATGTGACTCGGGACATTCTGTAAGGTTTACTAGGAAGATGTGTGTCGTCAAAGGAAGATATGGAGAAGTAGTTATACAGGGAAAAATAAAAAAGGGAAATCTCTACCTGGTAAGTGGAGAAGAATATATGTGTTTTTGTCCAGAGAGGAAGAAAACAAGTTGTGGCATAAACATCTTGGTCATCTTTTCCAACCATCCCTGGAAGATCTGGTGAAGTGTGATGTAGCAAGAGACCTCCCTAATCTATCACATGATCGTACTCACACATGCGATGCATGACAATAAGGGAAGATTATTAGAAAGACTTATAAGACAAAGGAAAATAAGTCAACAAGAGTGCTCAAATTGGTGCTTGCTGATGTTTGTGGTCCTATCAAACCAAGAGAAATTTACGGAAAGAGGTACTATATTCTTTTCATTGATGACTATAGAATAATGGCATGGGTATTTGTTATTTCCCATAAGTAGGATGTGTTCAGCTAATTAAAACAGTACCGAAGGGAGTTTGAAAGGATTCTTGGACAAAAAAATTTGAATCTTCGTACTGACAATGGTACGAAATTCACAAACAGTTAGGTGGAAGGCTATCTCAAGAAGCATGGGATAAGGAATCAAGTTTCCTCAGTAAGAACTCCCCAACAGAATGGAGTGGTTGAAAGGATAAATCAGATCATCAATAACATGGCCAGAATGATGCTCGTTGAAAAAGACCTACCATAGAAATTTTGGAAGGAATCAGTTTTGACATAGATCTACATTTCTAATAGGGATTTGTTGTGTCCGAAGGAAGGAAAGACTATAAACGAGATGTGGTATGGAACGAAGCCAATGGTGAAATAATTTCGAATATTTGGAAGTAAGTGCTTTATCCTCAACAAGGAAAAACACATAAAATATGAGTCACGAGGAGATGAAGGGATATTCCTTGGATACTCAGGAAAAATTAAGGCATATAAATTATTTAACAAAAGGCCGGGAAAATTAGTTGAGAGAAATGATTTCACTGTAGTAGAGAATGAGGAGATCATTCAACAGTGCAGTGAACAATTTCTTGATGTGAGTTATGAGGAAGAAAGCAACGCAGGGGGATCAGAAGTGGATGATGTTGATTCAGAAGAAGATATTGATGATGAGAATGAGGAAGTAAAATCTGTATCCGCACAAAGGCCAAGGAGTTGAGCTGAAATTGACAGGAAGAATATCATTGGTGATCAGTCAGCTCCAGTTCAAAAAATAAGAATGAAATCACTATAGCAGACATATTTACTATCACCGGTTGAGCCAAAATGCTTTTCTGGTGCAGTTGGAGATGAAAACTGGATTCGGTCAATGAATGAAGAGCTAGATCAGATTGAGAAGAATCAGACATGGGAGATTGTTTCTAGGCTAGAAGATAAGAATTTCATCAGGACTAAATGGGTCTATCACAATAAGATGAATGAAGATGGCACAGTGATTCTGAACAAAGCATGACAAGTGTTCAAGGGGTACTCCCAGATAGAGGGAAGAGATATTGATGAGACATTTGCACCGGTTGTGAGACTAGAGACAATCAGATTATTTCTAGCCATTGAAGTTCAACTGAAGTTCAAAGTTTTCCAGATGGATTTCAAATCTACATTTTTGAATGGGGTTCTGGAGGAAGAGGTTTATATTGATCATCCAGATGGTTTTCTCATTCATGCGGATGAGAAAAAGTTTTTCAAACTAAAGAAGGTGTTGTATGGGCTGAAACAAGCACCAAGATCATGGTACTCAAGGCTTTATTAGTACTTGAAGAAGATTTGTTTTCAGTGTGGGGGAGTTAATTAAAATCTCTATTTCAACACAAATATTAATCAAAGTATGATGGTCCTGGTTTATGTCGACGACATAATATTTGGTGGATCAGATGAAGCTCAGTGCAGATAGTTTTCCGAATTCATGAAAAGTGAGTTCGAAATGTCAATGATTGGAGAGATAACATTTTTCATTGGTCTACAAGTGACACAAGGAAGGAATGGAACAATCATTTCTCAATTAAAATATTCCAAGGATGTTTTTAAAGGATTTGGAATGGAAAATTCTAAGGAGATGAAGACTCTGGTAGCTGCCCAGATGAAATTATCAAAAGATGTTAATGGCAAGGCAGTTAATATCACAAAATATAGGCAGATTATTGGGATTGTACTGTACCTAACAAGGACGAGACCTGATATTGTTTACGCAACCTACCAAGCAGCACGATATCAAATCGATCCCAAGGAAAGCCACATGATTTCAGTGAAAAGAATACTTTGGTATATCAATGGCATAGTGGACTTAGGTATGATGTATAATGGAAACTCTCAGACGTAGTTATTAGGATATACTGATGCAGATTAGGCCGGTTCAACAAATGACAGGTAATCAACATCAAGAAGTGCATTCTATCTTAGTGGATTGTGTGTTTCTTGGATAAGAAAGAAGAAATATTGAATTTCATTGAGCACCGTAGAAGCTGAATATATTGCCGCCACTCAAGCTTGCACATAGTTATTGTGGATGATGTAGCAGCTTGATGATATGGGCATTGAAGTGAAGTCTCCGATCAGAATCCAGTGTGATAACTCAAGTGCTATAAATCTCAGAAAAAATCCCATCTATCACTCAAGGACAAATCACATTGAGATAAAGTATCATTTTATTAAGGAGAAGCTTGAGCAAGGAATTTTGAAGTTGGAGTATATGCCTACAGAACTACAGGTTGTAGACATTCTTCTAAAGGCCTTACCTAAGGAAGCATTTGAAAGGCATCGACTGGCTCTGGGAGTCCAATTGACTCTCCGTACTTGAAAGAGTGCGGATGTGGAACCCCCTCTCCCCGAGGGATGGTATGTTTTTCTCTAATGTGCTAATTTTTATTCTTTCCAATGTTGCAGACCATAGAGGAGTGACCTTTGGGTTCATTGAAAATGGGGGAGAAATAGTGACTACTCAAGGGGAAGAAACTGTGGCTAAAGAAGATAGAAAATGTCTTAGTCAAAGACATGGGGAGATGCTGATAGGTAGAAAAACACGATAGGGAGAGAGCAATGATATAGGGGGAGTTGAAAGATGAAGTGGAGTTGAAGTAGTAAGTAGACAATAGAAGTTTTAAATCTGACGATGCTAGAAGTGATCAATCAAATAATAGATATCACGAGACAAAAACTATAGATCGTGATAAAAGCAGACGAGTGAGAGTGAGATAAGGTTTCCAATGATCCCCAATTGGTTTCAGTTTAGCAATTGGTATCCATTTTGTATCAACAGTTGGTGTTAGAAATGAATTGTTTCATTGATGAACTTTTCATTTACTCTTGTTTCTATTGTCGAGCATTACTCATTTGGGCTTAGAGTACGTGTTAAGTGAATCCTTGAACGCTATCAAAATTGCAAGAGCCGAAGGGTGGTAGTGGTTGGAAGAAGCTTTAATGAGTTATAAATGTGCAGAGAATTTTTATGAGAAGAGTTGTCAACAAACCCAAAGGGGGAGATTGTTGGGTAAAAATCTCTCAAGGCATCATTGAAGCATTTTTTGAGGTGATTGTGTTTGTTGAAAAAGTGGGACTCCAAGTTGTGTCTGTTGACAAAGCAGACCATGATGTATGAATGTGTTGAAAAAGGGGGTTTAAATAGTGATTTTTCGGGTTCAATGGATGCTTTCAACAATCCATGATTGAGTGAAGAACCTCGACAAAGGAATGGATGATCTGGAGGCAGTACAAAAAGAGCAGATACAAGGTGGTGCCTTTTTCCAGTGTTTGCCAAATTTTTGGGCCTGAAAATCTGAAAATGGAGAGATGTGTTTTTGGAAAAGGGAGGTGCGTGAAAAATTAGATTGGTGCACAAAAAATAATGTGGGGCGTGAAAAATTAGCAAGATGCATGAAAAAATATAGTGGTGCGTGAAATATTAGTGCGGTGTGCGAAAAAGAAATTGGTGCATGAAATATCAGCGTGTTGCATGAAATAAAGGATTTGTATTTTTTCGCACAAGAGGTGTTTTGAGATCAGAAGCTCGAAAATTGTAAAAGGTATGAGGTGCGTGAAAAATTGGAGTAGTATTCGAAAAATGATATTTTGCATAAGATGTGTTTTTTGCGCTTGAAGATAATTACGCGCTCAAGAAGGGTTTTTCGCGCAGCGTCGATTTTTCCTATAAATATGAAGTGATCCCCTCCATTTAGTGAAGCTCAAGACATAGATAGTATCTGAGCTCTGGTGTGTGAAATTTTATTTCCTAAGAGAGTTGCATGAAAAGAATATTATTTGCATGAAAAGTGAATTTCACGCAAAAGAAAGAATTCCGCGTAAGGCAGTATAGAGGCTACGCGTAAAAATCTGTTGCATGTAAAATAATTTGTTTCTCATAAAAGGTGTGTTGAAAGAAAAAAGGGTGTTGTGTGAAAAGTAAATTTCTCACAAAATCATGGAATTACGCACAAGGCTCAGTGAAGGCTGTGCATAAAAATTGGGGTTGCCCGGTACACCCGTTGCAAAGAGAGATTCATATGTGGGTGAAAGTTGGATGTCAACAGAGCATCTATCAACAGTTAAGGATGCATATTTCATTAAAGATAATGAAGAGACCAACAAGTATATAAAATGTGAGTGGATATTCTGAAGAAGCAGTGATCATACTTCAGTTAAGAGAGCATTGATCTTTCATATTGTGAGAGTTTGTAAACCAGGAGGGACAGTGAGTCCACTTCGAACTTGTGAACAGAAGTGCGCTTATAGTGTAATTGGTACATCGACACACTTATGGTGTATGCTCCTTGAACATAGCTCAGTGAGGGTGAACCAAGTAAAAATCGTTATGTCCTGTGCATGCTTTAATTTTTATTTATACTCCGCATCGGGAAGGAGAGAGAAGAGGGTTTTGTCTAACAGAAAAACAAGATCAAAAGGGGCAGTTGCTTTAATCTGTTATACCCTGATTCACCCCCCTCTCAGGGTATCTAGCCTAGTGGACCTAATAATCACCCTTCTGTTATTCCTTAATTAGTTCCAACTTCATCTCTTACTCTTGGTAATGAAGGTGAATTTTTCTTTACTAAATAACTAACAGATTATGAGATACATAAATAGAATGATAAGTCATTCCATCTGTAATTTTTTATTACACAAAAAAATTTATCATAGGTTATCCAATATGCATAAATACGCATATAGAGAGATAATACTTTAATATATAAAACCTCATAGAATGTTCAACATAAATAATTCCATAATATTTAACCTTATAAAACTTCCAAAAGATGGAAGTGAAAAACTTTAGAAATAAGGTCACCAACTTTCTCAAAATCAGCTTAGCATTGATCCCTTATATAACATAATGTAGTTATTAGTTTTCCTATACCAAAAATGTAAATACCTTCATAAGATATTCTCTTAAAACATGTTAATAAACTAAATTAACATAATTATATATTGAAAACATGCATGTTTCTTTATTCCAGATTTTATTGAATAAATTTATTAAATCTAAAAATACTAAAAACTCCATCCATTATAGAACAAACTTCATTGTCAATAAATCCTTTATCAATTTTGAGGTAATCAGTTCCATCCAACTTACTTATTCATACCCTACATATCTTTATCAAAATATTGATGTTAAGAATATATTAAGGTTTATCTTACCTTAGTCAAAATATCACCTTACCATGAAATCACTTTTCTAGTTCATCAGAACCATTCAATATATTCTTGTAAATCCTTAAAGAAAAAAGAATAAACTAAAAAATCCTTATATATTTTAAAGTTTTGGAATCCAAATACATAAACACTTCAATTATTTAACTTCATCTTTAATCTATAATAAGGTTACCTCATCCTATTACTTAATACCTCTTTCCTTTCACATTTCATTTGTAGTCTCATCATTAGCAATAATATAACCATTACTCGTACCACCTTTCTGTTCCTCTTTGGAAGCTTTCCACTTAGGATATTTATTTTCATAATGACCATTCATTCCAAACTTAAAGAAATTAACCTTCCATGATGTATCAAGAAAGCTAATATTCTTATCCATTGTGTTTACTAAAATCTTCATTTTTCCTCTATAGTTACGTGCTTTGTGTCCTTATTTTCCATAGTCAAAATTTATTATTTTTTCCTTTAATTCATTCACTTGGGTGCTTCTATCCACATTCTCAATGCAAAGGAAAATTAATCTTATTACCTTCAGGATCTCCATTACCTGAAGTCTTAACGAACTCCTTATTTCTCTTCTTTGGTGATTCTGAGAGTTGGTTAAGTTACATGTCATTAATCATATTCTATGAAAACATATTAGGAATGATCATAACATCCTTCAACCCAGTGATCATACCATTTTAATTCTCATCAAAAAAAAATTTATCACATTCAATGTTAACATAGTTCCTTTTAGTTCCCACCATTGACTAAAACTAGAAAGCATAGGTTAACAAACACTTATCATAAAAGGAATCCAAATAATCATGAAAAATTCCTTATAGGATGTATAAACAATTACACCTACTTCTTGGACTCCTTAGGTTTATCTTAGGTTATTCAAATATATCTTCTATTTAAATCCTTCATGATGGTTTATAAATAGTTTTTGAATTCCCAAAGCATATCCCCTAAGAGTGTGAAACTAGGTGTGCAGCAAGGCTTGTTGTCGTGCACCATTTCCTGATCGTGTTTAGCTCAATATAATGTTTTAATGGTTGTTACCCCTATGTACATTCATGGAAGATCTATATCCACTTTTAGTATCCAAAAGTGGATTTATTTCTAGGAAACCACTAGATTTATTATTTACTAGATTTCCAATACATTTTCAAATACTTTAACTTGTCATTAGACTTATCATTAGAGACATACCTAGACATATCTATAGAAATTTCCCTAGGGATATCACTAAGGTTTTTTAATCCAAGTTTCCAAATGATGACTAAACCATTCCATTGATACCAACTATAAGGACTCAGGCTTAACACACATGGATATAACCTCAATTTAGATGACTATTCAGCACATTACAAAAGTACATTCCTAAGGACTATAATTGTTTAGTGTATTTGGAAACTTGGAACTCATTCTTCTATTTTGGTGAATGATATTAAACATCTCACTTAAATATCACCTCCTTTATTAATCCTACTTAAAACCTTTCTTCATAACACGGGGAAAAGAAACATAAGAAAGGGTGAGATAAGATGCTCCGTAAAGGTAAATAAAAGAAATATCTAATCATAACATGAACATAATTGTATGATAACATGAGCATAATATTTTAATATCATACCCTATATGTCAAAGATTAGAAACATGATACATGGAATAAATATTAGTAGTTCATAAGACATGCATCATAACATAATCATGAACATGAACCATGTGATCATATCAAAGGCATAAGACATAGAATTTGTGGCATACACATAAACATGTAACATCATTCCCTATAAGTCAAGGTTCATTGACAAAATTTAACGGGGAACTTCATGGGAACTACACCTACTAGGCGAGACACACCACCATCCCTAGTCATAGTCCTTTCCTTATAAGGGATCGGGTTTCCCCATCTTCCCATAGTGGATCAGGTTTCCCTATCTTCCATATTGTATCAATCCAATAAACTTGATTACCATCATTATAACATGATATATAAACATTTACCCAATTATTTGGAGGGAGTTATAGGTCCCACCTATCACATAAAAATATCATACATACATGTGACACAAGATAATAAAATATGCATCATATCATAACCCATAAAAAGATGGGTTCCATAAACATCATATCATAACCCATGAAATGGAATTGGTATTATAATATTTTATCATATCATTACCTAAGTAAAATAGATAGGTTTCATAATTATTTCATCAAATAATAACTCATAAAAAGAAATATGTTTCAAAATCATATAACCCGTGGAAGAGGAACCTGTGTCATAAACATCATTCCATCTAATCATAAACCATTAAATAAATAATATGAATAGTATTTTTTAATCATATCCTCAATAAATAATAAATTATAATAAAGTATGTCTTCTTATATAGATAATAATTTTGAAAGATCACATGGAACATTTCTTAAGTTAAATATACTTTCTTTGAAAATCATTTTTCATAAAACATTTTCAAAAATCATTTTCTTATAAAGAAAGATTTACCATTTTATTTAAAACATTTATTGAGGAAAATATCTTTTACTATTTGAAGATTTATTTTTTAAAAATAAAACCTTTTTAAAACCATTTTCTTTACAAATGAATGTGAAAACTTATAAAGGGTGCTAGAAAACATTTAAACCACTTTTTAAATTTAAAACATATTTTAAAACCTTTTTCTTTGAAAATATATTTGAAAAAATTTAAATAATTATTTTAAAATCATCTAAAAAACTTCTTGAATCATAAATAGCTTTGAAAAAATTTAAAATAACGCTTTGAAAATCATTTAAAACACTTCTTAAATCATAAAAAAAATTCAAAACCTTTTTATTTGAAAACATCTTTAAAAACAATGAAATTCCGGAATATTGGAGAAATAATTTTTAATAAAAATAAATATTCTAAAATTTAAAATAGATCATAAAGGAATGATGGTTATGATGTTCGATAAATCCATCCATGTCGAACATTCCTTTTTCAATGTAAAATCTTAAAAAATGACTCGATTGGAAAACAAAAAGAAGATTCCTTTTTAAAATAATTTTTTAAAAAGGGAAAACATGGGTAAAAATTACCTTTAAACATTATAGTATAATATTAAAACATTTTTTGAAAAAATTTTAGAAAACATGGTTTTTAAAGAACACAGATTTACGATAGAAAGGAGAAATAAAGTCAAATTTTCATAAAAATATTTTATGAATTATCTTAAGTTAAAAAGATTGGAAAATTGTACTAATTTTATGAAAATATCATGGATAACTATAGGATAATAAATTCATGAGTGTTATTGATATATGTATCATAACATTTCATAAATGGAAGCATAATCATAAGCAATCCTAATAAATGATGAGATTATACCAATAAATGGTTACCACTTTGGTGACTTTGAATCATAATCCCCATGAAAGAATAAAATTACATGCAGCTTAAAATATCATGAAAAGAATTAAATTCATGATATAATATTTCAAAGTTCAGTATATACACCCCATATAAAAATATATGTGCATAACATGGTATGTATCTAAAATAATGAAACTTGAGACAAAAATTACTTTACCAATTAAGTATCTTTTGAACCATAAACCCCGTGAATGAAATATAATAAAATGGATATCTAAATAACCAAAAATTTAATTTAATAATAATATAATACATTCATGTTCAGTATATACACAACAAAAAATAAATGAATCGTGAATGAGGCATGTATCTCATAAATAAAAAGTGGGATGAAATTCCCTTACTATAAGTCTTGACTTTCTTCATACACATTAAAACCTCCTGTATAAAAAAATCAGTTTATTATAAATATTACACAAAACCATATTATTATGTATCATACCATATATTAATTTTTTATGAATTTATATTACCTATTTATTAATAACTCCATGTTAATGTTATGCTTCGGGTATATTCTTCTTTTTTCTTTCACATGTGTCTTAACTTGATATATTTTTTGTCCTTATACTTATATAATGATTTAAAGAATTTAAAACACGACTGAAATATAATTTATATTCAGTATATATGTATTTATAATAATCTATGAAATATAGAAATAGAAAATGAAATACACTGTCCATAGAGATGGTAGGTCGTACGTATGCATGAACGTTGTTTCCATTTTTTATTGTATTGAAATAAAGAAAGTAAATGACATATATATATACTAATTATAGTAGAATTATTATGTAATATATATTGTATAATTTAATTAACTCATCCTTAATACATTCTATATAGATTTTTAATGAATCACATCGCTTTGAGGAGGCGATAGTCCACACTTCCCCAGATGAAATTATCGTATTTAAAAAAATTGAAATCATAAAGGTATGTGTTATATAATAATTTAAAAAGAATAAATACATTATAAATATCATATATATAATATAAAAATATATTAACCATCATAATTCCCAACCATGATAGGTGGTAAAGGAAAAAAATGAACAACATCATTTCGTGAGGTGATAGTTCTCCATACACAAGAACGGTATGTTCGTAACCCATTATATGGAAGTGTGTGTAATTTTATGTTGAACCCTTATAATAAAAAAATATAAGTATATTAATGGTAATGTTATTATTATATAATCTTGGAATAAGAATATTTGAGGTGGGTGGAGAATGAAAAAAAAAGAGCTTCAGGAAGGATGTTACTCTTCTTTGGGTAACTCCTTCTCGTTTGCACCAATGGGCTTCATTTGATGGATTTATTCCAAAAGGGTGGATTGTAAGATGAAGGTATTGATTTTTTTAGGGTATTTAGGTATATTTATTTCAATAAAAATGGATTGATAAGTGTGAATAAGTGGGATATGTGAGTGCCAATTATAGTGGAGGAGAAGTGACATTATTGTAAATTTTTTAAAATGGAATTCCCCTCACATTTTTCCTATAAAAATTGGATCCAATAAAGAACCAAATTCAATAAAAGGTAGTATAGGGTAAACATATTTTCATCCAATTTTTTGTAAAATTTTATATGTCATTTTGGCCCTTAAGTTTAAGTTTTAGTCCCTTATTAAGCTAATTTTTCTCTTAATCGATGTAATTAATATTAATTACTTACACTAAAATGTTTTGTAAAAAAACAAAGTTTAACATATTTGAAATTATATATTATTCTTATTAAAAATATGGAATCCATTTTTATAAATCTCAATAACATAAGTGGCAAAAATTAACTCAAATCTAATCCAGTAGACGGGATGACACAATGGGTTTTTAATGTAAAAATGTTCAAAAGTTTGGTAAGATTTTGTATCCAATTTCAAAGTGAAATTGATTAAAATGAACAAAAATTGGATTAATTGATGTATAATTGATATAATTTAACTTGAAAACTAATAAAAAAATAAATTAACCTTATAAATAAATTATAAAAAATAGTTTTAAATTAAAATTTAGAATTATTCACTATTAATCAAAAAAATGAAACTTCTTAGAAAAATACCAAAAATTCTCCCTAATCTAATTTTTATGTCATGATTTCAAAACTAAAGTTGGTATTTTGAAATAAAAATTATAAAAGTATCAAAAATTATATTTAAAATATTTTCTCCATTAAAAGGTGGTAAATTTTCCTTTTAGAAAAATACATATTGAATTCATAAAATTAAATTTATTCTTATCTTATACCTATAAAATCAATTGGATGGGTATCATAAATATTGATTGAATATATACTATAAAAGTTTTATTTAAATCATTAATCAAAAGTAGTTTATTTAATTTTTTGAGATAAAATTGTGTTTGTGCATAGAAAAATATTTAAAAAAAAGGAATTTCTTCATTTTCAAATAGTTCATACTTTCATTTACAAATAATTAAAAACAAAAGGATTTATTTTATATACATGTTTCAGTCATATTTTCACAATTTATTTAATAGTATTTTTAATATCCATTCTAATGGATAGGTGGTAGATATAATAATATTTTAATAAAAATATTAATAGTATATTGTAGTTCAGTAAAACTCAGTCTTGTGTGTTATGAAAGATATTGAATGGACTTGGTATTGTGTGTGATATAATATAAAAATAGTTTTTCATGTACCAGAATCTAATATACGTGTTGTGTATAGCACAATATTGACTTGGGGTTTCGTATAATACAAGCCACTCTTAGTGATTTCATATAACAAAAGCTATATTGGGTGTTGCGTGAAATTAAAAACATCAAAAGATTAAATTAATTTGAAATAAAATTAAAAAAATCTCAGGGTGTTACACATAGAACCTTCCTACATATATTTTTTTATTCCCAAACTTCAACAGCCTACTATTTATCCTTATAAAAACCACACTCAAACATTTGATTATCATTCTGACTGTTTGAACTCTTTTTCCTTCCTGATCACTAGTAGTGGGAACATCATCCCTCTCTTCAAAACTTATATTCATGGCTAACCTAGTCTCCATCAGTTTAGGTAAATGAAAGTAATATTTATTCCCTTTAGATTTATTCCCCTTAATCATAATGAAACTCCTTGAATATTGATTTCCCTTCTTCCCCTTATTTATCATATGGTTGTGGTCTAATTTTTAATGAATATCCTCTGAACTATCAAATGAGACAAAGCTAGTTATCTCATCTCGTAACTCTACCTCACAAATTCCTTTTACTTTAGTGATATTATCCACTGGTTTTGGAATTTGGATTCCCATCGCTACCCAAATTGAGTTTTTATGTCCATGAACTGGAGCTTCCACTTTCATACCTTCTAAACAATTATTATTATTATTAGTCGGGTTTGGCCTTATGAAACTTGAAATGTTCATAACCTTCACCTATCCCCCATTCCTAACCATAATGACCTACTCAAGATTTTTGTGGTCAATACAGCTAGATGTATTCCCCTCTCTTGGCACCTGTATCTATACAGAATCATCAGCCATTCGAACTGCCTCTATATAGGATGTAAACATTGGTATATTTATTCTTGGATTCAAGGAGACAATATATAAAACCCCCTAAATTCCCCCTGAGTTAGAAAATAACTACTATACTAAATTGAAATAGGCTAAATCACATATCAAACCTTTGAAGATGTTTGTAACCTTTATGTCAGGATTCAAGGGTCTTGCCTCTTTTAGGATGGGATTAGTAGAGGTTATATCCTTATTACCTAGTTGATCAACTTCAGATATATCAGAACACTCTACCTAGGTCAGTTGTTAATCATGATCCAACTCTTCTAGTTATTCATGACCTTTTCAAGAAATAGTACCATTTCCCAAATCTTTGGTACATAAAATAATTGAGAAAATGTTTTTAAAAAAATCAGACATCATTTCTATCTTCGGTTGGAAATCTGTTTTCTTGCGAAACCATGTTTTAAAAAAATTAAAAAAAATTGTAACCTTTAATAAATGATTTATTATAGTTATTTTACCCAATTTTACTTTTTCACAAAATAAAACTAAAAGAATATTCATATCATTTTCCAAGTAATTCTTTCTTGGATTTTACTAAAAAGGTGAAAAGAATATTTATTTTAACATGTATGACATGAAAATAATTTCCTTCTGTCATGACCACTCAAATTTTTTAAATATTCCTTTATAAGGTTCAAAAAAATTCAAAGAAAAATATTTTCAAATTTTTTTGTGAACTTTTAGTTTTAAAATAAAATTATTAAAATGAAAAGGATATTTTTCTCAAGATTTTTTTTAAAAGTATTTTTATATTATTTATATTTATCAATGAAAACACCCTTTTATTTTACATATAATACAATGGGGATATGTTTTATTGATACCATCCTTATCCTTCCGTTCATATTTTATGATAATCTTGACCAAGAAATATATTGACATTCACTTCCTTGATTAATTTTTTTAGTCATCATCTTTCCCTTTATATATTAACTTATAATCTTTGGAAATTAAATTTCCCCTATGTATTCATATTATTTACCATGGATACGTTTATTTATTAAAATATATATCATTAATGCATGTGATATTATATATTTAAAGTTATTTGTTTATTATGGAAAATATTTATAAATCAGTATTCCCTATTCAATACAGATATTTGATGATAAGGCATATTATTCATGAATTAAATAAATTATTCAATAAATGATAGATGATTTAGACATGCAGATAAGGGTGGGTATCAGTTATAGATATCCCCTTAATGAATCAGTAGTCTCATGCAGTGAATCAATAAGTTATCATTAAATTAGTTGTCCAAACTGTATGATTTTTTACCTGGTAGTTTTAAGTTATCTTATGAAAGTTCTTCACAATAGAGGTATCATGTTCCTGAAACTTGACGTCCAATAATTAATCATTTCCTTCATTTAGAATTAAATTATTATTATCCATGTGGTTTTTATAATGATATTTTGTCTGGATGAATTTCATTATCAGTTATTGATTAAATGGAATGTATTTTCAGTTATTTATGTTTCCATATTGATTAAATAGAATGTGTTTTCATGGTCCCTTGGTTCATGAGTTCGAGCAGTTACTAGAATCATGGTGGTTTTGTAGGATTTTATTCTCAGGTGGAAGGTCTTCTCTTATGATCCTGTTGGTTATAGGATGATGATTTTGAAGGTGTCATCAATCTGGTGACGTGATGATGCGATAACGGGGATGTGTCTTAGGGGTTATCAGGCGGATCGTATTGCAGGTGGTTCCGGAGATGGACTCTTCACCCATGGTATTGAGGTTTTCAACTTCTTTAATTTGAATATTAAATTTTGAATATGGATTTTTGAATTTTGGTTTGATGTATTGTTGTTTTATATGGGAAGCCTTGGATTTGGTATTTTATTTCTGTGAGGTTCTCACTCTACCATAAATTGGTTTGTTTTGAAAATTAAAAATGGATTTGGGAATAGTCATGTTATTTTCTAAATGGAATGTGTTTTTAGTTATTTACCTTCCCATATTGATTATTATCCATGATATTTTTGCATTGATATTATATTTTAATGCACTTCATTCTCTGTTTATTGATTACATAGCATGTCTGTTCAGTTATTTTCATTTCCATATTGATTATGCATATTGATTCATGATTGCTTCCGGCATATGTAACCCTTACGAAGAATTTGAGATCACCCTTATTTTGTTTATTTTCCTAGGAATCTATGAATTACACTATTATTGATATTCAATAATATTCTATATTTTATAATGTTATTATCAAAAAAATAATGTTGTAGTTTTTTTACAAATGTAATATGGGAATCATGAATTTATCTAGTTTACCGAGACAACTAAATTATTTGGTCCTTCGGGTTGAGATTCCATGTATCTTATGCCAATGTAATAAAGCAGACACTAACTCTAGGTTACTAGGGTTAGGGTCATTACATAATTTTTTTTTGTTTTTAAATGGATATCTTTTTATGCAAATATAATAATTAATAAAATTATTCTATATCCATTTATTATTTATTTATTAGTTATTTTTTAATTTAATATTTTATTAATTAATTTTATTTATGATTTTTTATTTTACTAAATTTCAAGTATTTACACAATTCTCATTCACTTTTAGTTTGTACTTAATCGATTAATAATTATATGTGCTAAAATAAAATCATTTTCCTCATATTAACCTTCCTTTTTAATAACACAAAAAGGGGGACAAGTTTAATAAATCAATATGAAGTTTGATTAATGGGGGAGAAGTTTAGTAAAAGGAAGAAGAAGTATCTAATTAATGGGGATAAAAAACATAAAAATAAACATTTTAATATATATATATATATTACTTAGTTTTCAGTAAAAATATATAAAACCTTTTAAAAATTTAAAGTTTAATGTCTTATGGTTTTTTATCATCGAAATTGAGGATATTGTTGGACTACTAATGAAATTATAACTAATCTCAGGAAATTTTAATTTTTATAAAATTAAATACTCTTCGTATGTTACAATTTTTTTTAAAGTATTTTCTATAGGTTTTATCATTATTTGAGTTTATTCTGTTGCAATCTACAAGTTTTAAAAGTTTGCTGACAATTTCCATATGTAGTGAAAATCAGCTATGTGAGGAATTTGGCTACGTGGAGAAATAGTTATGTTGATAAATAAGCTACATAAAGTAAACACCTATGTGAAACAGTTATGTCACAAAATAAGCTATATATAAATCACTTACATTGATGAAACGACTAGATGAGCAATCAACTATATCAGTCAAATCGATATGTGAATCAATTATGTGGAGTAATCAACTGTGGTATTTGTTTACAAGTGGAAAATGGAAACATGGTTCCAATTGGATATGTAATAAATTTGGATACATCAAATTCAGTTAAGTCATCAAGAATCCTACATGAAGAAATTCCAAAACTTAAAAAAATCCTACACAATTCGACTACATGAATAAATCTTCAATAATAAGAAAAACAACTTGAATTCAAATCAATGTAATTTGGCTATGTGGTGATCTAGAATAATCTATGTCATTATAAAACCAATTATTTATTACCTTTTGTTTATTTTCAATGGAAATTAATGTAGTCACACATATATTAAATGTTGTATTACCTTTTTATAATAAAAAATATTATAAAAGGTCACAAGTACTGAAAAAAAAGATAGTACAAGGATAGTTTAATGGTCATTACTATTTATGATGTAATTTAAAATTAAATTAAATATGGAATTTAATTCCAATACCCTATTTTATGGATATTTTACTATGTTTTTAAAAGATAAATTTTTTTCTTTATTTTCATGTGTAGTGAAAAAGAGAATATACATAAGAAAAGAAGAACTTACACAATCAACTTCGTCTCTCACTCTTGAAGCTCTCTATGTGCTACTCTGTTTATTTAAAAATAATAATAGGACTAAAGTTATATATATACCCTATTAATATAATATTTTTTCTTTATTTCATAATCCTATCCTTGAGATATTTTTTATTCTTATCATCTCTCCTAGAGATTTCTTCTCTTATGTCATTTTTTTCTTACAATAGTTATAGTAATTTATAAACTCTCTATTTATTCTCTATTTTACTATGAAGGTTCTTGGTAAAATAACCTTAAAGGATGGTGTTTGTAAATCCATCTTAGACACTAGTTAAATTCTCTTGGTATTTTATTAATTATTGACTTCTTGCCCTCAGTCATTTTATCCCTGAGAAAAGGATTGGAAGTCCCTGAAAAAAGGACTAATCTTGTAAAAATCACCAAGATATTAGAGTTGAGTATTTGTAGACTATACTAGGGGATTTATATTCCCCAAACCACTGTAATACTTTATTCTATAATCTCTTTTCGTTGTGATTTTATTTTCATTGTGTGCATGTGTTATGAAAAGTTGATGAGTAATCATATCTTTAAAGAGTTTGGTTTTTGATGTGAAGAAATTTTCTAGAACACAATTCACCCCCCTCCCCTCTTGATCATTAGTGTAGTTAGTCTCTAACTAATAATATATCATCTATTTTCTTACCTTTTTATTCCTTAAAAATTATAATTTTTTCCATGTGTATGTATGAATTACCACCTCCATAATGTGATGTGATTAATCTTTCATCACCACAACACATGGATGGAATATATAAGTTTATTTAAATAAAAATATTGTATTTATGATATAATTATTAATCTAGAAGTATAAAATAATAATTACCTTATTTCTATCAGGATCATCAAAAAATCAAAATGTTACTCATGCATGCATATGGCTATCATCTCCATGATTGTAACATGGTTCATTTTTCATAACCATTATTCACGGTTGGTTTTGAAAGAATAATTGATGTATCAAAATAATAATTATATCATGATTTTTATTCTATAGATGATGAAATAATTACTTTCCAGATCATAGTCAACCACTGATGTCATTTTGAATATATGATCTAGATATTATCAAAACGTTTAATGTGAACTTATTTTATAAATTAATTTTATATAGAATGGTAATAAATAAAATAAAAGGAATATTAAACTTTAAAAAGGTTCTTAATAAAGTAAATAATTCATAGAATTTTTTTATTTAGGAGGATAAATAATGTATAAGATGAGTCAGACTTAAAGAAGGGGCACTTTAACTCAAAAACCCCATTTTAAATGTTTACAAGATTTATTTTCTAAATATTTTTCTTTAATGTCCAAATTATCAAAATTATTTTATTAATGTATTCATATAAACATAAATAAATTATAAAGGTAATTTTATGTTTCTTTTTTATTTCTTTAAAAATATTTCAAATGGAATATTTTTTGCATATTTTATATAGAAAGTTTTTACTTTATTTATAAAAGGAAAATGGAATGTTCTATTTTATTGTATATGGCATTAACAACTTTTCCTACCTCTATATACTTTATTTTATCATTGGTTTCCTTTACAAACATTCAAATTTTCTTTAAATAAAAACCCACTTTCACTTTTTTTTTGGGTATTTTAGTTTTGAATTTTTTTTAAAATTAAAGGGTATTTGGATATCCAAGAGTGTTTTGCATATGGATTAAAAAAGGTTTCCAATTTTTTTATGATGAAATAAATAAAAAATAAATTTTTTAATTCATGATATGTTACTTGGGTATTATATAAAATAATGGGTGGTCCTAATATAGATTATATGACATGAGAGTATGATATAACTTATATGATGGTTGAGCCCAATATAGATTATATGATGGGTGATACCCATTATAGATCTTTAATGTATTGGGTAATGTTCCTTCTCTTCAAATGTAATAAGTAGGGAGTTAATCGGGGTAATTTCTCTAATGGATTTAACTAGGATCTAGTTATTTTTTACATGAGTTTAACATAGGTTCTGAATGTTATTCTCTAAGTTTCCAAAAAGTATTTATATTTTCATGATATAGGTTCTAAAGGTTTTCTTGGAGAGAAAATTGTGTATTTTTTCCTTAAAAATTGATTTATTTGAAATTCACAATGAATTTAATAATAAAGGTAAATTTTTTATGGATTTTCATGTTTTTCATTGGAGTAATTTTTTTATTTATGTCCCTTACTGAGCTTTTGTGCTCACCCCAAATATTAAAATGTTTTTCATAGGGTTTATGGATGGTTATAAAAAAAGAATAAGTCAGTATGAAATTCATGAAAAAAAAATCATTTAAAAATTTTAATATTGTAGAAAAAATGGATACTGAGTAGAAGTGTGCACTTAGTAATAAATGGATTTTTCAAGTAAGATTTATGACCTAAAATAATTAAAAATATAAACGATGAAGATCCTTATGAATGTAATAAATAGAATCTTTACTAAAAAATCAAGATTATGTAATGTATTAATGTTGGGTCCCTACAAATGTTATTTAAGTAAAGGTTTAGATAAATTTATATATTAGGATACTACTAATATAATACCCTTTAAGGATTATACTTTATGGTTAATTTGAAATGATATATAATTTGAATATTACCATGTTTCTTTATCAAATATATGACTGTTCAGAATCATTTTCTATAGAGTAAATAGGTAAGAGGAAGTAGGAAGGTGTTAGGAGGAAAATATTCTTCCAAATCAGCATCCTATAATGGTTGTAATTAAAACTGAGAAATTTTTTTCAATGATGGCTTGGTTAATGCATGATATAAATGGGGGTGGAATCCATGATAGATAGAAACCTAATTTAATAAAGAGAAACATGTCAATATTTAAAGATTTCATGAAACAACACCCTTCAGCTTTGGAGGAACTTTAGATCCAGTGGTAGTTGAATGATGGATTAATGTTCTAGAAACTATATTTTAAGACATGGGTTATTTAGAACATCAAAATTTAATTCTTTCTACTTATCATTTAAAAGGTTAAGTTGATCAATGGTTGTCATCGGTTAAGAATACTAGTGAGATAGATGAGCCTAATTATAGGTAATGGGACAAATTTAAAAATATTTTCATGTAGAAATAATTCCCTAAGGATACTGGACTCAGGATAGAGAAATAATTCTTTGAATTAAAGAAAAAAGATGAATACTTTGTTGTCATGTATGAATAAAATTTTACAAGATTCACTAAGTATATACCAGATTTTATCCAGGACCATGATAGTAAAGTTAATATATTTTACTTAGGATTGAAAAAGAGTTTACAACTAGATTAATACTCATGATAATTTAAAATTTATGGGAAATTTTCTCATTATGTTGAGAAAGTTAAGATAGATTCTGTTTACATTTATGTTCATCTTGATGACAATAGTAAGAATTTGTCAAGGTGGAATGAAATGAAGAATTAATTAACTATTAAATATAGTGGTAAGCCTAAAACATTGTCCAAGTGTGTTAAAATAAATTTCAAGGAATTTTTTATAGGATTTGGAAATTGTTATGGATGTGGTAATCTCGGTCATAGGGCTTGTGACTATAAAGAAAAAAATCTTGAACAATCCAAGAATAGGGAAACTGATAGCTAGTAAATTGTGAGATATTTTAATTACAATGAGTTGTGTAATTATGCTAAATTGTGTCCTAATTTAGTTACTAATGGTGGTAATAATCAATATAAATGTAAAAAAGGTGTGTAAAAAACATTTACTACTACTTTATATGATACTGGGTCATCCAAAAAAGTGGTGACAAGTATGTTACTTGTTTATTAAAATTGTGAAAATTTCCTTTTTGACTATAGATCTTCAAATTCCATTATTTTTGATAAATTTTCAAGTATAATGGGAATATCACCTCATTTAAAGTAGATATAACTTTTAGTGAAAACTCTGGGTGGAAATATTAAAGCAACCGTGATTTTTATAAAAACTCCTATTATTATTAAGGGAATGGTATTTTCTAAAAAATTTATTTAATTACCCATATTTTATTTTGATACTGTTGTGGTTATGGATTACCATTTAGTTTATCATGATAATACATATTTATGATCTAATAAATTTTTATTCCATGATTTCATACCTTTGATAACATACTAAGATGTTGATAAATATATTACAGATGGAAGTGAAATTTACCTAGATCATAATGTTGAAAAGAAATAAAATGTTTAGATTAGTGATGTATCATTAATAAATTAATATGTGGATGTATTTATGGATGATTTATCAGGTGTTATTCTTGACAAGGGTGTTTAATTTACTTTTGACTTAGTTTATTATTATAAGGATATTTAAAAAACCCTCGTTGAATGGATCAATTAAAAAATTTTAAATTGAAAAAGTAGTCACTTGAGTTTTTATATAATGGTTTAATTCATCTAAGAACTTCACCATGAGGTGATCCCATTTTATTTGTTAAAAAGAAATATTTTTCAATGAGACTTTCCATTAATTATCAAGCCTTGAATAACATCATTTTTAAGAATAAGAATCATTTTCCACATATAAATTATTTATTTGATCATCTCTATGGATTGAATCATTTTTTGAATATTGATCTCAGGTCAGGGTAACATTGGTTGAATATTAAGGAGGAAGAAATTATGAAGATATCATTTTATACTAGGTACGGTGATTAACTATTTGAAGTTATTCCCTTAAGGTTCTTTAATGAACCAGCTTTATTCATGGATCTTATGAATAGAGTTTTACATGACTATTTAGATAAGTTTATGGTTTTTTTATCGATGATATATTAGTATATTCTAAAATTCATGAGTATCATGAAAGGAACATAATTATTATTCTACAAACCTTAAAATAAAATAAACTATATGAAAAATCAATTGAGTGTGAATTTTAGTTGCATCAAATTTATTTCCTTCGGTGTATTATTTCTAAAGATAACAAAAACTGTTGACCTTATTCAAACTAAAGTTCTTGAATAATGTCCAAGACCTAATAATTTCATAAATATCCATATTTTTCTTGGATTATCAAGTTACTAATGGTGGTTTTTTGAAAACATTCCATTTTTATCTATCCTGCTAAAAAGTTAACTCGAGAAAGTGTTAAATTAATATGGATGAAAGTGTATAATGAATGTTTCTAGAAGCTGAAAATAAGATTGGTTAATGCTCTAATTTATTCCATACCCTCTATAAATGGAGATTTTTTCATCTACAGTGATGATTCATTGAATGAAATTCATTGTGTTCTGATGCAGATTGATCAGGTAATTTTTTATTATTAATTCCAACTGAAACCTCATGAGTTAAATTATCATACACTTGATCTGGAATTATATGATGTTATTTTTTCATTAAAAATTTAGAGGATTCATTTATATAGATAAAATTTTGAAATATATAAATATCATAAAATTTTAGAGTATATATTCCCTCAAAAAGAGTTGAATATGAGGAAGAGAAGATGGCTAAAACTGATTAGGGATTATGATTGCATGATTCATTACCATCTTAGAAAAATAAACAAAGTAGTTGATGCTTTGAGTCAAAAATATAATGCATAAAGAACCTTGTTACAATTGGAACATGTTCCTTTAGTTAAAGATTTGATAAATTTTATCCTGGAAATTATGTATGTAGGAACTTCATCTATTTTGTTTCATCTATCTATATAACTTCCTATGTCAGAAAGAATTGTGAAATCTCCTAAGGAGGATCATGTTTTATAGTAAAAGAAATAATCCTTTAAGAAGGGTACATTTCTGAGTTTAATGTTGATGAAGAATGTGTTGTCATATTTGTAAAGAGATTATATGCTATTTATTATTCCCAGCTTAAGAAAAAATTGCTGAGTAAAACTCATAGTTTTCTTTTTTTCCTTCATCCTACCATCACCAAGATGTGAAGAGACATTTCGGTGTATTATTGGTGGGATATAATGAAAAGATATATTACTAACTTTACTATTAAATTTTTTTCTTGTTGATAGGTTAAATTATAATTACCATTACCAAATGGGATTCTTTTTCATTTCATAGTGCCAAAGTAGAAATGGAAAAATTTATCTATAGATTTCATGGAAGGATTACCAATGACATCCAAAGGTAATAATGTAATTTTAGTTATTATTTATGGACTAAATAAATATGCACATTTTCTTCCCATTTTAGAGACAATGTTTGTAGATCAACTTTATCAATTGTACCTCAATAATATAGTTATATTAAATAGATTTCCTATATACATTATATCTGATCGAGATCCTAGATTCACCTCTAATTTCTAGAAAGAACTTCAGAATTAATTGGGTGCTGAATTAAATTTTAGTACAACTTTTCTTCATAAATATAATGGATAGTCCAAGTGACCTATTTAGACCATCGAATAAATGTTTTGTGATTTTTTTATATATTTCTAGGTATATTTTAATCGTCATCTTTCATTAGTAGAGTTTTCTTATAATAATAGTTTTCATTCAAGTATACAGATGACACCTTTTGAAGCAACATATGGAATGTTGTGTAAAACTCTAGATTTTTGGGATGAAGTATGATAAAGAAAGTTTATGGGACTATAAGTGGTAGAATAAATGGTTGATAATGTGAAGATGATTCAAAAACATATGGTTATAGTTCAAAGTAAGAATAAAAGTTATGTAGATAACTGGATGAAAGGTCTTTCTTTTAAGGTAGGTGTTTATGTTTTTCTTAAAGTATCTCTATGGAAAATATTTATGAATTTTGGTAAAAATGTAAATTTAATTCAATTATACATTAATACATATTAAATACTAGAGAAATCTGGGTTATTTTCCTATTGAGTGGATTTGCCTATGATTTTATATTAGGTACATGGTGTACTGCATCTTCTTTGTCAAGAAAATATGTGTTGGATGCATCTCATGCTTTGATCCCGGAAGTATTTCAGTATGAATAAAACATTTCTTATGAGGAATAGAAACTATAGTTTCTTGATCCTAGAGATAAAGTTTTCTAGAATAAGATATTTCATCAAGTTAAGGTTTTTTGTAAAAATCATATGGTTGAAGAAGTTACATGGGAATATGAAAATTCTATGAGGGAAAGATATACACACTTTTCTAAGAAATGATTATAATTATAAAGGAATAATTTCTAAAAGGGGTGAGGAATATAATAATAGAGGTAAAGGTAATTATAAATTTCATTATTTTTTATTATTTAAGAATTATATTATATATAGTTATATTCATTATAGAAATATTATGTAATTTTTTTAAGTCAAAAAAAATAATTTTATTAAACACATTTTATTAAAAGGTTTTATTTAAAAGTTTAAATTTTAAATTATAAAATTTTGATTATAATAAATTAACATTACTTCATCATATCAAGTTTATCTTTTGATGAATTTTAAAAAAATGAAAAGTTTAATTTCTCAATAAATAATGAAAAAAAAATAATTTTTATTTTAAAATGTACTTTATTCTCAAGTATTTACAAAGTAACATTATATTTTGGATTAGTAATAAAATTTTATTAGTTATTTTTGATTAAATATAACATAATTATGGCCTTTGGAATAAATTTTATACTTAAATTTGATATAAAAAATTTATACTTAAAATAGAATTTTTCTTGATAAACTGTTTTTCATTACGTTTTGTTAATTTAGTATTAAATTAATATTTTCCACTTATGTGAATTGAATCTTGATAATTTTATTCCATATTTGGAATCATTAGGTTCAAATTTGAAAAATAGTTCCCTTTTATTTCTGGTTATTATGAATTATAGGCATAAAAAATTTTGTTACCACTGTAAAGGTAAAATAAGTTAATTAGGGTTAAAAATAATGTTATAAGGCTTAAAATTCATTAAAAAACTTACCTATATTTCATTATATTAATATATTTCATACATAATCATCCCAAATTCAAAAATATTACCATTTTAATATTTTTTCACTTATATAATATTTATGTAAAGGATAGAGTCAAAAATGTCACTCTCTTTATATTAATATCTATAATATTCTGTGATAGAGATTAAAAAACTTATATTAGGTTATAATTGGTTATTTAAAAAATAAATAATTTTTTTATCATGGTAATTTATTTTTAATTTTAATAATTAAATCATTACCTTAAAAGATTATGGAACATTGACACGGTGTTTGTATATGTAGTAGAAATATAAAGTAAATGGTTTTAAAAACAATAAAAGTAATATTTTTCACGAGAGATAAAGTGTAACAAGAATTATATAGACCCATATAACATTTTAGGAATCTGTGAAAGGTTTATATTTTAATTTCATTCCTAATTTTATTTCATTAGAGTAAAATTAAATGAATAGTTCCAAAAATTACATTAATGCTACTTTATATTAAACAATATTTTATTACTAAGTCAAGTCTAGGATCCAAGATGAGCCCAGTCCTAAAAAGATTTATTAAAGATAGATAAGTAAAAGAGAAAAAGGTTATGAAGTAAAATAGAAATTACACACCCAGGAGTGGACCACCCCATGCATGTCATCATTCACTAATGTAAGATAGTAATCAGGTTCCCTAAACATCCACATTGTCCTATCTTTGAGAACCGACCGCTTTGACAAATCATCCACCCCTTTATTTACTTCTCTATATGCATGTGAAATAAGTAGGTTGAGTTGAATAACCCGATTCTTGTAGTCAATCCATCAGGGTAGGAGCTTCCATGGGACACTCCTCATTCTTGACTTCAAAGCAGCAACAACATTCTCAGAGTCTGATTCAATCCATAGGGAATACCACTTATGGTGGAGAACATATTTGATGGAATACATAATTTCCCACACCTCCTCTTCATACGTAGTACCTATCCCAATATATTGGCAAAAACACCCTTTGAAAAACTCATGATATGTTTAGAAGATTCCCCCGCATCCTGATGTACCAGGCGCACTTGATGTCACACCATTGACTTTCACCTTGATCCACTCTCCAATGGGAGGTATCCATCTTACATAATTCAGAGAAAGGGGATGCTTTGGTTTACCTGGAACTCTAAGCTATCTAGGAATGTCTATGTCTTCCACATCATTATTCATTGTTCCCATCTACAGCATGGTTGCGGCATGGATTTCCTTGTACAGCAACATGATAGCAGCATGAGTGGAGGGAACCTAGTCCTCAAACATCTGTAGGTTTTGGGCCTTCCCTATAGCAGTAAAAATGGATGTTGCAATCACTAAAAGTAGTTGATAAACCTTCTTACTCTGTCCAGCAGTTCGGATGAATTCTAGCTTCTCCTCTATAGACAACTCAACATGATGGTTATGGTTGAAAATATATTCTACATGTTTTATTAAATTATTTAAAAATACTAAAAATACTATATCTAGAAAATTTAATTGTATATGGTTTATAATATAAAACATGGTACATTTAATTTTTATGTTTTTAATTTATAGAAAATTTCTTGACATCTAAAGAGTAAAACAAATTGATATCATAACAATCATCATCGAAAGGGTTTACTTAGGGTTAAAACAAAGAAATAAGGGTAAAAAACTTGATCTGAACTTTACAAAATTGTATTACAATATATTATTTAGACCCATAATCATTTAATATTCCAATTATATCAATTTTTATCTATCTTTTTATGAAAATTAATTTATATTAATTTAAAATTTTAAGTAATTCCAAGAGTACCCCTCCCCTCACTTATAAAAGGGCACCTCCTCTCCTCTCTTTCTTTCACCTTTCGAGCACTCTAGTTCATCTAAGACCTACCCATGTATATCCAAAAAATTTAATAAAAATTTTGCAAAGACCCGGAAAATTCTAGGATTTTTTTTTAATTATTTGGGATTTTTATGAATTTTTGAAAATTGACGGCGCGTAGTTCTGAGGTTTAGTGTTCCCAGAATAAATTTCAGAACTTTTTTTAGGTACGTTCAATAAACGCACGAGCAGCATTTTTTATCTTTGGAATTGATGCTCATATTAAAAATATGAGGGCACCATTGAATCCACAATGCTGGAATTCGCTTAAGGGAAGATTCACTTCAACCACAGTAGGTTGGGAGAAAAATATATATTTTGGAATTTTTAAAGAAAACTAAAATAACATGTAATTGTTATTTTATTTATTTTTATTTTTCCTACCACCTGGTGAGCGGTGGTGGTGGGGACCATGGAGTTGGTCGGACCTTTAATTGTGGGGTGTTAATTTCATGGTTACACTTTGGTTGCGTAACCACCCCTCATGTAATTTATGAGACACTTTAATTACGTCAATTAATGAGGCACATTAATTAAATCAATTAATGAACATCATTAATTATAAAAGGAGTTGTTCACCCTTTCTCCCCTAAATTTATATAAAGCTTGGGTTTAGTTTTTGGAATGGTTTTATTAGGCAATGAACCCTGATGAATTGATGCCATGCCTTCTACCAACAGAGAACGGAGGATTGACGATGCTCGTTGTAGGATCGATCTGAAAGTCAATAGATGATGAACGCCAACAACTGTGATATCTCTAACGAATCAAGGTAGGGGTTGTCTTTTAATTCAATATTTTCCCTCAATTCTATTTCTCATTATTATTTTT
Organism: Viscum album; assembly: GCA_963277665.1. Taxonomy (NCBI): domain Eukaryota; kingdom Viridiplantae; phylum Streptophyta; class Magnoliopsida; order Santalales; family Viscaceae; genus Viscum; species Viscum album. The sequence goes on along the minus strand of OY728137.1, from coordinate 1,231,684,711 downwards.
TTGGGAGGTTGTTTTGCGGGTTTTGAAAGGGTTCAACATTATTAAAATATGATAAATAATTACCTCTCTCTTGTTACAACGCTAACGTGGAGGGTGCGGGCCAAACGAACAAGGCTTGGACCCTCCACCGATTGTTATTTTCATTGAATTATTTGGGTACGGTTTTCCCAATTCTTCAGTAACACAAGACAAAGGGTTACACTATGAAGGTCGCATTCTTAGAGGCATGTAGTTAAAGACGGGAATAGAAACGGAGCTCCGGAACATCATCAAAGCCTCATAGAAGCTCTGCCGATGCGACACCAGCACGGCGACACCGGCGACCAATGTCAATGGTGGAGATGGTGGCCAAAACTCGCCGTCCATAGAGGAAAGAGGTGTCATGGTGGCTGGACAGGCGGCCGGCAGCGGGCCGACCATAGATGAGGAGGCAACACACCATCGCGCACCGCGTTGAAGGAGAGTCGTAGCTCAAAGCCACAGTGAGCTGGTAGGGACCCACCTTCTGCAGGTCATACAGGTGACAAGGCGGCACCACTAGGCTCTACCCTTAATGGAGTTGAATGGTTCCATTGAGGCGTTCAGGTGCAGCGAACCGCACTCCCTGTGCTAGGCACACTGGCAGGTTGGGCCATGCCCAGCCGGCGGGCTAGGCCGGTCTGCGGCCCAACGGACCGGGCCCGCTACGGCCCCACCCTACCACGGCTCAGCCTGACCAAGCTAGCCTAGGATGGTTTGGGGTGAGCCGGGTCCAACCCAGACTGGGTCGAGTCGGTTCGGTCCGACTGAGTTGGACCCCTCCCGAGCCAAAAAATGTTTAAAGGGTCATATCTTGTGAACAAGATGTCTGTTTAATGAACCATATACGGCGTTGGGATCCTAGGAGTGAGACTGTACTTTTAACATACTTCACTTTGGTTTTGGAGAAAGTTGGAGTATGGCCGGGTTAGATCAACTCTGAATCCAACCAGGCCCTCGGTACTAAAAATCCAATAACTTACAAATCGGGCATCTGTTTGACGCATTATTCATTGTGTGGCGTGATGGATCATTGGGTTACTTCCTCATGGGAATTATTTCATGTTGAAATATGACCAATGGATTGAGGATCAGAGTCTTCTGGAGATCAGGTGAGCTTTGTGTGGGAATCCAGTGGCTGGCTGTGACAAGAAGAAGAAGAGTGACCAATATGCGTCTGTACCAGTTACCAATACAGTTCAACATCAAAAACTCCAAAGTGGGATGATCCAGTGGTATGACTAATCATTCCTACCTCTGTACCAGTGAACAATATGGGTCAACACCAATAACCAATACGGGTCAGCACCAAAGACCAATACGGGTCAGCCCCAGTGACCAATACAGGTCAGCATCTAGCGACCAATATGGGTCAGCATATAGTGAACTATATGGGTAAGTAGTAGAGTTACTACAGATAGGATGATATGGATTTACAACTATTCATCCCTATCCTAGTAACCTTGAAGTTGTACCGTTAGAGTGAGCTGTATCTTTTTCTTTTTACTTCATGATTTAGATCATGTTTATGATATAACCTTTCTGGTATTTCTTGTGATGTTTTCCTTTTGTGGATTACTGAGAGACCTTTGGGGGTCTCGGAGTCCCCTATTGGGTATTTTTAGACTCACCCCTGTACAGGCTACGCCTGTACATGTGTGTCTGGTGTAGATTACTGATGCTCTGAGCCAGACTTTGGAGGTTTGGGACTTGGTGGATCTTCGTGTGATGAGAGGAGTCGAGATTCTCTTCTTCGACTTCAGACTTATAAATAATACCCTCCAGGTAGAGCTCCAGGGAAGATGCGAAAGCTGTTTACTTTCTCTTCTATTTCTTGTTCTTGCATTCTGGCCCACTATTTTCAGTTTACAGTTGTACTTGGGGTTGTACTTTACACTCGTAGTTGTACCATATTTTTTTTGGTTGTTTATTTTAGTTTCCCTTTTTGAGTGTGTACAGATCTATAAGGCAATGTCTTCCCTATTCCGGAAAAGTCTTCAAGTTCTAGTCACCAACCCCTAGCCTATGGAATGAGGGATTGGGATAAACACGTTCGGGACCCATGGGATGGGTTGTGATAAAGTGGTATCAGAGGGCGGTCAGTTCTATCAGAAGAACTAAGATTCTACTTTTAATGAGGAAATGGTGTAAAGTGTCTTGAGTTTGGTTTCTAGTTTGAAGAGTTTGGTGTTGGTGTTGCAGCCGACATGTCCATACACTAGGACCATGAATTCTGTTCTCCGACTCAGTACATGAAAACACTAGTTGCTAGTGTTTTGAAAAGTTTTACTTGACCTTTCTTGTTTCAACTCACCAAGTATAACTTATTGACAGTGGTGCATCTGTTTTCTACAGGATGACTCCATGAAGACTGCCATCCAAGATTCCATTTAGAGATCGTGATAGTGGCCCAACGAGTGATAAGGCGTTGGTACAGGGACCACTCATAGTGATGGAACCTTTGGGTGGTGTACCAGTTGCACCACCACCCGTTGAGAAGTAGATGCTACTAGTGGATCATGCATATCGGTTGATCATGTTGCATGAGTTCCAGAGATAGATGCCTCCAAGGTTTTGAGTCAAGATAGACCCCCAGGCAGTAAAGGACTGGCTTGAGGTGTTTTCACGGGTCTTTCAATTAGTATAGACACCCGCCGAGAAGATAGCGATCTTGGCCACTAGCTTTCTTCAGGGATCAACAGGATGATGGTGGAGATCAACGCTCTAGGTGCATAAGGAGAAGACCCTCACTTGGCTGGACTTTGAGATCATTTTCGGGGTAGAGTTTGTGCCAGTGACACTATGCTCTGTGCATATTCAGGAGCTGCTACATCTGCAGCAGGGCATCTAGAATGTGGCTTATTACTCGGAAATATTTACTGACCTCTCACGATACTCCACCAAAATTATACGAGACCCGTACTTTAGGACCTAGACCATTGAGCAGGGGCTCCAATGAGAGATCAGAGCTGCGACAGTTTCTATCATCATCCCAACACAGGATGGGGTGCTAGAGTAAGATTTGCTGATGGAGAGCTTCCTTGCTGAGCAGGCACTTACATTGAGAGCCCCTACTGGATGACAGGTGGAAGATTCATCTGCAACTACTAGTAAACAGATGACCCAGAAGCCTAAGAGGGCTAGACCTTCCATAAGGTGACCTAGAGGTGTATGGTTAGAGGTTCGAGGCTCGAGAGGCTGAGAGAGCCACCGGTGAGGAATGGTCTATTTTTCCTGTGGGGAACAGGGTCACAGAGCTCATGATTGTCTGACTCCCCACACTAAAGAATGGAAGATAGTGGAGGGGCCACCAATCCAGTGGTAGTGGTAGGATCATGACCGTCATCTAGATGGCAGATGAGGCAGGGGAGTAGGACGTGCAACGGGAGGTGGTTGGGGTCACCAGGCACTACCACCACCACCCCCAGGCGATCCACCATGAGCTCAGGAAGTAGGTGGACAGGGGAAAGCCCAACTACAGGCCGTAAAGGCCCACGATCCTGACATCCCTGAGATGATATGAGGCACAATCGATATCTTCTCTACTTTATTAGCATTTCTTATCAATGAAGGTTCTATCTATTCGTTCCATAACGTGGACTTAGTTTGGGACTTTGAGATTCCAACTGATCTTTTAGCTCATCCTTTATGTTTGGATACTCTTATGGGAGAAGATTTAGTGGTCATGCACTAGTGCCTACAGTGTGATATTACTCTCAGAGAAGAGAGTTTCAGATGGGATCTTCTAGTAACAGTATTGAATCCCTAAGACATCATTCTAGGCATGGACTGGCTATCAGCAGTTCACACATAGATTGACTGCTTGAGATGTACAGTGTGATGTACGCATAGATATGGAGGCCAGTTTTCCTTTGTTGGTGAGAAGGAAAACACAACAGCACGAGACGGACTTGCGCTTAGGTGGGTGCAACCGATAACATATCAACTAGCTTGTATAACCATCGACATGGTATATGAGGCAAGACCACAGTTTCTAGTGGTGGAGAATGTGTATGAGGACATCTTTCCTGAAGATGTCCCTGGACTACCTCCTCATAGTGAAGTAGACTTCTGCATTGACTTGTACCTAGGAACAACACCGATATCTACACCAGCATATTGAATGGCCCATATGGATCTCTGAGATCTGAGGGTACAGTTGGAGGACTTACAAAGGAAGGGATTTGTAAGGCCCAATGTTTTTTTGTAAAAGGTCGAGGGTCAAGACCCTTTATATTGAACAAAGAAAAGAAAATCTTCTTTGAGAAATGGGAAAGAAGGAAACCATTACATGATGGGAAACAAGCCTTGAAAAAGAGAAGTCCAAAACAACTACAAGACCAAAAGAAACAAACATCCAAGTAGTCATCAGTAAGCCTCATCGCCCCCCTTGTAAATCATCGCAACAGTGAGATCCGTCATGATAAAGCATCACCCCCTCTGTCAAGAAGGTGCACTGTGTCGGCAGTGCAACGTGTCAGAGCACCTCTCCAAACAACAATGTGTGGAGGAGATCCGGACGAAAGGTTCTAGCACACCTTTCTCTCTTACGATCTGCCTACCAGACATAGTATGAAGAAAACTTCAGCAATGTCAACATGATGCAACACAATAAAAATCTGGAAAATCAATGAGCAAATGACATTGCAAGGCACCTATGCACCAATCAAGAGATAACGCATGGCAGAATGAAGGTTGTCATCACACCCCTCCCTATTTCGAGGATACCCACCCAGCGACACATGAAAATGCTGTGTTACTCCATGTGTGACAAGGAGAAATGAAAAACCACAAATAATTTGATTCTAGTGAGCAGGCAGAAATGAAAAGCAAGAAACAAACAGAACCAATCATATCCGAAGTCACAGCTCACTGCACCAAGCAAACCACATCCCTCGGCCTCCACCTGAGACCTTCAAAACCGAACTCTGCCCATTCGTAGATCATAAGTAGCAAAAATCAAGGTAAATCTCAAAAAAAATCCAAGCAGTACAGTCGAGATCATTACAAAATGGCCCCCAATTCCAAGATCGCAACTCCCTTAGTTGATCTTTGAACACTAAGATCGGATGAGGTACTAGGTAGAGCAACCCAACAGCCGATTGTGACCACATGAAGGGTCCATGATGATGAACCCCGAAAGAGCACCACCAGCATCAAGGCAGCTCATATTACATCAAGCCAGAGGGGAAAGAAATGAAAAATGTAGAAAACCCATGACGGCGACCAAGACAGTTTCAAGAAAAGCCAGTACCTCCATCGTCATCAGCAGTACTAGCACAACACATCTCGAACGAACCTCCGGATGTTGTTTGAGAGAAACTGAGCTCAACACTGAAGACTAGCCAAAGAATAACCACGCACGTGTTAGCATATTGAGAGCCATCGATCGAGAGAAACCTGGCTACCACCATTTGAAATCCAGAACATCATCGAAGAAGATGTTGGGGAAACCTAGATCTGAAGACAGATCCAGGAAAGGAATATGAGCAGGGAGAGAACATGTTTGTAGGAGTGTCAAGGTGAACATGAGGCAAGGTGCAAGAATCTGATGAAGAGAGAGCCGCCAGAGGAAGAAATTGAGGCTGGAAAGAAGTCAACACCGGGATGTGGTAACCACAATCACAGAACCCTAAATCCGCACCTCTCCTGGAGAGTGTGGCGCCATCTATGATTCTCTATGAGCATCCTCGATGTTGTTTTCCAATAATGAAGATGGAAGTTTGAGGCTATGAGTGGACTTCCAGTACCTAAACCAGGTGACCTTAATGAACATGTATCCTCTGCTAAGGATTGATGATCTGTTAGATCAGTTGAAAGGAGTTAAATGGTTATTGAAGATAGACCTCATATCAGGATATCATCAGCTCAGGGTATGGGATGAGGACATACCAAAGATAGCCTTCAGATATCGGTATGTCCATTATGAGTTCTTGGTGATTCCTTTTGACATGACCAACACTCTAGCAGTGTTCATGGGGATCATGAATTGGATATTTCAGCCATACCATGATCGCTTTGTGGTGGTCTTCATCGAAAACATCTTGGTGTACTCAGCATCTGAGAAAGAGCACGTGGTACACTTGAGGATAGTTCTGGACACACTCTGGGAGGACCAGTTATGTGGGAAGCTCTCAAAGTGTGAGTTCTAGATACAAAATGGCCACTTCTTGGGAAAAGTCATCCCGGAGGATGAAGTTTCAGTGGATCCAGTGAAGATCGACACAATATTTTCTTGGGATCCACCCCGGAGTGTTACTGAGGTGCGAGGCTTCCTTGGATTAGCAGGCTACTATCGGAGGTTTGTACTTGATTTCTACAGAGTAGAAGAACCAATGAATACCTTTATGAAGAATGGGAAACCCTTCTTATGGTCAGAGACATGCCAAGAGTGCTTTTAATAGTTGAGGCAAATCATGACCAGTGCTCCAATCCTGAGGTTGCCGGAGGAGGGCATTGGCTACGTGGTTTACTGTGGTGAATTAGGGACCGGACTTGGTTGCATCTTGATGTAGTATGATGAAGTGATTACTTATTTATCATGATAGCTAAGGCCTCATGAGAATAATTATGCAACTCACGACATGGAGTTGGTAGCAGTAGTCTTCGCACTGAAGATGTGGTGACACTACTTGGTGGGAAAGTGGTTCATTGTTTAATCATACCACAAGAGTCTCAGATATATCTTCACAAAGAAATATATGAATCTAAGATAGTGAATTTGGATATAGTTCCTCTAGGACTATGAATTTTAGATAGTCTATACTCTTAGGAAGGGGAAATTAGTGGTAGATGCACTTAGCCAGAGATCAAGTTCGCAGCTACTAAATGAGGATTTAAAGAAGTTATCCTCGCTTCAGATATCCTACGTGGATAGAGATGAGACAGTCTACCTCCAGTTGATGGTAGTTTCCCCTCCACTCCTTCAACGAGTCAGGGATGCACCACTCAGGTAAAATAGCTTTGAGACTATACGTGCTCAGATATCCTCCGGCCATGTGCCTAACAGATATTCTGAAGGTGGGGAGCACACTATACTTTTCAAAGGATGTACAGTTGTACCAGTGGCACTACGAGAGGAGGTTTTGAGGGAGTTCCATAAATCTCCATTAGTAGTACATAAATTTGTGATGAAGATGTATCAAGACCTCTGACGTCAGTATTGGTGGCCAGGGATGAAGAAAGTTGTCTCGAAGTTTGTTTCTAGATGCCTCACTTGACATCAAGTGAAGGTCGAGCACCAGGTACCAGCAGGCTTGACCCAACCCCTCGAGATACCAGAGTGGAAGTTGAAAGGGGTATCAATGGACTTCATGATGGGGTTACCATGTATGTTCCGAGGGCATAATACCAAATGGGTGATCGTTGACTGACTAACAAATTCAGCCCACTTCCTTCCTATTCGAGAGAAGGGTTTGGTAGATAGATTGGGACATCTCTTCATTCAAGAGATCGTGTGACTTCACAGGGTACCTTTGACGATAGTCTCAGGCCGTGATGCACGCTTCACATCCTGGTTGTGGAAAGGATTCTAGTAGGCTTTTGGGACTCATCTTATCTTGAGCATAAATTTTCACCCGTAGATCGATGGTCAGACTGAGCAGACCATCCATACCTTGGAGGACATGCTTCATGCATGTGTCCAAGATTTTGGTCGTAGTTGGGAGGACCACCTACCCTTGGTGGATTTTTCATACAATAACATCTATCACTCCACCATTGGTATGGCCCCTTTTGAGGCATTGTACGAATGAACATGCAGAATTCCCTTTTACTGGATGGATCCAGGAGATCCAGCACTCTGGGCCCAAAGATGGTACAAGCTACCACTGAGATGGTGCAGGTCATCCAAGAGTGGATGAGGACTACACAGAGCCGATAGAAGCCCTATGATGATAGGCGAAGAAGACCACTAGAGTTCTAGGAGGGGGACCACATATTCTTGTGAGTCACCCCTTGATGGGGACTACAAAGATTTGGAGAAGGCAGAAAACTCTCAATGAGGTTTATCAGACCTTTCCTGATACTTAGGAGGATTGGAAAGGTGGAATACTGCTTGGAACTGCCACCGTAGTTGGAGAGGACGCATGATGTCTTACACATATCCCAACTGAGGAGATACGTACATGACCCATATCACATCATCAACCATGGAGAGCTGGATATTGATGACAGGGTGACTTTTTTGGAGTATTTAGTATAGATAGAGGATTGACAAGAGTAGATTCTTCATAGGAGGTTGATACCTCTGGTACGCATTCTGTGGCAGCACAGGAATCTCTAGGAGAGCACATGGGAGTGAGAGGATCATATGTGTGCCCAGTACCCCTCTTTGTTTGTGTAGACTTGTTTGGATTTTGAGGACGTACACCCCCAAGGTGGGGAGAATGTAAAGACCTAGAAAATTACATGATTTTTATTTATTTATTTGGGATTTTTACGAGATTTCAAATATTGACGGTGTGTAGTTCTGAGGCCCGGTGTGCCCATAATGAATTTATGAACTTTTTTTTGGGTACATTCAGTAAACATATGGGCATTAATTTCTATTTTTGAACCGGTGCATAGATTAAAAATCTGGGGGCACCATTGAATCTGCAGCACCGGGATTCGCTTAAGGGAAGCTACACTTTAATCGCAGTAGGTTGGAAGAAAAAGTTAAATTTGGGACTTTTAAAAGAAAATTAAAATAACATGTAATTGTTATTTTATTTATTTTTCTTTTTCCTACCACCTGTTAAGCAGTGGTGGCGGGGACCACATAGTTGGACAGACCATTAATTATGGGGTGTTAATTTCATGGTTACACTTTGGTTGCATAACCACCCCTCGCGTAATTAATGATACACTTTAATTATGTCAATTAAGGTGGCACATTAATTATTTCAATTAATGAACCTCATTAATTCCAGAAGGTGTTGCTCACACTTTTTCCCCTCTATTTATATAAAGCTTGGGTTTAGTTTTTGGCATGGATTCATCAATCAAGGAACCCCTGATGAAGTAACATCATGCCTTCCACCGACACAGAATTGAGGATTGACGATGCCCGTTGTAGGATCGATCAAAAATTCGATGGATGAAAAATGCTAATGACATCGATATCTCCAAAGAATCGAGGTAGGGGTTTTATTTTAATTCAAGATTTTTCATTCGATTCTATTCAACATTATTATTTTTTAAATAGGTTGTTGCGGGGGTTTTGAACCAGTTCAAAATTATTAAAATGTGATGAATAATTACCTCCCTCTTGTTATAATGCTAACGCGGAGGGTGCGAGCCAAACGAACAAGGCCCAGACCCTTCTTTGCTTGTTTTTTTTGTTGCATTCTTCAGGGAAGGTTTTCCCAATTCATCAGCAACATGAGACAAAGGGTTACGCTATGAAGGTGGTGTTCTGGGAGGCCCACAAGCATATACGAGAATAGAAACGGAGCTCTAAAGCATCCTTGGAGCCCTGTAAAAGCTCTGTCGGCGCGACACTGGCGCAGAGACACCGGTGACCGGTGCCGATAGTGGTGGGTGCTCACCGACCATGGAGGAGAGCAGCGCCGCTCGGTGATGTGGTCACCATACAGGTGACCAGCAGTGGGATGACTATGGAGGTGGAGGCGGCATGTCATCTCATGCTGCATTTAAGGAGAGTCGTGACTCAAAGCCGCATCGAGATGGTAGGGACCCGTCTCCTACGTGTCCCGTGAGTGACAATGTGGCGCCACCTGGCGCCTCTCTTAATGGAGTTGGAGTATATCCAGGATGGATCGACTCTGAATCCAACTGGGCCCTCGACACTAAAATTCCAATAACTTATAGATCAGACATCCGGTTGACGCGCCGTCCATTGTGTTTGAACCCTCATGACGTGATGGATTATTGGGTTACTTCTTTGTGGAACTTCATTCCAGTTGAAATATGATCGATGTCTTGAGGAGAAGAGTCTTCCAAAGATCAGGAAAGATTTGTATGGGAATACAGTGATTGGATGTGACATGAAGAAGAAGAGAGACCAATACGGGTCAGCACCAGTGACCAATACAGGTCAACATCAAAAACTCTAGAGTGGGATGATCTAGCTATATGAAAAATCATACCTACCTCTGTACCAGTGACCAATACGGGTCAGCACCAGCGACCAATATGGGTCAGCACCATCAACCAATACGGGTCAGTATCTAGCGACCAATACGAGTCGGCATAGTGTGACCTGTATAGGTCAGTAGTAGAGTTACTACGGATAAGATGATCTCACTTTATGACTAGTCATCCCTATCTTAGTAACCTTAAAGTTATACAGTTAGAGTAAGCTCTCTCTTTTTCTTTGTGCTTCAAGATTTAGATCATTCTTGTGATATTACCTTTGTGGTATTTCTTGTGACGATTTCCTTTATGGATTACTAAGAGACCTTCAAGGGTATCGTGGACCCCTATTTGGTATTGTTATACTCACCCACGCATAGGCTCCACGCACACGTGTGTGTCTAGTGCATACTACTGATGCTCCGAGGCAGAATTTGGAGGTTTGGGACTTGGTGAAGCTTGGTGCAACTAGAACAGTTGAGATCCACCTATTTGACTTCAGTTTTATAGCTACTACCCTCTAGGTAGAGCTCTAGGGAAGATGTGATGGTTATTTACTTTCTGTTCATTTTCTAGGGCATCTATTACGACCCACTGCTTTCAGTTTACAATTATACTTGTGGTTTTACTTTACTCGCACGGTTGTACCTCACTTTTTTTGGTTGTTTACTTCATTTTACCTTTTTGAGTGTGTATAGATCTCTAAGGAAATGTCTTCCCTGTTCAGGAAAATCCTTCAGGCGATAGTCACCAACCGCAAGTCTATAGAAGGCAGGCTTGGTGTAGTCACATCTGGGCCCCATGGGATGGGTCAAGACAAATTTCCTAGAGGTCCTTTTTTTATAAAACCATCGTAGTAAGTCTTCTGGTGTAAAATTGAATAGGTTATCAAAATAATAGTTATAGTTTTTCACCAAGAATTTTAGATTTATTTCTTCTTCAACCTCCTTAAAATATTATTCGTACAAGATAAAATAACAACATAATTATCTTATATATACTAATATTTTATTATATTAATAAAATATTATGTATCCATCTCCTATTCCATCAAATAGAGAGAAAAAATATCATTCATGCATACATGTGGACTACCACATGCACGAAGCAATGTGTTTCGTTTTCTACAACCACCTCTCATGGATGGTTATAATGATTGATTTAATATATATATAAATTATATTCAAGAAAAATTTATCATTATATAAAATTAATATATAATCTATTTTCTTACCTTTCCATTCATTCAAAATTGATAGCATCATTTGTGTGTACATGAAGATTACTACCTCCACGAGGTGATGTGATTCATTTTTCACGACTACATCACATGGATGATATATATAAATCTATTTAAATATATAATATGGTATTTATGATATAATTATAATTATAAAATGATAAAATAATACTTATCTTTTTTTCGGTCATGATCATTGAAAAATATAAATGTTACTTATTAAAACATACGACCTACTGTCTCTATGATTGTAATATAGTTTATTTTTCACAATAAAAATTAATAGTTGATATTAAATTTATAATTTATTTATAAAAATGATAACTATTTCATTATTATTATTTAAGATATTATTAAATAATGTCCTCATTGACCATAGTCAACCTACCAAAGTCATTTTGAACATATGTTCTGAATATTAATAAAACATATGATGTAAACCTAATTGATTAAGTAATGTTATATAACATGGTAATAAATAAAATAAACCAATAATAAATGTGAAAATTATTATTAATAAAATAAATAATTATCATAATTTTTTTATTGAGGATGTGAAATAACATACGTGATGAGTCAGACTCTAGTTAAGGGACACTTTAACTTAAAAACATGTTTTAAATGTTTTAAAGATTTATTTAATAAATATTTTTCTTCCATATCCATATTATTAAAATTATTTTATGAATGTATTAATGTAGATATAAATTAATTATAAATGAAATTTTATGTTTCTATTGAATTTATTTCAATGTATTTCAAAAGGAATATTTTTTCATATTTTATACGTAATATTTTGACTTTATTTACTAAAGGAAAAAATAATATTCTATTTTGACATATATGGTGTAAAAATATTTTTTTTCCTACATATCGATTATTTTATGATTGTATTAATTTAAAATATTTCATGTTTTCTTAAAATAAAAACCATGTTCCCCTTTTTTCTGGGTATTTTAGTTTTTGAAAAATGTGTTTTTTAAAGAAAAGGGTATTCCAATATCCAAAAGTGTTTTCTATATGGATTAAAAATAGTTTTTCAATGGATTTATAATGAAAAAGTGAAAGAATAAATGTTTTATTTATGATATGGTAATTGATAATTATAAATGATTATAGGTGATCTTGATACAATGTATATGATGGGTTAGACCGATATAATTTATATGACGGGTGAGCCCATTATAGCTTACACAGCGGGTGATCCTCATTATAGCTCTCCAATGAATTGGATAATATTCTTTATCTTCAAAGGAAGTAAGAATGAAGTTAAATAGGATGGTTTATACTACGGATTTTTTTGGGATCTAGGTATTTCTAACATGAGTTTAACATGGTTGTGAATATGATGCTCTAAGTTTTCAAAAAAAGTTTTTTCTTTTCTTACGATGGGTTTTTAGGGTTTTCTTTGAGAAAAAAGTATGTTTCTTTTATGAAAATGTGATTTATTTAATATTATCAAATAATATTGTGGTAAAGGTAAAAAAATTAGGGTTTTCATTTTTTTTGTTGGACTATTGGATTTTCTTAATTTTTTTCCCGTACTAATATTTTTGTGATCATCTTATGATTTAAAATGTTTTTTCCTAGGGTTTAAGGATGGGTAATAACAAATAAGAAGTTAAGATAAAAGTCATGAAGATTTATCATTAAAATAAATCAAGCTTTATTTTAAAATTATTATATTGTGTTAAAAATATATATTTATTATAAGTATCCACTTTATAATATATGGTTTTGTTATGTACCAGTTATGACCAAAATTCTCTAAAACTCTAAACCATTAAGATCCTCGAGAATGTAGAAAAATAAAATTTTGACTAAAAAATAAAGATTATGTAAAGTTTTAAGGATAGATCCCTACATAAATTATAGCAATAAAACTTTTAACCCTAAAGAAACAATATTATAATGCACATTTTAGTATTTCAAATTACAAAATTTTTAATTTTATAGAATAATTTTTGAACTTAATATGTTGAAATAATCCTAGACTGAATTTTTGAAATTTTCCCATAGAAATAAATTTTAATGAATGATTGAAAACATGTTATTTATATAATTTTATTATATTTATAATAATGTTTTATAATAAATATAATCAATCATATATTTATTATCAATTGGTTATAAATAAAGATAAAATCATTCTGAACTAAGAAAGTGTTATTTTTTATAAAACTATATTTAAGTGCACAGTGTATTTATAAATTAAAATAATATATATTGATAAATTATTTTAATAAAAAAGTTATATTATATATTACATGGAATTAATTTTCATTCATCTAATAGTGGTTTCTATGAAAGGAGTAGAAATAAATTCATCTTATACTTTAAAAATGTATTTTCATAAAAAAAATGCCTTGTTTTATGGGATTATTTTTAAATTAATTTTTTCCACATTTAAGAATTGAATTTGATAAAATTGTTTTATAATTTGAAATTAGTATGTACAAATTTGGTAAATAGTTTAATTTTATTTTTTGTCATAATGAATAGTAACCAATATAAAAATTCATCACTATGGTAAAGGTTAAAATGGGTTCAAAGGGAGCCGAACTGAAAATATAAGGGTTAAAGGGACCTAAATATTTTTCTAAATTTTATTTTTTGATTAAATTTTGACCTTATCCCTCTAATATTAGAAATTGTGACAATTTGGAGCCACTTTACTTGAGTAATACATATAATATATAACAATATTTCAAGTATTTAAAATATTTAAACACACCTCACTTATAAAATAAGAATGACTTATATATTACTTCCACAAATAATAGAACTTGTTTTATTCCTATTAGGCCATCCTAATCATGCTTAAGGTGTGGGCCAAAGGAGGAATCTCAAAGAAGAATTGATCTTCTTAACTAAATCATTCAAAATATATTTTTTATTATACCTCCTTAAAATCTATTATATTTATCTTAAAATAATTAATTTATCATCATAAATATAATAAAATTTTATTAAGCTTATGTAAATTCTATTATCCACCTCCTTTCTATCAAATGGGAAATGAAAGCATCACTCATGCATACATGAAGACTACCTCTTCTATGAAGAGATGTATTTGATTTTTCATTAACACCTTTCATGATTGGTTATTATGATATATATATATATATATAATGTTTTTTCATGATATAAATGATATAATTATGCTTCTATAATGATAATATATTATCAACCTTCTTACTCTTCCAAATATTAGAAAATGAATGTGTTGGTCGTGCGTACGTATGGACTACCATATCCACGTAGCAATTTGGTTCATTTTCCATCACCACTTATCATGGATGGATTTAATGATTATATATGATAATTATGATAAAATATTATTCTTTAGTGATAAAATATAATTTAACATTATTTTATTTTTATTCAACAGAAAATGAAAACAATGTTCACGTGTATGTACAAACTACCATAACAGTGTATTTTATTTTTCTATTATCATATTTAATAGATGGATATAAAACTATATATAATGAATAATTATTATATTTATATCATGATTAATATTATTTATAAGATTAAAACATAACCATAATTTAAGAACAATGACTTCCAAACTGAAACGTACATGATAAACGGAATAGTTAACACCTCCAATGATGATGTTAATGAAGAATTGTCAATTAAAGAGATATGAGATGTTATAAATTAATAATATTTGGTATTAAAAGTATAAATATGGTTCTAGTATTAATTTTTAACAATTATAAAATCATTATACAATAGGATCAAACATGTACGAAAACAAGAAGACCCAAAGGGATTTCTATAAAAATATTATTTTATTTTAGGATTGTTTATGTTTAAATTTCCTTTGGAAAAATTATATTATCCAAATATCATAAACCCAATATATTTTCTTATCCTTTGGTTATTTTTGGGATTTAAATTTCTATTTTCCATTTATTCACTTATTGGATCTAGAATCAAAAATTTAGTTACATATAATGGATAACAACCTTATCTCTTCTTTTCAGTCGAGAATATTTTTCCCCCATATCCAGGTTCTTAATATTATTTCAAGAATTTTATTCTTAAAAATTCAATGATTATTTTAAGTTATTTTTAACTAACTTTGACCTTTTTCAAAAAAAATTAATCATTAACCTTCTATTGATTTTTTGAAAATGGTATTTTAGACTTTACAAAAGTATCAAATGAAGTTTTTTTTAATGTATACAACATAAACAAATTTTCCCTCATCCATGATAGCTATTACATATTTATATTCATCTATAAGTTTCTATAGTTCTTAAAATAAAATAATTATCTTTAAAATTTTAATTTAAAGGGAAATTGTATTACTTTATTAAAGGATTGAAAATAATTTTGGAAGTTATTTATAACTTTTTTCATACCAAAAGATATAAGTTATTTTTAATGTTTTTCTTCAATATTCATATATATTTATGAAAGGATTAGTTTTACTATAAAACCTTAATTTATGATGAATTTATGGTCTTCTTTCATCCTTTTTTGATTTATGGTTTTATGGCCATTAACTTTCACATGATCTCATTCTCTATCAACATCCATCATTTCATTGGACATTATTCTCTCCTCTATGTCTATATTTTAAGTACCATGAATTTATACATAATCATTTCCACTAGTATTCCATTTCTATATATAATATTTATACATGGAAAATTATCAATAAATTTGTTCATTAACTAGGTAAATATTCTTTATTCTTGATTCAATAGAGATTATTTTTTATTTATAAGGAATTTGGGGAATAAATTGTATTGATCATTAAATATATGAAAAATTCCATGGATTTTCAAGTATTAAGTGAGGCTTAGTTATATATAGCCCCTCAATGTATCGATAGGTATTATAAGACAAAACAATAGGCATGACATACTAGATGTATATCTAGTTTAAACCTTCCAATTTATTAAGAATGTCTTGGTCAAGGCCATAATAGTAAGATTCATGATATCGTGGTTGAGGCCTTGATGATAAGATCATGAATTTATAGAATTATACATTTTCATTTAATGAGAATTCAGTTTCCATTATCCATGTGATTACTATGTTGATATTATCTAGGGATGTACATTGAACTTGAGTTATTTATTGAATGGAATGTGCTTTGATTATCCACTCAACCATATTGATTATGCCTTATTTACTCATCATATAATTCATTGTATACAATCCTTACTAATCATCTAATCCCAACCTTTATTTATTTTCCTTTCCCCGTGATATAAAAAAGTATTCTTCAAATGATTTCAAGGATTCAAGAATGTTTCTTATGTTATATTTTTATATTTTTAATATAATAAGTGAATACCTTATCTAGTTTTTTGAGGATGTTAAATTGATTGATCCTTTTTGGAGTGATACCTTGTATCTTGTACAAATATAGTAAATTAAACATCATATTTTGGTGTAACACCCCTCCCTAGAATCCATTGGAACTGATTCCTTGGTCCAATGCACTATAAGGATTCTGGAATGGCTCTCCATATTCCAAAGGAAACTGATTATTAGTGAGGGACTATGGGGTTACCGTGGGGAGAATATGCCCTCATGTTAGAGTATTTATAGTAACAGAATTAACCAAAAACATGTATACATATCAAACTAGATAACCATCATAGATAATATAGGGAAAATACCAAAATAAATACAATATCAATATGTTATATCAATGGAATACTCTATACATGTCAAAGATCCCTTCTGGTAAATAATATATAGGAATAATAAAATAATAAAATAAAACTCCACTAAGATTCATCCCCAACTGGTCTCATGTAGAGCTTGGTCCTATTTTCCATACCCATACTAGTATGTCAAACCAACTTTCATCAACATCGGGCCTTTCCCTATACCCGTCCATATGATTAAATAGTGATATTTTATCAGATACCCAAGTGTAATGGAGGTTTGAATAGGGTGTAAGTAAAACAAAGTAATCCACCACCAACAGTATCCCAAAAATAAAAAATTTAAAAATAAAAGCGCATTTCGAAGTACTAAAAGTAAACAGTTTAACAAATTTTAAAAAATTAAATGAAAAGAAAAAAACACCAATGACCTAGGTACATGATGACACCCAAGGTTTGATAAACCATTGTTGATCCTTATGTTGATGAAGATGACTGATCCCACCTGCTTTGGCCAGTGATGGGGTGTTTATGAGAACATCACATGGATTATGCCGATGATAAATAGGCACATGGAATCTAGGGTTCAATTTAACATTCCTAATATCCTGAAGAATCATATAAAATATGATTACTCATCTCAGCATTCCCAGTCATTAGTCATCATACAGAATCTAGACATACATCTAGGAATTCCCATGGAATACAAGATATAATCCCAGTATTCCCCATCATTTCTAAAGAACAAAGTATCACATGGAATCTAGATACTCATCCTAGAATTCCTATGTAATTCAAGTGCTCATACTGGTATTCCTAGTATTCCTCAGTGCCCTGTGTCCCATGGAATATAGACACTCATCCTAACATTCCAAATTCATGTATCATACATCATATAGAATCCAATTTCTCATCCTATTATTCCCAAATATCATATGTTATATGGAATACAAGGAGCTCATCCTAGCATTCCTATGTATTTGGAATTATTTTAATCACTTGATTATCTAATCATTTATTTGGTTTAATTTTTCATTTATCCTATAGAAACCATAAACCATAACAATTATTTAATGTTTTAAGGCCATTTACAATTATATACCATAATTTACTATTTTTAAAAAACTAATTTATTTCAAAAAACATGAATTATAGTATAAATTCATTAAAATTTACTTGAAATAGGGTAAAAATTTCCATTAACCACATGATTTACCAAATTCACTATCCAATCCATAATTAATCAATTTAATTTACCAAGTAATTTAACTAATACCACAACATAACTCTATTTAATTTTATAGAAAACGATATCAATATTTTATTTTCTATATCAATATCATCAATGATTTTGAAATTTGATTTCACAACCATTAATTCCAAATACTGTTACTCAATTATGGTTTATCACCAATATACTCAAATTTTATTGCCATTTTATTCTTAAGAATCCCAAAAATTTAATTAAACCAACTTGGGGTCAATTTTATATCCAAGGAATTCAAATTGAAATAACCTTTAATTTGGCCATATATCATTTTAAACTATGTATTTTGGCTAAGGAAATTCTTAATTAATTGATTTGATTTAATTTACATCAATTCATGGTAAGGGAAGCTTGACCGCCCAAGGATCCACTTTAAATAAAAAAAGAAAGACTATGGATTGAGTATATTGACTACATACTATATGCTTAGACAAACACACATATATAGTATCAATTGTTGATTCATCCTAAATAGGGAGATATCAAAAATCTATAAAAATATCCATAAAATCAGTCATTTTATTTAAAACCAATAGGACACCACTCAACAGTCAAAGAAAACCAAAATAGAGTAAATAAGAGTTATAGACGTACCTATATCTCCCAAACACAAGTGATAGTTCTTGATTCAAACCAAGATGGAGAGACGTCTATTATGAAGGAGGAGAGGATGAAATAGACGGTTTAGGAAAGAATGATATGTGAAAGAGGAGGGAGGAATTCTAGTTGATTTAAAGGGGTTAAACGGTTAAAAATACCCAATTTACCATTTAAAAACTATCCTAGATTCCATCGGATAGCTTATGGCCCCCATCGACTAGCTGGTAATCCCAGTCACCTTACCTGGTTACTTATAAGGCCACTGGAAATTTGGTGGGGATGAATTATCATATTGTGACCCTTGATCTAGTCTTAATCTCTTGGTTCACTCTCTTGATTCCTATATCCAACATTTTATCTTCATTTCATGCATAATTATGCACGTTCATGGTATTCTAACATTAAAATTGTCTCCTTAAATTCTTATTCAAAAATTGGACCCTCTACTAAACCAAAAAAAATCAAACTTTTCATGAACCTCAGGGATCTTCAATATACCTAGGTATTACATACTCCCCACCATAAAAATTCTCATCCCCAAGAAGTCTTGGTGCCCAACCAATAGTATCCACTAACCAAAACTAGTTGTATATTTGATGTCCAATATCCAGTATCCTTTTCTCAAACACCCAATTCATTCACAAAATGTAACTACAAACATAAGACACAAGGACTCACAAACCCAATGTAATGTTCGCATTTCCCATTGAACACCAAGATGATGTTCCATATAATATTCCAATCTCAAGATACCCATGTGTTTTTATTTATTAAAACATAAGGAATATAGTGCTCCCCATTATACGACTTAGCTCAAGAGGATAATTCTAAACCCAAGTGCTTCCCACCATCTGAACTTTCCCGTTGAATCCCACTCATGGTGGTCCACTGACCCGATCATTCTGGTCCCTGACATACCATATCTCAACACATGAAAGATCATCAGTAAACATTGGTACCAACTCTCATTTCCTATTTCAGAGCCAAAGCTAGCATGCCTCCACCATCCAAGAACAATCTGAACACATCAGCCTTTCCTTGAAAATCCTTGGCTATAACATAAAAAAAGTCTATTGTATCTCAAAGTAATTTCTTGATGTAGTTCCAAGACCAATGCATATAAACCCATAAGAAATAGATAGTCAGAACTCATTTGGCCAACCCACCATAAGAATGATTATATTTCATTTCTGATGTTCTATTAAAACACCTAACCATGATACCCTTATTAGAGGCATCTTGTGGTTATCCCAAGAACACACTAATGAACAGCCCCAATCTTCTGATACAATTTCATGGTCAGAACACCGACTACTTACACTATTCACCATAATCCCACCCGATCACTAACATTCCACCACACTGAAATAAACTTATATTACACCTTATGATATATATCCCACAAAATCCTCTTGTAATCTGATTTTTATCACATAGAAAACCCCATTTCATTCCTAAATGAATCTAGATCACTTTGAAAGAAAATGTGAATAAGCATTTTTGTGTCTCTATGACCATCTAAATAGTAGTCCCACACTCTAAAAACCTTTCTTTTATAAGGATCAGACACTCATGACTGAAATTATTATCCCCACCAAAGGAGTTTACTTACCATGGTTTCATTGGTTTAAAACCCCAATCTCATGGCTAATGCCCTATCAGTCACCAAAAATTACGGTCATAAATGGCCAAACTCACTAATACCCAAGTACCACTCCAAACATTAAAACCATCCAAGAAACATTCCAAAAATTCATACAAAGAGAGGTTCACACACACCAATAGTTTATGTGGGTCCTACCATAAGCACACATGTGTCTCCTCCCAAGCCACGCCCAATTCCTATCAAAACATTGCTCGGATTTATCTCTTGGGTTGACCATGTCACTGCACTCCAATCCAAACTGAAGTTTCTCATATCAACCAAAGGTCTTTTAAATTTCCAACAAAATGACATAAATCCATTCCCACAAACTATCCTCATGTTAATTAGCCATTATCTATCACACAGTCCCTCATCGACCCAAAACATATTAGAAATTTCACTTTTCATTATTCACTACCTTTCTTCCTCAATTTGAAATGGGTATGCACTCCTACACCAACCAATAACATATCCAAACTCATGCTCTCATTAGTCACACCACTTACAAAGTAGGTTTTCATGCCTAAACTGTTGAACATGATAATTTATAGTTCAATATCACTTATCCAAGAGTACCCTCAATAATACTATTTAAAAATGGTTAATTCACATGTTCCAAGGTCCAACACCTGATCTACCTCTAACCAGTGTCATGAAAAAACTTCAAGCATCCTTCCCTTATCTCACCACACATTAAGAAGTGCATATCAAACCTAAAAAAGGCCATCCACCCAACCACTCCTACCCTAACTACCACCCTTGATACTAAGTATTGGAACCATATGTTCTTTCATATTTAAAACCATCCAATACATCGCCTCACCTTTTGTTCACACTCGATCACACCTTAGGTGTACTGATCTGTTCCCCAATCATACCACCATGATTTTGAATAATTATGGGTCATCACCCTCACACCATTTGATTCTATCTAGGCCCAAGGTCATACCTCCACTAGGACCATTTATTAGAACCCGAATCATCATACCATGGGTCAGGTGTCCAGGTCCTAGGATCAATCTCCTAACTAAGAAATAGATCATTCCCTCACAATGTCACACCCACTAACTGGGGGAATCCCAGGATCCCTAGTAGTGTAATCCTAACACCCCACATGAATCAAGGTCAGGCACACAACTACCCATAATCTTGGTTACCATTAAAATATCATACCTATGCAACCACGGTGTACCAGAATCTCATCTAAAACTATATAGATTATACACTCAAATGTTTCTAACCCTTGAAACTAGAATAGTCATAATTCCCTACTACCACAGCTACTCAACCTCACTACACCAAAACAAGGAAACACCAAATATGTGTTGGAAGTATATTCCAAGGAATCTACCCATTCCAAGGACCTTAGAAGGTATCTCATAAGATAATGTTAACCCATCTCATGGGTTACCTCAAAGGTCACAAGGTTCATTAGGACCTTCCACCTAGACCCTAAACCAAGACTCACAAGGGTCACCACTCATGGTGCAACACTTGCACCCATCTCAAGACCGTAGGACATATAACATTATAAACACCCAAATCAGGGTTCTCACATCAAAAATGATATCACATATCATACAACTGGCCTATAAGGGAACTAATAATTTCACTACACCCAAGATAAACCACCCTCATAGGTTTTATTTAATCTATAGGGTTTAGAATTTAACATGTCTCATGTTATTTTTACTTATTTCTAGGATTTATAAAGATTCTCATGTTTCTAAGGCTTCATTAAATAGGGTTTCATTTGAAAGATATAATGGAAAACACTTTATAGGTTACATATAAGCACTCTATTTAACTAATGTATTTTTTAATAACTTGTTTATATCTTTTTTTACACAAAGGTATTATCTCAATAATTGGCCAAGTAAGACGAAACTATAGATTTATATGGGAAAACCCCATATATGGTGTTGTAGACACTTTAAATGACTAAATACCTTTTTATCAATATATAGTCATAACTAAAGTAAAATATAAATACAATAGATATAAATAATCAAAAGATTATATTAATCCCATATATTAGAAATCAATATCTAAATCTCAGTTCCCTAGCATGACACATGTCATGTGATTCCATATGTGCTTGAAATAATATAGACTACACACACACCTCTTTCCATACCTAAAGAAGAGTGTAAATCCTATCAACCAGTAAAATCAATAACCATGTGTCTCAATCAAGGTGAAAATAAAATACAATGGTTTTAAGTAAAATCTAAAAATAATATCTCATATCACAGGAAACATGGGTTTAGCCCATGTGTGGGATGATCACTCCTAGGAAATAGATCATTACCAACCCCTAAATCTTCTTATTCTCTTATATACCATTCCAAAACAATAATAAAAAATAAAAACAACACTGATAACACATTGTAACACCCCTCCCCATAAGCCATTGTATTAGTTCCCCAGGGTAGCATGCCACATGGCCTCAGGTGTGCCTCCTCATACATAAGATGACACTGACCAACAATGGTGGAATTGTGGGTTTATTAGAGGGAGACTATTCCCTCGTGTCAAATTTTATTTAGTAGTGAAAGTAAATACAAACATATATAAATCAATCTATATAACCATTGTAAATAAAATAGGGAAAATTCAAAAATTACTACAATATCAAAATGTTATGTCAATGGAATATACCATACATGTCAATGATCCCCTATGAAAAATAATATACTAGAATAATAAAAAAAACTAAAATAAAAATACACTAATAATCATCCTCAACTTGTCTCGATTCTATCCCAGTAACATCATCCATACCCATACAATCATGCCAAGACAACTATCATCAACATAAATCCATTCCTTATACCTGTCTCTATAATCAAATAGCGATATCTACTCAAGTACCCAAGTTTCATATCATCCCAATAAGGGTGTGTGTAAAACATAGTAGGAAAAAAACAATAATGTCCCTAAAATAACCAGTTTGAAATAAAAGTGAATATAAAACTTACAAAATTAAATAGTTTAATATACATTAAATAATTAAATAAAAAAATAACCATTTATTACTTGTGTTCATGGTGACACCCAAGGTTGGATATACCATTGTCAATCCTTAGGCCTATTACCATGATCAACCCTTCCAATATTGGCCAACATCAGGGAGGCTCTAAGCCCTTCATGTAGACCTTTCCAACAATAAATAACGACATGGTATCCAGATTCAATATAGAATTCCTAGTATCCCATAGAATCACATAGAATCTAATCACTAATTCCAATATTCCTAGTCATTATTCATCATATAGAATCTAAATGATCATCCAAGAAATTCTATGGAATCTGATTTTCCATCCCAACATTTCCCATCATTTCCCCAAAACCAAGTATCACCCGAAATTTGGATGCTCATCCAAGAATTCCCATTATTTTATAGTGTCATGTATCCCATGGAATCCAACCACTTACCCCGACATTCAAATTTTATGTATCATATATCTTATGTAATCCATGATATCATCCTAAAATTCATAAGTATCATATGTCATATGGAATCCAAGGATCTCATCCCAAAGATCCCAAGTATTTGGCATCATCTTAATCACTTGATTATCTTATAGTTTATTTATTTAATTTTTCATTCATCCCATATCCACTATGGTCCATGACCATCATTTCAGGTTTTAATACACATTTCCAATTATAAAACATGATTTATTATTTTTCAAAAACAATTCATTTCATGAAACATAAATTTTATTATAAATTCCTTAAGAATTACAATACATAGGGTAACAATTTATATTAACCACATTATTTACCAAATTCACTTTCCAAACCATAACTAAGTGATTTAATTTAATAATTAGTTTAACAAATACCACAACATAACTCCATTTAATTTTATAGAAAATTATATCAAGATTTGAAGTTCCATTTCAGATCATCAATAATTGTGAAATCTGATTTCAAAACCATTGATTTAAAACATAGTTACTCAATTAGGTTTTATCACTAAGATACTCAAATTATCTCCCCGCATTATTTTTAAGAATTTTAAATATTTAATTAACCCAAAATGGGGTCAATTTCATATCCAATTCATTCTACTTGGAATTACCTTTCATTTAGTAATATAGCATTTTAAACTATAGTGTTTGACTAAGATAAGGCACAATTAAACAATTTAATTAAGTTCAGGAAAAGTTCATGAAGTTAATCTTAACTTCACAATGCACAACTATAAAATAATGAACAAAGATAGTGGGTTAAGTCTAGGGACACCTACCTTATGAATAGACAATCCCACTCCTTGAGTATCAGCTGCTTGTTCATCCTGAATTGGGAGAAATCGTAAAACCAGAAAAATTCATTGAAAATAGGAAATTTTATATAAATTAAATAGTAAACCACTCATATATTAAAGAAAACAAAAATTGAGGAAGGATGATTCAGGGGCATACCCCTAGCTCTCTATTGCAAGAGATATAATAAGAAAAATGAAGGGAGGAAATGTTTGGTTGGGGTGTGGATACTATTTGAAATAGGATGGGGAATTCTGGTTGATTTAAAGGGGATAAAAGGTGTGAAAAATCAATTTTACCTAATTTTATAAAAACAACATGGAGGAAACCATCCATTCAATGAACCCTGCTACCTTCCATGGCTACTTCCATGGCCACCGGCTAGCTAGTGGTGCTATAGCAACATGTTGTAGACTTGGATCTGGTCCTTAGCTCCTGATTCACTCTCATGACTCATCCAAACAACCTTTTAGATTTATTCTATGTGTAATTACACATGTTTGCAATATTAAAACCTTTTAATTGTTTTCTTGAAGTCTGTTTTAAACAAATTTCCTTCGTCTAAACCAAAAACCCAAACATTCCCTAAACCTCAAGGCTCGTATATACACATAGGCCTTACAATTGGTTAATGGATTTTGTGTTGTTATATTTTGGTATAAAATTAAGTTTATTAGGAACCTTAGTAAATATATTTTATATTAAAATAGTTAAAATTAGAATTATGGTAATCCCTTGGGGTATTTGAGAAATTTTACCATCATAAGGATTTTTATTTTATATATCAATATTAATGATGATTATGTGAAAACTTAGTGTGTATCATTGTTTAGAGATAGTTCCTAGAAGAAGTAAGGGAATCAATGTAACCCAAATATTATGGTTAGAGGGAGTGAATTTCCATTTTAAAAAATTAATGTGGAATAAAAAGGTTAATTCCAAAATTAAATGATTTTAAAATAATAAATATAGAATTCGATTAGGTTATAGTCGAGAAATTTGAGTTGGTTTTATAAGGATTATTTAAATGTAATTTAAGCATGGTAATTATGGAATAAAATTTAGGAAATTATTTGAATCAATTTTAAATAATGTAGTACTGAAAAATTAAATTGATGGAAAACACAATTGACAAAAATTTCACCAATAGCATGATGTGTACCCCTACGTCTCTAACCCTTGACTCAAGAGGTCAATAGTTTAAATCTATTTGTATTATTTGTGATAAAAAACTCATACCTTATAATTTTGGTTTGTGAGAACCCTCTTGATCTTCATCGGTAGCTAAGGAACTCTTCCCACACTTTTTCGAAGTGTGAAACTTTGGATAATAGAGGTTGAGGAGAGAAAGATTTTCTTTAGGAAAACCAGTTAAAATCTACTCACAAATATCATTTGATGGATGAAGTAAAATGGATAATGGTAAATTTTAAATTATGGTTGAGATCCTTGAGAGATTTAGATCTTTGAAGATGGATATTTTATTGTTCTAATAATTCTAACACTTCAACATCAATTTGGATCTTGGGAGCACATTGGTAATTGATGTAAGATTCCAAGGGTACAAGGGAGTCCTATTATAGTCTCCAAAAGTACTAGGAAGGATATATAATTAATCAGGTTTTATAAATACAAATAATACTACACATAAGGTCATTTTGTCCAAAATAAATGCATCCTCATTATAGATGGATCAACGTTATAGGATACCTAATAACCATCATTGGGTAGTTGATGGCCTTCCAAGAGATATATGCTACTCAAATAACTCTATGGATTGGTCGTTACACCTCCACCATATGGTCTTTGTACTACTACTTCTTTTCCTTGATTCTTCCATCACCACCAGTGGGCCAGTGGTCCTATTGCACATATGAGTTGTTGTCAACATAACACCAGCTACCCAGTGTTATCTTCATAGGTTCAGATCAACTACCGCCACCACTAATTCATTCTAAACCCTTATTTGGATCTTCTATGTTTCTTAAAAGGTATTTAAGAGTGAAATTTTATTAAATCCTTTAAAAATACTTCAAAATAACTTAAAGTATCCATGAATTTCACAACATTAAATTTAATAAATGTAATAAAACTCACCCAAATGAAATGGATATAAACATATGTTAGTTTTTATGATTATTTAAACACCATGAGATAGAGAGGTAAAACAATATCTTCTTATTTTATGATCATAAACACTTAATATAAAAAATATAAATTAAGTATAAGAATATAAAGATTAAAATATATAGGTAGTGTGATAGTAAAGAAAATAATTATTTTAACATGATATTCAATCACTTAGGAGTAAGAATTTCGAAAATGTTTTTAAAAATAATAAAGAATAATTTTTAAAGTTATGCCTTTTTAAAACAATCAATTTGTATATAATACTAAAAATAATTTAACAATTTTAATAACTACACCCCTTTATGAAAATAAATTTTGAAAATTTCTCCCCCCTTTGTGAGAAAATATTATTAAAACATTTATCCAAATTTGTGGTTATAAAAATATAAAAACATGTGGATTAAAAAATAACCTTAAGAAATATTCAAAATAAACAACTCAAGGGATATTTTAAAATCAATAAATAATTTTGAAGAATTAGTTCAACAGACAAAAATATTTTGAAAATGAAGAAATTTTTTTAAAAATAATAAATATATTTGAAAAAAAATTAATTTCCAAACTTCCCAAACAAAAATATGATTATTATATAGATCTATAGAGAGAAAACTAAAAAAATTGTGAAATAAAAGAAAAGTTAATTTTTTTTAAAAACACCTCATAATTTCTAAACACCAAAAATAATATAATCATTAGAAAGAGACATTGTAATTTTAATGAGTAGGGAAAAAGAAAGGATTTTTAAAGGAAAAAAGATAATTTATGAAGTAAATAATATTAAAAAGTTAAAATAGAAAGTAAAAATAGTAGAGTCAATGAAGAAAAATAAAAATAAAACTTTCCATACCATTTTCATGGCATCACCTTTTCCTAAAGAAAAGACTTTACCTCCATTGATTGATTTATTAATTTCAAAATATCTTAATAAAGATATTATTTCAATGTAAATCATAATTCAAAATCATTATTGGATTTAGATTCCATCAATGAAAACTTAATAGGAAATTTATAAAAATATGTATATATGATAAAAATTTACTCATCATTAATTTTCTTCAATATAGATAAAAATAAAAAATTTCATTTTATATGAGTATAAATATATATTATTAATTTTATGAGTTTTGAAAATTAATTTTTAAAATAATTTTTTAAAATAAAAATTATAAATTTTTTTTAAAAAAAATACTAATATTTTAAAAGGTACTTATTATTTTGGAAATATGATAATAAAATTTTGAATACTAGAAAACATTTTTTGAAGAGAATTAATTTTGAAAAAATATATATATATATATCTTATGGAAAATTTTAGAATTAAAAATGGAAAATTATCCCCCTAAAATTATATTATATGTGATATAAATGGATCATGTCCCATATAAAAAGATAAAACAAATTTGAAGATTAAAAATAAGATCATTTTTTAAAAAGATTTCAAAAAAAACTCAAGATGGTAATAGATAAATTGAATAATGTCATAAAAAACCCATTCTTAATTCATTATTAATGAATTCAAAATGATCAAGGTATAAAGTATTAGTGAAAACATTAGTGAGTTGATATTCTATTGGGAAAAATCTAAAAAGATATCACCTTTTTTAAGTGGTATCTTAGGATATGGTGACAAAGATCGATATGTTTGGTGTGAGAGTACTGGATAGAATTTTTGGAGGTATTGATAGAATTTTTTTTATCACACTTGATATAGATATGATCAAATTTTATTCCAAAGTCTAAGAGATTGTATTGCATTCATAGAATTTGGACACAATAACACCCAGTGGCCATGTATTCTGGTTGAGTTGTAGAGAGATAAATTGAGTTCTACTTCTTACTACTCTATAAGAAGAAGGATTTTCCTAGAAGATGTAAAGTTCCACTAGTACATTTCCTATATTATTTTCATCCCCAAAAATCATCATGGGAAAAATAATTTAATTCAAAATTGGTTATTTTTAATAAAATAAACCAAATATTTTTGGATCCTTTTAAATAATGAAAATCCTTTTAAAGGATTTTAAATGGTATTCCTTTGAATTTGATAGAAAATAAGTACAAAGAAAAATTATAAACATTATATAAGGTTAAGTCATAGTAAGATAAAGTATAATACCAATCATACCTCTATAAAGTTTTTTTCGGTCATTTTACCATCTTCGTCCAATGTTAAATTATGAGTTTTACTCAAGGGCATACTAATTTCCTTAACATGATCCATTATAAATCTTTTTAAGAGTTAATTGGAATATTTAACTTGGTTATATAAAACAATCATTTCTTTGAGAAATTTGGAAATCAAGAAAGAAATTGAGTTTTACCATAAATATTATCTCAAATTTATTTTTCATTAAATCAGGAAATTCAAAGAAACTACATTCATTGGTAGAGCTGAAAATCAAATAATCAATATTAATTTAAATAACTAATAAATTGTTTTAAATGTTTTTTAAAAATATATTTGAATCATATTTTCCTATTTTAAAAACATTTAAAAGAATATAATTTCAATTATGTTTATACCAAGACTAAGGGTCTTGTTTAAAACCTTAAATAGATTTTGATAGTTTGAAAATAGAATTTAGAAAAACTAGATTTTCAAAACCAATTTGTTACACAAAACCATTTTTAGAAATAAATCCATTGATAAAAGTTATTTTGATATCTATTTTATAGTGTTTAAAGCCCAGATGAGAGTTGAATGATCAAAATATTCTCATAGATTCTAACTGAGAGATAGGTGAAAAGATTAAAAAATAGTTTATTCCTTATTCTTGGTTATAACCTTTGGTAACTAAACAAGCTTTTTTCTAGTGATATTTCTAGATTCATCTAGATTATTTTAGACACCCCATTTAGATCCTATAATAGGATGATCATTACATCCTTCAATGTGAGTCCATACACCATTTTGAGTGAATTTATTAAGATCATCTCTCATGGTGAGTACCCGATTTTCATCAGTAAGGTTTTGGGGGTTTAATATCAGAGACAAAGGGTGTTCAACCTCATTTTTCAACCTATGAGTATGAGTTCCTAATTTTAATTCACTAATGAAATTTTCAATGGGGTGGTATTTATATTATTTTTTTGAAAACTTTAGGAAGATAATTTAAAGAAGATTCTCATTATTCTTCAACTTATTTAGTTAGAAAAGTTCATTTAAAACATTATTTTCAAAAAAAATGAGAAATATATTTTGGGAAAAATTAATCAAAAACAACATGGATTTATTTTTGAAATATTTTAGTGTAATAGTCAAAGACATAGTAATACTTTCTTGAGTTATAGTAACCAATAAACATACCTTCATTATATTTTAAATCGAATTTTTCAAGATTGTATTTTGTGTTTAAAATGAAACATTTACAATGAAAAACATCAAAAAAAATGGGAGATGGTTTTTTATTTAACAAAATTTCATAAGGGATTTTATTAAGAATATACCTAATGCGAACATGATTAAATATATAGTATACAATATTTTTTTCCCTCAACAAAAAAATATATTAGAATGTGGTACACATTTAAAATAGTTTTAGTTCTTTATTAAATATTTTGATTTCACCTCTATATTACCATATTTTATTGAGGGGTTTAAGGAGAATAAAAAATTATTATTATATCCTTAAAAGGAACAAAAATAATTAAATTCATTATTATTTAATTTTTTACCATGAATACATCATATTTAAATAATTTTAAAACATTTTTTATTTTTAACCTTTTTAGAAAACATGATGAAGTATTTAGAAACATCAATTTTATAAGAAAAGAAATATTACCATGTTAATTTTTTAAAGTCTTCAAAAATTATGAATGTATAAGATTTTTCTCCTAGACCCTCAATTTGAGGACCAAAAATATTAAAAAGAATTAGTTTAAGATATTTTTATGTGGAAATACATTTTTTAGATTTAAAACAATATTTCTTATGACTACCATATTGGAATGATTAATAAATCATGTCATTATTAAAATAAAATTTGTTAAGATCACATGCTATTTTTTAATTATTGATCTTGATAAGGGATTTAATGCTTCAATGACTAAGGCGCCTTTTCCAAATCCATATCCCACATACATTTTCACTCAAAAATTTATAGTTTTGGTTAGTAAGTGATTTTAAATTAATTGTATAAAATTTATTAAATATTTAAGTGGTAAATAAATATTTTATTTTTTAATTAAAAACATTGAAAAAATTATTTTCAAATGAAAATTTAAAGTTTATATCACACAATTGACTAATTCTTAGTAAATATTTATTCAATCATTTTATGAATAAAACATTTTTAATTAAAGTTTAGTTAGAAAAACCAATAGTAACTTCACCAAATATATTACTCTAAGAATTATCACCAAAGTTAATGTGACCTCCTTCCAATTTATCAAATTTATTGAATTTTGAGAATTCTCTACAAATTTATCTTTAGAGACAAAAAAATTGGAACAAATATTGATTTATTTTTGTGTTATATATCACACATTTTTTCAATTAGATTCATATATTAAATGACTGATTCTTTTTTAGTATTTATAATGTTTTTCATACAATAAAACTTTTACAAAATTATTTTCCATTAGATTTTTAAAGGTACTTACATGATTGGATTATGAGAAGATGACCCAATCTTTTCCAGGTTTCCAAGAGCCAAAAATTTTACTTAAGTTTTATTCACCTTTAGTGAATTTTAAAAATGAATTTTTGAGGTCTTTAATGGTAGATTTGAGTTTTTCATCATTTTTTTGGATTTTTATTTTCATGGATAGGTCTTAATATTTTTTAAATATAAGATCATTTTCTTTTTATAGATTTTATTTTCCTTTAACCACTTAATTATTTTTGATTTCAAGTTGTTCAGATAAAGAAGAAAGTTAAAAAATCTATTTCTAACTTGATTTAGGGCATATTTGTTTCAAAACAATTTAGGGAACTTGAAGAGAAATATGAAAAAAAAATAGAATAATTTAGGGGATAATAAATAGGATAATAAAGAAAATTATAAAAAAGGAGGATGAAATATTAATAGCGGTGATAACCTCAATATATTCATCCACATGTGTCATTAAGAACTTTAGGCATGAGTCACTTAAGGCAGATGATGATGTTGAATCTATTGATTCATCACTTAAACTGTACATTGTCACTTTCATAGAAAATTTACCTTTTATCATTTCTTTAGTCTTCTTATTATATATGGGTGACTCCATTTTGATGTGACCTTTGTATTTTAAATTCCTATTATGTCACCTCTAGTTCCTACTTTTGACTTGAATTTTTGGATCACTTGTCAAAGTTCTTATTTTCATTTAAGTTTTACAAGTTCCAGGTAAGAAGAACATGGTCAATAAACTCAAATTCAGTTCATTCATAATAAATATATTTAAATATGACGTTTTTCTTAACTTCTTTAGATTTGTTTCCATACTTTTCCTCATTTTGTTTCATCAGGATTTTGTATGTCACTAGGGATCTGATGACTTCCTCGACTATCATATTTTTTACATCTTATGTTTATTAAATAGTTGGGATTTTGGTTGGCTCGTATATATGTAAAACTCATAATATTTTCTTCATGGTCATTTCTATAGATAATTTATCATCGAGAGACTTTCTACCATTATAGATGTTAGTAAATCTCATAAACATGCTTGCAATATATTCATTGGAATTCATAGTGAAACTTTTATAGTCTTGATGGTACATATATAATCTAGTTTCTTTTACTTTATTTTTTCCTTCATGTGTGGCTTCTAATAATTTAAAATTTTCATTAGTGGTTTTTCAAGAAGAAGCATGATGGAATTAATTCCTATCAAGACCACAATGCAAGTCATTTAAATCTTTGTTATTTAATTTAAAATTCTTAATGTATTTAGGAGTCTATTTTTTCAGATTATTTAGTGGAAATATACTCATGTATTCCATTTTTCATATAATATACTAAATACTACCAAAGAAACTTGACATTAAATTATTCAAATTGGAATATTCAATTAAATTAAAAACAAGAGCAAGTGAATTGAAATTATATGCCATAATAAAATCTAACTTTGAAATCAATTTGGATTTGAAAAATAAAATTGAAAGAAAATTTTGAAAATAAGATATTTCTTTATAAAAAAAGAAAATTACTCCCTTGAAACCAATTGTTGGTCAGAGATTATAGAAAGAGGGGGTGAACTTCCCTTTATAATTTTTAAAAAACAATAAAAAGGTTAATTTAAAAATTAAATTATTTTGAAATAATAAAGTTATAAATCAATTACATGATATTTATATTTTCGATTTGAGTTTATAAATATAATATAAAACTAATTTAAGTGTGTAAATGATATAACCAAATGTATTCAATTATGTGAATTGATGTTAAATGATGTAGCGAAAAAAAAGTAAAGAGAGGAAAAACATAATTGATAATGAGTTCAATAATAGCATGATGTGTGCTTCTATATCTTCACCCCTCGAATTGGGAGTCCAATAAGATAAATCCTTTGATCTTAGACGTGATCAAAAAATGCATCCCTTAAAATTGTAGTTTGTGATCATTCTATTGAGATTCATTGATATCCAAGGAACCCATCCCACACTTTTATGGAGTATGAACCATTAGATAATGTAGGTTAAATAAAGAGTGGTTTACTTTATGAAAATCTATTACAAGTTTCTCACAAATTTCCTTATATGTATGAATTATAATGGAAGATGAGGGATTTGAGATAATGCTGAGATCCTTGAGATATTTAGTACTTTAAAATTTTCTCTTTGGGAGGTTTAATAATTCTAGAACTTCCTCATCAATTTGGATCTTAATATAATGTTGGTAACTGGTGTAAGATTTCAAGGGGCCAAGGTAGTCCTTTTATAGGCTCCAAAATTATTGAGAAGGATATATAATTCATTAGGTCTCCTTAAGATAAAGAATATTGAACTTTTGGTCTTTTTTACTATAATAAATGCATCCTCGTTAGAGATAGCTTGATTCCACTAGATAGCTAATAGACACCATTGGGTAGCAAGTGGCCTACCGGGAGGCATCTACAACTGGAAAACCTCCATTGACTAGCTAGTACACCTTCATTGGTTGGCTGGTAGACTACTACTACTTTTCTTCAGTTCATCCTTTACCACTAATTGTTTGATAGTCTTACTACATATATGGTTTATTTTTATCATCGCACCGGATGGCTAGTTCCCTACATCGGTGAGCTGGTGCTATCATCATAGGTTTAGATTAAACTATAGACACATCCACTTCATTATAACACCTTCTTTGGAACTTTTATTTTAATTTCAAGGAATTTAATAATGAAAAAAAATGTGGAATTTAACAAGACTTAAAAATAACTTGAATATGTCATTAATTTCACAACTTTGAATTCAATAAAAATATAGAAACTCGCTTAAATGAAAAAATTATAAACATAGGTGAGTGTTTGTGATCTTGAAAACACCATGATAGAGAGAGATTGGTACAATAATAAACACACATAGTTAAAATAAGATTTCTTTATTGATAAATCCAATAAATAGAGTGTTATATTTGATCATATTATGGCCTTATTAGGGCATCCAACTTAGGTTATAATGAATAACCTTTCCCATATAGAGACACATTTTGTTCCATGTAATGATTAACCTATGTTGGATCTCTTTATATGGCCGAAAACTCAATCTCTTATTGGAACTAATAATCCATTGGTAGTTGTAAAATGGATTAAGTCCCTTAAAAAGTTTTTATATATTTGAGAAGTAATGAAAGGGAAAAGGTTATTCTAGTAATGTGTTTTCTAAATAGAGATGTAGACCAAATGTGGTCATTGATCCAGAATACAAAATTGGAGTGCAAATATGATTTATTTAATGGATAAATTTTAAAGTGATATTATTTTAAAATAAATTTCCATGATAGAAACAAGATAAAATAGAGATAAGGTTTCACACTTTTAAGTATAAGGAATAAGAAAGTGTTACATATTATCAGGATAAGGTTATAAGATTATCCAGGAATGTATTGAACTATATATGTAATCTAAAATGAAATATTTACCATTTCTTTGATGTTATTAGGTTAAATATCCAAAGGGAATTGTTTTACCAAAAAATCATCATATAATGATATAGGATCAAGTTCCATAAAATAGATAAATAATTCTTGAGATATTATATATTCAAGGAAAATCAATAAAATAAGATAGGGGTTGAGAACTATGTGAAAAAAAATCATTAAAGAATAATAAAGGTAAGTTGGGATTTTTAATATGTGATAATTTTGGAAGAAAAATCCTAGGAACTCAATTAATTGGAATATGAGTCTATTTAAAGTATGGAAAATGGTTAATAAGGCTCATAAATGTAAAGGAAATAAAGAAACCATTTGTATCTAGTACTTTAGTTGTATATAGATAGGTAATTATTCAAACCAATGTCCCAAGAATCAAGGGAACCTCCCACATAAGAGGAAAAGGGGAGAACTCCAAAATTATGTGATTATTACAGCTAAGGTTGAAGTTCCTAAATATGTTGTCGTAGGCATTTTGATCATAAAATAAAAGTTTTCTAATGATTGTTTTGGCTATGGATATTTATACTTTTTTATATAGTACATGTTTTCCAATAATATTACATCATCCCCTAGCACTCTAAAAAAATTATAAATCAAAACACCTGGTGTGGATATTATTGCAATAAGGATATGTCATTCTATTAACTTTATAATGCATAGAAATGAATTATTTATAAACTATGTTAGTATACCTACTGTTAAATTTGAAATAATCATTGGTATGGATTGGATTTCAAATTATAATGAAAAAATTATTGCCAAGATCGGAAGACTATGATTTTTAAAGGAGGTGTGGAATCCTTTATCATTAAAGGGGAAACATTATCAGTTTTGTTTTGTTTATATCCACCTCCAGTGGCTCCAATTTATGAAATTATTGAAGAAGAAGAATATCGCACACATCCTATGAATGGGAAATGTATCCTTAGAATATATAATATAAATATTTTACAATAATTCATTGATATTTTTTCTAAATAACAAACTGGAAATCCACCTCAGTGTGAAGTTATATTTTTCATTGATATCATATATGATGAAAAACTTATATCTAATACTCAATATAAGATGGATACAATATAATTAGTTAGAATGAAGATACAACTATAGGAGTTGTGTGATAAGGTATTTATATGTCCTAGTTTTTCACCATGGGGATCCCATGTTCTTCTTCAATAAAAAATGTGTTTGGGATGTTTTTCATCGATTAAATGGTAATCAATGTCATTAATATAAATGAAAAGTATTCTTTATCATGCATTGATAACTTATTTGATCAACATGAATGAGATCAGTATTTTTTAAATACTGATCTTCATTATATGTATCATCAACTGTCACACCCAAATTTTCAATTCCATGCTTTGTTCGAAGTTCTCTTTTGGTTCTTATCTTTCCCTTGGTTTCCTTATAGGTTTAGAATTTTGGTGTCTATTGTATTATTGACCTATGACCTTGGTCTTGGGGGTATTTTATGATACTTGGCCTCCTATTTTGTCAAATGTTTGGTATTATATTTTGGTGTTTTGGAGTTAGTTTTGTGACACTTCTAGTGGCACCACTTGTGGGGTGAGTTGTTGAGGTGGTTTGTACCAAAGAGTTGGATGAGTTTGGGGTTAGAAATACTGCTTTGTTTTGGGTATTATTTCCCCATATTCTTGGTCTACCATTCCCCTTTGGTTTCACCCTTATACCCTCTTGAAATTGGAGTATAATGGATGGTTTTTGGCTATCCATAATAGGTCGCACGGTTAGGCGACACGGTTTACTGAACCGTGTAGGCAAACCGTGCGAGGGTATCCAACACATTAACATTTGATGTGTTTTGACCCTTTTATCCTTCCAAAAAAAACCAAATCCACCCCTATCTTCTTCATTTAGTGATCTACCTCCATGTACAGCCTCCATGCTCTCTCCCCCTCCCTTGAGACTCAATTTTGAGGGGAGATTTGATGGGGGGGACTTCAAAATCATGTAAGTAAACCCTTCTATCTTTGATTTCTTCCTTTTATTAGGGTTTCTTTCACCCTTTCATGAGTTCTAAAATTTTTAGAAGCTTGGTTTCATTCCTAGGGTTTAACCATGAGTCTTTTTTGTGAAATCTTATGGTCTAGGGCTCGATTTATGTTCCTTGTGGTGTGGCGATGGTGCGGTTGAAGTTTTGCACCAAGATTTGAGGGTTTTGACAATTTAGGTAGGTGATTCCATGTGTAATCATTTTATGATGAGTTATCTTAGTTGTTTTATTAATTTATCATGTTTATAATTTGTTGTGTGTGGTGCCAAAACCATTTTTGGTTGTAATAGTAAATCATTTAGCATTAAAGTTACGTTTTTGTTTAAAGTGTGTATTTTTCAAATGCAACTCATGTGTTATCACTTGTGGTAGTTTTATAAAATGTTAAAGGGATTTATTAAATGTTTAATGGGGCTTCCAATTCTGTTTTTGTAATGTTTTAGTGTCATGTGGGCCTAAAAAGGGGTCTTTGAATGGGTGATATGTGTAAAACCTTATTTCACTCCTTGAAAGTGTTTATGAAAAAGTATGTTTTTCATGTGAAACTTTTGTGGAATTATTTTAGGTAATTTTATTTTAGTTGAGAGTATTTTAATAAATTTTTAATGGGATGAAAATTTGGATTTGGTAGGGTCTTGGTATGATTTTGTCATTAAAATAGGGTTTTGAAATGGT
The DNA here is from genome assembly GCA_963277665.1 of Viscum album. Lineage (NCBI taxonomy): Eukaryota > Viridiplantae > Streptophyta > Magnoliopsida > Santalales > Viscaceae > Viscum > Viscum album. Next base: position 1,231,647,060 of record OY728137.1, on the reverse strand, counting down.
TTTTTTGTGAAGAACGTAGTTATACCCCTTAGGGTTGTTTTGTGAAAATTGTTAATGTTTTATTTGGTTAAACAAAGTGGGAAAAGGGTGTATATATACTGTTTGGGTGATTTTGTTCACCTAATATGGGTTTTTGAAAGGTAAAGTTGTGATTTGAGATGTCAAACATTTTTATAATGTTTTATAAATGGATGAAATGTTTTACTAAATTGTGTTATCGGTGTGAAACATGGTTGTGGGCTATTTAGTGTGAGTTTGTTGAAAAAATGAATTTTTAAGGTGATAAGGGTGTTATGTGATATGTTTGTGGGATGTTATGTGAGTTGTAATATCTTGTAATGGTTTTATAAAAAAATTTAAAGGATCTGTGGAAGCTTTAAAGAAATGTGAAAAATGTTGTGGGCTATTTCGGTGTGAGTATGATCTCAAAATGTATTTGAATGAAAACGTGAATTTTGTGACTTGTGTAATGTACATGTGGTATTTTTTGTTAATATGTGATGTATAAGTGATATTTTCATGTGCAAATTATATTTCTTGTCTTTTTGAACTTGTTTGAGCACAAGAGGGAAACCCAAGTATCTAGGTGGGTGGACGTGTACTAGTATGCTAGTGATCCCATGGGGTTTGGCCTCAATTTTACATAGCAAGTTTGATTCCTAAAACACTAACTAAACTATGATGATGATGATGGGGGACCACTAAGTTATGGGTATGTTCCCTACTAGTGGATCTTGCATGAGAACTAATATTTGCGATGGTTACTTTCACCGAGATACGAGGTACCTAGGACCCACAGCGAGCTAGTGCCTAGGGGTTATTTTCCCATTACTTGTTCTCATTAGTTACTTTGTGCTTAACATTGGCATACAGTATGGTTGTCTGAAAATTTTAGTAGTTTTGGAATTATTTTTTAAATTATTGATTCTTAAAATATCCCACTTGAAAACTATTTTCTTCAAAGTTTCATTTTTAGAAATTGTCACTAGCATTTCATGTTTTGAAAACTTGCATGGTTTTTGACTTTGAATTTTTATCACATGGAATATATTAGTGGTTTTATCATACTGGGATTTGGCTCACACCCTACTTACACCCTTGGGTGTAAGTAGACTTTGTTATTTCTGTTGCAGGTTTGGGTACAGTTTTCAGTGCTAGTGGTTTGGGTTTCTAGCAGATCCTTCATGGTGTTGTCTTATGGAGATGGCTTGAGGGTGATGCCTCTTTCCATGAGGATGGTTCTTGGTCTGTCCATTGTGGGTTTCTTAAGTTGTTTTAGTATTTTATAATTGTTTCAAATTATTTAATTCAGTTCTGAAATTTTGTAAAAGATGGTTTTATTTGAAAAATCTAAATTTGTTTTATTGGGTTTGTTTGTCGTTGTATGTTTAGAAACTTGTGTAAATCGTGCCAAATTATCATCTTATGATACCCAGTAACTTGTTCCAGCCCTAGGGGATTGGGAATGCCCTTCGGGCCTTGTCACGATCCAGGTTTGGTGTTGGTTTTGATGGAATCTAGATTCGGTTCGTGACAAAATGGTATCAGAGGAGGTTCAGGTTAACTCTTTGGGTCATGTTATTTGGGGAATAGTTGGGATAGTCTGGAGTTTGGATTGTTAAGAAATGGAATTCTTGTTATGGGTAGTGTTCCTAATCACCACACCTCTTGATGGGATTCAAGTCTCCAAGGGAATTCAGGACTTATCTGAGTCCTTTTGTTTTCTTGGTCAGATGATTATTAGGGGAAATGAAAAGATAGTTGGGTTAATGGTCTCAGTGAGCTTACAGGGCCTGGAAATCCATGTGGAGTTAAGAATATTTTTCTATAACACTCTCTATGATGGTGAATTTATTGGATTATGGACACCAATCATATAGCCAAGTCACCCCCCCTCGAAGCTAGTTTCCCCTCACATTGTCTTGTGTCCTTTAGTTTTGAAATCTTGGAAGTTCAATTTTAAAGAAAAAATGACAAGGTTTTAAAAATCATAAAGTTTTTTTGAAATGATTTTCTAAAAAATATGGAAGGGTTTGAATTTAGAGATGGTGTAACTAAATTTTCAAAAAAAATGAGATGGAAAATGGTTTTTTAATACCTCTTTTGAAAGCAGAAAATTGTGTTAAAGTTGATTTTGAAAAAGTGTTTCCAATAGAGTTATCCAAACTATTTAAAGGTGTTTTAATGGGCAGAAATGTTTTGAAATTTATGTAAATGACTTGAATTTTTTTTTTAATGTTTGTTTCCTTCTGAAATGTTTTATAAGATGTAAATTTGGATTGTGATTTCGGGGTTACCGGTCTTGAGAAAAAGAGAAGTATTGGTTGACTATTTTGGTTTCAAAAAGTGGAATGAATTTTTTTTAACCTTTTGTATTTCCATGAGAGACCACATGCATGGGGTGATATGGGATTATGGTTGGTTAATGGAACTACTAGATGAGTGATGGTATGGATATGAGGAGGGTTCCTTGTGTGGCATAGAAACATGTACGTGTGAGGACCATGGGGTACCATTGGTAGATACACTAATTGATGAACTGTTTATTTTCAAAGAGATGATTTTATAGAGAAAAATGATGTGTTTATGATTGGTTTGGGATGGTGTGTATTATGTTCTTTGAAAATGTTGATGGTGTGGGATGTTTTGAGTCCAAAAACCCCTCCTGTTTGAAACATGTTTTGGGTTTGTGTTTGGTCAGTAAGTTGGGTTGAGGGGATGGTTAATGATCTCTTCTAAGAAATGTTTCGGGATACCTTTATGGTGGTTCCATTTATGTGTTTGAATCTGGTTTGTGGAATTTTTTGACCAATGGACCATCTTGGCTGGGTCCTTGGGTTCTCTTTTTGGATAAGGTATGATGCCATTAAGGGTTAGTGCATGACTGAAGTGCGACACAGATTGTTTCACCATTGGAAGATCCTCCAATTGATCAATATAAGGAATATTTTTCACGAGCTTTGTAGATTGAGTCTACACCCTTTCCTTTCTTGGTTTTTTGGATCCTCTTGTAGCAGGAGAGTGCTCATGAAAGGTTGAAAGAGACCTTAGTTTCTTGAGTTACTTGATTCGTCGAAGTTGGAAGTGGTATGGGGTTGTTAGTGTATGGATGAGTATCTGGATGGTGTCTAAGAGGGCCTATGGGTCCTTCATAGTCTCTTCAAAGTAGGAGTTCATGTTAAATCACCATCATAGGAAATTTTTTCATGAGTATATATTATGGCCACATTCCAGAATTGTGTGTTGTTTGGGGACTTGGCATAAGTTCCCTTTCAATGTATTGTTTCTATCAGTTGCAATGGTCATGTTCGTGACACCTTGTGATTTCATGCGCTCGTTTAACTATATAGGTTAAGGTCGTGAAATCCTATGAGAGTCTATGTGATGTTGGGAGTAAGTTTCCCTTGGAAAAAAACATCAAAATCATTTGTTCTATATGAAGTTGTTTATATGTGTCCTATCCTTCCATTGTTTCTTACCAGAAGAAACAAGGTGTGATGTGTGTGTATCTTTTATGCCCTTGTTTCAGTGAAATTTCTGGTTAGGGTAAAGTGAGTTTTGGAATGAGTTATGTCTTGGTGAACCCATCTGGGATTGTGGTGTAGTTGTTTGTAGCACCAGAAAAAGAAATTCCATTCAGGGGTTTCTAAAGCCTAACTGTGAGGCCAAAGATTCATCAGTCATTTGAGCTCCAGCCATAGGTCCTAGAGAGAATCTAGCATGTAGTTAGGGGAAATCCCAGGGTTGTTCAAAATCTTGTACACATTCCTATCCTAAGAATGAAATATGGTAATATTTTAAACCTCTGATGTCACCATCTTGTTCCATTTGTTCTCGTTCGGTGGTAGAGGTGGGAGGACCTTGTTTCTAGGTTGCGGCATGAGTTAACACTTCCCCCCTTTGGTTTCAACTTTGTTTTTTGAGAAAGGTTTGAAGTTTGGCTACACAAGTTGAGTGCATGGTTTTCACATGGTTAGTAGTAACCATTTCCCAAAAAACCATGCAAGTAGAAGGATCCACCCAGTTAGAGCACGATTTCCCAAACTATGCGGAATAACCATGAGACCATCCCAACTCTTTAAATTTTGGGGTCTTCTTATTCTGGCATGTGCTAGTTGGTTGAGATGGTTGGTTATTATGGTGGGGAGACCCAATATGAATTTTTTGTAAGTTCATTTGGAATGGACTAATGGAAGTTTACCCTTTGTACCGAGGAGTCCATTCAGGCCTCCCCCTATTAGTGCCCTGATCCTGTCTCGGGAAAATTTAAGTTGTCTCTTATGGTGAGGATCCCATTTGTGTCTCCTCATACTAGTAACTCATATTGATCCTTGGTCTTGGCATGGTAGTAGTTAGTATTATTAGGATCAATCTAACTACCTGCATCTTCATTGGGTAAACGTTGGGATTGGAGAATGCCTAACGGTTTGGTTAAAGCAAGGAAAGTGTAACCTTGTTCGTTATTGTTGTTCGTCTGGGTAAATTGATGGAATCTTGTTTGGATAGTGTTTTAGGAGTTTTATTTTGGGAAAAAATCTGAATGTGCTTGGTCATTTCAGGAAAGTGATGTAAGTTTTAGTTTGTGAGAGTATTCATTCCTTAATTGATCACTGTAGGTGTTTTGGCCTTCGGGGGTGAAACTTGGCAAGGGAGTGAATCTTGGTTTTTTGTTTTGGTTAGGTTTTTGATTTTGGACTTGTTGTGCATTTCTAAGGGTATAAATCTTTATGGTGGGGAGAATTTTTGACTTTAAATTCCATGCTTTGTTTGAAGTTCCCTTTTGGTTCTTAGATTTCCCTTGGTTTCCGGGTGTTATGGGTTTGGAATTTTGGTTTCTCTTGTGTTCTTAACCTATGACCTTGGTCTTGGGGGTATTGTATGATACATGGCCTCCTGTTTTATTACAAGTTTTCTATTAGGTTTTAGTTTTTTGGAGTTGGTTTTGTGACACTCCTAGTGGAACCACTTGTGGGGTAAGTTGTTGAGGTGGTTTGTACCTAAGAGTTGGATGAGTTTTGGGTTGGAAATAGTTCTTTGTTTTGGGTATTATTTCTTCCTATTCTTGTCCAACCTTTACCCCTTTTTTCCCCATTGGAACCTCTTGTAATTAGAGGATAATAGATGGTTTTTGGGTGGCCAGAATAGGCCGCATGGTTTACTAAACCGTGAAGGAAACCCGTGCAAGGGTGTCCAACACATTAAAATTTGATTTGTTTTTACCCTTTTTCCCTTCCAAAAATAAACCAAATCCACCCCTATCTTCCCCATTTCGTGATCTTCCTCCATGGATATCCTTCAATCCCTCTTTTCCTCCCTTGGGACTCAATTTTGAAGGAATATTTGATGGGGAAACTTCAAAATCATGTAAGTAAAGCATTCTCTCTTTGATTTCTTCCCTTTTCTTAGGGTTTCATTCACCCTTTCATGAGTTCTAAAATGTCCAGAATCTAGGTTTCAAACCTAGGCTTTAACCATGACTCTTTTTGGTGTAATCTTGTAGTCTAGGGCTCGATTTTTCTTCCTTGTGGTGCAGCAATGGTGCGGTCGAAATTTCGCACCAATATTTGAGGGTTTCGACAATTTCAGTAGGTGATTACATGTGTAATAATTTTATGATGAGTTAGATTGCTTGGTTTATTAATTAAGAATGTTTATAATCTATTTTTTTGGATAAAACCATTTTTGGTTGCAATATTAAAGCATTTAGCATTAATGTTACATTTTGGTTTAAAGTGTGTATTTTTCAAATGTAACTCTTGTGTTATCTATTGTGGTAGTTTTATAAAATTTTAAAGGGATTTATTAAATGATTAGATCGGCTGAAAATTCTTGTTTGGTAATGTTTTAGTGTTATGTGGGCCTAAAAAGGGGGCTTTGAATGGTTGTTATCTGTAAAACCTTGTTTCACTCCTTGAAAGTGTTTATGAAAATTTTAAATGTTTTATTTTGTTAAACAAAGTTGGAAAAGGGTGTGTGTGTAATTTTTGGGTGAGTGTGTTAACCTAATATGGGTTTTTGAATGGTAAGGTTGTGATTTGATATGTCAAACATTTTTAGAATGTTTTATAAATTGCTGAAATGTTTTACTAAATTTTGTTGTGGATGCAAAATAAGGTTGTGGGCTGTTTCGTGTGAGTTTATTGACAAAATGAATTTTGAAGGTGAGAAGGGTATTATGTGATATGTGTGTGGGATATTATGTGATTTTGAATATCTTTTAATGGTTTTATAAAATTTGTTAAATGATTTTTTGAAGTGTTAAAGAAATGTAAAAAGTGTCGTGGATTATTTCGGTGTGAGTATGATTTAAAAATGCATTTGAATGAAAAAGTGGATTTTGTGACTTGTGTGATGTACATGTGGGATTTTTGGTGAATGTGTGATGTGGGAGTGATATTTGAATGTGAAAATTATATTTCTTTTCTTTTTAAACTTGTTTGAGGATAAGAGGGAAACCCGAGTATCTAGGTGGGTGCACGTATACTAGTATGCTAGTGATTCTGTGGGGTTTGGCCTCAATTACACGTAGCAAGTTTGATGCTTACAACACTAACTAAACTATGATTATGATGATGAGGGACCACTAGATTATGTGTATATTCCCTACTAGTGGCTCGTGTATGAGAATGGATATTTGTGATGGTTACTTTCACCGAGATACGAGGTACCTGGGACCCACAACGAGCTAGTGCCTAGGGGTTATTTTTCCATTGCTTGTTCTCATTAGTTACTTTGTGATTATCGTCAGCATATGATATGGTTGGATGGAAAATTCAGTAGTGTTGGAATTATTTTTAAAAGTATTTATTCTTTATAATATCCAACTTGAAAACCGTTTTATTCAAAGTTTCATTTTTAGAATTTTTCACTAGCATTTCATGTTTTGAAAAATTGCATGATTTTAATCTTTGAATATTGTTCACATGTAATATCTTAGTGGTAGTATCCTAATGGGATTTTAATCACACCCTACATACACCCTTGGGTGTAAGTAGACTTGGTTATTTCTGTAGCAGGTTTGGGTACAGTTTCTAGTGACAGTGGTTTGGGTTTCTAGCAGGTCCTCCGTGGTGTTGTCTTTTAGAGATGGCTTGAGGGCGGTGCCTATTTCCATGAGGATGGTTCTTGGGCTATCCATTGTGGGTTTCTTCAGTTGTTGTAGTATTTTATAATTTTTTTAAATTATGTAATTCAGTTATAAAATTTTCTAAAAGATGATTTTTTTTTAAATAATCCATAATTGTTTTATTGGGTTTGTTTATCATTTTATGTTTAGAAACTTGGGTTAATCGTTCCCAATTATCATTTTAAGAAACCTGGGTACTTGTGCCAGCCTGTGGGGGTCATGAACACCTTTCATGCCCTATCACGGGCAGGATTTGGCGCCAGTTTTGATGGATTCCATATTTGGTTTGTGACATCAACTACGAGTAAATAAGGATTATGTTCAAAATATGTTGTTTTATATCAGGTATGGACATTATGAATTTACAATAATTCCATTGGTATAGACTAATGAACAATATATTTTTATAGATATAATGATTAGAGTATTCAAGGATTATCTTGACAATTTCACTATAGTATTTATTAATTATTTTATGGTATACTCTAAAAGATATGATGAGCATATGAGTAATTTATGAATCATTCTTGATTATCCTTGAGAAAAGAAGTTATATAAATAGTTTACCAAGTGATAATTCTATCTTTAGGAAGTTTATTTTCTTTTCCATATTATTTATATGGATGTAATATCATTTTATCTTTCAATGAAAAATGTATTTATGGAATTTCCAATGCCAATTAATATAATTTAGGTACATATTTTCCTTGGATTAGTGGGTTACTATCAACAATTACTTAAAAAAATCAACATTATCTAAATTTTTTACCAATTTTACATGTAAAGGGGTTAAGTTTATAAGTTTAAAATAATATAAAGAATGTTTTTTGATGAATTAAAAAGAATATTGATTAGTGAACTAATATTGAATTTACCTTCAAGAAGGAATGGATTTGTGATATATAGTGATGCATCGAAGAAAAGACTTAGGTGTGTCCTTATACAGAATGTTAGAGTTATTTTCCAGGAATCAAGGTAAATTTATATCCATGAATATAATTATACAACCCATTATCTTGAGTTATAATTCATAATCATTACATTGTAGATATGGAGGCATTATCTTTATAGTAAAGGATGTGTAATATATACAGATCAAAAAAGTTTCAAATACATATTATCACCAAAAGATCCTAACATATGGAAAAGGTAGTGGAAATAATGACTCAGATGTTATGATTTCTCAATACACAACCACCATTGGAATAAAAATAAAGTGTTTGATGAGTTGGTCAACAGTGATTATAGATTTTTGAATAAAATGAGGATTAATAAAGATCTTATATTCATGGATTTAGTAAATATAGATATAAGAATAATTAAGGAAAGGGAAACACTCCATAATTTATAAATGATTTTTAAACCATCCTTACTGGATAAAATAAAAAGCTCATATCTTGTTGATAAGAACATTCAAAATAAAATCAAAGTTTTGAATTATGGGAAGCTACCAGACTTTAGATATGAAGATGGTATATTTAAATTTGGAAAGATAATAGGTGTTCCATCTATTCCTGGGCCAAAAATTTAATTATTGGATTAATTTCATAGCTTAAATTTACGTATAAACTCTGGTAGCACCAAAATATATTGAATTTTGAAGGAACTCTTTTGGTGGGATAATATGAAATGGGAAATTGCAGACTACATATTAAGTTGTTTGGTTTCTCAATAGGTAAAGTCTAAGATACAATATTCTAAAGGATTCATTTAACCTCTTCTTATTCTTGTATTCAAATTGGATGATATAACTATAGACTATATCTCTGGATTTCCAAAGACTGCTAAAAATAATGACTCCATATGGATTATTGTTGATTTCCTTATTAATTCCACACATTTACTCACTATAAGGGAAGATATTCCTCTTGAGTTCCTCATGAATATATATATTAATGAAGTTATGAAACTTCATGGTGCACCTATTTTGATTGTATTCAATCATTAATTGTTGTTTACATTGAAATTCTAGAAGAGAATTCAGAAGGCTCTCAACACCGAGATACATTTGATCACCACCTATCATCCTAAAGCTATTAGGTATATTGAAATCACTATAAAGAAATTATAATATATTTTGAGTTCATGATCAATTGACTTTAAAGGTATGTGGGATCAGTATTTAATTTTGGTTTAATTCTTATATAATAATATCTTCAATTCAAGCAATCAAATGGCATTGTATAGAAAGAGGTTTCACACTCCAATTTTTTGAATGATGTTAGTGAAAGGAATTTTCTAGGCCAAAATATCATGGAAGATACAATGATGAAATTAAAGGATATTTAGAATCATATTAAATAAACCCAAATTAAACAAAAGATTTATGATGATAACAGAATGAAGGATTTAAAATTTCAAGTGGGAGGTCATGTTTTCTTAAAGAAATCACTGTGAAAGGGTTTTATAATGTTTAGAAAGATAGGAAAACCAAGTCATAAGTATATCAGGTGTTTTTAAATTCAAGAAATACTTGGATCTATGGCTTACTATTTGGAAATTCCACCTAGCCCCACCAAAGTTCTTGATGTATTCCATATCTCATTATTGGGTAATTAGATGCCAAAGCAAATGCATGTGCTCACTTTTGAAGAAATAGAGTTAGATCTCGATTTATCTTAATTTGAATAGACTATCTTGTAACACCCTGATATTTTATAGGTATTTCTTTGAAAAAAATTCAATATCTTCGATATATTGATTTACACGAAACCCCGAGTCTAAATGAACCACAATATAATATAACATTTAAAACCTAGTCATTGGATTGGAGGTTATGAATAAGATTAAAAAAATTATGAAATTTATATAGAAATTTTTTCCTTAATTAAAATATATTTATTAATTCCTAATAAATAATCATTAATTTTTTAATAAAAATATTTTATGATTAAAAGACCTATTTTTCTTAAGAAATACATTTTTCAATGTGGTATAAATTTTTATATAGAAAATATATTGATCACTGTTAAAAAGTGATTTTAATTAAATTTATTTTTAATGTATGAATAATAAATAATAAATTATTTATATAATTTTCAAAAATGAGGATAAAATCATTTGAAGATAAAAAGAGTTATTTTTTAGAAAACTATTTTTATGTGTAAAACATGTTTTTATTTTAATAAATTAAATAAATAGTTCTTTATTAATGGTTATAATAAAATATGAAGATTATATATTTAATAAAATATTTTAATATTCATTTAATAGTTTTTATAGTGAATGGAATGGAAGTAAAATTAGTTTTATGCTTAAAAATTCATTTTTCTAAAAAATGGTTTTTGTTGCGTTTTGCACGTTTATTTTAAAATTAATTTCTTATAGTTATAGAAATTGAATTTGGTAAAATGTATTAAATATTTTAAATCAATATTTACAAATTTATTAAATATTTCACATTCATTTTTTCTCATAATTAATAGAAAAAAAGTAAAAATCGGTTACCAAGGTTATGGTTAAAATGGGTATAACGATAGGTTAAACTAATAGATGAGGGTAAAAATGCTATTTAAAATTGTATAAATATTATTTTTAAAATATATTTTGCCCTTATATTATATTAAATTTTAATTATTGTCCAATTGGAACCATTTACACAAGAAAGTGGCTTTATATTATTTAATACCTTTAAGTAATTCCATGTGTGTCCTTCCCCTCACTTATAAAAGGGTACCTATTCTCCTCCCTTATTCACAGACATTAATCCCTATATCTCAACCAATACCTATAAAAACCCTTATTAATTCCCTTAAATTGGTTATTTATCTTCTTTTATTACCCTAATACCATTCTAAGAAGGCTTATGGTGTGAGCCAAAGGAGGTCTCTCAAAGAAGTGGTAATCATCTTACCAAACTCTTCCAAAGTTTATTTATTATTATAATTATAATAAAAATATTGTATACATCTTAAAATAATCAATACAGTAGAATAAAAATACTTTTATTCTATTATTATTATAGTAAAACCATTTTCCACCTCTTTTCAATCAAATGGGAAATGAAAGTATCGTTTGTGTGTACATATGGACTACCACCTCCACATAACAATATGATTCCTTTTCCATCACTACCTCAAAATGATATATATAATGATGGATTTAATAAATATATATTATATTTAATATATAATTTTGATTCTATAATGATAAAATATTATTTATATTTCTTTCTATATTTTTTATTAAATGAAAACAACGTTTGTGAATACGTACGGACTACGGTCTCCGTGAATGGTGTAGTTCATTTTTCTATATCTAACTTTTATGGATGGTTATAAAAATGTATATAATAAATATATGTGATTTTTATATCATTATAAATATTATTTATATTATTAAATCATGATCAAGATGCAAGGACCATGACTACAAAATCACAGCATACATGAAAAATGTAGTTAACACATGAAATGATGAAGATAATAAATTATTGTTAATGAATGGATGTTAATATGTTAAAAGTAAACCAAGTATGTTATTATATGTATTAATATGATTCTATTATAAAATTATAATAAATTTAAATTTTTATATATGAGGTTAAAATCCCTTATGAAGTAAGTTAGTCCTGAGTTAAAGGTTTTATGTTACAATCTCGCTATTTACTGAGATTATTTAGGGTTAAATTTCCAATGATGAAATTTTTTAATATATCTATCATAAATAGTTTTCTATTTTATTTTCATTTGATTTTTTATAGATATTACAAGTTTTCATTTCATTTGCCTCTCTCTAAGAACTCAAAATCCCACAAGAATATTTTTAAGGAAAACCAACATTATTTCTCTATTTAATCAGGGATATTTTTCTACTATGCCAATTTTTTTAAATGTTTTAAAGAATATTTTTACCATTCTCCAATGATTGATTAAATTTATTTTTACCCATGTTTTACTTTCTATAAAATAGTATGAAATAAATAGTATTATCATTTTCTAAATGAGGTACTTTTTATCTAAGGTATGAATGAAATCTCTATTTTAATGTATACCACATAGATGGATTTCCCCACTATCATAGATACTCTTTGATTTGAACCTTCCATTAAAATTTTCAATTTTTATTTTCAAATAAATTGGTTTTTATAGTATTATGTAAAAATTTATATTTTAAATATTTTATTTCCAAATGAAAATGGTAATTTCCTCAATAAATTTTGAGTGAATTTTATTGGTATTTTCATCTATGATAATGTCAATTGATTTTAATTATGATTATATAGGGATATTATCCAATGATACCATCCTTATTATTTCACTATATTAATATTGATTATGATAATGGAATATTGATAAATCTCATTTCCTTTTCCATGGGTAAAGATGTAAATAAACGATACATTTTTTCATGTTCTTATAGAATATAAATGAATAGATTGTGATTATGTGATTAATGGGTCTATTATAGACCTCAAATGCATTTAGTAATTATTAGTATCTATAATATCAAATGGTACATAGGAGGTTATCCCAATCACAAAGTAGGTACATTGGTGGTTAGCCCAATATTAACATGTGATGAATGACTTTGTGGTTATATTCGATATAAGATTTCAAAGATTATGAATATTCCAAACTTTATGATACTCTCTTATGACATGATATTTTTATTGAGATATGATCACATGCCTCATGATATTTGATTATTCTATGATTCATGTATTAATAACTACCAAATCTTTATTCTTTGACTATGATTTATGAATTGTTTCATGTGATTTTCAAATTTTAAGCTCATATTCGCATACTATTAGGATCATGTTATGATTATATATGGTCATTAACTAATATATACCATGTTTACCCTTACTAAGAATCTAATCTCACCCTTTTTTATATATCATTTCTTTGGTTTATGAATAAAGTTTTAAGTAGGGTATTAATAAGAAGTGTACTTTTCGTAATTAAATTTGTGGGAGATGTTGAAGATCATTCATGAAATAAGAAGATTGTGTATCTAGTCTTCAAATACACTAAACCATTACTATTATAGGGTATTTATTATTATGATATGTATTGAATATTCATCTAAAATCATTTATTATTTTTGTATGTAATTTTTGGGTCACATCGTTTGTATCAAAGTAGAGTTTAGTTATTCTTGGAGATTGAAATTAGAGAACTTTATTGAAAACCTTAGGGATAAGTCAAAGTATAAGATAAATTCATAAAGATTTAGTAATGTAGAGATTATATGGTTTTTAAATAAAATATTTACATATTTGGATACTGGAAAGTGGATATGATTTTGTCACAAATGCGCCTAGCGGTAACAACTCTAAAAGGGGTGAATTTTTTATTAACTCAATCATCACCATTGCATGAAGAGTGGGACCAATACTTCACATTTTCATAGACACTATTGGGGGATATTATTGGGTTAATTCACATTTTATTTGTGAACCATTATAATGTATTTGAATAGATAATGAATATATATAACCTATGTTAAACCTAAGGTGTCATAGATTGAAAATAAATCCTCATGGTATAGACATTCTGTGGATTATTTTTCATGATTATATGATTTATCACTATGAGTATTGTCTCTCACACTATTATTTTGGTTTGATTCAATGTATGGAATAATAAGAAATCATATTAATACTAAATGTGATGGAAAATTCAATGATTATCCTCATGATAAACTTAATTTTATGGGAAATGGAATGAAAAACATTTTTATCAAGAATACCTTTCTTTATAAAGCTTTTAATTGTACTAAGAATCCTAATGAGAAAGGGGAAAAATATACTATTGATCCCTTTATGAAGAAAAATCCACCTTTTTAGTGGGTTCTTTGATCCACTAATTAATGAGTAATATATTAGTACTACTAAAAAGATATTTTCTATTCCCTATTTCTCTGAGCATGAAAAGGTTATTTTAGTTGTTTATCATTTATAATGTAATGAAAATAAATTGTGGACTCTTATCAAGAACATGAGATAATGTGAATAAATTGACTCTATAGAGTGGGATGAGTTTAAAAGGTTTTTTCAACAAGTAACTTACTTGTATTATTTATATGAGAATAGAGAATTAATTCATTGAGCTATAGTAGAGGGATGATGTTCCATTAGTACATATGATGAAAATTTTATAAGACTTAATAGGTACACCTTTGGTATTATCATAAAACCTAATAGAAATATTGATTGATTCTTTAGTGGATTAAAATTGAGTCTATAAATGGATTTATCCATAATATACTTCATTAGATATGAATAAATCATTATATGTGATCTCAAGGTATAAATGGAGATCATATTCAACCATCAATCTCATGGTTTTGATAAGAAAAGAAAGATGAAATTCAAGGGAAAATCTAATAATAAAAACCATATAGGGAATAATATGATTCTTAATTTATGCCAAAAGTGTGGAAAGAAATATAGATAAAATTATCTTAAGGGGGATGGTAAATTATTTAATTATAAAGAGTAAGTTTATCCATAAATCAAATTCCAAAGTGATGGGAAGAAATTATCTATTGATTTTAATGGAGAGAAAGATCCACAAAATGTACCACCCACACTCTAGTGTTTCAAATACAAGGATTACGGGAATATACTAACCAGATCTTGAATCTGAGGGATAATGATGATGACAAATGTTATTAAACTATTAATCCCATAGAAAAAGTTAAATATCTTGTGATCAATATTTTTTATGTGGGTTATCAGAACAAAGTGGTGAAAGGTACGATTATCATCCACTCTAGATCTCTGAATGTCTTATTTGATTATATTTCTGCCCACTCTTTTATATGTGAAAAATATTATAAGTGTATCACATTAACACCTCAACAATTATAAATTAAATTAGGATTTAAAACTATTAATGGTAAATTGATTTCATCACAATTTTATGATTCTTCACTGATTAAAGTTTGTGGTAATGTTCTTCCTAAAAATTTTGTTACTCTCCCAGTTGAATTTGATGTGATTTTGTGCATGTATTGGATCTTAGATGAAGAAAATATTTTCACATATTTTCTTATGTAATTAATTTTTTATAACCCCACTATAGTGTTATTTTATGGGAAATTGTCACAATTTTTTGTTTTTGAAGTATTTTGAACATAAATGAAAAAAATTCCAAATACTGGGATTTTAACAAATTATAATCACAAGTGTATTTTGGGAATAAATTTTAAAATATTATACCTATTTGAGTGACTATTTTTTTTATAATTCCTTGATTTATTTTATTTAACTTTCCCTTCTAGACCAAGAGCTGATTAGAATATCTAGAGGCCCAAAAATCAATCAAGTTAAACAATTTTTCAGGAGGACATTGTGGATCCCACCTCTATAACGATAGCATAAGTCTGGCTACACACCTCCAATTGAGGTGTTTCAAAATGTATATGAAATAGGACAAATATAAAAACTTCTTAAATGAATTTTATGAATTTTAGAACTCATTGAAGAGGATATTGGATGTTATACATTGGGAGAATAATTCTGCAATTCTCAAATAGAAAAAGTAAATCATAGTATATATTTCATAACTCCTAAGTCTATAGGACAATGATATTTAAATTTTTAGTGTGAAAGGAAGATACATTATTTAGAAACATTAATTAATACACATATTAAATATTATTCCATTTATTGGTACATCGACACATAAAATTTTTGAGATCTAATTTTGTGTAAAAATTCTTCACCCCTTTTCCCTATAAATATGTATATCTTTCCCCATTTCAATATATATCAATTTACATGGGGTTAAGGATGATTTTTTTTGTTGTAATTATTATTTATATTTTTAATATACATTAGTTTATCTTTATTCTTCATTTATATATTCTTTAATTAATTTTATTTTATGTGTTATCCCACCATATTTCTCTTCTCAACTCCACTAAAATGGAGAACCAACCTCAGCGCTTCTTCTAGGGAGATAATGGTGATTTTATTGATTTTTTTTGTGATTTAATTTATTATATTTAATAGATTTTGAGAGTTTTTGTTGATGGTTAAAATTATTATGGTGAGCGTTCTCCCTGTTTTCTCTATTATCAAAATTCTTCTCATTTATCAATCTTCCTTCCCTTCGCTATCTAAGCCGTGCATATGATGGAGTAAGGCTTTGGTAGTGATGGTCAGAAAAAAAGGTCTCCTAGCTGACATTTGGAAGAGGATTTCTCCATATGAAGATGTATCAGTATGGGGTAATCAAAACTCAACTAATAAGGTAAGGTTTGATATGTCTTGATCGCCTTATTGAGATAAATATTGATAATAATTTTTAACAATGATTTCAATCACCACAACCTCATAAGAGAATTTTTTCAATCTTTATTCTAACAAAAATATATTTTTTGTTGTATTTACATATATAATATTTATATTTCTTGTATTTTCAAAAACCCACATCATTATATTAGTTTATTTGTATATTATTATTTTTATTTATAATAGTGACAATAGGAAAATAGTGTGTGTGAGTGGCTTCCTTGTGATTGACCCTAGGGTGTGCCACTATAGTGAATTCTTAGGATAATTAGAAATTAATTAAATAGTGATTCACAAAAAATATCTACCATCACTCTCTATATATAGATCCCATGTCAATTTACAAGGAATATAAGTCACATTTCATATTCTAAATAAACATGTGATCATTTATTAATTCAAGGATTAATATAAGA
The DNA here is from genome assembly GCA_963277665.1 of Viscum album. Classification (NCBI taxonomy): domain Eukaryota; kingdom Viridiplantae; phylum Streptophyta; class Magnoliopsida; order Santalales; family Viscaceae; genus Viscum; species Viscum album. The sequence continues at coordinate 1,231,630,271 of OY728137.1, read as the reverse complement.
TTTTAATATAAATTACTTCCATCTTATGGGTCTTGATTACTATTCATAAGGGGTATTTATCTTAAATGGTTGGGGAGAAACTCAAAAATCTAAGATATTACTATTGTATAAAAGTTTGTTAATGTATTTTTAGAATAGTTTCCTGTTATTCCTCTGAATCGTAAAGTTATGCTTTCAATAGAACTCATTCCCAGTGTTACACCTATTTCAAATAATCCATATAAAATAGCCCTGATAGAGTAGTAGGAATTAAATAAGTAACTCTAGGATAATATTGAAAATGAATTAATTCATAAAAGTGTGTCACCATGGGTTTTACCTATTATTTTTTCCAATAGAAAATATGTATTAATGAAAATATACATTAATTATTAGTAACTTAAGAAGATCACAATCAAGAATAAGTATCATATGCCCCATATTAATGATTTTGTATCAATTTTGAGGAGATAAAAAATTTTACGAGATTAAAATTCATTATGGATACTATAAATTGAGGTTAAAAAGTGATTACATACCAAATAATACATTCTGTATGAGGTATGGACACTATGAATTTCTAGTGATTCCATTTAGACTTACTAATTACTTGATTATATTCATGTACTTAATGGATGGAGTCTTTAAAGATTACCTCAATCAATTTTTGGTAGTCTTTATAGATGATATTTTTATATACTTAAAAAGTAAGTAAGATCATAAATAACACTTGATAATTGGGTTTAAGACCCTGAACTAATGGAATTTGTGCTATTTGAAACAGGTTATTTGCAATAGGATCTCGTCATAAATAAGCTTTTGTGACAGGGTCCCATCGCAAATAGATCGTTGCATAAAATGGCGTCTCAAAAAACATTTTTTACAATGGGTCCGTCGCAAAAAACTCTCTGATTATATACATTATATATAAATAAACTTTTTGTGATGGGCCCGTCGCAAATTCTATTTACCGCGTGCCTTAGGTACCATCGAAAATAGTATTTAAAAATATATATTTAAACTATTTGTGACGGGATCCCGTCGCAACAGGTCCCATCACAAATAAAGACCAAAGTAAAAAAATATTTAACAAAATTATAATCATTGAAAAATAATATTAATATTATTAAAATAATAAAAAAATAAAAAATATTATAATTCTCAATATTCTCCAAAAAAATATAAAAAAATCATAAATTATTATTATTATTATTGTTAGTAAAATAAACAAACATTAAAAAATATAATAATAATAAAAATTTAATAAAATTATGATTGATAAAAAAATAATATTAATATTATTAAAATATTAAAAAAAATATTAAAATTCTCAATATTCACAAAATAATATAAAAAAATCATAAAATATTATTATAATTATTAGTAAAATAAAAAAACATTAAAAAATATAATTTTAAGAATAAATATTAAAATATTAAAAAAATTAAATTATGCAATATTCACACCAATATAAAAGACAGAAACTAAAAATAGTTCATATTACAACAAATCTTGAATTAAAATGTTTTTAACATAAAAAATCAATGCGGGTCATCTTCTGGAGGAGGTGGAGGAGTTGTAAGAGATGGTGGAGGAAACTCCATCCCTAAACTATGAGTCAGATGACGCATGTACTCCATCTGCTCATGATGCTGCTGCTGCCATCGACACATCTTCTCATCGTGATGTTGTTGCTACTGCTACTGCTGACGCATCTCTTCAAGCTGCTTCTACAAACTCTCAATAAGCTCAGCCTAAGTTCACAACTGCTCTTGATACTATGAGGCAGAAGATGATTCCTCTCCACAAGCTCCTCCCTATATGAATGTCGATATCGTAGAAGTACTATAATAAGTACCAAGAGTTACATGAGAGCCGATACCAACTACTCGTCCCTTCTCAATGTCATACTGAGTCGCCTGCATCTATGCCGCCTCATCGAAATGGTGGGCACTGGTCTGATCAGTCGCCCCGTCCTGACTCCCATCCTGTTTCTGAGAGGTCACAGCCTCATATGACTCCTTCAATTCCAATTTGAAATTAAAATTGTGAAAATATTATATGAAGTTAATTGTCAAACTAAAAAAAATACTAACCACAATCTGACGCTGACGATCACCTTTAATCTCTTCAGTTGTTAGATCATTGTATATCTTTCGATAAACGTCATACTCTGTAATATCGGGATACTTGACTGCCTATAAAAATATAAAATAAACTTTTAATATTTAAAGTTATATAAAATATTTAAAAAAGATACTTACCATATGCTCTCTATACGTACTGAATGTATGGCTACCAGCTCGATGTGTCACCTCCTGTCTCCCCGATTCTGCCGACCCACTAAATACCTCCTTTGAAATCCACCACCCAACCAGTGTAAACATAATACATCCCAAACGTGAGATGAAATGTACTCTGGTTGGTGGGATCTACACAAATCATCAAAATCTATCACTACTGATTTCATAATGGTCGTCCTTCTCAAATAGTGTAAAAACTGACGGAAATGGTCACACATAGATGCCTATCATGCCACGTGGACAGCATCACGCATGCTATCATTGATGGGATACCATAAACCCTAAAAATAATTTATAATATCAAATTATTAATAAAATAAATTTCAAAATAAATATTATTTATTTACGTACTAGCCAATGATTGAACATATTGAGCTGCACATCAATGGGAATCTGTTCCAATGTGATCCATGGCTGAGAAAAATAATTGTTCAAGATAGCGCTCCTCTGTCCAACAGCTACATGTGAAAAACTTTAAAAAAAGAATAAATAATCAAACAATTATTATATATATAAATAAACTAATGAAAACTAACTAAAATAAATAGGTTATCATACCTCTATGTGTGTGGATCGAATCCAAGATGTGGACGTCGCTCAGGGATAGGGTCACGCGCAAGACAGCGCCCCCTCTGCATACCCCCTGAACCGCCATTAGTCTAAGGTTCAAATGATCCCAAATCCCCCTCATCCAAAGGTAGCTTAGCCTCCTGTAACTCACAAAATAGATTAGGGTCCATCTGAAACACAAAATGATTGTTGTTAGTAGATATTTAGAAATAACTATTATATATAGATATATATTATTTATGATTATAATTGGCATTTAACTTTTTCAATGTTCACCTTCATCATAATCTTCATATCTGACGATATCAATGTCATCATATTCCTCCTTGGAATCATCAATATTCATATGAGTTTCAGTTTTATCATCTCTTGTCATTTCAAATTCATTTGTAACATCATTAACATCTTCATCACCATCGAACCTTAATTGTGGGGTGTCATCATTGATATTCACATCTCTTTGTGAAGAAGATGGATTTTGAGTAGTCTCTTGAAAAAAATCAATTCCATCCACTTCAGCAGAACCACATTCAGTTTGAGTAAACTGATTTTCTTGAGATTTCATTTTTATTATGCTCCACCAATCACTCAGGTCTCTTGAAGTAGCATATTACTTTGCATAATAAATTTTATGTTCTTGTTGAGACAGTAAAAATAGTTCATTTACTAAAATAAGACTTTTATATTTAATATAGATGATTCAATGAGTCGGATGAATACGAAAGCCTCTCTCAGTATCCAACCACCAACATTTATACATCATTATGTAATTCTATCCTAGATAGCACAACTCAATAATTTCATCCAGAATTCCGTAAAAGTCAACTTCAGTTTCTCTATGATGCGATCCTCTAAAAAAACTCCATTATTCATTGTTTTTTTTTTGATTCCTCATATTCACGTGTATGAAATTGAAAACCATTCACCACATGTGCATTATAATATTTCACCATTTTTGATGGTGGGTTACTCAATATACACAGTCGCTTATCAATTTTATCAGCATGTTGAGACACCTAAAAATTTGTAAAACAATTATCAATATAATAAATAGAAAACTGAATTGATATTAAACTATCAATTATTTATGTTACCAATTTTTGAAACCATTGAGCAAAAAAAATATCTGTGTTCTTCAAGAGCAGCTGCTATAATTTTTAGAAGTTGTTTATTGATATGATTATGATATAACCTATAAATAAAATAATTTTACATACTGTAACATAAATTTTATAATAATTGATAGAACCACTCACAGTATAAATGATGTCATTTCTTCACAGTTGATCAGAACATATGTATGAGCTCTCTGATGTTCATCATCTAAAAGCCATCATTCTTGAACTCCACCGAAGCCAAGATTTGGCTGATTAAAACTGATAATTGATTGTCCATTTTTTCATTAACATTTCCCTCATTACATCCCATACAGTTTTGTTTTGAGGGATATTCAGATTCAAAATATTGAGAGTAGAAAAAAAGAAATTTCCTCTTGAAAATACGCTTCAGTAATTGAGCCATCAACTGATGCTTTATTGCGTACTTTTTTCTTCAATTTCTACATGAATCTCTCAAATGGGTAAATCCATTGAAATTGTACTGGACCTCCACATTTAGCTTAATGTGGAAAATTTAATATCATATGTTCCATTGAGTCAAAGAAAGCTGGCAGAATTATTTTTCAGTTTACATATAATTATAGTAACATCTTTTTCCATTTTTCTTAGCGCATCGTAGTCTGTTGTTGCTTCACAAATGTCTCAAAAAAATATGATATGTCTGTTATCAATTCCCAAATCATATAATTCAACAAACCTCTGAATCCAATCGGCATAAGTCTTCCCATTATAACATGACAATCATGACTTTTTAATTAGGTAATATGACCATTCTTAACACATCTTCCCAAATTGGAAGCATGGCCATCTGGAAGTCTCAAATCTACAATCCACTAACAAAATAATAATTGACTCTCTTTAGACAATGTATAAGCTGTTTTTGGATTCATTATGCTTTGTGATCTAACATTTTCAAATAGTTCAAGTTTTTGTCGCCCACAAATTTGGGCAAGATCTAATCATGCTTTTACATTATCTTTGGTCTTACTTGGTGTATCCAAAACTATATGAAATAAATTATCAAAACATTTCTTCTCAATATGAATGACATCTAACATGTGGCAGACCAACAAATCAGACCAATATGGAAGATCCCAAAAAATGCTCTGTTTTATCCAATTATGTTCTTTCCCAAAGCTATGAATTTTGTTTGGTTTACTATTGGTCCAAATGTGATAGGAGGTAATAAAAATAAAATAGATTTCAACTTTGTACCTAATATCATTTTTGGAGGTTCATCCCTTTTAATTGTTCCTTTTCTAAAATGAGATTTTTTCCTTCGAAGAGGATGATCGGTTGGAAGAAATCTGCGATGATAGTCAAAATAGCAAGCTTTTTTTTCATTAATGACTATAAAGGCTTTGTTGTATTTCATACAGTAAGGAAATGATTTCAAACCATGTGTACTCTAGCTAGATAACATGTCATATGTCGGGAAGTCACTAATCATCCACATCAAAGTAGCTTTTAATATAAAATTTTGTTTCACAGCAACATCATATGTACTAACACCATTACTACACAATGCATTTAACTCATCAATAAATTGTTTCAAATAAACATCAATATTATTTTTCGGATGTCCTCGGATTAATAAGGTCAAAAAGATATAGGACTCCTTCATCAACATCCATGGAGGTAAATTGAACAGAGTTATAAAGATAGACACACATGAATAATGACTACCATAAGAACCAAACAGACAGAAACCATCAGTAGAAAGACCCAATAACACATTTCAGGCATCTAAAGAGAAAGACAGATGAATACAGTCAAAATGTTTCCAAAAATCACCATTAGATGTATGATTTAGGTTTTTATCAGTTGAAATATTGTTTTTGTGTTATGACATCATTGACGTTGTGTTCTGAGACATAAATAAATGATGCATCCTGGGTGTAAGGGGAAAATATCTCAAATGTTTTACAGGAATCGATCCAGAATTCCTGGGTTGAGCTTTTTTATACCTCGATTTTCCACATGTGGGACAACTATCCAATGAATCACTTTCACCAGAATATAAGATGAAATCATTTTCACATGAATGAATTTCTGATAACTAAGGCTCAGATTACGAACCAACCTCTTGCTCTCATAGTACTTTGCAGGAAACTCATTTCCCTCAAGTAACAATGTTTTAACTAAAGAAAATATCTGATTAAAATAGTTGTTTGACATTTCATTATCTGATTTAATAGCCATAAATTTTGCAAACACTTCTAATTTTCTTTTCTTTCAACCATGATATAACGCATCCTCAGTAGACCTCAATAACTCATAAAATTCGAATAGTGCCAACTCATGAGTTAAATCGATATCATCTTGAGTTTTATTTTGTTAAATAGATGGACCTACAACATCATGTACTAAATTTTAAAACTGTGATGGATTCGGAATCAAGTTATTAGTATCTTCTCTAGAACTATGTTCACCATGTTGATACCAAAAAACACAATCTGATTGAAAACCAAACCGCAAGAGATGTCCCCCAACCTTGTCAAATGTGTCAAACGTTCTCAGAGCACTTTTTTTACAAGGAAACTTAATTGTGCCTTGTGAAACATATTCTAGTTTTGATTATGCAAATGATAAGAAAGCTTCAACACCCTCAATATATACAGGATTTAAACTAGAACTATTTCGATTTATGCGCTGATTTATCTAAGCGCGGTCATTTAATAATGACTGATGTTGATTTCCTTTTTCCATTTTTTTTCTACAAAATATTAAATCATCACTGTTTTTGAATAATTTGAAATGATAAAAACACCATCTTAAAAAAGAAGATAAATAATTACAAATAATTATTAATAATTACCATTAATTTTGGGTGACACAATTTCCAGTGGATTGAGGGTTACTCTTTTGTCTGACAGCACATTTACTTGAAAATTTATCTCACTCAAATCACAATGAAGAATCTGGTCAGAGGTACACATATTCATTCTCGTGCATACGAGAATGTATAAGCGTACCTCCGAGCAGATTCTTCATTGTGATTTCAGTGTGAGAAAGATGCAAGTAAATGAGCTGTCAGACAAAAAGCTCCCTTTTTGTCGATGAATCATCTTCTTGCAACTATCACCACCTGAATACATTATGAAAAATGTGGTCATACTAATTCATATTCAAACTCATGCATACAAGATTGGATATGTATACGTAAAAGCATAATTTTCATAATGTTTTGAGTCGGTGAAAATTGAAAGAAGAAGAGTCATCGAGAAAAAGGAGTATCGTTAATCCACCGGAAATTGTTCCATGTTATTACGAGTTATTACAATTTATTACAATTGATATTATTACTAATTATTCTTATTTATTACTAATTATTCCTATTTATTACTAATTATTCATATTTATTACTAATTTTTCCTATTTATTACTAATTTTTCCTATTTATCCCTTTTCATTCCTATTTATTTTTATTAATTTCTAATTATTTCTATTTATTGCTAATTATTCCTATTACTACTAATTACTACTATTTATTACTATTTACTACTATTTACTACTACATACAACTACTTACTACTACTTATTGTTACTTACTACTACTTACTACTACTTACTACTAGTTACTACTACTTACTACTACTTACAACTACTTACTAATATTTACTACCACTTCCTACTATTTGCTACTATTTACTACTAATTACTACTAATTACTACAAATTACTACTAATTACTACTATTTACTACTAATTATTACTAATTAGTACTATTTATTACTATTTTTTACTATTTTTTACTATTTTTTACTAATTATTACTAATTATTACTATTTATTACAAATTATAACTATTTATTACTAATTATTACAAATTATTACTATTTATTACTATTTATTACTATTTATTACTATTTATTACAATTTATTACAATTTATTACAATTTATTACAATTTATTACTATTTATTACTATTTATTACTAATTATTACTCATTATTACTAATTATTACTAATTATTTCTATTTATTCCTAATTATTACTATTTATTTGTATTTATTCTTAATTATTCCTAATTACTTCTAATTATTCCAAATTATTTCTAATTATTCCTAATTATTCCTATTTATTACTATTTATTACTATTTATTACTAATTATTACTATTTATTACTATTTATTACTATTTATTACTATTTATTTCTCATTATTACTAATTATTACTCATTATTACTAATTATTACTATTTATTACTAAATATTACTCATTATTACTCATTATTACTATTTATTACTAATTATTACTAATTATTACTCTTTATTACTTTTTTTTACTATTTTTGAATAATTATTACTAATTATTACTAATTATTCCTATTTATTCCGATTTATTCCTATTTATTCCTATTTATTCCTATTTATTCCTATTTATTCCTATTTATTCCTATTTATTCCTATTTATTCCTATTTATTCCTATTTATTCCTATTTATTGCTAATTATTGCTAATTATTTCTAATTACTCCTAATTATTCTGAATTATTCCTAATTGTTCTGAATTATTCCTAATTATTCCCAATTATTCCCAATTATTCCCAATTATTCCCAATTATTCCCAATTATTCCCAATTATTCCCAATTATTACAAATTATTACTAATTATTCATATTTATTCCTATTTATTGGTATTTATTCCTATTTATTTGTATTTATTCCTATTTATTCGTATTTATTTCTATTTATTCGTATTTATTTCTATTTATTTGTATTTATTTCTATTTATTCTTATTTATTCTTATTTATTCGTATTTATTGCTAATTATTTGTAATTATTTTTAATTGCTCGTAGTTATTGCTAATTATTTGTAATTATTCTTATTTATTACCAATTATTACTATTTATTACTATTTATCAGTAATTATTACTATTTATTAGTAATTATTCTTATTTATTACTATCTATTACTAATTATTCCTAATTATTCCTAATTATTCTTAATTATTTCTATTTATTACTAATTATTCCTATTTGTTGCTAATTATTCCTATTTATTACTAATTATTCCTAATTATTACTAATTATTCCTAATTATTACTAATTATTCCTAATTTTTACTAATTATTCCTAATTATTACTATTTATTTCTAATTATTACTATTTATTTCTAATTATTCTTATTTATTGCTAATTATTCTTATTTAATGCTAATTATTCTTATTTATTGCTAATTATTACTATTTATTACTATTTATTACTAATTATTACTATTTATTCCTATTTATTACTAATTATTACTATTTATTCCTATTTATTAAGAACTATTCCAATTTATTACTAATTATTTCTATTTATTACTAATTATTAAAAATTAGAACTAATAATTTCAATTTATTATTACAAATGAATACTCATAACAAAATAATTTAAATCTAATTTAATTACCACTAATCAGAAATAATTAAAATTAACATAAAAATAAAATAAATACTAAATTAAATAAAATATAAATACCTTTAAACTTGATCTCCTATTAAAGTAAACGGCTTCACAACTTTTTCGTGAAAAAAAACTAACTCACATAAATTTCACTCTGAAAATAGAGTTCAGAGAGAGAGAGAGAATTGAGAGGAGGATTTGAAAAAAAACGGATGAGGGTATATATAGGTTAGATTAGTTGCGACGGGACTATTTGCGACGGATAGCCCGTCGCAAATAGTATTTGTTGCGAAGAACCCGTCGCAAAAACCTTCGCCCGCATTAATTACAGTCGGCAGTTAAAAAAGTATTTATGACGGGCCCCATCGCAAAAGGTACCTGCCGACACACTTTTTTCGGCGGGAGAACATCCCGTCGCAAAAACCTATTTACCGTTGTCGGCTATTTGCGACAGGTCCTGTTGCAAATACCCTCCGACCGACGCACTATTTGCGACGGGGCAATCCCCCTATCGCAAAAAACTTTCCCGCGGTTTGGCACGCAAACAGCGCCAAACTTTTTGCAACGGGATGCCAAATCCCGTCGGAAATGACCAATTATTTGCGATGGGCAAAATCCCATGTCGCAAATAATCTCTGAGGTGGGCTATTTACTACGGGATTAAATCCTGTCGCAAAAAGTTATTTTTTCCGTAGTGCTGGGGAAGGAGAAACTATATGCCAAATTCAGCAAGTGTGAATTCCGGTTATAGAAAATATCATTATTATGGTATGTGATCACTAGGAGGGTATATCAGTAGATCCTACTAAGATGAGTTTCATTGAACATTGGCCCAGAATAACCATTATGATTGAGATCCATAGTTTTATTGTATTTTCTAGATAGTATCAATGCTTTGTGAAGAATTATTCATCGATATCTAATCCAATCACTAAGTTAAAATGTAACGGTGTCAAGTTCCTTTGGCAAGATGAATGTGAAGAAAATTTCAAGGATCTGAAGAGGAGTTTGGTCGGTTCTCTTGTACTCACACTACCCTATAGTGGTGAAAGGTTTTTGATTTTCAGTGATACATCAAAGAATGGACTATGATGTTTTCTTAGACAAAATGGCATGGTGATAGATTATTCCTCTTATCAATAAAATGTTCATGAGTAGAATTACTAGACCTATTACTTAGAGTTAGCAGTGGTAATATTTTCTTTATATAGAGGCATTCTGTTTATGGAGAAAGGTGTGGAATATATATAGATCATAAAAGTATAAAATATATATTCACCTAAAAAGAGTTGAATATGCGCTTAATAAGATGTTTATATTTGATTAAAGATTATGACTACTAAATACATTACCACCCTAGGAAAGCAAACAAGGTGGTTGATGCTTTGATTCAAAAGGATCATGCTAGCTTATTTATGAGGAGGATCGGAAAGGATTTAAAATTTATAGATTTGTAAAGGATGTAACTTTAAATTTTTAAGGAAGGAGGGAAAATATTATCTTTCACAAATGATTGTCCAACCATCTATCCATGTAAATATTAATGAAAAGTAGAAGGAAGATGAAGTGCTGCAAAAGGTAAGAAATGTTCGTGAGTTTAATCTTAATTGTGATGGAATGGTAAGGTCCAGGAAAAAAGTATGTGTATCTATCATATCAGAATTTGAGAAGGTGATATTGACTAAATCTCATAAGTAATAATTTTCTATTCATCCTAGAAGTATGAAGATGTATAGAGGCTTTAAGGAGCATTTCTCGCAGGATAACATGAGAAGAGATATTGTAGAGTACATATCTTGGTGCTTAGTATGCCAAAAAGTTAAGTCTGGGAGGAATAATCCTAAAGGTATGTTACAACCATTATTCATACCTATAAGGAAATGGGAAAATTTTACTATGTATTTCATCATATAATTTAATACCCTAGCCTGGCTCACTCTATGAATAGTAATCGAACTGGTTTCCACGTGACCTAAGGCATTCCTCCCTATATTCCAGAGGATACAGACTAGTAGTGGGGTTTATGTTAGTACTATTGGTATACTATACCGCCTATATTAGAGTGCATAATAATAAAAAAACCAAAACTCATCCATCAATACAAAAATCCATTAGAGTATGTAGAAGAAAATAAATATAACAAGACTGATAATAAATTCAATGTAGTAAATGATGGAATAACCCTATCATATATACAATAGCCTAATACCCACTAGGTTGTTTTCATATAAAAAATAAATAAAAACAAGATTTTGGGATCTCCCGCATCACTAAACCAAACTAATCCCAACATTGGATCATGTCTGATCCATCCCGCTCGAACATGCTATCTTAGGCCTCAGTAAAACATGTGCATGTAATAATCATTTGATACCTACTTAGGTACCCATGTTCAATGTCATACCAAGCAGGGTGTGAGTATAAAAATTAGTATGACACCACCAACATGGTCCCTTTCCAACTAGAATATGATATTATATGTTCATGTGACATTATAAACTGAAAATAATAAATAAACTACAGTGTGAAAAAAATCAAAAAAAAATTAACTACCTGCTTTGGAATGATGTTGGAGGGTCTCTAAGCATGTCATGATGATCGTGCACCCATCTTATCACTACCTCCCCATGGGAGTATATGTATAACTCGATACATGCCTAGTAATTATCATCTATCCTCGGGTTTATGACCCTGATAGATTATAACTGCCTCAGTCAACACCAAATTGTCTCTTCATATGAGCATTACCTTAAGGTAACCTCTATACACACTCTAGGTATCCCACTATCACACCTCCATGAATGAGTAGTGAACCCTAGGCCATATTATTGCATCCCCCATCCTCAGTCCCTCAAGATAAACCCCATGGTAATGCCTAGGAGTTCTCGATGTTTGGATGATTATAGATTCCTATAAGGGGAGGTCTAGTAAATATTAAATTTCTAAGCATTATTTATTCCTAGGAGACCCATAAAATCAAAAGTAATACCCTCCCTTGATCGTATGATCAATATTTTGGACATTGAATAACTCGAGGATCCTCAACAAAACCATCAATGGTGTATCCACCCAATCCTGGGGTATCATAGGCATCAATCTAGGGTATAAAACAATCACCCTCAAGATATCCAACAAACATGTTCAGAGACATACACCCACCCGGCATCTCATACCACTATTTGAATCCTAATCATAAAAATTATTTTAAATGGTTTGGTAGTATCTCCATTCAAATCCTGACACCTTGTCATTTGAAGTGGTATCACTATATCGAAGGAACCCCTATCATCATTGGCATTCTTATATGCATGAAATCATAAAGATATAATGTTGGATACTAGGTAAAACCACTAGGAATCCACTCCTACATCGTCTATATCTATGTATTATATCTAAGCTAGGAATCCACCCCTAATATACCATTAGACTATATCCCAACTATACCAAGAATCTCAGGGTCTCACACATATCATCAAGTAATTTATGGGAATCATGGGAAATCACATCTATGTTAAGCCCATTGGATGATTCCCAATAATCCTAGGAAATCATGCATCATCATTAATCAAAAATTATATATGGGGTAGTTCGAACACCCAAGACCATAACATCCCCATTGGGCATATATGGTAGTTCAGATTATAAGTTACACCCTCGACCATATCTACCCACAACCATACACACCCACTCAGAGTCATTCAGTCAATGGGGCACCCACTCAGGTCCCCTAGGTCATAGAACATCATATTCACCCTCATGTGGGCCCTTATAATCAACTAAGGTCTCCAATCAACACCTGAAACTCTAAGGATGTCATGTCTCATGACATCATCATAAGTTTTCACAACCTCACCGGTCATATGGGATTCGCCACATAGGTAACATTTAGAGAGATAGACCATGGACCATCTTGTTCATCAAGGTATGACTAGGTTTTTTCACTCACCTAACCTTTCATTCATAGCCTAAGGTTAATCCACCTAGTTTAAGAAAATAAGCCATGGCCTCGGCCATCGACCGCTAAGGAAAACCAAGCAGTACCAAGGTCTATTGGACCTTGGAACATTGTAAAACATAATTAAGGTATCACATTTTTAAATTAAAAAATAATAATTAAACATGTAAACACCCTCAATGGAATGAAAAAACACACCCTATGAATTAGAACAAAGCATAAATCCCATTGGGAAAGTATGTAGACCACTAACCTCAATGAAGCTTTCCACTTTTTATTTACATGGTTTGGAAGAAACTTACAGGGCCCATCCAAGTCTTTCCATGATCAACCAATCCCATCTCAACATCCCAAGCTCCTAACTCATGCCAAATATCAATAATTAATTAATTATAATATTAATAATAAATTATTTAATTCAATTCCAACTCATCATAATGTTAGATAAATCATCACACTACTACATTATACTAGAACCAAATCCAACCAGCTATAGAATACCCATAAAAACTCATGACACCATTATGAGCCAATCCCATATGTTCCAAAACCAAATCCAATATTAATTTAATTTAATTTAAATGAAACCCCTAAAATAATTCATATGTATGAAATACCTTTGATGATTTGATGAATATCCAAACCCATACACCATCCCAAGACATGATCATCCTAGTTTGTACAAAAGACACTTTCAAATTAGGAAATTTCACCATTATATGTTTAAATATTAACTTATGACCTAAACTGAAATAAATTTGGATTAGTGTAGAGAAGAAGGAAAAGTTATTGGAGGATGGAGAGGATCTCATAACTTTCATCATTGTCGAAAAAGAAAATAAAAACTACCCCAAACCAAGGGGGTAGGGAAAAGAGAGAAAGGGAGGGTTTAGTTGTGTGAGTGAAAAAATGAGGGTAGAGGGGGTACTCCCTTAAAACCCCAAGGGGTAAATGAGTAATTTCTCCATCTCAAAACCCCATATTTAGTAATTTGGTCTACTACATCACCACCCAACCACTCTCAAGGATCATCCAATCCCTAAAGATGAATCATGGGCCTCTAAACAAATCTAAAAAACCTATTTAAAGGTGTTTAAACTCTCAAAACTCAATTATAAATTCAAATTAAAAATTTGGAATTACCACCAAAACAAAAATTTCATATTCCATCTGGTATTTTCCAACCCATATAGGAACAGTGTTTTACAATCCCCCCACCCTCCCCCCACCCCTATAGCATTTCTCATCCTCTAGAAGTCTCATCACCCATTCAAACAAAACACTCAACCAACTTGGTTCATTGATCCAATCTCAGTTCATTGTGATCTACCCCAGAAAATCAAATGAGATTCCATTGTGCAACTCCAAACATGAGGCACTCCATTTATTAAAACCTAATATACCCCTCATAACCATCACTGTAACCTCTAGATAGTTCCCTATAATACCCATCCATCATAGGACACTATTATATCATCAACCTCATCATTAGGTTTTTTTATCCCCACTATAGAACTCAACACATCACAGCCAATTCCAACCTATATAATTCTTCATGGTTGAAATTTATTATAAAAATACATTCTTAGTGGTTTGACAACCGGCTTGATGTGGTTTCCATATCGCCACACCCAAACATGTATAAAAACACATTCCATAAGGTGTAACTGACTCTTGTCTCAAGATTCATACAAAATTATATAAGTATTAACTACCCTTGAGCAGGGCCCACATATGTTGTCCTTTCTTTAAAAGTTCCCATCCAAACCTTGGAATACTCACCTCATGACAAACATGATGTATCCAAACCATATTACTAGATTTCCTAGATTTACTGTGTGTTTTATCCCCAAAAAATACATTTTTACATTTTTTTACATGATTTTCCCCCTAAACCATGTGATGAAATTGAATTTCACCCCCTGAAACATGCCATGAATTGCGATTTACCTCATGAATACCTGTTTCACATGCATATTTTGGTCCAATGGTTTATTGAGAGGGGATTGGTATAATTTTATAATCAATGAAATTAGTAGGGTTTATCCGCTAAAATTCCCAAAGGTTCCCACATCTGTGACAAGGCGTGAACCTTCATTCTATAGGTAGGCAGTCAATTGGGTTTTCAAACCCAATGATGCTTAGGAACTCAAATTGGTTGATAGGATGGTATTTTGGGCTCATCAAACTCTTTGGGGTGAATTATTTTCTATTCCAGGACACTCTTATATATTTAATATATGTTCATGAAATCCTTCCTAGTCCCTAATATAAGACTGGTCACCCTTATGCCAATGGATTTATTAAAACCATGTGTTGGTAGGAAAATTGGTATATGTCACAGGTTCTCTGTTATTCTATTCATTATTTATGATGATTTAGTTTATAGAAATATCCAGTTACTCTAGATTTTATTTCTATCCATGTAAGTGGTTGGTGTCTTAGGGATGGGATTAAACCTCTATGAGGAATCCTATGTATCCTGTGATAATAGGAATAAAAACCTACATAGTTTTTTTGACATTTTTTAAGGTTGTATAATAGGATTGTACTATACAGTTTAACATTATGAGGTAAGGAAAAAAATTGGGCTTGATTCTCAAGGATTCATCCTATGTATCCTGTTAACATAGGAATGAAAGTTCATGTAGTTCATCTTACAGTCTTATGTGTCATAAGAGATGGGAAAACAAAGGCCTTGAGTAGGAATTATGCATGAAAGGGTACCATAAATTTTATCATTAGGATTATGTCCCTTTTAGTGAAGATAATATGTAATTGAGATTACAACCCAATGAAGGGCCTACACTGGGGGAATCCTCATAATTCTATTAGTATAATCTCTAAGACCACATGATTCATGATTAGTGTAAGAAATAAGATATATTGGTATATTGTACACATCATATTTGAGAAAATTTATATGATACTTACACATTAAATTTTCTCATAAAAAGGTAGGATTAATAGTATCATAGAGAATACTATGTGAAGCTCGGGCCTTAGGAAGGAATCCTACATATCCTATTTATAGAAGGAATCATATTCCTCACAATTCAGTTCATCCCCAACCCACGGATGGGTTTGAGGTATTTTAGGGCATGGTATGGGCTTACACTTAAAAGGATTCCCACAGATAATCCCACTTCCCATCTATTGATGGATGATAAAGGATGATAGACTCATAGGAGTTTTAGGTTTTATAAGACCAGGTAATTGGAATATGGAGGGAATTACACCATGGTGGATGTTAATCAGATATCAGTCTTTAAAAAGTTGTCATGTGTATCCAACTTTGATGGGAATTAGAGTTCTCATAGTTCAATTACCCCTAACCTTTTAATGGCTTGAGTGGGTTAATACACTTAGAGACATTATTATTATCCCTAGGGTCTAGGAAAGTTAGGGGCTTATACTAGGATATATTCCCTTGTGGCATATTCATTCTATATCTTATGATAGATAAATAGAGATAATGACCATAAAAGTTCTATTAAATATTCTTGGCATGACATAGATGGACCGTCTTAGAGCATGACACAAATAAGGTCACATCAGTGTGTTACCCTAGCCCATTAAGGACACTCCCCTTATAAAGGGGGTATCCTAATGAAGGTTCCTAACCGGGGGTTCACATAGTATAAGTTCATGTGTGTATTACAGACAAGGTTGACATGTTTTCCTAACATATATTGATTGTCTTCCTAACATGTCTTGATTGTCTACCCAAAATGTATTGACTATCTACTTGACATGTATTGATTTCCTGGAAGACATGTCTTGACTGTCTACCCAACATGTATTTATTTTATGCCAGTCATGTCCAAGATTATTTTCATGATCAAATATGACATGTCCAAGGCCTTTCTCATGATCAAATGACTTGTCTAGAATGTCTTCGCATGATCAAAAATATTTGTCTAGTATTTCTTCACATGATCAAAGTGACTTATCCAAGATGTCATTACATGATCAAAGTGAGTTATCCTGAATTTCTTCGCATGATCAAGGTAGGCATGTTCAAGGCCTTCACATGATCAAAGTGACTTATCCAAGATGTTTTTCATAATCAAATATGACATGTTCAGGGTCATTCACCCGATCAATTAGCTTATATGGGATGTATTTTCATGATCAAAGTGGACATGTCTAGGGCCTTTCACATGATCAACTAGCTTTTCTGGGATTCCTTCACATGATTGAAGTGACTTGTTTAGGATTTCTTCCCATGATCAAAATGAATTTTCCATGGGTGATTACATGTAAATTTACTATCACATGATAATGTTGTCATGCCTATGGCTCTATGAGGGCATCACAAGACCAGTGAGGAGTTATGAAATCATATGATCTTAAGGGAGACATGTGGAAGATTCTCCCGAACATGCCCAGGACCATGTGAATGTCCAAGTGTAGAAGTTTCATACCCAAAGGGATCATTCTTCAAGGTCACATGAACAATATTTTACATTTTAGGAGGATTTTATGGCCAATGGTGTATTTATGAAGGCATCAGGATGGATGTACCACATGTATGAGGGATTACGTAGTGTGTTCAAACATAGGAATTATGAGATCGCGGGCTCTTCTTGTTAATTCTACATGGAGAAGAAAAGAACCTCCAATCCTTATATGTGCATCATAGAATAGATACCTGTATGAGATAATTTTATAACCATCATAAGATCATATAATCTCTAAGGGATCAAGTGAAGGAATCATAAAACATGCACAGTGGGTGCACATTATATTTGTATCTATGGATAATGGTACATGGAATATGGGGTTATAGTCCATAGTGTTTTCTTTACATTGTCGAGTACCTATGGTAGTTTCTATAGAGGGGTTATGAAACTAGTAAGAAATCACATGATCATGTGAACGATTTTCATGAACCAGGGTTCACTTGATAGTATCGCATGATATTCAGTTCATCATATTGTCATGTGATCTTCAAGGGATCATGTAATGGGTTTTCATGATCACATGATGAATTTCTCTGAAAGTGGTGGGTGATTCTCTCTCTCCTCTATTTCTCTTCCTTACCTCTCCCTTTATCTACTCTCCTCATCTTCCCCTTTTGTGTGTGTTTTTTATGGGGAGGAAGGGTTTATATAGTTCAAGGTCATCCAAAGTCAGTTCTTCTTTCCAAATGTAAGATGTTGCATGAACTCACTTGATGTGGTGGGAATCTTTTCATGATAAACATCATGTGATCACAATATCCATGATACATCTCATGGGGGCTCTATCGTTCACATGATCAGTTTCATATAGAGGATTTTTTTTAATTTCTAATATGCAAGGCAAGCATGGATCCAACATTCCTATCCTTCATGTGATGGAGTAGAAGACAACCAAATATGGATTCATGTGATTTCTTATGGCATATAATTAAACGGACGCTAGAAGACTTCATGTGAGAGAATAAATAAATAAAATTCCAAATATATAAGTCTCTCATGAGAGGGAAGATAATATGTTCTTTACATAATCCCGGTGATGTTATCTTAGCTCACATGACCATCATCACCTTACTTTTAATGGATTATAGTGGTCTTCATGATTGGATTTTATGTGATCATCCCTTTAGTAGTATCAAATCCTTCAGATGGTAGCATGGTGCTCCAAGCTTGTGTGCAGCAAGCCCTTTGCAGACTGTAGGAAAAAGTTTGAAGTCAAAAACCCTTTTAAAGTCAAAAGGACTCCATGATCATAGTTTGTATACAAAATTCACATGATCCATAGTGAATTAAGTGAATAATTCATGTGATAACACACAGTGTTCATGATATTTCATTATTGATCACTGATATGTCTTTATGAGATGTTTTATGCTCCTATGATATCTTATTGGTTATCTCTATTCAATTGGTCGATTAATTGCACATCTTGCAATGGATTCACATGATAGCTTGATTGGATTCATGTGAAACATAGCCTCATGCATGGATTTGATATTTCGATAATGATTCTAGTCTCAGGCTCTATTATTAGAGAAGGTCGACATAGTGATCATCGAGCACTGAGATCATACAGACATCGAGTGTGACTCTCTATGTCAAAATACTGGTTTCGGTGAGAGCAGTGGATGAACGGAGGTTTAAGATGTTACAGGTGTGTGATTGGATGACCTCGATCAATTTTATCAGACAAAAGGGATTCTATATGTATTTTTTTATGGAGGATTGGTGTATAGTTCAGAATCCACCCCCATCAGTTTTCTATTTGTATGTGGAGTAATTAATAAAATGTCCCATATCCACCATTCTCTATAAGTGAGTACCAAGTTCTTCTCTAGATCATTTTCAGAACATCCCCGTGTTGGCCCACTATTCGACTACATTGTTTCTTTATGGTGTGGATATACTCCTCTTGTATGTGAACTTTCCTATGAACCCCATTCCTCCTATGATAGATGGACAAGATGGCTCCCTAGGCATGGTTGAGGTGACTCCCACAAGATCATGGGTCGAGTTGTCTTTACTATCTAGCCTTGGCTAGACAAACTTTCTAGCTAACTGAATATACCCAAATACATAGAATATTTATCTAAGTAAAATTAGTATAATAAGGGAAAAAGTATAAGTCCCTATAAAATAAATTCAAATCCCTTATTATTCAATAATCCAACCACTAAAACTTTTTTTGAAAAATACATTAGTATTTTTTCATAGTCTTCATACTTCTCGAATATCTAAAAGTAAAGTGTAAGATGCACAATTAAGGGTGTCAAAAAATAACCCTGTAGAATTAGATTCATTAATATTGAAAATAATATAATTATAAGATAAAAGAAGACCAATTTTACATATAATGGAATGTATGATGGGCCTCTAAGCACCACAAAGAAAAAATTATTGACTCAAGGTGTTTGAGTTGCTAGAACAGATATCTTATGGATTGCCAAGATGGGAGATCTCTTTAAGGAATTGGGTTTCCCACCGAAATAAACTCATATTGAGAAATTGTACTCTAAATTTAAGAGTAATTATACATTAAAAGAAAAAAAAATGAGTTGTATGAAGTCATGAAAGGACAAGGTGCCCTCAGGCGGGTCCTGATAAATAGAGATGCGCTCTAATTTTTTCCTAGATCAGTGGACCTAACGAGCATAGATGTATTTTTTCTAGGGACAAATAATTATCCCTAAAAGCTTTTTATATTATTTATTATAGACCTTTTTTTTTAAGATTCATATGGGGAAATATTAGCGAGTGTGGAGTCAGATTTTACATAGTATTCCCTCTTATGGGTTTTCAACCTGACAAGTTTTATGCATTTTCCATTTCATAAATGCTCAATATCTCCTAGATCACACATAGTACATATCCAGTGAGTAGATACTCAACTTTTTTCCAGGGTTCCCTTTTTAGGTTTTCAACATGGTGATCATTCTCTCTTTGAATTTTTTTTTTAAGGTCTTTAAAATTATACCATTGATATATTTCTTTTAGGGTCTTCGAGCTTGGAACATTTTTTGTTGTTGTTTAAGGTCTTCTAGCTCAAATAATCTACTCATGCACAGTGAAACATCTATGAAGAAGCATTATATGTGTAGTTTAACATAATTTGGTGAGTAAATATTCTATGAAGTTTAATTTCATGTGATGTAGACAACTAATACTATGCAATTTAAAGTTTTACTTCCAGGATTTAATAGCATGAGGGGGATGTGAAGCCCACTTGGATAGTTGGAATATGATCCATGTAAATCATGTTTCTAGAAGTTTTAATCGATGAATATGGCATTGGGTAGACATACTGGGGATGGACCAAAACACCCTAATGTGATAAGTTCCACCACGGTGTTGTTGGGGGAGATGAGTGGAATGAGGAAGACATAGTAAGGATGACCCCAAACACCCTAAGGTGTGGAGTTTGTCCATAGTATTACCAAGTCTCATGAGGATTGTATTTCCTTACCTATAATGATGGGATTCCTCTAGTTGGTTGGTCAGAATCCCTTATGCATGGGCTCTTATGGATTACATGAATGGAAAATTAGAGGTGTCCCCACTCTTTTCCAAGGGCCATGAATGATTTTTGAAGACCCAAATGTATGGATGATAAAGTAATGTGTGGAGTAATGTGCTATCTAGCAAGGGTCTGGGCACCCTATAGAAGTTTAGCTTCTAGTTGGGAAAATCATTTTCTACACCATGTGGTTTCAAATCACATGGTGGTGTCTATAAAAAGGTTCGTGAATGGAGTGCCTCATTCATGATTCGAGAAAGGGTGTAATATATAGTGTTTTAACATCAAGGATGTCAAATATGTTTGGATAGTCAAGTTATGGGTATTGTAAATCATGTTCTAGGAATATCTGAGTTAATTAAAAGTGGAAAGAAGTGGGTACAATTCAATGATTAGTAGTGGAGTAATCCCATATTCCACAAATTCAAGATAATAACTCTTGTATTAAAGGGGGAATTTCTAGGACCAAGCATCCCCTAGGAATAAGCTCTTTGGAAGTGTGAAATTATACAATGAATCCCAGTGATGTCATTTAGGATTAGCCAATCCCTATTACAAGTTTTCTAAAGGAAAGAACTAAGAGAAAGGGTGCCTAAGGTTCATAAGGTTCTAATAGAAGGATATCGACTCAAGGAACTGGTTTTGTCACTCATACATCAAATGTATGAAGGTGGTTCATGGAAAACATAATATTCAAGAAGGGTTAGAGAACCATAAAAGTTGTATCGCAGCCTATTTAACATGTAATCATGGAGAGGATATGTGAAAAATCATTACTCTAATTTTTTCCTAGACAATGGGGTTAAGAGACCATGTCTTGGCTTTTACTAGGGCTATAGATTATTTTCCTGAGGTTTATTCCTTGTTTATTTATGATTGAATTTTTTTATAAACTCTAGAGATAAAGATTTTAGTGAGTTAAGACTTTAATTTTGATCAGGTCATCCTTTGTGGGTTTTTGGCCTGTGAAGCTTTATGTATCATTAACTAGTAGTTTAGAGTCTTAAGATTTGAATCATCAATTGATAATGTTTAAGGTTATAGTCCTTTGACTGAAGTTAACATAGTTTAAGGTCATGATGCACAAGAACCTAATATGAGGGAAATATTACACAACAACCTAATTAGGATACCTAGGGTCCAGATTACTCCAACATCCTTTTGAGAAGGAGATAAAAATGTTGTAAATCATGGATTAAGGTTCTCTAGTAATGAATAATGTTATGGTGAAATCATGTTGGCGATTAACCAAAACACCCTGGGGTGTTACACTCTTCCATGGAGATGTCAGGGCTTAGAAGGATCAAAAATCCCTTCCTAAAAGGCCAAGATGTCTCTAGTTGGTAGGTAAAATCTATTGTGTAGATCCACCTCTTGCACGATCAAAAAAATATATATTTTCCTTTCCAGGGGTTGTGAAATGTTGGAGGAAACCCATTCTACTAAAGACAAGAATTATTATTTATCGATTGAGGTGCTTAAAATATTATAGAAGCACCTCGTACTTTGGTTGAATGTGGTTAGGATTTTTTGGTACTTTGATATGGAATGGAAATGGGTGATGTTCTGCACATTTTTACATTATGTAGTGGCATTGTATCTATCATATAGTTTAACATTATGTGACAAGAACATTTTCCTTGAATTTTAACATCATATAGTAAGTATGTTTTACTTCAAGCTTAAAATCATGTAGTAAGGACATGGGAACTGACATTAAATTATGAAAGATATCCTTGGGAACATTCTTAACTATTTAGGAACATTTAAATGCAAGAAACATCTTTTATCCATGAATAGTTTTATTTATGTCTAGCCATATATTGGATCCCTTCTTACACATATTTATCTTGTGTGTAAGAAAGACATATATAGATATAACTCATGCATAGGTAGAGTGGGTTTATATGACTCAAACCTCTTTAAATAGAGGTATATTCAATTTTTATGGTTAGGATTCCTGGGGTTTCCCTATGAATATTGTAAGAGAAGTAATTATTCCATAATTATCTCATTTAAGGAGATCCCACTCCATAGATATAACTTGTATGTAAGGGGTAGAGGCATTTTATTTTCTTCTCCTAGTTATTCTTGACATCAAGGTGGGATAAGGGGTCATATACATAGATCGGGCTCATATGTATGGATAGGGAATTTCCAAAACCCATTCTAGTATGGAGGAGAACAATTAAACCCTAGCACAGACTCATGGATAATATGACTCACTCTAAGAAATTTTAAGTCTTACAGGATGGACCATATGTCATATAGTATAATGTCATACAACTAGGATGTGGTCATGTAGTTTAACATCGTGTGATTAGGAAATGGTTCCCCATCCAAGAAACATCATGGTCATGCCTTCCAGAGTGGATTTCCATGTTTCCAAATCTCACATGATCCATGATTTGTGTGAGAAACAAGGGATAACAAGGTATTCAATTAATATGCAAGTGAATGATTGACAAGGAATGCACAAGGGGGTCCACAATTTATTGTGGACTATGACCTCTACATATATCTAACTCTCTTAAAGGAATATGATTGAGGGTGATGGAAACCTATGGATAGGACTAAGATAGAGAATCCAAAAATCACTACATATCCTATAGTAATAGGAATCAAGCCACACATATTTCTTGTATGAAAGTTCCCCATGAAATTATGACTCGTGCATAGGTAGGGGGAACATTTTTTTCTTGTGTATAGATCCAAGATTCAAAGTACGAGTGTCACTGCGTATCTTATAGTAATATGAATCAAGTTATATATAGTTATATAATGTAAGAATATCCACATAGGTCTATCCCATACATAGAGGGGGGAATTTTTCCCATTGATTGTTATGACTGGACAAAGGATGAGAGATCCAAGTTTCACTAAGTATCTTGGGATAGAAGGAATCAAGCCACACATAGTTCTTAAATGGGAAACTCTCCACACAGGTTTAACCCATACAAAGAGGGGGTTATTTTTTTCATTTATTATTATGGTTATACCTAGGATTGGATATTTGGGGGTCACTATGTATCATATGATGGAAGGAATCAAGCTACATGTAGTTATTGAATGGGAAACTCTCTACACTTGTCTGAATAATATGAAGAAGGGGGATTTTTCTCATTGATTATTGTGGTTGGACCTAGGTTTGGAGATCCATGTGTCGCTACATATCCTGTGATGGTAGGAATTAAGCCACACATAGTTCATTAATGGGAACTCTCTACTCAGGTATGATCCATATGCACAGAGGGGAAATTTTTTCATTGATTATTATGGTTGGACCTAATATGGGAGATCAGGGCATCACTATGTACCATGTGATGGAAGGAATCAAGACACATATAGTTCCTTATTGGGAAACTCTCCATGTAGGTCTGACCCATATACAAAGATGAATTTTCCTATTTATTATTGTAGCTGAACCCATAATGGGAAATATGAGAATCACTATGTATCCTATGATAGTAGGAATCATGACATGCATAGTTCTTGAATGGAGGTGTGGTGGAAGACAAACTCCAAGGATAGTGGTCCTCTTAAGAAAGGGTCATAGTAATGTGTAATTTCATGTTATGAAAGAGACATCAACCATGCAGTTTAACATCATACAGTAAGGTTGTATGGTGTGCCTTTTAAGGTCTTGCATTCAGGACCATGAAAACCTTGACATGAACTGATATGTCTCAATCCTGATAAGAAGCCCCTAAAAATTTACTAAACCCAAATGATTTATGATTTGTGTGAGAAAAAAGGAAAGTAAAAGGTTTATTTCACCACACATAGGTGATTAAATGAATGTACAGTGGAATTTTTATCATGTAGTGGCTGGGCCAAGATATATGATTTAGGAATCTCTACGTATCTCATTTGAGTGAGAATCAATCTGTATGTAGTTTTGGAAATATTTTAACATCAAATGAGATGGATGTCAATCATGCAGTTTAATGTCATATGGTAAGTTAAAAGGCTACCTAACATGAAAAAGAAGAATCAAATCATTATTAATTCTATCTAGACATTTGGGAAATCATCTTATGATAGGAATCCCATGTTTGTGACATGAGGCATTTTGAGCTAGTTTCCCAAGGAATATTATACATGGTACATAGGGTAATGCTGTGTTTTAACATCTTGTGATTAATAAATTGTCATAAATTCTAATATCTTGTGGTTATGATGATATTGCTCATGTCTTTTAGGTTCATGCGACGAATACCTCCCCGTGTAGTTTAGGGTCTTGTGGTAAGGATGAATTCTGTGCATTTTAATGTCATGCAACAATGATGAATGGTGTCTTGTAGTTTTAGGTCATACGACTAGAACCTTAGACACTATTCATTTTATAGTCTTGTTTTTCAGGCTTCTTCCATGATTTTTAACATCATGTGGTAAGGAAATATCATGCAATTTACCATCATGATAGGATGTTGTGTAGTTTAAACTATTGCTTCGAGAACTTCATATCATGAGAGAGGTGCATTCTCCCTACTACCTTCTTAAAACCTTAATGGTTATCGGGTAAGCCTAGGTGATGCATAGCCACATCAGGTTTCATCCTAAGAATTTCAATATAATACCAAGAAAACACCAAATGGTGCTACTTTAGAAATAAAATATAAATATACTAATCCTTGATAGGAATATACATTCTAATAAATGTAGGCCTCGCATATTCTTCTTTTCCTAGATTCACCTGTCTGAGTTCATAGAGGGTGGTGGGAACACCTTCCTCAAATGTGGGAGGGGCATTCCTATGGTCATCCTATTCTTCTTATATTACTGAGTTTGTGGAGGAATTTTCATACATGGTATGTAATCTAAGGTAGTATATATCATTTTCAAGGTAAGAGAGTCCATGGGAAGAGACATTATCATCTAGAGCTACCAAAGTTGATATAGAGAGATTCTGGGGATGATTGTTTTCTTTCATACTACCATCGATGATAGGAGGAACCTAGAAATTTAGAATTAAGTATTCTTCTTTAATCAGTTTTATGGGTATCACATAATCACTATCAAGCATGATCCATTGGAATAGAAATTATATATGATTTATGGTCCTTCCTATTTGGGTTCTAGATTTGGTGGTTTCTTTAATGGTATCATTGTAGTTTTGAGATCTAAAACCAGTATTCCTTGAAATAATGAACATAGGTGAACCATTTTATTAAAGGATTGTGTAATCTGATCCCATGATTTCTCCTATAGCTATAATATTATTAGATTCTTTATATGGGTGGATTTACTGCCCTATGGATAGGGTAAAGTAAAATGCTTCTTAATTAACCCATACCTAGGTATAATCGTTGGATGGAACTTTTCCAATCATTCATAGAGTTTTAATGATGTTGAGACAACATGTCATTGGATTTTTTATGATCTTCTGATCTTGGGTCTCAGACCACAGAGAATTTAGCCATATCAAACTAATAGTATAGTGTATTTATGATCTATATGTGACCCTAATATCCTTGATAAGGTAGGTTTCTAACCTTAAATATTTTATAATTCACCTACATATTCAGAAAAATGTAAATCGTTCACTTCCCTTATGACCCCTCTATCATCTCATAATTGGAAGTGGAAATTGTCCTGAACATGTTTGGGAGGTTGTTTCTAGCTAACTCTCTCCATATATCCACGTTAGCCTCTTCTTCATCATTGCTATATTTCTCCACATGGTCAAACCACATAGGTTTCCTCTATAGGTCACCTATTATCCATGGTTAAGAGTTGTTGATGGTTGATGGGGCACTATATATGTCTAACCCTGGTGTTTTGAGAATATATTTGTATGAAGGTGTTAGAGTTTTAAGCAACTCAGTATATGAATGTGTCTGTGAAATGGGAGTATTTTTTTCCGGGTTAAAGATATCACATTAGGGAGGTCAATCACGACATACATTAGGAGTAGAGTTCAAGTGATCTATCACTACACTATTACAATAAGTACTATCAAAGTAGTGATTGCTTTATACATCAATTGAAGAGTTAACAGACCCTTGAGTTATTTTGGATATTAATTGAACTTCCTCAAGTACACTATAATTGAGAAGATCCAGGATATGAGTCTTATTTTTCATCATGGACCAAATATTTTGACCTACCTTTTGGGGTTAAGTAGGCATATGAGCCTTCCACATGATGGTTTTCAGAATATGTCTATAACCTTCTAGTGTAATGGGGATATGAGCAAGTAGTTGAGAAATTATTGGAGTATGTCGGTGAGCTTTTGTATTATTGGAAGGAATATGATCCTTTCTATGGGTGGATTCCAGAATATTTCAGTCAGTCCTAGATGAAACATAGGTATGAGCTCAATTCATATTTACATTCCCCATCAAAATATGATGAAAGACCTCTAAAATGATAGAAGTTATATGAGCCTCCTCTTATATAGACTATGAAGGATTATGGTTCAGTCCTTCATTGGTGGGAATAGGGATGTGGTCCTGGAACTGTAAGCTAATGGAATATTTTGAGTAGGATCATTGGTAGGGATATGTTCCTACTCTAAGGTGATTATAATATTATCCTAAAAATCATGGTTAGAGTAGGGATATGATCTTAGTCCTCTTCCTTTGGAGTATTTCACTGGTATTATTGTTCAATAATGTGTCCCTATCTGGAGGCATGTTCCAAACTAGCTTGTTGAGCTCTTATTTGAATAGATATATGAGCTCGTTCATGTGCCTCATCCTTTATAAGAATATGCCAATGATCCTCGTATATGAGAGAAATAATGTGAACTTTCTCTAGAGTATCTACCTGTTCATGTTGACCATTTTAGTCTACTACTATATCTTTTTAGATAGAAATGTGTTCTTATCCGTACATCATCACAAGAATATACCAACAGAGCTCCTTTGTTTTTATCAAAATGTACAAGAACTTCAACAAGGTATGTATAGAATTGTATGTATACATTATCTTAGATGCTAGGATATACTGGTTAGTGTCTTTGATTGAAGTGGGGATGTATTACTAATCATGTTGTAACATCCCGGTTCCAGAAGCCACCCAGAGGCGCCCCGTACCCGGTTGGTCACATGGCCTCAAGTGCATTTCCCCGAATGCCAGAGGCTACCGACTAGCAGTGAGGTCTTGGGTGTGATAGTGGGAAAACTATGCCCTTATTGGCAGAGTACACAGCGGAAGTAAACAATGCACAATAGCATATGTATTAAATATCCAACAATAGTAAATAGTAGAAGACTAAAAAATAAACAACTAGAGAATAAATATATATAAAATATTCATGATACATATATGTCTAGGAAATAATCCAAAGAAGTCACAATGTTGAATACAATACTAAACCAAAGTACAAAAGGAAAACAGATGAGCAACTCCTCAGCATCACAAGCCTCGACTTGTTCCCATGCTCTCCTGCTCCAATGTAATCAAGTACCTGAAGAAGAAGGGTTCTTGCCTACACCTATAGCAATATAATCTGTTTGGGCCCAAAAGCATGGCCCAAATAGAGTGTGAGACTAAATCCTAGTAGGAAACCACCACGAGATATGTGCCTAATAGTCAGTAAATATATGGTAGTAAAAGTACAGAAAATAATAATAGGAAAGTACTCAACAGTAAACAATCCACATTTTTAATCATTAAATTCACAAACAAGTAATCAACTACTCAAGCAAGTAGAAACAAACAGGTAACTCTCTGGGTAGTTCTCACAGCCTAGCCTCAATGGTTCAACCAACAAGTACTAGCAACCCTCTGAGAGGCACACACAGTCTCACCCCTATGGTTATGCTAAAGTATAGAATCTCTTGGGAAGCACTCACCATCAATTCCCTCTATAGTCTCATATCATACTAAAGGCACTTTGGGGAAGCACTCAACATCTCATTCCCCTTGTGGCCCGTGTCGAGGAACTATAGATACTCTGAGGAATCACTCAACGTCAATTCCCCTTGTGGTCTCGCATCGTAAAATTATAAAGACTCTCTAGAGAAGCCCTTACGTCCATTCTCCATGTGGTCTACTATACTAGGTTCGCACGACCCTATGTAAGTCAAATAAGTATAGTGCGTGTAACGGATAAAGTAAATCTCAAGAACTACTTGGCTAACATTCTATGGAATTTCATCACATTATAACTAAAGTCCTACCATCCTACAATACTAGTCATAGAAAGTAAACAGCAGCCAAAAAGGAAAACTAGACCCAACGGTCCATATAAGAAAAACATGCAATTCAAACATTTATAAAGCATAACAATTTACTCTATTCACATTCAGTATCCTCTACTCTATCATATAAGCAAAGCAGGCAAACAATAGGGCTAAAACGGTAAACACGCAATACCCCGTTCAAGGGTATTGGTGGAAATTACACAAAAATATTCAATAAATTTCAACCGAAAGGCACAAACCACCTACCTTGGGGTTAAGAGATCAATATTCTTGAACCTCGAAGCTTGAATCTCCTTATAACGTTTTAGATATAAGAAAACTTCTAAAACATTCAACCCACAATAACTTGGAAAATAATATAAATCATTAAATGAGGTTCTAGAAGAAGAGAGAACTCGCCTATGTGATTCCAATGTAATCAAAGGTGTTTGATTCGGAGGAAGGACAGAGGCTCGGGGGCTCATCAAAGATCTACATCTATATGGGATCTCTCAGATGAAGATGACCTAGAAGAAGTGTATTATGTCCGTCAGACGCGACCCCAGTGCGTTTAATGAAAAAAAAGTACATGGTGTGTACTTTTGAAGTACACGGCATTTACTTGCATTTTCCATACTCTTCTTTAGGCAGCCTTTATGTCACCCCTACATGGCATGTGTGTGTGGCCATGACACGGCTAGCACACGGCCTCCAACGGCATCGCAGTATACGGTGTGTACTCATAAAGTACACAGAGTGTACTTCAAAAATTTCCATATTTTCCTCTTTTTCTCAAAAACAACTAGAAAAGGAAAAACATACCTAAAAAGAAGATCTAGGTTCTTACAAACTTCCCCCATAAAATAAATTTGTCCCCGAATTTCCCTATCATGGCGTAAAAGAAGAAACCCTAAACAACTCCAGCCACTGTGCTCATATATCAGCCTCCCTCTCCCAAATCTCATCCTATACCCGCTCGTGCTGCCATAGCACCTGTACCATAGGAACAGACTGGCCACAGAAAACCTTTGTATTGCGATCAACAATCCGGATAGGATGCTCCTCGAATGATGCATCCATATCTAGCTCAAACTCATCGGGTTGAAGGATATGAGATGGGTCTGAAAAGTAACGTCAGAACTGATAAACATGAAAGATGTTGTGCATAGCCCGGTACTTCTGAGGTAACTGCAACCTATAGGCAACTGGACTAACTCTCTCCAACACCTCAAACGGTCTGATGTACCTCGGTGAAAGATTACCCTGTCTTTTAATCCTTCTGTTCTCTAACCTCAGTGTGACACGTAGGAAAACCTGATCCCCGACCTCGAACTCTAGAGGTCGTCTCCATTGATCAACATATGAATTCCGTCGAGACTATTCAGTAGTCATCCTCTTCTGAATCAACTATATCTACTTTGTGGTTTCCTGAATAAGGTGAGGTCCCAACAAAGCTGCCTCTCCTGCCTCCAGCTAATATAAGGGTGATCGGCATGGCCTCCCATACAAAGCCTCATAAGGTGTCATCTGAATAGTTGCCTGAAAACTATTGTTGTAGGCGAACTCCACTAGAGGTATATGATTCTCCCAAGAACCCCCAAAGTCCACAATGCATGCTCAGAGCATGTCCTCAAGCACCTGAATCATACGCTCAGACTGGCCATCGGTCTGGGGATGGTATGTCGTACTCAAAAGTACTTGTGTACCCAAAGCCTTCTGAAGCCCCTTCCAGGCCTGAGAATTAAAACATGCATCCCTGTCTGAAACAATTGAGTGTGGAACTCCATACAGATGTACAATCTCTCGGATGTACAACCGCCCCAACTCATCAACACTGAAGGTCTCATTGATCGAAAAGAAGTTAGAAACCTTCATGAGTCTGTCAATGACAACCCAAACTGTGTCATTCCCTTGAGGCAACCTCAGTAAACCGGTCACAAAGTCCATCGCAACATCATTCCACTTCCACTCGAGAATGGGTAACTGCTTTAAAAACCCAGCTGGTCGTTGATTCTCCACCTTCACCTGCTGACAAGTGGAACACCTCATGAAGAAACTAACAACGTCCCTCTTCATACCTGGCCACCAATATTGATGGGGCAGATCATGATACATCTTGGTGACACCAAGATGAACTGCCCAAACTGAGGAATGAAAATCCTGCATCATCTCTTTGCGTATGTCTGCTGGAACCCATACGCACCCCTGGAAATGCAAGACCTCATCCTTGCCTATGTTCCACCCAAGAATAAAATTCTCTCCTAACATGCTTTCCCGTATGACTGGGCCTTCAGAATCTTATAGCTGCCTCATTCGAACTCGATCAAGAAGAGTAGAGTTAACAGCTACAAAAGATATAAAATTCTACCCTTTTCTATCATGCACCTCCAAATGCATCTTATAAAATAGATCCATAAGCTTCCACTCACTGCTAGCCTCCTAAACTGCCTGTATCTAAGTCCTGCTCAACGCATCAGCCACTATGTCTCCCTTACCATGTGTATAGGCAAGATCAAAGTCAAAAGACTGTAGGTACTCAACCCACCTGCGCTGTCTCAAATTCAGATCACGCTGAGTGAAGATGTACTTGAGACTCTTGTGGTCGGTGAAAACCACAAATTGCTCTCCTAAGAGATAGTGTCTCCAACAGCGTAAGGCATGAACAACGGTTGCCAACTCCAGATCGTGCATTGGGTAATTCCTCTCATGTGGCCTCAACTACCGAGACCCATATGCAACGACTCCATCTCCCTACATAAGCAAAGATCCTAGCCCGATACCTGATGCATCATAGTAAACAGTATAGCTCTTGTCTGGCTCTGGAAAGACTAGTATCGGTGCTGAATTCAACCTCCCTTTCAGCTCCTAAATTGATGACTCACAAGAATCTGACCATAAGAACTTCACACCCTTCTTAGTCAGACCTGTCAACGGTGCTTCTAAGCGTGAAAAGTCATGTATGAAGCATTTGTAGTATCCATCTAGCCCTAGAAAACTCTGTACTTCAAAGACTTTATTTGGATGCTCCTATGAAACTACTTCTCTCACTTTCTCTGGGTCTACTAATACACCTATCTCTAAGATGACATGACCCAAGAAGTGAATCTAGTCCATCCAAAAGTGGCATTTTGTGAGCTTAGTATATAACTGATGCTCTCTCAGTGTACTCAAAATGGTCTCAAGATGTGTGGCATGGTTGTGTCGAGTGTGAGAGTACACCAAGATATCATCCACAAAGACAACCATGATGGAATCCAAGTAAGGATGGAACACTCGGTTCATCTATGCCATGAAAACTACAGGCGCGTTCTTAAGGACGAATGGCATAACCATATTTTGTATAGACCATACCTACTCCGGAAGGCTATAAGTGGTATATCAGATGGTCTAACGCACAACTGATGATAAACGGATCTCAGGTCAATCTTTGAGAACACCCGGGCTCCTCAAAGCTGATCAAAGAGAACATAAATCCTAGGAAAAGGATATCGGTTCTTGACTGTCAACTGGTTCAGCTTCCGATAATACACACAAAGCCTGAGGGTAATGTATGCCTTCTTCGCAAATAGGACAGGAGAACCCCAAGGAGAAGTACTGGGTCGGATGAAACCATTTTCCTACAACTCCTCCAACTACTTCCTGAGCTCCTACAACTCAGTTGTGGCCATCCTATAAGGAGTAATGGACACCAGTGCTGCTCCTGGCACAATCTCTATAGAAAATTCTACCTCACGCTCTGGAGGCAAACCTAAAAAGTCCTCTGGAAAGATGTCCCTGAAACGATCCACCACTGGGAGAAAGTCTAACTGCGAAGTCCCCTGGTCATCCAGATATAGACTAGAAATCTGGGTTGTAACTCCTCTTAGCCCATGATGCTCGGGTCCTTCTCTACTCACATGGACATCCCACTCGCCTCTATGAAGAAAAGATCCACCCTCTGGTGATATGAATCTCACCCTTCGGCGATAACAGTCGACGAATGCCTGGAAGGGAACCAACCAGTTCATCTCGAGAATGAAATCATAGTCTTTCATCTCTAGGACATAGAGGTACCATAGAAAGGGATACCCAGCAACCTATAGAGGGAACTTCTTACACTGAAGTACACTAGTCTTCCTAGTCCCCAATGGTGTGTCTAATGTCAAGATATCGGCAGAGGAAAAGATGCATATCTCAAGGATCTTCACAAAAACAACAGAGATAAAGCTATGGGAATCTACTGTATCAAAAAGAGCAGAAGATAAAACTGTGGCTACTAATATCATACCTCAAACTGTAGAGGGTTTGGGATCCTACTTCTACTGGGTCTGCTCCACTACAAAATTCTGGCCTACGCCGCGGCCATGTGACCCTGCTTGATCACTCTGAGCTAATCTACTTTGTTATCGCTAAAAGACCGATGACTGACCACCACGACCACAACCTCTACCTCGACCTGAATGGCCAGAATAACTCCAGTTTTCTGAATGGTGAGAAACTGGTGGTGTTGTTCCCGAACGAGGAGTCATAGAAGAACCCCTGTCACTAGCTTCTTGTGAAAAGATCTGACAGAAGTGCTAAAGGTGACCCAACTTTCTGCATGATTGGCACTCCACTAGGTCTCTCTGGCACTGCGGCCTTGTATGCCCAACCCTTTCACACTGGTAGCATACCGCCTGGCTACCTGAAGATGTGTCTTGCTTCCTCGGATCATTGCGCATAGACTCCCTACGGAGCTTCCTACTATCAACTGGTGGAGCACTAACTCTGGAAGCGGAACTGCCCTGGCTCTCAGCTCTAGAATCTCTCATATTTCACTCTGCAATCAGCATCTAGTTGACGATAGAAGCGATAGAAGTCAACCTGAAGATATTCACATACGAGTGGATCTCCCGTCTGAGACCATACTCAAACTTCCTTGCCAAGAACAAACAATCTCCACCTAGGAGGGGTGTGAAATGCTGAATCTCAGTGAAACGAGAGGAATACTCCATAACCGAAAGAGTACTCTACTCCAGACTCATGAAATCTTGGGCTCGGTCGGCCCTCAAGGTCTCCAGATAGAAGTAGTCATAAAAGACGCGCTGAAACTCCTCCCACGCCATAACCTGTTGATGACTCGCCTGTGAGATCATGTCCCACCACCTTTTGGAAGAGTCTCGTAGCATATAGGTAGTGATCTTGACCCGACTTTCTGGAGGCGTCTCTAAATGTTTAAAGATCATCAGCATGGATTCTATCCATGACTCTGCAGCCTTAGGTCCTCCTTCCCCTGAGATGGTGGGAGGATGATGCTGCTGGAAAACCCGCATCAAGTCTTCCATGGTCGAGGAAGGAGGCAGTGATCCCTGGAAGGTCTGAATCATCCTTAGAAATCCTTCCCTAAACTGTGCATCGGTGCCTGTAATCGGTATCACTACTGGTGCCAAGGCTGGCACAAAAGGAGGATCTGCAGGAAGTCCCTGATCAACAATACCAGGTGTCTGATCACTACCCTGCAACTGGCACACAACCAGAGGACGTATTGGTGGCATGACTCTACAAGGTCAAATGCACACCTTAGATCAAGGTTATCAAGGACTGAAAACAAGGAGTGTAATAAGGGAACATGAGGAAGAAAGCATTCATGTTTTACAAAACATGACTACACGACGTGTACTTTTCCTACACCGCTTGTTCCCTTAAATCATTCACATGGGCGTGTACTTCATCTAACAACTGGTCATGTAACACCCCAAATACATGGCGTGTTGTCAAAACACACGGTGTGTAATTGAATCCTCTCCCCTTTCTGAGTCCTTCTACATGGCCAAGCCACATGGATCTCCTAAGTCAAGACTACACGGCGTGTTCAAGATAGACATTGCGTGTACTGGACAAGCTTCAACTGGCCCATGTTGTTAGTAACACGGGTGGAACAGGGTCGACATGACATTTCGTGCTCGGCTGGCACATGGCATGTTCCCACCAGATCTTCCCCATCCCATGTCTCTGCCCACACGGCCCACGACACGGTTAGAGACTACACGGCGTGTACATAAAGTACACAGTGTGTACTTAATAAAAATAGTTTCTTCCCAAACAGAAGAACACATGGCATGTAATTGACACTACATGGCGTGTATTCTGGGTTTTTCTAGACAGTAAGCCTCAGAAACTACTCTGAAACCCAAAAAACACTGAAAGTTACAAATTCTGATCTGTGAGTGACCATACTCCCAGCAAATCAAATCTTGGAATCTTAAACATGTTATAACAATGTAACAAGTCAATCATTTACCAAATTTCGGTCCATGAGGTCCCATAACACCTCAAGAACCAAAGTTTGACATCCATTCAACAAAAACATTTCACAAATTATACCCTGTCAAACAACATGTATTCTAATCAAGGAATCTATCACAACAGCATGCATATTCTACACAACATCTATCCAAACAACATGTAATTGCTAATTCATCCTAAATGGAATGGCAAGAATGCATGATAGGTGATTTCTATCAAGTTCCTATATGATGCATGAGATGGAATACCCTCATCTCATCGAGTTGCGAAAAAAATAGAACCTCAATAACATCAACCATAACAGCACAAATCATGTGTATCACTCAAGTTGAAATCAAGTAAAATGTAATCTTGCAAAACCAAAAAATTGCAATAAATGAGGTAGGTTGGCTTTTCCCTGTACATGGGTTAGCTACTATCGGGCACAACTTATTACCAATTACCTATTCCTTCCTATCCTTGGATAAAGACTGAAAATAGTAAGTCAAGAGAAAATAATTCCTCTGATACCACTTTGTAACATTCTGGTTCTGGAAGCCACCCAGAGGCGCCCCATACCTGGTTAGTCACATAGCCTCAAGTGCATTTCCCCAAAAGCCAGAGGCTGCTGACTAGCAGTGAGGGCCTTGGATGTGATAGTGGGAAAACTATACCCTCATTGGCAGAGTACACAGCAGAAGTAAACAACGCACAATAGAGAAATCAGTAAATATCCAACAATAGTAAATAGTGGAAGACTGATAAAGAAACAACTAGAGCATAAATATATATAAAAGATGCATGATACATATATGTCTAGGAAAGCATCCAAACAAGTCACAATGCTGAATAAAATACTAAACCAAAGTAAAAAAGGAAAATAGATGAGCAACTCCTCAGCATCGCAAGCCTTGGCTTGGTCCCATGCTCTCCAGCTCCAATGTAATCAAGTAACTGAAGAAGAAGGTAGTTTTCCCTTATCTACACCTGCAACAATATAATCTATTTGGGTCCAAAAGCATGGCCCAAACAGGGTGTGAGACTA
Source organism: Viscum album (assembly GCA_963277665.1). Classification (NCBI taxonomy): domain Eukaryota; kingdom Viridiplantae; phylum Streptophyta; class Magnoliopsida; order Santalales; family Viscaceae; genus Viscum; species Viscum album. Next base: position 1,231,593,563 of record OY728137.1, on the reverse strand, counting down.
AATCCCAATAGGCAACCACCACGAGATATGTGCCTAATAGCCCATGAACATATGGCGGTAAAAGTAAAGAAAACAGTAATAGGAAAGTACTCAACAGTAAATAATCCACAGTTTTAAGCATTCAATTCACAAACAAGTAATCAGCTACTCAAGTAAGTATAAAAAAACATGTAACCCTCTGGTTAGTTCTCATAGCCTAGCCCCTATGGTTCATCCAACAAGTACTAGCAACCCTCTGGGAGTCACACACAGTCTCACCCCTCTGGTTCAGCTAAATTATACTCTCTTGGGAAGCACTCACTATCAATTCCCCCTATAGTCTTGTATCATACAAAAGGCGCTCTGGGGAAGCACTCAATGTCTCATTCCCCCTTGTGTCCCACGTCTAGGAACTACAAACACACTGATGAATCACTCAATGTTAATTCCCCATGTGGTCTCGCATCATAAAATTATAAAGACTCTCAGGAGAATTCCTTACGTTCATTCTCCCTATGGTCTACTACACTAGGTTCTCACAGCCCTGTGTAAGTCAAATAAGTATAGCATGCATAACGACCAAAGTAAACCTCAAGAACTACTTGGGTATCATTCTATGGAATATCAGCACATTAGAACTACAATCCTACCATCCTACAATACTAGGCATAGAAAGTAAACAGCATCCAAAAAGGAAAACTAGACCCAATGGTCCAGACAGGAAAAACATGCATGGAAAACATTTCTAAAGAATAACAATTAACCTTATTCACATTCAGTATCCTCTACTCTAGCATATAATGAAAGCAGGAAAATAATAGGGATAAAATGGTAAACACACAATACCCCGTTCAAGGGTATTAGTGGAAATTGCACAAAAATATTTAATTACTTTAAATGGAAAGGCACAAACCACCTACCTCGGGGTTAAGAGATCAATATTCTTATACCTCGAATCTTGAATCTCCTTAGAATGCCGTAGATCTAAGAAAACGTCTAAAATGTACAACCCGTGATAACTTGGAAAAGAAGAGAAATCATGAAATGAGGTTCCAGTATAAGAGAGAACTAATCGATGTGATACCTACGCAATCAACGATGTTCAATTCAGAGTATAGACAAAGGCTCTGGGGCTCGTTAAAGATCTGCGGTCGTACGAGTTCTCTCAGAGGAAGACGACCTAGAAGAAGTGTGTTCTGTCCGCCAGACGCGACCCCGGTGCATTTAATGAAAAAAAATAAAGTACACTGGTACTTTTGAAGTACACAACGTATACTCGCCTTTTCCATACTCTACTTTAGGTGGCCTCCATGTCACCCCTACATGGTTGTGTGTGTGGCCATGACATGGCCAACACACGGCCTCTAGTAGCATCACAGTACACAGCATGTACTCATAAAGTACATGGCGTGTACTTCGAAAATTTCCAGATTTTTCCTCTTTTTCTCAAAAACGAATAGAAAAGGAAAAACATACCTAAAAAGAAGAACTGGGTTCTTACTCATGTCCTCCTCATGCCACCAGAATATACTGATGGGATTTATGCATGTGGTTGTGGATCTGTTCTTACCCCATGCTTGTTTCCTATATATGATAGCAAACTTTGTTTTAACTAACTAGGATATGAGCCTGCTTCTTCTAGTCCATAGCTTTCTATATTTAAAAAGGTTTCCATGATTCACAGATCTGAGTGTCTAGGGAGGTGAGCTATCGAATAATTCCCTCAATAGTAAACTGAGGGTTATTTGAGATTTTGTATTGCTTGGATCGATATTGTACTGTATCAGTGGGACTTATGGAAACTATAAATTCCACCTGATTCTAATGATGTCTATTAGAGATTAAGATGTCGTTTAGTTTACCATCTTGTTATCGAGATGTGTTTTGTGCATTTTCATATCATGTGGTAAGGATGTTTTCATATATTTTAATGTCATGTGACTAATAAGTATCATGAAATTTAATTTCATGAAACTAGTATGTTGGTATATAGTTTAACATCATGTGACTTGGATGTATTGTGAAGTTTAACTTCATGTGACTAGAATTTATCATACATTTTAAAGTCATGCAACTAGGATGTATTGTGTAGTTTAATATAATGAAACTAGAACCTATCATACCACAACCTTTTATGAGGGAGTCTTTTTTATGGATCTTACATGAATCTTTTGAATATTTCATTAGTTTTAGGATCCTCTACATATATCAACACTTAATTTACCTACTTCTCTATCCAATATTTAAATCCAAAAAACTCTCTATTTTGTTCTTGATACATTCATGGTATGGGAAGTAATTTCATGCCTTGTCAACCACACCTCACTCATCTTACTCATTATTGATATTTTTTATCAAATCCTTCTCCATGTAATATTAAATGTACTTGGAGATAGGTTTTTATTGGAATAAGTATACCCTTTTTTTCATCAAGAGATGGGCGACCACACTACTTCTCCCACATGCTACTTGTACGTCTGTTGGTGAGGGAACATGTCTAAGTTTGGAGTTCGGGGTCTAGATCCACTAAATTTATTGTTCCATGGGTAGATGATTAAGAATTAGGGCCCATGGATGATCTAGATTCTTACCACTGATTAAAGTAACCTATCTATCCTAGAGGCTTTATAGAAACAGCTGAGTCCGGGTGGTTTCTGGAGTACCCTCAATGAGGGGGTGGATAATATAGAAATTCTCCTAGACCTGTGGGATAGGGGTATTAAAAATATAAAAATTCACCCCAGCCCTATGGGATGGGATGAGGTGGAACAATGACTGAATTTCAACCAATGATGGGATGAAAATATGAAAATTCCCCCAAATATATGGGTTAGAGCACTTCACTACAAGGTGGGATCCTATATGAATGTGTCAGTACATCATTCCAAGTCAAATATCCCAGGATAATCCCCACAATTATTTCCAAAATATCCTTGTTTTTTTATTGCATTTGAGTGATCTACTCTTCCTCATAAATTTACTTATCATCCTTAAGGGGATGATTGGTAGGATCCATGACAACACACTTTCCTCTGTCAATGGTAAGGTGATTGGATGGTGATGGAAGTATCAACATGGATCCCATAGACTAAATATATTATTTTCATTTTCCATATGATCCATCAACATTTCACTCTAAAACACCAAAACGGTCGACAATACCTTATTTATATGCATTAAAGATATCATTAATCCCTTCTTTCCATGTGTCGAAGGCAGAAGGTGGGACAACCTATTGTGACTTGGATGACTCTAGGAAGGTATGATTATACTATTTAGGGTTTTTCTCATCCAAATTAAATTATAAGTCCTTAGATTCAGTTGATATCATATTTATAGGGTTATAAGTGGGTGGGTGCTCCTCTTCAATAGAGTATCTCATTTGACGGGTTAGTGCCCGATATGTCATTTGGTGGGATGACGCCCGTTGTACCATTTAATAGGTCGGCACCCATTATAAAATTTGGTGGTTTAGTTCCTATTGTATTATTTGATGGTTCAGTTCCCATGTTGAATATGATCCTAGGATAATATAAGATAAAAATTACCCTAGCACTATGGGATAAGGTTCTCCCTAAGATTCTAAAATCACTAAGTCTATCTATGATGAATTTAGAGGCTCTTATATAGTGATTATATAAGACTAATTCTATGCCACTATCAGGATACACTGGTGGGCCTAAAATAGATTGGTTGTAACAGGTATATAACCTTTATCTGGAGTAGAGTTGTTTGGATACCCTAGGATAGGGTACTTTCTTGGATTCTACAGTCACCAAGGATGGCTATGATGAATTCAGAGGCTCCTGGATAGTGATGATTTGAGACTAATTATGGTCCACTATTAGAATACACTGGAGATCCTTATAAATATTGGTGGTAATTGGTATATAATCCTATTCTAGAGTATCATTATTTGGATACCCTAGTAAGGCCCTCCTGTTGGATATCCAAATTTGGATGGCTGGTGTAGGCACAACCCCCTGCATATCCTTATGGAATTATAGTCATATGTTGATGATGATGACATTGTGATTTTCCTCATCCACCTCCCTTATGTAAGGATGGTATATGTTTCTATCATCTAGGGATAATCTCCCAAAGTAGTCAAATATGGAAACAAGGGCCACTTCCTCTTATACAACATGTCATGGGAAAGATAACCATTGGGGATTCATCCTATGGAGAATTTCATGAAATTTTCCAAATTTAGGATGGATATCTTGATGTGGTACACTCATTCCAGGAATCTCACCAAATAGCATTAGGATTTTTGCACTGGTGACAGCATATGTCGAGTCCTTGGGGTCAAATCTTACATGGTAGACAACACACATGATCATTGTGTCAGTTGGTAGTTCACAACAGCTTGAGGTTTTTTGCAGGCATTTCCATCTTGTCTAGTGGTCTTAGAATCTGTTGACATTTTTGATTATTCCATTTGAATTATAATTATTCTAAAGAAATTCTAAAGAAGAAATAATACACGTTATTAGTGCATAATCATATATAAGAGTACATGGTCTATCAATTACTTTCATAGTTAAAGGATAAAGATGTAGTCCCTTATTTTATGAAAGGATCATCATAGTTAAAAAAATGTTTTGGGTTCACCATTTTGCTTCACAACAAATGTAGAAAAAAATTTATTGACAATAACTGGGTAATCTATCCTTTTTAACTTGTGAAAGGGATGTCACGGTTAAAGAATTTCATGTAGGGATTACCATTTTGTTTCGAATGGATATTCTAGTCTGACAATTGATTGTGAATAGATCAGTATAGTTTCACAATAAATGACATATATATGGTTTATCTATAGAAACTCCTAATGGTTCCCACATCTGTGACAAGGCATGAACCTAATTTCCAAAGGTTGGCGGTCAATTGGGTTTCAAACCCAATGATTCTTAAGAACTCAAATCGGTCGAGGAGATGGGAGGTTGGGATCATCATACCCTTTTAGGGAGAATTATTTCCAACTCCAAGACTCTATTATATATTTAATATATGACCATGAAGTCTATCCCAAACCTCGATATGATACTGATTACCCCCATGCCAATATCTTGATTAAAACCATGCGTTGATAGGAACAAATATGTGGGTCATAGGTTTACTATTATTCTCATAATAATTTATGATGATTTAGTTTATATAAATTTCCAGGTGTCCTAGATTTTATTTCTTTATAGGGAGTAGGTTTGGTTCTTAGAGATTCAATTAATCCTTTGTGTGGTGTTTTATGTATCCTATGAGAATAAGAATCAAAATCCACATATTTCATTTGAAATAGGTTAAGTTCATGCGATAGGATTATACCATGCGGTTTAATGACATTCAGTAGGTACATAAATATTAGGCTTAGTCCTTGAGGAGGTATCCTATGTATTCTTTTAAGATTGGAATCAGATTCCACATAGTTCATGTTATGGGATTATGCATCATAAGATATGTTACAAGAGAGTCCTTTAGTGGGAATTATGCATGTAAGGCTAACCTAAATTGCCTTATAAAAATTATGTCCCTTTGTTTGAAGATAGGATGTAATTGGTATTACTTATTAATTAAGGTCCAACATTAGGGGTATCCTCATCATGTTATTGGTACAATAATCACTAGTCTCTAATCCCATGTGATTCATTCTCGATGTGATAAATGGGAGATATCACAAGACTGGACACATCACATGAGAGTAAATTTATATGGGACTTACAGATTAAATTTTACCTTAGAGAGGTATGATTACCAGTCTCATGAATAATATGTTATTGATCTTGAGCCTTAGGAAGGAATCCTACGTATTCTATTTATTATAGGAATTAGAGTCCTTGTAGTTCAATTTGTCCCCAACTCACAGATGGGTTTGAAGTACTTGAGGGAATGGCTAGGTATTAAACTTAAAAGGATGTCTACATATAATCCCACTTTCCATCCATTGATGGATGAGAAAGGATGATATAATCATAATAAGGTTTGGGTTTTATGAGACAAGGTAATTGGAATATGGAGGGACTTACACCAGGGTGAATTCCCATTAGAGCTCGGGCCTTAGAAAGGCATCCTATATATCCTACTTGGATATTAATCAATGTTATTGTAGTTTAATTTACCCTAACCCCATGATGGGTTGGGGTGTGTGATTACATACATAGTAATTATTGTTATCCCAGAGGTCTAGGAAAGTTAAGGGATTATACCAGGATAGATTCTCTTGTTTCATATTCATTCTCTATATTCTAACATATAAAGAGAGATGATGACCATGAAAGGTCTACAAACTATTCTTGGCATGAAAAAGAGGGATCTTATGAGAGAATGACACAAGTAACATCACATGAGTGCCTAACCATAACCCATTAAGAATACTCCCCTTATAAAGGTGGTATTATAATGAAGGTTCCTGGCTAGTGGTTCATTTAGTATAATTTCAAGTGAGTTTGTCAAATAAGTTTTACATGTCTACCTGAAATATCTTGATTTTTTGCCTGATATGTTTTGACCATTTTCCTAAAATTTCTTGATTGTCTACCTAACATGTCTTGATTTTCTATTAGACATGTATCAATGATCTTCCCAATAGGTCTTGATTGTCTACATGATATGTTCATAGGGTCATTATGACTTGGAAAACATTTACAAGGGTGTCTTCCTGACATGTCCAAGATGCTTCTCATGATCAAAGCTAACATGTACAGGGCCTTTTGCATGATTAGTTGAATTTTTTGAAATTTCTTCACATGATCAAAGTGACTGTTACAGGATGTCTTCGCAGGATCAATGTGACTTTTCCAAGATTTATTCACATGATCAAAGTGAATTTTCTAGGATTTCTTTTCATAATAAAGGTAAACATGTCCATATCCTTCACAATATCAAATTAATTTTCCATAATGTTTTTTCATGATCAAAGCATATATGTTCAAGACCCTCCGCATGATCAACTATCTTGTTCGAGATATCTTCACATGATCAAATTTTACATGACCGGGGCCTTTTTCAGGATCAACTGGATTGTTTGGGATGTCTTTACATGATCGAAGTGACTTGTCTATGATTTCTTTGCATGATCAAACTAAATTTTCCATGTTCGGATGCATAGAAATTATAACATGTAAATGGAATATCACATGAAAATGTAACAATTTCTAGGGATGCATAAGGGAATCTTGAGACTAGTGAGGATCCATGAGATCACATGATCTTAAAGGAGTCACATTATGGGGTCTCACGAACATGTACAGGATCACATGCATGTCCAAGTTTTGAATTTTCTCATCTAAAGGGTGCAGGCCTCAAGGTCACAAGGATAATATTTTTCATGGGAGGAGGAGTGAATTACCAAGGGTTTATGTCTAAATACATTAACACGGATGTCCTGCATGTATGAGGGCTTGCATCGTGTTTCCAAATAGAGGCATCATGAGGATAAGAGATCTTCCTGTTAATTCTGTATAGAGAATAGGTGCATGTCTAAACCTTATACGTTCATCACATAACATAGGCCTGGATGAGAGCATCATATGATCATTGTGTGATTGAATAATCTATAAGGGTTTATCCAAGGGACTCTATGAACATGCATAGGGGATTCACATTAGATTCATATGTATGGATAAGGGTACATGGAATATGTGATGTATGTACATGGTGTTTTATTTTCATGGATGAGGTCCCGTAGGAGTTTCCATAAAGGGGTCGCAAAATCAGTAAGGAATTACATGATAACATGAAGGCTTAACATGAAACAGGGTTCTCATGATGGAATCTCTTGATATTTAGTTTATCATTTGGTCACCTAATCTTTAACATATCACGTGATGGGTTTTCTCAATCACTTTAAGATGTTATTTGAAGGTGGTATCTGATGCTCGCTCTCCTCTATATCCCTTCCTCAATTCTATCTTAATATACTCTCCTCCTCTTCCACTTGTGTGTGTTTTTTTGTGGGTATAAAGGGTTTATATAGGTGGTGGTCAGCCAAAGTTACTTCCTCTTTCCACTAGGATGACTCTTCATGCACTGAATTGAGGTGGTAGGTGGCGTTGTATGATCAACATCATGCGACCAAAATATCCATGATACATCACATGGTGGACTATCTCAATATCATGATAGGTTTCATGTAAATTATATATTTTTTGAATGTTACTAGTATGTAAGTAAATCATGGCTCCAAATTTCCTATCCTTAATGTGATGAAGTAAAAGAAAACTAAATATGGATTCACATGATTTCCTTGGGCATATAAATAGATAGCCATTGGAAGTATTCACACAAGAGAATAAATGAATAAAATTCCAAAGGAAGAAGGATATCTTGGTAGGGAAGATATTTTGTTCTTTATGTGAGTCCAATGATGTCATCTTGGCTTGCATGATCTTCATTGTCTTAAATGTGATGGCTTCATATGGTATGTATGATTGGTTTTCCTGTGATCATCAATTCAGATGTGTTAAAGCCTTCGAATGATAGCATGTTGTTCCAAGATCGTGTGTAACAAGCCCTTTGTAGACCGTAGGCCAAATTTTTAAGTAGACATCCCTTTTTAAGACATGAGGAATCATTTATCATAGTATGGATATGTGATTTTCATGATCTATAGTAAATAACATGAATAGTTTATACGATATCACACGGTGTTCATGTGATGTCACTGGCGATCTTCATCATGTCTTTATGCAATGTTTCTTACTCCTGTGATGGCTTAGTGGTTTTATACATTTGATTGAGTGATCCATTGTGCATATTGTGATGTATTTATGTGATATCTTGACCAGCTTAATGCGAAGATAATCTTCATGCATGGATTTGAGACATCGAAGATGATTTAGTTGCCTCGGTCTTAATCATTGTATAATTCTGACATGGTGTTCATCAAGCATCAAGATCATGTAGATGTCGAGTGTGACTCTCTATATAAAACCAAGGGAGTTAATGAGTGTAGTGAACAAGTAGGGGTTGAAGATGACATGGGTCCATGATCGGATGGCCCCAATCAATTTGATCGGGTGGCTAATCTTTTATCCATATTTTTCACAGAGGAACAATTCATGTTTAGAAAGTGTTCCTACATCAATTTTGTGCTCATATAGAGAATTTTTAATAACCTATCATAGATCCACTAGTCACCAGAAGTGGGTATCAAGGTCCACTCCTAACCATCGCTAGCACCACCTCATGTTGGCCCACTATTCCCCTACATTGTTTCCCTATAATGAGGCTCGACTCCTCATGTTTGTACAATTTCTTGTGCACCCCATTCCACCTATGATAGTTGATTGAACTATCTCCCTAGGTGTGGTTGGGGTGACTCCCACATGAGCTTGGGTCAAGCAATCTTGGTTAGCTAGCCTTGCCTTACCAAATCTTTAGGCTAAATACATATACCCAAATACTTAAAATAAATATCTAATTAAAATGAGTGTAATAAGGGACAATGTATAAACACCTATAAAATAAACTCCAAGACCTTATACTTTAAGAATGATACCTATGAGTCCTTTTCTGCAAAATACATCAGTATTTTTGTATAGTCATCATACTTCTCAAATATCTAATTGAAAAGTTTCTGATGCACAATTATGGGTGATAAAAATCACCTTTGGATTACTTTGGGAACTATTATGATCCTAGTTCCAACACACTAACTAATCCAAATATCAATTTTTGTTAAATAGGTCCAGATAAATTATATTTACAGCTAACCAATGTCTAAGTGCCACCTTGACTATCCAACGACTGATCCTACAACAACAATGACCCTACCCACGTAGGGTCATTCTATCATGGTTCACACCCCATCCATTACCACATGAAATGACTAGACATGACCATTCTCACTCACACATGAGTGCCAACACAAGACATCAACCAACACTTATTATTTTCTCATAGGAATGTCATCTTAGTAATTGTAAAAAAAATAACCATAAGGAGGGTCACCCTCCAATAGCCTATTGTGTAATACACATCAAACATATTTCTTTATATCACTCCTTGAAAAGACTCTCAATAGGATCTGTCATTAAACACATGTTTCTCCTCCCAAACCATGTTCATCATCCTAGGAAACAACCATTTGGGACCAACTCTCAGATCAACTATGCCACTACACCTGATCCATCTCCGATGTATCCTCTTCCATAGATGGACATTTACTATTGCATCAAAACCTCAAACCACCATACCCATAAGTGTCTCACCAATACTCCTTGATCATTGGAATCCACAAGGATACTCTCTGATCTATAATTCAAATAGGTATTGTGTACGAATGGTAGGTATCATTCCCATCTCATAATGCTTTTGGGAGTATAATATTTTTCCACCGGGTCACTTAACTTGACTCATGATCCCATTAGTATTATCTCATCCCAACTGAAATCATGTTCTTAAACCCACAGACCATACCCTCCTGCATGTTAGTCTCATCAAAATAAAATCACCCTTGTTATCTTTCCCAACAACCCTACATCCATCATGTATCAAGGAAAAAATTCATCACCCTCCAACTAGTTTTGTTCCAAAATCACAAGCTTACATCCAAAAAATATCATTGTACCACTTGATAATGAATCAAAAATACATAAGGCCATGAAACCTACTAATCCATCCCTTGGAACCAAAACTCAATACCCAAAGAAGCAGTACTTATAGGGTTTTCCTCATAAAATTTTACATGGAATATATATGCCAATATCGTAAACTAAATTTCAACTTTCATGTATCAATATAAAAAGATATAACATACCCATGACTTTTTCCTCAAAGGTGATAATAAACCTAGTATAACCCCACTCTCAGGTTTCCCTTGATCAAACACAACTCACTAACTCACCAAACACTAAATCGTAACTCAAGGGTCTCTAGGTCCACTTGCCAATCCGATAAAGTAGGTCTCACTACAGTCACATATCATGGGTAACACCTCAAGTTACTTGTTAGACCAATAATAACATGGAATCTCACATGTAAATTCCCTCTCAAGGGTCTCCCAACATAATGAAATCACATTCCATCTTAATATCCCACCAAGGCATTGATTCTCACAGAGCATCCCTATATAGGACAGGCCCCTCCTGAATCCAAAACTCATGCCAATTCTACATGAAATCATAAGGGATGATCCATGTTAAGGAACCATAATTATGAAGTTATGTTAGATAAAATTTTATTTCAAACTATTTGAGAAACCTCTATTTAGGTTGTTACTAGCACTTTAAGTAACCAAACATCTGGTCACATCACATAAGTATATTCACTCAATTGGAATCACCTTATAGAAATTTGTATTTAGAAAACTACCATTACCTAGTTTGGTTATGTAGAGTGTCATTCCAAGATATATGGGACAACATTATATAGGTTGTTATTGAATATTTAAATAACTGAACCTAGGGGACTCACCCTTTTCAAGCATCCGCACATCAAACTGCTCTCTATAGAATCTAGTTATACCACACCAATACATCATTACAACTAGAATCACCCTAAAATGATTTATACCAAAGGAAAACCTCAACCATAGGCTCATTTAAGTATAATACCATTCCACACTATATGGGAAAACATAGTATAGGTTTTTACTGATACTCTAAGTAACTAAGACTACACAAAACTCACCCTCATAGGGTGTACCTATAAGGTAAAAACTACCCTTACCAACCCCTCAGGGTCTCCACTCATCCCCTACTGAAGGGAACATACCACCATTGTCACCATAGGATTTATAAGACCAACCACTAATGTAAAAAATATATAAAATCATCCCAACTAAGTATAATTCCCCCAAGTTCTTATATGAGAAAGCATTGTATGAGCTGTTTTTGACACTTTAAATAGACGATACTTATTCATTAGTAAAAACACTAACACTATAAGGTCGATATTATATAGATCCTACATGCTTGATATTATTCATAAGATTTATCTTGCCTCTATAGTCTAAGATCCAAAATCTAATATCATGCCTATTTCCAATGGGAAAAGATCCAAATTCCAAAAACCATAAATTATAAATACCAAATATCATGTTTTTCAAGTTGGGTGGAAATAAAAATAACTATAATAGTATAATCCAAAAACATAAATCTCATACCCAAAGTAACATATACTTCTACCGATAAATGTGTTCATGATGCATTGGTCTATATTATATCATAAGCTTTGACACATCCATATGTATCTAGTATACCAGATCCTAAGTAGTAAAACAAAATAAGAACACATATGACACCACTTTGAAATTGTGAAACCTTGATCAAACTATGAATAGTAATTCGACTGGTTCACAATTTGAACTCAAGCGTGCCTTCCATGCACACCATAGGCTACCAACTAGAAGATAGGGTCTAGGGTAGAACCATGGGGATATTATACCCCCTATATTAGAGTGAATAATGATAATAAAAATAACCAAAACACATATATAAATACATACATACATCAGATTACATATAATAAAATAAATATAATAATTTTGATAAAAAATAAAATGTAGTAAAGATCTAAACACTCATGTTATATATACAATATTTGACCACCCATTGTTCCTATCACATATAAAAAATAAATAAAAGAACAAAACATTGTGCTCTCACACATCTCTAATCCATACTAATCATGATTTAAGATACCATCCAATCTATAGTGCTCAAACATGTTATTTAGGGCCTTAGCCCAATATGCTCCTATAATAACCATGTGAGTGCTGCTCAGGTACCCATGTGCAATGGTATCCCAAGTAGGGTGTAAGTATAAAACTTAGTAGTGAACCACCAAAGTGTCTTGAAATAACTATATTATGCTATGATATGTACATGTGACATGCTTAACTAAAATAAATAAATAAACTATAATGCACAAATAATAAATGAACGAACTACCGCACTGTTTGCTTCATCCCTATATCAGAGTGTCTTTGAGCATGTCACAAAGACCATGCCTCTATCCTATAACAACCTCTTCATGGGAATTCATGTATAACTTTGGTCAGGCCTAATAATAATTGTCAATACTTTTATCCATGACCTCAATCAATCATACCTTCCTTGACCAATTACAAAATGTCTATGAGCATGAGCATCACCTGAGGGGAACATATATCCACACTCTAGGGATACCATGATCACACCTCCATTGATGAGTATTAAGCCCTAAGGCAACACCATACATCCCTCATACTGAAACCCTCAAGTTGAACCCCATGGTAATACTTGATTGTTCTCTATTTTAGGCAGATGACTGATTCCTAGTAGGGGGAGTCCATAGGTAATCTTATATATCCAATCATGACTAATTATTAGGAAACCTAGGAAATCAAAGGGAATGCCCTCCCTAGATTCCATTTTCAATATTCAAGGAATCCAATAACTCATGGATCCTCTTCCAAACCATCAATGGTGCATCCAACCGATCCTAGGGGCATTTTAGGTATCAATCCATGGGATAAAACAATCACCCTTGGGATGTCTGACATCCATTCTTAAGGATATATTCCCAACAAAAATATCATACATCCATTCAAATCATGAGCATCACATTCATTTTCAATGGTCTACTAGTATCTCTATTTGACACCTGGAACCTAGGCATTCATAATGGTATCACTGTATTGAAGGAACCTTAACCATCATGTTATTTATTATATGCATCAAATCACAAATATATGATGATAGATCATATGTACCACCTATAAAAATCCACTTCTGCATCATCCAAATCTTTGGATATTAGATGAGCTAGTAATCCTCCCCCAATATACAATGAGATTAGATCCCAGTAATATCAGTCATCACATGGTCCCATCCATATCATCAAGTGATTTATGGCATCCTTGACAATCATATTTATGCTAGGATCATCATCAGACTACTAGAAATCATGCGAAATTGTGCATCATTATTAATCAAAAATTTATAAATAGGGTTGAAAAAATAGACAATCCCATCACATCCCCATCTGTAATACACATCAGTTCAGGTTCTAGGTGACACATGAAACAATCCTTACCCATATCCATATGCACCCACTTAGGGTTGGTCAGTCAACAGGCCACCACTCAGGTCCCCTGGGTCATATAACATCAAATGAACCCTCACATGGTTCCTTTATATCAACTAAGTCTTAGGTCAACAACCAAAACTATAATGATGTTGCATCCTGAGGAATCATCACAAGGTAGCATAGCCTCACCAACCACATGAGGTTCACCACATAGGCAATAGTCAAACAAATGGTTCATGACCCACCTCAGATATCAAGGTCCCACTAGGTCAATCCACTCACCCAACTATTCATTCTTATCCTAAGGTATATTCATCTTGGTTAAGCACATCAAAATTCAGGACCCCATCCATCAACAGTCAAGGAAAACTAAACAATACCAAGGTCCATTGGGCCTTGAATGTTGTATATCCTAATCAAGGAATCATATTTTTAAATTAAGAAAAATTAATTAAATACATCAATACCCTAATTGGATTGACCACACACACCCCATGAATCATAAAAAAGCATAAATTCCATAGGGAAATAATATAGACCTCCTACCTCAATGATGTTTTCCACTATTTATTTTTAAGGACCAACATCAGTTTTCAAGGCCTTTCCAAGCCCGTCCATGACCAACCAAGCCCATCTCAACATACCAAGGTCCTAAATAAATCCAAACATCAATAATTAATTAATTATAACATTTATAAATAATTAATCAATTTAATTACAACTCAAAATAATGCTGGATAACTCACCACATCATCCCACCACACTAAAACTAAAGCTGACCAGCAATGGGAGGTTCACAGAAGACTCCCAATTCCATTATGGGTCAATCCCCTAAGTTACAGAACCAAATCCAACATTAATTTACTTTAATTTAAATGAAAACCCTTAAATAAATTTTTAATGTGGAATAACTTTAATGATTCTATGAACGGACACACACATACATTGTCCCGATACATCCTCAGCCTTGGTAGTATGAAATTCCCTTATAAATTGGATGATTTCACCATTAACTGATGAAATTTCCACTTTTCACATAAACCAAAAAAACATTGAATCATTATTCAGAAGAAGGAGAGGATAATATAGGGGGAGAGGATCACATACCTTCAATCATTACCAAAAATGACCAAGAAAAATCCCCCAATCCAAGGGGGGTATGGGAGGGGAAGGGAGGTTTTAGTCGCATGATATAAAAAGTTGGGGTAGAGGGTTCTTCCACCTCTAAAAATCCAATAGGGTAAAAGAGTAATTACCCCTCTAAAAACCCACTAGTTAGCTAATTGATCTATTATATCATTAACTATAGTAGCCACCTGGCCTCCATGAGGATCCTCCAAACCCCCAAGATTACTCCTAAGCCTATAATAAAGTATAAAACGCATCTTTGAAGGAATTGAAACTCTCAAAACTTAATTCTGAATCTCATATCAAAATTTGGTCTGACTACTAAAACCAAAAATCAAATTTGTGCTAGGATCTTACAACTCATACAGACACAAGGTTTTATATAGGTCTCCCCAATGAATCTAAAGGGAATAATTTTATTTAGGATATAGTCAATCACCTTAAAAAGTCATCACATTTCATTACTATCAGAGAATATTTCTATCTTTATCATCTTTCCCAGATATACATTAAGGATTCATTAAGGTTATATAGAGTTTCATATTCTATTTTGTCTGATCTATATCTATGGTTTACTTGAAAGTTATAGATAAGCCTTTAGCAAGCTATATATACAAAAAAAATTAGTACTATTATCAACCTCAGATAGATGGTCAGTTTAATAGAACCATTCAAACCTTATAGGATATTCTGAGATCTTATTCTCTAGATTTCAAAGGTTATTGGGTTTAATATCATCTTCTTTTAAAAATCTATTTAACAATATCTTTCACTTGAGAATTAATTTAAAGACTCTTATTTTTTCATGTATTGTTTCGGAATATTGTATAGGTTATTTTCATATATAGGAGTAGAGATGACGTGATATTCTGAGGCTCAGTGTGCCTGGAATTTTTTTTGAAATATATTAAATATATTAATTACACACATGCATAGATTTCTTAAAAAAATGTAATAACTTATAAATTAAGTCTTTGATCAAAAATTGGAGGCCACCATTGTGTTCAGAGTGTGTATTTTAACCTAGGAATGATATAAAATTGGAGTGTGATAGTTGTTTGGGTTTGGCATGTCATGGGAGGACATTTAAATCAATAAATTTATTTAATTATTTACCATAGCCTAATAAATTATCTATAAAAAATATCTTATGAAAAATTTTCATGGTTATCCATATAACACTAAATATTTAGAGAATCCATTGGAGGGTTTTGTAGGAGTTTCCATTGGTGATCAATGATTGGATTGTGGATCATCAATCGGTGTGCGATGGAACCCAATGATCTTGCCAACATCAATAAGACATATTCATTATTTTCCAGTAATTGATCCAAATCAAGGTAGGATATTTTTGTTTTGTGTATATATCCCCATTTATAATTTCTATGAGGAACATAAACCAATTGACCAATGAATTGATTCACAAATCAGTCGTATAGAGGGTATGGGTTCATCTGTAGAGATTATTAAGAGTTTTTTTTATTTTTTGAATAGTTTTTTGTTCATTCTAACAGAAATGGATTGGGGCCAATGGAACATGGTCAAGGTTCATTCCTCTTTTGAGTGTTTCTTGTATTTTTACCACTATTATTTATTCATCATGGGAAATTCCTTTGGTCCATGTTTTAACAAATATTGGTTAATCAATCATTTCACACTCATTTCTTGGCACAATGGACTGATATCATGGATCTAGGTTTGTTTTGATGATTGAATCAAGTAGAAATGAAGGAAATTATTGATTAAGGATTAATTTGAGACCCTCTTTTCAAGCAGGATGTGTGACAGTGATGAGGACCAATGAATATGGATTTTTTAGTGCATTTAGTGGCTAGATTCCAATGAGCAGTGACAGAAAGGCTCAACCATAAAGAGATCCCTTATTATCAGTGAAATTGATGGTTTAATCAGAGGTGATAGTCTTGTGGGAGTATGAATTAGAATAACCCAAATGTTCTGAAAAATACCACAGTACACAGTGTTTATTTCAGATATACACATTGTGTGGGATCCACTGGTGTGGTGCTAGGGTTTCCATGAGAATATAAATATCACACAGCATGTGACCATTGTCATGTGGTGTGTGACCCTTACCTAATATCTTGAAATGTACTTTAAATGGTACACGGGCATGATCATGGCTTGCTATACATAGAAATTACCATCTAGTCATAGACACGACTAGAAGTACATGGTACCAGACACATTTTGTACTCAAGCATGGACATAGACATGAGCATGGGTCGTGATACATGGGAAAGATGTAGGAACCAGAAAGTTAGTGGAAGCTCCAAAAGGTGGGATTTAAAAACATTTCTCTGATGATCAACGTAATATTGTCGATGTCGGAAAACAAATTCCATGTTTAAGCTTAGGATCACGCGTGAAGAGTTTTTAAGCACACACATAAAACCATGAAATACCTAGTTTAGATCCAAAGCCATGAATGATGTCTTCTCGTCATTGGTGATCGTTGGTCAAACAATCCGAAGATGAATTCCTCTATATTGTTCACATGCACTTCAAGAAATCTGCAGGAGTTCCAATTGTTGAATTTAGGGAGCTAGCACGGAGATCCAGCGACACCTTCGACACTTTGATGATCACTGCATCGATTCGCTTTCAATGCCTGAGAGAGAGCTCGATCTGAGCTCCTTGGATCCAAAGCTTCTCTCTCAAGATCATGGGAGAGATGATAGGAGAGATAAATCTCATGAATAGTCCCTATTGGGTGGCTCTCCTCTTATATATATGGTATTTAAAAAATTACCCAAAATGGCACCCTGACCCTTGAATAATTTAATGCACTATATATGACATATTATTACTACTTATCTAGGTCATAAATATTATTATCATTTCCATGTAATATAATCAATATATTAAATGATAATAAATGAGTCATTAACTTGACTCATCATTCCCATAAATATTAATTGAACCTTGAATATATTTATCTAATATTCATCAATTAAAATTTTTTATGTATTTACTTAAAACTTATAAAAACATTTAATATATAAATTCAATGATCATTATTCTTAACTTGAATAATATGAATTTATTTATTGCATTTGTGATCGTATCTCCTTGGAAAAATCTTTTCCCCCATTGGTGCAACCCACTATGTCCAAAACTCATATTCAGCTGAATAGGGCAGATTCTCAAAAACGCTACTATGTGTGACCCTCTAGGCCCTTATCTCAACAGCAGTGAATAGTATTTACAGACCAATAACAGGATATAGCAACTAATCATGTCCCATGAAGAGATAAGGATTCTCACATTAGTGACAACCAACCCACGAACATGCACCATGTAATATAATCCCATTGTCATTAATATCTCATAAATAAAGACACACTCATGTGTCATCACCATTTTCTCACTTTATAGTTTGTTGATCCAACTAGATGGATTTATCCTCGACTTCCATGGACATGGTCTTATGATGGTACTACCATCCTTATCAATATGGCATGAGATATATTACTTCCATGAATAGGAAGTGATAAATTATTTCTTGGCCATTCAACCTATACCATGCCATCAATGACGCACCCAACACAAACTACCTCACCACAATTTCAACATCATGGTTTTTGTCTTTCATCAAAGTACATGATCAAATGACAAACACTGAAAATTATCTCAATTTAGGAAACTATTACACATGATCGTTGATAGAAACATCCAATGACACCCAAAACATGTGGTGTTCCTATTGGTGGGTCTGTCCTCATGATCGCACTACTAGATATCACCAAGTGAAAACTTCATGAGAAGAAGTCTCAATTCTTATGAGGCCTCATAACCTGATATTCAAATATCTACTATGTCTGGTCAGTAAGATGTATCTAGACTATAGAAAATAAATTTAAGATTAATGTCATAGCATCTTGAGGTTCTCATTATAGCATGGGATCTTCTATAACCTCTCAACATGACAATTAATCTAAGTACATTACCATTATATAGTGTATGTAGAAAAATATACACTATAATGCTAAGAATACATCATGTAAAACTAACAATACACATCATATGGTAATAAAAATCACTAAATAGTTGGGTCTAGGGAACCCATTATTTCAACACTCCCACTTGCACTAGAGCCAACTTTCTAACCGAACTTTTTAGCTACTCACATGATAAAGATCATGTTTTTGATGAGTAATGGCTTTATCTACAATGCTTGCCATAGTTCTTCCATGTTGTTATTCTTTTATAGCGGCCTTATCTCCTTGATTAAAATTTCTCAAGAGATAGAATCCCTAAGTATATCCTTTTTTCCACTGTCATAACTTGACATCTTGGCTAGTCAGAATATCATAATTGACATTATGATAACCTTTTCTTACTAGTTTTGATTCTAAGAACTGGAAAAAAACATTTCATTTAACTGCTTCTTAACTGCCTCAGAAGCTACAATGTACTTAGTCATTTTAGGTGGGGCTACCACTATAAAATATGAGCTTTCCTTACTTATCACCTTAGCCTAATTTTGATAATAGATGACATTGATCTATGGAATATTAGTTTGTATCCCAGAAAACTAGTATCCTTCTTCTCCACTTACCATGTACATTTCTTTTGTACATGTCTAAGTACAACCAGATAGTTTTGACTACTTCTTTTTCAGTGCTCTTGGATATACTTTATGTTTTCCTACTATAAAACATATCCTAGAAATATCGATTCTTGTACATATCAGGGCATACATGATTGAACCATCACTTCAGCGTATGGATTTAACTCATCATGTTTATCTCCTCCCATGTCCCAGACATGTTAACCTAGAGAGATTATGCCTCGTAACATAAGTGAAAATCATCTCTTGAATTGTTTCGACTTGTATTTTTCAATACTATGTCACTATATGTACGATTAACTAGGTTCAAGAAACCTATAGATCCACCTCAGAAGATCTTATTTCCTAGAACTTAGGTTGCTACTTAAATTCAATCACTGGAGAATCAATTTCATCTTGTTCTTAACTAACTTGAAGACCGATGTTTGTTTTCTATATGTTGTCTAAAATAATTTTCTTGGAAAACCTTAGTGCTCCCATTAACCTCTGGTAGACACATGACAATCATTCATTCCAAACGAATACTCTATAATCAGGATTCTTACTTCAATCGTAAACTGGATTTCAGTAACTTGAAACCTATATTAGCATTCTGTGACATGACCATCCCTTTCTGGTTGCGTCGTATAGACACCATCCACAATTGATGGTCATGACATCCAATGCTAAATAATTTTATCATATATATTATATATTATAAGTAAAATTATAATAGATTTAGGCATAAAGACTTGGTGAAATCAATCAAGACTTATTGGTACTACATTGGTACCATCCATGTATCAACTCACTTTCATACCCACCGAAGTATTAAAAATAATAACCCCATTTGCACTCTGATACATGGAATCCATTAATTGAATTTTAGCTGGACTTATCAATTTTAGCTAATTTTCATATACTGCTTACCTATAGGAAATATTATTCACAATGAATAATCGATCACTGACCACGGTGAATACAAAAACCATCACCATGGTTTTATCCTTCCTATTCAGTATGTATCTCTGGAACATACTATGTTTCACATGCACATGTGGAACTAGCTCTTATGTCAACTATATGTGCATCTAAAGAATTGACTAAATACAAATCGATTTATCTCCCACAATCTCAAAAGAGATTTTCCCCCTTATATAAATGTAGTCAATCACTTGGCCACTACTTTTCTATCTTAGGGAATTATGTAATATCATAAGAGACTATTAGGATAGTTACATAGAATCAATATGTGTTTAAATTGAGGCATGTTTGTTTATTTCCTTACAAATTCTTTTCATCCAAACAAATGTCCATATGAAATAATGGATTTATTCTCATACTATGACTCGTATGATATTCATTTTTAATTTTAGTGGGCATATGATTATGGGATTACATCGTTATTTTCAAAGCACTTCATGAAATATAATGTATGTTTTTGCAAGTTGCAACATTGATACTCCATACATCATAACTCTAATGTATAAAATGCGCATTTAGGAATTAATCCAAAATATATTTTATTGATCAATGTTAACATGTAAGACTTAATCATCAATCCTACTCATTATCATCAATTCCCTGATGTGGATAAGGTAATGTGCATTTAGGAATTACTCCATGCTACATTATCATGATCGATGAATGCTTGGTTAAGATATTATTTGGTATGTCGACCCGAAGCAACTCATATCTTCTGACAATGCATATACTTCACTTTATTATTCCTTAATAACCAAAAGTATTCTTATGAAGTATATTTATACCTCTATTTTACCCTTGGAATAGTTCATTTTCACTTGTTGAACTATTTATAAATGCTTTGTGACATACCTTTATTTCAAAAGGTTCCTTTGTCCAAACTAAAAAAATCTATAATACCAAAAGTATTTAGCTGTACCGAGCCTAAATACCATATTGGGTATATTCTTGATGTCTATTTTAGTTTTTATTGACAAAGAAATATCTTTCCACAACTGGGTACAAGTATTACATTTTTTATATTCATCTATTATTGCCTATGATTCATGTATCACTAAACTATAAATTGAGTATTAGATACCAAAAACAACATTCATTCTAGAAACCTGGAATAATGTCTCCTTATGTCAAAAGGGAACATGAGATAAATTTTTTGGTTATACTAAATAATAGTTCTACATGAATTTGTCACTTTTCAATAAATAAGTCGTGCACTTCTCACCAGTGGCCTAGGTATCACCCTTTCTCAGCCACTTGGAGAATACACCTGACTTCCATTATAGTTTCTATACTTAATTTTTCACCATGTTAGAATACAAATATGTCACTAGAATATTGTATTTAATACACAAGTATTAAAACTGAAACATTACAATTGATGAATATTTTTGAAGACAAAGTTGTATCTTGCTTCTTTAAATCAATGAATTGCTATTAAAATTATATAATTTTATTTTATGAAATGCAATGAAAATAAAATCCTATTAATACATCTTTCATTGATAGATGTTTGAGAATGCGCCCTTTTCATTAAATGCCTTTTGTCCTTTTTTCCTTTTCTTTCAATTTATTCTCCATAATAATTAAATATGAAACTTTCTTTTATATTATTATTTACTTGGACATTGTTACCTAAATTGGTAATGAAGCGTTTACTCAATAATTTTTCATATTATTACTTAAAACAAAACTTGAGTAAAGGGGTGAAAATGATATGAGAAAGGGGTCCATTTAAAGATCATGACCCGTCTTCTAATTTACACATGCCAGTGATACCATCACCTTATTCATATCATTGCTTTTCTTTCTCCTTGAAAACATCTCAAAGATGAGACTTCATGTTTTATCATCCATGTCCTAGTATAGAGACTACAAATGACACCATACATTGATGAAATCATAATGGTATAATTATCATATTCTTTGTACATTAGTCTCCTGTAAGCAATTTCGCCCTTACTTCCGTGAGGTAACTTAACAAGTGTTGGGGACACTGGCACCTTGAGTTTCCAATATCATAGTACAATCCACAAGCGCTCGTACTATATTTTAATACTAGTTCTAGTGAGGATATTTACTTTGTCTATTATTTATCATAGTTTGAAACATGTGATATAACTTTCCATTTTCTATAAAAATAAATTTTATCATATTAGTACCTTTTTATCTGGATTACCATTTTAGGCATTTTGATTAAATAATTAAAGCATTAAAAATCTCCTCCTATTTTTATCTAATTCAAGGAACCCTATGTGCTAGAATTAGAATACTCTATCACTATAGTATTCTAGTGTCAAGGATATCGGAACCACCCTAAATAATATACAAGCTATGGCTATGCCACTACTTGGAGGGTTCAAGGTAGGATTTTGGATGGCCAATCGTATGAACTCACGTTTACTTGATCTGTTGAGTGAGGTCCTAGCTTCTAAAATCAGAACTTGATTTACTCAATTCTTGCCTCTAGAATGATAGTAAGTTAGATATGGCTAATACTTACTAGCACTTTAGTTAAGTCGACTCATCACTCTTATAAGGACTCCCTGGTTGTAAGAGGCACCCTCAGCTATGGCATGACCGACACCCCAAACACCTGGTTTTGTCCAAATTCAAATTACATAAGGCGATAATGACTTAATATATATTTTTGAGGGTTTTATTATTTTTAACATTATATAATAATTAATTTTCTATTTTCTAAGCACGTACTATGTGATCACACTCACAACTGACAATGCATGAAATAGAAAAATATATCACATCACATGTTCATTTTATCTTGCATGTTTGTTTATTTTTATACTATGTGATTACACATTAACTACATATTCACATAAATTAATAAACCAGGCAAAATAAAATGGTGACCTGATCATTAGCCGGTACTATTGGTTGATCCATTGAGTGAATAATGGACCAACATAGACCCTAGGGGATATACCTTGAGTCGAGTCGCTTGCGACTCGAAATGCAGTGTCTGCCCATCCAATGCATAAGGTCCTCTCTGGTGTGTCACCATGACTCGTCATGAACTTCGTCACTGATCGTCTCGTCATTATACAACATTACTCGCACTCAGGCGAGGGGGTCTTAGGGTAAAAAATACAACTCTGAGAATGGGCGCGCATTCCCTTATGCATATAATGAAACTTGTGACGATATGGAAATCTCCTTCTATTAATTAAACTAATTATTACAATACCAAGAAATAATTAATTAAATAAATTAAATAAATAAACAAGCACCAGACATGCATTGGTCAGTCTACAGCTTATGATCAGCATATGTATTAACTCGCGTATATAAATAATAAATGTAGAAATAAATTAAACTTGCATTAAAATAAACTTGATGGATTTTTATTGAATTAAAAATTCAATCATATTTTAAATCCAATATTTACATCATTCGGTCTCATTCAATTAATTTAATTTTAAAAATAAAAAATAATTAAAATAATTAATTTAATTAAACACCAATTAAATTAATTACGCAACAATAAATTTTTATAACCAAAAATTAATATTTAATTAATTTAATTTTCAATTGAAAATAAATTAATTGTTTTAATTAATCTTTGATTAAAGTAAATTACCTGGGTCACGAAAACCCCGGGCGAGCCCGTGCAGTTAGGGCCAAACCTTCCACGGTCGAGTCCGGGCTTTATCGACTCCATGCAAGGGCATTATGGGCTAGGAAAATCCACTCAAACCATTTTCGGACAAGGAAGACCCCATCAAGGCCCGTTTCAGGATGACATGATCCAAACAAACCATAACCAAGTAGTACCTCATGTCTGGTTGGACAGACCTATCCTGTCCTGCAGGTTCTGCCCAAAAAAACACTTGTAGCTCGGGTGAGGTGCGGCTCGAACTAGCTGCGGTAGGGAGGGTTCCGGTGACGGGGGTGTGTGGGAGCCATCAGGAACAAGGGAGCCTGTGCCACTGAGGAAGCACGCCGGTAGGGTGGTCTCGCTGGATTTGGTCGGAGGATGACAAGGCTGGCTGGGCGGCCGGTTGTGGGAAGGGCACAACAGAGGTGGGCACCATAGGGAGTTAGGAGCGTCGGGTGAGGATGTGTAGGGCACCAGTGGGGTACCAGTGAAGCGCCATCGGGGAGGGAAATGTATCAGCCGACAAGGTAGGCCGGTAGAGGATGGCTCATTGTGGGTGGCACAGGGGCGTCGGGAGAGGGGCTCGGCCGGCGCGGGGTGCCACAGGAGACGGGGTGATGCAGGGAGGTTTCAAGGGAGGAAGTCGGCCAGCTGTGGCCGCCTGCAACAGGGAGGAGCCGGGACCGGGGCACCAGAGTGGTCTGGGAGGTCAACGGAACAAGGGAGCCGCTCAGCCCCAACAAACCCTTTTTTTTTTTTTTTTTTTTTTTTTTTCTAGACCTTATTTGCAGGTCTTGCCCCCCACACATTATTTTTTTTCTCCTTTATACCCTTGAGGCACCTCCCCCATAAGTCAAGCCCTTTTTAATTTTTTTTGTCTTTGGCTTATAGAACAAACCGGCCTTTTTTAAAGTTCTCCAAGCTTTAAATTTTTTAAAAAATAATATTATTATTATAATATTAAAACATTATTATAATAAAAATATTATAATAACTAAATTATTATTATAATAAAACTATTATTATTTTTACAATAAAATAATAATAATAACTTTTAACATCATCAAAATTAAAATAAAAAAATGAACTTAGTTAAGAAATTAAAACATTTATATGTTCTTTATTTCACTACCTATAAAATAAATTTAATCTGATTTCAAAACTTCGAATGGCTGCAGACTGGCCATCCGATGTTCGATTTTGATTCTGCATGCGGCGTTGGAACCGTAATAATGCTCTCTATAGGGTTTAATGCAAATTTAATTTTTTTGGCTTAAAATCATCACGTTCTCCCTTTGATACCACTTGTAGGAATCGGGTGGGCAGAGGAAGCCCCAAAAGGTGAGATTTAAAAAAAAATCTCCAATAATCGATGTAATCTTGTAGATGTTGGCGAGCAGGTTCTCGGTTTAATCTAAGGATCACGCGTGAAGAGTTTTTAAAAACAAAAATAAGTCCATAAAATTCATGTTTTAGATCTGAAGCTGTGTACGACGTATTCTCTTCATTGTCAATCTATGATCAAATAATTTGAAGCCAAATTCCTCTATATCATCCACACACACTTCAAGAAATCCACAGGAGTGTCGATTGTCGAATTCCTGGTGCAAACGCAAAGATCCGATGATGCCTTCAACACTCTGATGATCACCGCGTTGCTTCGCTTACAATGCCTGAGAGAAATCTCGATATGATATCCTTGGATCCATATATTCTCTCTCTATATCATGGGATAGAGGATAGGAGAGAGAAATCTCATGAATAGTCCATAGTAGGTGGCTCTCCTCTTCTATATATAGTATTTATTAAATTACCCGAAATGGCACCCCAACCCTCAAATAATTTAACGCACTATAAACGACATATTATGACTACTTATCTGAGTCATAAATATTATTATCATTTTCCTGTAATATAATAAATATATTACATGATAATAAATGAGTCCTTAACTCAACTCATCATTCCCAAAAATATTAATTAAACTTTGAATATATTTAACTAATATTTGTCAACTAATATTTTTCATGTATTTAATTAAAACTTGTGAATACATTTAATAAATAAATTCAATGCTCATTATTCTTAACTTGAATAATATGAATTTATTTATTACATTGGTTATCATATCTCCTTGGAAAAATCCCATACCCCAGTAGTGCGGGCCACCATGTCCAAAGCTCATATTCAATTGAATATGGAATATTCTCAAAAACTCTATTATGTGTGACCCTCTAGGCCCTTATCTCAACAATGAATAGAATTCATAGACCAAGATTGGGATCTAGCAACCCATCATGGCCTCTAAAGAGATAATGATTGTCACAACAGGGAAAACCAACCTACAAACATGCACTGTGTAATATAATATATTTTTCATTAATATCTCATAAAGTAGGACGCACTCACATGTCATCGCCCTTTTATTTATTTATAGTTTGTTGATACAATTGGAAGGATTTACCCTATACTGCCATGGACAAGGTCTTATGAAGGTACTTCTATTCTTATTAACATGGCCAGAGATATATTACTTCCATGACCCGAAATCGAAAAATCATTTCTTGACCATTCAACCTTTGTCATGTCATCAATGATGCACCCAACACAAAATACCTCTCCATAATTTCAACTTCACAGTTTTCATCTTGAATCAAAGTATGCAATAAAATGAGATACACTCGAAATGATCTCAATTTAGGATACCATCACACAAGATCGTAGATAGGAACATCCAATGACACCCAAAACATGTGGTGCTCCTATTGGAAAGTTTATCATCATTATCTCACTACTAGAGATCACCAAGTGAGAACTCCATGAGAAGAAGTCTCAATGATTATGAGACCCCATCACCTAATAGTCAAACATCTACTATGTCCGATCAGTAAGATGTATCTAGGCCATAAAACATATATTTAAGATTAATGTCATAGAATCTCAAGGTTCTCATTATAGCCTAGGATCTTCTATAACCTCTCGATAAGACAATTAATCTATAGACATTACCATTATATAGTGGATACAAAAAAATCTACACTATAATGGTAATAATACATCATGTATAACTAAATTTACACATGATATGGTAATCAAAATCATTGAATAGTTGGGTCTAGGGCACCCACTATTTCAACAAAAGACCCAATACCAAAGAGACATTACATTTACTACCAGTACCTGACATATACTCCTTCAAATAAGGCTTAGATTCCTTATCCTCTTAATCTTAAAAAAATTAGGGTGTGTTCCCTTAATCCATTACCTGAGGGTTAGTATAGAATCACATTCTACACATAGGATGGTGATCCCTTCAGTGGGACTCCTTAGATGGACTTTTTGAAATCCTTCTATGAGGCTCTGAGTGATATCCTATATCATCATATTTCTCTAGGTGGAGTTCTTGGTATCATCATGACCAACACTATGTAGGCATCAATCCTCTACTTAGTGGGTTATTCCAGATTAAGTTGTTGGTATACCCCATGTCCTTGGGTGTGATCCTCATCTATGTATTGTTCTCTTTAGACTTCTAGTGTATAATTCTTATTGTGAGACCTAATGAGCAATGCATCTCAGAAGGATGACATCAGTGTTGTGTGACTCATGGAGAATGTTCTCCCAGATAAATTCTATGTGGAACCTTTGAGTAGGATTCCTAGACCGGCATTACGATTGTGACATTACAACGAGACTATGTGTATTTTTTGAGTATATATATATATATTCTTGTTATATGTGTTGTCGAAATATACATGTGATGATCTAACATATATTCTTGATGTTATATTCTTATTGATTTTGGGGTGTACTGCTAGGTATTGTTTTCCTCACCCCTATATGGGATTTTCACGCATATGTTGTTTCTTGTGTAGATGATCGAACTTTTGGAGGAATCCAAGAGGGGCCAGGACCAGGTGGATCTTATTGATCCAAACATACTGAGTTATGTTTCTATGATTGTAATTGATATTAGTCCCCTTCTATAATTTTATGTTGAACTTGTTTTCAGATTCTTTGTGGTGGGATTTTATATGGATATTTTCATTCAGTTACTTATTTTCATACTTTGATAGTGGGATTTATATATACAAATGCATGGTTTATCAATTTTATTACATTTCAGCATTGTATGGGCTCTAGGATATGTAAGTGTGTATAGATAATTTAGTCTAAGGCCTCTCATGTGAGTGATATGCCTACTTCTCCACCCCTAGCCTATTAGAGGTAGGCTTGGGGCAGTCATGGTTTGGGACCCATCAAAACGGGTCATGATAGAGTGGTATCAAAGAACATCAGTTCTACCTTAGTACTGAAGTCTATGATATTTGTTTGGGGTAATAGTGTTAAGTATTTCAAGTTCATCTTTCAGACTAGGGACTCCAGTGCTGGTGAGGTGGCCGACATATCCATACACCCAGACTCAAATCACCTACCTTTTGACATTGTTCATATAGACATTGGTTGAAGGTAAAAAAACATCGGTATATGCATTATATAGGAATGGATTTTGGTTTTTATTCCCTTTATGAGTCATCTATCTAGATATACTCATTGACCGTGTTACATATTGTCTATTTTATGATGCCTCTATGATGTATTCTAGATAGGATTCAACATTAGGATCACAAGGATTATCTCTTCAGTGATGAAGCTTAAATACAGGGACATGTTTAGGAGATGTTACCTTCATGTGGTGCACTAGTTATACCACCACATGTTGAGTACCATACGGTACCAGCAGTGCCAAATGATGGGGTGTGTAGGCTGAGTGTACTTTATGAGTTTTAGTGATGAAAACCCCTTAGGTTCCAAGTTGATCCCAACCCACAAGCAGCTAAGGACTATCTTGAGGTGGTGATTTAAGTTTTCCATTTTATTAGGACACCAGAAGATTAGATAGTGGTTCTGGCAGTGATCTTTACCCTTGGCTCTATAGGACGATGGTGGGGTTTAGTGACATAATCATATGATAAGGAAACTATATCATGGTTACAGTTCTATCTCCTTTTCAAATAGGAGTTATCTCCAACTACGTTGATGGTTGTGTGAATCTGGGAGCTTCTAAAACTTTATCATGGCAGTACGATAGTGGTTGAGTATTCATCGAGGTTTACTAACCTCTCTCAATACTTGACTAATATGGTACATGATTAGTTATTTCTGAATCAAACCTTCAAGTGAGGACTTCATAGAGACATCTTATCCGTCATTATAAATCTATTCATTCCTATCTATTCTTGGGGTGCTAGAGTGTTCCTTAGTATATGGGAGTTTCTTGGATGAGAAGACGCAGAATTTTTTTTTCGGAAATGGGCACATGGAAGCATAGAATTCAGAATCAGGGAGACGATATCAGACTTATGGACCTAGATGTGAGATACATTTCTAGATGTGATCCAAGGAAATAGTTTATTTGGTTCAGGGATCATAGGATGGGTCTAGTCAGCTTAAGGAGAGGTAGTGCTACCCTTGCGACGGTAGAGGACATCTTGTGTGGGATTGTCCAACTCTCTATATGAATGACAGATAGATAGTGTATGAGACACCTATACATAGGTAGTGGTAGGTGTAGATAGATCCATAGGGTGGAATATGTGGTAGTGAATCTAGGAGATCAGCTAGAGGTGGTAGATGTTTTGACTTGTTGCCACCACAACCCCCAGGTGGTCCACTCTAGGCATAGGGATATGGGAGATAGGGGAGAAGAAAACTACAGATGATCGAGGCTTATGAACCATAGGATCCAAGGATAATACAAGGCATGATATGTATCTTTTCTACCTTAGTTTCATTACAAATACACACATGTGTGATTCCTACCTTTATTTACACTTATCTAGTTTGATACTTAGATATTCCATTTAATCCTTTGATTTGAACCTTGTTCTTAGAGAATCTTATGGGAGGTGACTCATTAATCGCACACTTATAAAGACAGTGTGATATGAATCTTTTAGGGGAGAGTTTTTTTTTGGGATCTCTTTGTATCATCAATGAGGTCTTACGATAGCATCTTAGGTATGGACTGGTTATTTACAGCTCAATCCCAGATATGCTATTTTAGGCTGAGGATGTGGTGTTTATGTAGTTATGGGATGAGGATTTACTTTTTGGGAGAAAATGAATCCTAGGTAATGTAGTATGGACTCATTCATATGAGGGTGAATCTGATTACACATCAGTTGGATTGCATGACCCTTGGTGTAGTGGATGTTATGAAATTTTTGTTTCCTACAGTGGTGGTAGAGTATAAGGACGTATTTTTTAAGGATCTTCCAGGATTACCTCCCTATTAAGAGATAGATGTATTCATTGATATACACCCCATGATTACCTAGATACCTATGCCAACATATCATATGTCTCCCACAAATATTTTCAAGCTAATGTTACATTTAGAGGACATGCAGAGGAATGGATTTGTTAGACCCAGTGTTTCCCCATGGGATCCCCAGTGTTTATTACCAAAAGTAATATGGGAGATGAAGGTTATGATTTGACTAACATCACCTAAACTAGGTGATCATAAAGACTAATAATCTTCTACCGATGATTTATGACCTCTTGGATCAGTTGAGAGGGGAATGATGGTTCACGAAGATTGACCTTTGATTTGGCTATCACCGGTTAAGAGTAAGGGAAAGAGGATATAACAAAGATGCAATTCTGATGATGATAAGATCACTATTAGTACTTAGTTATTCCCTTTGGCATGAAGAATACCCCAATAGTTTTAATGGTACCCATTAAATGGTTCATTTATCTTTTCTTGGACTAGTTCATGGTAGTCTTCATCGATGATATCCTAGTGTACTCAACGTCTGAGGAGGAGCCCATGAGACACTTGAGGATGGTTCTAGACATACTTGTAGAGAAACAACTTTATAGGAATCTATCAAAGTACCAGTTTTGGATTTAGGAGGTCCACTTTCTATTACATGTTATCTCAAAAAATGGTGTAGTAGTGGACTCAGGGAAGGTCGAGGTAGTCTTATCTTGGGAGTCTCCCAAGAGCATGAATAAGTATTCATTGGGTTGAAAGGATACCATAAAAGAATCATACCTGAATTATCTAGGGTATCATCTCCCTTGAAAGCTTTAGCCTAAAAGGTAAATCCTTTCATGTGGATAGAGAGGTGTCAGTAGAATTTCTGGGAGTTGAGGAAAATATTGATGAGCTCTCCCATATTGATATTTATAGATGGTGTCAAATACGTATTGTTCTATAATAAATCAGGAATTGGGATGGGTTGTGTTCTAATGAAGAGGAAGTTAGTGATTGCCTATGGTTCACATCATTTGAGACCACATGAGTAGAACTATACAACCCATGATCTTGAGTTAGCAATGTTGGTCTTTTCATTGAAGATGTGGCGACACTACCTTATGGGTGATCAGTTTATCATCTATTATGACTGTAAGAGTCTTATGTATACATTCTATCAGAAGGATATTAACTTGAGATAGATGTAATGGTGAGATTTACTCCAGAATTATGACTTTGATATTTTCTATACTCCTAGAAAGGGTAACATAGTAGTAGATTCTCTCGGTAGGAAATATTTTTCACAATTACTGAGTGAGGAATTAGAGTATTTGGGATCATTGTAGTTATACTTTATGGATGGGGATGGAACATCTTACCTTTAGTTGCTGGTTATTACCCCACCACTTTTATACATATTTTGGGATGCACGACTTGAGGATACTGATTGTTAGACACTATGTACTCATATATCCATTAGACATGCTCTTGATAAATTTTTTGAAGGTGGGGAGTATGTTGTTCTTTTTAGTGGATAGGTGATGGTACCAGTGACATTGTAGGAGGAGGTTCTGAGAGAGTTTCATACATTTCTTTTGGTGGTATATCCTGGTGTGTAAAAATGTAGCAAAGACCTTTGATGATAGTTTCGGTGGCCAAAGATAAAGAAGGGATTTGAAATTTGTGTCTCTCATTTCTTTACTTTTCAGTAAGTGAAGGGTGAGAAGCACGTTCCAGTGGGTTTAGCTCAACCCCTTGAGGTTCCAGAGTGAAAGAGGGATGACATGTCCATGAAATTTGTGATGGGATTACCTCATATTTCTAAATGAAAATATTCCATATGGGTGATCTTATAATGACTCGTCAAGTCTTCCCACTTTCTAGCTATCCAGGATAAGTGTTCTGTAGAGATCTTGGGATGAATCTACATGCAGAAGATAGTCTGAATACATGGAGTTACCTTAATGATCATTTCTAGTTATAATTCCCAATTTACATATCATTTATGGAAAGGATTTCATAAGTCATTTGGGACATAGTTGTGATTGATCATGATGTTTCACCACCAGACTGATGGCTAAACTGAGCGGACCAATAAGGTCTTGGAGGATATGTTTCAAGCTTGCATGTTAGGCTTCAGAAGTAGTTGGGAGTATCACCTACCATTTGTGGAGCTTACATACAATAAAATCTATCATTCCACCATCGGTATGGAACCATTAAAGGCCTTGTATGGATCATCCTATAGGTCAATCTTATGTTAGACTGACCTAAGAGAGTTGGCACTTATGGACCCAAAGTTGGTGTGAGCCACTACAAACAAGGTATAGTTCATCCAAGATCAAATTAAGACTATACAGAGCCATCATAATCCCTATATAGACCGATGAAATAATCCTTTGGAGTTCGAGGAGGGATACCATGTGTTCCTGAGGGTCTTGCCTTGATTTTAATTAGGAAGGTTCGGTTGGGGCGGAAAGCTATCTCTGACATTAATTATCCCTTTCCAGAATATTATGTTGAGTTGGTGAGGTGGCATACCACTTAGCTTTTCTACCATAGTTAGACCAGGTATATGGAATCTTCCACATGTCATAGCTGATGAGGTAGGTTCATGTACCATCGCATGTTATCAATTGGGGCGAGCTATATATCGAGGATGGAGCAACCTTTTTTGAGTACCTAGTAGAGATTGGGGGTCGATAGGAGAGGATCCTTTGTGGGTGATCAATTTCCCCAGTGTGTGTCTAATGGAATCATGGTAATCCTCAAGGGAGTACCTAGAAGTGGGAGACCCAGATGTGTGATCATTACCAACATCTCTTTGTGTAACCTTTTGTTTCAGATTTCTGGGACGCAAATATCCATGGTGGAGAGAATATAACAACTACAATTTCCTATTTATGGTTTTGGAATATTGTATGGATTATCTTTAGAGCTAGGAACTGAGATATTCTGAGGCTTGGTGTTCCCAAAATTAATTTTTGAAATATATTAAATATATTAATTACACGTGCACGCAATTTTATTGAAAAAGTGGAATAACTTCTAAACTAAGTCTTGGATCATAAATCTGATAATTTCATTGAGTTCATATCATGGGTTTTATCCTAGGTGCGATATAAGCACTATAAAAAAAAATATTAGCGGTCATTTTTTAGATCGGGTTCTGAACAACCCCCTTTAAATTAATTTTAGAGGGGGTTATGCACAACCCTCGCAAATCATCAAATTTAGTGGGGATTCACAACCCCATATAAAATTTTTAGCCTTTTTTTATAATATTTGGTTGGATTTTAGACGAAGTTGTGTCAAAACCACTACTAATTTAATAATTTGTGGTCTTATATGTTTGGTTGAATTTTAGAGGCACTGTATATATAATATTTGTTTGAATATTAGAGGCTATATATATATAACATGTAATTTTTTTAAAGGAAATAGTGGGGGTTCACAAACCCCTCTAATCACTTAAAATAGAGGGGGTTCATGAACTACTGTTAATCCATTATATTAGAGGTGGTATTGAACCCCTTATAATTTGAGAAATTGGGGGGGGGGGTTGTGAAACCCTCTAATATATGACATTATAGGTAGTTTTAAACCCTCTATAATTTATGACATTAAAGGTGGTTTTCAACCTCCTCAGATCAAAAAATTAAAGGGGGTTCATGAACTTCCACTGATTTTTTTAATTAGAAGGGTTTTTTAACCCCCTCTAAATTTTTATTTATTTTTTAAAATAAATATCATATAAATTCTAATTTTATAATATGTGTGTGTCTATGTGCATGTGTGTTTTTACACACACACACACAGATATATATATATATATATATTACATAAACATGTTATATAAATGTATTTAAATGCCTTATAAACATATATATATATATAAAGATATTATATAAATACTATAAATAAATACTTATACATATAAACAAAAATGTATACATATGTAAATATTGGTATGCATAATATAAATGTAATTATAAATATATTTATTCAAATATATAAAATTTATATATGGTTTTATAAATATTATGCATTTATATTATGATTTATATTATACATGTATTATATTAAATACATATTTATTGTATATTTATGTATAAATACATTTATATTATATTATGTATACTAATAAATATAATATAGATCGAATTAAATATAAATATATATATATATTATAAATATTTTGTTGTATATTAATTTATATATTATATAATTATTTAATATATATTTCAGTATAGCATATTAATTATAAATTAATTTAGCACATATATATATCATTTAATTTAATTTTATATTTTTAATTATATGAATTTATTTAATTTCGTGTATATATATATGTACATGATATAATATAAATGTATATAATTACATACATAAATATATAATATAAATGTATTTAATATAATATATGTATAATATAAATCATAAAATGTATAAATGTATGATATATATAAAACCAACATATAATTTTTATAGTTTAAAAATATGTGCAATAATAATTATAATAATTAATAACATTATTGTTACACACACATATAATTATATAAAAATAATCATATAAATATATATATATATTATAATTATATTATTTCTATAAATATTATATAAATACATTAATATACACACATGCACAAATATAAATGTATTTATAAATATAAGTATAAATATATATTTATATATGTAAATATAATTATTTATATATATTATATATGCAAAAATAATATATATATATATATATTACACTGATATATATTATATATAAATATTATACACAAATATATTAAATATTATACACAAATATATTTTATATACACAAATATATTCTATTATTTCTATTTCTATACACAAACATAGATATATATATATATATTATCATATATTCATGTATATAAATAAATATAATTTATTGTACATATTATATTAAAAGTCATTCATCAGAGTGGTAGAGTCGCTTGGTTCCCTTCAGTCGGTCCCGCATTCAAATCCTGCACCGATAATTTTTTGGCTTGAGTTGGTGACAAGAATGCACATGAGGGGTAAGGGTGGATGAAGTGTGTTGGTTCTGGTCCTGGGGGGTTTTCCACAGTGCTTGGGGGGCTCTCAAGCCCCGTAGATGAAGGGTTTCTAGGTTGTCAGGGGTGTTTGGGGTTGTTTGTGGTGTGTGTTCGGGGCTGTCTAGGGCGGCTGGAAGGGTGTTTCTAGTAGTTTCGTGAGTCTTTATGGGTGGTGTGTCTAGGGGTTGTCCAACGTGAC
This sequence comes from Viscum album, assembly GCA_963277665.1. NCBI lineage: Eukaryota > Viridiplantae > Streptophyta > Magnoliopsida > Santalales > Viscaceae > Viscum > Viscum album. The sequence continues at coordinate 1,231,557,746 of OY728137.1, read as the reverse complement.
TAGGTGGTGTCTGGGGGTTGTCCAGGGAGACTGGGTGGTGACTGGGTGGTGTGTCCAGGGTGGTTAGGTGGTGTGTCTGGTGGTTGTCTAGGGTGCCTGGGTGGTGTGATTGGGGGGTTTTCTGGGGTGATGGGGGCACCTAGGTTGTAAAATAAAAAATAAAAAAGAAGTTAGTTTAGGGTGATTATTGTATAACCTCCCCTAAATATGGACTTTGAAAGACAATTGGGGGTGGCTATAACCACCCCTAATATGATATTTGATTTAGGGTAGTTATAACTACCCTAATTCATCTATTTTTGGTGAATTTAGGGCCAAATTTTAGGGTGTTTTAACCCCCTCTAATTTAAATGCTTCTAAATACTAAACCATTTTACCAACACTTTCCCACAAACACCCTTACTCAGAGTAGGTGGCCACTTTAGCGGCGATTATGAGTAATTGCTACTAAGGTGTTTAGAGGGGGTTATAACCCCCTCTAAATGAAAAAAACCCTTTTAATCACCTTGTTTTTTTATAGTGAACCTTGAATCATGGAAGATATTTGTATTGGGAGCGGCCGTGGGTAGATGTTTAAATAAATAAATTAAATTATTTAATAATTTACCATGATTTAATAAATTGTCCAAATAAATCATCTTATGGAGAATTTTTAGGGTTAACTGCATAACCCTGCAAATAGAGAGGATCCATTGGAGAGTGTTGGAGAAGCTTTCATTAACGAGCGATGACCAGATTTTGGATCATCAATTAGTGTGTGATGAAACCTGGGGATCTTGTCAACGACAATGAGATAGAATCATTCTTCACCATTAATTGATCCAAATCAAGGTAGGATGTTTTTTGTTTTGACGATTTATCCCTATTTATAATTTCTACAATGAACGTGAGCCAATTAACCAATGGATTGATTCACGACTTGGTCATATGGTGGGTATGGGTTTATTTGCAGGGATTATTGGGAGACTTGTTTATTAATATTTGGATCTTAATTCTTCATGCTAATGATAATGGATCAAGGAAAACTGAACACGGATGAGGTTATTTCCACTTTTATGTGTTTTTTGGATTTCTCCCACTATTTTTTGTTCATCATGGGAAATTACTTTGGTCTGAGGTTTGACAAATACCAATTAATCAATCATTACACAACTGTTTCTTAGTGCAACAGATTGATATCGCATATCCAGGTTCGGATAAAGGATAGGATCAATATGTGATGAAGGAAATGATGGATTGAGGATGTACTTGAGGCCTCTTGTTTGAGAAGGATGTGTGATGGTCATGGGGACCAATGAAAATGGTTTTTCTCATGCGTTTGGTGGACAGATTTCAGCTAGCGGTGATGGCAAGGCTCACCCAGAACCATATCCTTGATTACCAGAGAGATTTATAATGGAATCAGAGGTGTCAGCAGTGTTGGTGTATATGGAGGAAGAACCTACATGTTTTGGAAAATCTTATAGTACACAAAATTTATTTCATAGCTACACGTAGTGTGGGACCCTCTAGTGTGATATTAGGTTTTCTGTGAGAAGATAAATATTACACGGCATGTGACCCCTATCACATGGCATGCGACCCTTGTCGCATGTCATGTTACCCTTAATTTATAGCTCATCATATAACTAGGATGATACATAAGCATGAGAATTGTTAACTGTACATGGAAATAGATAGTTGGAAATGGACATGGCCAGAAGTACATGGGATCGGACACACTGTGTACTCAAGCATAGACACAGACACATGCATGGGTTGTGATAAATGCGCAGGACTCCATACTGAAGGGACATTCTGTATACTACCAGTACAAACCATGTACTCCTTCAAAGAAGTTTTGGAGCCTCTGTCCTCTTCATCTTGGACAAGTTTTGTTAGGGTGGGTTCCCTTGATCCATTCCCTAAGGGTTAGTATATAATCACATCTTACACATAGGATGGTGATCCTTACAATGGGACTTCTTAGATAGAATTGCCAGAATCCTTATGTGAGACCTAGATTAAGATCCTCTATCATCATATTTCCCTAGGTGTATTTCTTGGTAATTTCATGACCAATAAAACGTGGGAATCGATCCTATACTTAGCAGGTTATTCCATATTTATTTTTTGGTATACCCCATGGACTAGGGTGTAATCCTCCTATGTTTATCTTTCTCTTCATACTTACAATGTATAACTCTTATGGTGAGACCCAATGAGTAGTACATCTCAGAAGGAGATAATCAGTGTTGTGTGACTCATGGAGAATGTTCTCCTGGACGAGTTCTATGTGGAACCTTCAAGCAAGATTCTTAGACTATCTTTACAGTTTTGTATTTACCTTGAGACCATGTGTCTTTATTGAGTATATCAGGATATTATTGTTATATATATTGTATAAATATACTTTTTATGAGATGAATATTATTCTTAATGTAATATACTTATTAATTTCAAGGTATTCTATTGGGTATTGTTATACTCACCCTTTCATGGTCTTTTCCTACATGTGTCATGCCTTATGAAGATGATTGACCTTTTGATGGAGTCCTAGAGGGACCAGGTTTAGGTAGATATTAGTGAGCCGAATAGGCTGAGGTGTGTTCCTACAGTTTCATTTGACATTAGTCACCTTCTATACTTTCATGTTGGACTTTTTTTAGATTCTTTATGTTTGGATTGTATTAGTCCCTTTTCTTTTCAGTACTTGTTTTCATACTCTAATGGTGAGATTTAGATGTATCCATGCATGTTTTATCTATTGTTTTACATTTTAGAATTTTATGGGCTTGGATATGTATGTGTGTATAAAGGAACTTTAGTCTAAAAACACCCATGTGAGTTATATGACTACTCATCACTGGTCTCCAGCCTATGGACTATTGGAGGTGGTCTTAGGGTAGTCACAGTCCGATCCCCATTGGGATGAGTCATAACAATTCAGATGGCTCCTTACGACACCCACTATAAAAATAAGTGTATAACTCTAACATACTGTGATGAAATTGGTGAGGAAAAATATATTTGGGGACTGATATAGTTAATGAAATGGAAGAGAAGGTTAGATTCATTCAACAACACATCAAGGTAGCTAATAGTTGATAAAAGAGTTGTGTTGACAATCATCAATGAAAATTGGAATTTGAAGCTAGTGAGAAGGCATTTCTATGAATTTCTATGTGGAATAAGTTTATGATATTTATGAAGAAGTGAGAAATTATCCCTAGTTATATTTTCCCCTATGATATTCTTGACCAAGTAGGGAAGATAACTTATATTTTAACACTTCCATCGAACCTCTCTCAAGTTCATGATGTATTCCATGTATCTATTTTAAATAAGTACATACATGGTCCTAAAATATATATTGAACTCATAATTTATACTTTTAGAACATGATATTTCATATGAATATCAACTAATGTAGATCTTGAATCCTATAGATAAAGTTCTATGGAACAATACTACTCATCTGGTTAATGTTATTTGGTGGAATATGGAATTCATGGAAGCTATATGGGAACATGGGGATATGATGAAGTAAAATTATCCACATTTATTTATATAAGAGTGATGAAATTTCAAGGGTGATTTTTTTAAGTGGGGTAGAATTTAACACCCCAATATTTTATATGTATTCCTTTGAAATAAATTTGAAGTATTTGATATCTTGTTTTACACTCAACCTCGATTCTAAATTAACCATGATATATTATAACATTTAAAACCTAGTTGTTGGATTGGAAAATATGAATAGGATTAACAACATTATAAATTTATATAGAAATTATTTTTCTTAATTAAAATTTATTGATTAATTCCTAATAAATAATAATTATCTTTTTAATAAAACCATTTCATGATTAAAATACCTACTTTTATAAAGAGATGTATTTTTCTAGGTGTTATGAATTTTTATATAAAAAATTTTATTTATCACTATTAAAAAGTAATTTTAATGAAATTTATTGGTAATTTATGAATATTAATTCATAAATTAGTTATCTAATGGTTAATAATGATAATAAAATCATTTTAACACAAAAGAGTTATTTTCCCAAAAATTGCTTTTATGTGTGCAATGTGTTTTAAACTTAATTAATTGAATAAATCAATATTTATTAATGGTGATAATTAAATATTTATATTCTATATTCAATGAAATATTTTTACATTCATCTAATATTTTTTACTGGGAAAGTAATGGAATTTAATTTAATTTTATGCTTAAAATTTCATTTTTCTAAAAGTCAGTTTTCATTGTGTTTTGCACATTTATTTTACAATTAATTTATACCACTTATAAAAATTAAATATGATAAAATGAATTATATATTTGTAACTATAATTTACATATTTTTTAATTATTCCAATTTCATTTTTGTTCGAATGAATACTAAAAAATGTAAAAAAAAATGTTTAATAGAGTTAGGGTCAAAATGGGGTTACATATGATTAAACTAAGAGATGAGGGTAAAAATGATAATTTAACTTGTATAAATATTATTATTTAAATATATTTATACTTTATATTATCTTAACTTATAATTATTGTCCATTTGGATCCACTTTTACAAGAAATTTATTTTATATTATTTAAAATTTTTAAGTAATTCTATGTGTGTCCCTCCCCTCACTTATAACAGGGAATATCTTATCCTCCCTTATTCACAAACATTGAGCCAAATATATCATCCAATACATAAAAAAACATTCTTATATTATTTAACTTCAGTCTTGAACATCGTTTCTTACCCTAATTCCATCCTAAGATGGCTTAAGGTGTAAGACAAAGTAGGTCTCTCAAAGAAGAGGTAATCATCTTACCCGACTCATTCAAATTTGATTTATTCTTACAATTTCTATAAATATACTATATAGATTTTAAAATAATTAATACAATGTAATAAATATACTAAAATTTTATTTTTACTATTTTACAACCATTTTCCACCTCCTTTCCATAAAATGGGAAATGAAAGTATCACTCATGCGTACATGTGGACTCCCACCTCCACATAGCGATGTGAATCATTTTCTATCTCCCCCTCACATTGATGGATAAAATGATGGATTTAATAAATATATATGATATTTATGATATAATTGTGATTCTATAAAAATAAAATATTAGTTATCTTTCTCTTTATCTTTTTTTTAAAATGAAAAGAGTGTCCATGCATACGTACGGACTATCATCTCCATAAATGGTATAATTAATTATTTCTATCTCTACATAAATGGTATAATTCACATTTTATCTATAAAATGAATTATACCATTTATGGAAACGATAGAAATTTTTTTATATTTATATAATTATTAACATTATTTATATGATTTAACCATGATCAAGATGCAAGAACTAAAACTATTGAATTGAAACATGTAAGAAAAATGAAGTAATTAACACCCAAAATGATGAAGATAATGAAATATTGCTAATGAATGGGTGATAATATGTTATAAGTAAACCATTTATGGTATTATAAGTATGAATATATGATTTCATTATATAATTATAATTAATTTAAATTTATTATATAATAGGTTTTAGGAACTTACAAAGTAAGTCATACCTGAGGTAAAGGTTTTATGTTACAATCTCACTTTTATTAGGATTATTTATGTTTAAATTTTTTATTATGAGATTAAATGATATGAATATCATAAATATCAATTATTTTTCTTATAATATGGTTATTTAGAGAGATTTTAGGTTTTATTTTCATTATCCTCTCTTTAAATACTCAAATATTCTAAAGAATGTTTTTAAGGAAAATCGGCTTTGTTTCTCAATTAAATCGAGAATATTTTTATCCAACGATTATATTTTACTTAAAATATTTTCAAGAATTTTTTTACTATTCTACAATGATTAATTAAATTCATGTTTACCAATGTTTTAATTTCTATAAAAAAAATTAAAAGGAATCTTCTTATCATTTTCTGAACAAGGTACTTTTTATTAAAGGTGTGAATGGAATATTTTTTAGCATATACCAAACAAATGTATTTTCCAACCATCATAAATACTCCTTGTGTCATGAACCAACTCACCAAGGATCACTTGGATGGTAGTAATCCAAGTGAGATAACCCAAGTCAGCCACCAAAAGACCATGCACTTGTGACTAGCGCCAAGTATGCTTATCACACACATGGTAGGCCTTATCCAAAAGTATCTACACACACACACGTCTCCATATAATAGTACAATGTGTATTGATAAAGAACTCATAATAAAAATCTATGCAAAAAATCTATCCCATATCAAATTATAAAAATTATTATAGAGAAATTAAAAGGTCAAAATACAAACCCACTGAAAACTATAAAAGTACCCATCCTACTGACATCACAGGGGAAGCTACCCAAAATAAACTCTTGGATCCATATGAGGCCCATATAGAATAACTAATATCCATCAAATATTCACATACTCCTGGTTCAAATAGAACTCAAATTAAATTTTTTTCATCTATATAAGACATGGAATGTGTTGTTAATGACCATACTGGTGTGAGTATAAACATACATAGTAGGACATCCCAAAATCACCAAATATAAATCCTCAAGTGAGAGTAGTCATATAATAACCATGAATTAATTTCAATTATTATATGAGAAAATAGCTACAATAATAACCCAAATATGATAAAAAATTATCCCAAATTAAGAGATAAAGGGGATATCCATCTCCACGGATTAGATAAGAATGATGAGTCAACCTACAACTCCAAATGTCCCATCACTAATTCCAAACATCCCTAAAACCTCATGAAAATCAGGGTAGAGAGATAAATTCTCACTATGATGATCCACAGTCGAGGGGGAACTATTTCCTATCTATAATATCATGTAACCTATCATGAATCCATGTATTGGGACTGAACCTCTCTACTGTGCTCCATAGCCAAGGGGGCTTAATCTTCAGTAGAGGACTCGCTCCCTACCAGAGCTTTAAGATGGGGGGTTTCACTTCATATTTAGAGGTCCCATACCCAATGTATTAAGGAGGTTTCCAATAAAATCTATGAAGAGTATGGGGGACCCATTCTATGGGGTGAAAGGGGAGTTTCTAACCCCAATAACACTTTTTATGATCACACAAGATCTTTGTCATCATCTAAGTGGTACTGAAATAAGTATCTCACTCATAAAACCTTGTGTCATATCTCTTATTCCAAAAAAAAAATGTCACTATCATGCTCTACCTGGAAAACTAATTAGGATAGGATACTCACAGGTCCAAATCTGAGTACCAATGAAGTAGATTTGCATGGTAAAATATCAATGGCTCCAACTTTCCCTAAAAAGAGTAAACAACACATCCCATAGGGTATACACTATGTCTCTATGAGTTTAGAACTACATATGTCTCTTGGTCTCACATGGCATGTATTACTATAGAAAAATAGCATGTCTAATAGGGGTAAATGACATGTAGAGGTTATTTTGTCACTAAATATGTTGTATGGTCTATCCCATTTACTATGGCTCGTGCCCATGTACTCATGGTGTGTTTGTGTACACTAGTCATGTCTGAGTGATTTATAAAGTACATAAGGTGTAATTAACATCACATAGAATGTAATTTTTAGGATGGAACTCATGGTGTTTTTTATTCCCAAGTATATGTTATTTCTCAAATACATGGCATCTACCCTCATGTACACGGCGTGTGGGGTTACTTGTCCTTCTGAGTATGTACTCTCTATACATGTCGATTCATCTTCCATGGTGTACATGGATTATGATACAATACATATGGTGTGTAGTTCCACAATTATCCCAAGTAATTTACTCCCTATACACATTGAGATGGCCTAATAGGGGCCACATGGCATATAGACTCACCATATATCATGTGATATATAACTCCATGTAGAAACCCCATTTTTCATAGAGGGGACTACACGGAATGTGTTCCTATGAACTATATGGCTTGTAGTTTGAAATTTTACAAAAAATCATGAAAGTAACATGCATCTCTGACCATGTAATTGCTTCTTCTGATTTCTCCACCAAATCTACTGGTGAATATGGATCTAGGCTTGAATGATCATGTCCTTTACCAGTTTATGGATTTCAGCTACCCAATCTACTTGAAAATTTTCCTCCATCACTCGGTGTCACTGAAATGACAATATTGAAAACCAGTCTCCTCTGATCCATCACTGGATCGTTCGTCCTCATTTTTGAACCTCAATCGCATCATTGATTCTAAACTCAAACCCATGGTATTGATATTTTATGCCAAATAATGTATTCATAAAGATAAATTATCAATTATTTTTCAAATCATCATATAAAATAAATATCAAATATGAACATGTAAATAATTCTGGGATAAATGAACAAATCCCAAGAAGAGTAATGAACATCATCCATTATTCAGTTAGGCCTCAATTTGTTTCCTTTAGAATGATGAATAAACAATAATTATCAAGGATCAACAATTATTGTCAATTCTAACACCTAGGAAGATGGATACGAATTGAAAATACAAAAATCAACCAAATAATTAATCAGTAAAGGAATAAATTTGCATTTGATTAAGGATAATAAACAAAAGGGATTAATCCAAAAAATAATCTCCCTAACTCAAGTTTGGATCAATCACTGATGAATAATGGTTCTAAATCATTCTCATTGGTGATATCCATAAAGTCCATTCCCGATAGAAAACTCCTCAGTACTGATCATCCATCCATGATCCATTCATCATTTTCTAAATCTCTCTTCCAAGATATATCTCCAAATCCTTAGGTTTGTGTGGATAATTATAGGATTTTCCCATAACTAGGTTTAAATTGAGGGGAGCTAAGTCAGGGTGTTTAAATAAATAAATTTATTTATTTATTAAAACTACCATGATTGAAATTAATCCAAACATCTACTCTATATAAAAGTTATGTCATTCCAAGGGTAAAAGCTGGATTTTGGATTTAATGGAAGTCTCATATTTCCCATTTAAAACACCTTTAGGGTGTTATTCCTTTATTTCTATAAAATTTCCCATGTGTGATATAATATATTTAAGATATCTTCACTGAGGCTCTCTAGCTCACAAAATTCCATGCTGACTCAACATCTAGCTTCAGAAATGTTCCTTAAAATATTTCAAATTCTTATAAGGAAAAAATAGAGTCATTAAATTCTCATCACCTTTAAAGATTTTCATCCTAAAAATGAAAACTTACTCACAAGTGAGGATACTAATCTCTCATTTAGGTCTCCCACTCCCATGAGCTCTCTCAGAGGTTACCATTCTTCCAATAACATGCACCCAAGGGAAACATGTTTTTAGTTTTTCACACCAAATCTGCACGAAGTCAAAAGTTGTGTATTGTGATCTGTCCATATCTCGGTATATAGTTGTCCAAATGGTTCCAAACTTTTTTTGGATATATTAAAGAGGTTTTGAAACATGTTTTTAGTTTTTCACAAAGAGATATTCTACTTCTTAGTGGTCTAAAACCATAGTACAAGTGGTTTTACACAATCTGTGTGCCCAAAACCACCTTCCACTTCGCCTATAAAATGGAAGCTTAGGATCCTATTTTTCAAGTTAGAACTAGAAGAAAATCTCTACCATTTTGGATTCATAGAGTATTATCCTATTGATACTAGAAGTTATGGAGGCCCCTATCCTCATAGTGGGATCAAGAATGAAGAAGGAGTTCCACCCAAGCTTCATCCTCCTCTCAATGTTAAGATAAACGGAGGGCGTTCATTGTGAGGGAGCTACATACATGTCAAGGGAGTTTCGATGCATATATTAGATACTAGTTTGGATTTATTTGGTTTTTAAAACATTTCTTTCCATGTAACTTACATTATTTCTTATTTGAATTCTTTTTTTTATGCATGTGAATGATTTTCTCTTAATTTCTATCTAATCGATGTGAGGTTTTGAGTGTGTGACTTGGGTTGTTATAATTGGACATAACAAGAATACTTTCCATACTAACTTTCTTGATATTTAAATCTGGTTTTAAAGCTCTTATTCCATGCATATTTAATATACCTTGACAATATGATTGTTATGTCAAGGTTTGGTTCTTCACGAAATGAAATAAAGGCTTAGGAATTAATTGGGATTCCAATTAATTTCAACCAAAGAATTACTCCAAACCTAAATGAATATCTAAGAATAATTAACTTGAAATGTGTGTAGTGAAATCACAATTACCCATTTATCTCATATTTTTCTAAATGCACTTGGTTTGTCAACTATTAAACTCTTTATGTTAATTTATTATCTTTAAAATGTTTTCAAAATCACCCCCCATTTTAATACTTTTTATTAAAAATGCATAATCTAAACCTATAAATGCTCCTTGAGAGATTACCTAGGGTTTTATCTATACTATAAATAAAAATTAAAATCATAATCAATTTGACGTGTCATAAAAACGCTGTCAAATTTTGACACCGTTGCCGGGAGCACTTTGGTTTTTAGTGCGTGTTTTTGATAATATTTTTTGTAAATTTGGTGAATATTTATTTGTTTTATATTATGCATTTACCTATATTTTTTTGTTCTAATTTATTTATTTTGAAGGTTTAGTGCATGATGTGTTTCACTTTAGGAGACTTACCTTCTTTCGAACTCGAACCAAAGAGGATCTTATATCAGCAACACTGAGACACAGATGAGAACCCTTTGAAGTAGGACACACAAAACATCAACACTCTTCATAATCCTTCTACTTCTTCTTCTAGAAACAACATCAAAACTGAAATAAACTTGAATAACATGGAAGAAAATAACTGTAAATTAAATGAAATAACCTCACCGGATGTTGATATCCAACCCACCTATATTCAAATACAGGGAAAGGTACATAATTTTGAATTAAAATCCAGTTTCATTCATTTATTACCAAGATTCCATGGACTCACAGGAGAAGATTCACATAAACATTTAAAAGAATTTCATACTTTGTGTTCAACCTTAAAACTTGCTAATGCGGATGGGGAACAAGTAAATCTTAGATAATTACACTTTTCTTTAGAAGATATAGAAAAATAATTGTTATATTATGTTAATTCAACAATAAGAGGTTGGGCGGACATGAAACACCTTTTTCTTGAAAAATATTTCCCAGCCTCTCAAACTAAAACTATAAGGAATGAAATATGTAGTATAATGAAATCACAAGGGGAAACATTACATGAATATTTGTAACTCTTTAAAAGGATATGTTCAAGTTTCCCACACCACCAAATAAGTGATCAACTTTTAATTTAGTATTTTTATGAAGGATTAATTCATATTTATCGAAATATGATTGATGCTACTGTAGGTGGGGCACTAGTGGATAAGACCCCAATTTCTACAAGAAACCTGATTTAGAACATGGCACAAAACACTCAAAAATTTGGTACAAGGTCTAGTGTACCCATTCGAGGTGTCCATGAGGTGAAAAGTACCGAATTTGAGAAGAAGGTATACACAAAGTTTGAAGAGGTAAGTACCCTTATTCGAAAACATGCTATTTACAAAGGGAAATCCCAATATCCTCCTCCAATCTATTGTGGTATATGTTCTTTTGACACCCACTACTCTAACCAATGCCCCCAATTGAGAAAAAATTCTGAGAGTTGTGTGGAAATTTTTCCAGATCGCCCTTATAACTAACCCTTTAAGTAATAACCATATTATCCATCCAACCTTGGGTGGAAAGAAAACCAATATTATAGAAAAGGGGGTATTCAAACCAACCACAACAATAATGGAACCAATCGGGGCAGAGTAGTCATCCACCACCACCACCCAAAAATCCTCAACCATAATAAAGGATTTTCCAACAACCCCCTCCAAAACCTAATCCTATCCTAGAATATATGATGAAACAAATGGATTCCAACAACCTCCAATTCCAAAAAACTACCCAAGCATCCATAAAACACCTAAAAATACAATTGGGCCAACTCTCTAACTATATGGAGGGAATTCAAAGTCATGGGTCCGGTAGACTACCCTCTCAACTAGTAGTTAACCCTATGGATAAAAGAAATGTTAGTGTCATCACCCTTAGGAGTGGGAAACAACTTAAAACCCAAATTAACCCTCCATTAGATTCATCCCCTCTTAAGGAAACCACCATCCCAACCATTAAAAATTATCTAAATGATAAAGAACCTTCTCCTGAGAGAATCTTTTCCAAAGTAAAGAGTGTGTATGTTGATGAGTCACATATCCCAACCATTCCTCTTCCATTTACAAAAATGGCCACTCAACAAAGAAAAAAAGGAAACTAAACTTGATAAAAAAATAATGGAAACTTTCAAAAAAGTGAAGTTTAACATCAACATGATTGATGTCATGAAGCAAATTATAAGATATGCAAAGTTTATGAAGGAGATGTATACACACCGAAGAAGACTTCGACAGGATGAGAAGGTGAGCCTAGGACGAAATCTATCTACATTGGTAGTGTTGGATTTGGTGTCCTAGAACCAACTAATTTGTACTTTATTCATTAATAAATACCTTATCACATCTTGATTGTTCTTCTGCGTGACAACGCATGCGATAATTTCATAAGGATAGTTGTTGAATTAAAGGGTCATAGAGAATCCATGCTATGATGAGAACTCAAAAGTTCTATAACACTATTCTTTAATATATGTTCTATGGTCGGATGATGTTATTTGAGGGACACAAATAATACAGACCATTATGGGTGAGGACTTATAAAACTTTTAGGCACCTTCTCATGGTGTGCGCCCTTGGTAATATCCATGAGAATATTATGAGAATGAGACCCGCCAGTAGGAAATCCACATTCCATAGAGTCATTGGATGTTCCTATATGCAAACGTGTGTATTGGTCCTTAGACTTTAAGATTATTATTAATGAGTATTACAACTCACGCACTTAAATATATTGATGAAAACTATGATGAAACATTGTTCACAATGAGGTTGGATATGTTGGATCTGTCACAAGTAATACTACATGCTTGGGGACATGGCGTGTGTCCCACTAAACATGTCGTGTACTTTGAATAATTCTGAAGTACATTTACATGCCATGTCCCCAAGCGTGTACTTCGGATAGCCGGTGAACAAAAGTGCACACCGTGTAGTTAGAACTACACATCGTGTACTCATCCAAATTACGCAGATTTATTAAAATTTATTATTATATTATACAAACCCTTGAGAGGTGTGCCATAGTGTAGGGGTAAAGCTGAGGCACAACAGATGATAGGTGTTTTATATATATGTGTTTAATTTAACATCTTTGCAATGTTCATTTCTACTCATTGGAACGTTATAAATGGGAATTCACTGTGTTGCCTCCAAGGTACATGTTATGTACATATATAATTTTAAATGAATTTATTTTTTTAAAATTATAATGGATGAGAATCTTAAGGAAATTTAGAAAAAGGGGTTAAGATAAAAGGACTGATTAATTAAAGATAATTAATTGATTCGAGCGTGATTTATCTTAAAAAAGAATGATTAAAGAATTGAATTCTTGTTTTATTTATGTGTAAATATCATTGCATTCATGGATGATCATGAGATTGACCAAGACCTTTGTATGTGAATGGTTTCTTTTAATTTATTTATTTAAATTATATTTGTTGTCCTGCGAGCCTTATCCTCATTAATATATAGTGCATGTGTGCCCAAGGTTTCTTTTATTTAAAACCCCATTTTACCCCTCACCTGCATATGAGATAAAAGCATATGTAATGGATAGAACTCCCATGCTAGTGGAGGCAGATCAAGTTAGGAGCCAAGGTGAAACCAATTCAAGGAGATTCAAAGGTGGACAGGTGGAAAGATGTAAACATGAAACCAAAAGGTTCAAGTGTTTCTCCCCTAGATCTTGGGTTAGTTTATTAACAACTATATAAGCTAACCAATAGAAAAATCTCCTGATCATCCCATTTATTTTATTTCTTTCAGTTTCATGGTTTATTTATTGTGGGTTTGTTGTCACAATCACATAATTAATTAATTAAACAAGCATGCAAGATGGAACTAAAATAATACTGTATTATGCGTAAAATATTATCTTAGACATGGTTAATCACTTCAGTATATCCCACTTAATATTAACAAGAATGTAATAAAATATAATAAAATATAAATTTACGTATAAGGATAAAATCCCTCAAAGAAATATTAAGTTGGTATAGCCTTCCATAATCTTGGTTAGAATTGAACCATAGTTCAAAGTGCTTGACCAACCCTAGTTGGGATGCCTTCAATTATTAGGGAATTATAATTCAAGGTTTTCTGTTGACTTGAATTGGTTCACATCAAGGGTTGACTGCCATAGTAGGACTTGGTGTGACCAAGAGGCAGAGGTTTATGAAATCCAAAATAAAAGGATTTCCGGATTGGGGATTCCCACTCAGCAGATCAAGGAGCTACGAGTTAATGCAGTTGGCAGTTACAATGCCTAACTAAAACCCATCAAGTTTCTTGACCAACTCTAGTTGGGGTAATTAAAAGGGAAATATGGATCCTTTCCACTATAATATTTAGGAAACATAATATTCTGAAGTCAATGGTGAGGGCTATTGTATTTTGATAAAATAGTGAGAGATTAATAAGTATTAATTTATTTATTTGTCTCAGTTTTAACATAATAAAGTAATAAAACATTGATCATCTTAATTTGTAGAAACGACAAGAAAAATGACTTCAAACATATCATTGTGAACCATACTCCAGAAGGAAAACCTTCGCACCAGCACCAATTTCCAAGAGTGGCAGAGGCGTTTACGTGTCATCCTTCGCCACGATAGGAAATTGTATGTGCTGGAAGAGCATGTTTCAGTTCCGCCTGAGAAAAAAGGCTAGGGATAAAGAAATATCTCTCTATATGAAACATATTGATGATTACACAGATTTTCAGTGTTTCATGCTATCATCCATGTCTAATGATCTCTTTAAGAAACATGAAAACATGGACGTGTATAGAATGATGTATCCCCATAAGGATCTCTACCAAGAGAATGAGAGATAGAAGATATATGAGATTTCAAACACTTTTTTACAACTAATCTTGGAGAGTCTGCGCCAGCTGAGCCTCATGTAGTCAATCTTAATGGTTACATTGATCAACTGGACATCTTATGAATTAAGTTCCCGGATGAGTTGCGTACAGATCTCATCCTATCATTACTACCCAAGACTTTATCTATATTTATTATCAACTAAAACATGAGAAAAAACGAGAAGAGTCTATCAGAACTTCTGACCTTAATTTTCCAGGTAGATAAGGACATGGGGCATGACAAACCTACATTACTTATGGTGAATAAGAAAAGGAAGGGCAAGGCAAAGGGGCCAAGGCCTTATAAATAGTCTGAAGCCCCCGAGCATCGTCCCTCTTCAAAGGGGAAAATCCATGGTAGGGAAAGGAATGAGAGGTGGTATGTTTTTCATGTGGCAAGCCAGGCCACTGGAAGAGGAATTTCACACAGAAGCATGGGGACGCTAAAGGTGCATTTGTTATTGAGTGTAATCTTTCCATTTCTACACATTGAGTATTAGATATAGCTTTTGAGGCTCACATATATAATCAAATTTAGGAACCAAGTATATTTAAAAAGATTGCCAGAGGAGAGGTGGATCTTCAAGCTTCCAATGGTGTGAGGTTGGCAACGTTGGCCATTGGAAATTACCACCTATCATTGCCAACTGGGATGATTTTGGTTTTACATAACTGTTATTATGTGCCTAGTGTTACAAAAAAAATAATTTCTGAATTATGTTTGGATATGGATGGATTTATTTTCATGTTTGGAAATAAGGTTTGCTTATTTTATAAGAAAAACATATGTTATGGTATGGCACATTAAAATATTGGTTTGTATGTATTAAATTATGAAAACCAAGTGTTGGCAATCGATAATGAAACAAACTCACATGAATCATACATCACCCAGTTGTGACATCACCATCTCGGTCATGTAAACATGATGCACTTGACAAAGCTCTACCAAGATGGCTATTTAGACTCTACTGAGCTAAAACCACTTGATAGATGTCACTCTTGTTTACATGGTAAAATGACCAAGATACCTTTCAGTGAACTGGGTGAAAGGGCCAAAGAGCTTCTAGGATTGGGGAACACGAATGTGTGTGGACCATTTCCAGTAGAATCTAGAGGTGGATATTCTTACTTCATTACTTTTACTGATGATTTGAGTAGATAGGGCTATGTTTAATTAATGAGGTATAAGTCAGAATCCTTAGAGAAATTTAACGAATTCAAGAACGAAGTAGATAATCTACTTAGTAAGAAGATAAAGAAGCTTCAATTAGATAGAGGTAAATAATATCTGAACCAAGAGTTCATCTATCTTCTACAGGAGTTTGGGATTCTATCTCATCTCCATTTTCCTTCTACACCATAGTGGAATTGTGTTAGTGAAAGGAGGAACCACACCTTGTTGTACATGGTTAGGTTGATGATGAGTCATGAAGATCTTCCATTTACCTATTTGGGGATATGCATTACAGAATACATCATACACATTAAACCAAGTACGAACTAAGGTGGAAAATAGAATTACCTATGAGTTATGGATTACAAAGAAACCCATTTTTTCGCACACACGTGTATGGGGATGTGAGGCATTCGTTAAGGCCTTCTCAGGCAACAAACTACCACCTCGGGGAACTAAGTGTATCTTTATTGGATATCCCAAGAAAAAAAAGGATATTACATATATAACCCTTCAAACAAGAAATTGATTGTCACCAGACAAACCGTCTTTCTTGAGAGGGATCACATACTCAAAAAGGATAGTGGGAGAATGATCTACTTATAAGAAGTTGATGCTCAAGATACACGGGAGTTGGTATAGGAACAAGTTCCATAGGTCCCCATAGAAGAGGTTCTAGAAACACAAGTACTGTGTAAGAGCTCAAGAGAGGTAAGAGAACCATAGAGATTTGGTTTCCTAGCCACTGAGGATGTTGAATAATTATTTTGGACAATGATGAACCTATCTTCTACACGAAAGCAGTAGAAATATAAGAAGATGCAAGACGGCTAGAAGCTATGAATTTTGAGATAGATTCCATGTATCAAAACCAAGTCTGGGTTCTGGTCAATGAGCCAATTGATGTAAATCCCGTTGAATGAAAATGGGTATTCAAGGGAAAACTAGACATGGAAGGTCAAGTTAGCACCTATAAAGCAAGTATAGTGGATAAAGTATTCAGACAAAGTCAAGGAATTGACTATGATGAAACCTTCTCTGTAGTTTCCATGTTTAAATCCATAAGAATCATACTTTCCATAGCATCTTACCATGACTATGAGATTTGGAAAATGGATTTAAAAACAACATTTCTTAATGGGAACCTTCACGAATATGTCTATATGACACAACTAGAAGGTTTCGTGATACCAAGTGAAGCCAAATGGGTTTACAAGTTGCAGAAATCCATTTATGGATTAAAGTAAGCATCCAGGTCATGGAAAATTCGATTTTATAAATCCATAAAGGAATTTGGTTTCATTAAAAACGAATGTGAGCCATATGTTTATAAGATGTTTAATGGGAATGCGGTAGTTATCCTAGTAGTATATGTTGATGACATATTGCTTATTGGAAATAATGTACCCGTATTATAATCAGTTAAGGACTGGTTGAACAAGTGTTTCTCCATGAAGGACTTGGGAGAATAAGCCTACATTTTAGGGATCAAGATCATTCATGATAGATCCAAAAGGCTACTTGGACTAAGTCAGGGTACATAAAATGACCAGATACTAAAGAGATTTAGTATGGAACAATCTAATAGGGGATTGATTCCAGTGTCACATGGCCTACATCTTTCTAGGAAAATGTGTCCTCGGACACAACAGGAGAAAGATAAAATGTTTAAGATCCCATATGCTTCGGCTATAGGATCCATCATGTATGCCATGTTATGTACCAGGCTTGATGTTGCCTATTCACTGAGCATGGTAGGTAGATATCAAGAAGATCTAGGATAACGACACTGGACTACTGTTAAGACTATCATTAAGTATCTAAGAATAACTAAGGATATGTTTCCAGTGTATAGAGGAGACAAGGATATTTTCATTAGAGGTTATGATGATGCTGGTTTCTAGATAGATTGGAACGATCTAAAATAGAAATCTGGATATGTTTTCTATCTCAATGGAGGAGCTGTGAGCTGAAAGAGTTCAAAGAAACCAGTTTTCGTCGATTCTACGGTGGAGTCTGAATATATAGTGGCTTCTGATGTAGCCAAGAAAACTGTCTGGATTTGGAACTTTGTCTAGGAGCTTAATGTGGTTCCTAGTAGTAAATATCCTATCACATTGTATTGTGATAATACTATAGTGGTGGCTCTTACAAAAGAACCATGGTCACATCAACTGACAAAGCACATACTCCGGAAGTATCACCTCTTGAGGGATTTATTTCAAAGGGGTGAAGTTGCAGTGAGAAGAGTTTCTATAGAAGAGAATGTGGCAGACCCTATGACTAAAGGACTATCTTATTAGAAGCATGAATATCATGTGAGAGCTAGAAGGTTAAAGGTTGTTAGCAGTTGGATCTAGTACAAGTATGATTTTATTGGAGTTGGTGGCCTAGAACCAACTACTTTGTAATTTATTCATTAATAAATACCTTATCACATCTTGGTTGTTCTTCTGCATGACAATGCATGTGATAATGTCCTAAGGATAGCTATTGCATTAAAGGTTCATAGAGGATCCCTACTATAATAATAACCCATAAGTTCCATAACATTGTTCTTGAATATATGTTCTATGGCTAGATGATGTTATTTGAGGGACACAAATAATACAAGCCACTAGGGGTGAGAACTCATAAAACTTTGAGGAACCTTCTCCTGGTATGTTCCCTAGTTAATATCTAAGAGGATATTATGAGAACGAGACCTTCCATTAGGAAATCCACATTTCATAGTGTCATTGGATGTTCCTACTTGAAAATGCGTGTATTGTTCCTTAGACTTTAATATTATTATTAATGGGTATTACAACTCGTGCACTTAGATATATTGATGAAAATTGTGAGGACACACTGTTCGTAGTGAGGTAGGATATGTTGGGTGCATCACGAGTAATACTGCATTAATAGATAATGTGGGAAAATATTTATCCCTTCTGTTCCATAACGGAAGTATATATCACATGCCCTTTGATGGAATTGATATAGACTAAACAAATCCATGTCCATGGTGAGTAATGGGAATGTTCAATTCTAAAAAGTCAAAGAAAGAATAATTGAGCACATGGGTTGATGGAACTAGCATGAAACTTGCTTGATTTGAGATATCCAGACAAAGGGATTACATTACATGGTAAACCTTCATAGGAGGTGACACGTTATTGCGGCATTAACATCTTTCTTTATGTGTGACTTTGTGTGTTTCTAGAGGCTAACCTTGGACTTTAGGAAGGATCCGCCTAATGACACTGAGAAAAATACCTAGAGGGTCACACACTAAGTGTGTCCAAGTATCTCAGTTAAATATTAATTTAACAAGATGAATAAAGATTATTCCTGATAGTGGTTTAATAATTATTCTAGGATGCCTGATCACATTTATTTTGACACTAGTTATTCGAGAGAATATATTGTAGGAGAAATAATATATTTATTAGTGAGTAATGCATTGATATTTATTTGAGAAATAAATATCCATTATTCAAGGTCTAATAAATGTAGAGTAAATAAAGAGAATGGAAAAACAAAAGTACACACCATGTGTATTAATATACACACCGTGTATTTTTTCTGGGAATTTATGAGAAATAATATTATTTATTTAATTAAATAATATTATGTGTAATTTTTTGGGTGCATTTCAAGTAATAATAATAGTCAAATGTTATTATTAGACATGGGGTATTACTAATAATTAAATGAAATGAATAAATGATTTTGGGTAATTAATTCATTTTATTATTCTATGTAATTAAAATCCTAATTATATAATTCTCATTAGCCTTGAAATTTTTGGTGTGTGAATAATGGATCTAGAGAAATCTCTCATGCCAAGAGAGAATTATTTTCTTCCAATAATGCTCTCAAGCTACGATACAAAGATCCTCCTACACTGGATCAATTCGATCGAAGGTCGACATCACAAGCGAAGGCTCTTCTACACTAGCACCTGGGGATCCTTTCGGCGAAATCCAAAGATACGTGGAGCATGTGTGGATCACCAATAGTGGAATCCTACACTTGGATTCTACAGCACAATGATAGATCACATCGGATCATGACCAGAAACATCAACGAAGAAAGAATTTCATCAAGGTAATTCTTTTCAATTAATTAAATTAATTATAACCAACATTTGATGATCCTATCTATGGTTTTGGGACTCCCCTCTTTCTTTTTCGTTCTTCATTATATTCTGAAGATTCGGTGTTTTATTATCATGAAGGATCTTGGATTGATCATTGTTAATGCTAAAATTAAAGTTAGGTACACCCACCAACATGCTTCCAATGAACCTGGAACTTACATGTAGAACCATCACTTCCCACCAAATGCAACGATCCAAGAACATTCTCAATCCTATACACCATAGGGGAGTATTCCTTTTCTAATGCTATTCTTGATTTGGGTGCCTCTATAAATGTTATGCCTCAATCTATTTACTATTTATTGCAGGTTGGGGAACTAAAGCCCATTGGAATTTTTGTAAAACTAGCAAACCATAGTATCATACACCCTTCTGGTGTGTTAGAGGATATTCTTATGAGGGTTAAAAATTTAATTTTTCCTATTGATTTTTATGTACTTAAAATGGAAGATTATAGGATGAATGGACATGCCCCGATTATATTAGGGATACCCTTATTGAAAACTGATAAAACCATAATTAATGTCCATAAGGGTACATTATCTATGGAGTTTGGCGGTGACATTGTCCACTTCAATATCCTTGATGCCAAGAAGAACCCCTTATAAGAACACTCCTCTCTCTCTGTTAATTCAATTCATGTACTCCCATCACCTAAAAAAACTTCTTTTCATTCCCCTAATCCCATTTTTTATTTTTCATCATTAGTTGAAATTTTAGGTAATTAATCATGCATTTAATGTTGTACCAATATATAAAAACGTCATTCATGTTTGTTAATTAATGATTTCTTGAACACTCAGGATCACATGACCATCGATGATACTATGAAGCTTGTAAAAGATCATTCCTCATTTGAGGATGATACCATTGAGTAGTTAGATGATATTAGTGACCTCTCACTTTCACATACACTCCCATTAATCCAAAATCTCCCTGAAATAGAACTAAAAAACTGCCTCAAGATTTAAAATATTCATATCTTGAGAATGAAAAAAAGTTTCATATCATCATTACTAGTTTAATCCTTCCTGATCGTGAATTGCGACTGATTTAACTTTTTAGGGAGTATAAGCATGCTTTGGGATGGAAACTTACTAACATTCCTCGTATTTGACCATCAATTTTCCCACATAATATATTTTTAAATGATGAGGATAAACTAGTAAGGCAGTCACAACGTTGACTAAACCCAAACCTCCTAGATGTTGTTAAAAAGGAGGTTGCAAAATTATTGGTTGTTGGAATTATTTACCCCATCTCTAATAGCCAATGAGTTAGTCCAGTACAAGTGGTTCCTAAAGAAACTAGTCTAATAGTAATTAAAAATGAAAATAATTAATTGGTTCCAACTCGTATGCAGAATAGTTTTCGTGCATGTATAGACTATCGCTAACTAAATCAATACACTAGGAAGGACCATTTCCCATTTCCATTCATTGACCAAATGATAGAGAGGCTAGTAGGGAAGTCCCATTACTGTTTTCTTGATGGGTATTCTGGATAATTTCATATCCATATTTCCCCTGATGATCAAAAAAAGACAACCTTCACTTACCCCTTTGGCACATTTTCCTATAGAAGGATTCAATTTGGTCTGTGCAATGCTCCAAGTACTTTCTAGCGATCTATGGTTAGTATTTTTTTAGATTACTTGGAGAATTTCATGGATATTTTTAGGGATGGTTTCACTATTTATGGATCCTCTTTTTATGAATTTTTGAGTAGTATTGGTTTAGTCCTACGTCACTGTATTGAAAATAACCTTGTATTAAATTATGAGAAATATCATTTCATGTTGTGGAAAGTTATAGTTTTGGGACTTTTCATTTCTGGGGATGGTATCCAAGTAGATAAATCAAAAGTGGATGCCATTTCTTCCTTACAATTCCCTAAAAATGTACAGTATGTGCAGTCTTTACTAGGTAATGTTAGTTTTTACCATTGTTTCATTAATTAATTTAGTAAAATTGCACCCCCACTCTCTCAATTACTCCAAAAAGAAAAATAATTTGTTTTCAATAGTGAATGTGAAGAAGCTTTTAAAAAGTTAAAATGCAGTCTCACATCACACCTGGTAATCTAACCACCCTGGTGGAATTTACCATTTGATCTCATTTGTGACGCCTCTAACTATGCATTTGGGGTAGTCTTATCACAAAGTGTTAATTGAGCTCCACGTGTCATTGCCTATGACTCACGTACTTTGGACCCTACCCAATAAAACTACACCACAACTAAAAATAATTTCATTCCATTGTGTTTTCCTTGGAAAAATTTAGGTCATACCTTTTGGGGTCCAAATTCATTGTGTTCTCAGACCATGAAGCCCTCTGGTATCTCCTTAAGAAACCAGAAGCCAAACCATGTCTCATTCACTGGATGCTTCTCCTTCAAGAATTCAATCTAGAAATTATAGATAAAAAAGGATAAGAGAATGTGGTGGCTGACCATATCAGTAAGATTCACCCATCCTCAGACATTGACTCGTCCCCCTATATTCCAATAATTTACATGTTTTATAATGATCAATTGTACCAAGTGCAAGATGTTATTCCTTGGTATGTTGAAATTGTAAATTATTTGGTAGAATATTGCATTCTTGTTGATTACAACAAAAACTAGGTTGACCATAAAAAAACATGAGTCTCATTGGTACATTTGGGAGGACCCCTAAATTTAGAATACATGTAGTGATCAATTACTTAGGCACTGTGTTACTGATAGAGAGTTTCAGTCCATCCTTAGGTTCTGCCACACTCTTTCTTATGGGGGCCAATTTGGTCCCCAATACACTACTCGCAAGGTCCTCGATTTTGGTCTCTTTTGGACCACATTATTTCGGGATTCCCAAGACTTCTGTAAATCTTTTCCTCACTGTCAAAAATTGTGGAATTTATCTAAAATAAATTAGATTCCACAATAACCCCTTCTCTTCCATGACATTTTCAATGTTAGGGGAATTAACTTTATGAGACCATTCCCCAATTCATTTTGGGAACTTGTACATTCTTCTGGTAGTGGATTATTTTTCAAAATGGGTAGAGGAACAAGCTATAAAGACTGATTATTATAAGGTAGTTGTGGAATTTTTTAGAACCCAAATCTTTTGTAGGTTTGGATTACCTAGTTTCATCATTAGTGACTAGGGTTCTCATTTCTAAAACCGAATAATGAAATCTCTTTTGCATCGGTATGGGGTCGGGCATAGAGTGTATAATGCTTATCACCCACAAAAAATGGTCAAGCTGAGGTATTGAATAAAGAGGTAAAAAAACTTCTGGAAAAAATAGTTCAACCCAACAAAAAAGATTAGAGTCTTAGACTCGATGATTCATTATGGGACTACCGTACTACTTTCAACATTCCCATTGGAATGTCACCCTATCGGCTTGTGTTTGGAAAGATTTATCACCTCCCTATTGATATTGAGCATCGGGCCTACTGGTCCACTAAATAATGAAATTATAATCATTATGGTACAGGTTATCAAAAGAAGTTATAGATTCAGGAGTTGGAGGAAATGATAAGAGATTCATATAAGAACTCCAAGATTTATAAGAAGCGAACCAAGGCTTCCCACAACCATATCATCCTTCATCATCATTTCCACATTGGGAAGAAGGTCTTCCTCTACAATTCAAGGTTGAAGTTTCATCTAGGTAGGCTTCATTCCCGCTATTTTGGACCATAAATTGTTACTAATGTATCTCTATTCGGTGTTTTTCAGGTTTAAAATGAAGAAACCAAGCAAAATTCACTGTCAATGGTAAGTGGTTGAAGAACTTTAATGAATTCATTCCAGAGTCCTCGATGGATGAACTCCAATTTCAAGAAGCAGTCTACCAATGACACCCACCAGGATTTATCCTTCATTTCCATATTTTATTTTATTATAGTGAGGACACTGCATGTTCTAGGTGTGGGGGGATGGGTATATTCCTGGGTTATTTAGGAATTTTCATCATTTTTTTTGAATAGTATTGTCACTTTCCCTCTATTTTATCCCTATCATTTATGTTGGAATGTTAATTTTATCATGGAAAAAGAGGCCTGCTTTAAAATAATTCCAAATCATTTTTCATTATTGAGTCAATTATGTGGGAAATTCCATTGTTCTTGGAAAAAAAATTCAAATGAATGTCGATATGAAATATTTTTATAGAATTTATATTTTCAAATCATTCTTAGGTGTTTAATGGATTTTTGAAACCCACGCCTCATTAGAACTGATCAATATTTTAATTCATTACCAGATAGACATTTTAAAACCTTTACTGTATATTATTCCTTTTAATCACTTTCTTGAGAGTATTAGGCCATGTAAAGAAACTAGAACTTACCTTTATTTTTTTTGAATATATAAGATTTAAGTGTGCAACATTCATGATAGAGGCCATCGTTCATTGAAAATCCATTTGTACAATTAACCTCTATTTTTTCCACCTTGACATTTTACCCTTATTAATCCTTAGAGACCATGAAATTCCTATTAGGTAGCTACATTAAAAGCTTAATTATCCCTACCTACCCATATCTTATGTAATTTTTTTTTACTTTCATAAAGTGTGGGGGAGAGGGTGTTTCCATGGGAATTATCAGGAATGAATCATTGTTATGGGTTGATAAAAAGGGTTCCTACATTTTTATTGGGAAGTAGGTTAATAAGCCCTATTGCATAATTATTTTACAAATTTTCCCTTTTTATATCTAATAAAAATTGTAAAAAACGAAAATAGTTCTGTACATAAAAAAAAAAGAAAAAAACTAAAGGAGAAAAGAGGAATTTTATTCATTATTATTCACTGATCAGATGTGACCCACACAAATGGATAATGTGGATAGTGAGTTAGAATTGATACACTTTGTAAGAGGATGAGTGTGTACGTTCATTGTGAACACTTTCTAAATTTTGACATGTTTTATACTTAAGATATTAAAAACTCCTATTCTTGCTCACATTTTTTATACATTAAATCCTAGAAACCCTTAAACCTCAAAACAACCTGTTGGAAGTCCTCTTGAGTATCACACTAGTTTCTACCAGTAGAGAACTTAGAATCTTATCAAGAATATGGTCAGATCACATGAACTCTAGGAAAAGAGAATAAATCCACTTTTATATGTTCCTTGAGTGAAGAGGTAAAATTTCTAAGTGAGGTAGGATGAGACATGTTGCATGGGTGAACAAATTAAGTTGAACAAATTTGAATGTGAGAGAAGAAAAATGATAGGAAAATTGATTTCATAAATGAGACATGATGAATTTCATTTCAGAATAATCTTGGAACTTTTATCACCTTTGATTTAGGAATGAGTCTTTATTATTATATAATACTTTTCCTAGGAGTGCAAATGTTTAGGTGTGGGGGTGTGATCGCACCACGATTCGTTGTTTCATTTTCACCCTTACACCACTGTGTTAAACTAGTTTTGTATTGAAAATTATAAAAATAATAAAAAATTTCCATTCATATTTTATTCCATTATTTTGTTTTTATCACTATTAAAAATGGTAATGTTACTTTTTTTATAATTATATTTTAGGTGGAGGTGATTTGGAGGGCCCATGGAGATCTCCAAGAAAAATGGTCCAAACTGAACAAGATCCATGCACACCAGTGGACTAAACCACATACTTATACTTAAATGTGCATAAAAATGGGATTAAATTTAGTTTTATAGTCCAAAATTCATTGGTATACATTTCATATGAAGTAACCCAAGCCTCATTTGGCCATCTGGTGGCCCAACCGACCTAATCTGTCTAGCATGCTGAATCTGTACAAAGTCAAAAGTTGTGTGTTGTGATCTGTCCATATCTTGATCTATAGTTTTCCAAATGGTTCCAAACTTTCAGTAGAGATATTAAGTGTTGGGTAAACATGTTTTTAGTTTTTTTCAGAGCAATATTATATTTTCTAGTGGTCTAAAATCATGGCAAAATTGGTTTTACACAATCTGTGTGCCAAAAACCACCTTCCACTTTGCCTATAAAATGGAAGATTGGGATCCTCATTTTCAAGTTAGAACAAGAAGAAATATCTACCATTTTGGAGTCCTATAGGAGTCTCTTATTCATTCTAGAAGTTCTGTAGGCCTCTATCCTCATAGGGGGTCAATAATGAAGAAGGAAGTCCACCCAAGCTTCCTCCTCCTCCCGATGTCGAGCTAAATGGTGGGAATTCGTTGTGAGGGAGCTACACACATGTCAAGGGTGTTCTGAAGCATATATTAGCTATTGGATTGTAGTTATTTGGGTTTTAAAACATTTCTTTCCATGAAACTTACATTATTTCTTATTTTAATGCTTGTTTTGATGCATGTGATTGATTTGATCTTAATTTCTAATCGATCGGTGTGAGGTTTTGAGTGCGTGACTTATGTTGTTTCAATTGGACCGCACAAGAATCCTTTTCATACCCACTTTCTTGAGATTTAAATCAAAATTTTAAGCTATTCTTCCATTCATAAGCACTATAACTTGACAATATGATTGTTATGTTAAGGTTTGGTTCTTCAAGCAATGAAATAAAGTCTTAGGAATCAACCGAGATTCCAATTAATTTCAACCAAAGAATTACTCCAACCCTAAATGAATCTCTAATAACAATGAACTTAAAATGTGTGTAGTGAAATAACAATGACCCCTTTGTCTCATATTTTTCTAAATACACTTGGTTTTTCAACTATTAAACTCTTTATATTATGTTATTTTCTTTAAACTATTTTCAAAATCACCTCCTTTTTAGTACTTTTTATTAAAAATGCATAATCTAAACCTATCAATTCTCTTTGAGAGACGACCTAGGGTTTTCCCTATACTATAAATTAACTTTAAAATCATAATTATTTTGATTTTTAATGACAATGTGTTCAATATCATCACCTCTCATGGATGCACTACAATAATAAAGAATGAAAGTTTCTCAGCACCTCCTCTAGAAGCATGACAATTTTCTTCATCTTTTCTAAAATAAGGATGAATTGCTCCCAACCTTTAGAAAATATATTAGGAACATGTCCAGTAGATGTATGGTCATGAAAGATATTGAAATAGATATCCCTAAGTTGTGCCTCCCCAATATGATGAATAAGTTAAGGGGTAACAACCATCAAATGATGGTAAGAATCACCATCCTAACCCACTAAGTACAACTGTATAGAGGTCAACTACTCAATCACCTCATTAAAAAATAGTGAAACAAACCTCTTAATTATAATCTATTACTACATCCACACTCTTGGGTGGCTCCCAATCTACCACTCCCTCAACCTTGATGGGTCCACTACCACTCCCGTGTATGAGAATACATATCCCAAGAAGTAGACCTCCTGAATCAAGAACTGGTAATTTGAGAGCTTCCAATAAATCTAGTACTCTTGGAACATGTCCAAAACCATAATCAATTGTCTCATGTGATCCTCCCTATTCACCAAGTATACTTGGTTTTCATCAAATAATAATACCACAAAATAATCCAAGAAGGGTTGAAGGAACTAATCCATAAGTCTCATAAGCACTATTGGGGAATCTAACACACTGAAAGGTATCACCAAAAACTCAAGGAAACTATAGTGTCTTTGGAAAGACACCTTTGGAACAACTATTATTGAACTCAGAGTGGGTGATAAACTATCTTGAGGAAAAAATCAAATAACTACTTAACCCATAACCACTAGATGAATAAGTTATCAATTCTCAGGGGTAGATCCTCCTTCCTGAAAATCACCTAGTTTAGGTAATGTTAATTTATTCCTAGCCTCAAGATCTTATTTTCTTTACATGAAAAAACTAGGCTTCCTAGTGGAACACATTTGGTCAAATCAAATCGTATACACTTTATATTCCTCCAACCATATCTTTAGCTCTCAAAGTTACATGGGGTCATCTGATATGCTAGAATAAATATCGAGTCATCTATGGTGAAAGTATATGCAGAAGATAAACTTTTGTTATAAAGGTAATCCTAGAATGTCCTCAGAGAATAAATACTAATGAACCTCTAACACCATAATAAATTAAAAGATCATAGCATCCCCTACTCCAAGGATCATACTATCCAACTGATAATAAATCGGATGTATCATCCCACACATGAGCTCATCCTACTCTTACTGGGTTTTCTTCCCATAAGGAAGGGTA
The DNA here is from genome assembly GCA_963277665.1 of Viscum album. Classification (NCBI taxonomy): domain Eukaryota; kingdom Viridiplantae; phylum Streptophyta; class Magnoliopsida; order Santalales; family Viscaceae; genus Viscum; species Viscum album. Next base: position 1,231,529,257 of record OY728137.1, on the reverse strand, counting down.
ATTCCATCCCACTAACTTAGATACACCATAAACCCCACTTTTGGTAGTCATATGGTCATATATAGTAGGTAACTAGTTCATACCAAAGAAAAAATTGTAGGTCCTCAACACCACTACAGAAAGATTCAACATGAGGCTCTCTCTCCTCCAAGAGTTTAGTCACACTGTCAGTAGAAGTGTGTGATCACAAAATCTCTTCTGTAGGAGCCTCAAAACACAAGGTTCAAGCTAAAAAGAACCACTATCATCCCTAGATCATGAAAAATGGATATATTTAGGGAAAATTTTCTTTCAGCTGTATACTAAAACTATTGTTGGGGTAGAGAATATGTTGAAGTTAGTTCCCAATAACCAACTTTGGTGTAATTTATGATAATTTATTTTCATTTTTTTAAATATTAATAAACTCTTTGTCACATCATGATTTTTATTTTGCATTACATAGTGTGTGATAATGTACTAAGAGAAGTTGTTGTACTAAATGGTGATAGTAGTTCCCTGGTAAGATGAGAACCCAAAAGTGCCACAATGGTATTCTTAAATATATGTTCTATAGCCTAATTAAATAATTTGAGGGGAAAATGATACAGGCCTTAGGTTTGGATACTTATAGGAATTTGAGGCACCTTCTCATGATGTAGTCCTTTTGTATTATCTAATATAGTATATCATGATAACAATACCCTCCAGTAAAAATTCCACATTTATATTTTTCATTGGATGTTACTATCTATGGATGTGTGTTTAGATCATTTGACTTTAATATTATTATTAATGAGTAATATAAGTCACATAATTTTATGTATTGATGAAAATTGTGATGACATATGTTCACATTGAGGTAGGATGCATTGGTTACGTCATGATTTATATTTCATCAATGAATAATGTGAGAAAGTATTTTTCCATTATATTATTTAACTAAATTTTATATCGTAGTCCCTTTGATGAAAATTATATTTCCTAAATAAATCCCTGTCTATGGTGTTCTATAATTTTTTTTTGTAAATTCAAAGAAAAAGACATCTATCACATAGGATGATGGCACCGAAATGCAACCAACTTGATTAGAGATATTTAAATAATTAGATTATATTATATAATAAGATCCCATATGAGGTATTATGTCATTATGGAATTAAATTATTTCTATATGAGTGCCTTGGTATGTTTCTAGACACTAGCATTGAACTTTAGGTTGCTTCCCCTAATTCCATTGAGAAATATACCTAGAGGGTCACATGCCAAGTCTATTCAGAATCTCAGTTAAATAATATGTTATTATTTATTATTTAAAAATTTGAATAAATATTATTCTTTTATGTGGTTTAATAATTGTTCATTTATTTATTAATCACATATATTCCATGAACAGTTATTCGAGAGAATATTATGTGAGAAGAATATTTAATAAATATTTATTTTCTATTTAGTGAATATAATATTTATTTATTTATTAGTGAAAAATGTAGTGATATTTATTTATTAAATAAATAGTCATTATTCAAGGCCAGATAAATATTATGGAGGAATGGAACACTGAGTTTTATAGTCTGGTGAGAAATAATATATATTGAATGTTATTTAAATAAATAATATTTACTTTAATTCATTAGATTGGTACATGTAAAAATATTATTATTATTATTATTATTATAGACATGGGGTTCTATAAGGGTTACAAAAATAATAAGGGAACATGTGTAATTAGTATTTTATAACCCTAGTAATATATAATCCTAATTATATTATTTTCTTAATAGAGTCAATTAATTTTATGTTGTGCACAATGAAATTTATAGATAATCCTCTAAAATACATAGTGATATCCCTCCCCAAGAATGGTAAAAATAATGAAGAGTGATACTCCTCCACCACCACTCTCAACTCTAGAGAGATCAAAGAGAACTCTTCTTTGAAGAGATTCTGGGGTCGATCAAAAGTGAATAATGTAAGTGTTAGGATCTACCATACTAGAACTCATAGATTCCTATAGTGATGTTTGGAGGTTCTTAGAACATGTGTGGATCGCCATTAGAGGGAATATACTCTTGATTCCTACAACATAATGATATTACAACATAGAGATATTGGAAGATCCATCAATAAAGAAAGAATTTATTGAAAGTAAATTCTTTAAATTCTTAAATTAGATATAAATAATAAGTGATGATATTGAGATTTAGTTATGGAATTTATCCATTCTCAATATTCTTTGATTCAATTCCATTGATCATGGTGTTTATTATCATGTAAATCTAAGATTAATCATTGATAATGTCAAAAATAAAAGTTGGACATGCCCCATCCAACACTTCTGTAGAACCCATAACCTACTAGTGGTATCAATAATTATTTATAATTATTTAATTATCATTAATTTATTTATGAATTTTTCATTAGTTTTCAATTATCTTTTAATCATTATTTAATCCGAATTTTGATATCTATTTTCTTTCTCTTAATTTCTCATAAATATAATCTAATCGATTAATTTTATGAACAAAATTAATTCAAAGATCTTATCTGGAGGTGATGAGAAGTTTGGTCAGACAACACAAGAGTACACACTATGTAACCTGGAGGTATGCACCGTGTACTAATGTTTAATTCACTTTGAATTAATTTGGGATTAATTCAAGTCGTGAGAATTTATTACATGAGGTGAATTTAATTATACACCATGTGTTGACTAGGTCATCCTAGTATATGGTCAGTTGAAGTACATGGCGTGAAACTTTTGTACATTACATATATTCCTTTAGTCAAAAATAGGTCATGTATCTTATTACATGTCCTACATGATTGGTGACCATGTAACTCAGAGACAACATGTCATGGAATCCATGTACCCACCATGTAATCAAATATTTTTCATGGAATGATTACACACTGATTCTCTAGGCATGTGTTGCAGATAAATGGTGAGAATAATATATGTCATGTAAACTGCAATGTACATGTTGTGTACTTTTACCAAATTACACAGAATTGAAAATTAATTTATTATATTATTCAAACCTTATCAACATGTGTTTTGTGTGCTCATTAAGTTGGCAATACATTCCATGTGACAGGTTATATATATAAAAATGTCTAATAAATTTTTGCATAATTTTTGGATTTTCTTATCGTGTATAAGTCATATTAAAATTATTAATCTATGCATATTTTAGTATAACACACTACAAAAATTCCATGTATTCTGTGTGTTCATCAAGTTGATAGCATATTCCATGTGATAGGTTATATATTATATATATAATAAATTATTTTTTGTGTAGTGTTTGGATCCATATATTGTGAATAAGTCGTATTATATTTATTACTCTATGCGCATTGAAGCATAACACGCTATGTAAATAACATGTGTTCCATGTGGTCATTACACACCATGAAATTACGTGATAAATCGTGTATGCCACATTTTGCAAGAGTAAATTATATACGATTGTAATAAATGTTGTTTAATTCAAAAGGATACTCATTGTGTTTCCTCCAAGGTACATTTTTTTGTACCCAGTTAATTTTAAGTAAATTTATTTAATTTGGTTAAAATTATGATGGATGAGAATCTCAAGAAAATTAAGATGAGAATTAATATAAAATAATTAAGTAATTAAAAAAGATAATTAATTGATTCGAGCATAATTTATCTTAAATAATAATGATGATAATTGAATGATAATTACATTTAGAATTTTTTTCATGCATGTGGATGATCATGAGCCTAGACTGTACCTTTTTATATGATTGGTTTTTTTAATTTATTATTAAATTAAATAGTTGGCCTACATTTCATCCCTTCTCTCATTATGTAAGGGTCTACGTGCCCGTGGTTTATTTTATGTAAACCCCTTAACCAATCCTTTGGTTCCCCTCACATTTGTGTGAGTAAAAGAATATATAATGGATGGATCTCCTAAGTTATTGGAGGTGGTTCAAGTTTGAATTCAAGATGAAACCAATACAATATATTTACATAGGTGGGTAGGTGGAAATCTACAACATGAACCATAAATAGTTCAAGGTGTTTTCCCCCTAAGTTGACGATTAGTTTATCATCCACTATATAAACTAACCATTAGTAAAATATCATGATCATACCAATTTATTATTTTATTTCTATCAAGTTACATGGTTATTTCATTATGGTTGTTTTTTTCGTGGTCACATGAATTATAGAATTAATAAATATACAATATAAAACTAAAATAAATTAACTTATTAATAGAAATTATCTAAGACTTGATTAATCACGTATATAAATCCACTTAATATTAATAAGCATGTAATAAATATAATAATTTTAAATTTACACATAAAAGATAAAATCCCTAAATTATATATATTATGTCAGTATATCCTTCCACTAATTTAGTTAAAATAAAACCATTGTTCAAAGTGCTTGACCATCCAAAGTTGGGGTGGTTTTAAATATCGATGAATTCTAACTTGAAGTTTTTTATTGACTTAGCTTAGTTCACATCAAGGATTTACAGCAAAAGTCAGAAATAGTGTAACTGAGAGGAAAAGCTTGATGAAGTCCAATTTAATTATTTCGGGATTGGTGATTCCACTCAATAGATCAAGGAATTTTGAGTTAATATAGTTAGAATTTTGAATGCCTGCCTAGGACCCTTCAAATTTCTTGACCATCTAAAGTTGAGGTGATTAGAAGGTGAATATGGATCCTTTCCACAAGAATGTTCAATGAACAGGATATTCAAAATCCAATGGTGAGGGCTATTAGGTTTTGATAAAATAACGGGAGATTGATAAATATGATATTTATTTGTTTGTCTAAATTTTATTAGATAAAGTACTATAATTATATTCATCTTATTTTTAGAAATATAAATAAAAGAGGCTTCAAATATTTCACTACAATCCATACTTGAGAAGGATAAGATTCTCACTGGCACAAATTCCCAAGAGTGTAAAAGGTGCTTAAGCATTATTCTACGCCATGAAACAAAATTGTATGTGCTAGAAGAACCTATTCCTGGTGTATGTGGTAATGAGGCTAGATATGAGGAGTTATCTCTCTATGAGAAAAATTTGGATGATTCCACATATTTTTAGTGTTTCATGCTATCATCCATGACCAATGATATTTTAAAGCAACATGAGGACTTGGATAAATATATCATGATGTCTCACATTCGGGATATCTATTAAGAGAAGGAGATACAAGAGAGATATGAGATCTATAGTGCTTTTTTTACAACTAATCTTGGATATTCGACACTAGTTGGACCTTATGTAGTCAAGCTTATTGGATACATTGAATTCCTAGACATATTTGGGATTAAATTCCTAGATTATTTGCAAATAGATCTCATATTTCCTCACTACCCAAGACCTTCCCAAGTTTTAATTTTAATTATAAAATGAGAAATAATGAGAAGAATCTTTCAGAAATTCTTAATATGGTTTTCCAATGTACAAGGGCATGGGGCTTGACAAACCCACAGTCCATATGGTGAATAATAAAAGTAAGAACAAGGAAAAGGGGCCCAAGACTTATAAAAAGTCTAAATCTCCCAATAACCATCCTTCCAAGAAGAGTAATATCCTTATATCAGGAAAATAAAATAAAGTAGTATGTTTTACATGTGTAAATCAAGGCCACTAGAATAATAACTACACTGAAAAGTAAGGGGAATCTAAAGGTGTGTTCATTATTAAGCGTAATATTTCAATATTTACACATTGGATATTAGATACAGCTTGTGGTGCTCACATCTATATCAAAATAAAGTAACCAAGTTGATTCTAAAAAAATATAGAGGATAGGTGGATTTGTGAGCTACCAATGGTTCAAGGATGGATTCTCTAGCCATTGGGGACTACAACCATTTAATTTCAATAGTAATGATATTGGTTTTAAAAGATTTTTATTATTTATCAACTATTACCAAGAACATAATTTCTTTATCCTTCCTAGATAAAGAAGTTTTTATTTTCAAATTTGGAAATGAAATTTATTTATTTTATAAAGATAAAATATGTTATGGTATGACACATTTAAATAATGGTCTTTATGTATTAAGTTATGAAAACCAATTATTAGCAATAGATAATGAATCATGTTTACATGAATCATATAATACCCAACTATGGAATCACTACCTTGGTCGTGTAAATGAGAAGTGTTTGACAAAGCTCTCTAAATATGGTTAATTAAACTCATTTGAGCTAAAACCACTTAAATGATATCATGCTTGTTTATAATGAAAAAATGACTAAACCACCATTCAGTGGACATGGTGAAAGGTCCATAGGGATTTTAGGATTGGTACACACTGATGTGTGTAGACCATTTCTAGTAGAATCCATAGGTGGGTATTCCTACTTCATAAATTTTACTAATGACTTGAGTAGATATGGTTATGTCTACTTAATGAGGTTTAAGTCTGGGTCCTTTGAGAAATTCAAAGAATTCAAGAATGAATAAGAGAATCAACTTAAAAATAAGATAAAGAATATTATATCAGATCGATGTGGTGAATATCTTAACCAAAGGGTTTATAAACATTCTATGGGAGTTTGGGATTCTATCTCATCTCACTCCACCTTACACACCACAATGTAATGTTGTTGGTGAAAGGAGAAATCGTACCTTATTAGATATGGTAAGGTTAATGATGAGTCGTGTATATCTTCCATTATACTTAGGGGATATGCATTTCAAACTTTAGTATACTGACTAAACTGAGTACCAAATAAAGAATAAAATAGAATTCACTTTAAATTTTGTAGTGTAAGGAAGCTAGTTTTTTTATATACATGTTTATGGGGTTATGAGATGTTTTAAGGCCTTTTAAGGCAACAAAATAGCACCTCAGGGCATAAAGTGTATCTTTATAGGGAATCCTACAAAAATAAAGGGATAATTCCTATAAAACCCCTTATATAAGAAAATTATTGTTGCCATAAAATTCATATTTCTTAAGAGGGAGCATATCCTTCAAAAGGATAGTGGGAGGAAGATTGAATTCGATAAATTTGATTCTCCAGATATGTAAGAGTTGGTACAGGAATAGGTCCCCCGGGTACCCAAGGATGAATTAGTTCCTAGAACACAAGTATTGTTTAGGATAACTAAAGAGATAAGAGAACCATATATATATTGTCCCTAGTCACCAAATATGGTGACTCGCTATTGGTTGACAATGATGAACTTGTCTTTTACAAAGAGGAAGTAGAGAGATTAGAAGATGTGAGATGGGAAAATCCATGAATTCTGAAATGTATTCCATGTATCAAAACGAAGTTTTAGTTCCATTAGATATTCTAGTTGATGTAAAACCCATAGGGTTTAAATGGGCATTCAAGATAAAACTAGGCATGGAAGATAGATTAAATGACTATAAATAAAGGTTTGTGGATAAAGGTTTTAAATGGCATTAAGGAATTGAATATGATGAAACCTTTTCACTAGTTTCCATGATTAAATACATCATAATTGTACTTACTATAGAATCTTAACATGGATATAAAATTTGAAAGATGTATGTCAAAATAGATTTCCTTAATGGTAACCTTCAAGAAGATGTCTACATGACACAATCAAAAGGGTTTGTGACTCTAGGTGATTCCAAAAAGATTTTTAAGTTATATAGATCCATTTATGAATTGAAGCAAGCATCTAGGTTATGGAACATTTTATTAGATGAATCTATAAAATAATTTGGTTTCATTAAGAATAAATGTGGACCATATATTTACAAGAGGTTTAGTGTGAATAATTTCATTATCATAGTATTATATGATGATAAAACATTACTTATCAGAAATAACATACCAGTGTTACAACCTATTAAGGACTTGTTAAACAAGTATTTCTCCATAAAGGACATAAGTGAAGAATATTATATTATAAGGATCAAGACCATTAATGATAGATCAAATAGGATTATTAGACTAAGTCTAATTATATACATTGACCATATATAAAATATATTTAGTATGGCTAGAATGATAAATTTTTAATTAATTAGGGAGAAAAGGACAAGGAAGCAAAGAGAGACAGTCAAGGAGGCCTGAAATAATGTAGTCTAAGGGCATCCACCCAAACAATATCAACACATTCATGAGGAAAGGATACCAAGTAAGAGTAAATAATGAGGGGATCATTGTGGTTGCCTTTGGACTCTAGGTAGTCTGCTGCAAATTTTTCCTCACACTAAGTGTGGTTCAAGCTAGCTTGGCCAATGTAACCCATGGATCTTAGAATAAGATAAACAATGGACCAAGGATATTCATGCATTCCCTATAAGGTGTTAAAAATAACTGAGTAGTCAGTTTCAATTTCACTGAGGTTAATATTCCTATCATGGAATACCTTTAGCCCATTTAGAATCACCATGTCCTTCTTAATAAGTGAATCACATTTCCCATAATAACTTTTACAAGTAATGATAACTGAACCAAGGGGATTTCAGACAACAATTCCCCCACTCATGATACAAAGGATATAAGTTCCATAAATATTGAGTTTGAGGCCATTTCTAAGAGGGTTCTAGAGAACCCAAATGTAACACCCTGATCCCAATTACCTAAAGTTGGTGCATTATTTTAATACATTAGCATGATTGCAAGGAATCAAGTCCGAAAGGACCAACTAGTTTAACAGTCTTGGAAAATATATTACATACTTAAAAGTTACATAACACTTTATAACATAAAACATAACATAATTAATCCTTTTATAATGTCATTATTCCCCTAGCTTAACCCTGCATATCAATAATAATACACTTCTTAGCATCCTAGGAAAATAAAACATAATAAAGGGGTGAGCTCAGAAGATCAGTAAGGGTAAATAATTCAGTGGAAGCTATAAAATTTTAAGGAAAGATGTATAATAAAAATTGAATCCTTTTAAACATAAAATTGAACATAATATGAAAAAAATAAATCAAACATTACCATATAAACATAAAAATAGATATTCGACTAATTGAATAATCACATGTAATAACTAATTTCATAACGAGGGAATGCATAATGTCAGACATAATAACTACTACATTAAGGACGTGTTCCAATACCATTCACAAGTATTATGTCAAGGCCTTATTCGAAGATACTAGTTTGTCTCATGAGACATACCAATTCATCGAGGGGATATAACGGGCCCTGCCCATCACGTACTAAGTCCAATGCATTCCTTATATGAAAATGGTGAAACATAACATAACCATTCATATTAAAACTGGCATATGAAATGTCAATACATTAACCATAAACCATGAATGGCATAAAAAATAGCACATCAACAGTCAAACACATCATAAATCATTAAATACAATATGGAAGATTGTATTATAACAAATCAACCTCAATCAAGAATAATATCCAATAAAGGATGTTGACATAGTTGAAAATGATCAGTAAAACTCTTTGAGAGAAATGTCCCTTTTCAATGAAATCATTTAAAAGTCACACAATTTATAAATGAATTCATTTAAAATAGATTTTTTAATAAAAGTGTACAATACCTTTTTGAAACTTTTTAAATTAATTAACATTTTAAAACAATCATATCCATATAAATAAATCCTAAAAATCATTTTGAAAACATAGACATTAATTAAAAAGATTTAGAAAAATAAATCTTTAAAACATTTAAAATAATGATCTAGTTAAAGATTCACTTACATAAAACCTTAAAATATTCCTTTTGAAATTTTTTTTATGAAACATGTACATGGATGGTAAATATGTCCTAGTAAATACATACACCTAAACAATCTCTGATAATAATGAGATCGAGGAATTAACCCTTACCTTAGGTCTGATACTCTCCGTATGTGTCTGAAACTCTTTTATAATGTGTTTAAACATATTATTAACTTATATAAGAATCATAATAATATTTATAATATCATATATGATTATTTTATGACTTTATATTACCCGTTTATTAACAATTCCAAGTTAATGAAACATTTTGGGTAATAATCGCTTTGTTTATCGTACGTGTTTTGACTTGTAATTCTTGATCACATTACATAGATCATGATTTACTTACTTCAATAATGTATAATATTATTTATATATCATAGATATAAATATATATAATAAATATATATATGAAATTGAATGCATCATTCATGGAGACGGTAGGCCGTACCTACGCAGGAACAATGTTTCCATTTTTGTATCGTATGGAAGTAAGTGAATGACATATATGTATATATATATATATCATACCAGTAGAATTATTATGTCATATATTTCATAATTATTAATAATATTTATTATTATAATCATTCTTGGATGGTGAACATAGAAGATGAGTCTCATCGCGTTGTGGAGCCTGTAAGCCTTATGTACGCACGAGCGACGGTATCATTTCCTTAATGGTTAAATGGTAAGGAGTTGGATGGAATATTAATTTTAAATAAAAAATATCATGTTATATTTATTATTTAAATCCATTATATTCATCTTCATACCCATTTAAATAAAGTGAATATTAAAAACAATTTACACCATAGTGTGGAGACGGTAAGCCGTACGTACGCACGCTTGGTGGTATTATTTTTCATAGGATTGGTAAAAATAGGAATATGGTTGTAACATAATCTTAACAACATATGAGAATATAGTATATTCTGGAGTTATTATTTTATTATGGTAACAACTTTTTAAGAGGAAGTATAAGAATAAATGAACTTTGAAAGAAGGGATAAAACGATTACCTCTTCTTCGGGTGTCTCTTTTTGATTTGCACAAAATGACTCCTTAAGTTGGATTTCTACGCAAATTTTTTCCTCTAGAATTAAGTGAAGGAAGTTGGTAGGATATTTTTAAAGTTTTTTTCCAAGCCAAAGAGCTTTGGATCTATGAATGAGTGGTTATAGGTGGTGCACTTTTATAAGAGGGAGGAGACGCACTTTAGGAAAGTCTAGAAATATTAATTTATTATAAATTTAATTTAGACTAAAAATGGTCCAAAACTCATTTAATTATATTATAAGATGATTTTGGTTTTAAGAACAATAATAAAATAATTTTTATACAAGTTTTTAATATTTTTTATCCTTATCATTTTGGTTTAACCCTTATTTTACCCTTTTTGATCTTACCTTGAAATCATGTTATTTACACATTTTAGGTTAGTGTAATTACTATATCATGTAAAAAAACACAAAAATGTCATTAATGACATATTTGAACTTTTATTAACCATTTTGAAGATTATTATATTTTTAGTAATTTAATATCATTTAATAAACAATTTTATGTTTTAAGTTATGAATTATGTCAATTTTGGACACTATTCATACTTGACTTTTTTTAAAAATTTATAACAACTTGATTCCTAAGAAAAAATGAATTAACTCAAATATAATATGTCAATATCACCCAGAAATTTTTTTGATGATATTAAAATAACTAAATTACATTTATTTTAACATTTATAATATCATTTATTTGAATCCTTTATTAATGAAGCAATCACTACATCATCATTATGTCATAATTAAATTTATATATTTTATGTATAAAAATTATAAATAAAATATAATGATATAGGAAATATTTTTATCTTTTTAATGAATATTTATAGTCTAATATATCAATTATATAACCCCATATAAAAAAATTTAGTGAAAGATACATATTTATGTCATATTTTTCTATAATTTAAATTAATTATTATAAAATGTTATTTTCACACACAAGTAGCTCCATGGGGTCCCAAAATAGACCCAAGGAAGACCATGGTCGGAAATATCTCATCCAATATAGATAGGACATGTGTTAGGGTTGTTTAATATTATTATAATATTATTCTTTTACCCTTATTTACCATATTTACCCTTTAACCATGGTAAATAAAATAATTACAGAAGATACTATTCATAATGTCAAAAAATAAAAGGTACCTATTAAAACAATTTTGAACTTATGATTCCAAATATGGAATTCATTTTTCCAAATTCAAAACATAGAGTTGACATGAATTAATTTAAAATCAATTCCTGTTGTCAAAACCAAAAAATGGGTTTTTAAGAAGTAAAAATTATCAAAATATTGACATGTGTTTATGTCCAATTTAAATGTAAAAATAATTATAATGAACTAAATTATATTAAAATATAAAAATATAATCTAATTATACTTTATAACTACTCATTTGTATAATTTATCACTATAAATTATTTTTATTGAAAAAGTTGTTTTCAATTAAAATTTAATATTTTTCACTATTTATCAAAATATGAAAGTTATCCGAAAAGTACCAAACATTTATCCAAAATAAACTTTTATGTCCCTATTATATAAAAGAATTTAATTTCATCAAATTTAATATATAAAAGTTTCAAATATTGTATTTAAAAAGGGTTCTCCATTAAAAGGCGAAAAAACTGTATTTTTTTGAAAAATACTTCTTTTATCTAAAAAATTGAATTTGTACTTATATTATGATTAAGAAACACAAAATATGAATTTTAAAATTATATGGGATATATATAAAATTCAAAATGGGGTTAATATTATTCATATCTTTTTTTTAAATGGCTAGTTTGATAGGTTGTGGTGCGCTTGAACTCGGTGTTACATACAACGCATGATATTGAATTATTTAAAAAGGAAGAGTACCTTGGAAGCATGGGGTGTTACATTATCCCCTCCTTCAATAAATTGCATCCTCACAATTTAAACTCGGTATTGAAAACTAGGGGTTTGAAATTTCAAAATATCTTAGTTGAAATCCCACAATGAAAAATGGATTAATGAGGCCTATATTTTAAAATAAAGAAAGGTAAGTGTGAAGGTTAAAAAAAATAACACATACTAGGGTTCCATGTATGAAAAAAAGAATATGGAATAGAAAAAAAACCATCAAGTTTTGATGGAGAGTGATAGAGAATATTATTAGGAGAAAGTTAACAACAATAAATCTATAAATTTGTGATGATCTAGGAGACCATTTGATTCATCACAAAAGAAAGTACTAGGAAAATATTTTTGGTTTTATAATCCTTTCCCTAGTGTTGCAGAATTAATTTAATTTATAAACTAAGTACACAAGAAAGAATACTTAATTTACATGTAGAGTTTCATCCTTTAACTAATTCCTACTACAAACTCATCTTTCTCTTCAAAAGATAAAACTCAAAAATATTCTATTTATCTCAATCGTATAAGGTTCCAAATATAAACATATACCACTGAAATGAAAAAAAATATTTTATAATAACCATGGAATTCCTATTGGCTAGTGGTAGACGATAAAGCCTTATCACACATCGGTTGTGGGTTCAATTCCTGTAGTTTTTTCCGAACACAATGAGTTATCACCCGGCCTAAAGGTTGTACTTTTTCTAAAACTATAGTATTATAACATTCCAAAAATAATATTAAGAAACGTTTTAAACTTAAACAATATTATCCAAAGTTCAACTTAATCTATTCCATCCTTTAGATTTATCCAAAATACTTCTGTCTAAACTCTATCTAAAAGGTATCTAAATTTCCAAAATCAATTGTAACATCAAATTCCCTAAACAATGTAATGTTGCTCTTATTGTTATATAACGAATATATGATTATATTCATCATATTAAAACCATAATGAAAACAAAAATTACTGCAGTTCAATCCTTATATATATCACATTCTGCTTATAACCAGAATATAATTCTTGAATCTAAAAACACAAATACATTAATTATTCCACTTCAACTGTAGTAATAGCATAATCTTGACCTTGATCAATTTTATTTTTCTGAGCTATATTTCCTTGACGGTTTGGAAAATCATTGCATAATGTCCCATATATTTACAATTATAACATTTCACAGCTTTATTATTTCCCTTATAATCATGATCCTAGTGACCTTTTTCTCCACATTTGTAACACACTCTCATTATTTTTAGTCAAGTACCAGGGTGTTTCTTCCCATAATTATCACATAAGGGAAAATCCTTCTTTCCCTTTTTCCCTTTATCTGTCTCTTTCTCTATCATTATCTTCTTCTCTTTCTTTACTTTAATGTCATAAGACTTAGATAATTCATTTTCTATCATGATAGCACATGAGACTATGTCTTCGTACGATGAGAAATATTTTGAGACCAATGCCAATCAGAGGAGATGTTTTAACCCATTAAAGAATAAATCAATCTTACTTCTTGAGTTACTTATGTAGTCCATAGCATGCCTTACTAAACTTGTAAATTTAGATTTATCATTGCAAAACTCTCATAGTCCTTTTTCCTCAGGCTCAAAAAATGTATTTCCATATGAGCTCATTGTTTACGGAGAAAGTATTTCTCTAGAAAAAGTTATTTAAACTCTCTCCATTCCATATTTTACACTTCTTCATCCTACTTTGTGTTTTGAATTAAGGACCACCATTGATCTACATCTCCTGAGAGATGATAAACTTCTATGATAACTTTTTCCCTTTCATTACTTCCCAAAGTAAGAAATATTTTATCAAAAGGAACTTATCCACTACTCAACTACAAAAGGATTTGTAGTACCATTGAATTTTAGAGGTTTTTGTCTCATGAAGCGGTCTAACATTGATCCTCCGCATTATAGATCAAGATTCTCCATATGGATAAGGTTATTATTCATAACCCGAGTCATCTATCCCAGTATGGTTATAAGACATTCAGCACCAGTTGTGTCACCAACTACACTATAATTATCTTGCATAGGATGTAAATCCCTACATGGATTATGTGCATTGATATGATTTCCATTTATTCCACTATGCTCCATTTATAAACAATGACCTACACTATATTAGGTTATAAATCATAATTCATAATTCCGAATTAGTAAAATACTTAACATAAATTGAAAATTTTATACATATATAATCCATAATCATAAATATGGTTCCTTTGATGACATATTTACTCATAAATATTACATAATGGTTTGTAAATAAAAAATGAATTATCCTAAGCATATCTCTCGGGAGTGTCAAAATAAGTGTGAAGTAAGGCCCATTGTCATGTATCAGGTTACCCTGAGTCAATACCGGAACACCTTTTCAGAGTTTTCACACCATGGTAAATCTGTTCCATAACCACATCCACATGTAGTATCTAGACTAGGATGTAATGGTTGAAATATCTACATAATCCCTACTTTACCAAAATTCTACGGGGTTCTTCTATACTTATTCTCAAATTCTATCTTAGGGTTATGATCCCTAATCTAAATTTTCTAAATCTATTTCCAAGGTTGTTTTTAATCTTATTCTAATATCAACTGTAACTCCCCAACCCCAGTTACCTAGAGCCGGTGCATTATTTTAATACATTGGCATGATTACAATAAATCAAGTCCTGAAGGACCAATTAGTTTAGTAGTCTTGGAAAATAGATTACATACTTTAACATTACATAACACTTTCCAACATAAAACACAACATAATTAATCCTTGGATAATTCCATTATTCCCCTAGCTTAACCCTACATATCAATCATAATATACTTCTTGGAAACCTGGGAAAATAAAACATAATAAAGGGGTGATCTTAGATGCTCAGTAAGGGTAAATAATTCAGCAAAAGATATAAACTTTTAAGGAAAGATGTATAATAAAAAAATCAAACTTTTAAACATAGAATTGAACATAATATGAAAAAAATCAAACATTACCATATAAACATGCACATGGATATTATACTAATCTAATAATCACATGTAATAACTAATTTCATAACTAGGGAATGCACAATGTCAGACATAATAACTACTATGTCAATGCCTTGTTCCAAGAACATTCACAAATATTCTGTCATGGAATTGTTCCAAGACACTAGTTTGTCTCATGAGACTTACCAATGCATTGAGAGGCTATATTGGGCCTCTCCCATCACTTACTTCATCCAATGCATTCCTCACGTGAAAAGGGTAAAACATAACATAATCATTTGTATTAAAACTATCATATGAAATTTAAATACTTTAACCATAAACCATTAATGGTATAAAAATAGCACATCCATAGTAAAACATATCATAACTCATCCAATACAATTTGGAATATTGTATTATAACAAATCAACCTCAATTAAAAATAATTTCCAGTAAAGGATGTTGCCTGAAAATTATTTTTTATTATAAATAAAGACACTTTTGAGGTCAAAGTGAGAAACCATAAGTTCCAACAAGCACCCAACAACGACAAACATAAGATCATAAACAACCTCATCCAAGCCAAATCAGCGACCGCTAACTCCAAAGAAGGACCACTCGACGATCCCATGCAAGCATGGTCCCTACCAATGGCAAGCCATCCCTCCATATCCACCACATCCCAAATGGCCTGCAGAGGAAGAAGCAGCACACTCTAGCCCATCTGAGCCGAACTGACCCTTCCACATTCCTCACACAACAAGATTGGTAACTCAACAAAGCATAAGCTAGGAAATAAGTAAAATAGAGTCATTGAAAACCAGTTGAATCCTACCAGAGTCAGAGTCTCTAACCAGCCTCCAGGATAAATTAGACACCTGTAGAAGAGGATCCCCCCTTATCATGTCTTCAAAGGCAGAAGTCAGTTTGTTCCATACCTGCATATACTCCTCATGTCCGATCAACCCCTTATTAAAGCCTCCAACTAGGATCGTGTCCTATTTATCCACCCAAATATATTGTTCCTCATTAAGCTCCACTTCAAGATTCCTATCCATCATCTTGGTTGCATCCTCTTCTGAGGAGTTGAGGAATAACACCTGCTCTGTCACCACATCACCCAAACTTAAGACTAAATCTGAGGAAGGGCCAAGCTGTCCAGGTGACTTTAGACTGATCTCCTTGTCCAGCTTCTTAACCAAGATATTATTTGTAGACCGGGTCTTCATAGGAGTAGGTAAGGAGGAGTAATCCTTCCTACCCCTCCTCCCTCTCTTCCTCCTGATACCCCTCGAACTGACTTATTCTTCTGAGAAACTTCTACAGACCATGCCCCGTTCAGATTACCTTCCACCATCTTCACCATCTTCCACATCCAGGGTAGCTGAATCAGTTCTGAGTTCCTCCTCGGCCAGCCTCTCGTACCTGTTACTCAAGACTACAGTATTTCAGACAAGAGAAATAACCTTTGGCAGGAAGGCAGGCCCCGACCCCCTGCATCTCCAAGGCTGGTCTGGGCCTACACCTCCAAACCATTCCCTATCATTTGGCTAGGGGTGGTACCCAGATCAGTCCCCACCCCACTGGTCCCTTCCTTCCCCAAGACACAATCTTCCCCAACTCCTGATCCTTCCAGAAAAATAGGTTGATCAAAACCCCTGCCCATATATTGGAGCTAGAGATTCTGATCCTCCGAGACCCTGTCTAGAACCCCTATGGCCTCCCTTCTGGTAGTCTCACATGTAGGCAGGGAGAGCCTCTCCGATGCCCCAGCCGCAAGACCCCGCACCTCATTCCTCATGCTGCTGAATGCCTGGGAAACACCCAAGTCCTTCTTGGGGCCTTCTACAACCGCCTCCACCTGAGGTTCCAAAACTTCCAATCTCTCCTTCACCACTGTACCTGCAGAACCCGCTCTCCCCGATTCAGTATGAACCACTGCCGACGCATTAGCAGAACTGGGGAACCCCACCCCAGATTGGCCAGGAGACCCCTGGTCCTGGAAACCCTAAAGTTCCTAAAAATGTTCATTGGTATCCGAAGGCACCTCTTGTGACCTCAGTGTGTGCGCAACAGGTTCATTTCCATTGCCAAGACCAGCTCCCTTGCCCTCGGCCTGACCTGAGTCACCCTTGCTCACCGGGGAAGTGCCATCCACAACCGCCGAAGTCCTTTTGCGGCACTCCTCAACGCGGTGGACCTATCAATGGCAGAAGTCACAGAACAAAGACTAGGATTCATATTAGATGCTTTGCACGTACCTGTATTGTCCTTCGATCACAACCCATACCTTATCGGGTGGAGGACGAGATAACTCCATTTCAACACAAATTCGCGCAACAATTGGCTGCACCAAGGAATCGGTCTTCCAATCCGCACAGAGGAAACGACCTATAGAATTACCTATTGATCGGAGGAGCGCTGGATTTTGAAAGGGAAGCAGTAACCCTGGGAGTTGAATCCAGATTGTCGGCGATGAAGTGTCGCGATTCATGTTCAAATAAAACGTCCATCGATGTAAAAATAAAGAAAAACCTCTCACGGATCTGCTTGTACGAGACCAGGCCCGTTCCAGGTTATCTTTGTCCGCAAGACAAACAAGAATTTGGTGCAGTCCAAGGAGTCCGACAACCGCACGGTGACCTAAACCCCATTCCTGGTTCACATACCTCTCGAACATCTCAACCGGAGGTCTACGCCGAGTGAACTTTGCGACCAGGTCCGTAGAAAGAAGTGACGAAGCTTCAAAAAATTCTTTGGCCGAATAATGTAAGTCATTTAAATGATTTTTTAATCAAACTTTCCCATACCACTTTGAAATTTTTGAAAGTAATTAACATTTTAAAACAACCATGTCCATATAAATAAATCCTTTAAATCATTTTGAAAACATGGTCTTTAATTAAAAAGATTTAGAAAAATAAATATTTAAAACATTTAAAATGATGATATAGTTAAAGAGTCCCTTCCATAAAACCTTAAAATATTTATTTTGAAAACATTTTTAAGAAACATGAACATGGATGATAAATATTTACAAGTAAATACTTACACATAAACAATCTCCGATAATAATGAGATTGAGGAATTAACTCATACCTTAGGTCTGATACTTTCCATACATGTCCGAAACTCCTATATAATGTGTTTAAAAATATTATTAACTTATATCAGAGTTAAAATAATATTTATGATATCATATATGATTCTTTAATGACTTTATATTACCTGTTTATTAACAATTCCAAGTTAATGCAACAATTTGGGTAATAACGCTTTGTTTATCATACATGTTTTGACTTGTTATTCTTGATCATATTACTTAGATAATGATTTAATTAATTCCAGAATTTATAATATGATTTATATATCATAAATATAAATATATATAAGAAATAGATATTTGAAATGGAATACACTATTCATGGAGATAGTAGGTTGTACGTACGCATGAATGTTGTTCCCATTTTCGTATTGTATGGAAGTAAGTGAATGAAATATGTGTGTGTGTGTGTGTGTCTATATCATGCCAGTAGAATTATTATGTCATATATTTCATAATTATTAATAATATTTATTCTTATAATCATTCTTGGATGGTGAACATGGAAGATGAGTCTCATCGCGTCGCGGAGACGGTAAGTCGTACATACACACGAGTGACGATATCATTTACTTAATGGTTAAATGGTATAGAGTTGGATGGAATATGAATTTTAAAAAAACAATATCATGTTATATTTATTATTTAAATCCATTATATTCATCGTTATACCCATAGAAATAAAGTGTACATGAAAAACAATTTACACTGCGGTGTGGAGACGGTAAGACGTACGTACGCACGCATGGTGGTATTATTTTTCATAGGATGGATAAAAATTAGAATATGGTTGTAACATAATCTTAACAAAATATAATAATATATTATATTCAGGATTTATTATTTTAGTGTGGTAACAACTTTTTAAGATGAAGTATAAGAAGAAATAAACTTTGAAAGAATAGATAAAATGATTACCTCTTCTTCAGGTGTCTCCTTTTGATTTTCACAAAATAACTCTTTGAGTTGGATTTATACCCAAAGTTTTGCCTCTAGAATGATTTGAGGGA
The DNA here is from genome assembly GCA_963277665.1 of Viscum album. Taxonomy (NCBI): domain Eukaryota; kingdom Viridiplantae; phylum Streptophyta; class Magnoliopsida; order Santalales; family Viscaceae; genus Viscum; species Viscum album. Next base: position 1,231,509,517 of record OY728137.1, on the reverse strand, counting down.
AGTTGGGAGGATATTTGAGTAGGTTTTGACTGAGCCAAAGGGATTTGGTGGTGTGAATAAGTTGGTAGAGGTGGTTCCCTTTTATAAGAGGGAGGAGGGGCACTTTAGGAAAGTCTAGAAATATTAATTTATTATAAATTCCATTTCAACTAAAAATGGTCCAAAAATCATTTAATTCAAATATAAGATTATTTTTTTATAACAATCATTCAATATTTTTTAGACAAGTTTTGAATATTTTTTTAACCTTATTGTTTTGGTTTAACCTTTATTTTACCTTTTTTAATCTTACCTTGATATCATGTTATTTACACACTATGGGTTAATGTAATTACCATATCATGTAAAATGACCCAAAAAAAATTCATTTATGATATATTTGGACTTGTCTTAACCATTTGGACGAATAGTATATTTTTAGGAATTTAATATCATTTAATAAACTATTTTATGTTTTAAGTTATGAATTATGTCAATTTTGGACACTATTCATACTTGACTTTTTTACAAATTCATAGCCAAATTCCATCAAAACAAAAGAATTAACTCAAAGATAATTTATCAATATAATTTAAAAAAAAAATTTATGCCATTAAAATAAGTAAATTACATTCATTTTAACATTTATAATATCATTTATTTTAATCCTTTATTAATGAAGCAATCATTGCATCATCATTGTGTCATAATTAAATTTATTTATTTTATGTCTAAATATTATAAATAAAAAATCATGATATAGTAAATCTTTTTATTTTTTTAATGACTATTTATAGTTGAAGATATAAATTATATAACCCCATATAAAAATTATTTTAGTGAAAGATACATATTTATGTAATATTTTTCTATACTTCAAATTAATTCTTATAAAATGTCGTTTTCACACTCAAGTGGGTTCATGGGGTCCCAAAATCGACCCATGAAAGAAAATGGTCAAAAATATCTCATAAAATAGGGTTAAGACATGTGTTGGGTTTTTTTTAAGATTATTATAAAATTATTATTTTACCCTTATTTACCAGATTTTCCCTTTAACCATGGTAAATAAAATAATTACTGAAGTTACTATTAATAATGTCAAAAAATAAAAGGTACTTATTTAAAAAAAAATTAAACATTAGATTAAAAATATATGATCCATTTTTTCAAATTCAAAACACTGAGTTTATAGAAATTAATTTAAAATCATTTCTCATTGTCAAAAACGAAAGAAGAATTTTTAAGAAGTAAAAACTATCAAAATATTAACAGGTTTTTGTGTCCAATTTAACTGTAAAAATACTTATAATGACATAAATTATATTAAATTATAAAAATATAATCTAATTATACTTTAAAAACACTAATATTTATAATTTAACACTATAAATTATTTTGATTAAAAAAGTTGTTTTCAATTAAAATTTAGTATTTTCACTATTCATCAAAAAATGAAAGTTATCAGAAAAGTACCAAACATTTATAAAAAATAAATTTTTATGCCCCACTTATAGAAAATAATTTAATTTAATTAAAATTAATATATAAAAGTTTCAAATATTGTATTTAAAAAGGGTTCACCATTAAAAGGCGGAAAAACTATATTTTTTGAAAAATAATTTTTTTATCTGAAAAAATGAATCTGTCCTTTTATTATTCTAAGAAACACAAAATATGAATTTTAAAATTATATGAGATATATATAAAATTCAAAATTTGTTTAATACTATTCGTAACATCTTTCTAAACGTCTAGTTTGATAGGTCATAATGGGCTTGAACTCGGTGTTGTGTACATCGAATGATATTGATTTATTTAAAAAGGAAGTGTACCTTGGAAGCTTGGGGTGTGACACCAACTACCTGGTGAAGTTATATGAGAGATTAGGGTAGTTATCCTTCCATTCATGGTTAGACTCATAAATGGTTCATTTTCCCAACATTTCAAGAGACTTCTTGGATCCACTGCTAAGCTCATGGCTTGAGTCTACATAGCTAAACACGAGCTTGCAGCACTTTTATCCCTTGCCTTATTTTTGGCACTAAAAATTTTCTAGCAACTAAAGAAGATCAATATGTATCTTTCCTTTCCCTCAATACAATTATCCTACATCCCATGGAACCATTTATGAAAATATTTGTCACCATTGAAATCTATCATAGAAATGACTATGATATTTTGAATCTTCTATACACTTCTTATGCACAATCACTGTAAAAAATAGGTTGTTAACTAAATTCTCCTTGTACCTTTGATAATCTAATCACGTGGAGACAACACGGATACCTCTGAACCTAATTTTGTCATCTTTTATAATAGAACAATTCCATAAACTCCACAGAAAGAAGTTTAATTTAATCAGAATCTCTTTTCACCAAATAAACTTAAATAAACCCACATTGGGCCTTGCCTGGAGAGATAGTCAGAACACCCTAGAGTATAACATCCCCTAAGAGACACTAGTGAACACCATTTTATCATAAATACTGAAAATCTAGATTCGGCTAAAGACTTCTCATTGATGTAAGTTCAGGGTGGCGTGAATAAAACATGGAAATCCACTCTCTTGAGAAAACGAAATTTGGGGGGTAAATAAAATTAGGAATCCAAGAGCTACACCCACCCAATTTTGTGTCCAAAAACCGATATCCCACTCTCAATAATTCATCTTTACTTTCGTTGAAATTCTGGAATTTTTCCACATAACACCTTCCATAAGTTGGAGATCCACCCTTTAGGCTCACTAAATACCTCTCCATATTTTCCAAGCGTAAATATTCTCTAAAGATATTGGCCCTCTAAGACACCACAAGTTCTTTTAGCTTGTATAATATATATGGTATCACCCACACTCTAAAGTCCATCACCACCTGATTCCAAAGGTTTGGCCATTATAGCCCAAGTCACCCAGTGACAACGACCTTCACTGTAAGCATCCCACATAAAATAAGCCATGATGTTTTCTATTATCCTAATCACTACTCTTGTAACTTTGAGGAATGAGATAGTATGCATCATAATAGAGTAAGGGACACAATTGATCAATGTAATGTGACTCCCAAAATATAAGAAAAATCTCTTCTAGTTAATGATGCATCCTGTGATTTTAGAAATAAAGTTGTCAAATTGATGGATATGTAGACCTACATGGGATATTGGGGACCCTAGATAATCTAATGGGAAGTAATTCCTATTGATTATTAACATGTAATTGATTTTCTTATGCATATTTTGAAACAAAGTTTAGAAATTTATATTCTTATCTTCTCATAATTAATGAATTTTCCACTCCATTTTCAGTACTCCTAGATGACTTTGATCATGCCCTGAATAGATCTTATACTTCCGTTAACAAAATGAATAATGTAGTTAGAAAAAATAAGATAAGAAATTACATTAAAGTAATTCATGCATCTGAAAGTAATGATACTTCTGTTATGCATGTAACTAGATAAAAACATTCTAAAAGAGTCCTGAGACAAAATGAAAAATCTTGGGGAAAGAGTATCTTTTTATCTTATCCATCGTACTAATTTGAAGAAGTTTCATTTCCTTATAATAAATTTAGTCGAGAAACAAGTAGAACTAAATCATTTGAATATTAAGTCTATCACCCAATCAGAGAATCCTAAGCAGGACAACACCTTCAAGATAAATCCCCATTCAATTATGTCATAATCTTTATCCATATCAATTTTAGTTTCTATGTTGGATCCATCAGTCTTCCTATTGAATTCCCCAATCATATATGGGGACAAAGCAATTACCTCCTATGTTTCCTATGCATTGAGCATGGTAGTCATGTATTAAAAAGAACTAGGAGAATAAAATCGGTCTGATTTTAAGCCTATCCTTAATTATCTGATAAGAACTAAGGATATGTTCCCAATGTGTGGAGGAGAAAATGATTTATCTATTAGGTATTATACATATGATAGTTTTAAAATATATTACAATGATCTGAACTCACAATAATGATATGGTTTCTATCTCAATGGAGGATTTGTGAGATAGAAGAGTTCAAAGGAGCTGGTTTTCATTGATTTTACAACAGATTCCAATTATATAGAAGCTTATGATATATCCAGGAAATCCATTTGGATATAAAACTTCATACATGAGACCAATTTTTTTCTTAATATTAAATACCCTATCATATTTTATTATGATAATACTATAGTGGTGGATCTTACAAAATATACAAGGTTACACTAAGGGACAAAGAAAAACATTAGGAAGTATCACATCTTGATGGATTTTTCTTAGAGGGGTGAAGTTTCAGTAATCATATTTTCAACAGAATAAAACATGATGGACTCCTTGAATAAATTCTTATCTTAGAAGAATCATGAATATCATGTGAGATCTAGTGGACTGAAGGTTGTTAGCAGTTGGCTCTGGAGTAAGTGGGAGACTATTAGAGTTGGTTCCCAAGAACCTACTTATGTGTACTTTATGATAACTTGTATTCGTTGTTTTTAATATTAATAAACTCCTTATCACATCATGGCTTTTATTTTACATGACATATTATTTGATAATGTTCTAAGAGTAGATATCACATTGAAAGGTTACAACTGTTTCCCATTATGATGAGAACCTAGAAGTGCCACAATGGTATTATTAAATATATTTTCTATAGATATACGAAATCATTTAAGGGACACAAATGATATAGGATATCATGGGTGGATACTTATAGGACTTTAAGTAACCTTCTCCTGATATATTCCCTTGGTAATATCTAGTGGAGGATATTATGAGAATGAGACCCACCAGTAGGAAATCCACATTTGTATGTGTCATTAGATGTTACCATATTCAAAAATGTGTATTTATTATTAGACTTTAAGATTATTATTTATGATTATTATAAGTTGTGTACTTTGATGTATTTATGAAAACTATGATGACATATGTTCGTGGTGAGATATGATACATTGGGTGCATCACAAGTAATATTTTCTTAATGCATAATGTGAGAAAGGATTTTTACCTTATTTTATTTAACTAAAGTTAATATCTCAAGATCTTTTATGAAAATGATATATCCTAAATAATTCTATTTCCATGGTGTTTTATAGGAAATTTTTATTTTCATAAAGTTAAATAAAGAAACATTGATCCATTGGTTGATGGAACTGGCATGCAACCTTCTTGATTAGAGATATTGTGAGAACGGTATAATATTACATAGTAAGTGTCTGTATGAGGTATTATTTCATTGAGTCATTAAATTATTTCTCTATGAGCGCCTTCACATGTTGCTAGATGTTAACCTTGGACTTTAGGCTGATTCGCCTAATACAACTGAGAAAGAGGCCTAGCAGGTCACACACTTTAGTGTATCCAGAATCTCAGTTAAATATTATATTATTATTTATTATTTAAAAAGTTGAATAAATATTATTCCCACATGTGTTTTAATAATTATTCATGTTTTTTTAATATCATATATTCTGTAACCAGTTATTTAAGAGAATATTATGTGAGAAGAATATTTAATAAATATTTATTTTCTATTTAGTGAATATAATATTTAATTATTTATTGGAAAATAATGTTGAGATATTTATTTATTAAATAAATAATAATTATTCAATGATCGATAAATATTGTGAAGGAATGGTGAACTGAGTTTTATGGTCTGGTGAAAAATAGTATATATTGAATATTATTTGAAAAAATAATATTTAATTTAATTTTTGAGTTTAGTGCATGACAATAAATAATAATGTTATTATTATTATATACATGGGGTTGTACACATATTATAGAAAAGATAAGGGTGCATGTGAAATTTCTATATTATATCCCTAGTAGTATATAAATCAAATTATACTTTTAATATAGCTAACTCATTTTGTGTTGTGCACAATGAGATCCAAAGAGAATCCTCTCAAATACCTAGAAATATCCCTACCTAAGAATACTCTCAATAATGGAGAGTGATACTCCTCCACCACTACTCTCAAGTCTATATAGATCTAATATAATCATTATTTGAAGTGATTCTTAGTGTGATCAAAGCCAAATAATTCAAGCATTGGGATCAGTCACACTAGCACCCAGAGATTCCTACGATGATATTCAGAGTTTCATGGAACACGTGTGGATCACTACTGAAGAGAATATACTCTTTATTCCTATAACACAATGATAAAATGATGTAGAGACCTTGTAATATCCATCAACTAAGAAATAATTTCTCACAAGGTAACTATTTAATTGCTTAAATTAATTATTTATAATATGTGATGATCCTTCACTTTGGTTCCATAATTTATCCATTATCTATATTCTTTGATTCAATTCAATTGATCATGGTGTTTATTTTCATGTAAATATTGAATTAATCATCTATCATGACAAAAAAAATTGGGCATGCCCCATTCAATGAACTACTATTCCTAGAGCCATAGAAGATACATGTTGTACCTTGAACCACACTCAAAGCCTCTAGGTCACAAGCTACTATGACCTAAAGCAATCCTTTCCCTTTCCCACCTATTAACCACAACCATGGAATGAATTGACACCTTATCACATCATAATGACCTCAAACATACAATTCAAATGAACTCACCCCCCACACCTCAACACTATCTCCTTTGGGGGCACTAACTCAACCACACAATGTTAAATTGCATCCCAAGATTTCATCTTGGTGGGAGATGTGTCCCTCTTCTTTGTGTTCTTGAAGGAACATTAAACGTCACCAACATAGGGCTCTACTGACACCCTATATCACCCTAGATAAGTAGAACTACTAGGACCATCATTAATAGGGGTCCTATCAAAGAAAGATATTCACCCCATAGGCCCACGATAGTACTCTACCACCTGATAAGGGGATCTGGATCACTAAAAAAACTAGGCAATCTATATCTCTATAACTCAGAAAGTGTACATAGAATAGGTGAATCTTCTACCAGAACTATTATAACCAAATACTACCCCATGAATAAGATTAGTTTCATGCACAATCATTATATTGGTCTAGGTCTGCATAAGCTGAAAATCCCAGACCACCAAATTGAGGTAATCCTTAACTGCCTGAGGGTCTGGCTCACCATAAAACCTGAGTGGTATATATCACTGAAAATAACATAATGTGCTAAGGCTATGTGTACAATCATATTATCCTACTGGAGCTATCGAATACTCAATATGTATATTATCACCCGCCTAAACAACTAGAAGTTGTTCCATGCATTGCCCATTGGGTAGAACCACTACTCTATGATCATCTAGAGGGAACACCTCATTAATAGGTCCCTAAATTAAGGTCTCAACACTAAACTTTTCATCTTCATGAAACTATCTCATAATCCTAATTGTTTATCCCAATGGGTACATCTTGAAAATTATCAAGACATATCATAGTCAAAGAGCATATTTGTGGAGTTTACTCAATAAGTACATGTAAACCATAACCCATTCATATATGATGCATGTACCAAAGTTGTCCCTACAATAATTTCCCACATGTTCCAAGTCAAAAAGTAGGTTTTCAGAGTCTGAGTGAATAGATACATCGATTTCCACACCAAAATTGGGTTCCTCGACCTGAAAACTAAACTTGATACACTTTAACATTGTTTCCCTAATTCCTAAACCAAATCCTCACGGCTAGAAAAACTCCAAACTCATATCTTAAGATAACCTCCTCTGATACCACTATGTCATATCCCAACCCACCAGTTCTCTCATGGCCGGTGGTAAGCCAAATGAGACACCCCAATCCCTCCACCAATAGGGCAAGGGATGGTGTCTAACACTGAATAAGAATACCACACATATGGTAGGCCTTAGCCTAAAGTACCTATACACACACACATCTCTATACACCAGTATAATGGGGAAAGATAATTAACTTAAAATATAATTTCATGCATAACATCTATCTCACATCATATTATAACAAGTAGTATATTAAAATTAATAGGAACAAATACTAGCCTATATAAAACTATAAAAATACCCATCCTACTGACAACATGAGGGTAGCTACCCAAAATAAAATCTAAGATCCATCCAAGGTCTATCAAGAATAACTAATATCCAACTAAGATCTACCTACTCTTGGTCCACATAGTACTCTAATAGAAGGTCTGACCTCTATATAAGACACGACATGTGTGGGTAGAGCCCGTGTAGGAGTGTGTTTAAACATACCCAATAGGACTCCCTAAAATCACCAAACATAAAGAGTCAAGAGAGAGTAGTCATCTCATCACCATGAAGTCATGTCAATTGAAATATGAGACAAAAAACATAATAATGACCCATATATACTCAAAAAGAAGCCTAAATGAAGAGATAAATTGGATCTCCATATCTACAATCTAGTTAAGAATGATGATTCAACCTATATCATTAATACTAAACATATTTGAAACCTCATTAGAATCAGGGTGAAGGGCTCACTCCTCACCACTGTATGCCACAATTTAGAGAGAATTGTATCCTATCTAGTATCTCATGTAACATATCTAGAATTCATGTGGAGGGTTCACACCTCACTACTACGCTTCACAACCGAGGGTCCATAATATACCGTGCAGGGCCTGCTCCCCACCAAATATAAAAATGAGGGGTTCCACTCTATAGATAGAGGACCCACACACAATGTAGTAATGGAGTTTCTAACCATACCTATAAAAAGTATGGGGACCCATGCTATGGTATGATAGGAGGGTTTCCAACCCTAATAACACTTCAATGATCACACCTGATCACTTTCATCGACTAAGCAACACAGAAAGAAGCATACCACTTATAACACATCATGTTGTATATATGATTCCAAAAAAAAGTTAACAATCATGATCTAAATGGAAAAATTCTTGGGATAGGATAATCACATTAAAAAATATGAGTCCCAAATAATAAGATATGAAAGGTAGAAGACCATGGGATACAAATTTCCCTGAAAGGAGTACATGACGTGTCCTATAGGGTACACAGAGTGCCACTATAAGTGTGGAACTTCAGGTGTCTCATTTTATCACATGTCATGTCTTCCTCCAAATACACAGTGTTTCCACTAGGGGTACATGATGTGTAGAGGTCAGTCTGGCACTCAGCGTACCATCTAGTATAACCTATGTACTAAGGCCTATGCATGTGTATTAGGGAATACCTATGTATGCTATTTGTGTCTGAGTAATTTATAAACTACACAAGGCATACATAAAATCACATGACATATAGGGGAAGGTTTGAAACTCAGTGTTTATCATCTACCCAGTACCTTTTACTTTCTGAAGTAAATTGTGTGTACCCCAATGTAAAAAACATATAGGGTTACATGGCCTCCTGGGTGTGTAATCTCTATATACATCAAGATGTTTGTCAAGTTGTACATAGTGTGTGATCTAATACACATGGTGTATGGTGCCACATGGATCCCTAGGCGTTCACTCCATGTACACACCAAGTTTTCTGGTTAATGGTCACATGGCGTGTGATATTTAACTCTATGAATAAACCCTATCCATTGTAGAAATGACTATATTGTGTGTGTTCTTCAGAACTGCATGGTGTTTAGTTTATAATTTTCAATAAATTTTAAAAATTCGCATACATCTATATTAATGACACTACAATAATTGATTCTAGCACCAAATACACTAGTAAACATGAACCTAGTATTGACCAAGACTATATGTTACCCATGGATAGATTTTATCCACCCAATCAGCTCTGGTTTCTTTCATCATCACTCTGCATTGAAGAAACACTAATCCTATGAACCTGCCTCCACAAATAAATCCTCGAATCATTCTTCATCATTTTTGAACCCAAATCACATTGTTGATACTGAACCCAAACCCACGGTATTGATCTATTTCACCAAATAATGATTGTACAATGATCAATTATTTAGTATTTATTAAATCACTATCCAAAATAAATACCAGTGATTAATGTGAAAATAATGGTGGGAGAAATGCATAAAACCCAACAAGAGTAACGAACCTCAACCATTATTTGGGTTGGCCTCAATCTATTTTCGTTAGAACAATGAATAAAGAACAATAATCAAGGATAAATAATTATTATCATTTCCAACAACTAGGAAGATAAATACTAATTAAAAATCCAAACATCGGCCCATGAATTAATATGCTACGGAACAAATTCGTATTTGATTAGGGAAATCAACAATGTGGATTAATCCAAAAAATAACCACACTATCTCACGTTTATAATGATCACTGATGAAGAATGGTTCTATGTTATTTTCATTGGTGAGATCCATGAACTCCGTTGGTGAAAGAGAACTCCTAGGTACCGATTGTCGATCCATGATTTGATCATCATTATCTAAATATCTCCACCAAAATCCCTCTCTAAATCCATAGGTTTATCTAGATAACCCTAGTATTTTCTTATAACTAGGTTTAAATTGATGGGATCTAGGTCATGGTGATTAAATAAATAAATTTATATATTTATTTATTAATTCTGTCATGACTTCACTTAAACCAAACACCTAATACACACAAAGTTTATGTTACTTCTGGGGTAAAACCTATATTATGGATTTATTGGTTATATAAGATTTCACATCTGATTCAAAATTTAGGATTTATTAAATTATTAATAAAAAAATCTCACATGTTATATAATATATTTATTATTTTTAATATATCCACGTCAAGGATCTATAGACCCCGGAATTCCATGATGACTCGTCACCTACCTTCAAAAATATTCCTTAAAATATTCTAAATTTTTATAAGGGAAAAATAGAATCATTATACCTTTCTTTAAATATTACATTACAAGTTTCCATTTTTCTTTTTGAATAATTTTTTTTCCTAATATGCTAGAAATTTTTAGATTTTAAATATGTGATTTAAAAATGAAAAAGATATTTCCCTCAAGAAATTTCCATTGATTGTTTAATAGCATTTTCATGTATAACAACATCCATTGATATTACTAATGATTCTCTCAGAAATTGATCCAATGATACTGTTTCCGACGCTTTCGCCGGGGCGCGCGCATCCGTCTGTGAGGACGCGCGGCTGTGTTGCCCCGCATTCCCGCTTTCCAAAGGCGGGCGGCATTCGTTCCTTGTTCAGGTACGTCTGCTCCTTGATCGAAACGGGATGATGGGATGTCGGTTCTTCCTCCTGTGGATTCCTCCTCAGAACTCGTCACCTAGTCCGGGTCTCCCTTATAGATTTAATACGTAGTTCGTGAAACTCTTCCCAGTGCCATATTGTCATGGACACCGGTTAATTACGCTGCTTCTGTCGGGACATTCCAAAGGGTCCAGTCAGGGCAGCAACCTTCGGTCAGGGGAGTAATCACGTTCGAGGCATCGGTAGCGTGTCTGGATGCTGGGGTACCTGGCATGTCTGTCTGTTATCCTCGATCACGAGGCTTCTCAAGGGCGTGGAAACCCGAGGCATCCCACATCGAGCGCGGGGGGTTACATGTCATAGACACGTACCTGAGGTTTTCCTCAGCTTCCCGTGTTCAACACAGGGTATGTTTGCAAGATTAACGTCTAGCAAAGACGGCTACGCCAAAGGCGTTCCATCCGAGGTTTTCCTCAGGCATCTCATGTTTACCACGAGGTAGGTCGCGAGTTTAACGTCTCGCGGAGACGGTTGAGAGTGGAATGGGACTATCGCAGGGGTGGTGACGACGAAGTTGGGCTTGAGCCTTAAAGGGGCTTCCTACGTATCCCCGTGGCAGGGAATCAAAGTCTGCGTAGTTCAGGATGGTGCCGGTAAACCGACGTGATGGTGGACCTTGGTCCGATGGGCATCGTCAGCGTACCTACATGAGGGTGGACCTTGGTCCGGTGGGGGTTGGGCTTGAACCTCTGGGAGGATTCCTGCGTACCATGCCTTGACATGGATCAAAGTCCTCGCAGTTCAAATGATACAGTTTAACGTCATGCGGGACGGTAATGAACCCTGACGTGAATAAACGACGGGTGGTGGGTGTCGGTGAGCCGACATAAGTGAGGGACCTTGATCCACTATTGTTGGGCTTGAACCTCGTGGAGGCTTCCTACGTACCATGCCTTGACATGGATCAAAGACCTCGTAGTTCGGATGGGGAGTAGACCTTGGTCCACTGATGGTGGGCTTGAACCTCGTGGAGGCTTCCTACGTACCATGCCTTGACACGGATCAAAGTCCTCGTAGTTCAAATGGTGAGTTTGTCGGTAAACCGACGTGAAAGCAGACCTTGGTCCGCTGATGGTGGGCTTGAACCTCATGGAGGCTTCCTACGTACCATGCCTTGACATGGATCAAAGACCTCGTAGTTCAGATGGTGAGTCGCAATGGCTTACCACTGGACCGGGGTGCAGTTTAACGTCGTGCTGGACGGGGGTGAAACCCGACGTGAAAGACGGGTGGGCTTGAACCTCGTGGAGGCTTCCTACGTACCATGCCTTGACATGGATCAAAGACCTCGTAGTTCAAATGGTGTGTCAGGGTCGGTGCTCACTCTAAGCCCACGTGAGTCATGCTCGGTGTGAGAAACAAGAGGTTGCAAGGACCTGACGATCACGTCGCGAAGGGTGCGTCCGTGAGAAGCGAAATGGGGCTTACGCGTTGAGCGGCCCATGGTGTTGGGGCTTACTCCAGGATGGAGGCCCATGGCGCGACGAAGCGCGGGGAAGATGGACCTTGGTCCGGCGATGGGAGGTGCCTCGTTCCCTATCACGTCCTCCACTGACCTTGGTAGTGGGGAAGTACCGAGATGCACGGGTGCAATCATCCGTACCAAAGGTTAGGGATTTACGCTCTGAGGCGACCCTTCCCCTGCGAACATACACCACTCCGACAAGGAGGATCTCATTCCATGTGCGGAAGAGTTCCATTCCCGTGGAGACGAGCGGTGTAAAAAATGTTCGACGTGGGGAAACCCTTCGTGAGGGAGACGAGGTTGGGTCACAGTTTAACGTCATGTGTTGAGGACGTGGTGCTTGGCAGTTTAACGTCCTGCAGCTCGGACGAGGTGGGTTCACTCCACACCCCTAGGGCTTACATAACCGGTACCCTCTGGTCCTTGGGGAAGGGAAGGTGTCGGTAAGGCCATGGTAAAAGGGGGTCGCGGGAGGAATCATCGAGGGGTCCACGTTAGCGTGGCTATGCGAAGAAGCAATAGCCGTTAGCGTGCCTATGCGAAGGAGCATTGGGAGAAGCAACGCTACGGGAGGTGTTGTCCATGGGACTTTGAAATCACATCGTGCAAACCTGGAGGGTCGCACGGAAGGAGGAATCGCTAAGCAGAGGAGTGTGCTTTGCGAAGTGGGGTGCCTTGGCCTTAGCATGGGGCATAGGTGGAAGTGGGAGGTGCTTCGCGAAGTGGAACAGTGTTCGCGGAGCACTGCCTCGCGAAGGAGTGGTTCGCGAAGCAGGGTCCTGCCAAGCAAAGTGCTTCGCGATGCATAGTTATCCTGCCTTGGCATAGGGATTACTAGCATGGGTTGGGTGTTTCGCGAAGCACGAGTGCTCCGCGGCTGCCCGGGTTCCCTTGGGAATCCCCTTCCTTTGCGAACGCCCTTGGGCTTCGCGAAGGGCATCCCTCTCGGAAGAGGGGCTCAGAACGAAACAAATCAGAGTCGTCTCGCGAAGTAGAAATACCTCGCGGAGCTCATGATTCCCGGGGCAAAGCTTGCTTCGCGATTCGGGAGAGGAGAAGCCGAAAGGTCGGATTGTCCGTCTCGTGGACTCAGGGGGAGTCGAGTATTTATAGGGAAGGGGCGCCGCGATGCAGGGCTTGCGCGCCGCCTCTTGAGCTTCGCGGCGTGCTCGCGAACGTCAAACGCGCCCGCGGAGGATCACCGCCTCTGGTGCTTCGCGGCGGCTCGCGAACGTCAAACGCGCTCGCGGAGGATCACCGCCTCTGGTGCTTCGCGGCGCCGCCAGGGCTGGGGCGCTTCGCGGCGCCGCCGGGGCTGGGGCGCTTCGCGGAGGGGCTTCGCGGCCGTGCTTCGCGGCTGTGCTTCGCGATGCAGCATGCCGGCTGTCTTTTTCGTTCCTTCCTTTCGGGCCATATTTTTGGCGCCAACAAATGCCCCCCCTCAGACTTGGAGCCGCGGAGGGTGAAGGGTCGAAGTCTGAGGGAAGATCGCCAAAACTGTCGGTGGTTCGCGATGCGGCATCGCGAAGGAGGCCCGCGATGCTCGTCGGGGCCGCAGATCCGGACGCGCCGCGATGCTCCGCGCGGGCGAGGCGCGCCGCGATGCTCCGGGGTCGGCGTCTATAAATAGGGGGTCCGCCCTCTTTTGTCTTTACGCGCCTTCCTTGTCTTCTTGCGCTCTCGGTTTCGCGAAGCTCCGCGTACTCCGCGACAGCTCTCCGCGAATCGAGCTTCGCGGCGAACCGCGAGTCTCTGACTGCGTCCGCGCCAAGCGAATCTTTGCGTGCCTGCCTTGGCCGGACTTTGCGGTTTGATCTCGCGACCGATCTTCGCAATCCATCTTCGCGACCGAGCTTCGCGACCGAGCTTCGCGATTCATCCGGAAGAATCCTTTTCCGAGGGCCAGAGTTAACATGGCTCATCAAGAAGCTGTGCGGGAAGTGCTTGCAGATGCTGCTCGCCGGGATGAGATGGCCAACCGCCCGGGCTTGGGGGAAATGGTCCGGAACCACTCGGACCACACTTCCTTGACAGATCTGCTGTCGGAAGGTCAGAAGGACTATCCACAGTGCAAAAAGCTGCCGTTTTACGGCTTCGGATTGAGGGATGACGTCTTCATCCCTGAGGCGGGAAGGGATGAACCAGCTTGCTGGTTCAGGAGCACACCATGCCAGCGCCAATGGTTCAGGGCGGCCGATGGCCATGCACAGGAGGATTTCACACCCGTCACCGCCGATTGTCTCTACAATCATGTGAACGACATTGACGGGAGGCCACTGCAACCGGAGACGTCCCCTCCTCTCTACCGCACCATGCTGAAGGCGGCTCTGCAGGATCCGACGAAGGGATGGTCTGATGAGTGGGACCTGCGCCAGGGCGGCAATTTTACCGACGACTGGGCCTGGGCCTACTGGGTAGGCGCCTCATGCGAGGAGTTCGAGGCTGAGCTGAGGAGAGTGGGATTGTACGAGGCGGCATGGGCCTCCCAGTTCCACATTTACCAGCCAAAGCAGCTGATGCCGGAACTGCTGAGTAGATGGTCGTCCAGGACCAACACTTTTCATCTGCATCACGGGGAGGTGGGCATCAGCCTGTGGGATGTCCACCAGGTTTCTGGGGTCCCGATCTTGGGGGCCATGTACGACGAGTTCCTCCCCGTCATCAGTGTGTGGGAAGATGCGGAGCAAATGCCGCGACTGGCGTCAGCGCTGATGGCGTTTGTCCCCGCGGATGACAAGGAAGCAGTGAGGGACGTCCACTTCAGAAGATGGTTCAAATGCTTCCTGAACTTTCCAGAGAATCGAGAGTTCCCTCCAAGGCCTCGGACTTGTCCGAGGGCAGCCCAGCGGGGTAAGGGGCACTCGTATTGGCGGGTTTTGGAGGACAGCCAATGGAAGACTTGGGGCTTCAGCGTCAGCACCGAACAACAGCCAATAGTTAGGCTGGCGGCGTTCATCGCGGCCCTCATATGTGGGTGGATCCTACCAGTGAGAGATACAAGCATGGGGGTACGGCCCAGCTCGTTCATCATGGCGTCGATGCTGGCCATGGGGCAGCGGATCAACCTGGGGATCCCGATGCTCGCCAAGCTATACAGATTGCTGCGACGTATCAGCGAGAGCAAGAAGCCGCTAAGAATATGCGGGCCCTTCCACCTCCTGTATGGGTGGATCGCGGCGCACGTCAGGGGGATTTACGAGTATCCAAACCCCATTTCGCCGCCGGGATCAAACTTTCGCCCTTCCATCCTGAACGCAGCTGGGAGATTCCCATTCAAACTGGCCGTTCCGATGGTGCTGAATAGGGTGTGGAGGGCGGACGAGTTCAACTTTCATCCCTTTCCACTGCCGACGGGAAGGCTTGCCGATGATGGACGGGGAACGGAAGAGCATCGGGCTTACCTCCTGGCCTTCCGAGGTGGCGTTTTGGTGGCTCGGATAGATCGTGAGCCAATCTGTGAACCGTACACCCCGCATCGTTTCGCGAGGCAGTTCCGGTGCCTCCAGCGGCTGACCCCGCAGGTATACTGGGAGGTGCGTCACGAGGAGCACCCGTGCGTGATGAGGCAGTTGTGGCTCATGTTCACGCGTGAGGATGGGAAGATGCAGATCACACTGCCTCCATCCACCGCCGCCTTCGGCTTGGTGAAGGAGTACGCCATCAGCTGGGAGGCTGCTTATCCCGGGGAGATGCTGAAGCAGCCAACGATCCGGGTTGGTGACGGTGGGCCTCCTTTATCTCGAGGTCGGGGTCGGAGGGCAGCTAGGGCCGCCCGCGGCAGCGGGGCTGCCGTGGCAGAGAGACCCGCACCGGCTGAAGGTAGGGCAGCAGCGGCGGATCCGGTGGTTCCGGAAGAGCAGGGTCATCCGGAGGGGCGGCCACCGAGGGGATTCCGTCGGGTATCCGCTCAGGCTCCGGGGAAGCGGCTGCGTCACGTCGACATGGCAGAAAATGCCATCTTTCCGGAAGCTTGGGACATTTGGGATGTCAACCGGCAATTTCTCAGCCCAACCGAGATGTGGGATCACCTGAATCGCCTCGGGATGAGACTGCCGGGCATAGGCCCAGTTCGGGCTGGATTCATGGCGTCTCCGGCGGAGGCGGAGCAATACTTGAACGAGCTGGAGGATTACGTCCACTCCAGCGGTGTTCCTCGCCCGATGACAGACCGGGTGAGGGTACTGTTGAATCAGACGGTCCCTCCACAGCTATCGGCTGCCGACCTGAGGGAGCGCTTCCCCTTGCCGGAGGAATCAGGGGGCTCTTCTCGGGAGGATAAGGCGGGAGGAGGGAGCCCGTTGGAGGAGGGCGAGGTCGGAGACCGAAGCTCAGAATCCGATGACTCCGCGGAGGCTCTCGAGGTAGCATTCCGAACCTCTCTTCTTACGATCTGTTGTTGAATCCATACGGACTTCTCACCAATGTTTGGGTCGTGCAGGAGGAACTTGTTCGTAGGCCTCGTTCTCGCTCCTCGGCGGGTGATGATGCGGGGCCTTCAGAACCCGCGCCTATGGCTGCGTCCAGTTCTGCACCTGGTGGAACCGGGGGGTTTGAGGTGGCTCCTCCGGACTCTCCGGGCCTTCCAACAGTATACGGGGGGCCTCGTCTTGGAGTCCCATCGGTACCGGTCCGGGAGCAGCGCTCGGAGGTCAATCTTCGTAAGTCTCCTCCACCGGTCTCTTCGTTGCCACACGTGGGCCATGTCGACTAACTTTTATGTCTCTTTCTGTCATACAGTTCTCCGACTGGCGTGGGCTGCTGCGGCGAGGCTGGTTGGGATGTCTGGCGGCGTTCCTCCCAGGGGCATGCCGGTGATGGTGTCGATAGTCCCTTCACCTCCTCAAGCTGCGGCGCACACCATCACTGGTGGGACCACCAGTAGGGCCATACCTGAAGTCATCGAGGTGGACTCTGAGGAAGAGGATCAACCGGTCAGTCCCAGTCCCGCCGTGCCTGCGCCGGTGTCAGGCGTCGTACCAGACTCAACACCAGATGCGGATCCCGCTGAGGAATTTCTGCAGGCATATCCTGCGTACGAGCCTGCCGACCACGCGGATTGGGACGAAACGGCCTCTGACGAGGAAGACAGCAGCATAGTCCGTCGCTGGTCGTGGAATCTGATCACGCGCTTCATCAGGGACACTCCCCAAGCGCAATGGCTGGCCGAAATGGATAGACTCCGTTCGCGGTTGCGCGAGCTATGTGCCGGGGGAGTGGATGCCCAACGCCCTCACGCGCTCATCCGAGACCTCATGGCTGAGAAGATCCGGGAGCATGATCGTGGGCTGAGCGTGGGATGGCAGCGGAGGAAGGCGACCAACATTAGGAAGCTCCAGGAGGCTGAGGGCGAGGCCCAACAGATGCAGATCCGGGCCAACGAGCTTTCAGCCACTCTCAACGCGCAGTCTGAGCTGGTCTCACAATTGAAGGCTCAGCTGGCAAAGGCTGAGGAGCATATGGAGCAGACCTCTGGAAGGATGGCTGTCGTCCAGGCCGAGGTGGAAAGGGCCCGGGCCAGGGTTGACGGATTACGCCCCGCCGCTGCTGAAGAGGAGCGGGAGTTGAATCAGCGGCAACAGGCTTTAGACGCCGCAAGTCAACGGGTGGCGGAGCTGCAACGCTCTTTTGACGGAGTCAACCCGTCCATGGGGGAAGTCAACCCCCGAGTATTGTAGCGAACCCGAAGAAACTTTTATTAACACTTTTGTGCTTCAAATCTTTCTTTCTCCTTTGTTTTGAGTTCCGTAGTACGCACAATATCCACTGTTGAATTGCCTTGTTACATCCCTGCAATGTTTGCGGGACGTTTGACGACAATTCTCTCAAACCAGTCCAGATTCCCGAAAGATGGGGAAGGCTTGATCGGAGGAGGAATTTCCAGGATAGCCGAACCACTGTCTCTTCGACGTGCTCTTATGCACGGACAGGGCAACGCCAGGGGCGCTGAAATCAGTTCAAACAGATGAAAATGGGGAGTGTGAATCACGATGCCCAAATTCGGAACGCTATGGAGGCGGCGTGACAATAAAGGACAACCGTTAGCCGTGGCGGAGAAACGGTATCCTTACTGCGTTAGCCTGAAACGGGGACAACAAATGAGCATCGACCGCTGACCATATTCGCAACGCGGGATTTTATCAATTTGTTGTCGATTAATCTTTCGGGACGTTGGCCCAGGACAGTTGGTGGACCATAGGTCAGACATCCTTACTGTTAGGGGGTCCTTCCAGACATGAAAGAAGACGAGGGTCCGAATAAGGGGCACGCAAAGCGTGGAATATGGAGTGATGGTTTGTTCAAACAGAATCCAACACTTCAGTAGTTACACCACCATGGTGGGTGTACGCCAGATGGGCGCATCGGCCTGATCACAGATCATTCTTTCTTCCAGATAGGGCCTCTCTGGCGAGGGTTGGAAATGAGGAGGAATAGGATTTTGCGATTCCTGGGGCTGGACCCTAGGTGAAATGCCTGGGTGTCTCTACGTATCCCATGACGATGGGAATCAAGCCATACGTAGTTCTGAAGGTGCAGTTTAACGTCATGCAGGACGAGGAGCGGCCTAACCGTGTTGGTACACATCCGGCCAAAACTACTAAGCCCACGTGAGTCGTGCTCGGTGTGGGAAACAAGTAGTAGTGGTGGGAATTTCCCGACGCAGAGAGGGGCAGGTGAGGGCAAAGGGATGCTCGGTGACTACCGGCCCAATGACACTAACACGATCATTCAGCGCATCTAGATGCGCGAAGAGAAAGAGCCGAGTATGGTGGAGTTCCACTTGAACATGAGGGAGTGGAAATGTGTGAATCATGACGCTCGAGATTCGGATCACGATGGTGACGGCGTGGCGATGGAGGACTACTGCTGGCCATATTCGCAACACAGCATCCTATCGCGTTAGCCTGAAATGGGGACAAACAAATGAGGGTCGACCGTTGACCGTATTCGAAACACGGGACCGTGTCACAAATGTTGTCGAATATCCGCAGGGACGTTGGCCCGAAACGATTGTAGGGCCCTTAGGTCCAGCATTCATGGAGAGCCCTTAAGCTTAGTATCCACGTCGTCCGAGGGTCCTTTTGGATGTGGAAGAGGATGAGGATCCAAATAGTGAGCTCATGAAGCTTGGTCATGGGATGAGGGGAATGTCCCTGTGAAAATCCCATGCTTCGGGCTTTTTGTCAAAACACATCTGAATACGTCAACGAAACGTATTAGAGAGAGGGAGCAGATTCCTTTCCCTTGGGGAGATCTTAGTTTATGGTCATAGACTTCGGACCATGGATTGGAAAAAGGGGATCAGGGGACGCATGACATCACAACCTGACGTGAATGAGCTCGAGTCGAGGGACCGAACTCAAGGGTTAGGCTGGACCCGCGGGGAAGTACCCGGGCGCTCCTACGTATCTCATAAGGATGAGAATCAAGCCGTACGTAGTTCTGGAAGGTGGCAGGGTAAGGTACCAGTGCCAGGGGAAAGGGGAAGTGCGGACGTGGCCCTTGCACTAAAAGAAGCGGAATTTGATGTATCTTGTTTGTTCTTCGAGGTGAATGGTTTTTTTTTTGTGAAGCGACAGGCCTAGAACTGTAGGTCGTGATGTCGCCACAAGAATCAAGCCGTGATGGGCGTTGACAAATGGCATGGCGCGTGGCCAGTACCCAACGTGATGTCCTCTACAGCGAGGTCACCATAATGCGGTGCCGTTTTTCGTCGTGCGGCCAGGACGATAATGTCACAGTTTAGGGTCGTATGATAGGACCAAGCATGCATTTTATCGTCATGCAGCGCAGACGTAGCAGAGACGATGCTAGGCGGGAAATGTGCGCAGTGTTTATAAAACACATTTGACAGAGACATGATCCCACATCAAATCGTACGCCATCCGGAGGTGAAACAGGGAGAGAGACTGGCTTCCTGAATGGGTTGTACCCAGAGACAGGGCGTCTGGGCGGTCCTACGTGTCCCATGAGGATGGGAATTTGAACGTAGTCCCGAATGGGTCTTAGTTTATGGTCTTAGAGCTCGGACCAGGGAGTCCCGAAGGACGCCAGATTGCAGCTTTGTCCCCCTAACATGCAAAGGTGCACTGAGGGATAGCGCCAAAAGTGTCGAGATTCCACCTGGACATGATGGGGTGGAAAATGATGTGAATCATGCAACCAACATTCAAGGACTGAAGGGGCTGGCGTGACGACAGAGGATTACTGCTGACCATGTTCGCAACACAGCATCCTGTCGCGTTAGCCTGAAATGAGGACTAACAAAACGAGCATCGACCGCTGACCATATTCGCAACGCGGGATTTTATCGATTTGTTGTCCGAAACCCTGGAGGGCGTTGGCCCGTATCGGTAGGAGAGCCCTTGGGCGTAGTATCCAGGCCGTACTTGGGGGTCCCTCCGGGTGTGAAAGATGATGAAAGTCCGAATAGATGGGAACACGAAGCTTGGCAAGTGGAAGGAACTTGACCAAGTTGAATCTGACACTCTTGGTCCTAGACCAGAGTACTCTTAATACATGGTGAACCACTGCGGGGAGCCAAGGGACTCAACCTTGAGGGTGATCGAGAGATGGCAGATTCCCAGGGGAAGGGGGGGCATGATGCCCACAACCTCGTATCATACCTACGCACCCCCCGCTGGAGAGGGATGGACCAAGTGGTCTAGGTGACCGGGAAATCAGGATATCTCCCAGAGGTGGGGCTGGACCCGAATCTTGAACATCCAGGTGGTCCTACGTATCCCATTAGGATGGGAATCAAGCCACACGTAGTTCTGAAGGGTGCCTTTTAATGTCATGCAGGACAGGGGACAGGAGGACTGAACCTCAGAATGGGGCGTGCGTAGTGCAGCTATTGCGTACCTGACGTGAATGAGGACGTAGTCTCACACTGCGCCACGCAGTCCCGTGATCAGGGTCCTGAAGGCAGGATTAGAGAGATAAATTCGCTGAACTCAAGCTGGACTCGGGGGCAAGGGGCCTCGAACGTAGTTCCAGATGAGAGTCTTAGTTTATGGTCTTAGAGCTCGGACCGTGGATGGTGACAACTCCCAAGTAAGCACAGAGGTCAACCCAATCCCTAAGCCCACGTGAGATAAACTCGGTGTGGGAAACAAGGGGGGGACCCTCATTGCAACACTTGGGGCATCCATTAAAGGGGAGTCAGCAGAGAGTTCCGAAGGACACCTTTGATGTAGCTTGTTCCTCAAACGTGCAGACGTGCACGGGGGAAAAAAGTACCAAGAGTCCCGAAATTCTACTTGGACACGATGAAGTGATGAAGGGTGTGAATTGTGTACCCGGCATTTGGGCTTAATGGGTTGGCGTGACGACAGAGGAAAACTGTTATCCTTGAAGGAAACACAGCGTCTGTATCGCGTTAGCCTGAGGTGGGAGCAGCAAACGAGCATCGACCGCTGACCATATTCGCAACGCGGGATTTTATCGATTTGTCGTCCGAAACCCCGGGGGGCGTTGGCCCGTATCGGTAGGAGAGCCCTTGGGCTTTTGTATCCAGGCCGTACTTGGGGGTCCCTCCGGGTGTGGAAAATGGTGAAAGCCCTGATGCGGGGATACGCAAAGCCTGGAAAGCGGGTGCGGACGTGTCCGAGTAAAGCTTGGCATTCCAGGTAATGAACCAGAGTACTCTTAAGCACATTGGTGAACAGCCGAAAGAGGGATCGACGAAACAGCTCGGTGGTGCGGGAAACATGGCGTGGTCACTACAAGATCCTCGTAGATGAGGACATAATCCCACACCGCACCATATGATCTCTTCATGGAGGAAGGATGGGCCAAGGGGCCAAGATGGGATGAGGATTCCCGAGAGATGGGGCTGGACCCGGATTTTGGACATCCAGGTGGTCCTACGTATCCCATTATGATGGGAATCAAGCCACACGTAGTTCTTGAAGTGCAGTTTAACGTCATGCGGGACTTGGGTGGGGAGTAATATACTCCTGAGCAAGGTGTATAGTATGGCGAAAAACCGACGTGAATGAGGACGTAGTCCTACACCATACCGTACAATCCTATAAGATAGGTCCTGGGCCGCGGCCTAGAAAGGCCGAGGGGCCCTGAGGCTGAGCCTCGGTCAGGAGGGCCTGACCGGTTTGTAGTTTAACGTCTTACATGAGGACGGGGGGCCAGGGGCCCAAGGAGGCCAAGGGGCCTGAGGCTGAGCCTCGTAAGGGGAGTTGTACGGCATGGTACATGATCCCGACGTAAATGAGGACGTAGTCCCACACCACACCGTACGCTCCGGGTGAGGAATTGTGGGCTGTGGTCCCGATCACTAGCACCACCTGGGGGAAGTTTATCACCTCAGGATGGGGCAGAATGAATCACTGTTGACCACAGTCGAAACACAGCGTTCCTATGGTGACCCGCATGGGGGCAACAATTGAGGGTCGACCGCTGACTAAATTGGCAACGCGGGACTTGTTTCAATTTGTTGCTTGAGAAACCCTCGGGGGCGTTGGCCCGTATCGGTAGGAGAGCCCTTGGGCTTTGTATCCAGGCCGTTCTTGGGGGGTCCCTCCGGGTGTGAATCCATCCATGAAAGGGGCAAACACCTCCAGGGGGGATGTGCAGCCGGGTCGAGGCTTGCTCGACATGGGCCGGGGCAAAAAATGTGCGCCCTGCCGTGTCTTAACCCGAGGGGAAGATTTCGGCTTTTGGGCTGGGCCAACAGACGAAATGTCTGGGCGTTCCTACGTATCTCATAAGGATGAGAATCAAGCCATACGTAGTTCTTGAAGGCCATGCAGTTTAGCGTCATGCGGTAAGGACGTGGGAGGGTAGAAGAACGGAGCGGGCGCATGGTGCGACCTTTACAATCTTTGCGTGAGTGGGGTTGCATGAGCGGGGCCAAGAAGGCCGACGCCCTGCTACACAAAGATCCTCCAAGGAGACCATTCCCAGGGGGAATAGTGGAAGAGAGAAGCTTGGGGCTGGGCTCAAGACGAGGCGTCCGAGCGTTCCTACGTATCCCATAAAGATGAGAATCAAGCCGTACGTAGTTCTTGACATGCAGTTTAACGTCATGCGGGACGAGGGGTATCTCGTTCGGGGACGTGTGCGGCATGGTCATGATCTCAACGTGAGAACGTAGTCCTGCACTGTACCGTACAATCCCGTAAGAGGGTAAGTCGGAGAGAAACGAGGGGGGCCTGGGGCCAGACCTCGGTGGAGACGGGGCCAGGGGCCCAAAGAGGCCGAGGGGCCTGAGGCGGAGCCTCGGTCAGGAAGAACTGACTGACTTGCAGTTTAACGTCTTGCAGTGAGGACGGAGATACAGTTTAAGGTCATGCGGGACCAAGTCGCAGTTTAGGGTCATGCGGGACCGTCTCGCAGTTTAGGGTCATGCGGGACCATCTTGTGCCCTAGGCGAAGTATCGCTTGAGGAATCTGGCATTGGTGGGAGGGGTTACACGCTCTCCATCTGTGGTCACCAAGGAGTAAGCTCCATTGGGGTAAACCTTATGGATGATATAGGGCCCTTCCCATTTGGGTTCTAACTTGGGCGGCTTCCTTCCGGGAATCATTGGCGCTCGCAGGGCCAGCACCAGGTCACCCTGTAGAAAAGAGCGGAGATGAACCTTCTTGTCAAAAGCTCTTGCCATCTTGTCCTGATGCCTTTCCAGATTGTGCAGGGCACGAAGCCGGTTCTCGTCCAGTGCTTCTAGCTCAGCTAGACGGATCTCGGCTACCTCATCTGATGTCTGGTGATCATAAACGGCCGTGCGTAGCGACGGCAGCTGGATCTCGATGGGTAGGACGGCCTCAGCTCCATACACCAGGGAATATGGGGTCACCTGGGTAGAGTTGCGAGTCGTCGTCCGGTAAGCCCAGAGGGCGTTGGGGAGCTTGTCCGGCCAACTTTTCTTGTTCTGACCAACCATCTTCTGCAGAATGTTAGAGAGGGTCTTGTTGAACGCCTCGATCTGTCCATTTGCCTGTGCGTGGTAGCGGGAGGTATGGTTTGACCGGATGTCGTACTTAGCGTACAATTTCTTCAATTCAGCTGCTCGGAAGTTGGTGCCGTTGTCAGTGAGGACGGCGTGAGGGACCCCAAACCGGTGGATGATGTTGGAGCTCACAAAGTCAACGACGGAACGGGCCTTGACCTCTTTGAGCGGAACTGCTTCTGCCCACTTGGAGAAGAAATCTATAGCAGTCAGGATGAACCTACACTGGCGGGCTGTTGCCGGCGGGTACGGTCCCACTACATCGAGTCCCCATACCGCAAATGGCCAAGAGTACTTGGTGGGGTGGAGGGGTTCTGGCGGCCGATGCAAGAAGTTGGCGTGCACTTGGCACGCGTGGCATCTCTTGGCGTATCCAATACAATCGTGGATCATGGAGGGCCAGAAGTACCCTAGCCTCCGGATTTGATGGGACAGCTTCGGCCCAGCTTGATGGGCGCCACAGGAACCGGCGTGAACCTCTTGCATAACTTGAGGTATCTCTACTCCTTGGATGCAACGGAGGAGGACACCATCAAAACTCCGTTTATAGAGGGTCTGCTCAAGACTGGGGCCACTCTGGAGGGTAAATTGAAGCGCGCGGCGTCGAACTCGCTCGCGCTCGGCCCGGTTGTCCGGGAGCTGACCATTTTGGAGATACTCGACAAAAGGTGCTCTCCAATCGGGGGTCGTTTCAACCACTGCATCCGACGAACCCGGGACTTCCGATACGGAGGGTCCGGCGGTGAGATGACTTACCCGCAGGCTATCACGGTCCTCTTGGGTGACGGGAGCAATGACTCTCCGGTGGGCCACGTGTATGACCAAATCATCTTGCTCGGGTTCTGCGAGCGATGCGGCTAAGCCAGCTAGGGCGTCCGCTTGGCCGTTCTGCGACCGCGGGACATGGGTAACCTCTGGCCGAGAAGAGAACTGGGCCATCAGGAGGAGGGTGTACTCCAGCAACGGTGCAAGCTCTGGCTTCCTGACGACGTAGTCGCCATTAACCTGTTTGATTACCAGCTCAGAATCTCCTTTCACATGTAGATGGGGTACATGGATCTCGAGGGCCAACTCGAGGCCGGTGATGAGAGCTTGGTACTCTGCCTCGTTGTTCGTACAACCTTCTGACAGCAGGAAGGAGTACGGCAGGACGGCTTGCGTCGGGGTAATGAAAACAATACCCAGACCCACTCTGTTGAGCTTGGGGTCGTTGAGCCTTCTACCGGTGGGGCTCCGGGAGGCGCCGTCGAAATGCATTTGCCAACACGGGACAGCGTGATCGACCGAGAGAATCGTCTCATCGGGGAAATCCAGGTCCAGGGATTGATCCGCGGAGGTTGGATGGGCAGCTAAAAAGTCTGCCAATGCCTGTCCCTTGACGGCCTTCTGAGGCACAAACCTGATGTCAAACTGCTGGAGAATTACTGCCCACCGCGCTAGTCGGCCAGTCAGCATGGGGCGGTTCAGGATGTACTTCAGCGGATCCACCCGAGAGATCAATTGCACCTCGTGGTGTTGCAGGTAGTGTCGCAACTTCTGCACGGCGAAGACGAGCGCAAGGCAGCTCTTTTCGATAAGGGAATATCTGACCTCCGTATCGAGAAGCATGCGACTGAGATAGTAGAGACTGTTCTCAGTGCCCTCGTTATTCTTCTGGGCGAGCAGCGCGCCGAGGGATCTTTCCAGGGCGGTCACGTAAAGGACCAGCGGCTTTCCAGAGACGGGTGGCATCAAGACCGGAGGTTGGAGCAGGTACTGCTTGATTTCCTCGAAGGCGATCCGACACTCCTCATCCCATTCGTAGGCAGCGCCTTTCTTCATGAGCCGAGAAAAGGGCTTACACTTGCCGGCCAGATTCGCAATGAATCGGCGTATATAGGCTAAGTGGCCTTGCAGGCCTCGAAGCTCCCGAATGTTGCTCGGGGGAGGCATTTGGCTGATGGCCTTGATCTTCTCCGGGTCGATCTCGATACCTCGGTATCTGACAACAAAGCCCAGAAACTTCCCGGAGGTGACCCCGAAGGCACACTTCAGCGGGTTCATCTTCAGGTGACGGGAACGGAGGAAACCGAACACTTTCTCAAGGTCTTTGAGATGGTCCTGGCGCTGATATGATTTGACTACAAGGTCATCCACGTAGCATTCCACCAATGTCCCGAGGATCGGTTTGAATATGCGATGCATAGCCCTCTGATAAGTGGCACCTGCATTTTTCAAACCGAATGGCATTACCCGGTAGCAAAAGGTACCCTGGGGAGCCCTGAAGGCAGTGGACTCCTCATCTTCGGGGGCCATCCGGATCTGGTTATACCCGGAATATCCGTCCATAAAAGAGAGGGCTTGGAACCCGGCCGTGGCGTCAATCAACAGCTCCGTCACTGGAAGTGGGAAGTCATCCTTTGGGCAGTGGCGATTGAGATCGCGGAAGTCGATGCAGACTCTAATCTGCCCATTCTTCTTCCTGACTGGCACAATGTTGGCGAGCCATTTGGGGTACTGGACCTCTTTGACGAAGTTGGCCTTGATTAGCTTATCAACTTCAGCCTCAACCATAGCACCATGGGAAGGGTGCATTTTCCTGGGAGGCTGCTTAAACCCACGATGTTTTACCGGGAGGCCCAGACGGTGGACGGCCACTTGGGGATCCAGTCCTGGCATCTCATCGTAACTCCAGGCAAACACATCGCGGTGCTGTTTGAGGAAGTCTACATACTGCTGTCGCTCCTCGAGGGACATGGCCGCACTGATCAATGTGGGTCTTGGATCTGCCTTGCTGCCAAGGTTCACCTGTACCAGCTCATCAACCGTGGTAGAGACGCCTTCTTCAAAGGCTGGGGGAGCATCCTCCAAGTCTTCCTCCCCAGCCGGGGGGAAACTTTCCGTGACGGAAGGTGCTTCTGGGCTCTCAAAACCCGAGGGGCAGCTGGTGCCGGCCTGGGCAGCAGCAGTCATCACATCAGGAGACTCACTCATCGTGGAGACCATAGCAATGAATGCATTTGACCCTATCCCATCCGGCCTTCGGCCTAAGGGGCCACGCTTGACGATATCAAAGCAGTGGTGACGTGTCGGCCCGAGTCGGTTGATTCCATCCCGGCGAAATAGACACGTATGGCGCACCGCTGTTGTCATGAGCCTGACATCCCGGTACCGTACAGGGGTAGGAGATTCCGGGATGACCCGAGCCTGGTTGGTGTAGGAGTACGAGGTGATTCTCCGCCGTCGCTTGGACGCGGAAACATGCCTTCCTTGCGTACCCGAAACAACAAAACATTGTCCCATGTCGGGGGTCGTGGCCTCCAACCGGTGGATCGGGAGGATGTAGGCGTCGTCCATGCTTGCCCAGGGATCACTTGTGATTGGAGCGGGCTCATCCTCGCTGACCAGGATCTGCTTGTCTTTGCTTTTGTAATAACCCGCATCCAGATAGCGGGCCTCACAAGAAGCAAAGGGGGACGCGTCTCCTTGGATCACGCCTACTCGACCGTTGAGCGAGTACTTAAGGCATTGGTGATACGATGAGGGGACCGCAGCATGCAGATGGAGCCATGGCCTACCCATCAGTGCGTTGTAGGCGGTGTCCTGAGAAACAACCATGAACTCGGTGCTGGCAATTAAGCCACCGAACTGGGTCTTCAGGCGGATCTTGCCGACCGGGGTTTGCTCTGTCCTGTCGTACCCCTGAATCCTGAGGTCAGAGGGAGTCAAATCACCTTCAGACAAACCCAGTTTTCGCAACATCCGGGTCGGAATTAGATTGATTCCAGAACCCGTGTCAACGAGGCAGCGACGGACTTCCACACCGTTAAAGTGGCCAGTGACATACAGTGGGCGAATGTGCCCCTGTATAGGAGGGTCTTCGTCTTCACCAGAGAACGAGATAACCGCCTGACATTCGGCGTTTTCAATCGTCTCGGTATGGAAGGCCTCCGCGGCTGCCACTTCCGTCTCGAACTGGAGGGGGCTCCTTAGGGCCTCGGCAAGTGCCTCGCGCATCTCGGATGACAAGCGCAGGGCCTCAAGGATGGAAAGCCTCGCCGGAATGCCGGCTAAGTGCTTTAGGACATCATACTTGCGTGCCAAACGCGCACCTCTGCTTACAGGGGGTTTTTCGGCATTTGGAGGCATAGCGGGTCCTGCTGGCTGAACTGGCGGTCGGCTAGCACTGGGTACATCCTGCTGCCTGCTAGTAGAAGCCTGGGGAGTAGTCGCCGGGCTAAGGTTGAACAGCGGGAGCTGGCCCGTCGCCGGGCGAGACTGGCTGTGATACGAACGAGGCGGCTCTCCCTGATCCAGCAACACGAATGGCGGTGGAGGTAGAGCCGAGGGTGCTGAATGGGTCTGCGCGTGCTGAGATCTGCGCTGAGCCTGCTGCCTCGTCTCGGTAGCGTGCACGGCTTGGTCACAAGTGCCTGCTGACACACCTCGGTGACCGGCGCAATTGCGATTCCGCCGACGTTGACGTCGGCTGGAAACATTGGGGCGGTCTGCCTGGGGTTCCCCCTCATCGGGGGTCATATAGGGCTTTACCAGCTCCACGGTGTTAACCGAAGCGTACCCTTGACTATCACTCGAAGAGTCATCCACCGCTGGGCGGATTCTGGGGGGAATGCCCATTTCAGGAGGCATAAAGTCGCCAAGAGTGCGGGATGACGACGGCACTGGCGGTGCACGTTGCTTCTTCTTACGTCGCCGCTGCTTGCCCTTTTGGGTAGAGGTCGACTGCGAGGACGATGCTGAGGCACCGGCTGTTTCTTCTGAAGGTTCCGGCCGCTTCAGGCGTGCCCGGATGATACCCTGGGCACGGATGACAGTTTTTCGAGCCATCCAGTCGTCGTATTTCTGGGACCCGCGGCTAGGGACCTGCTGCCACTCACCCTCGCTGTCACTGCCGATTTCTGATCCTGCAAAGACGCCTGCCACCTGAGCTGGCGCTGGGCCCAGCTTGACTATGTTGTTGTTGACCTGGTCCTGAAGCCAGTCTTTAAACACATAGCATCGCTTGAGGGTGTGCCCCAGGATCCGATGATAAGGGCATTAGTTGGGGTGATCAGTGAGATGCGCCTCTGCCGGTCTCCTGCACTCAGGCAGACGCACAATCCCTTGCTCCAGAGCACTTCGGAAGTAACCAGGGACCTGATTTTCGTTGAACGAATAGGTATGGTATTTTCTTTCCGGGTAAGGAGCCCTGGGGGCCTGATCCTGTCGAGGGACCGGAGGGGCCTGCCGAGGGGGCGGCGCCTGGTTGTCTCGCCTAGGTGGCGGTGGCGCGTTGCGCGGGGGAACCTGTCGGTTCTGAGGCGGTCGCTGCTGAGCAGGAGCCTGTGCTTGAGGTGGAGGACCTCTGCGGGGTTGCGGGGGTGGTACCGCCGGTAGCAATTCCAGCTGCCTCGGGGCTTCTATTTGAGCCACTGCGGCGGGTTCAGCCCTGGCGGCCCTCCTGGCTGGGATCATTGGGGGCAGCAAACGTGCCTGACTAGCCTGTTGCAGGGCCTCTTCGAGGCGCTGGGCCTTATCCGAGAAATCTCTGAACCCCCCAGGGTAATTCTGGGTAATCAAGGAGGGTACCAGCTCTGTCTTTACGTTCCCCACACACATCGTCAGTAATTGCTCCTGAGTCAGTGGCATATCGAGAGAATACGTTAGTCCTTTCCACCGGGCGATGAAATCCGCAACCCGCTCATCAGGCCTCTGTTTGCACTTAAAGAGGTCCGCGATGCTGGTCTTCCGCGTGGTGGAGCTGAACTGGTACAAGAACTGCCGGCGAAGGTCTTCCCAGCCGGTCACTGATCCGATGGGGAGCTGGCTGTACCAGACGAATGCCGGACCTTCCAACGTCTGTACAAAACATCGGAGCTTAGCGGCTTCTTGCTGAGCCGGGGTCCCCAACATGGGGCCGCACCTGGAAGAGAAATGAGCCAAGTGCTGGGGTGGGTCCCCTGTCCCGTTAAAAGGCGAGAAAGTGGGGTTCCCATAACCCGGAGGCGCGGGCATATCATCCACCCACGCGGGATAAGGCTTGCCATCGGGTGGGACCGCCACCTGCCGTGTCTCCAACGCCTCGAGGCGGGCTGTGAGTGCCGCAATAAGGTCCTCCGGGTGGGGGTCCCTGTCTTGACGGGGATCCCTAACCACAAGCGCATTGCCAGGTTCTTCAACGCGGTAGACGGCTTCTGCTGCCCGCGGGTCAACTGGTTGGACGACCTGTTGGGCGGCCGGGGGAACCCGGGTTGGATTCTTCAGATTGCCCCGTCGCTCAGGGGGGTTTGGCGAGACGTATCGCGCCCTCTTGCCGTACGTTCCGGCTTCCGCCCTGTCCGCGGCAGTAGCATGATCAGGGTTGCCCGGAGGCATCTCACCAGGGGGAAATTGTTCCTGCCCCTGCTGTCCCGGCCTGGGATTACCGTAGTCGGGTCGTCGCTCTGCAGCGCGCTCAGCCAAGAGTTCGTCGACCAACCTTTTCTGTTCAGCAAGCTGCTGGCGCAACGTGGCTTTCTCAGGATCTTCGTCCGTTTTCTGCACGGAGGCGGACGGGTCGGAGTGCTTGGCTATTCCGACGTGCTCCTTACCTTTGCCAGTGCTTCGACCGAGCGCCAGTGACTCGGTGGGTACAGGGAGGCCTAGCAGGTTCCTTTGATGACGGGTGACTCTCCCTGATGGGTCGAGTAGTGGCGGTACGCACTCGGGTGGTAAGTCCCCATCAAGGAACTCAAGCTCATCTTCCTTATCCACAACGTCGGCCATGTGGACTGTGACCCCTCTTGAGGGCATATCCTCAATGTCGCATAGCGAATCAGGCTGTCGTAGAATAGGGTTGAAGAGGAGGGCGGCATAGCGTCCCCAACCACGGACTTGCACATGGGGGGTAGCTTCCCTGACAATCTTGCGGAGTGCCTTGAAACTCTGAACGCATCTTCGTTGGAGGGCACCCTGATGACCGGGCGACTCGGGGTGCTGGGCCACAAGGAGCACCGCTGCATCAATCAGGCGGCACTGTTTGCCAATCTCCTCGAAGTGCTCCCGACTCCTGGGGTACACTACCCGTTCCCAACGGAGGCGGAAGTGCGTCGCCCACAGGGTCCGACAAAGGCATCCTACTTCTTCAGGGGTAAGCGACTCGGGTATGCGGAAATTCAACGCTGCCGCGGGCCAGAACTTCTCTGGGAAATAGTCCGCTGCAAGAATACTCCAGAAGCTCCTGGGTTCATCCTCAGAGCTCGGCCCTACATTTCCCCACTCATCAACCGGGGGTGGCTGAGGGACCGGTAGCGGCACCGAGGCGGACCTCTGGGATAGCAAACTCGGCGGCGGAGAATACGGCAAGCGAGCAGACTGGCCACCGTACTCTGGGCCTTCCTCTGAAGAGCAAGGTGACCTGACCACAACGTCACGATAGGACGGGCTAATAGCCGCTACTTCGGGTACGGGAATCGCCGTTACCGGTGTCCGGTCATGTCGTGGCTCTACCACCGTTGACCCCCAAAACAGCTCCTTGGGATCCCGGGTAGAGGAAGAGGGCGCTTCGGGCGACGGTGGCGGTGACTGCGCGGTCGAAACCTGCGGAATTCCCAGGATTTCTTCCTCCTGGATGTACCTGCGGAGAGAGACGGGAATCCGATGGACCTCAAATTCGGGGAGAACGAGGCTGACGCGTCTGGTTCCTGCCCCAGTCCTTGATACGGAGGAGCTGGGAGAAGGTTCCATCGCTGAATCGCATTCCGCTTCCGAATCGGAGAAGCGGGCAGGTTTGATCCCCCCCTGGGCCTTCCCAAGATTCTTCCCGTGGCGGCGACGACCCGCTCTTCTGCCCCTGGGTGGCTCTTCGGGACAGGGTTGACCCCTATCAGGCAGCCCTGGGGCGGCGCTAGCGACGTGGCGGAGAGGGCCCCCACTTGAGACAGCCGGGGTGCGAGGGGCACCAGGGAAAATATCAAAGGGTACATGGGGAGGACCTCCATGAACAGTACCCACGTGGGCGGGGCCTCTGTTGGAACCGGCAGGAGCATGGGGAAGGCCTCCACGGTCGACGCGAGTGGAGCGAGGCTGACCTTCACTCCTCGAATTGCTGGGGCGAGGAGGACCTTCATCAGTCGCAGAGAGGACGTAGGGGGGACCCCCACGTCGAAGGACCGGATGGATGATGCCTTCAGAAGGACGGACTTCATACCCTGTACCGCGGGCGCGGGAAGTGTTTCCGCGCTGAGCATCACTGCCCCGGGGCAGGTCTTCCTGTAGGATGGGGGCGGCATGAAGCATGCCCCCACGACGAACCTCGGAGCGGGGAAGGCCCACGCTCTGTGGAGTGGTGGTACGGGGAGGACCTCCGTACGGGGTGGCATCACCGCGGGTTAACTCACGGCGATCACTGCTTGGGCCTGCAACCCGAAGAGTCAACCCGACCTGCCCGCAGGGCGGTTGGGGTCTCGATCCTGGTTGGGCGAAGGGGTGCCCCTGCTCAATGTAGGCGGGGGCTTCATAATGTACGTCGGCGGTGGCTCGGGCCACTGTAGCTGTCGACGTGGACGCGGCTAGGCGAGCGTCCTCAGCCCGGGCCCGGCGCTGACGTCGGGTCAGGCGGGCCGGTGCAGGTGGTGCAGGGACGTAGTCTACCTGTTCTTCCTGCGGGGCCGGACGGCGGTGCTGACGTGGCCGGACGGGAGCTCTCACCTGGGAGTCCTGGGTCGGGGCCCTGAGCGGGCTGAGCCGGACCGCGCCTGCCTCTTCAGCATAAGGCGAAGAGTCGTCAAGGCGTTCCGGGGATAGGCTCCCGAAACGATTGAATGTCTGGGTGGGGAGCGGGGGCTCCCTGCGCGGCCTGTTAGGGCGGCGTTGACGGCGGGGCCTGGAAGCCTCCAGGTCCAAACGGGCCATATCCCTGGTCGGGATGACCCCTTGTTCCTCATACCTGCGCACGAGGCTGTTGATCACCCTTCGTTGGATGACCTCTGATGGGGAAAGGGGACGTGGACGTCCCGCCTCCCGCGACGTGCCAGCCATCGTGGCGGTAGTGGCGCCATGTGGGGTGGCCGTAGTGGTGTCGCCCCTGCCCCTGCGCGGGCGAGGAGCGGATGGTGACCGCATAGCAACCTGATTCCTGACAAACGAAGGGATCAACTCATCAGTACTGAGAGGAAAGTGATTGACAGCCAGTGCCCCAGCATTCTTCCATCCCCATGTCTGTGAGAAGGATCCACGCCAACACGCTGCAGAGCGGAGCGCCCCACGTTCTACTACCCCGACTTCTGGTGAGTTCCACGATAGGCCCGCCATTTGCTTGGCGGGGCCAGGCACCGGATACCTGGATCCGGTGACACGTCAATCTACCGGTGTCTCGAACGCTACTAATCTCCATGCTGAGGAGAAGAATTTCACGTCGGGTTCACCATTTCTGTTTCCGACGCTTTCGCCGGGGCGCGCGCATCCGTCTGTGAGGACGCGCGGCTGTGTTGCCCCGCATTCCCGCTTTCCAAAGGCGGGCGGCATTCGTTCCTTGTTCAGGTACGTCTGCTCCTTGATCGAAACGGGATGATGGGATGTCGGTTCTTCCTCCTGTGGATTCCTCCTCAGAACTCGTCACCTAGTCCGGGTCTCCCTTATAGATTTAATACGTAGTTCGTGAAACTCTTCCCAGTGCCATATTGTCATGGACACCGGTTAATTACGCTGCTTCTGTCGGGACATTCCAAAGGGTCCAGTCAGGGCAGCAACCTTCGGTCAGGGGAGTAATCACGTTCGAGGCATCGGTAGCGTGTCTGGATGCTGGGGTACCTGGCATGTCTGTCTGTTATCCTCGATCACGAGGCTTCTCAAGGGCGTGGAAACCCGAGGCATCCCACATCGAGCGCGGGGGGTTACATGTCATAGACACGTACCTGAGGTTTTCCTCAGCTTCCCGTGTTCAACACAGGGTATGTTTGCAAGATTAACGTCTAGCAAAGACGGCTACGCCAAAGGCGTTCCATCCGAGGTTTTCCTCAGGCATCTCATGTTTACCACGAGGTAGGTCGTGAGTTTAACGTCTCGCGGAGACGGTTGAGAGTGGAATGGGACTATCGCAGGGGTGGTGACGACGAAGTTGGGCTTGAGCCTTAAAGGGGCTTCCTACGTATCCCCGTGGCAGGGAATCAAAGTCTGCGTAGTTCGGGATGGTGCCGGTAAACCGACGTGATGGTGGACCTTGGTCCGATGGGCATCGTCAGCGTACCTACATGAGGGTGGACCTTGGTCCGGTGGGGGTTGGGCTTGAACCTCTGGGAGGATTCCTGCGTACCATGCCTTGACATGGATCAAAGTCCTCGCAGTTCAAATGATACAGTTTAACGTCATGCGGGACGGTAATGAACCCTGACGTGAATAAACGACGGGTGGTGGGTGTCGGTGAGCCGACATAAGTGAGGGACCTTGATCCACTATTGTTGGGCTTGAACCTCGTGGAGGCTTCCTACGTACCATGCCTTGACATGGATCAAAGACCTCGTAGTTCGGATGGGGAGTAGACCTTGGTCCACTGATGGTGGGCTTGAACCTCGTGGAGGCTTCCTACGTACCATGCCTTGACACGGATCAAAGTCCTCGTAGTTCAAATGGTGAGTTTGTCGGTAAACCGACGTGAAAGCAGACCTTGGTCCGCTGATGGTGGGCTTGAACCTCATGGAGGCTTCCTACGTACCATGCCTTGACATGGATCAAAGACCTCGTAGTTCAGATGGTGAGTCGCAATGGCTTACCACTGGACCGGGGTGCAGTTTAACGTCGTGCTGGACGGGGGTGAAACCCGACGTGAAAGACGGGTGGGCTTGAACCTCGTGGAGGCTTCCTACGTACCATGCCTTGACATGGATCAAAGACCTCGTAGTTCAAATGGTGTGTCAGGGTCGGTGCTCACTCTAAGCCCACGTGAGTCATGCTCGGTGTGAGAAACAAGAGGTTGCAAGGACCTGACGATCACGTCGCGAAGGGTGCGTCCGTGAGAAGCGAAATGGGGCTTACGCGTTGAGCGGCCCATGGTGTTGGGGCTTACTCCAGGATGGAGGCCCATGGCGCGACGAAGCGCGGGGAAGATGGACCTTGGTCCGGCGATGGGAGGTGCCTCGTTCCCTATCACGTCCTCCACTGACCTTGGTAGTGGGGAAGTACCGAGATGCACGGGTGCAATCATCCGTACCAAAGGTTAGGGATTTACGCTCTGAGGCGACCCTTCCCCTGCGAACATACACCACTCCGACAAGGAGGATCTCATTCCATGTGCGGAAGAGTTCCATTCCCGTGGAGACGAGCGGTGTAAAAAATGTTCGACGTGGGGAAACCCTTCGTGAGGGAGACGAGGTTGGGTCACAGTTTAACGTCATGTGTTGAGGACGTGGTGCTTGGCAGTTTAACGTCCTGCAGCTCGGACGAGGTGGGTTCACTCCACACCCCTAGGGCTTACATAACCGGTACCCTCTGGTCCTTGGGGAAGGGAAGGTGTCGGTAAGGCCATGGTAAAAGGGGGTCGCGGGAGGAATCATCGAGGGGTCCACGTTAGCGTGGCTATGCGAAGAAGCAATAGCCGTTAGCGTGCCTATGCGAAGGAGCATTGGGCGAAGCAACGCTACGGGAGGTGTTGTCCATGAGACTTTGAAATCACATCGTGCAAACCTGGAGGGTCGCACGGAAGGAGGAATCGCTAAGCAGAGGAGTGTGCTTTGCGAAGTGGGGTGCCTTGGCCTTAGCATGGGGCATAGGTGGAAGTGGGAGGTGCTTCGCGAAGTGGAACAGTGTTCGCGGAGCACTGCCTCGCGAAGGAGTGGTTCGCGAAGCAGGGTCCTGCCAAGCAAAGTGCTTCGCGATGCATAGTTATCCTGCCTTGGCATAGGGATTACTAGCATGGGTTGGGTGTTTCGCGAAGCACGAGTGCTCCGCGGCTGCCCGGGTTCCCTTGGGAATCCCCTTCCTTTGCGAACGCCCTTGGGCTTCGCGAAGGGCATCCCTCTCGGAAGAGGGGCTCAGAACGAAACAAATCAGAGTCGTCTCGCGAAGTAGAAATACCTCGCGGAGCTCATGATTCCCGGGGCAAAGCTTGCTTCGCGATTCGGGAGAGGAGAAGCCGAAAGGTCGGATTGTCCGTCTCGTGGACTCAGGGGGAGTCGAGTATTTATAGGGAAGGGGCGCCGCGATGCAGGGCTTGCGCGCCGCCTCTTGAGCTTCGCGGCGCGCTCGCGAACGTCAAACGCGCCCGCGGAGGATCACCGCCTCTGGTGCTTCGCGGCGGCTCGCGAACGTCAAACGCGCTCGCGGAGGATCACCGCCTCTGGTGCTTCGCGGCGCCGCCAGGGCTGGGGCGCTTCGCGGCGCCGCCGGGGCTGGGGCGCTTCGCGGAGGGGCTTCGCGGCCGTGCTTCGCGGCTGTGCTTCGCGATGCAGCATGCCGGCTGTCTTTTTCGTTCCTTCCTTTCGGGCCATATTTTTGGCGCCAACAGATACTATCCTTATTATTCCATTAGATTCTTATTAATTGTGATGATGAAATCTTGATGAATTCCATTTTCATTTCCATGGGTTATGCTATGAAGAAATGATAAATTTTTCCATGACCTTGTGGTATAAATATGAATATATTGTGATTATTTTATGGGTGGGTATTTCATGTCCCTCTAATTAATTTGTTAATGATTATTGTTTATGAGCTCAAAGGGTACGTGGGAGGTTATCCCAAGCCCAAATCAAGTACACAGGTGGTTAGCTTAAGCCTAACATGTGGTCAATGTCTTGGTGGGTAGCCTTGAAATAATATTTAAATGATTTTGAATATGAAACATTGTATGTTACTCTCTTATGATATGTTGTTTTATTAATTATGATATGATCACATGGCTCATGATCTTTGATTCTTTTATGATTCATGTATTATGAACTACCAAAGCCTTATGCCAGGATTATGTTCTATGAATTTAGAGGTATTATTTTCAAATTTTAAGATAATATTCTCATAACATTATGCTCATATTATACTTACATATTATCATTGGATTATATATCTCATGTTTACCTTTATTGAGCATCTGATCTCACCCTTTCTTATGTTTCCTTTCCTAGGGTTATGAAGAAAGGTTTTAAGTAGTGTACGAATAATAAGTGTACTTTGTGAGAAGAAATTTTTAAGATATGTTCAGGATCACTCAGGAAATATGATTATTATGTATCTATTCTTTAAATAAACTATGATTTTTTAGTTACAGGGTGTTTATTTTTATGATATGTATTGAATATTCTCTAAAATTATGAAATGTTTATGTATGCAATGTTTGGGTTTCCTTATATCCAGATTTTTAACACTATAGAACACGTGATGATAAATTAGATGACCTGATCAGTGAAGATACTTTGTAAAAATCATAATATAGAAGAGTTAATGTGGGATCCTAAGGAAGTAATGATAAATAACTACCCATATTTTTTCAGGAAGTGATATCCAAGAAATTTTCAAGGAAGAAATTTTTAAAGGGGAGAAGACAGTAACACCTGAGATACAATTATAGTAATTGAACTATTATTAATAAAGAAACTATAATACAATTAAAATTTTAATATTTCATACCACAAAATTTATAATTTGAGAGAATTAGTATCTATTTTAAACTTACTATGTCAAAATAAGTTGAGAGTGAATTTTTTAAAATTTTCCTTATAAATGAATTTTTATGAATAATTGACAACATAATATTTAAATAATTTCATTATATTTATAATAATGTGTTATAAAATATATAATTAATAAAAAATTTATTATAAATTGGTTATAAATAAAGATAAAAATATTTGAAAGTAAAAAAGACTTATTTTTTCAGAAAATTGTTTTTAATTGTACAGTGTATTTATAAATTAAAATAATAGATGTTGATGAATTATTTTCATAAAATTTTAGATTATATATTAAATAAAATAAATTTACATTCATATAATAGTGTTTACTAGGAAAATAATTAGAATAAATACATCTTATGCTTGAAAAATGAATTTTTATAAAAAAATGTTTTCATCGCGTATTATGGGTTTATTTTAAAATTAATTTATACCACTTATGGGAATTGAATTTAAAAATATAGTTTCAAAATTTTATATATACATGTAAAAGTTCTTTCAATATATTAATTTAATTTTTGTTCATAATTAATAGTAACTGAAATAAAAATTCATTACTATGATAAAGGTTAAAATGGGTTAAAATTGGGTTAAACTAAAAAGATAAGAGTTTAAATAAACTAAAAACTTGTTTAAATTATATTATTTGATAATATTTAGACATTATAACTATAATAATAAAAATTATTATAATTTTTAACTAATTTACTTGATTAATACATATAATATATAATAATATTTCAAGTATTTTCAAATTACCACACACCTCACTTATAAAAGGGAACCCCCTCTACACTCTAATCTAAAAACTTTAAGCCACTTAGCTCTATAAATACTTAAAAAAATAAATTCATTGATTATATTAAAACATCATAGATCTTATTTTCTTCTATTAAGACCATCCTAAGAAGGATTAAGGTATAATCCAAAGGATATATCACAAAGAATTGGTAATCATCTTAACCGACTCTTTCCAAATTTATTTCTTCTCATACATCCTTAAAATCTATTATATAGATAGAAAAATAATAAATTAATTATACTTAATATACCAAAATTTTATCATTATTATGGAAAAACCTTTTCACATCCTTTGTGTCAAATGGGAAATGAAATCATCACTCATACGTGCATGCAGACTACCGCCTCCATGAAGCGATGTACTTCGTTTTTTATCACCAAATTTCATGGATGGTTATTATGATAGATATCATGTTTATATATGATATATATATAATATAAATATTCTTATGTAGTGATAATATATAAACTACCTTATTACTCTTCCATCCAATGGAAAATGAAAGCATTCATTGTGCGTACGTATGGACTACCTTCTCCACATAGTGATGTGGTTCATTTTCCATCACCACCTCTCATGGATTGATATAATGACAGATTTAATGATTATATATGATAATTATTATATTAATATGTTTATTTAATGATAAAATATTATTTACCTTTATTTTATTCTTTTCATTAGAAAATGAAAACAACATTCAAGTGTACATACATATTATTGTCTCCATGAATGGTGTATTTTATTTTTTCTATTACTGACTTTTATGGATGATTATAAAACTATATATAATGAATAAATATGAGATTTTTATCATGATTAATATTATTTAAATGATAAATCTTTTCAAATTATTAAATACTAATACCACAAAACCGAAACATATGTGAAAAATAGAATAGTTAACATCTAGAATGATTATGTTGATGGAGAATTGTAATTAACGGGTGATGAGATTTTATAAGTTAATAATATATGGTATGATAAGTATTAATATGTTTATTTTATTAATGAATAAAAATTATAAAATTATTATAATGGAGTATCAAACATGTATGACTAAGAGGAGACCCAAGGTAAGGGATTTTTGTTACAATCTCATTTTATTTTAAGATTATTTATGTTCAAGTTTCCTTTGGGAAACTAATATGATACTAATATTTAAACCTGATATATTTTATTCTCATATAGTTATGTCTAAGTTTTACATGTTTATTTTATATTTTTTTTCTTTTTGTATCAAGTATCAAAAAGTAATTTACATGTAAGGGATATCGACCTTATCTTTTCTTTTTGGTCGAGAATCTTTTTCCTTCATATCCATGTTCTTCATTTTATATAAAGAATGTTTTTATTTACACACCAATTATTATTTAAAGTTATTTTAAACTAACTTTGAAGTTTTTTCAAAATTTTTTTAATAAGTATTATTCTAATTATTTTTTTAAAAGGATATTCTTGACTTTCTTTACAAAAGTGTGAAAGGAATGTTTTGTTAACTTATACATCTTGAAAGGATATTCCTGCATCCATAACCACTATTCCCTTTTTATCTTACTTTAAAAGTTTATATGGTTCTTCAAAGAAAAATATTCTAGATTATTTTTTTAATTTAAAGGGAAAGTATATTATTTTCTTAAAGTAATGAAAAGAATTTTGAAAGTGATTTTATAACTTCATTCTTACACAAAGTTACAAGGAAGTTATTTTTAATGTTTTTATTATATTTTATTTCCAAAATTCAAAAGGATTAGTTTTAATATAAAACCTTAATTTCTAATTAATTGGTGTT
The DNA here is from genome assembly GCA_963277665.1 of Viscum album. NCBI lineage: Eukaryota > Viridiplantae > Streptophyta > Magnoliopsida > Santalales > Viscaceae > Viscum > Viscum album. The sequence continues at coordinate 1,231,468,729 of OY728137.1, read as the reverse complement.
ATTCTTTCATCCTTTACTGATTTATGGTTTTGTGGTCATTAACATTCTCATGATCACATTCCTTATCACTCTTCATCATTTCATTAGACAGTGTTTTCTCCTCCATGTCCATATTTTAAGTATCATGGGTTTATTCAACATAATTTATACCAATTTGATGTTGTCTTAATAATATACCATTTATATATATGGTATTAGTTGAAGGAAGCTTATTGAAAATTTATTTCATTGACTAGATAAATATTCTTTATTATTTATTCCCTAAGGATAATTATTGATTTTTAATAAATTTTAAGGATGAATTGTATTTATCATTCAATATATATGGAATGAATAGGACATGATAGTGAAATTTGGGTCCTAGTTAGAGATATCTCATAGATACATCTATAGTTATTGTGATACAAAATATCACGCATACCATATTAGATAGGAATTTGGTTTACAGCTACCCATTCATTAAGAATTTCTTGGTTGAGGCCTTGACAGTAAGATTCATGATATCTTGGCCAAGGCCTTATTGGTAAGATCATGAATGTCTATAACTATGAATTTCCTTTTTTTAGAATTCAGTTTCCATTAACTATGTGATTTTTATATTGATATTATCCATGTGTGTAATTTTAACTCAAGTTATTAATTGAATGGAATATGTTTTGATTACCCACACTTCCATATTGATTATGTCTTATTTACTCATGATATCTTCCATTGTACGTAACCATTACTGAGCATCTAAGATCGCTCTTTATTTGTTTTCCATTCCCTAAGATATGAATAAGGATTCTTTGAATGATTTCAAGGATGAAATAATGTTTCTTATGCTATGTTTTTATATTTCCAATTTAACATATGAATCATGTATATATCCATTTTTTCAAGAACACTCTATTGACTGATACTTTATTGTGTGATACCTTATATATTATACCAATTTAATAAATAAAACATAGGATTTGGATTACTAGATATGGTTTTTTAAAATAATACCTTATTCACCCCATCATGGTTATTGATTAAAATTAATCTACATAGTCAAGAATCCTTGAATCCATAAAAATCAGGACACTAAAGATAAAAGTTTCATCATCCCCTTAAATTATGGAGTTTTTTGATGAAATGGAAGAATGATTTCAAGATTTAACACATATTTCTAAATAGCCTTTCCATAATTTTTACTTCTTTCCATAGTACCAACATGAAACGTCAAAAGGACCGACATATTTCTCATTAATGTTTTCTCTTATGTTTTCTTCATTATTATTTTAACTACTTCAAGTAGAATATCCCATGAATTTCCTACTAAAATCCATCCTGGTATCACCCAATACTTCTTTCTTCAAGATATCTTAATTTAGAATCAAATCCTAGGTTCACTAAAATTCATGTCATCCTTACCATTGGAGTTTCTCACAGTAGTAACCATTGCATATCATGATTTTTGGAGCGATGATAGAAGTATTAATTCTCACATTTCTCTAGATAAATTCATCCCAATAGAATTTAGCTAACTCTGAATTGTATTTAAGTTATTCATGTGATCAAATAACGACCTTCCTTTAGATATATTCATGTGAACAATTCATTTTTTCACAAACATCATGTTTATTATAGAGGTATTCTCATACATGTCCATAAGTGTAGACATTAATTCAGAAGTTTTCTAAAACTAAAAAATTCTAAAGGCTATATTCTATGCCAACATTATCTGGATTATACTTAGTTACTTATAATTGATCCTTTATAAATATTCATTTTAAATTACTTTTGGACATTCTATGGAAGCACTAGATCTATCTAGAATAAGTAATATTCAACTTTTATCCTCTAGAATAAAAAAAATCTATCAATTTTTTCTAGCCACACAATTCACTCTTTAAACATCTTTCTTTAGAAATAGAAAAATCCCACTAAAATAGAAATGTGTAAAGGATATGAAGATTAAATTTTCTAGAAGTAAATATCTAAGAAACCCACAAAACTATACACTAGAGGAGCTCTAAAACCACTTGTTGGGATACTATCCAAGATCTAGACAATCCAACCTCTACACCCTCAAATGTGAAACAATGAATACTAAAAGGTTTAAAATGAATTTCACTATATATTAGTGCATTAAAAACTAAGAATCCATATACCCTATCCATGAATTATGTTCTCACAAAATGATCAATCACAACACACAACCAAAATGGAACCAAGAAAATAAAAGAAAATAATATAACATGGAACTAAATGATATATATGGTTTGGAAAAAGTCTCATTCCATGGGAAATAAGGAAATTCAATAGAAAAAATTAAGAGAACAACACTGTAATGAGTTACAAGTTCTTAAAGATATGTGAACTACTTAAGAGAAATATAACATGAACTTATAGTCACTCTAATGTGCAAGATAACAGAATCATAGAAACAAAAATAGTATTTATAGTAAAATTAACCCCACCCATCTATTTATAGAAAATTTTCAATGAGATTCTTTCAGATTCACTGGCTCTAGTATCATTTAATCTTCATAGACATCCCTCCCTTGATCATGGCTATAGAAAACTTCTTTCTTAACACACCAACTCAACATTTACTTTCATTTAATAATGTGTATGTATGTAGTAATTCCTCATTCATCCTCACTTTTGAAAGCATTTTTCACTGCTAGTTCTAGACATTGGTCAAACTCCACCATTTCTATTAGTTTAAAAAAAAGTTTTTATGTTTATCCTTTCTTGAAATTATGAAACTTAACCAAAAAAATTGATTCTTACCAAGAATAAAAATTGTAACATGAAATTATTACTATCAAAGTATGGGTATAGATGTCTTACCCAAATAATATAGTAGAAGGAGGGAATAAATATAGAGGATATACTAATTATAAAATAATTTGTTGATGTCTTCCCAAAATAATTTCATAGACATCCCCCAGATCAAGAAGTAGAGATTTCAATTGATCTAGTATTTAGATCTCTTTCTCTATAAAATATATATCTTATAATTAATTTAGTCAATATAGAGGAGTTAAAGAAGTGATCATATGATCTATTTAACAAGTGGTTTATCTACTCTATTATTTCTCCAAGGGGTGATCCTATTTTATTTATGAAGAGGAAGGTTTGATCCATGATATTGTGTATTTATTATCAAAAAATCAATGATATTTAAATTAATAATAACAATATATTTCAAATAAATGATGGTTTATTTGATCAACTTTATGGTGCATTGAAATTATTTGAGAATGAATTAATATTTTCATATCATCAAATCAAGGTGAGAAAGGAAGATATTCTAAATATTTCCTTTCAAACTAGGTATGGAACCTATGAATTTTTCATAATTCGATTTAATTTCACAAATGATTTAGCTATGTTTAAGGATTTAATGAATATAGTCTTTATAGATTGCCTTGAAAATTTTATGGTGGTATTTATTAATGACATTCTAATTTATTACAGAATTCGATAGGATCATGAAGACTATTTGAGTATTTTTTTTAAAACATTAAGGATAAATAATTTATATACCATGTTTTGTAAGTGTGGATTAAGGCTGAAGTGAGAAAAACCTTGCGGAATTTGGTCACTAGTGAAGGTATTTTAGTTGTCCTATAAAACACTAAATTCATATAATAATGGTTTAGGCCTTCATAAGTGACTAAGACATGAATATTTCTTAGTATATATGGGTACTATCAGTGATTATTGAAAAAAAATCATGATTATAAAACCCACTAATCTAGTTAACATGTAAATGGGTTAAGTTAACATAGACTATGGAGTGTCAAGAATGCTTCCAAGAGCTCAAATAAAGGTTAGTTACTACACATATACTAACATTACCATTTAGAAGTGATAAATATTTCATCTATAGTGATGCTTCAAAAAATGTCTTGGTTATGTATTAATGTATAATGATAAGGTTATAGCATATGAATATTATAATTGATGATTTGTGAGAAAATTTATCCTACTTATGATTTATAATTATCCACATTAATATTTTATTTTAAGATTAAATGTTATTATCTCTATAGATAAAGGTAGTATATATATATTTATATATATGGATCATAAATCTCTTACATATATGTTTGAATAAAAGGATCTAATCATGAGGTATAGGATATGTATAGAGTTATTAAAGGATGATGATTTCACCATCCATTACATCTTGGGAAGGAAAACAAGGTAGTTGATTAATTTAGTTGGAATGATTATGGAACCCTTGTTACTTTGAGGATAGAGAAAAATTTCATGATAAATGATTTAGTAAATTTGTAATTGAGAATAATAAAGGAAATATTTTCCTCATATATTTACCAAATAGAATATCAACCATCATTACTAGATAAAATAAAGAGAATTAGTGAGATGATGATGCATTGCTAAAAATAATTGTAGTTTTTCAAGGTGATAAGTTTCTAGAGTTTAACATTGATAAGGAGGGAGTCCTTTTATTTTTTAAGAGACTATGTTCTATCAATACCTGAGATAAATAAGAAATTACTAGATGATGCACACAACTCTTCTTCTTTATACACCTTGGGACCACCAAAATGTATAGGGACCTTTAGGATAACTATTGGTGTGATGACATGAAGCAAGAAATTTCTAACTATGCTTAATGATATATTGTGTGCCAATAAGTCAAATCTGAGTATATGTTATCCAAAGGAAAGGTACAACCATTACCAATAACCATATGGAAGTAAGAAAATATCACAAAGGATTCTATAATTGTTATCCTAAGGACATCATATAGGATCAATGTTATTTGGGTAGTAGTTGATCAATTAACAAAGTTAGTACATTTTATAACAATATGAGAAGATAATTCTATTGAATAACTTACTATGATTTATAAAATTTAAGTGGAATTCCTTCATGGTGCACCTATTAATATTTACTTTGATCATGATTCAAGGTTTACCTTAAACTTTTGGAGGAGTCTTTAATGTAAATTAAGTACATATCTATAACTTAGAACTGATTACTACCCTCAGACTATTGGAAAATCCAAAAGGACTATCCAAACATGAAATTAAATGGTAAATTTATGCTTGATTTATTTACATAGAAACTTGTATCAATGAATTTATTTGGTGGAATTCTCATATAATAATATATATCATTCAAGCATAAATATTCAACCTTATGAGGATCTCTATATAAATAAATTTCAAACTCCATCCTATAGGGGTGAAGTTGGAGAGTGGAAGTTTCAAGGTACGAAGTTGATTAAATAGATCACAAAGAATGTTAAGGTTATCCAATATAACATTAAATCATATCTATAACACCCAGTCTTAACTCTATCTATGAACAATAACTATACTGGTTTTCCAAAAGACCTTAGGTGAACCTCCCTACATGTCAGAGTCTTCTGACTAGCAGTGAGGGACTATGAAAACACCCAAGGGAGTCTATAATATAATATTAGATTATAATAATAGTGAAAATAAAATGAAATAGATAACATCATGGTATACATAATATTCAATGAAAGTTCCAATAAATAACATAAATAACCAATGCAATAAAAAATGAAATTCTCACACATACTGCATCCCATGTGGGTAGATCATACATAAGAATTACCTAAATAATAAAATAAAATCGAGGCTTTAAAATTATACCCAAGTGGTCCAAATCCTGTATAGTCTCATCATCCAACTCCAACCATGAAAACCCAATAAACAATCATCAAGACTTACCCTAAAACTAGGACCTGTGATCTAGAATAGTGTCTTCTTGGGTGCCTAAGTTCCATGAAGGTCTGCACAAGGTGTGAGTATAACTCAGTAGGATACAACCAATGAAATACCTAAAATACTTAGTCTAATAAGCAATGCATGAAGAAGTGATATAATTAAATAATTTAAATAAATAACACTTCAATAGAAATATAAATAGAAAAATAACCACCAATACCTCAAGTTCATGGTGACACATGAGGGTGGATATATCATTGTCGATCCATGGGACCAAGACCTTGATTTACCTTACCTACTTTGACTAGTTCCAAGTATCTATGAGTATATATCAATGACCATTACAACCATAGATATCTATATAAAATCCAAGAGATTCATCTTGGAATTCCTTAGTATCATACATAATCTGGGAACTCATCCCTTAATTCCCAATCATCAAGTACCATATGGAATTTGGATGCTCTTCTCGTCATTCCTATGAAATTTGATCTCTTTTTATAACATCCCCCAATCATCAATTATCACAAGGAATCCAGATGATCATTTGGGAATTATAATGGAATCCTAGCTCTCATCCTGGAATTCCGCCACCTTTCCCATAATTAGTCATCAAATTGAATCCATGCATTCATCCTAGAATTTCCAATGGAATCTAAGCACTCATATCAGAATTCCCTAACCATAAAGTATCATATGGTTCTAGTCACTCCTCGTGGCCTTCCCAAGTCATTTTCAAGTACATTTAATCCAAATTATTATCCTGGTATTCTCATCTATTGATTATTTTGTGAAATCCATATGGTCATCTTGTAATTCCAGGGAACACATGTTTTATAGAATCCAAGGAGCTAATCCATACATTCCTAAGTGTTAGACATCATTTTAAACATTTGATCAATTAAACATTCATTTAATTTAATTCTCATTAGACCCATTTACACCACTTTCCATAACTATTGTTTCACATCTCAGGTTCCATTTCTGAAATAAAAACATAATTTACCATTTTTACAAAACTAAGGTATTTTATAAACTCTTCATTCCAACCATGAATCTCATTAGGCATTAAAAATCATTGACGATAATTCACTTTATTCAAGAGGTTTTCCACTTTACTTTCTTAAAAACCACCCAAATTACCATTATTAAAATTCAATCCATCGTATAATCTCAATCCCCCATTAATATAGTTTTTATTAATTTTTCCATTTCATTAGGTATGATTCATTTTAAGGTTTACATACATTCCCAATTATTGATGGTTGTGAAATTCCATTTTACAACCATCAATTAAAACTAAGTTTCCTCTTAAATAATTTCAAATTTAATTGGGTATTTAAATACATCAGATAATTCAAGGTTATTTTTCCCTACTAAGTAATCCACTTTAAACTACCATTCCCTAGGTCCAAGGAATATAAAATGGGTCACTTAACTAAGGGAACTAAAACATAAAAAAATAATTTAAATTAAACCAAACACAGTGAATCCATCTTGACCAACCATGAATGAACTTAGAAAACAAGTATTAATATGGGTTAAATTAAATGTACCTCTTATATTTACATCATAAAATCCTACTTGATTAATTATATCCTCTAGTTCAAGATAAAATAGAAGATACAAAGAAACTAGACAAACACCCTGAAAATAGGGAATAACCCACATAAATAGTAGAAGAGAATTTTATAGTAAGAGAAAACAAGAAAAGTGGATATTGGGTTCATAAAATAACTAAAGGATTTATAATTCAATGGATTAAGATAAAAATAGATAAGGTATGGGGAAGATCCACGATGGATAGAGGATAGGGGAAAAGGGATCCTACACACATGGATTTTGTCCAAATACATGCTAAAATCAAGTTATGAAGGGGAAGGTGTGAAGTGAGTAAATGAAACTTTTTCCCCATTTTAAAAAAATAACTTAGGGCCCCACCAAATGTATGGTGATCCTAGGAAGAACCCCTATCCTATAGAATGTCCATCATCTATCTAGTGACACTACATCCCCTTGGTTGTAAGCCCCGATCACCTCCTAAGCTTCACAAACTCACCTGATACCTAGTAAAAACCTAAAGAACATAAAACTAAGAACAAAAGGGTCTTTTTAGGGGTTACAACCCTTGAGATTCTTCTCTAATACCTGGTTAAAAAAAATTCAGGTCTACTAATATGATAATTCAAACTTTCCTCCATTTATTAAAACCTATACGGATGCAAGATTTTACAATCTTTCCACCATAAAACTTCTCATCCTAGATAATCCTCAATGGTTATCCATATGTATCACTCGACCAATGTTGGTTACCAACCAGTTCTATATTTACTCATTTCATCTTGAACACTTGAAACGCATCCAAGTAAAAACTCCAACTTAACGTCCTCAACTTGCCACAACTTGATCCAATGCTCATCGTTAGAACTAAAACACCAAGATGGAACTTACCTCATCACATCTATCCCAAAACACTAATGGAATTGCAGTCTTAACACTTTAATGTTTGATGCTAATCCCCACCATAAGATTCATCTTACATCCACAAAATTCTGATGTTTTAGTGCCTCCACTATTGTAATTACTTATTAAAACACTATTCACATGTTCAAATGATGTGCTTGGAGAAGTTTTCAACTCACCATAGATGAAAGAAATTAGTAACCCTATTAATATTGGTTCTCATCATCATTATTAAATTTTAAATTGGATGGACATCCACTTTCATCCTTGAATAAACCGGGAACACACTGGATTTTCCTCAAAAGTGTGGTTTAATTCTCAAAATTCACCTATTATCTCTAAAAGACACACTAAATGTGGCTTTCAACTTACCATAAACAAATTCATTCATGAACATAAGTCAAATAATCCTAATATGACTCCTTTCAAAGACACTTGGCTCTAACTACTGATGCATTATCAACCTACTCGATTGAGTTTTCTTCACACTCAAAGGCATTCCAAGATCACCCAAACATGCCCACTAGAGTCCATGCCTGATTCTTAGTGATATTACTTGGTTAGATCCTCTACTTCCCAATACTTAAATCATTTCCTAATGCACACATCGACGCACCTCTAATCCAAGAACCCTTATATTGCTTTAATTCCACATAAATATTAAATCTAATTATCAATCTTTATCCATCCCCACCTCTGATTTTCTATTCAAAATTCTGTGATGAATCTAGGTACACATCTCACTTTTTCCTAACTAATATACCAATGCCACCATTACTGATCCACAATAACTTCCACACACCTTTGAGTCTTATAGTATGAGGGTCATATACCGATGATCGATATATAACTCCCCAACATAAGAGTGTCATTTTCTTCACTTTAATAGGATCCTCCCAACTTCCATATCCCATGTTCCATCTATCTTTAAACTCAAAGTTTGTATGTGGATATATTTCTCTCACCCAATCATTAAAAAAATTGTTAACTACCGCCAATTCCTAGATTATGAGAATGGAACCCACTAAATTCACCAACATTTGGTCCATAACGATGACCTCACCCTCTAATGGTTGATGGTGTGCTCTCCACCATACATATTTAATTAAACCAATACTTGATCATAAATTCCATGGTTCTAGATGAAATGATATGTGTCACTCATACTAATCCATGATCAACACATTACATTGAGACCTAAAACTCCTTCAATGTTCAACCTGGGTCAACTACACTATAGCATACTAACCCCAATCCATTCCCAATGTCACCCACTTATTGTAGGGACATCTCAAAACCCATTTTAATATCTCGGTCCTCCTTGAACACAAGTATCCTAATGCCTCTTGGTCACCTCACATCAAGAGAGACTAACTAACTAGAAAACACAACCACCTCATAACTCTCTACCAAGAAATCATTAACTAATGTATTTTGAGGCACTAACACCACCAAAATACTTAAACTCCTCCAATAACAAAACGATTCTCCAAAGAATGTAAATGGTCAATCTTACCATTTCAAGACCAGATTGCCTCGTTTATAGCCAACATGTGTCATGTTGATCTTACTAATAGCAATGGGTTCTTTTTATGGAACCACCTATTCACATAACCACAATGACATCACGCATCTTCAATACATTTTTACCACTGATCACATCAAGATTAGGGGTCACACACTCCCTTGTGACCATTCTCCAAACCCAACTCACGATCCCACAAGTCATGCATTTGTAGAACTAGAATCTAACACCCACCCAAGCATCTGAACATGGATCCTAGCACATAAGTCTCATCATGATCAAGGAAACCTTGATGACTTCACCCAAAAGGCTTGAAATCTCTAAAGAGTCACATCTAACCACATGACCACCCAAATTATAGGGCATCATTCCAAGATCAAAAGCATTTTCCAACACTCTCATAGTGTTGCTAAGGTGTGTCCCAAGAAAACAGGGCTAGGTACCAAAATAGTTTTGTTCGTCAAATCCAACCTCAAAACCATGGAACTCTAAGTGCCTCATGTCCTAAACTCTAACATTCAAGGTGATTTTCCTTATAAAGAAAACATGGCATATAGAAGCCTTACGAAAATCCCAATTACACAACTCATGAATTATTTCCACACATAAAAGTATCAAACCATGCTTCACGTTCCTAGAACACCCATAACACTAGGTTAACCCCTCTCATGGTTACCCTTAATCACCAAAATCACAGACTTAAGACCAAAATCTCAATTCATAGTCTAAATATCATTTTTCTCTCACACATAGCCCCAATTTTAGGTCTCACGCAAGCCACTACTCATGGGAGGCACACCTACCCCCACTCCAAAACACTCGGCATATAATGTTTTAAGGCCAAATGCTTACTCTCGGTCTCATACCCATAGATACACACCCACTATAGGGTTAAAAACATCTTGAAAGTTCACCAACCCATAAGGGTCACAAACAACCATGATACAAGGTGACATCTCATGAACTCAACGTCACATCCCAACTAAGGGCACAATAGGAAACATCCCCCTATCTATCACACCCAAACTCATCATGGTCTCACAAACCATATCAAAGAGTCTCACCATCCGAGATCTCTCTCATTCCCAAACTACCCATACAGAGGCTCATGAAAAAACCTAAGGATACTCATCAAAAATATCCTTAAAGGTTACACCATATCTTATTTAACATTAATTAAACTTCACAAGTTTAAACATAAGGATCCATATTTTAAAACATTTCATCACTTATCATTTTAAAATTCACAACTTTATCTACATCACATTCCAGGATTTTGGATAGATATAATTCCATTTATAATTTATAATAGTAAATCACTTATAAGTTTATTATTAACACTTTATGTAACCAAAACCATCTCTTTATAAATCATTTATACATTTTTATTAACTAAGAGTCTCCCAAGGAGTTGTTCAATTAGAATGTTTCCAAACATTTATATGTGAATAATGTAAATGGATGTTTACACATTAAATAATAACCCCTATCAATTATTTAAAACTATATTAAGATATAAATGACTAGAATAAATAATCTATCGATAATAAATAAAATACTAGTACATGTAAAACCTATGAAACTATGAATCATAAAAAAAATATGTGGATGGAATGTCAATCCAATGTTCCTAACATAATGCATGAATGTACACATAATCTTTTCATACTAAGCCATGATTATAAATCCCATAAATCAAAAACATCACACCCAAGTGAACCAATCAAGATGGAAATCAATCTACCATAAAAGAGAAAATAAATAATAACAATTACCATCCCTGAAAACTTGGATTTTCTCTTGTATGTCAGGTAGTATCACCTGGTAACAATCTCATTACCAAGCTTCGATAATATCCTAGTCTCATTTTTAACATGCCCAAATATCAATAACTAATAAAATAAAATTTGATAGCACTTTGTAATCCCCTGTCCTGACTCAATCTATGAATAGTAAGTAGACTGGTTCTCCAAAAGTCCTTGGGCATACCTCCCTGTATTCCAGAGGCTTCCAAATAACAGTGAAGTCCTTGAAAAATATTGTGGGGAGACTATACCATCATATCATAGTATAATAATATTGGTAAAATAAAAAAGATAATATACATGTATACATCGCAGTCATGGAAATTGATAGTAAATAACACAACCAACTGATGCAATAATAAATAAAAGTGTCACGCATATCAGGTCCTCCATGGGTGGATCATACACAAATAGTATCCAAATAAAAAAATACAAATGAGGCTATCAGCCTATATCTAACAAGACCTGATTCCTATACAATCCCATTGCCAATGCCATCTTATGCATACCAAGAAACAATCATCAGGCCCTACCCTGAAACATGGACTTAGAATCAAGAATAATGTCTGCTTGGGTACCCAAGTGACATAGTGTCTCAAACAGGGTGTGAGTATCACTCAGTAGGCCACAACCAACAGAATCCTTAAAATAACCAGTCTGATAATTAGTGCATGAAGAAATTAAAAAATTAAAAAAATTAAATAAATTAACAGTTTAACAGTTTTAAAAATATTTAAAATTAAAACTGATAAACAAACATTGATACCCTTAGCGCATGGTGACACTTAAGGGAAACTTTACCATTTTTTTCCTTAGTCACATGTCTCTGATTGAACTTACCTAGTTCATTCAATTATAGGTATCTATGATCACATCTCGATGACTATTCCAACAATAGATATCCATATGGAATATAAGAGGTTAATCCTAGCATTACTCAGTATCAACCAGTATCATATAAAATCTGAGCACTAATCCCAATATTCCCAATCATCAAGAATCATATTGAATCTAGATTCCCATTCAAGTATTCCCATGGAATCCAAGATATCATATTGGAATTCCCCATCATTAAGTATCATAATGAATCTATATGATCATCATGGAATTTCGATGTAATTTGAACTCTCATCTCGGCATTCCCAAAACATCCCCATCATTAGTCATTACATAGAATCTAGAAACTCATCATATAATTTCAAATAAAATTTGATCTATTACACTACTATAAATATAGTTAATTAAGATGGGTTATTTTAGATGGGTAGAGACCCATCACAAATAGTCCCATAGAAACATTTATTTGTGATAGAAACCATTTTTCATCGTAAATAACTGTTATTTGGGATAGGAAATATAATCTATCACAAATACCTTTGGTGCTTATTCTCTCCATTAAATGGGAAACATTATTTTTGATATCTAATAGTGATTTATTGTTACATATCTTTCTATAAGTAATCTTTCTAGTACCTTTTTTGATGGATAATGAAATTCATTAGAAAAGGTCCTTGAAAATTACCATTAGTGGTGGAATTAAATACAACACTAATAACTCATCACAATTAAAAATTTATTAAAAATATATGATATTTTCTCTTTCCCTCCTACCCATTTCTTCCCTTAGAACACAGTCTGTCATGCAACTCTCATACGCACCCCTATCTTTCTGCACACCCGATTTATTGCAGATTTGGGTTCGAATTCCCTAGGAACAAAATCTTATTCTCTCATCTTTTGTTCATTTTGTGATTTCTCATTTAATCTTGCATAAATTAGTTTTTCCAAAACCTAGTTAAAAAATTCATGTTTTTTATGGTTTATTTAATATTTAGGGTTACTGTAAGTTTATTATTCCCTATTTGGGTGTCCAATGACTCTGTACAAGTTGATTCCAATTGATTTGAGGCATTTTTCACATTATTTATCCCTTAGATTTAATAGATTTTTCTATTTAGTATTTAGGTTTACTGTAAGTTTATTATTTTATGTTATTTCTGGAAATATAATTATTACAAAAAATATTTATAGGGATGTCTCATATTGACATAGTTTATATAAATCAATTTAATTGGTCAATTTCATTGATGGTGATATAATTTTCGATGAATTATGTTAATGTTTGGATTGTGGTTGTGATGTTAAACCATTTTTAATTCTTATATTATGATTGGTTTTCATTTATTTATAACATGTTAATATAGTTTTGTAAATTTTTAGATATATATATATATATTAACTTGTGAATATAAATATATAATTTTTTTAAAAATACATGTAAGGTTTTCGATGTGTGTGTATGTGTGTGTGTGTGTGTTTATATGTGTGTGTGTAGATTTGATATGTATATTTGTTTAAAAAAATGTGTAAAAAAATATTTTATGTGTATATATTTGATTAATAAAACATGTTTTATATATATATACATGTGAATATGTATATATAAACATTTTAAAAAAAACATGTAAGAATATATTTTATATGTATATTTGTTTAAAAACATGTAAAAATATATTCGATGTATATAATATATATATATATTAACCTCAGAATATAAATATATAAACATTTTAAAAAAATGTGTAAGGTTTTTGATGTGTGTGTGTGTGGATTTGATATGTATATTTGTTTAAAAAATATGTAAAAAAATATTTGATTTATATGTATTTGATTAATAAATTATGTAACACACACATATATATATATAACGTATAAAATAAATATAATATTAGTGTTTTATAAAATCATGGGAAAATAAATTTAATGAAAATGTTTTAAGAAAACTTTTTTTAAGAAAAACATTTTTTATAAAAATTGTTATAAAAATTGTTTTAATGATAAAATAATAAAAATTCAAAAAATTTAATATTTATTAAAAATTTAGTTATTAAAAATTATTAAACATTTTTTATTAAATTGTAATAAATATAAAAAATACTAAAAATTATTAAAAAAATTCAATAATTAGTAATTAGCAAAAATTTAGTAATAATTTAAATAACTGGCAATAATAATTAAATAATTTATAATAAATAATAATTAATTAGTCAATATTTGTAATAATTTTTAAATTTGAAGAAATTACGATAATTTGAAATAAATTGTAAAAAGAAAATATATGAAATACAAGCAATTATTAAAAATTAGTAATAATTATTAAAAAATCAGTAATAATTAATAAATAATTAGTATTTATTAATAAATAATTGTAATAATTAGGTAAAAAAATATTTGTAATAATTACTAAAATTAATTAATTCCTTGTAAAAAAATAAAAAATAATAATAACAATTACTAAAAAATCACAATAATTAGTATAAATGTAGTATTAATTAAAATAATTAGTAATAATCATTAAATAATTTATAATAATTAATAAATCATTTTTCAATACTAGTAATAATTAGTAAATATTATTATTAATTACTAAATACTATTAATTTTTTTAAATATTAGTAAATTATTATAATTTATAGTAAATTGTATAAAAATATATATAAGAAATATTAATTAGACATAATTAAAATGTAATAATAATTTGTAATTATTTAAAACGAGTAACAATTATTCTTATTTATGTATTTTTATATATAATTATTGACTTAGATAGTAGACACCAGTTTCTATTATATGATCATGATTGGATAAATAATCCAAAAAATCACAATGGATCTGGTATAAATATTATCTATATTGAGGATGTTGAAACATTTATATCATTTTCATCGTCAAATTTTTTAAAAAAATATAAAGGAATAATTAAACTTCCATGTTAGAAATTTGATCTTAAGATATTTGAAATGTTTGATAATGTTAGACTTCATCTACTATGTTTTGGTTTTTGGAAATATTATATTTTTTTGGTATCAACATGGTAAACGGAATTCTGTAGAAAATTAAAAAAAAATGGTTCTAGATCCATCATTTTAGGATTTAGTACATGAGGCTTTTGTCCCATCTATTCAGAAAACAACAACTCGAAATGATATTCCAAATTCTAAATCAGAACCTTCTAAATTTTACAATTTGTTAAAATCTACTAAGGAGGTCTTATATCTGGGATGCCATATAAAAAAAATTAAAGATGTTACAAAATTTATGGCTATTAAATCATATTCTAGAATGTAAAATAGTTTCTTTGATTAAATATTTTTATTATTTAAATCATTGTTTCTTGGTGGAAATACATTACCTGCAAGTTTCTATAAAAGTAAGAGGTTGGTCTATAATTTTTGTATTAGTTATTAGAAGATCCATGCATGTTCAAATAGTTGTATATTATATTATGATGATTATTAATCATTAGTTAATTATCCATCATGTGTATAATCAAGGTATAAAGAGACACAACAAGGAAATTCTATATTTCCTATGAAATAGTTGAGGTATTTTCCTATTACACCCTATTTAAAAAGTTTATTTTTGTCTCGCAACATAGTTTCATTGATGACATAGAATAAATCAAATATTTCCATCAGTAGCATATTAAATAATCCATGTGATTTTTATTCATGGAATCAATTTGATTAGATTGATATTTCTTTTACTTTATAACCTCATAACATATAGTTGAGTCTTTCTACTAATGGTTTTTTTTCATTTAGTTCTTATGGTAGTAAATATTCTTATTGGCCTATTTTTTGTTACTCTATACAACTTACCTCTTTTGATGTTCATGAAGGAACTATATATATATTTGGATCTATTAATTCTAGGAAATCTGAATAAGAATATCAATTTTTATTTTAATACCCTAATTGATGAATTAATTTCTTTATGGAAAAATGGTGTAACTACATTTGACATAGTTTCATATCATAATTTTATACTAAAGGTTGCATTAATATGGACGATTAGTGACTTTCCAATATATGATATATTATTTAGATGAAGTTTACATGGTCCAAAATCATGTCCATGTTGTATGGCTCAAAACAAAGAATTTATTCTTAATAATAGGAGAGAGACCAGTTATTTTGACAATCATTGGATATTTCTTCCTACGGATCACTCTTTTAGAAGTAATAACAATAATTTTACAAAAGGTGGAATTGAAGGAGAAAAACCTCCATCAGTTCTCTTGGGTATTTAGGTCAAACCTATCATCTCTACATTACCTCATTTTATTTTTGGAATAACTATAAAAAAATAAAAATAGAATGGTTTTAGGAGAGGTCATAATTATATAAAATTGGTATCTTTTGGGATCATCCATATTTGTCTAATTATTTAGTTCATCACATGCTAGATGTAATTCTGATTGAGAAGATTTTTTTTGGAAACATATTTTATACTATGTTGGACATGCCCGATAAGACCAAAGATAATGTAAATCCATGATTAGATCTTTTCTAGATCTATAGACATCCTGAACATTAATTATTTAAAGATGAAATATCACACAATTTAATGAATCCAAAATAATCCTACTATCTTTATAAATAAATTCATTTATTATTCTGTCAATGGATTAGATATTTTTGGTTACCAGATGTTTATGCTTCTAATTTTTCTCTTTGTGTCATAAGTGGACATTCTACTGGGTTCAAAAGTCATGAATGTCATGTCATAATGGAAAGATTACTACTTGTTGGTCTTAGAGGTCTATAGAATTATTCAATTTGGAGTGTGTTGACAAAAATTTCCTATTTCTTTTGAGATATTTTTCTAGTAACATGTATTATAAGGTATTGAGCATGCTTTAAGAATATTTTGTTTTAATTTTATGTAAATTTGAGAAATTGTTTCTATTATCCTTCTTTGAATCAGTGGAACATTTAATATTTCATTTTCTGTATGAATCTATATATGGAGGTTCAATGCAATTTTTATGGATATACCCATTTGAGATATGTATTCCATAATTAAAAAATAAATTATATAACAAAATAGTTGTTGAAGGGTCAACTATAGAAGCACACTTGTAGGAGGAAATGAAGAAATTTCAAATTTCTTCTCTTATTATTTTCAATCGAAATATCCTTCAAAATATAATCTCATGGGTCGCAATGAGGAAAATTTTAATGACGTCATAGAACATAAATTTTTATTTTTTAATCATTACAAGCTTAATTTTGGTGGTAATCATGAATGATGGATTTCATATGAAGAAATGTATAGAGATCATACAAATTCTTTGATAAATTGTTAAGAAATGAAGGTATTTGTATAGTAAGTACTACTTTTTATTATTATTTTGAATTTTTTATAATAGATACATTTGTTTACATTATTTTTTCATAGACTATATGATGACCATATAAAAAATTATTTATAAAAATTACCCCTGTTTCTCTTGAAGAATGTCATCAACAAAATTTCATATATTAGTTTCAAATATTGGTAAGTTAATTTTTTTTATGGAAAATTAAATCAATTTTTTAATGATATCTATTATTAAAAAAATTATTGTTTGCAAGAAACATGAAAAGAAAGTAAAACTCATAGTTTATTATGTGTTCTCAAAAACCCTCCATTGAAATTAGTAAAATCGTATCATGGGTATGTGGTTAATATATTTTGATTCCATACTTGTGAATATGGTGAATCAAATAAATCAATGAATATTTGTGTTTGTTTGAAATTATTTCATCATAAATAATATGCTAGATGAAATAATTGAGTTATTTTATCTTGGACCAAATTATGTAACAATGTTTAAATTCCATTAGGTTGACACTGATCAAGGGTTGTGAGTTCATCCATGAACTGGAGTCATTGATATTAAATATAACAGTCTTATTGCATCAAATGAACCATTTATGTAGGGTCATCAAGCACATTAATTTTATTATGAAAATTACTGTGATGTTTTTAGCTATTTGAATGAATGGTGGAGTAAAATAAAAATTAAATCTCATGAAAATCAGTTTCATGAAAATTAAAATGGTTTTATAGAAGTGAAACATATTCAAATATTTCAAGAAAAATGTAATTCCCCAATACTATTTTCCCAAAGTTGGTTCATTATTATATTACATTGTAATGATCACAATAAAACCAAATCCCGAATACCGGTCAGTTTAGTAGGCTTGAAAAAACTAGATACAAACATAAGTTTTACATTACATCATGAAATGAAAATTAACATGGTATCTCATTTGAAAATACTCATATTCCTTAGACTATCCCTGCAGGTTAGTTATAATATACTTCTTCACATCCTAGGGAAAAATTAAATATAATAAAGGGGTTGTCTCAGATGCTTAGTAAGGATAAACAATATAGCAGAATCTATTATAAATAATCATAAACTATTCAGGCAAGGTATAAAACTGAAACACAAGCCCTTTAAACATAATATTCAGCATAATATGGAAAGAATAAATCAAAAATCCCATTTAAACATTCACATGAATATTATAATAGTCCAATAATCACATGAAATATCAATAAGTAATCTCATAATGAGGGAATGCATAATGTTGGACATCATAACCATCACATCAAGGCCTCATGCCAAGACCATACATAACCATACCATCAAGGCCTTGTTCCAAGACACTAGTTTTTATAATGGGACCTACTGATGTATCTAGGAGATATAGTGGGCCCCTCCCGTCACTTACTATGTCCAATGCAATCCTATTATGAAAGGGGTAAAACATAACATAAATATTCGTATTAAAACTAGCATACAAAATGTTAATACTTTAAACATAAACCATGACCGGTATCAAAATATAACATCCATAGTCAAATATAAATCATAAACCCTTAAATACAATATGGAATATTTTATCATAATAAATCAACCTCAATTAAGCATAAAATCCAACAAAGTATTTTGACATAGATGAAAATAATCTAACAAATTCATTAAAAATATTTAATAGAAATATATATTTTTTACTTTAAAATAATTTAAAAGTCATGTAATTATAAAATAAAACATTTCTTTTGAAAATAACCTTGTAATATTATAAGGGAAGATTCAAATTGTTAAGGCTTCATAATGGCAGAAAATAGCCACTTGCATTGTACAAGTTAAAAAAACATTCTTTCCTTAATTTTTCAAAAAGGTCATAAAGTACCTCGTTTGAAAAATGATAGAAATATTCCTTTCAAAATGCTTATAAAAAGTAAAAAATGGGTAAAAATAACTTTAAAAAATTGTGGATAATATTTTAAATTACATTTTAAGAAACATGGACATGGATGATAAAGATGTCCCAGTAGATACTTACGTATAAACAATCTTAGATAATGATGAGATTGTGAAATTAAACCTTAACGTATACTTTACTTTAGTCAAGGGTGAGTTAACCTCGTGTATAATGGTCAAAACATGTTATAAAATTATACTAGAACCATATAAATATTTATGATATCATATATGATCCTCATATCATTTTGTTAATAATATTTTAGTATTACCATTGCTTTGAGTGTTAAATGCTTCGGTTTCCTATGCATGTTTTGTTGTGTAAGTCATGTTTTTTATGCATAGGATTTATTTTATTCATATAATAAATGATATAAAGTTTATAATTATTATTTTTAATCATCATATAAATTTTATAATCATTATTGAATGGTTAATCATGAAGAATAAATCTCACCACATTGTGGAGACAGTAGGTCGTACGTACGTACGAGCGACGATACCATTCCCTTGATGATTAAATATTATGGAATTGGATGGTATATTAATTATAAATAATCATTATAATGTTATATTAATTATTTATATCCAATATACCCATCATTATACCCATCCAAAGAAAGTAGTGTTGAATAACAAATTACTCTACAGTGTGGAGAGAGCAAGTCGTACGTACACACGTATAGTTATATTGTTATTTGTATGATGGATAAAATGAGTAATATAGTTATAACATGATTATAATAACATATAAGTATATGGATTATACTTTATTTATTACTTTGGTATGGAAACAACATAAAAATATGAAGAATAAGAAAAAAAGAATATTGAAAGAGGTGATAAAACAATTACCTCTTTTTCGTGTATCTCTTTTTTATTTGCACAAAAGAACTCCGTCATATATATTAATGAAAAAATTATGGCCTCTATGATGTATGAGGAAATTTTGGATGAGAATTAGGTAGGTTTGTTACAAGCCAAAGTGCTTTATAGGTGTGAATAAAAGAGAAGGATATGTTCCCTTTTATAATAGAGGGGAGGGGTACTTTTTGAAACTCCAAAACTATTAATTTATTATAAATTATTTTTTGATTTAAAATAGCTCAAAATTGAGTTATTTAGAGGTTAAGATTATTATGGGTTTAAATTATCCCAAAATTTTATTTTTATCCAAGTTTAGGTCACAAAATTAACCTTATCTTTAGGGATTAACTATTAGTTAAACAGTTTAACTCTTACCGTGTCTACTTGTCTTTTTATACTATAGGGTTAATGTAGTTACCATAAAATACCAAAAGAACCCAAATTGTACCATTTATGAAATATTTAACACTATACTAGTTATTTTTATGAACCTTAGATTTTATAAATTTTATAACATTTAATAAAATATTTTTTATTTAAAGTATCATTTATGTCAATTTTGATACTATTCAATATTTACATTTTTAAAAATATCAAAACAACATGATAACTTTAAAAAAATACTTAAAATATGTAATTAACATGTCTATATTACCTATAAGTTCATTTATTTCATTAATTAACTCAAATTATATTTATTTTACTATTTTTAATACCATTTAATTGATTCTTCCTTTAATAATTCAATTACCACATCATTATTGTGTCACCATTTAATTCAATTATTTATTTCCTAAAATTATAAATAAATTACCATTATGTAGATAAAAAATTTAGATTTCTAAGTAATATTTATATTCTACCATGTCACTTATATATCCTCATATTAAAAATGATATAGTTATTAAAATTTGAATATGACATTTTTAACTCTTCTTTAAATAAAATATAATAAATCCAATAATCTAACACAAGTGGGTTAAAAATGATAATATTTTCTACCAAAGTTTTATTTTGGTAAAAAAAACTTATAAAATGAAATTATTAAAATTTTTATGGTAATATTATATTATTATAATATTATTTTTACCTTTAATTTAGCCTATTTACCTTTAATTGTGGTTAATAAAATCCAGAAGTTTCTATTCACAAAAAAAATTATTTTGATCATATTAGACCATATTTTTTCATATTAATTACAACCATGTATGTCCTATTTTTAAAATTCAATTCACAAAAGCGATAAAATTATGTTTAATTCAAATCTCATAGATGTGGCTAGAAGGAGGGTAAAAGATACATTCAAAAGTTCAATAGATTTTTATATCTAATTATATTATAAAATAATTACAATAAACTATATTCTATTAATATATTTATTATTTATCTATTCTGACTTTAAAATCAATTTACATTTAAATAATTATTTAAATGAAAACGTTGGTTTTTAACAACAATGCAGTATTTTCAGTATTCATAAAAAATTGAAACTTTTCAGAAAAATGCCAAAAATTTGTCCAAACTAAATTTTTATGTCCCGATTATAAAGAAGAATTTATTTTGTCAAATTGAATATATAAAAGTGTTAACTATTGGATTTAAAAAAAATTCTCCATTAAAAGGTGTTAAAACTTCATTTTTTGAAAAATACTTCTTTTATTCAAAAAATTGAATTTTTTCTTATATCATGCATAAAAAACATATGAGATGAATATTAAAATTATATAAAATTAAAAATGTGGTTAATACTATTCATAACCATTTTTTTTAAATTTCTAGTCATGGTTTACTCGAACTTGGTGTTTCGTGCAACGTAATCTATTGAATTATTTAAAAAGAAGCATATAGTGGAAGCTAGGGGTGTTACAAAAAATCCCCAAATATATCTCTTATTCGATGAGATATAAATATCAATGATAAAAAACCCAATTATTGGCCAAATATATTGATAGTGTTGATTAATTAATAAGGGATGATGAAATTGAAATTTGTATGGAAGTTGATGATACTAAATATGAAGAAATTTTATTTGATGAAGATGAGGAAGAAAATTAAGAATGATGTATTATATTCTGGTATTTATTAGTTTTTTATATTTGATATTTTTATTAAAAATTATTTATAGGTAAAAAAATTCTGGTTGTTAGGCATAATGATCTATTTTGTTCCTTCATTGATGTTAGTAATTAATAATTTTTTATATTTGATATTTGTATTAATAATTATTGACATGTAAGAGTATTATATTTTTCATGGTATTTTATTAGTTTTTTATATTTTATATATATATTAAAAAATATTTACATGTTATATTTTTATATTCTGTTTTTTTACAGGTAATTATTATATTCTAGTGTTTATTAATTTTTTATATTTGAAATTTGTATTAAAATTTATTTATAGGTAAGATTATTATATTCTTGTATTTATTAGCTTTGTATATTTGATATCTATATTAACAATTTTTTACATGTATGATTGTTTATTTCAGATGGCTGGAGATGCTCCTAGTGATCTATTTTTTTCTCTCACTAATGTCAAACTTCCTGATGATGAGCTTGATTCATATGATCCACAAGATGTTTCACCTATTAGGAGGGGTTTAGCCTTTCTCGATTGATGATTTTAGAACCTATTCCAACAATACATCAATATCTTGATTTTGATCCTCATTTATGGATGTATGTTCAATTATTTAAGGTATTTATTTTATATTAAGTTTCTGTATTAATTTTGGTAATAATATTTTGGTTTTTTCCATATTTTTTCACATTTATCTATTGGGGTGGCTGGTGTGATTTTAAGAAAATATTTTTCTAAATTGTGGGTGTCATGGGATAAGGTTCCCGTTGTCGTTAGTCAGCAGATGTTTGACTACTTGATTGTACATTATTAAATAATATATATTATATTATATTTATTTAATTAGTAACATGTTGTTTTTAAATGTCTTTTAGAATTTATGGTCTCCAATTGATGATAGCCTGAGAGATCCAATCTGGAAGGCATGAGAGATTTGTATATGTGAAAATTTTCATTGGTTTTTACACAACCTAAGAAATCAAGTAATGGATAGATATTTTGTTACTATTTATGACCAATCTTGCTTCACCCATTGATCTAAATATATCTCATCTTAGGTATGGATGGATTTTGATCCTACTGCTCAGGCCTATTAATATTTCAAGAACCCTCCACATGCAGGATGTTCAACAAATTTTATTTTCTCTCATTTTTTTTCTCTATTTCTTCTATTTTTCATCTGTTTTAATTCTAAAATATATTTCATTCATTACTATCATTGTTTTATTGAATACCTCTCAGATATTAATCATTATTCACTCGTTCATCATCTATTTTAATATTGTTTCCATTCTCAACTCTTTTTTCAACACCGTTTTCTACTCTTCATCAATGCTTGTGTTTTTCTTCAATATTTATTCATTTAGAGTGAGTTTGTGATTGTTTCTTAATTGATTTGATTCTATATTTATGGTTACTCATTATTTCATCTGGTGAATTAAGTTTCTAATTATATTTATATTACTTTCAATTTTTCAACATTGATTCTTTCTTGTCTTAATCCTAGATTTACTATTTTTTAACTTTTTTATGATTATCCATAGCATGATTAATATTTCCTTTCTTTGGATCATCACCTCCATGTGTGAAAAATCCACCTAGGGTTAGAGGTTAAGAGTATGGTGGTTTGAACCTAATTAACATCTAAAAATAAAAACTGGGTATACCTATGGCTATTAAATAGGTTTAGAACAATTATCAATCTTATTATTTTTCATTATCCCTAACCATTGGAATTGAAAATAAAACGACCATGACTTAGTTAGAGAAGATCAAGGTAGGACTAATAGCCTATAATTATTTTTACCTAGAAGCCAAGTATCTTGCACTTTCGTTGACATTTATTATGGACCAATGAGTCTTTTCTAGATTAGGTGGGTTCAATTAGTTGGACCAAGGTCAATTAGTGTTCTTTTCACCGATTCATAGCCTAAGACAAAGGTCTATTCCAAGTTAGATTTAGTATTAGCTGTTTTCCTATACCCTATAATTGACCCCGATCCATTTATTTATTATATAAATTAAATCCAAACTACTTAGTTTAGTAAAAACCAAACTTGAAGAGTGAAAGTGAGTAATCATTTCCAAGGATTTCGTTCGATTGGTTATTGACCTACCTATAGTCCTCATGAGTTTGACCCCACATTACCACATTACTATTCCATTGTATTAAGTGTGGTTTGGGACTAGAAATTTGTAATCTGTCTACCACCTATGTGAATTCAACAATGAGTTTAGGCACATCAAATTTTCAAGTCAATCCCATGGATTGATGTTTTTCAGGAACAATGAACTTCGAATTGAACCTCGAATTACCTCCCCCCTCCCCCCTTTCTTCTTTTTTCCTTTCCCCTCTTCTTTTTACATGCTCTCTCCTTCAGGTGAACTTGTGTCCTCTTTCTCTTTATCTCTATCTCTCTTTGTCTCCAATTTGTGGATATTACATGTTCCAGGGACCCTTGACATGCTCAAGAATCATATACACACAAGAACAAATTTTTTTCAATCCTGATATCCATAGAACAATCATTCCATGTCACTGCTTCATAATGGATGAGTGTAATAATCTTGTGCCACCACCCCGTCAATACCCCCAATATGAGCCACTAGAAAATTACGGTGAGTGACCAACACTGCATTAGTGTACCATTATGGACTAAGGTTTGTCTTCTATTAGTGTTTCTATGCCCAAAATTGTGCCCCCACCAATTCAGAATCCCACTTTTGAAATCAAACCTAGACTCATTCTCATGATCCAGAATATGGGAAAATTTAGTGGGTGTCAAATTGAAAACCCACATGAGCACATTTCAAAATTTATTGAGGTTTTTGATACCTTTTTCAACCAAGTCGTATCATTAAACGTCATTGGATTATATTTTTCCCATTATCCTTTTGTTATAGAGCAAATAATTGGCTAAAAAGTTACGCTCCTGATACAATCAAGACTTGGGATGAACTAGCAAATAAATTTCTAGACAAATACTCCCCACCAATTCATACCTAGAAGCTCTGTAATGAAATTAAAAACTTTTCCCAGGAGGATGGATAATCAACATAGAAAGAAAGGGATATATTCAAGGAACTAACCCACAAATTCCTACATCACGGACTAGATGTGTGGATTCAATTAAAGAAATTATACCAAAGACTTTATCCTATTGACTATACTATAGTAGATGTTACTACTAATGGAGGATTCATTCTCAAGATTCCATAAGTCATCCATGAAATTATTGATGAAGTATCTCAAAATTCCAGTCTGTGGTAAAGTGATATATGATTTCCTCATTCCATAATCCATCAAGTGGAAGACACTACCCACTTAGCAGCTCAAGTTGAGGCTCTTACCAAAAATCTAGAATATTTTCAATTAACTTTGTGTGCCTCTACCCACTCCTTATCCAATATTAAATATTCAATCATGAAAGATGTGAAAAGGTTTATAGCAGTACCAAGACTTCAAGGTAGGATTAAAATAAACTCAATTCCAAGATTATAATTAAGTTAATTATAATTAATAGATCTATCAATACCAGTATCCTCAGCAATTACAGTAAAAAATTATCAATAGATGCCAGATCAATAGCCACAGTATCAAAAACAAGTTTATTTTCAATAGAGGATTGGATAGGTTCAACCAAGGAATCAGGGACCACCTGGGTACCCACAACAAGGTCCATCTTCTCGACCTCAGTAGTAATTACAACAACCTTTTCCTATATCTCAACATTTTCCACCTAAGCAGCAGCATCAATTCTAACAATTCAAACAAAGACCACAATAGAAAACCCAACCTCTCTAGACCAATATTGATAACCTACTCACTGCCATCATGCAGAAATGGGATCAATGGATGAAAACCCAAGAGACATAAATTCAAAACCATAAGGGTTTACTAAAAAACTTAGTTCATAAAAAGGGGAAAATATCTAAGACCTTATCTGATCATATACTAGGTACTTTTCCCAATAATATCTAAGCTCATCTAAGGGTAGAGGCTAAAGATATAATTATTAAAATTGGAAAGAGATTAGATTTTAAACAACCATGCGGAGTTGAGGAAAATCATTTAAGATAATCAGGTGTATCTAGTCAAGGGAAAACGTGAGAGATTGAATTTTATAATAAATCTTTAGTTAGGGAACAACCTAAAAAATAATAGATCTATGTAGGACCTCCAAAATACAATCCACCTCTCCCTTTTCCCGAATAGATACAATAATGAAATGAGGGTAAATATAAAAAATTCTTGGAAATGTTTAAATAACTTCACCTCAATATACCATTTGAAGAGGAAATTACTCGAGTATTATCTTATTCGAGATTATTTAAATTCTTTCTATCAATAAAAAATAAAATAGAGGAATTATGAGTCTTTTCACTAAACGAAGAGTTCTTCAAAATTGTCCAAAGGAATCTACCTCCAAAAAGGCAAGCCCAAGGAAGTTTTTCAATTCCTTACATGATTGGGATGTGTAGTTTTGAAAAATAATTGTATGGTCTATGAAAAAAATATAAATATCATTCCCATGAGTGTTTACAAAAATATGATACTTGATGAACTAAAACTAACAAGGGTGTCACTCTAACTTTTTGGTTGTTTCGTCAAGAATTATCAAGGATTTCTCAAGGACGTCTTAGTACTAATTCAAAAATTCATTTTTCCTACTGATTTTCTTGTTATGGACATGGAAGAATAATGTAATGTTACTTTAATTTTAGGAAGACCATTTCTCACCAATGGAAATGAACTTATTGATGTGAACTAAGGAATATTTGTTTTTAGAGTTTGTGAAGAATAGGTTGTGTTCAATGTAGAGAAGGCCACTAATAAAAGTGATAATTCATTGGATTTTCTAAACATCACTCTTAATGATGAGATAGATGATCATCCAACCAGTGAAGAAAATAATAAAAAATTACCTCCAATTGATAAGGGATCTAGTGATAATAAGAATGAAAATTCCATTTCACCTCTAGCAAGGAAGTTCATCCCACCTTTCATCCCCTCAGTTTTCAAGAATTGTAGTACAAGGATTATCAACCCAAATTTTTAGTCTTACATATCAAAAAATGTCTAACTATAGACAATAAATAAAGCACTGACTGGGAGGCAAACCAGATTAGGTCGGATATCTTATGATAGGTTAGTTTATTCTTTAATAATATTAAGGTTTACTAGAAGTATGATGAACGTACCTTGTCTAAAAAGGGGACCAAAGAGAAAAATACAAATTGTGTAACATTTACATGGAGTGTACATTTTAATCACCCAAAAAATAAATAATTTGAGAAATAAATTCCATGTACCAAATAAACGATGTGTAATTTTTGAGGGTCTTTAAAATACCATAAACCCTAGGTTCATGCCCCCCACCCCTATTAGTTTTCATGACGCCTCCCCTGCCCTGATATTTCTTCACCCAAAGATGCACCTCCTCCTCTTATCCTACATTCACTCTCCCACACCGTACCTCCTCCCCTATGTCAGAAATGTCCCAAAGCAAGATAGTTTGTACCCTGTGCTCTCGAGCGTGAGGACACACCTATACCACTCAAAAAGACCCATCTTCCTTGACCTACGCTTCCACCACTACATCTGCTTATGATTTTGGGGATTTACAGTCATCTTACAGTGGGTCCTAAGGCCTTGCATGTCCTCACCTTCATCCCTTCCTACACATTTCTGAACCTAAACACCAGATTCTCTTGGTCTATGTCCATGACAAGACAATGAAAACCAACAAGACATTGGATATCCTAGTACTTTATTGGATCTAGATCCACCAAGAGGTCATTAACCTCAGAGGCTAGCTACACCTGACCCTGATAACCTAGGTGTGTGAGGATACATTTAGGGATATATTCCTTAATTTTCTCACTACCTTTGATCTATGAATCGTCGGTGTCTTCTTCATACTTGGAGGTATTCCTTAAGAGCTCATCTTGGGAGACTTTGGCATTAGCCTTAGCATCTATTCCACTGACTTCCTTAGCTCCCCAATCTTCTAGAAATTGCAGATTGAGCCTAAAAAGGATGAGTCTATATGAAATTGTTCCAGGATCTCCAGAGACTTGCAAATCATCTATAGTCCTTGCACTATGAAGAGCATCGTGCTTGAAGGTTTTGTCCTTTGGATCCTACATAGGACCTTTGTTCATGCTTGGCTAGCCCATGGTGATGCCCATGGAGGGGTGTGCTAGATCAAGGTCAGTATTCTCACATCAACCATGGAAGGCCCTATTGTCAACATGACTAGGTAGTTTGGTGGGTTTTATAGGATTTTGAAATGGAGGAATCATGGTACATTGATGGGCAGATCATTCATCACCCATTTATCCAAGAATCTAGTTTCCTTTGAGGTCACTCATCCTCACACCTACCTCATCCCTATAGAGGCAATCATCCTACAATTTCCCCACAATATGGGGCTACTCACGATGCATGATAACGTCTATTGATGGGTGGAAACATATTTAAAGGATGCTGATGAGGCCCCTATTCATCATGTCATTAACCCATCCGCACCAGCCTTCCCACCTCATTCCCCTACTACCACCCTATCCTCTACCACCACACTTTTCACCCCTACCACCACTACCACCCCACCAGCCACCATTCCCACTACACCTTCCACCACCCATATTCCTTCTACTTTCACAACTAAATTTCCCACACTATCACTCACCCCATCATTCCCGACAAATCTATGGGTGTCCCACCAATTTATTCTCGATAACCTGCATTGAATTTCCCACCAACTACACATTCCTTTTTCCAACCCTTCCCTTTTTACCACCCCTACACCACCACTATCAACTATAAATTCCCACCCACCACCCTCTGTCGACCCTTCATACTCATCTATTTCCTCACTAGATCCCACCCAGACCCCTCTTCCCTTTAAGCTGACAGACCCTGCAACCCAGTAAGATTTTTTAGAAGAGCAAGACCGATGGGGCAAGAATACAGCCCTTACACCATCTACTGAGGTTCCTTTAATTAACCCTTATACCAGACACATGGCCACCACCAAGATCTGCACCTCGACTCCTCCATCCACTGATATTTTTTCCATAACTATGAAACTTTTATAGTTCATCAATGATCCTAAGTCCATGTCTATATAAGACATAGATATAGAGGGCCATATTAAAGGACCCACTATTTGGTAGGGTATTTCAAATATAGTATCTAGAGATATTTCCCAAGAGTCTTAGTTTTCCCTTGTACCCCTCCCCCATTTTTTATTTTGTGTGGGTGACACTTTTTGTACTACTTGTATTTCATTCAGACCGATGTATCTTTTCTTCTTTAGATACATGGGGTACAATTTTTTTCATTATTACTCGTTTTATTATTTTCATTTCATTACTACATTAATTTAGCCATGTCTAGATCTTCTACCTTATCTATGGTCATTGATAGTCCTACCCCTCCACCATCTTCTCTCCTAGTTTGGATGACTCGGTATCTGGCTAATTTTGAGTTCCAACTGGAGGATCTCTCACTAAAGATCCATTCTCAGAAGGGATACCCACCATGATGATCACATATTCTATTTTTACTACAAAATATTCATGCTCAGTACACTCCTAAGGTGGTTAATCCTTCCAAATGTTCTTGTGATCTCAAGGACATAGCCACAGTTTCTTGTAGGAGGCAAAAAACATATGAGAATATGGATGACACTACTGGATCCATTTATCGATCTGTCTAGATGACGATGTAAATATTATCTCTTTATGGGAGTAAAACAATTTTTTTTGTTTATTTTATTTCATTATTTTACTTAGGATTTTTTAGCAACATTATTGTTTGTATTTCATTCATTGACATCACTGTACTCACATTTCTAAATTTATATGAGATGGTTTTCTTTGCTATTCAATCTGTGCACCTTCCCATTTTACTAATTTCATTATATTTAAACTCTGTGAAGTAATTTTTTATCTAGTGAATATTTTGTCTTTCTAAAAAATTATTCAGGTATCCCAATTTGACATCATCATCCACTATGTTTCTCGATAAAATGACTCTCATCATAGGGAGATCTATATTTTCTAAATTTAATTTAAATTTTTCATTTTTTTCAATTCTATATATGTCATATCTCTCCTATAGTACTTTCCAGGAGAGTGCAGACACTATCACATTTTAAGTTTGGGGGAGTCTTTCTTGAGATTTATTGTCGATACACTTAGATTATTGCTTATTTTCACCTATCTAGAAGACATGTTTTCATTTAATGAATTATTTAAACCAAGAAATTCATTACATTCATTTAAATAAAAGAAAGATTTAGGTTGTCATTTTTTGAAATCCATGTTCTACTATTGATTATATTTTTAGCATGATTATTGATTTTAGTAAATTAATTCAAATTCAAAATTTTCTAAAATTACTTTGGATTGACTTATTACTTGATTTTATACAATGAGTGATTGATAAGTATTTTTTTATACTCACATTACTAAGAGGATTCTAGACCCACAATTTCATATTATTTTCTAAGCATATTTCTTGAGAGACACTTTGGTTATGTAAACCAATCAGAAATTGAAATGAGATCTTATTGAGGCTTTGATTAACCAAATATAATTTTGATATGATTGAAGAAATATATATTAAGCTAGTTTTTTATGAGACCTACCTTAAATTTTTCCTTCTTTATCCCATATTATCAATGAATAACCTTTTTAAGATGGATCTGTTTCAATCCATTTATGCCTTCCTACCCTGCTCTTGATATTATGCATGATTATCCTTTGAATAAGTGTGGGGGAATTTTTACTACTGATGAACATGGGATGTTTTTATTGAGGAAATTTACTATTTTATTTTAACCAGACAGTCCTGATATGGTCTATGATTACTTTTGTAATTTTCTATGGCTACCATGTTCCTTTAAAAAAGAAAAAATATTTACACAAACAGAAAAAGAAAAAAATGGGTTATGTATTTAGAAGGTCAAAAATCACTATTTCCAGACTGATGAATCCTCTGATGGATCATATGTGGTTAGGGTATAGATGTGGTATCTGTCCTGAAAATTAATTAAAAAAAAAATAAAGGAACATAGTACATTTTTTATACTCACTTGATATATTCATGGATCCACTTTGAGTTTTTTGAAGCGTAGACACTTTTTGATCTTTTAAAAGTCAATTCATTGCACTCTTTATATTTATCATGCATTATACATTAGATATTACCCTATTTTTGAGCTTGATTTTCAATTTTCACCCACCTTGTCTCAGCCTCATATTCATTTAAACTCTTTTTGTTAAGCCCAAATAACTGATTTTGTATTTTTATTTATAAAGTAGAGATTATGGGAGCAATGAAATATTATTTTTAGGAACATGTATTCATGGTATGAGCATAAATCCAGTTACATTTTACCCTGAGTAATGAGAGAGAATTCATTATGAGATAAATTAAAAAATGGTTATAGAATTTAAAGAATAGTTATTAAATTGTAATCAAAAGAATAAAAAATCTAGATAAAGAACTAAACTATGAGGCATGATTGATTTTATCTCTAAGATTTATTATAGAAGACTAAATTTTTATTCGTATAATTAGTTTTATTTTACTATTTGTAATAAATTTTTCCTATTTTAAAAAAATTTTCTTTTAGAATCCCTATTGAGATTATTATTTCTTGAGGACAAGAAATTATTTAATTGTGGGGGAATTTGATAAGCTGAAATTATATATACATATCGGATACATTTATTTAAGGTTTATTCCTAATTTATTCAATAATTCACTAGGTTTTGGTTTGTCTTTATAGGTATTAGTAATTATATAATTAAAGGAATAAATGATTAAAAACCTCCAAAAACATGCTTTACATTCCATATATCACATACACGATGTGTAGACCTCATTCACATCATGCATGTAAGACCATATGCAAGGCTATGAAAGCTTTACATGACGTGAATATGGTACACAACGTGTACACTAAGTACACAATGTATAAATTTAAAAGATAAAAATTCTACCCAAAGTGAATTTCATGCATGACATGAAAATATTTCATGGCATACAATGTTCGAAGGCCCACCTAGTCAAACAGACAAACCGATTGTTCAATAGGAAATGTGGATCTCAATTACACAGCATGCAACCAAATTACATGAAGTGTATATGTTGGGATTGAAGTCACTTAAGCCGGTACAAAACATGCATGAATTATACTCCATCTACTACTCGAGCCTATTAATATTTCAAGCACCCTCCATGTATAAGACATTTGGCCACTTTTATTTTTTCTCATTTTTATCCAATAATTTCTTCTCATTTTTGTCTATTTCATTCTAAAATATATTTCATTTATTAATTTAATTGTTTTATTTAATCCCTTTGAGATGTTAATCATTTTTCACTCATTACTCATCTATTACAATCCTATTTCAATTCTCGATGCACGTTTCAACACCGCTCATCATTCTTCATCAATGCTTGAATCATTCTACAATGTTTCTTCATTCGAAGTGAGTATATGGTTTCTTCTTAAATGATTTGATTTTAAATTAATATTTCTTAATTTTTTCATCATATGAAGTCCTTTTATTATTAGATTTATATTAATTTCTATTATTCAACCTTGATTATTTCTTATCTTAACCAGAGAAATCCACTTTTACATATATTTTATGATTATGTATAGAATGCTTAATATTTCATTTCTTTTGATCATCACCACCATGTGAGGGTAAACCACCTAGTGTTATGGGTTGAGATTATGGGTGGTTTGAACCTAATAAATATCTAAATATTGAAATAGGGTAACCCAATGGATAGTAACCAGGTTTAGAACAATTTTCAATCTCATTATTTTGCATTATCCTTAACCATTGGAGGTGAAATTTGAATGACCATTTCCTAGTTAGAGAATGTTGGGGTAGGACCAATAGCCTGTAATTATTTTTGCCTATATTCCAAGATTTATAAACTTATATTTTCATTTAATCTGGACCAAGGAGTATTTTCAAGCTTAGGTTGATCCAATTGGATGGTCCAAGGTCAATTGGTGTTCTTTTCACTTATTCACAACCTAAGCCATGGGTATATCCCAAGATAGATTTAGGATTACCCTTTTGCCTATACCCTGAAATTAACCCCGATTCCCTACTTTATTTTTTTAATTAAATAAAAACTACTTAGTTTAGTAAAAACCAAACTTGAAAAGTGAAAGTGAGGAATCCTTTCCAATGGTTTTGTTTGATTGGTTGTTAACCTACTAGTAGCCCTCATGAGTTTAACCCCACACTACCAGTTTACTTTCCCTTGAAGTAAGTGTAGTTTGGGACTATAAATTTCTAATATGACCATTATTCACATGAATTCAACAATGCCTCTGGGAGCATCAATGTCATCAATCATATCAAAGGTAGATATTACAGAGTCTTCCATGTTTTCCACTACATAGTATGAGTAGTGGTTGATAGCTCAGGATGAGATGATATAACATATATAGAGAGGGAAAATCATGGGTAGAAACATCAAAGAGATGAGTAGATGATGGATTATATGCACCAACTTATATGTGGTTTCAGTATAGAGTTTCAGTATGGAGTTTCTTTCCATTAACACATTGAGTAATCCTCCTCCAACTGATACCAATTTATGTTTAGTTCTTTTATTATTGTTATATATTCTGGGCTGAAAATATTTTTATATGTGAAATGATGCAATAATATCATTCTTGTTTTTATTTTATTTAATTTTGAAAAAATAAATAATTTTTTAAACGATTTATTTTTTAATTTTTTATCTTTTTTAAAAAGTATTAATTTAGATGGATTATTGAATATGTCAC
Organism: Viscum album; assembly: GCA_963277665.1. Lineage (NCBI taxonomy): Eukaryota > Viridiplantae > Streptophyta > Magnoliopsida > Santalales > Viscaceae > Viscum > Viscum album. The sequence continues at coordinate 1,231,434,338 of OY728137.1, read as the reverse complement.
TGTTAGCTTTTTAGAAATTTTATCACGCTTGTTTTCAAAAGATTGATACCCCATTGAAAATATTTTTTATTTTCAATGGGAGATCATAATTTTTTATTTAAATAATTCTAGAACTATTATTTGTGATGGTCCATCACAAAAAACCATAATTGTGATATAGTTTTCTATGACAAGGAATTAGTGATGGATTCCCATTCCAAAATATCATTAGAGATTGGAATTCATCTCTAATGTGCCATTGTAAAATCTTAAAACTCCAATAGTTTCATCCCAGCATTCCCCGACCATCAAGTATTATATGGGTCTAGGCACTTCTCTTGGCCTTCCCATAGTTATTAGGTACATGGAATATAGGTTCCCATCTCGGTATTCCCATCCATCAAGTATCATTTAGAATTTTTATGTTCATCCCATTATTCTAAGGAAAACATGTCATATGGAATCCAACAGTCTCATCTTGGCATTATAAGGCATTAGGAATCATTTTAAACATTTGATCAATTAACCATTCATTTTAATTAATTCTCATTAGGCACATAGACACTATTTTCCATAACTACTATTCCACATCTTAGGTTCCATTTCAAATTTCAAAATCATGATATACCATTTTTACAAAACCAAGACATTTTATAAACCAAGAATTCAAACCATGAATCCCACTTGGCATTAAAAAGCATAGAGGGTCAATTCAATTTATTCAAGAGGATTTATACTTTAATTACCCAAAAAAATCACACCAGTTACTATTATTAAAACCAAATCCATAATATAATTCAATCCCCCTTTCATATAAGTTTCATTACTTTCCCATTTCATTGGGTCCAATTTATTTTAAAGTTCACATCAATTCCCAATTATTTATGGTTTTGAAATTCCATTTCACAACCATCAATTCAAACCAAGTTTCCTCTAAAACCATTTCAAGTGTAATTGGGAATTTAAGTACATGTATCCATTAATTTTTTTACTCCACTTATAATAAGTAAACTTTAAACTACCATTCCCTAGGTCCAAGGAATATTAAATGGGTCACTTAACTAAGGGAACTTAAACTAAAACATTTATATTTAAATTGAACCAAACATAGTGAATACTACCTGAAAAAACTGTGAATTCCCTCAAAAGACAAGAAATACTATGATTTAAATTAAAGTTACCACCTACCTTAACCTCATAGTTACTTAATAATCTGATAATATCCTTTGGTTTAAGATAAAAAGTAATATACAGAGAAGCAATACAACCACCCTGAAAATAGGGAATAACCCACATCAAACAGTGGAATAGGATTTGATGATAAGATAAAATAATAAGAGACTTGAGGAGTGATTGAATCACTGAAGGATTTACAATGTGAAATATGGAAATAAAAATAGCCAAGATCTTGGGGAGATATACCATGGACAATGGAGAGGGGAAAATGGATCCTACACACCTAAGTTTTTTCCAAATACTAGCCAAATTGGGTTATGAAGGAGAGGGGTGAAAGCAGTAAATGAGACTTTTTCCACTTTTAAAAACAGAACCTAAGACTCTAATATTTAGCTGATGGGTCTCATTAGTGATTCGGTGGACCATCGATTAGCTAGTGAGCCCAAGAAGAACCCTTATCCTATAAGAAGTCAATCATCTAGCTCGTGGCACTACAACCCCTTAGTTACAGGCCCTGGTCACCTCCTAAGCTTCCTGAACTCACATGAGACCTCATGAACCCCAGATCACCTCAAATAAAGAATAAAAGGCACTTTTTAGGGTTTTCATCCATTGAGATTCCACTGTGATAATCATTTCAAAAACCTCCCCATAAACTAGTTTGAAAACTCAAACTTTCATCTATTTCCTATCACACGTACAGATGCGGTGTTTTACATCCTCATAGTTGAAAAATGAGCTATGATAAAAAACAATGATATATAGAGTTTCAGGTTGGAAATAAAATATTTTAAAGGATACCTCCTTTAAAATGATTTATTATATTTGGAAAAAAGGTAAAACTAAGACCAAGGTATATTTATCCCTTTGAAATATTGTATCAAATAGCACTAGTATCTTACTAATTGTATTTACTACCAAATCTTTCCTAGGTTCATAATGCCTTATATACCATATCCATCACATATACTTCATATTGAATAGATACAACTAGAACCAGATCTATCATACAAATAGTATCTTGTTAAGATTCTCAATCAAAGAGAGAAATTGTTATGAAACCAAATAACTATATTGATGAAAGTTATTTGCATGAACCAAAAGTGTAAAGAAGAAACATGAGAACCTTAAGAAATAATGAAGAAGAAGTACTCAGAGTTTTTTACTTGATTAGGTTTGATATAAAATTTTGATGGTTAAGTTTATATAAGGTAGAGATAATGTAATAACCCAGAAAAACATAGAAGAAAATATTTAATTATTATTACTGATATAATACAAATTAAAGATATAGATTTATTAAAACTGTAAATATAATAAAGAATAATAAACAAAAAAATAATTTGAGTGTAATTTAAATGTCTCTTTCATATATTATCTAATAAATGTCACAGTTACAACTAGTACATTATAAAATAAAAATAGTGCAATCCAAAAAATATGCATCATGATAAAATTAATTTTTTGAATAAGAAGTATTATTTGAGGGTGTTATTTTATAAGAATTTGTTATAACTATTGAGTGTTATGTCCATTAAAAATTATGATTATTTATGATTTTTAAGTATCATTAACATTGATAATATATTAGTTATAATGTGACCATTAGGATTAGTATATATTATCAAGTTAATGGAATAATTTAATTTTCTCATAAATAAGAAATTAAGGCTTCAAAAAGTAGGAACATATTTTATGAGAAATATTTATCACATCTTTGGAATAAGTTTGCATCTCTAAGCTCAAGATAAACTTCAAGAATTCAAGTTTGAGAAAAATCATCTATTGGAGAAGTTTAAGTTAGTGGAAATCATCACTGGATCATTGCTGGTCTAATCACCCCATGAAATTACCACCATTTTATAACATACCCATAGTTATTATGTTGGTGTAATAACGGGTTATGTATTTAGGGGTTAAGGTGGTTTTATAATGTAAATCCTTTTAATAATATAATTAATTTTATCCTAACTCTGTATTTTTTTAGATTAAGTTTTTTATTTTAAATTTTAAATTTAATATGATTATAAGATAAATTTTATAAAATTAATTACATATTTGTAATAAATATATCAAAATTAGTTAATGGGTTAAATTTTTTAATTTTTGGTAAAAATAATAAAATAAGGTAAAAAATAAGGAAATATTGTAGTATATGTTGGATCTAGTTTTCTATAACCAACTTAATCTATAATTTTGATTAATTATATATTCAAAGACTTAAATATTAATAAATATATTATCACATGATGATTATTTTTTTATTTCACATTAACATGATAGTGTCCTTAGAATATTTATCAAAAAAAATGTTATATAAATTCCCCACTATCATGAGAACCTTAAAGTGTTATGAAATTATTCTTAAACATATATATACTATGTTCTAAAATACATTATCTAAAAGGACACATATAATGTTTAGACTTTCAAGTTTTGGATTCTTTTAAGTGGATGAGGGTTCAACTCATGAAGTATAACACTTGATAATATCCAATAGAGGAGATTATGAGGATAAACTCACCAATAAGAAGTATACATGTTACATGTCATTGGATATTCCTATATACAAACTTTTTTATTAGTCCTTATCTTTGATATTTTTATTAATGTATATCATTAGTCATGTACTTTGATGCATTGATAAAAATTGTGATGACATGTAACAACCTGAGATTTTACTATGTATTCTCCTTAAATAAATATAATATCAAATAGTGTGTTTCACACACTATAAAAAAACATAATGTAAAAAAACTTTACATATTATGAATATTAAATATGATCATTAAAACATAGTTTTTAAATTAGAAGGTACAAATTAAAGTAACCATATCACAAAATCAATAAAGAAAGTAAAAAAGGGAATTGCATCTGAAAGCATAAGTCTTCCTTATAAAACTCGTTAGTCTAATCTTGAAATTTAGGTATCCTATTTAAGGTTTCCTTGGACCCAATATGAACTTTATCAATTAAATTTTGAGAGAAACCATGTGTTCGTGAAGTTCGAGCTCGTAGAGATTTCTACATGATCCATGCTAGCTGAACCGCCACCTGAAACTATAATTAGAGTTTATCTGATGATTGAGGATTACATGAAGATCATAAAGTTTTATGTAAGTATAAATTAATATTATATCAAAATGAAAAAAATATTTATATATAATGATATATCATGAATTTTTATGCTTTTTGAAAAGTTATTTTTGCCTAATTCACCTTATACTTAAAAACGTATTTTCCAAAAATCAGTTTTTTATTTTAAGAAACTGAGTTTATTATGATTAAATAATAACAGTATTAATTTATTTCATTAAAAATTAGTTAAAACTATACTAATTGGTAATTTATAGGAAAAAAAGTATACTTGATATACTGAAAGTCGTTTTCCTATAAAAATAGTTTTTTTTATAATTTATATTCTTAATTAAAACTAAACTTTATAAATTTTTAGATGTAAATTTGAAAAAAATATATTTTTATTTATCATATCAATATTAAATTAAGATTAATTTTAATTATTTTTCTAAAATAATTATTTTCTAGGTGAATAGTGAAAAATATTGATTTTTCTAATACTATCACTTTTATGACATTATTACACATGAATAACATGGAATTTTTTGAAACCCTTTTTAAAATAAAAAAATATATTTTATAAATTTAAATTAATTATTTTAAAATACTATTTTTATCTATAAAACTCATGTTTAATATCATAGAAAACTTAGGTGATGTTTTAACATAAATTGTTTTTCATCTGTTTCTTTTAATAAAATTTTCACAAGGTGGAATTAGGTTTTAAAATTCTTTTAATGTTAATTAAATATTATTTGAATAATAATAATAAGTTTAATTTTAATATAATCAAGAATATTTATTATTTTATCATAAACATAAATTTTATGCCTAAAATACTCTTTTCTAAAAATGGGTTTTTACATGTTATATGCACTAATACTAAAATTAATTTCTATAAACCATGTAAAATTTATTTTATAAAATTATTTCGATATTATAAATCAAAATGTTCAAATTATTAAAAAAATTAATTTAATTTTTTCAACTTAAATTAGTTTCCAGTGATGAAAGTGGAGTTACCACGGTACATGTAAATTAAGGTAAAAGTGGCTTAACATATTACCAAAGGTTAAAACATGTGAATAAACATGTTTGATATTGGATGGGGATGGGAGTATTGATCCTTCCTTAAACCATTAATGGCAATTTTTTAGATCCTTTGGCCTTGAATAATGAAGTTATATTATTGATAAATAATGATAATCCTTAATGAGTTTCCCAAGGAAGTGGTAATACTCTCAACCCAACTTCTCTTGCTCTTTTATTATTCTAAACCCCTAAATACCCTTTATACATGAAGGTATGACAAAAAAAATATGTTTAAGTCTTATTATACAAATGGAACATCTATTTTATATTTTCCTCCAAAATCATTTAGAAAAATGAAAATGACGTTATGCATGTGTGTGGACTACCGCCTCTATGAATGACATGTTTTGTTTTTCATGACCACCTAACATGGATTACTTTAAAGATGTATTTAGCATGTAAAAATGATATTTTTTATATTATTAATATTAAGGAAAAAGTGAGAAACCATACATGACTTCAAAGACAAAAAACATTCAAAGCACAACGGTAAAAAAGCTTAAAAACAAACAACTCGTTCGAAGCACACAGAAGAGCTCCACCCAGCATCATAAACATTAAATCAGTTTTTCCTACTCATCGCTTCACGACAAGCAGTCTCGTGCATGACTGCATGGGCATGGAACTAATGGAAAATCCATACCCTCTCAAATGGTAATATATGACAATATATAATAAATATAATTGATAAATGTTTATAGTAACTTTAACCACCTTAAATGGACTTATAAAGGAACCTCTATTAATTTATATCTGTCTTGGGATAAACTTTGAAACTATTTAAATATTATTATAATGGAATAATAAAGGAAATAAATATATATAATTCTATAGATCATGAAGTTATTTTATAATACATTTTTCCATGGTCAAAAAATTGAAATTCTGATGAATAAATTAACCAAACAACCTGAAGTAATCGACAAAAGTAGAAACTATATTAAAAATAAATAACAAAAAATAATAAATTAAAATTAAAAAAAATTAAATATACATGAATAAAGTTCGTGGTTATATATTTAATAAATTTAATTTAATTATTCAATCAGTTAATTTCAAGTGTAGAGGGTATTCTGACATGAGGTAAGGTACTTTTATACCACCCTCATTACTTTTATATTACACATTCAATTTTTTCTCACTTTTACACAATTTTGTTCACATGAAGTTATTATATTTTTGTATATATGTCCCTTAAATATACACCTAGTTAAATATACTTTTAATTTTTGGTATTATACATGCTTTTAGTTCTCTTATAAATTCACACTTTTATGTAAACCTGATTTTATGGAATTTTTCTATTTCTTGTATCATGTTAAGAATCACCCCCATAAAATGTTTTAAAACCATGATTAGCTTTGAAAACCCATAAATATTTTATATATAACCCTCTTGGTTCAACTTTTTTTGTGAAAAAAATAAGCTCGTTTCTTCTTTATAAAATCCTTTATTAATTTCACAAACTATCACCCAAGTGGTTCGTTTTTATTCTTTCTTCTCCTAGATCCTTCTCAAAAAAAATTATACATTGGAACTCCATGTTCAAGACCTATGTTCTTTTTTAAAATATTAATTTTCAAAATTAATTAATTCCTTCTTCTCTTTGGAATCCTTATGATTTAACCTAGAGTTATGCCTTACATTAGAATTTTAAAACCCACTTCCTTATCATGGGTTTGATCATTATTATGATTTATATATGGTTTATTTTTCTTCATATAGAACACATATGGATGATTTTAATTATGTGATGTGTGGGTTTGGGATTATATATCCCTCCAATGCATTGGGTAAATCTTTATATCTCATGATATGTTATGTACAAGATTAGGGAGTAAACCTAATCCACCATGGGACTTTATCCACTATTTTTATAGGAATGGGGTGTGAACTCAATCCACCATGATAATTTTTCCAATTTATGATGATTGTGTTGAGATTGGCCCTTTACTTATGTTTATGATGTTATTTGTTATTTTTTTTCCACATATTCCATGATCTTATGATTTCATTTACTTATGTCATTTTTTATGCTTATGATCATTCTATTTATGATATCATTTTATGCCTCTTGACTCTAATGTTATGATTTGTTTCCATGTTTATTCACTTACTAAGATCTCCTTGTACATTTTCCCTATTGTATCCTATGAAGTTTTATAAGATCTATGGGAGTTATGAACACTATGTAGAGTTTTAAATAATTATAATGTTTATGTTTAAGATGACATATTTATGTATCTAATATTACAAAGATATTAAACCTCTAGATCCTCAATTGGTGTTTTTTGTAAAGTATTTGAAAAATTATTAATTAATTCATGTTTATGAATTGGGTCACTATATGACATATTCTCAAAGAGAGTTAGGATACATCGGGTGCATCATAAGTGATATTACATTAATAAATAAATTAAGGGAAGATTTGTCCATTTTTTTAATGTAAGTACATGTATTGGGACATTCTATTGGAATGATACTTTCAAATTAAGTCCAAGGTCATGGAATTTTGTCAGCAAGTTCATCTCAAGTGGTCAAAGAAAGATATATCAATTATATATGTTGATGACACGAGCAGGAAACCTACTTGATGTGATATTAGGATAAGGGGATTGTATTATAGGGTAAGAATTCATATGTGGTCGTTTTCATTATGACATTAAATTCTTTCTCTATGGGATCCTTAATATGTTATCATATGCTAATTTATACTTTAATCTAGCTCACCTAATTCCACTGATAAAAATCTCTAGAGTGTCAAACACTAAGTGTTTTCATGATTTCTAGTTAAATTCTATTTAAATTTAATATTAGAATGAATATGATTCTCAAAACCAAGGAATAATAATTATTCAGAATATGTTGATCACATGAATTCAATCACCAGTTATTTTTGTAGGAATATATGTGAGTTGAATATTAAATATATATTATTTTTTAAATAGATAATATATTATTTAATTATTGCTTTCTTATTATTCATAAGGTAATAAATAATTATTTATTTAGTTATTTAAATAAATATTTATTTTCCAATTTTTGCATATAATATTTATTTATGAAATGAAATAAATAATATATTATATTTATTTAACTAAATATATATTTATGACTAAAGATTTGATAAATTTTGGGTAGGTTTGATGGGTCGAGTGAAGGGCCTGAATGGAATAGATATTTTATGTTCACGAGTTTGTGCATGTCATAAAATATAATAATAATAATAATAATAATAATAATAATATTATTATTATTATTATATGTGGGGTTTAATTAGAATAATGGCATTAGTCTATAGCCTTTGTATAATATCTAATTTATAACCCTAAGTATATAACCCAACATATATCATTTCTAGGGTTATGAGAATTATTGTGTACAACATATTATCTCAAGATAAATTCTCTCAAGTTCAAAGAGAAATATCTCAAGAACACTCTAAAAAATAATTAATGACTAGAATCCTTCACCCTGTTATGGCTAAGAGAACCAGAAAGAATATTTCAAGGCCAAAAGGGTTCTTGTTATGATCAATGGTGAATGATGTAAGGTTATTTCTTCCTCCATGCTACCACCTAGAGTTCCAATAGTGATTTTATATGGTTCATAGATAATAGGTGGATACCTTTAGAGGAATTATGATTTGGATCCTTAATCATAACGACAGTATGATAAGAAGATCAACCAATCTATCAATGAATAAATAATTATCAAGATAAGGTAATTCTTGTTTATAAATTATTTATAAATTGTATGTGGAATTATCCTCTCTATGAATATTTTAGTATGTTATTTATATATTTTTTATGATTTAATTCTAAGAAACTGAAAAAAAAACATTATTGGCAATGGCCTTGGTCTCTTTCATTATAACCTAAAACCTTTAAGTGGTGTCATAGAGGTCACATATTAATTTATAATTATTTATTACTAGTTGATCAATTTTATATTTACTTTTTTAGTTTTTCATTTATAGTTTTAATTCTTAATCTAAAAGTGTAGATAAAATGGTTATTCAATTTCATATGACCAAGAAAATCCAATAACAGATAAAGAACACACAAATATCCCATCTAGAGGTGCCAATAAATCTGGTTACATGATATAGATACATGATGTGTAATGAAAAATTACACATCACATACCCATGTCAACCATTCTAGGACTATTTTTAAAAATCATGGAATTTCATGTGGGAGTATAGTATATGGTGTCATTACACACCATGTAACTTCTTGAATAGAGTGTCGCATGTTAGTTCCCTAAGCAGGTTCATCATGTGACCTCAGGCTTACCTCCCCATACGCTAGAGGTGGCCGACTAACAGTAGGGGTCTAATATATAACATGAGAATACTATACCCTATTTATCAAAGAAACACAAAAATGGAAATAATTAAAAAATATCCAAATGATAACAAAACAATAACCAAGTTAATAAGATAATCAATAAAGACCAACATTACATGATAGTCCCAAAATATAGAAATTGACCATAAACCAAATTAGTTGATATGTCATGCCATATAAGTGTAAAGTTTCTAATGAAAACCCAAAATAAAGATACACTGACATCTCCCAAGTGGGTCTTGACATCATGTCTGGTTCCCTTATCCAAGCTCCATCTTGAATCCCAACTCATCCATCTAACATTGGGATCTTTCCCTTATCCTATACTAAAAACATAAATTTTATTCGAGCACTGATCAGGAAACCCGATTAGAGTGTCAATACAACTTAGTATGCCACCACCAATGGTGTCTAGTGAAATATCTAGTCTATAAAAATGTATGAAGTTTCATAAATATTAAAGTACAAATTATAAAGTAAACAATTTTTACATTTAATATTATTTAATAAATCACATAGGTCCCCAGGTTCTTAGTGACACCTGAACCAATCGTACCTTATTTGGCCCATACTGGAGTCTGAACCCTTTACTATAGGGAAACACAATTAATTCTTCATGGTATTTCATTATTCATTCAATTCTAATTTCATGTATGGTACCTTGGAGCATCAACCAAGTACCAATATCTCAAGCACTTAGAACATCAGTCCAATGCCAATATATTGGAGGCCTAGATCATCAATATAAAACCACATGGGTATTTGTAGAATCAATCCCTATCCCACACCCCATGGGTATTTAGATAATTAGTCTATGTTCTATAATTTATTATTTGCATGCATGCATTAGGGGGATGGATCATCAGTCTTTCACCCCATGGGTATCTGGAGCATCGGTCCCTGACCCACACCTCATTTATCAATAAATCAAAAATATAACATATAATATACATATCAAGGTTCAACATCATTAACCTTCATATTAATCATTTATATCATGGTGAATTATTTCATTTATCAAGAACAACCATGGTTCTTTACTTTATTCACAATGAATAACATAAACAATTTCCCATTCATCCATTTGTCATAAATTATTCATATCTCATTAGACATTGAAAGTTAAGCAATTAATCCCTTTAAATCCCATTATCAAACATGACATAAGGATTTAATTCAAATTTATACACCTATTATTTCCCTTTCACATTTCATAATTATCATTCAAGGATAATTGGTGCATCCCATGGTTTTCCATCAAGCCAGACTCATCATTTCTAATGGGTCCAATGGGATCCATTAAGGATTTCCCAATTTCATGTAATTAAAATAACCTTTTTAATTTAAAATAAATTACACAATTTGGAAATGTAGTTTCAAAATTACATAAACATAATTATAATAAATACTATGAGATTTATCACTTATACCACCTACTTCAAGATTATTTAAAAACACTTGTCAAATATTAATCCTCAATTCGGTGTAGAACAAATGGAATCTAAATAGTAAGGAAGATATTGGATCAAGATATAAATAAATTATATAAAGAAACATATATATAAACCATAAATAGTGGAGGGAAAAATCCCTCTAAAAGGGGGAAAGAATATGGGAGAGAGGGGAATATTAAATGAGGAAGAGATCACTTACCAAAGAGGGTTTGATCTCATTCACCGGATCTTCAATTTTTACTAGAAGAGGTTCAAGGAGCATTATAATATTTTTGAGAGACTCTAAAAGGAATGGAAATGATATTAGGTCAATTTGGGGTGATTATGGATAAAAATAAGGGGTTTGAGAATTTTTAAATAAAAAATTTGGGGGTTTAATTTTCCACACTCACGGTTTCCTGGGCAGGGCCCCATGGTTTTGCAAACCGTGCCTCCTAATCCTGTGCCCCAGCTGTCTGGGGTGCATGGTTACTCCTAAGTGGGAAAACAGTTTGAAAATATGTGTGATGGCCATAAAATTCCCCTCTATCTAGTATGCATGGTTTCTGGGGGGAAGGCGCACAATTTGGGAAAACTGAGCGTCTACTATGCACTACCCAAAAACCCTCCAAAATCACTAAAACTCACAAAAAAACACCCAATACAAGGATCAACCTAAGTAAGACTAAAATAAGGGTAAAATAATACCCAAAAAATAAGTATTATAAATCTCTATAAAGGTCAAAATCTTACAATATTCCCACCTTATAACATCTCATCCTCGAGTTGTACTCTTAATTATTACTATGCTTTTGAGGTAAAAAGTTCAGTCCATTGGGTCTGAATATCTGCTTCCCTATCCCATGTTTCCTACTAAACATGTTCATGTTTCCACAACACTTAGACAAACTACACAATCTTTCCCCAAAACAATTTCTCAATAAAATCCATAATAAGAATCAGATGCTCCTCAAAGGACACATCAGCCTCAATCTCAACATCATCAACATCGATCACATGATAAGGGTTACGGTGATACTGATAATGTTGTGAAACATGAAAAACAATCATTCATAGAACTATACCACTATGGAAGATCCAATTGATATTCCACTGTTCTGGTTCTCTCTATAATCTCAAATGGTCCAAAAAACCCGGGTTCCAACTTTCCCTACCTCTGAATCCTACGGTGACCCAATCTCGATGGAACCTAAGTGAATACATGATCACCCATTGTAAACTTGAGAGGTCTAAGATGTAGATAAATATATGAATTTTTTCTAATATGATCCATATACATACATTTGTGAATCAACTGAACCTACTCATACATCTCATACATGAGACTTGGTCCCAATAACTCAGACTTACCCACCTTCATCCAGCATAAATATGAAATGCATGGGCTACTATAAAGAGACTCATATAGTTCCATCTAAATAATTTCCTAATAAATATTGTTATAGGTAAACTCAAATAGTTCTAATTACTTCTCCCATGACCCACAAAAATCCATAATGTGTGCTCTTATCATGTCCTCTAGCACCTGTATAGTACACTTTGATTTCCTATCTATCTGTGGGTAGAAATCCATACTCATAAGTACCTGGGTACCTAATTCCTTCTAAAAACCATGAAATAAGTATGAATTAAAGTTTGGATCTCAATATGAAACTATTCTATAAGAAACCCCATGCAAATTAACTATCTCTCAAACATATAATTCACACAACTGACCAACTATGAAAGTTTCCCTGACAGAAAATAAATAGTTGACCTTCATTAATCGGCCCACAATCACCCATATAGAATCACTCTTATAAGGAATCCTTAGAAGAACCACCATAAATACTGTGTTATTTTAGTCCCACTTCCATTAAAAAATGGGAAACAACTATAACAAACCTCTAGGTCATTTATTCTCATCCTTCACCTATTGACAGGTGTAGTATCATACCACAAAACCTGCAATATCCCTTTTCAGGATCAGCCAATAGTACTATTAATGTTGGTCTCGGTTCATTTTGGTCAAATTAGGATGTATCATTCACTTCAAGGAATGAAACTCATGTATCAAATCCTCACACATACACATAATCACAACAACATGGTTCTATACATAGATGATCACACCCTCATCTATAGTCTAATCAGAAGGTGGCTCCCAACCTTCAAGGATTTATCTCAAGGATAAACACTTTGGATCCTCATACTACCTCACCCTAATCCATCCCATAAGTCTATAATATACTGATATGGATATTAGGGTCATCTTCTATGGGCCTTTCAAAACCTCAATGTGTATCCCAGCCAGTAAGGTCATCATCTTCCACTCAAAACTGGACTCCTAAACTGCCTGATTCTGTGACTTCTGGATCAAAGTTTTAGCAACATGGTTTCCCTACCCCAATGTATAGGCTAGAAAAAAATAAAATAAATGCATGTACTCAGCCCATATTCACTACCATATAATCAAATCTTACTATGATAATATTTACTTTATGATTTTTTGATCGGTATACACAGTAAACTTTTTACCCAATAGGTAATGCTGCCAACAATTTAAGTCATAAACCATCATATCCAAATTGAGATCATGCATAGGTTAATTAAATTCATGTGTCCTCAACTTTAATGATCCATATTCTACAACTAGATCACCCTACATCAACACTGCTCTAAGTATGACTCTGGATGTATTAAAAAACATGGTATACTCCTCACCCAGCTCAAGTATGACCAAAATCAGCATAGTGGTCAAGAACTTCTTTAACTCCTAGAAAGAATTCTATCATAATCCATACCATTCAAACATGATTTCATTCTTATTCAAGCCCAAAATTGGTACTTCTAAATTCGAAAGGTCGTATATAAACCTCTGATAATAGATCACTAATCCCAAAAGCTATAGATATCAAAAAAATTCTTATTTGTATCCCAAGAAACAACTACCTGAACTTTTTTTGAGTCCATTGATACACATTTCTTAGAGATGATGGGACCTAATAAATGTAACTTATCGATTCATAATTGAAACTTAGATAACATGGAGTATAGTCAATGATCTTTTAATATACTCAGGACGATGTCAAGATGTTGGGAATGATCATCATGATTATTTGAGCACACCAAAATATCATCCACAACAAAAACCAAAAATTGGTATAGGTATGGGTGAAATATTTGATTCATCAAGCCCATGAACATATATGGAGCATTCATCATCCCGAATGGAATCACGATGAACTTGTATAGGCCATACCTATTTATGAAAGAAGTCTATGGGGTATCATATGGTATAACTCTCAACTGATGATACCTTAATCTCAAATCAATCTTGGAGAATACAAAGGATCTTCCCAACTAGTCAAAGAGATAGTATATATGTGAAATAGGATATCGGTTATTTATTTTCATCTAGTTCAACTTCATGTAATAAACACCTAAACGTAATGTCCTATCAAACTTATTAAAAAAATGGAGAACCCCAAGGTGACATACTCAGATAGATAAATACCTTATCTATAAATTCTTTCATCTAAGTATTAAGTTCATGAATCTATATTTGTTACATTCTATATAGTGGAATGGAAACAAGTTTATCTCCAGGCATGAGGTTAATTGTAAACTCAACATCTCTCTCAGGTGGAATCCAAAAGAAGTCTTCGGAAAACACATTCTGAAACCTGACCACTACAGGTGAAAAAGATCATTATTTATACCCCAATATTTCCAAAAAAATACTCTCAACCTAGGTGGTGAGATCCCATAGTTGCTGATGAACTGGACCTACATATCCTTCTTGGATATCCCATTCCCCATAATGAACATAACTATCACCCTCAGGAGATGTAAAGGTCACTCTCCTATAGTAAAAATCTATGCGGTCTTGGTACAATACCAACCATTTCATATCCAAAATCAAGTCAAAACCTGACATGTCAAGTATTTAAATGTCCCAAAGGAAATGATACTCACCAACCCCAAGAGAACACCCCTTTCATAAACAGATGTCCCTCAACCCCACTCCCAACAGTGTGTCAATCATTATAACCCCGCTCAAAAATTCCACTACCATACTAAAACCATTAACAAGTTGAGAATATATAGAAGAATTTAAGGATTCTATTTCAAATAAAGTACTAGGAAATGTAGAATCAAAAATAATATTACCTCTAACTGTCGATGGTCCAGCATCACTATCCACTAGTACATGATGAACTACATGAAACTGTCTTATCCCTCTACCCTATGATGCAGTCTGAGTCCCCTGATCTACACTACTCTACTAATAGGGGCACTATTGACCAAAAGTACCACATCTTACATCTTGACCTACACTATCAGTTGTAATCCAACTACCTGAATGGTATGAGTTAGAATACCCCTTCTAGTACTCTAATTCAGCCTAGCTACTCCATCACTTCACATCTAATATGTATATCTGCAGATTTTTTGTATATGTCACATCCTTTTGTAAGGTCTGCACTCTACCGGTGGTTGGGTAAACTGATTATGATAGTGACTCTTCCTACCATACTAATGGAAAATCACTTGAGTATTTACATGAGTAATTGATCCTCCCCCTTAGACACTCTACTTTCCACTACCCTAGTTTACATTTTCATAGTGATTATTCCTACCCTTAGAATATGTACCTTCAAGTCATCCAATAGAAACCACTTGTACTCCACTGGAAGCCTCCTTTAGGTTCCCCTTATAAATTATATCCTGATTCACTACCTCAACAAACTTCTTCAACCGAAAGATATTAACTTGAGACTTAATCTCACATTTAAGTACATCCAAAAAATATCTCTTTGCAGTTACCTCATATCTTACCAATGCTGGAAAAAAGAACTACAAGTCAAAAAAATTGGCCAGAATTGTCCATCATAGACATACTTTCCTGTTTCAACTACATAAACTCAATTGCTCTCTTCTACTTAAGCATATCTAGGTAGAATTGTTCTAAGAATTTATCTTAAAATTATTTTCATTCCATGCCCTCAAACTACTCATCTCGGGCATGAATATCCCACCAAAACTTTTCTTGACCACATAACATATAAGTAACCAACTAGACTCTTTTCTATATAGAAGTCTATAAATGGTCAAGGATCATCTAGATAGACTCAATCTAGAACTCAACTGCCTTAGTTCCACCCCCTCCAGTGAAGGTCAGAGAGTGCTGCAACTGGAACTCCTATGTCAGATCAAACATATTCTGCACTACCCTCCCTAGGTATGTTTCCATAAATTACATAAATAAAGAAAATTTCTCATATAAATTCTCTCTCACTCCTTCACTCGGAACTATCAAAGCCTATGGTTCCAATTCCTGGGGTGCATTTTCATCTATGTCATCATATCATTCTACTAACAAACTCTATCATATAGGCATGTCTCTATAATTATAAGAATACATATTAAGACACATAACACATCATTAACACATTTTAACAATATTAATTCACATAAATCCATAACAAATCATCCCACATACTCCGTCACATGATCAAAACTGATTCACTATCACTACCCTCAACCATCTCTCTCCTAGGTTATGGCTAACATAGGGTAAAACACTTTCATATTTCAAAGTTTCTCATTAGACACTATTTTTATCTATTCCAAATTACCACATTTAGCATCATTTAAAACAATCCATTTCTTATTGGGCACCATTTCATTTTAAATTACTCAAATAAAGAAAAGAATTTTTATTTTCCAAAACCCACTCATAACTTTCTTTTTTGTGTGTACCTAAAATGATTCATGTGATAATGAATCCTGAGTTCCTAGAATGATTCATGTATACACAACTCTTAGTCCATACTGGGCCATGAGAAAAATCTCAAAAAAATAAAAAAATCACACAAAATGTGCATCACCAAAGGTGAAATAACATACAATTATAACAGCAAACATAAAGAACAAAAATACCACCATAGGTAATTGGATTTTCCCCCACACATGGGTTAGGTACCCCCCATGCATGAGACCATGACCAAGGCCTGACTCATAATAGTCTCATGTCTACCTTTCCCAAAAAATAATATAACTGAAAAGAAAAATAAAGCATCCTTTAGTACCATTTTGTAACATCCTGACCTAATTTTCACATGTCTGTTCCTCAATCCAGTTCATCATGTGACCTTAGGCGTGCCTCCCCATATGCCATAGGCTGACAACTAATAGTGAGGGTCTAATATTTAACATGGGAAGACTATACCCTTTTTATAAAATCAGCGCAAAAGCAGAAATAATTAAACAATATCCAAATGACAATAAACAATAACTAGGACAATACCCTAATCAATAAATACCAACATCACATGATAATCCCAAAATAGAGAGAATAACCATAAACCAAAGTAATAGATATGTCATGCCATATAAGTGTAAAGTGTCAAATGAAAACCCAAAATAAAGACACACTAATATCTCCCAAGTGGGTCCTGACATCATGTTTGGTTCCCTCATCCAAGCTCCATCTTGAATCACAACTCAACCATCTAACATAGGTATCTTTCCCTTATCATTTCCTCCAAACATAAATTTTATTTAGGTTTCGATTAGGAATCCTGAGTAGGGTTTGAATAAAAATTAGTAGGCCACCACCAATAGAGTCTAAAGAAATATCCACTCTATAACAATGTATTTAGTTGTGTAAAGAATAAATTACAAATGATAAAGTAAATAGTTTCCACATTTAATATTATTTAATCAACCACATAGTACCTCAGGTTCTCAGTGAAACCTGAACCAATCATATCTTCTTTGGCACATGTCAGAGTCTGAACCATTTATTATATAGAAACACAATTCTTTCTTTCACGGGCTTTTATTATTAATTCAATTACAATTTCATGTCTGGTACCTTGGAGCATCAACAAAGTACCAATATATCAGGCCATTTGAACATTAGTCCAATGCCAATATCTTGGGTGCCTGTATCTTTGGTCTAGAACCTCATGAGTATTTGGAGCATCAATCCATGTCCCACACCTAATAGGATATTTTTGAGCATCAGACCCTGTCCCATAATTTATTGTTCACATGCATGAATCGGGGGATTAGGGAATCAGTCTGTCACCCCATGGGTATTTAGAGAATCAGTCTTTGACCCAAAACTCATTTTTCAATTAATAAAAAAATATCACATATCATATACATATCAATGTTCATAATCAATAACCTTTATATCAATCATTTACATTATGGTGAACCATTTCTTTTATCCATCACAACCATGGTTCTTTACTTTATTCACAAGGAATAACATAAAGAGTTTTCCATTCATCCATTTATCAACAATTATTCACATCTCATCAACTCTTCAACATTAAGAAATCATACATTTAAATCCCATTATCAAACATTCCATAATGTTTTAATTCAAATTTTATACACCCATTATTTACCTTTCACATTTCATAATTATCATTCAATGATAATTTTCACATCCCATGGGTATCCGTCAAGATGTTCTCATCATTTCTAATAGGTCCAATGAGATTCATGAAGGGTTTCCCAATTTTATATAATTAAATTCACCTTTTTAATTTAAAATATATTACAAAAAATGGAAACACTATTTCATAATTACATACAAATAATTATAATCAATACTATGGGATTTATCAATTAGACCACCTACCTCAAAATCATTGATGAACGCTCACCAAATATTAATCCTCAATTCGGTGAAGAACAACTGAAATCAAAATAGAAAGGAAGATCTTGGACAAAAACCTATGATCATGATCCAATGAAATGATATCCATAAAAATATATATCTAAACAATTGATAGTGGAAGGAAAACATATCTCTAAAAAGGGGAAAGAATGTGGGAAAGAGAGTAATCTTAAATGAGGAAGAGATCACTTAACAAAGAGGGTTTGATCTCATCACTGGATATTTTATTCACACCAAAAGAGGTTTGAGGAGCATGAGAATCCTCTCGGGAGCCTATAAAAATAAATTAAAATCATATTATGTTGAGATGGGATGATTAGGGATAAACATAGAGGGTTCATAAATTTTTTAGAAAAAAAAATAAGCGGTTTAATTTTCTGTTCACATGGTTTCCTGGGTGGGGTAGCATGGTTTTCCAAACTATGTGCCCCTACTGTCTGGGGTGTGTGGTTACTCATAAGTGGGCACATGGTTTGATAAAACGTGTGCTAACTATGTAATTCATCTCTGTCTGGGATGCATGGTTTCTGGGGGGAAGGTGCACGATTTGGGAAAATCATGCACCAACTATACGCTGCCCAAAAACCCTCCAAAATCACCAAAACTCACCCGAATGAACCCAAGACCGGATTTAACCAAAGTAAGACTAAAATAATAGTCAAAAAATACCAAGAAAATAGTATGATACATCTCTAAAAATGTTAGGATATTACACACCACATATTCAATACCTGCAAGTACATGGCTTAACAGGGTTGCACGATGTTTAGTTGGTGTACATGTCATGTAAACACACATGGTTTGACCCTATCGAAATCAAAAAAGTTTTGTGTTCAAAGTGCACATAATTTAATCAATACAATTCATGTATTGACTACCAACCAAGAAAAACAATCCAAATATGATTATATGGAAGGTAACATGCATACAAGTTGTGTAACACATTATTATCCCATGTGTAAAACACACTAAGTCCCTAGTATTATTGTGTGGGGGTATAAATGGATTACACGGCATGTATCTAGATATTCATGGCATGTTACTTATACCCACTCACATAAGGTACATTTTGAGACATGTGTCATGTTTTATGAGTCAAACACATGAAAAGAAAATTCATTTTAACAAAACCAAACTACATGGTGTGTAGCTGGTTGTACACACCGTGTGATAATGTTTTTATTATGAATTACACACCGATTGATTTTCAGCAGGTCATGTGGAATTAAATTCTTAAATTTATTATTTTTCATGTTATTTTATAAATACACAATATATATGGTTTTCATACATGATTTTTACTTCCCAAGAATCGCAAGCAGTACATGTCGTGTATATTCATGGAATTTCATGTGGTCATACATGTCATATAGAACACATGGTTTAATCCATGGAATAACATACTATATAATATCATGAAATGTTTTGAAGGAATATATGATGTGTAAGTACAAAATACATAAAAAGAACCATACCGAGTGTAAGTCACACACCATGTAAGTGATAGTACACACCATGTAAAGTATAAGGGTCCATTTCATGTTGCCTCTAGTACAGTCTATGTATATGAAATTTAAAATCAAATTTAAATTTGACCATAAGGGTACACACTATATTCCCTTTCAATAAATATCGTGTACTAATTAATTTTAAATTAAAATTAATATATATAATTTATTTAAAATTATAAAGGACGGGAATATCAAAGACTCTTTGGTTGGATAATTAAGATAAAAGAATTAATTAATTAACAAGATAATTGAATTATTAATTTTAGATTTTTATCTTAATAAATAATGAATTCCACTAGTACAAAAACTATTTAAATTTACACATTATAACATAGGCCATTTTTAATCGATGTCATAAATATCTTTTTACATCATTTATTAAATATCCAATGTAAAAAAACTCTTCTATCAAGTTTTATACATCGGTTATATAATAGCCTATGTAGAAAAAAAAATTCAACATCGATTATATAATAACCGCTGTAAAAAACAATTTTCTAAGTTATTTATCATAAAACTATTATAAAAAATATTTAAAAAATATTCAAATATATAGCCAAATTTATTATTTTATTCTACTTGCTCTCATGTTTTTTCCTAGACCCATACCCTAACCCCTCTTTCACTAGACTCCCATCCTCCGATCTCCTTCAACCATTTTAGTCGTTGTCATCAACCATCTACATCAGAATACACCACTATCTTCATCCTCTCTTTACCTTATCTTACTATATTTTTATTTCATTCAAGGCCTCACTTGTATATTTTCTATTATTTTAGTTTTTTTTCTTGAATATTATTTCCAAGTTCATAATGGATCATTTTTTGGCTCGATATAAAGGGAGAAAAGTATTTTTTATGATTTATTTCCTCATGTTATCTTATGAAAATATCATATATTATGATATCATTATTCATTAAAAATATCTATCATAAGAAATAATATTTATATACCCTATATCACCTTTACTATGATGTATATATCATAATGTATAGTATCTCATTCCACTTGATTTTCAATTTATCAATTTTTCCATGTTTTATTTACTTTTTACATCTATAAGGTACAATATATAGGGAAATTGCTACCTCAAACCCTAATAATAAATTTTCATGACTTTTTATTGATATGGTGATATCATATAGGGAGATTTAAGCCATAGGCACTGAATTCATGATGTTGTAACTGGAATTTTATATCCATGGGATCTTTTTATAAACAAGACAAGAAGGATGATGAAATAATAAGAATAATTGTTATGCTCCATTGTATTAATATTAGGTATTTTCTATTGTTTAGTATTTTATGGTTTTGAATAGTAATTTTATGTTTTTCAATTGTGTGTTTCATGTAGATGAGTTTGTTTCTGTTTATGTGTTTTTATTTTTGAAATATTTTTTTATTTTATTTTATTTTATTATTATTTTTATATTTTTTCATTATTTTATTTGTGAAATATTTTTTATTTTTTGTTTATATTTTTTAATTATAAAATTAAGCTTTAATTTTAATTTTAATGTATAGAAACTAATATTAAATACATACATTTTTTATAGGTGATAATGAATCATAAGGGGATTACTAAACATTTAAAAAGTGATGAATATGAGGAAGGGATTGATGATTTTTTAGAATTTTCCAAATAATGTGTTAAAAAAATAACATATTTTTTATCCATGTATGAAGTGTATAAATATGATAAAGTTTAAAATCATAAAAATAAAATATCACTTAATTTTAAATTGTTTTAATGCAAGTTACAATCCTTACATTATTCATGGTGAAATTTATAATATTTCAAGATTTAATGATGATGGAAATTTTCAAGATAATAATTTTGATCAAATTGAAGAAATTATTTGTGATATTGAAGTGGAATCAATTGAAAAAACATCGATGATTGAGTTCTTATATAACTATGTTGAAAAACCATTATAACATCTTTGTACAAAATTTATGGTTTTAAAAACTATGTTAAGATTGGTTAACAGGAAATCTATGAATGGATAGAGTAACAAGTGTTTTAAAAAAAATTATAGATTTTGAAATATATACTTCCTAGAGACAATAATCTTCTAGAATAATATTATAATAAGGAAAATTATCTTGCAAAATGGGATTAGGGTACAAGAGGATACATGTTGGTCTTAAAGATTTTGTACTATAAAGGAAGGAATAAAAAAGTATATTAGAGCTTCTTAAGTTTGGGGCATCATTGTATAAATTGAAATAAAAAACATAGGTTTATTTATCATTTCTACTAAGTACCAAAACACTTACTATGAAAATTTTGTATCTTCCAATAATTCATCATCTGAAACATTTATCTAAAAATTCAAGATATGAATATATCTAAGGAAAAATTACATCATCTAATTGATTGTCTATAATAAAAAAAATAGATCAAAAAAATTCCACATTCTGGACTTGGACTATGCATAGATGGAATGTTTCATGACCTAGCCCGAAAAACCTATCCAACTAGAATCTGAATCAAATTGTGGTAAGACTCTCAGGGCATTCTTGATCCTCGCAGGCTAGAGACTAGAACCCAAGCATCCAACAAAAACCATAGGTAAAAATTTTCCCAAACTGGAACAAGAAACATGAAATATATATATATATATATATATATAACCATAAAATAAATATGTCCTAACCAAAAGAGTGACAATGATAGTGATACAACCAAAGGTAATAGATAAAATTCAAAGTATAATACCACAAAAAAACAAAATAAAGGATCCCAAAACTATCTATTACTACTTCATGAGACACATGGACAACATACCATGCTCTTAAAACCAGCTACCCATGTCTGGATAACCAAAAACCTCACTAAATTACAATAGCAGCTTTACCTTTCCTACATCCGATAAAATAAAGACTATGCACCCCTTAGGGATTGTGTAAGGTGTGATCTAAATAGGATCTGAATAATTCCACTCAGGTGTTCTGTAAAAAAATTTTGTATAATAATCCAAAAATGTTCAATTTAAATAAAACAAGGCATTATAAGCAATTAGGTAGTTTTATATCAAAATCATGGGAAACAATTTCCCATTTTTCCAATTCTTTCACAAAACCTAGTAATATAATTTCAAAGAACATTTACATTTATCTAATCATGTATCGTATCATATAAAATCCAAATTAGTACAAATCTAATAAAATGGTAATTACCCCTAGGATAACAAAGTTCAGGCTATCTAGGTCACTCGTACCCAAATCACAAACAACGACTAGTGCATACTCAATTCCCTATAGTCAATGCATCCATAATCTGGGGATGGAGTAACACCCCAAAAATTAAACCCCTACAATGTAAAGATATATTTTCTATATCTAATGTATTAATGATCTAGAAACATAGAATCACCCCAGAAAGTGAACCCATGTAATATCAAGATAATGTTTCTAAAGCTAATATATCTATAATCTAGGAATAGTGGATCACTCTAGAAAGTGAACTCCCTTACAATTCAATAGAAAAGGACACATACTAAACCCACCAAATAGGCTCCCATGTGTTTCAGATATCAAATAAATTTCAAATGGATTATCACATTTCAAAAATAATTCTAAACAACCCTTTTCCATCAAAAACATTCTTTGAAAACTAATTTCACAAACTATTTCATAATGCTCTGAAAAAACACCTTCATTTTATCAAAATGAGGTGGAACCCATCTTTTTTCAAAAATAAAAATTATACATTCATAAAAATCAATTCAAGGATAATTCCAATTCATTTATAAAACCATTTATAAAACCAAGAGCATCAATGGTTCATAAAACATAGGCAAATGATAAAACCACCTACCTAAAGTTCAGGTTTCACACCACCCACAATGGGATCCATACACCAAAAAGAAAGTAAAATCAAAATAAAGAGATATTATTACCTAAAGACAATTACAATAACTTATAATCATGATTCCATAAGAAAAAGGGTCAGTGGATAATTTTTATCAACATATACCTCAAGAATCACACGTCGCACCACAAATAATGAGAGAAACATCCTACATATGACAATCACACAAGGTATCTAGAAGAGATTGAAGAAGGATCATAACATGATCAATAGATACAAAAAATACATCCTAGAACCACATTAAATTATTATAAGAATGTAAAATATAAGAAATAATGAGAGAGAATTAACTAAACTTATCAATTCCTTGGAAACCGATCAAACTGGGATTGAAATGCCAACTAGAGACGTTTTAAGGATCATAGAATGAAAAGGTAGAGCCTATATGGTATAAATTATAGAATTAGGTTCAAGAAATATATATTATAGGTTTAATTAAGGGTTTTTTAGGAATTAATTTTAATTTAGACCCTAAGTTGCCCGACCAATCTTGACACCATCGGCTACCCGATGGCCATTGAAATCATGTAGTAGCTACTGGCCAACCCACTAGCTATCTGATGGCACTATAATCCATACATGGATTCTATTCAAAGCCACTATATAGTAAATGGATCCCTTTAGCCACTTTTTATCCCATGTTTTAAAAAAAACCCTAATTTTCCCCCAACACCACCCAAAAAACCTTTTAAATATAAAAAGATACACGCCTGGATCTAGGATGTTAAAATTCTACCCACTATAAAACATTTTCACCCCATAAAATTATATGGAATAAGGATTATATATAAAGATATGGGGCCACTACTCTCTTACTAAAGTTTCAAGCTCCAAAGTCTTATGAGAATTTGATTTGTGCCACCACAACACTTTGACCAACTGAATAGACTTGTCACGCTGAACTTTAATATGAGTATCGATAATCTCCACTAGATCATATATAATATAAATTTAAAGATATAACTCAATCTCATACCAAATCAGAATATTGGAAGGATTGTGGTGGTGCTTCTTGAGATGAGATATATTGAAAAACTCATGAATACATATCAATTAAGTCGGTAATGTCAACCAATAAGTAATTTGACCAAGATGCTTGGTGATATAAAATTTTCCAAAATATCTTAGAGATATATTCCCCTCTTTACCATGTTTATGATAAACCAACTAAGGAGAAACATTCAATATGAACTATTCACCAATGGGAAACTCCAAAGGATGATGACAACAATACACATGTGATTCCTATCAACTCTGAGATATAACCAAGCATCGATGTATATCTTGAATCCTCGCTAATGTCTCTTGAATAAGACTTGATCCCATAGGAGTGGCCTTTACCACCTATGAACAATAAAGATTTGACCTATAAGGGAAAGCAAACAAATTCTTAAAGGGTTCCATTCAAATTGATTATCGGTGACTATTATTATAAATGAACTCAACCAATCCCTGATGGTTATCCCACAATCCACCAAAATCCAAGATGCAGTCATGAAGAATATCCTTTAGAATATATATATCACACTTTATCGAACCATCCATCTATGGATGATAAGTTATACACAACCTTACTTTAGTCCCCATCATCTATTGGATACTCTTTAATAATCTAGAAGTAAACAAGGGATCCCTATCAGAAACAATGGTAGATGGGACCCCATGTAACCTCACAAAATCCTGAATGTATAGCTTACCCAAATCATCAACCTTAATGGTGTCCTTGATAAGAATAAAATGAGATAATTTCTTTAACTGATCAATAATTACTCAAATATAATTATTTCCTTGAGGTGTCTATAGAAATATAACAATGAAATCTATAGACACTTCATCCCATTTCCAAACCAATATTGGAAGAGGCTAGAGAATACCAAAAGGCTTTAGGTTCTCTGCCTTTATCTATTGGTAGGTGTTACATTAGAACACATAATTCATGATGTCATGATTCATACCTGGCCACCAAAAAATCCATCTCATGACACAATACATCTTCATTATTCCATGATGTGTGGAAAATAAAGAAATATTAAAGTTATGAAATACTGAGTTCCTAACTAATAATGGGATGATGAATGAACTCTTATAGAAAATAATTCAATCATAAGGAAGATACCAAACTGATACAGTCTCCCCACTATATATTTATTCTCTAAATCCTATGAATTCATCATCCTACTACTGGTCCTATAGAATAGACACAGGGGGGTGATAAAAATTGAACATTTGTCAGAACCATACCAAAATACTCCTCCTAAATGTCTAGATGAAATTGAGTGAAAATACTCATAATTTTACAATCCTCTTTTGATTATAAGACATCCTAATATATTTACTTCTTACTGAGAGTGTTTGTAATAACACTCCCCTTCCTCAGGGTGTAGGTAATGTTGAAGACAAACATCTATAGGTATTCCACCCATTGTCTCTGAATGAGGTTAGGGTCCTTCTGAGAATATATGTAACTCATGATATTCTAATTATAAAATACCATGAACCTCTCCCAAAAGATATAGTTTCTCCAAAACTTAAGTTCATTCATAACAGTGACAAGATCCAAGTCATGAGTCGGTTAATTCTTATCATGTGGTTGAAAATGATGAGACTCATATGCTACCACATGATCATCTTGCATAACCACACACCCTGACCAGCACTAGAAACATAATAATATACTATGTATCCCATAGTGGGTTCTATAAATATTAAGATACGAGCTGATGTTAGACATCATTTCAACTCATCAAAAGAAGTCTGGCATTTAGCATCCTAAGAAAATTCCACCCCTTTCTTGGTAAGATTGGTCAAAGGTGATGATAGCTTTGAAAAATCCTTGAAAACCTATCGACCAGACCTAGTAAAATCTATATCTTGAAGATGTTATGTGGTTATTTCCGTGAAAATATAGCCTTCACATTTTTAGGATCGGCTGAGAGGTCATTTTCCAAAATCACATGACCCAAGAATTTCACCTCTTGGATATAGAAATTTTATTTCAATAGATTCCCATAAAGGTGGTGAATCCTCCAGATTTATGTTATAAAATTATGATGGTTCTCATTATCATTCTTAGATCTCAAATAAACCAAGATATAATCCATAAATACCATGATAAAGGGGTAGAGATACTGATGGAATATCTGGTTCATCAAAACCATAAACACTACAGGGGAATTATTTAGGCTTAAATGGAATTACAAGATATTCATAATGGTCATAACTAATCATAAAATTGGTCTTCAAGATATCTGAATCCCGAACTCTGAGATGGTGATACCCCGATCGAAGATCAACTTTCAAAAACAACTTTTCCCCCTTTAACTACTAAAAAATTCATACAAAATAGGAAAAGGGTAATTATTCTTAATGGTAATCTTATTCATCTTTAAATATTCTATACGAAGACAAAGAGTATCATCAACCTTATTAGAAAATATCATGGGGAACACCCACAAAAAAAACATTGTTACAAATAAATCCCTTCTCAAGAAAATCATCCAACTAAGCCTTGAGATCTTTTAGCTCTACATGTACCATGTGAAAGAGGGTTTAGAAATCAACTCCATACCTGAACCCATATCGATTGAGAACTCTACCTCCATATCTATAGGAAGACCAAATAATTATTCTAGGAAGACCACAAAAAAACCCAACAACCAAGGAAGATAAGTAAGAGAGGAAACATACTTGGGATTAACTACAATGGTATACAATAGTCTCCTGGTCTCTAGGTTATTTGGTCCCACGTGATTGGACCTCATATCCCACTCTCCCTAAAAAACCTATGATCTCCCATCAGAAACAGATAATGTAATGTGAAAATGATAATAATCATTCTTATCTTGGTGAGTAACAAACAAGTCCATCCTAATGATGATGTTTAAAAGAAATAAATCAATAACCAAGAATTCCCAAACTAAATCCACATCAACTATCGAAAGAGAGAATAAAGGGAAATTAAATCCATGCCCTTTCCTATTTCTTAGAGGTATTGTAAGCTTCATGGAAAAAGGCATGAGCTTCATTAGAAGCTTTGACACATCCAAAAAATGGGTAGATATAAAAGGGTTTGAAGAAATTATATCAAATAGAAAAATTTCTATATAATATGAAAAAAATATGGTATACATCACTATAGTTATTCCTGCATCAACCTCACCTAGAAACTCATCCATTACATAAAGGTGATTCACTCCTATGGCCTATGGATAAAGCCTTGTATGATTTAAAGCTTCTGAATGCACTATAGTTTCCTTTGAAGTTGAAGATCCATGACCATAGAAGGTCATAAATAAATATCATAAGAACCTCTATAGATGGTATCATTGTCCAAAAGAACTATAATTATTTACAGTTGTGGGACAAGACCATCGGGTGCTCCCTACCTTTCCACATTGAGAGAAAGTTAGGGGAACACTACTGGATCCTTATAAAGTTGAAAAGGAAGCCCTATATTGAGAACCACCTCCACCACCCATATGATGATCATTTCACTTACTCTTATTTTTTTGTGTTCCACTAGAACTACCACTAGGTGGAAGAGAAGATCCAAACTAGCCGATCTTTCCTTCCATATCAATTTCTACCATCATCACAATGTCGATCAAGTTAGTAGAGGTGGTGAGATTTAGCATATATAAATGTGATCACATATCGAGTCTCAAGCCCTGAATATATTTTGGAGACATCATCTGATCATTCAACACCACCTTTGTAGAAAAATAAACTAGCTACAAAAAAAAATTGTTGGTGTACTCTAACACTAAACATTATTCCTACTGCAAAGAGAGGAACTCTAAATACTTAACTATCATCAGATATTTTTGGAATAACTATTGAAATAAAAGAGTCTTGAAGCCCTTCCACTCCAAGACCACATGTTTTTTTTTCTAAACCATAGAATCCCACCACCACTTGTTAGGACTCTCAAGCATGAACATTGTGCATTTCCCCTTGACAGAGTATGGTGTCTCCAGGAAGTCAAAAACTTGATCAATATTGTATAACCAATCCTTCTCCTCTTTAAGTTCATTCATACACTTAAAGGATGGTGGATTCTTACATGCTAACTATCACAAACGATCCATATCTCCCCTAGCTCCTGATTGTGCCTCAAAATCATGGTTCAGAACACATGGTACATTCTGGTCCATGGAATGAACTGCTCATATGATAGCCTCTAAGATATTTTGATCCATAGTAGGATTCCCTTGAGGAGAATCTCTCATTTCACCCTCATATGGAACCCTCAGAAGACATCTCTAGGTCATGTTACTACACACCAAAAATAGATTGAAACAATCAAACAATGAAGAAGTGTTAGTTTAAACCAAAAGAATACAACCAGAAATTGAGGTCAAGGTCAAAACCCAGTATAGGAGACACAAAACCAAAGAACTCATGGTAACTTGAGGCTCATAATTGCAAGATCTATCCAGGAACTCACCAAAACCTACCTATCAAATCCCAATTATCCTATCCCCTATCAAATAATATCTCAATTCTGAGCATAAGAATCCTCTAATACCAAATTTTCATGACATTTCCTTGATAACCTATCCAACAAGGCTATGAACTAGGCCATGGTAAGACCCAAAGGGTGTTCTTAATTAACAAGGGTTGGTGACTAGTGCCTGGGTATCTAACAACAATCACGGGGAATGATTTTTCCTACCCAAAACAAGATATACGAAATATAAATATACAAATAAAACCATAAAATAAATATGTAATAACTAAAATAGGTCCAACTATAGCAATACAACCAAAGGTAGTGACTAAAAATAAAATTTCAAGTCCAAAAAGAAACTAGAATAAAGGGGTCTCAAAATAATGTATTGCCACTCCATGAGATATATAGTCAACATCCCATTGTCTCAACACCATTTACCTATGCCCAACTAACCAAAAACCTCTCCTCCTCACTATAGTGCATTTCCTTTTCATGTATTATATCAAACAAGGTTTATACACCCATAATGGAGTGTGTAGGGTGTGAGATAAACAGGCTTAGTAGGATCCCACATAGGTGTTCCATAAGAAGTCTCTCTATAATAATACCAAAATGATCAATTTAAAGAAAAAATGGCATGGTAAGTTGTTACACAGTTTTATATCAAAATCATGGTAAACAATTTCCCATTTTCTAATTCTTTCATAAAACTAGGTAATATAATTTCAAATCACATTTCTATAAATGTTTACTTTTATCATTGCATATATCATATCATATCAAATAAAAAAATAGTACAAAGCCAATCACAATGGTAAACACCAATGGGATAACAAAGGTCGGGCTAGCTAGGGAACTCATAACCAAATTTCAAATAATGACTAGTGTACACTCAATCCCCTAGAGTCAATGAATCCATAATATAAGGACATAAGAATTGCCACACTCGTCATCTTTAAATAAATTATTTTCTTAATTTTCTAAGTATTGAGTAGTCCGGGTTGAAGAAAGACTTAAAAAATTATGAGTCCTTATTTAAAAATGAATGTGTTGGCCTTGATTGTGTCCATCACACCACAATCGAAGCTGCGCGGCCTCGTTGGGGTCACCATGTGACCTCGCCTGACTCACCACACACCCTGCCCAATGTTTAAGGTAGATAAATGAAATGAAATGAATAATAAAATGTATATAAAATAAAAACAAGTGTGGTAAAATTTAACGAATTATTTTAATTATGATAATAATATTATTATTTTAGAATATTATTATTGTTATTATTGATAGCATTGGGAATATAAATTTTATTAAGTTATTAATATTATCATTACCATTTTAATTATTGTTATTACTATTATTATTATTACTTGTGTTAGGATATTAATATAATTATTAATATTATTAATCTCATTATTATTACTAAGAACATTATTATTATTATTATTATTATTATTATTAGCTGTTCATTATTATCAATATTATCACCATTAACTATGATTATTATTATTGTTAATATTATGTCATGTTAATACCTTATTATTATTATTATTATTATAAATCTAATAATATCAAAGTTATAATAATAATAACAATTATTATTATTATTATTATTATTTTATTTTTCTTTTTCTTTTGTGTGTTTTTATTTCTCTCCCCTAGGGCTGGCCAGCACCCCCTATTCAGTGCAGCAAACCCCCTTTGAGCACGCTCGACCGCCGTTAGACCCCCCCCCCCCTTCTTCCTCTCCCGGCCAACACCATTGTTGTGTCGCTGCCTTGTTCCCCGGACACACCCACCCTGTCATGCCACTGTCGTGCTCCCTATCTATCCCCCTTTTCCCATGAACTCACCCTCCATCACCCCTTAGAACCCTCAGTGTCAACCTACAACTCACCATTGGATTTCCCCCCTCCCGACTGCCCAGCTCACTGCCCTCCCCTCCCGTGTACAGCGTCGCACCCCTGCTCCCGGCTCGCACCGCCGCACGGACCCCCACCAACAAATCCCCCCAGTGATCCTTCGGACCAGCCGGCCGAACTTTCCCCCACGCCTCACCCCAACCATCCCTTCCCTCTCCATTGCACCGCTTCCCTACCACCTCGGCTAGCCCGCATACCCAGTCCGCCGGAAATCCCCCTTAATAGTCGTATCCTAGTCCAGCGCGACCCCCCCCCCACTGGCTGGCGTCGCTCTGGCTCCCCCACCGGCATCTCTCCCTCCTTCTACGTTCACAAAACCTCCTTCAGTTAAGTTCTTTTGTTTTTCCCCTTTGTGTTTTGTTCCATCCAATGAGTATGAGGTGATTTAAGGGTTGTTTTTGACTCTCTGTTTTGTTCGAATTCTATTTTTAGTGTATAAATTGAGTTGGTTGTGATGCAAATTGGTTGCGATTGGATTTTTGCACCCAAGTTTGCAAGTCTCGGCATCAAAGGTATGTGGTTCCACCTTTAAACATTATTTAATGAATTAATTTCTTTCTTAATTAATTTATAGTTCTATTTGATTAATTCTTTTGGGTGTGGATTTTGTTTTCTTGAATTCATCCATGTGATAGAGTTGTTAGTAGTATGTATATAGGGGTTGGTGCGTTCATTGGTTGAAAAATTATTTATAATTAATTTTTAGTGTTTAATAATATGTGCAATTAGCTTTTCATTTGTACAAGTGGTGTTAATTGTGTTTTGAAATTGGCGTTGCATGTGCTCAGTTATAAGTGAAGGTGTTGTGATGGTTGAGTAGGTTGTTGTTGTGAAAACCTTTGTTGGGCTATCAACTAGTGTTTTATAAAGTTTTCCTTTGTTTTGTGAAAATGTGCAAAGTGCGTGGTTTATGTTTTGGTGTAGAATTCACATGAATTTTTTCCAAAAATAGGTTTTGAGTGGACTTTTGGTGTCTAAAGTCATGTGTCATATTTTGAAAATTGCTTAATAAAATTTCTAGTGTCTTGTTTAATCGGGAAAGTGGTCTTTTAACCATGTGGTTGGGTTTTTAGTTGATGTGACTGGTGCAGTTTGTGTTCTTGAAGTGGCATTAGGTGTGTTTGGTCATAAAGGAGGGATGAGTTGGTTTTTTGTGTTAAGTCATGTTATGTTTCTTTTCAAATAATTTGTTTACAAAGAATTTAATATGTTTTAATAAAAAGTTATTAACAATGCAGAAATTGTTTTAATTGAGTTGGTTAAAGTCTTTTGGTGTGCGCACTTTTTCAAATGGTTTTTTGTGTGTGTGAAAGTGTGGCGTTGGGTTTAGGTAACACCCTGTTTGTTTTATTTTTCTGAGTTTGACATGAAATGTGAAATTGTAACATCTTGAGCACAAAAGGGGAAGCCCATGTACTAGGTGGGCAGACTAGATCTAGTGTGCTGGTGATACGGAAGTGGCTCTGTCCCGGTTTCAATTAGCTGGTTTAATGATAACAACACTAACTAAACTTTGGATGATGATTGGAGACCACTAGGTTATGGATTTGTTTCCCTACTAGTGGCTCGTGCACGAGAATGTATTTTTTTGTGTTTCTTATACTACTTTTCACTGAGACATGATGTTCTAGGGTCACATTCCTTTTTCTAGTACCTTTAGGGCCTCTCCCACTTTTGGTGCTCCTGGACAACTATACACTCACTTTTGGCATACGGTGTAGCATTTGGGTTCTTTTAAAGGTTTGATTTTTCTTAACTGCAAGGGTGTTTTATTTTTATTTAAGTTTTTTTCATTGAAAGTTCTTTCTTTAAAGAAAATGTTCTTTTAAAGTTGTTCAAGATTTGGTGTCCTTTCTTTTGTTAAGCCTTCAAATGTATTTTTCATTTAATGTTTACACGTAGAACCTTTTTGATGGGTGACGTCCTACTGGGCTCTTGGATCACACCTACATACACCTCTGGGTGTATGTAGACTTTGTTTCTTGTGTATTCCAGGTTGTGACATCATGCTTAGAAACGGTGGTTTTGGTCATTGATGGTCTTCTCATGCAAGTTGGTGTTGTGGCGTGTGGATGCTGCACCACTCTTGTTACTTTGAGATTTGAGTTAGAGTTTTAGTTTCTTTTTTTGTCGTTTATTTTTGGATGTTGGTTCTAGTTGTAAACCATTAAATTTGATTTTAGTTTGGTTGTCTGTTTTCAGTTTTGGTTTATTTATCTTATTAGTTGTTTAGTGTTTACTATTTTGAGTAAATCATTCCCATCTATTAGTTTTGATACCCGGGAACTTGTGCCAGCCCGTAGGGATCGGGAACGCCTTTTGGGCCATGTTGAGGATCGGGTCGGGTGCCGAGTCGGATGGCAACCCAGCTTGGTTTGTGACAAAATGGTATCAGAGGAGCTTTTCTCTTTTGTGTTGTGTTCTTTTGGGATAGAGTTAGTGTAGTCTAAAGTCAAGGGTTTCGGAACTCGACGTACTGGTTATGAGCATGGGGCCTGGCCAGCATACCTCCTGGTGGGACTAGAGTTACTAGAGTAAGTTGAGGTCTGTTAAGTCGTTGTTCTTCGTGATTAGTCTTGTTTAGGGGAAATGAAAAGGGAGTAGGGTCAGTGGTCCTAGTGAGCTTGTAGGGTATGGCATGCCATGTAGTGCCGGGGACACTGTCCTAGAATACCCTCTGTGGTGGTGGCGTGACTGGCATATGGCCGCCAACCATATGTTTCAGTCACTCGTTGACACTAGTTTTCTCTTGCACTGTTCCTAATTTCTTTTTTTTGGAATTGTGGAAATTTTGTTTTTAAGTAAAAATGACTTGGTCATGGAAAATGTTTTGAAATGAAGCACTTTAAAAAGGGAATAATGTATGAGGTTTGAAAGGTGTGGGTTGAATGTTTTGGTTTTGAAATATGGAAAGGTTTGGTTTCAATCCTTTTTGTTCTCATGGGAAACCACATGCATGAGTTATTATGGAAAACTAAATGGTCAATGGCATGAGCAAATGAATTCTTGGGTGGCTATGAGGTGGGTGCCATTGTGGCACGAGAACATGCTTGTGTGAGGCCCATGGGACACCATTGGTGTTTGTGAAACCCACTAGCTTTGCTTATTATCAAAATGTTTTGTCAAATTAAAATTTGGTGTTTTAGTAACTGGTGATTTCATGGTGTGTCACTATGATCTTGACATGTTGGATGTGAGGAATTTTGAGCCGAGAATCCTTTTTGACTGAATTGTGTCCGAGTTTGAATTTTTATTTGTAAGTTGGAGTGTAAGCGTGTGGTTAATGGGTTCTTCTAAAAAGTTCTTTGGGAAGCCCTTACAATGGTTCCCCCTGCACTCTTAGTGTTCACTTGAGATATGGCTTGGCCATTGGACCGGTTTTATTGGGTCTTTGGTTCTCTCTCTTGACTAGTGTACACCCCCATAAAGCATTGACATGTGATTGAAGCGTGGCCATGGGTAATTCTTCATTTTTCGGCCCTCCAGTAGATCAAAGAAAGGACTCTCCCTTTTGAGCGATAGTGCTAAGTTTGTCCCTTATCCTTTTCGGTTAAGTGGATCCCTTAGTAGCAGGATGGCAGGCACGAGAGGAGTTGAAGGAATCTTTGGTCACCTTGAGTTGTCTGAGTTGTCGGGTATGAAGTTTGAAACTGTTGTGTCTAAAGGTACCCCTGGAAAGGGTGAAAGTAATTCCAGTGGGAAGGGTGAAGGCGGTTCAGAATTATCAGTGTTGACTGATGGTTTGAAAGGTTTGTAGTGCTTTCATCGGCTGCAAGGGTCATGTTTGGTGATTCCATGTAGCATGAGTTCTCTTGATGAGCAATGGTGGGTTTCGTAGAACCCTTTTATAATCCCTGTTTTCATAGGAGTGTGTCCTCCTCTTGGGAAGTTTTTATTTTTATGTCGAAAGAGGAGTGTTTTTCATGCATCTTTCATTCATAAGTTTCTTGGTTAGAGTGAAGAGGTGATACATGTTCATCATCTAAACACCTATTTTGGTGGATGTTCTATGAGCGAGTGGTTAGATGTTGTGGTGTGTTGTGGTTGTTGGTGTTGTCTCAGTTGCGGTGTGGTTGCGTGTGGCTCCAAAAAGGAGAATCTCCATTCAGGAGTCTTCAATTCCTGACTGCGAGGCAAAAGATACTTCAAACATCAGGGTTCCAGCCAGAGGCCTCGGAGTGAAGCTGGCGCGTGGTCAGGAACCCCAGGAGTGTATGGGAACCCAACTTTATTTCTATTGATGGTATTGAAGGTGAAGGAGGTTTGAATTATTTCCTGTGGTCCCATTCCGAATGACCCATTTGGGTGCGTGGGATTTCCCATGGACATGAGGAGGTGCGGTCGTCTTGTCACCTTGGAGTCTTGGGGGTTACGTCCCATCGAATGTAATCGCTTGAGTGGTCCTTATGGGGTATGGTGGGTAAATTAGTATCAAATTGGAATAGTGATCGTCCATGAATGTGAAGATGTTGGTCTGTCTCCGGTTGTGGTTTTGATGACCAGTAGTTGGACCCGACCCTCCCCACCCCTTGTGGTGGGGTGCTTAGTCCCCGTCGAAAAATTTCCAAAGTTTTGCATATTTTTTGAGTTCTAATGGTTGGGAGACCCACGTTATGTCTCGTACGAATATCTCTATAATGAATCGATGTTGGACTTTTCTTTAATGGTGGGGAGTTTGCTCGGACCTTTCTGTTTCAGTCTTCCAGTCTCACCTTGGGCGTTGTTAGGTTCTTAATGCTGGGGAGCCCCTCAGGCTTCCCCATGTTGACCTTTCAGTTCTGTTTCTAAAGATGACTTGGTGATAAGTGATAAGAGTGTTCCTTGGATTTGGTTTGACCTTGTTTTTTCATTCTAGCCAAATGGTGTGGTTTTCGTTTAATAGTGCTTGAGATGTTTCGGATTGTTAAGTTGGTTTTTGTGGGTGCGAGAGTTCCCTTCCTTGATCAGTCAACTGAAGGCATTCTAGCTCTTTGGGGCAGGTGACACATATGAGAAAGTATTTTTTTTGAGTTTTTTTAGTTGTCTTTGAGTCACTCTCACTGATCACGATGTGTTTTCCTGCTTTCTCTTGTTTTCATAGATATCCTCTTTGAACCTTAAGGGGGTGTCGTTTCTTACTTTGGGTCTCAGCCTTAGTTGTGGCTTTCCAGGGACGGAAATCTTTATGGTGGGGAGAATTTTCGCATCCGTTATCTTTAAATAAATTATTTTCATAATTTTTTGGGTATCGGGTAGTCCGGGATGAAGACCGACTTAAAAATTTCTGAGTCCTTATTTAAAAATGAATGTTTTGGCCTTGACTGTGTCCAGCGCATCGCGGTCGAAGCTGGGAGGCCTCGCCTAGGTCGATGCGCGACCTCGCCCGGTTCACCGCACGCCATGCCCGGTGTTTAAGGCAGATAAATGAAATGCAATGAATAATAAAATGTATATAAAATAAAAACAAGTGTGGTAAAATTTAGAGAATTATTTTATTGATGATAAAAATAATATTATTTGAGAATATTATTGTTGTTGTTATTGATAGAATTGGGAATATAAATTTTATTAAGTTATTAATATTATCATTACCATTTTAATTATTGTTATTACTATTACTATAATTACTTGTGTTAGGATATTAATATAATTATTAATATTATTAATCTCATTATTATTACTAAGAGCATTATTATTATTATTATTATTATTATTATTATTTTAGATTTTCCTTATTATTAATATTATTACCATTAACTGTGATTATTATTATAGTTAATATTTTTTCATATTAATACCTTTTTTTATATTGTTATTATAAATCTAATAATATCAATTTTATAATAATAATAATAATAATTATTATTATTATTATTATCATTTTCTTTTTCTTTTTTGTGTTTTTATTTATCTCCCCTAAGGCTAGCCAACGCCCCCTATTTAGCACTGCAAACCCCCTTTGATCCCACTCGACTGTCGCTGGAACCCCCCCTCCTTCCTCTCCCGGCCAACACCATTGTTGTGCCGCTTCCTTTTTCCTCAGACACACCCACCCCATCGTGCCGCAACCGTGCTCCTTGGCTAGCCCCCTCGACCCGCTCGCTCACCCTCCGTCACCCCTTGGAACCCTCAGCGTCAACCTACACCTCACCGTAGGATTTCCCCCCTCTCGACTGCCCAGCTTGCCGCCCTCTCCTCCATGTCCAGCACTGCACCCCTGCTCCTGGCTCGCATCGCTGCACAGACCCCCGCCGAAAACTCCCCTAGGCCAACCTTTGGACCATCCGACAGACCTTTCCCTCACGCCACACCCCAACCCTTCATTCCTCCTCTATCTCACCGCTTCCCTACCACCTCGGCCAGACCGCATACCCAGTCCATATGTAATCCCCTTTATTAGTCGTAGCCTGGTCTGGCGTGACCCCTCCCTTACTGGTCAGCGTCGCTCCCCCCCCCCCCCCCCCGGCATCTCGCCCTCCTTCCACGTGCACAAAACCCCCTCCGATTAAGTTCTTTTGTTTTTCCTTTTTGTGTTTTTTCCTTCCAATGTTTATGATGCTAGTTAAGGGTTTTTTTTACTCTCTGTTTTGTTAGAATTCTATTTTTAGGGTATAAATTGAGTTTTTTGTGATGTGAATTGGTTGGGATTGGAGTTTTGCACCCAAGTTTGGAAGTCTCGACGTCAAAGGTAGGTGGTTCCGCATTTAAACATTATTTAATGAATTACTTGATTGCTTAATTAATTTATAGTACTATTTGATTAATTCTTTTGGGTGTGGATTTACATTTCTTGAAGTCATCCATGTGTTAGATTTTTTGGTAGTATGTATATATGGGTGGGTGAATTCCTTGGTTGAAAACTTATTTCTAGTCAATTGTTAGTGTTTAATAATATGTGCTGTTAGCTTTTCATTTGTGCAAGTGGTGTTAATTGCGTTTCAACATTGGTGTTGCATGTGCTTAGTCATAAGTGAAGGTGTTTTACTGGTTGAGTAGGTTGTTGCTGTGAAAACCTTTGTTGGGATATCTACTTGTGTTTTATAAAGTTTGCGTTTGTTTTTTGAAAATGTGCAAAGTGTGCGGTTTATATTCTCGTGTAGCGTTCACATGAATTTTTTCCAAAAAGAGGGTTTGAGTGGACTTTTGGTGTCTAAATTCATGTTTCATATTCCAAAAATTGCTTAATAAAATTTATAGTGTCTTGTTTAATCGAGAAAGTGGTCTTTTAACCATGTGGTTGGGTTATTAGTTGATATGAGTGGTGCGGTTTGTGTTCTTGATGTGGCATTGGGTGTGTTTGGTCATTAAGGAGGGCTAAGTTAATTTTGTGTGTTAATTCGTGTTATGTTTATTTTCAAAGAATTTTCTTACAAATAATTTAATATGTTTTAATAAAAAATTATTAACAATGCATAAATTGTTTTAATTGAGTTGGGTAAAGTATTTTTGTGTGATCACTTTTTCAAATGGTTTTCTGTGTGTGTGAAAGTGTGGCGTTGGGTTTAGGTAACACCCTGTTTGTTTTATTTGTCTTAGTTTGACATGAAATGTGAAATTGGAACATCTTGAGCACAAAAGGGGAAGCCGGGGTACTAGGTGGGTGGACTAGATCTAGCGTGCTAGTGATATTGAAGCGGCTCTGGACCGGTTTCACTTAGCTGGTTTGATGATTACAACACTAACTAAACTTTGGATGACGATTCGAGACCACTAGGTAATGGATGTGTTTCCCTACTAGTGGATCGTGCACGAGAACGTATTTTTTTGTGTTTCCTATACTACTATTCACCGAGACGCGATGTTCTAGGGTCCCATTCATTTTTCTGGTACCTTTAGGGCCTCTCCCGCTTTTGGTACTCCTGGACTACTATACAATCACCATTATTATATGGTGTAACATTTGGGTTCTCTTGAAGGTTTTAGTTTTCTTAACTGCAAGGGTGTTTTATTTTTATTTAAGTTGATTTCATCGAAAGTGATTTCTTTATAGAAACTATTCTTTTAAAGTTGTTCAAGCTTAGGTGTCCTTTCTTTTATTAAGCCTACAAATGTATTGGTCATTTAATGTTTACACGTGGAAACTTTTTGTTGGGTGACGTCCAACTGGGCTCTTGGATCACATCCTACATACACCTTTGGATGTATGTAGACCTTTTTTCTT
Source organism: Viscum album (assembly GCA_963277665.1). NCBI lineage: Eukaryota > Viridiplantae > Streptophyta > Magnoliopsida > Santalales > Viscaceae > Viscum > Viscum album. Next base: position 1,231,394,626 of record OY728137.1, on the reverse strand, counting down.
GTGTATTCCAGGTTGTGACATCGTGCTCAACGATGGTGGTTTTGGTTTTTGATGGTCTTCTCATGCATGTTGGTGTTGTGGTGTGTGGATGTTGCACCACTCTTGTTGCTTGTAGGTTTGAGTTAGAGTTTTAGTTTCTTTTGTTGTCATTTATTTTTGGATGATGGTTCTAGTTGTAAACCTTTAAATTTGATTTTAGTTTGGTTGCCTATTTTCAGTTTTGGTTTATGTATCTTATCAGTTGTTTAGTGTTTACTATTTTGGGTAAATTGTTCCCATGTGTTAGTTTTGATACCTGGGCACTTGTGCCAGCCCGTGGGGATTGGGAATGCCCTTCGGGCCATGTCGCAGACCGGGTCAGGCGCCGGGTCGGATGGAGACCTGGCTTGGTTTGGGTCGTGTTCTTTTGGGATAGAGTCAGTGTAGACCAAATTTAAGGGTGTCGGAACTCGACGTTATGGTTACGAGCAAGGTGCCTAGCCATCACACCTCATGGAGGGACTCAAGTTACCAGGGTAAGTTGAGGTCTGTTGAGTCTTTGGTCCTCGTGATTAGTCTTTTTTAGGGGAAATGAAAAGGGAGTAGGGTCAGTGGTCCTAGTGAGCTTTCAGGGTCTGGCAAGCCATGTAGAGTCAGGGATACTATCCTAGAATACCCTCTGTGGCGGTGGCGTTACTGGTGTATAGTCGCCAACCATATGTTCCAGTCACCCACTGAAAATAGTTTTCTCTTGCACCGTTCCTCGTTTCTTTGTTTTGAAATTGTGGAAATTTGGTTTTTTAGTAAAAATGATTTGGTCTTGGAAAATGTTTTGAAATGAATCACTTTAAAAAGGGAATAATGTAAGAGGTTTGAAGGGTGTGGGTTGAATATTTTGGTTTTGAAAAATGGAAATGTTTGGTTTCTATCCTTGGTGTTCTTGTAGGCAACCACATGCATCAGTTTTTATGTAAAATGAAATGGCCAATGGCACGGGCGAATGAATTATTGGGTGGATATGAGGTGGGTGTCAGTGTGGCATGAGAACATGCATGTGCGAGGCCCATGGGACACCATTGGTGTTTGTGAAACCCACTAGATTTACTTATTATTAAAATGTTTTGTTAAATTAAAATTTGTTGTTTTAGTAACCAGTGATTGCATGGTGTGTCCCTGTGATTTTGACATGTTGGATGTGAGGCATTTTGAGCCGAGAATCATTTTTGACTAAATTGTGTCTGAGTTTGAATTTTTTTTGTAAGTTGGAGTATAAGCGTGTGGTTAGTGGGTTCTTCTAAAAATTGCTTTGGGAAGCCCTTGCAGTGGTTCCCCCTACGCGCTTAGTGTTCGCTTGTGATGTGTCTTCGCCATTGGACCAGTTTGATTGGGTATGTGGTTCTCTCTCTTGACTAGTGTACACCCCCATAAATCACTGACATGTGATTGAAGCGTGGCCACAGTTAATTCACCATTGGTCGCCCCTCCAGTTGATTAAAGCAAGGACTCTCCCTTTTGAGCGATATTTCTAAGTTTGTCCCTTATCCTTTTTAGTTAAGCAGATCCTCGCACAACGGATGGCAGGCACGAGAGGAGTTGAAGGGAGATTTGGTCACCTTGAGTTGTCCGAGTTGTCGAATATGAATTTTGAAACTGTTCTGTCTAAAGGTCCCCCTGGAAATAGTGAAAGGAATTCCAGTGGGAAGGGTGAAGGCGGTTTGGAATTATCGGTGTTGACCGATGGTTTGAAAGGTTTGTAGTGCTTTCATCAGCTACAAGGGTCATGTTTGGTGAAGTATTGTAGCATGAGTTCTCTTGATGAGAAAAGGTGGGTTTTATAGAACCCTTTGAGAATCCCTATTTTCATAGGGGTGTGTCCCCCTCTTAGGAGGTTTTGATTTTTTTTTTCAAATGAGGAGTGTTTGTTGTGCATATTTCTTTCTTAATTTTCTTGTTTAAAGTGAAGAGGTGATGCATGTGCATAATCTAAACACCTATTTGGGTGGATGTGTCACAAGTGAGTGGTTAGATGTTGTGGTGTGTTGTGGTTTTTGTCATTGTCTCGGTTGCGGTGTGGTTGCGTGTGGCGCCAAAAAGGAGAAGCTCCGTTCGGGAGTCTTCAATACCTAACTGTGAGGTAGGAGATGCTTCAAACATTAGGGCTCCAGCCAGAGGCCTCAGAGTGAACCTGGCACGTGGTCAGGAACCCCAAGAGTGTATGGGACCCCAACTTTAATTCTATCAACAATATTTAAGGTGAAGGAGGTTTTAATTGTTTCTTGTGGTCCCATTCTTAATGACCTATTTTGATGTGTGGGATTTTCCATGGACATGAGGTGGTGTAGTCATCTTGTCACCTTGAATTCTTGGGGGTTGTATCCCATCGAATGTAATCACTTGACTGGTCCTTATGGGGTATGGTGGGTAAATTGGTCTAAAATTGGAATAGTGATCGTCCACGGATGTGAAGATGTTGGTATGTCTTCGGTCCTGGTTTTGATTCCTGGTAGTTGGGACCGACCCTCCCCGCCCCTTGTGGTGGGGTGCTTGGTCCCCATCGAAAAATTTCCAAAGTTTTTCATCTTCTTTGAGTTTCAATGGTAGGGAGACCCATGTTGGGTCTCGCACGAATGTCTCTGGAATGAATCAATGTTGGACTTTTCTTTAATAGTGGGGAGTTCGCTTGGACCTTCCCGTTTCGTTCTTCCAGTCTCGCTTTGGGCGTTGGTAGGTTCTTAATAGTGGGGATCCCCTCAGGCTTCCCCATGTTGACCTTTTGGTTCTATTTCTAAATATGACTTGGAGAAAAGTGATAAGAGTGTTCCTTGGATGTGGTTTGACCTTGTTTGTTCATTCTAGCCAAATGGTGTGGTTTTCATTTAATATTTCTTGAGATGTTTCGTCTTGTTAAGTTTGTTTCCATGGGTGTGAGAGTTCCTCTCCTTGATCAGTCAACTAGAGGCATTCCAGCTCTTTGGGTGGGAGACACATATCAAAAAGTCTTTTTACGAGTTTGTTGATGTTGTCTTTGAGTCACTCTCTCTGAGAACGATGTGTTTTCCTCCTTTCACTTGTTTTCATAGAGATCCTCTTTGAACCTTAATGGGGTGTTGTTTCTTACTTTGGGTCTCATCCTTAGTTATGGATTTTCGGGGATGGAAAGATTTATGGTAGAGAGAATTGTCACACATGTCGTCTCTAAATAAATTATTTTCTTAATTTTCTGTGTATTGGTTAGTCCGGGTTGAAGACCGACTTAAAATTTTCAAAGTCCTTATTTAAAAATGAATGTTTTGGCCTTGACTGTGTCCAACGCACCATGGTCGAAGCTGCAAGGCCTCACCTGGTTCGTCGTGCGACCTCGCCCGGTTCACCGCACGCCCTGCCCGGTGTTTAAGGCAAATAAAAGAAATGAAATGAATAATAAAATGCATATAAAATAAAAACAAGTTTGGTAAAATTTAACTAATTATTTTAATGATGATGACAATAATGTTATTTTAGAATATTATTATTTTTATTACTGATAGCACTGGGAATATAAATTTTATTAATTTATTAATATTATCATTACCATTTTAATTATTGTTATTACTATTATTATTATTATTACTTGTGTTAGGATATTAATATAATTATTAATATTATTAATCTCATTATTATTACTAAGAACATTATTATTATTATTATTATTTTAGATTTTCATTATTATTAATATTATTACCATTAACTATGATTATTATTGTTGTTAATATTATGTCATGTTAATACCTTTTTTTATTTTTATTATAAATCTAATAATATCAATGTTATAATAATAATAATAATAATTATTATTATTATTATTATTTTATTTTTATTTTTCTTTTGTGTGTTTTTATTTCTCTCCCCTAAGGCTAGACAACATCCCCTATTCAACACAACAACCCCCTTTTGAGCTCGTTCGTCCGCCGCTGGAACCCCCCCTCCTTCCTCTTTCAGCCAACACCATCGTTGCACCGCTACCTTGTTCCCTGGACAAACCCACCCCGTCGCGCCGCTTTCATTCTCCCTGGATAGCCCCCTCCACCGCGCGCTCACCCTCCTTCACCCCTTGGAACCCTCAACGTCAACCTGCACCTCGCCGCTAGATTTCCCCCCTCCCGACTTCCCAGATCACCGCCCTCCACTCCCATGTCCAGTGTCTCACCCCTGCTTCCGGCTCGCACCGCCGCACAGACCCCCGCCAACAACGCCCCTCGGCCAGCCTTCGGACTAGCCGGTCGACCTTTCCCTCACGCCGCACACCAACCCTCCCTTCCTCCTCCATCACACCACTTCCCTACCACCTCGGCCAGCCCACACACCCAGTCCACCGGAAATCCCCCTTATTAGTTGTATCCTGGTCCGGCGCGACCTCTCCCTCACTGGCCGACGTCACTCTGGCTCCCCCACCGGCATCTCGTCCTCCTTCTGCGTGCACAAAACCCCCTCCGGTTAAGTTATTTTGTTTTTCTGCTTTGTGTTTTGTTCCTTCCAACAGGTATGAGGCTAGTTAAGGGTTGTTTTTGACTCTCTATTTCGTTTGAATTCTTTTTTTGGGGTATAAATTGAGTTGGTTGTGATGCAAATTGGTTGCGACTGGAGTTTCACACCCAATTTTGGAAGTCTTAGTGTCAAAGGTAGGTGGTTCCACATTTAAACATTATTTAATGAATTACTTGATTTCTTAATTAATTTATAGTTATATTTGATTAATTCTTTTGGGTGTGGATTTGGTTTTTTTAAAGTCATCCATGTGTTAGATTTGTTGGTAGTATGTATATATGGGTGGGTGCGTTCATTTTTTGAAAACTTATTTCTAGTCAATTGTTATTGTTTAATAATATGTGGAGTTAGCTTTTAATTTGTACAAGTGGTGTTAATTGTGTTTCAACATTGGCGTTGCATGTGCTTAGTCATAAGTGAAGGTGTTGTGCTGGTTGAGTAGGTTGTTAATGTGAAAACCTTTGTTGGGCTTTCTACTAGTGTTTTATAAAGTTTTTGTTTGTTTTTTGAAAATGTGCAAAGTGTGCGGTTTATGTTCTAGTATAGCGTTCGCATGAATTTTGTCCAAAAAGAGGGTTCGAGTATACTTTTGGTGTCTAAAGTCATGTGTTATATTCAAAAAATTGCTTAATAAAATTTCTAGTGTCTTGTTTAACTGGGAAAGTGGTATTTTAACCATGTGGTTTGGTTATTAGTTGATGTGAGTGGTGCAGTTTGTGTTCTTGATGTGGCATTGGGTGTGTTTGGTCATGAAGGAGGGCTGAGTTGGTTTTGTGTGTTGATTCATGTTATGTTTCTTTTCAATGAATTTGTTTACAAAGAATTTAATATATTTTAATAAAAATTATTAAAAATATAGAATTTTTTTTAATTGAGTTGGGTAAAGTCTTTTGGTGTGCGCACTTTGTCAAATGGTTTTCTGTGTGTGTGAAAGTGTGGTGTTGGGTTTAGGTAACACCCTATTTGTTTTATTTGTCCGAGTTTGACATGAAATGTGAAATTGGAACATCTTGAGCACAAAAGGGGAAGCCTAGGTACTAGGTGGGTGGACTAGATCTAGCGTGCTAGTGATACGGAAGAGGCTCTAGCCCAGTTTCACTTAGCTGGTTTGACGATTACAACACTAACTAGACTTTGGATGATGATTGGAGACCACTAGGCTATGGATGTGTTTCCCTACTAGTGTCTCATGCACGAGAACTTCTTTTTTTGTGTTTCCTATACTATTGTTCACCGAGACGCGATGTTCTAGGGTCCCGTTCCTTTTTCTGGTACCTTTAGGGCCTCTCCTGCTTTTGGTGCTCCTAGACTACTATACACTAACTGTCAGCATATGGTGTAGCATTTGGGTTCTCTTGAAGGTTTGAGTTTTCTTAACTACAAGGGTTTTTTTATTTTTATTTAAGTTGTTTTTGTTGAAATTGATTTCTTTATAGAAACTATTCTTTTAAAGTTTTTCAAGTTTTTGTGTCCTTTCTTTTATTAAGCCTACAAATGTATTTTTCATTTAATGATTACACATAGAACCTTTTTGTTGGGTGACGTCCTACTGACTGAATGGCCCGAAGGCCTTCATTTTTATTGATTTTTGATAACCCCCCATTCAAGGGATGAGGGGAAACCCTTACAAGGCCCGTAGGCTTAAATATTACAAGGCACGTAGGCTTAAGAGGTTACATGACCCGAAGGCCTTAGGGAATTAAACCAGAATATATACAAGGAACTGCCCCTCCCCAGCATTTCGTCATGATAATAGCTCTCCACCTTTGCATGGTCGTCTGGATAGGCTTCCCGTGAAAGCACAGGCTGGTACCGATGGCATAGCCATACCCTCTCATTCTGACAATCCATTTGGTTCTGCTCTGGTGAGTGCACCTGCTCTGAATCCTCTTCTGGGGTTGCTCCTCTTTTTGTAGTGTGTCTGGAGCAACTGCATGTTTTCTGAAGGCCTTGAGGTGGCCTGAGGGCCTTAAAGGTGTCCTGAAATCCCTACTGACCCGAAGGCATGGGTGTCCCGAAAGACTTAAGGACTCCAAGCCCAAACTAGTGGCCCAAGGTGAATAGTTCCAGCTTCTAGAGTAATGAACTGTACCTACTACAGTAACTGGTACAATGCCTGCTACAGTACCCGCACAATGTACAGTTCTGCTATAGTACCTGTACAGTGTACAGTTCTGCTACAGTACCCACATAGTGTGTAGTATGCTACAGTGTTTCTACAGTGCTTGCTACAGTACCCCGGAAATATTCCTCTACCTAGTTTTGAACATGGGTCTTGTGGATGCACTGAAGGATACCTCACCAACTGGGTTGAGGCTCATGTGTGGGTGACATCTTACTGGGCTCTTGGATCACACCCTACATACACCTTTGGGTGTATGTATACTTGTTTTCTTGTGTATTCCAGGTTGTGACATCATTCTCCGTGATGGTGGTTTTGTTCGTTGATGATCTTCTCATGTAGGTTGGTGTTGTGGCATGTGGATGCTGCACCAATCTTATCGCTTGGAGGTTTGAGTTATAGTTTTAGTTTCTTTTGTTGTTGTTTATTTTTGGATGTTGGTTCTAGTTGTAAACCTTTAAATTTTATATCAGTTTGTTTGTCTATTTTCAGTTTTGGTTTTTTTATCTTATCAGTTGTTTAGTGTTTACTATTTTGGGTAAATCGTTCTCATGTGTTAGTTTTGATACCAGGGCACTTGTTCCAGCCCCTAGGGATCGGGAACGCCATTCGGGCCATGTCGCAGACCGGGTCGGGTGTCGGGTCGAATGGCGACCTAGCTTGGTTTGTGACAAGAATTCCCTAGAAATTAAATCCCTAAAATTTCAATATCGAATTCCTAGAGCCAATATATTTATGATCTTGGAATGGACGATCACCCCAGAAAGTGAACCCCCTACAATGTCAAGATCAAGTTCCTAGAGGTAATGTATCTATGATCTAGGAATGAAGGGGTACCCTAGAAAGTTAAACCCCTTTCAATTTCAATGGAGGATTCCCAATACTAAACACTTCACCTAGGTACCCAAGGAACCCATGTGTGGCATATATCAAATCAATTTTGAAGTTATTATATAATTTTATAAACAATTCCAAATGACCCTTTTCCATCAAAAACATGATTTGAAAACTAATTTCATAATTCATTTAACAATGCTTTGAAAAAAATATTTATATTACCAAAACAATTTATTTTCTATCAAAAATATTTTTTGAAAACCAGTTTCATAATCCATTTTTCAATGCTTTGAAAAACGCCTTTCTTTTACCAAAATAAAAGGAACACCATATTTTATCAAAATAACTTTTTACACATGCATAAAAAACAATTTAAGTACCATTAAAATTCATTTATAAAACCAATAACATCAATGATTCATAGAACATAGGCTGGAGATGGAACCACCTACCTCAAGTTTGCATTGAACACCATCCATAATGGGATCCACACACTAGAAAGTAAGGGAATTCAAGAGAAAGATAGAATATTCAATATAAAACTATTACAATAATTTATAATCATGCTTCTATAATCAAAAGGATTGGTGTATAATTTTGGTCAACACATACCTCAAGAATCACATGCCACACCAAAACTGATGAGATAATTGACCTCCAAAATACAATCTCATAATGGATCTAGAAGAGATTGAAAAAAATATCATAAAATTATCAATAGATCCCAAAAACAAGCCTATAAATATCATAAATTCCCAGAATAATGGAAGATATTATCAATAATAAGGAATAAATAACCAAACATACCAATTTGTTGAAAACCAATCAAACCGGGATAAAAACACCAATTGGAGAAGTTTGAAGGATCCTAGAACACTAAGGGAGATCCTCTAAAGGAGAATTAGTCAAATTAGGTTAAAAAAATATGGTTTGGAGGGTTAATTAATGGTTTTCTGGGCATTAATTTATATTTAGAACCTTAGTCACCTGGCCTAGCCTGACACCACCAGTTACTTAGTGGCTACCACCAGGTAGTTAGTGTCCACTCCAAACATGTAGTGGTTGTCGTCCAACCCACTAGTAGGTAAGTTGAATCCCAATGTTTGTCCAGTAGTACAAAATCATTTCATGGATTCTATCCAAATCCACTGGTTAGTCGATAGCTTCTCACTGGTTGGTTGGTGTCCTCCCACCAACTGGTCGATGCCTCCCTACAGCCACCATTCTGCCTAAGTTCTTTGAAAAAACCTCTGGTTCACCTCTGACACCACTCAAACCCAAAAAATATCATCTTTAATATAAAAAGATACATTCCTAGATATTATATGTTATAGAATGAATCCATATCATAGCCTTAGTAGCAAACATAGTTCATGGCTAGTTTTACTAGTAATTTACAGCTTATCTCTAAAATTTCATATGAATCAGAAGTATATCATATAGAATTTAATGATTTATGGATCAAAATATCCTAGAAATGATATTGATGCTTACTTTTCACCATTAATTAATGATTTTAAATTCTTATAGAGTGAAGGTATCTGAGTATATGATTCTTGTAAAAAGAAATATTTTCAATTATAGAGAATGATTATGTTTGCTATAAATAACTTCTCAAAATGTATAAATTTGTAAGGATATAGTGTTAAGAAGAATAAATCTAGCATAATTTGTGAAGAATGGAATTCATACTATCAGTTACAACATGGGAGAAAAACTATGTACATGGTAAATTGAAGTTTTTTTTATATGGATCACTCTTATTGAATATTAGCATTCAACAGCTCAATGGAATTTTATATTTCTATAAATTCTTTGACAATTGATCATTATTTTGAGAAGGTGAAAGCATTAATTTAACAACCTTGATTTTATGTGTATTATTTTTGGATATTATAGAGATTATTTTTGGATCCAGGCACTAAGATGGTGTGAGATTCCAATGCCTGATGTGCTCAGAATTAATTTTTTAAATATATTAAATATATTAATACCAAGTGCATTAAATTTTCCTAAAAAAGTGTAATAAATCCAAAATGGGGTCCTGAATGAGAAATTTGATGGAATCGTTGAGTTCATGACATGGGTTTTACCCAAGGAAAAAAATTAACCTCTATCAACATCGAGCATTTTTGAAAAGGTTGTCTTGGGCGCAAATTAATAAAATAAATATATTTATTTATTTATTCTATTTATTTGACATAGAAATGTATCTTATCCTCTATTTAAATGTTGTTATGGACAGTTTTTAGTGTTAACTGCATAACCCTAAAAAATTGAGAGGAGTCGTTGGGATAGCATTGGAGGAGATCTTAGAGAATGATAATGGATCGAGACTAGGTCAAGAATCATTGCGCCATTGAATACCATGGATATCTTAAATGATAGAAACATAAAACTTTTTTTTATCAGAGATCAATGCAAAACTATAGGTAGGACATTTGATTTGTGATTTTCCATCCTGTTCTTTAATCCAGGTCGAACATGGATCAATTCCATGAACAGAATTGATTCATGCATCGAACGTAAATTAAATTGATGGAATTATTTTGTTGGTTGATTTTTATCCCTATTTGTTTGTAAATTTCTTCAAAATGGATAAAGTCCAAATGAAAAAAGGTTGGGGTTTATTCCCCACATTTTATGTCTTGTGGTTTTCTTCCCCATTTATTCATGTTTTCATCATGGGAAATTTATTTAGCCCATGGTTCAATGAATATCTTCTATTTGATCATTACGCGACTGTTCTTTGGCACAATGGATCGATACTATGGGTACAGTTCATGATTGAGGGTACAATCATGGTACAATGATGATGTAGGATAATCTAAGGTGGATCATAATGTATTTTTAGTTCCTATTATTCCCATTTTTGATGTACGGTAGTGATGGATGGATTGATGGTGATGTTTTCTGAGAATATTTGAACCAGTATCTCACCAATCGACATCAAAAAGTGTCAGATGACCCCCGATTAGAGATTCCCCAACAAAAATCATGATAGTGGAAGTGACAATGTCAACATAGAGTAAGAACCAATAGATCTGAAAAATCTCATGTTACACGATGTGTAATCTGGCATTACAAGCCATGTGGGACCCCCTATGTGGTGCTAGGATTTTTGTGGGGAGTTTAAGTGTCACACGATGTGTGACCTATTCACACACCATGTGACATGTGCTCAGTTGCTCAGTGTGTATCTCGGAGGATACATGGGCATGGGTTGGTCAAGTACACAGGCATGGCCAAAGTACATGGCCAGGTGTACAAGGGGATGTACATGACCAGGTGTACACGGACACAACCAGGTGTACACGGGTAGGTACACGGGCATGGACAGTATTACACAGGCATGGGAAATGGCATGGGAAATATTTTGATGATCTCTATATGTCGTGTACTATTATTACATTACATGTATTTGAATATTTTCATGTCGTGTGGGGAAGCACCACACAGGTAGACCAGAGGTTAGTTAGACACACTATGTACCCCTAATAAATGTCGTGTACCCCCTTTGAGGTAGTTTGTAGCCCTTTTTTCTTCATTTAGGACCATTATTTGTTGAGTGTGTTCCCTTGGTCTATTCTCTCAAGGGTGCAGTTCTACATTATGTCCACATATCAGGATTGGGATCCCCTCTACAGGATGAGTCTCAGAAAGAGTTCATGATTTCCCTCAGTGAGACTGGAGTGTGATCCTATATCATCTTTATACCATAGGTGGGGTTTTTGGAATAAGCATGACCTTCTTAACTCTACCACAAAACAGGGCAAGGGAAGTGCTGCCCTTTATCAGCACTAAGTAGAAAGCGATGATATAGTTGTGGGCCTTTATCAGCTCTAGCTAAAAGGGCTGATAAATGTAGACTTTATCAGCACTAAAACAAGCGCTGATATAGGTGTGCCCTTTATTAGAATTTTTTAGCACTGATAAAGTGTACATTTATCAGCTCTATTATTATCACTGATAAAAGTTTTTATTATTAAATTATATAAAATTATTATATTTATTATATTTATTACATTTATATTAACAATATTGTTTATTAGATATTTATTAGATTTATTAGATTAATTCATTGTTTTTATTATATTTGTTATATTTAATATATTTATTTTATTTATAAATATATAATACTTTTTAATATATATATATATAATTAAAAAGGAATGTTGAAATAAGTATTTATCAGCACTATAATTTTAGAGCTGATAAATATTTTTTTTATCAGCGTTTTTTGAGTGCTGATAAAGATATGCCTTTATCCGTGCTAAAAACGCTGATAAAATACCTATTTATCAGTGCTAACATTTTAGTGCTGATAAATAGGTCTTTATCAGCACTTTTATTTTAGCGCTGATAAAACATACATTTATCAGTGCTTTTAACTAGCACTGATAAATGTTCCAATGTTTTTTATAAAATAACCCTAACAGGCCCCTCCTCTGTCACACATGTTCAAGCCTTCACAGAAGTTGAACCCTGTGTCACGACTCCTCCTCCTCCTCCTCCTCTGTTTCTGTCGTCGCTACCTTTTTCTCCTCCTCTGTCGCGACCGTCCTCATCCTCCTCCGCCGTCGCTGCCTTCTCCTCCGCCACTGTTGTGATCCCTCCTCCACTATGATCATCCTCCTCTGTCATCGTCGATGCCTTATCCTCGTCCTCTGCCATGATCCCTCTTCTACCGTGACCCTAATTCTCCTCATCCTTCGTCGTCGTTGTGTCCTCTTCCTCCTCCTCCAACTTCCGAATCATCCTCCTCCACTTTGAGGTTTGTGGTTTCAAACCATTACCAATTTTTTATGTATTGTTTCATGAATTTTGATATGTAGTTTTATGGTAAGAGGATTATACTTGTGGTTGAGTTGGGTGGGGTGATTCAGGATGCTTCAATTGACTATATAAGGGTGATCCCTAAGTAGGATAACTCTAAGAAGAATTCATTTTGTGAGTTTTAGTATTAGTTATTATTTAAATATGAGGTAAATATCCCTAATTAGAAAATAGAGATATGATTAGAGAATTTTTAGATTTGTTTTATTTTGATTATTTATATAAAGGAACATTGGATTCTATTTTTTATTATCTTGTTTCTGGTATCTATTCATTAGAGATGGATCTTGTTTCTTGGTGATTATGAGGATCTAGAGATATCATGGGATATGTTTTGTAGTCAATCATTGGATAATTTTATTTATTTGGAATTTAAGGAGAAATAGTGACATGTGTTGTTTTCTATCTAATAGGGGAGATCCAATATATGATAGTTTGGAATTTATTTTAAGAAAATTCTTTTATATACTTATAACATTATTCTTTAAAAGGATTCTAGGGTGTGGTATTTTTATTAGGCAATGCAACTAGAGATCAAACATCAACTCGCCCCATTTACTTTTCCAATGTATTTTTTGTTCTATAAAATTATAAGGTAATAGATATTATTCTAGTGTAAAAATATTCATCTCAAGAGTGAATCCATCAAAAAAAATTGAAGGAAAAGTATATGGATGGATTTTTTCAGTTGTCAAAGTAGTTCATGTGTTGGCTAGTAGGGAGTTGGTCTCAACTCCCTTTTTATAATTTCCCTAGAGATAAAATTTCTCAGGCCTCAACCTATACCTCTATAATTGTTTTTTTCCTTGTGAAAATCATGTTAGTTATCACTTCCTAGGAAAACCTTTCAAAGTGTTCATCATATATCTTCCCCCCCAATTCATGTTAAATAATTTAAATAGTTTAATCTAATGCATTATGATTTTTAATAAGGTGTCAATTTTTTTGGGAGGTAGAAATAATATGCAGTTGGTGGAGCATATTCACCCTTAGGTAAATTAGGCTACATGTATCCTTGTAAAAAATATTCAAAATATTGAGAAATCATCAATAATCAATCATGATCTATGATAGAAAAGTATAACCTTAATAATGCAGAAAAAACATAAGTTTATAATCCCTTCGCGCTACGCCAACCTCCCCCTCCTCTTATCTTGGGTGGTTCTACCTTACCTAGTGTATGTTTCATCTTTCATCACTTGTATTGGAGAGCCTAGGATAATTTTTACTTCTCTTATTCCTTCTATATATTAGTGTCTGACCCCCCACCCCACAAATCCTATATTTAAATGGACATGGGTCAATTATAATTGGAAATGTAATGATACGGCCCAGACTGGTATCATAACCAACAACTGACCTAGATTTCCATTAACCTAAGAGGCGTTCATGATCCCTACGAGATAGCAATGATCCCCTGTGAAAAAAGTAAAATTAATATGGAATATTTTACCCCAAAATTAGAGTAAATTAAAAATTATATTTCTCCTAAAAAGCAAACATGTCCCATTCATAAGTTGAACATCTAGGAAAATAGTAGACACACAAAAAATAAATAAATAGGAAGAAGATATCATATGTGGAAAATAAAATCCCACTATTGACCAATAAAATTGTTTAACATGTGATTTATCATTTTATGTTTTCTTTTCAGTTGGAAATCTCTTCTATCGCGCGCCTCTCCTCTGTCGTGAACGCACCTCTATTGTGCGTTGAACGACACCTTCACGGTGATTTTTACCTTTTTATTCATTGGTTTACTCTTGTTTGTATGTTATTACTATTTGATATTGATGGTTATGTTGTGAAATGTATGGGATAAACGCCTCACTGAAAATTTTGGTCGTTGGTGGTCCTTGTTTGCGCACTAAATGAATTGCATGTTGGTTGATTCCAATTGAACATTTGAATATAAAAATTGGTAATTTACGTATAATGACTAATGAATGAATGCCCTAGGATGATAAAACTTTTGTGATAAACCCTAAATTAACAAACAAAATTAAATAAGTTATACTTTTTAAAATATGAAATTGTGATTTTTTGGTTTGTATGGTGTTGAGATTGTGAGCAGTATTGTGTGTTTGTATGGTGTTGTGGTATTTGGCATGATTGGTATGCCATTTTTTCCATGTTGTAGTTCTTACACCATTGAATATCAATCCAAACTTTACCCATTTCAATGGCACCACCACTTTGTTACTAGTGCAATTCCACAAAATCTTAGAAAATCACTTCACTAGAGGACTCTATGAGACACTTTATGGACACCCTAGTCAAATAACCATAACAACACATGTAATAAATCCTTCCACCCAAAATCACTCTATTGAAAATCATACCATCTATTAGTTTAGTACCACAGTTCTTGACTAGAGACATTAAGTTTCTAGAGAAACACTAAAAAACTAGTTTACAACAATGCATATAAATCACATGTGGATACTAAAACATTCTAGTGCAAGGGATTCTCATAGCTAGTTCCATTTATCAGGTGGTTGGGAAGATGGGTTTGATCTACTTTGGTCCTCGGTAATGCATGGAGAGGTAAGGGTATTTTTACCATGGCTAGTTCCATTGATTATAGTTGGATGATGACACTAGTTGAACATATTTTTTGTAATTATTTTTTTAAATATTAATATTACTATATCAAATAGGATTAATATGAATAAATAATGTATGAATGCCAATCGGTTGACAAAAGAGTATGAAGATGGCGTGAAAGAGTTTATCAAGTTTGAAAAAGATCATGCATATGACCCTTCTCAAACCCTTTGTCCGTGTTTACACTGTTGTTATTCAAGACAAATTAGTCCAGAGGAGTTAGAAGAACACCTGATCTATCACAGAATAGATCAAAGTTATAAATTTTGGAATAAACACGGGGAAAAACAAATACAGGTATTGGCAGGGATAGAACTGTGTTTTATGGATCATTTGATATGATTACAAGCGTGAACAATGAAGATGATCGTATGGAGGATGTGATTATAGATGTGAATTATGATGAAGATCGTATTGAGGAAATGACAAGGACATTTGAAGATGAACTTCGTGATTGCCCAAAATTGTTTGAGAAGTTAAAGAGTTGTGAAAAGACGTCATTGTATGCTGGTTGAACTAAATATACATCATTGTCAGCCGTACAGAAGCTGTATAAGTTGAAAGTAGGAAATGGGTGGAGTGATGCCATATTTATAGAACTACTTCCTCTCCTGAATGACATACTCTTAGAATATAATGAGATCCCGAGCCAAACATACGATGCCAAAAAAATTCTACGCTCGATGGGTATGATCTCTGAAAGAATACACGCCTGCCCTAATGACTGTATATTGTTTCGCAAGGACCACCAATCACTTAAATAATTTACAAAATGTGGTGCTTCTCAATACAAGAAAGATGAATCCAGTCCTATGAAAGTTGTATGGTACTTTACAATCATTCCAAGGTTTAGGCACCTATATGGAAGTGAGGAGATTGCAAGACAATTGGTATCGCATGCAGATACAAGAATTAAAGATGGGAAACTACGTCACCTGGAAGACTCTCCTTAGTGGAAGATAATTGATCATGAGTATCCTGAATTTGGAAACGAGCTGAGAAACCTTAGTCTTGCATTATCTACAGATGGAGTGAATCCTTTTGGTTTTAAAAGTAGTAGTCATAGTACATGGCTGGTTATGCTGGTAAATTATAACTTACCACCATGGTTATGCATGAAACGAAAATACAACATGTTATTTATTCTTATATCAATACCAAAACAACCGGGTAATGATATTGATGTTTATTTGGCTCCATTGATCGAGGATTTGGAATTATTTTGGGATTCAGGTGTTACATTGTATGATGCTTACAAAAATGAAGATTTTACTTTGAAATACATGTTATATGGGATGATAAATGACTTTCCCACTTATAAAAATTTTTCATGATATAGAATTAAAGGAACACAAGGGTGTCCCTTTTGCGAACAAGGTACATAGTCAATTAGGTTCAAACATTCATCAAAAACTTTGTTTCTAGGACATCGTATATTTCTACCCCGACGACATAAGTACCGATCTTGGAAGACATCATTTTATGGAAGTTCATAAGAATGTACAACACCATCTCCACTAATAGGTGATCAATTGTATGTGAAAGTAAACGATAAGGACACTACTTTTGGTAAACCATTTTCAAAAAACCTTATAAAAACCGGTTGGAAAAAGAGATCAATTTTTTTAATTACCATACTAGAATTTTTTGTATGTCAGACATTTTCTTGATGTTGTGTATGTTGAAAAAAATGTATATGATAGTGTTATCGTAACATTGTTAAATGTACCCAAAAAAAAGAATGGAATTAAGGCTAGATTGGACATGGTTGAGATGGGAATATGAGAAGATTTGGCACTAGTGAAGGGTGAAAAAAGAATATTTCTTACTATGGATGCTTATACTCTTTCCAGGTATGAGAGATATCAGTTTTTCAAATTCTTGAATAACATAAAGGTTCCAGAGGGGTATTCATCAAATATCAAGAACATCGTGTCAATGAGCGATTTAAAGTTAAAGGGTCTGAAATCACGTGATTGTCATGTTTTGATGCAAGATCTAATTCTTATAGCTTTATATTTCATTTTTTTCAAGAATTTTTTCTATACATTAATGAAACTCTATTTCTTCTTCAAAGCTATATGTAGCAAAGTTATAGACCCAGTGAAATTTCAAAATATGGAAAGGGAAATTATTGTCTCATTATGTGAATTGGAAATATTCTTCCCGCTGACATTATTTGATAGGATGGTTCATTTGATGGTTCATTTGGTGAGAGACATTCAACTATGTGGTCCTATACATTATAGATAGATCTACCCCATTGAATAGCATATGAAAATTTTGAAAGGGTATGTCAAAAATCGAAGTCGGATAGAGGGTTGTATTGAGGAGAAATATATTTTTGAGGAAGCCATTGAATTATGTACTGAATACCTGTCTGGTGTGGAAATCATTGGCCTACCTAAATCTTGTCACACTGGGTGGCTTGAGGGTGAAGGAATTTCTGGAAGAGAGGTTGTCACAATCAATATTATAGATCAGGATCAGGCCCACCTTTAGGTTTTGTATAATAGTTTTGACGTTGACCCATATGTTCAAACCCAAAAAGAAATTATTAGGCATCTAAATCCATTTAGGGATGAAAATGGATATTAAATGCACATAATCAACAGTTTACAAGATGGTTTCGGGACCATATTTTTAAGAAGTTAGATGAAAATCTAGACTCAATTTCAAAACTAATTTGATGGATAGCCGGAGGACAAAGTGTGTGTGTGTTATATTACAATGATTATGTAGTTAATGGTTATACATTCTATACTAATAAACATGATTAAGATAGAACCATGTAGAATAGTGGGGTTACAATTGTGTCTGAAGTGATGTATGTTTCTGGTGCTAAGGGAATAAATCCAATTTATGCGAATATTTCATACTTTTTCATCATCAAACAAATATGGGAGTTCGATTATACAAAATTCCAATTGCCTATTTTTCAATGTAAGTGGGTTGATAACAGTATTGTTGTTAAAATAGATGAATTAGGATTCGAGAAAGTTGATTTCAATAAGGAAGTGGGGAAATATGAACCATTTATAATGGCATCACAGGCAGTGCAAGTATTTTATGTTTCAGATCCTGCAAACTGAAACTGGTCAATTCTTCTTTTATCGACCAAAACAATTTAAGGGTTAGATGAAAGATCAACGGAGGATGACCCTTTAATTGGGACTTCAAAATAATTTCTCAGTGGTCCCAATGTAGATGTTGTTTTTTATGTTAGAGGAGACCATAATGAAGGGATTTACATAGTCGATAGAGGGGTCAAATCTCTTCAGCCTTTAAAAAAAAGAGTTCAATAATCAGGTGATTTGTTTATTGTAATATACATTGTGTTACGTTATGTTATTATCTGTTCACTTTTGATTTTATATAATCTTAATTAAATGCTAAACCACTTCTACAGATAATGACTTCTGAACCTGGTGATGTGCCCAATCCCGAGAAACAACAGGTCTCTTAATCTATTGTTGCTAGTCCCAGTGCACAACAACAATAAGTTTCTCAACCTATTTATGTTTGTCCTAGTACTAAGGTACAACAGGTTTCTCAACCTATTATTTTTGGTCCCAGTGTCGATGCTAGTGCTCTAGAGGAACATATTGATGATTCTTCTGAAGAAATTGTAGGAAATGAAACCCTAACAGTTCAAAAAAAACAAGAGTGTCGAAGTTTGATAGTGTTAGACAAAATCATTAAGGAAAAAATAAAAAGGCATCAAATATGAGGTGGGATGGAATAAGCGAGGCCAACATGTTAACCCCAAAAAAGACATCTTTAGTAGCTACATTGGAGTCGTCACTCGGCAACGTATGCTGATTGATGTATAATCATGGCACCATGTTGTCACTAGACTTAAGACACTAATATGGGAAGAGATTATGATAACATTATGATATCATTTCTTTAATTTATTAAAATAATATAAAATACTAAAACATTAACTTACTCTCCATCATCCATTACAAAGTGCATTTATAGAAGATGTCTCACACAAGGAATATGTATTAAGAGTTGCAGTAAGGATTCATAGAGTCTTTTTCACAATTTTAATTAAATATCATCTTAAATATTCTGAAGGGAAAATCAAGCCACACCCACCTCCTCTTTATGCTAAGTTGATATCCTAAGGATCGTGAGATGCGTTTAGCAACCCTCGTGGGGAGAAGACTTTTCAGATACATTTTGTCAAGTAATACGTCATTTGAAGTTCCTTGTATTCATTACTTTGATTGATAGTTTTTTATTTATGAAACTGTAACACCCCAAGCTTCCACGGTACATTTCCCTTTGAATAACGTAATAGCTTGCGTTGTACACAACTTGGAGTTTTAACACACCACAACCTATCAAACTAGCCAATATGAAGAGTAATACCCACTTTTGGAAATTTTATAAATTTTATTTTTTAAAATGGACTTCATTTTTGGATTTGGAATATCAAAATTAGATTAGGGTGAATTTTTGGTATTTTTCTGAAAACTTTCAATTTTTGATGAATAGTGAAAAACACTTCGTTATTGTCTAAAACCAAATTTTTATTTAAATATTTATTTATTTTATTTAAATTTATTTTAAGTCAAAATAGATACATAATACCTATATTATTTCAATATAATTCATTGGATTAATTTTAAAATAAAATTAGACATATAAAATTTTGTTGAACTTTTTACCGTCTTTTGCCCACATTTTAGGCACGTTAGAAAATTTGCATAAAACGTAATTTTACTACTTCTATGAATTGAATTTAAAAAAACTGAGAGACATGGTTGACATCAGTAAGTAAAATGTGGTTTAATAAGTTGAAAATAATTTTTGGTGAATTGTAACTTTTGACTTTTACTTACCACAGTTAAATGTAAATAGGGTAATTAAAGGTAAAAATGATATTATAATTACCCTAAAGCATGTCCTAATTCAATTGTATAAGTGTATTTAGACCAGAAAAAACCTTATGAACAAAATATTATCCTTTTGGTCCACATTTATTAGATTAGGACATTTATTATTATTTTATTTAAAGAAGAGTTAAAAGTGTTAAATTCAAAGTTTCATAACTAAAACATTTTTAATATAGGGTTACACAAAATATAAATTCAACAATAAATATTACATAGAAATATAAAAATATTTCCTACCTAATGGTATTTTATTTATAATTTTTAGACATTAAATAATTAAATTTATTTATGACACAATGATGATGAAGTAATTAGCTTACAAATGAAATATTAAAATAATTGATATTATAAATATCCAAATAAATGTAATTTGAGATTTTTGATAAATTATATGGATTTTATAGGTTAATATGAAATTTTGGGTTGATTAAATGAATTTTTTCTAAGTAATAAAGTTTTTAGGACTTTAACAAAAATCAAATAATAAATAGTGTCAAAATTGGCATAAATGAGTTTTTAAAAAAATACTATATTATTAAATGATATAATAGTCCTAAAAATATAAGGTTTAGTAAAAGGACTTATATAATAATATATATGTCATTAATGAACCACTTGGAGTGCTCTTGTCATTTTATAGTAAGTTTATTAACCACATAATAAAAAAATACAAGGAGACATGGTAAACGTTAAACTATTTAACGAAGAGTTAAATCTAAAAGATAAGGTTAATATGGTGACCTAAACCTCTCTAAAACATATTGGTTGAGATTTTTTCTAACCATACCCACCTTATCCTTGAAATAAATCTTTTTTGAGCCATTATAAATCGAATATGATTATATAATAAAATAATATTTCAAGGTTTTCTTAAAGTGACCCTCACCTCTCTTATAAAAGGATACTTCCCCTTCTCTCAAAATTACACCTCCAAAGCCATTTGGATCAGCCAAACCCTACCAAAATACCCTCCCAACTACCCTAAATTCTACCTACAGGCATTAATTTGATCATAAATCCAACCTAAGGATCCCTTTTTGATCAACTCAAAAGGAAACAGCCGAAGAAGAGGTAATAATTTCACTACCTCTTTCAAAGTTCTTTCCTTCTTTCACTTACTCTTTCTTTGTTGTTTCCATACCAAAATAATAACTCCAATACCTTATAATAATAGTGATTTTATTATAAATATGGTACAACCATATTCATTATTCTATCCATCTTATGAATGACAAGTAACCATACATGCGTACATACGACTTACCGTCTCCACGTCGTAGTGTAGTTTGTTATTCAAACACTTCATGATTTTGATGGAAATAATAATGAGTATAAATGATATAAATAATAAATATAACATGTTAAGTATTATGTATATATGATATAATATCCAATTACATATGATTTCACCATCAATATAATGATATTGTCGCTCGTGCGTACGTACGGATTACCGTCTCCACAAACGTGATGAGATTCATTCCCCATGATAACCATTCAAGAATAATTTTTATTTTATGATTAAAAATAATTTTTAAGAACTTAATATCATTCTAGATATGAATCAAATACATCCTATCCATAACAAAAATGTCTTATTTAACCAATCATATAAAGGAAAATGAATCATTTAACACCCAAAACGATGATACTATTGAAATATTATTAATAAATAAATATTAGAAGATCATATATGATATCATATTTATGTATGTGGTTCTTGTATAATTTAATAACAATTATTTAACTATTATATTGAAGTTTAACTTACCCTAAATCAAGGAAAAGTACAAGGTAAGGGTTAATTCTACAATCTCTTCATTATCTGAGGTTTTTTATACGTGAGTATCTACTGGGAACTCTTTATCATCCACATCTGTGTTTCTTAAAAATGTATTTCAAAAAAAATTACTATTTCTTAGACTATGGGTTAAAGTCATTTATACCATTTTTTGAATTTTTATAAGATTTTTATAAAGGAATCTTTCCGTCGTTTTCCAAACAATGTCCTTTTTGACCTTTTCGAGAAATTAAGGAAATAATGTTTTTTTAACTTATATGGTGGGTGCGGCTATTTTACTCCTTTACGAAACCTTCAAAGCTTCCCTTAAAAGATTATAATAATATTTTAAAAATAAATTTTTCTTTTATAATTATGTGACTTTTAAATGATTTCAAAATAGAAAGAGGTATTTCTTTCAAATAGTTTTCATTTCATCTATGTCAACATACTTTGATGGATTTTAAACTTTTTTGAAGTTGATTTATTATGATACAAATCTTCCATATTGTATTCAAGGTTTTGTGATATGTTTGATTATGGATTTGTTACTTTTATACCATTATTGGTTTATGGATAAAGTATTGACATTTCGTATGCTAATTTTAATATGAATGTTTATGTTATATTTAAACCTTTTAATATGAGGAATATATTGGACTTAGTAAGTGACAGGTGAATCCTGCTATAGCTCCTCAATACATCGGTAGGTCTCATGAGACAAAATAGTTCCTTGGAACAAGTCCTTGACAAAATCTTATTTGTAGTCTTGGTACGAAGCCTTGACTATGTGGTTATGAAGTTTGGCGTTATGCAATCCATCATTATGAAATTGGATATTGATATTACATGTGATTATTAGACTAGTAGAATATCCATGTGAATAATTAGATGGAATTATTTGATTTATATTTTCCATATTATGCTGAATTTTAAGTTTAAAAGGCTTGTGTTTTATTCTTATGCATTGTCTTAAATGTTTATGCGTATTTATGAAAGTTTCCGCTATATTGTTATCCTTACTGAGCATCTGAGATCACCCCTTTCTATGTTTTATTTTTTCCAAGATGTGAAGATTTATATTATGACTGACCTACAGGGATAATATAAGGAATATTAATGAGTTCAAAGGAGACAATTGTTTTGTTGCTTTTTCATTCTATAATTTAATTTAAAACTTATGTATGTATCTAGTACTTCCAAGGCTACTAAACTGATCGGTCTTTCAGGATTTGACCCCTTATGATCATGACAATGTTATGTAATAATGCACTGACTCTAGGTAACTAGGGTCGAGGCATTATTGTTGATATTAAAGGAAGTTTTTGACAATCGTTGGAAGCTATATTTTGAAAAACTCTGATTAGAGAACATTACCCTAAGATAGACTTTGAGGATTTGTATAGAAGAACTTCCTAGGATTTTGGTAATGTAGAGATTTTGTGAGTTTCCAAAGTAATACATCCATGTCTGGATACGAGCAGGTAGAGGTGGCTCTAGTCTAGATGTACCTAGAAGTGAAAACTTCAACAAGGAGTTTCGGGCTTGACCGGGGTATCTTGGTACACAACAATGGGCCTTGCTGCACTCTTGGTTACAACACTCCCGAGAGATATGCTTAGGATAATTAACATTTTCTTTACAAACCATTATGAAGGATTTATGAGTATATACCTCCACAAAGAATAAATTTTTATGATTATGGATTATTTCCATAAACTTTTCAATTTATGTTAAGTGTTTTACAAGTTTGGAATTATGTATTGTGATTCATAAACTAATCTAGTGTATACCATTATTTAGAAATGGAACCTAGTGGAAGGAATGGAAACCATATCAATGAACATAATCCATGTAGGTATTTTCCTCCTACTCAAGATAATTATAGTGGATATGGTGATGAAACTGGTGTTGATTAGCTTATCACCATACTGGGACAACTCACTCAAGTTATGAATAATAACCTTACCCGTATAGATCACCATGATCCACAATGTGGAGGATCAATGTTAGACCAATTCATGAGGAAATAACCACCAATGTTCAATAAGACTACATATCCATTTGTAGCTAAGAAATGGATAAGTTCCCATGAGAAAATATTTCATTCTTTGGGGAGTAGTGAAAGGGAAAAAGTTGTCATGGCAGTTCATTGCCTCACGGGAGACGCAGATCAATAGTGGTCATTAATTCAAAACAAAAAGGAGGATGAAGAATTATAAAATATGGAATAGAGGGAGTTTAAAGATATTTTCTTAGAAAAATATTTTCCTCATGACCATCGAGCGGATATGGAAAGACAATTTCTAAGTCTAAGGCAAAAGGAGGATGAGAATGTCGTAAAGTATGAGGCTAACTTTACAAGGTTAGGAAGGCATGCAGCAGATTATATACAAAACCCAAGGAGTAATATTGATCAATTTTTTTATGGGTTAAAACCATTTCTCTATCATGCATTACTCTCACAATCCTTCTCATTGTATGGAGATATTGTCTCATGTGCTATCAAGACAGAAAAGAAATTCTCTAAGTCTTATGACTTTAAAGAAAATAAAGAGAATAAGAGATTTTTTTAACACTCTAGAAAGGGAAATAAGGGGAAGAATGGAAAAGTTGAATATATCCATCTTATATTAAATGTGGAAAGAAACACCTCAGTACTTTCCTGAAGGGAATTGGATTTTGTTACAAGTGTGGTGAAAAGGACCACCAACATCGTGATTGCAAGGGAAAGAAAAAGGCTGCCAATGTTGAATGATATAATTGTAGAGAAAAGGGGAATTATGCAAATGAATCTCCTAAGCGCCAAAGAAACTTACCTCAAAAAAGGCCAAGGGATCAAGGCCAATCTTATGCAATCACTACTACTAAGGTTGAGTCTCTGAAAGATATGGTGGAAATTAATTTAATGATTTCCTCAAATTTAGCCAATGATTTATTTGATTTTGGATCATCACATTGTTTCATATCTTCCCAGTTTTCTAAGAAAATTAGATATTTCCAATTTTATTTAACAAGGTAGTTTTCAATCAAAACTCTTAAGGGGAGTATCATTGTAATAAAGTTTTGTGAATCAGTTCCCATTAAGGCATATAAAAATTATTTATCTACCAATCTCACCATCATACGCATGATTTAATATTATATATTCCTTGGTATGGATTGGATTTCGGACCATGATACAAAAATTTATTGTAAGAAGAAATAGGTTACAATTTTTTATGGTGATAAGGAGTACCTTATCTTTAGAGCGGAAATGTCACCATCTGATTCTTATCTAGATCTAACCTCATAAGCTCTACTAAATTCAATTATTGGGGAGGAAGAGAGTTAAATAACTATGGGTGAGGAAAGGAATGTTCAAATAGAGTATGTACTTGTTTTTCAAGAATATGTTGATGTGTTTCCAGAGGATTTACCTAGACATCCTCTAGAACAAGAAATTGAGTTTTCCATTGATTTAATTCCTGGTTCAAGGCCCATATTGAAGACCCATTATAGAATGACCACTATGGAATTAGTGGAACTAAAGAAACAATTATAGAAATTGGGTAATAAGGGATTTATTCACCCTAGTGTTTCTCCATGGGGAACCCATGTTCTTTTTGTTAAGAAGAAAGACAAATCTATGAGGTTATGCATTGACTATAGGAAGATCAATGCTATAATAATAAAGAACAAGTATCATCTGCCTTACATTAATGATTTATTTGATAAACTTCATGGAGCTCAATATTTTTCAAAGATTGACCTTTGATCTAGATATCATCAATTGTGTGTGAATAAGTAATATATTCTGAAGACAAAATTTTGTATCAGGTATGGGCATTACGAGTTTATAGTAATGCCTTTTGGACTGACTAATGAACCCTCTATTTTCATTTATCTAATGAATAGATTTTTCAAGGAATATCTTGATGACTTTGTAGTGGTATTTATTGATGATATCTTGGTATACTAAAAAAGCTAAAAAGATCATGAAAATCACTTGCTAGTTATTCTAAATAGTCATAGAAGAAATGAATTATATGGGAAGTTTAGAAAGTGTGAATTTTGGCTTCAGGAGATTTCTTTTCTTGGCCATATTGTCTCTAAGGATGTAACTCTGTTGATCCTTCAAAGACCAAGGCAATACTAGAATGGACAACATCGACAAGTATAACTGAGATACGCAGTTTTATTGGTTTGGTAGGTTATTATCGGCACTTCATCCAGAATTTTTCTCGATTGGGTAACCCATTAACCAAGCTCACATGTAAAGGGGTTAAATTTGTTTGGACAAAAGAGTGTAAATAATGTTTTGAAGAAATTAAGAGAATATTAGTCAATTCTTCTATATTGACTTTATCATCAGGGAATGATGGGTTTGTTATTTATAGTGATGCTTCAAAGAAAGGACTTGGTTGCATCCTTATGCAAAATGATAGAGTTATTGGATATGCATCACGGTAGCTAAAAATTTAGGATAACAACTATCCCACTCATGATATTGAGTTAGTAGCTGTAATTTTTGATCTGAAAATATGGAGACACTATCTTTATGGTGAAAAATGTGAGATTTATACTGATCACAAGAGTTTGAAGTATATTTTCTCACAAAAAGAACTTAACATGAGGAAAAGACGATGACTTGAACTGCTTAATGGTTAGGATTGTGCAATACACTATCACTCGGGGAAGTAAAATAAGGTGGAAGATTCTTTGAGAAGAAAGGATCATGGAGTTTTGAACAAGATGAGAGTTGAAAGGGATCATATTTTCATGGATCAAGTAAATATAGATATGGTAATAACCATGGAAGGTGAAACATCAATACTTTTTAAAATGGTTTCCAAACCATATTTACTAGAAAGGATAAAGAGTTCTCAGACTGATGATGAGGAGTTTCAAAAGAAGATTAAAGCTATAAATGATGGGAGATTGAGTGAATTTGTATATAAAGATGGGATTTTGAAATTTGGGAAGATACTTTGTGTTCCTGATATGCCTGATCTAGAAAGGGAATTGTGGGATGATGCTCATAGATCCAATTTCTCTATACACCCTGGTAGCACTAAGATGTGTAGAGATTTGAAGAAGCATTTTTTTGGGACAACATGAAGAGGGAGATTGCTGATTATGTGTCAATATGTATAGTTTTTCAATAGGTGAAGGCTGGAAGAAAAAATCCTAGAGGAGTCATGCAACCCCTTCTCATACCTGAGTGAAAATGGGATGATATTACAATGGACTTTTTCATGGGACTACCAAAGACTTCTAGAAGGAATGATTCAATATGGGTTATTGTTGATCGTTTTACCAAGTTGGCACATTTTCTTGCACTAAGAGAAGATTTACCACTTGAGCGTTTAGCAGGACTATATATTAATGAATTTTTAAGACTTCATGTTGTACCCCAATCTATTGTTTCTAATCGTGATCCCCGTTTTACATCAAGATTCTGGAAAATCCTTTAAAAGTCCATGGATACTGAACTTCATTTGAGAACTTCCTACCACCCTCAAACTGATGGACAATCAGAACAAACTATTCAAACCATAGAAGATATGTTGAGATCTTTCTCACTTGACTTTCAAGGTACGTGGGATCAATATTTACCTCTGGTAGAATTTTCCTATAACAATATCTTCCATTCAAGTATTCATATGGCACCATATGAAGCGTTATATAGAAAGTTATTATGACAACCCTTCTTTTATTACCAAATTAAACATGATTTATTACATAAAACTTCACTTGATATAACAAAGAAGATTGATAGGTTTAGTGTCTTTGGGGCTTAGGATAATTACATAAAAACTTAAAACATGAAATACAACATCTTTATTGAAAACTTCCTTTACATAACCACTACATTCCTTCGAACTTAGCATTGCATGGGATAACCTGAGGACATGCATAAGAAAAGGGTGATCTATAAAGCCCAGTAAGGGAGTACCCATGGAATAACATGAGGAGTACAATACATGTTAGAAAATAGGAATATCAATAGATCATAAGAAAAACATGAACATAAAGGCATGATAAAGCATGATAATCATAACATGGAAATGTGGCAACAACACTTGACATGGAATTAGCATGAGCCAAGGCTCATTGCACATAGAGCATGAGTAAATACTCATTGCACATAAAGCACGAGTAAACCCTCGATGAACTTGAATTAGCATGAGTCAACACTCATTGCACATGATGTATCATGATACTATACTTTACCCAATGCATTGGAGTGCTATAAGGGCGCACCCTTCTTAAACATTTCATTTCATGCATAAGTGTGCCACATGGAT
This sequence comes from Viscum album, assembly GCA_963277665.1. NCBI lineage: Eukaryota > Viridiplantae > Streptophyta > Magnoliopsida > Santalales > Viscaceae > Viscum > Viscum album. The sequence goes on along the minus strand of OY728137.1, from coordinate 1,231,366,744 downwards.
CATAAAACATGGATTCACAAAACATAATCATTTATTACACGATAAAGGAATGTGGAATTCATACATGAAACTTTGTAATAAATAAGTAAATGTGCATAAAGGTGAATACCCTTGATTGAGAAATGGGCATGGTATTCACTACACAATGACATTGTCTTAGAAAATCGGTGCGATTTCGGCAGCGTAACGGCGTGACATAAGAATTCATAAAAATGGTTTATCAGAGAGAAAGGGGTTCCTCATAATATTTACATGTAATGGACAGTAAGGAGGTCATATAGATACATGTCCCAACAATTGTAATGGAATTTAGATTCATGATACAAAAGAATTGCTTGAATGTAAATGAGGAGAGAGAAGTTCCTTTCGGAATTTCGGTATAGTAACGGGTGTACATGAGAGGCATTTAATGAGAGAGAAAGGGGTATCCCATCATTCAAACAATAATATTGCAGTATGGGGAGGTGTGAAACCATACCCCAACATTCATAATTGAAATTAAAAGGGCAATACAACTTAAAGAAAATTGACAAAAATGAGAAAGGAAGAAAAAAACCCTTACTTGGAAGTGTGCTTCCAAAGGCTAGAGAGAGGCTTGTGAGAGGCTTCTTGGGAGCTTGGGGTAACTTGGGAGGATTATAGAGAGAGTATGAAAGAGGTTGGACGAACTCCAATGGATTTGAGTGAGGAGGAAGTGGGAGCTTGGGTGGGTTTATATAGGAAAGGTGAGGGAATTATTTATTATTTAGGTTCGGATCCCCTTACATTAAATTAATCCAAACTACAAACCATCCCATGGTTTTTGCCCATAGTTTTTGGAAAAGGGAAGAGTAAAACAATATTTTATAAGTCCAAAGTCCTAACTTCTTAAAATATTAGGGTTGATTATGTGGAGGTGAGTCACACTCTCATGGAAATTAATTTAAAAAGGCAAGGTGTTGTATAAGTCTTGAGGGGTCCATTAATGCTTTGAAAAGTAAGTCAAAAAAACCCAAAATCACATTATTTTAATGTTAAAACATATATTGGCCGAAAATAAAGATTATAGTATTTTATTACATCACCATTGGGTCATTATGATGTCATAAAATACATTATACATTTAAACGATATTTAATTTTTACCCAAATATTTGACTGTCTCGGAAAATTATGAAAAATTCACCGTTGGATAATTTCGATGTCCTGATTCCAAAAATGAAATTAATTTTATCCAAATAATTTTCTAAATATGTTAATTTTCACTTTTAAAATAAAAACTAACATTTATCGAAAATTCACCGATTTTGACAAAAATGGATTTCAAACCTTAATAAAACTTATAATTGCATTCATAAAATTATAATATCATTTATATTTAATAAAAATTAATTTAATAATAATATTATTATTTTATTAAAATATTATTTAATTCAAAAAACCCTTAATTTAGTAAAATAAATTTCTTAATTAAATAATAACTAAAAACACCATTTGTACTTTAAAAACTATTTACAATGTATCAAAAATGACTAGAAATTATATTCATTATTATATACAAAAATAACGCACATGAACATAGTACTACTTATTTGTTACATGACCCCTTAAAACAGCTGCATAAGACCTAAGGGTAAGGTGTGCGATGGTGACAGACTCTTGGGGTGGCTCGGATAACATCGCTCGAGTGGTAATTTCAATCAACTTCCACTTTTCCCATAGACAGTCCCGTTCGAGCTTGACATGGTAAAGCTTATCTTGGGATTGGTCAAGAGAGAATCCCAAGGATGCCACCTCTTTTGAGAGCTCCGACAAATGGGCTTCTTATGGGGAAATTCTACTGGATGAGGTCATCGCTTCTTTTGTCTGAGTAAATTGGATTTGTTAAAGTCCTATATTTATACTAATCATGTGATCACTGTTCAAAGGCTATAAAGTAATGGTCACAATTCTTATCATAAAACCAATGAATTTTACATTTTATAAAAACATTTTATATAAAGATACATTTAATATGATCAAGAGGGATTTTACATTAATGAAACTTTGGGTCGTTACAATATTTCCCCCTTAAGAAATTTCGCCCTTGAAATTTTCCTTTTCCCACACTAAAACAAATGTGGGTAACTGAGCTTCTTCACTTCCTCTGATTCCCAAGTCACTTATTCAAACTTGTGGTTTCTCCACAACACCTTGACGAGGGGAATTGTCTAATTTCATAGAACTTTTTCTCTACGATCTAAGATCTTCACTGGTTGCTCCTCAAAAGAAAGATTGTCTTCCTATTGCACCACCTCAGAAGAGAGTACATGTGAAGGGTCTGGTATGTACTTCCTTAAGAGGGATACATGAAAGACATCATGTACTTTGGATATAGTAGGAGGAAGTGCTAGTCGATATGCCACAGCCCCGACATGATCAAGAATCTCGAAGGGGCCGATGTACCTTGGACTTAACTTCCCTTTCTTTCTAAACCTCATGACCTTCTTCCATAGAGATATGCGTAGAAAAACCATGTCTCCAACTTTAAACTCAAGGTCTCGTTGACGATTATCCGCATAACTCTTTTGTCGACTCTTAGTTGCCTTGATATGTTGCTGAATGGTTTTTACCTTCTCCACCATTTCCTCGACCATTTCTGGTCCAAGCAGCTTATATTCACCGACCTCATCCCAACATGTCGGTGTTCTTCACCTTTTCCCATACAGGGCTTCATATGGTGCCATTTGGATGCTCGAGTGTAAACTGTTATTATAAGATAACTCAACCAGAGGAAGATGTTGATCCCATCCTCCTTTAAATTCCATTGACCACGCTCTCAACATATCCTTAAGTGTTTGGATAGTCCACTCAGATTGGCCATCAGTTTGAGGATGATAAGCCATACTGAAGTTCAGTTCAGTATTCAGAGCATGTTGAAGACTCTTCCAAAACATAGAGGGGAATCTTGGATCTCAGTCAGACACAATAGATAGTGGTACTCCATGCAACCTTACCACTTCCCTGATATATATCTGTGTCAGTTGATCCAAATAGAAATCCTCCTGAATAGCAATGAAGTGTGAAGTCTTTGTAAGACGATCCACAACAACCCAGATTGCATTGTTGCCTTTGGATTTCCTTGGAAGTCCAGTGACAAATCCATGGTGATGTTCTCCTATTTCCATTATGGTATGGGAAATGGTTGCATCATCCCCTTAGACTTCTGCCTCTCTGCCTTCACTTGCTGACACACCAAGCACTTTTATGTATATTCAGCGATCTCCTTCTTCATATTATCCTACCAAAAGTTTTCTAAGAGATCTTGATACATCTTTGTGCTCCCTGGGTGAATAGATAAATTTGAACTATGTGCATCATCTAAAAGTTCCTTCTTCAGCTCTGGAATTGATGGAACACATAGTCTTTTCCCAAACCGCACAATTCCTTTTTCATTAACATTAAACTCTGAGGATTTCATCTTTTTGATAGCTTCCACTTTTTCTTGAATTACCACATCATCCTTTTGAGCATCCTTTAACCTTTACAAAAGAGATGGTTGAGCAATCATTTGTGAAAGGATTGATGATGTTCCCTTCTTTATGATTCTCACGTCCATCTTCACAAAGTCTAAGAAGATTGGATCCTTCTCAATTCTCATCATTGATAGAATTGATGGATCCTTTCTACTTAGGGAATCTGCCACCTTGTTCGCTTTCCCAGGGTGGTAATGTATTGAACAGTCATAATCCTTGATGAGATATATCCATCTTCTCTGGTTCATATTAAGCTCTTTCTGTGTGAATATATATTTAAGACTCTTGTGGTCAGTATATATCTCACATTTCTCTCCATAGAGATAATGCCGCCAGATTTTCAAGGCAAAGATCACCGCCGCCAACTCCAGATCATACGTTGGATAGTTTCGCTCATGTATTTTCAACTTCCTTGAGGCATAGGATATAACTTTATCATTCTGCATTAGCACACAGCCTAAGACCTTCTTTGAAGCATCACTGAATACCATAAAAATTTCCCCACTTGTGGGTAAAGTGAGCACAGGTGCAGTGATAAGCCTCCTTTTCAAATCCTTCAAGCTTTCTTCGCATTCATCACTCCAAGAAAACTTTACTCCCTTTCTATTTAGCTTGGTAAGAGGGTTGGACAATCGTGATAAATTTCTCACAAATCGGCGATAATATTCAGCTAACCCCAAGAAGCTACAGATATCCGTTACCGATGTTGGCCTCATCCATCCCTCAATTGCATATGTTTTGGAGGGGTCCACAGATATCCCATTGCTTGTTATGATATGGCCCAATAATGAGACCTCCTTCAACCAGAACTCACACTTGTTGTACTTTTCATAGAGCTTCTCCTTGCGCAAAGTCTCTAGTACAGTTTTTAAATGCTCCTCATGATCCTCCTTGGTTTTGGATTATATTAGAATATCATCTATAAAGACTACCAAAAAATTTTCAAGGTAATCTCTAAAGACTCTATTCATTAAGTCCATGAATATTGTTGGAGAATTGGTGAGTCTGAAAGGCATTACTATGATTTCATAGTGCCTGTACCTTGTACAAAAAGCAGTCTTGGGGACATCTTCCTTCTTCACCCTTACTTGATAATATCCCTACCGCAAATCCACCTTGGTGAAGTATTGTGCTCCATGCAGCTGATCAAACAAGTCATCGATTCTTGGGAGAGGATACTTTTTCTTTATCGTGATTTTTTTAAGTTCACGATAATCGATGAAAAGCCGCATTGACCCATCCTTCTTCTTGACGAAGAGGACTGGTGCACCCCATGGTGAAGCACTTGGGTGTATAAACCCTTTATCCAGATTCTCCTGTAGTTGTTTCTTCAAATCTTCAAGCTCAACAACAGCCATTATATATGGATTCTTGGATATTGGTAGCGCCCCAGGTATAAGTTCAATTAAGAACTCAACATATCTTCTTGGAGGAAGACCAGGCAGTTCCTCGGGAAACACTTCAGCGAATTCCCTCACAATAGGCATTTCTTCAAGGATGGTTTCTTCCTTAGACTCAATCATCTGAGCCAGATATGCGTTCTCATAAGGAAGTAATATCCATGCTTGAGATGATGGAGCTAAAGGAGATTCATCTTTTTCCTGACACTTGTAAAGAATCGGGGGTCGATTCTCCATATGAAGTGTGATTTCTCTCTCCCGACAATTTATGTTGGCTCTATATAAGGAAAGCCAATCCATGCCAAGAATTGCATCAAATTCCACCAGAGGGAGTATGACGAGGTTCGCCAGGAAATTCAATCCACATATTATAATAAGGGAGTACTTATATTCATGGGATGCAATGATTGCCCCATTTTTCGTACTCACCGACATCTTTACTTCCATGATTTGTGGTGGTGCTGGGATTGTTCTACTAAACTTTTGAGATATAAAATAATGCGTAGAACCTAAATCAAAAAGTAAGTTCTCTATTATTGAATGAATAACTAGCATACCTGTCACCACTTCGTTGTCGGGGTTCACTTCGGCAGAAGTGATGGCAAAAGCTCTTCCTTGCTGCCTTGGAGGTTGTTGGTTGCCTAAAAAAACCCTTAGATTAGGGAACTGATTTGAAAAATGACCCGGTTCTTTGAATTTGTAGCATTGAACAATGCGTTGAGGTTTTAACGGAGCATTCCTCTCCTCTGTCGCAGCCGCGGGTCCTTCTTGCCGACAGTTAACAGCTAGGTGCCCTTCTCTTCCACACCTGAAGCATTTTCTCATCCCCTTAAGGCAATTTCCAGGGTGCTTCTTTCTGCACTTTTGGTAAGTGGGGTGCTGGATCTTCCTAGCACCGTTGTATTTATCCATCGGACCACCATTATTGAAGTCCACCTTTCGCTTCTTGTCCTCATGATACCCTTGTGATTCCCCGATCTTCATTTCGACCTTGAGGGCACATCGGACAATTTCCTCATAGTTGTCGAAGCCATGGATCGCTAATGCTTCCCGCAAGCTAGGCTTCAGCCCACCAAAGAAGCGGTCAACCTTGCATTCGGGGGTAACGACAAAGCCGGAAGCATATCATGCAAGCCTTGTGAAGTTTGTCTCGTACTCTCCAATAGATTCTTCATCTTTTTGCTTGAGCTAAAGGAAGTCCCTTTCCATCTTAAGCCGGAGGGTGCGCGGAAAATATTTATCGAAAAACATATTCCAGAAATCCTTCCATTCCAATGCCTTGATCTCCTCCTCAGGCTTCATATTTTTGATCAACGTCCACCATTGATCAGCTTCACCCTCTATATGATAAGCCGCCAGGAGAACCTTCTCTTGTTCAGAACATTGAAGGATGGATAAGATCTTTTCAAGGGAGTTGATCCATTGTTCAGTGATCGTGGGATCGGATGATCCACTAAAAGTAGGAGACCTTTGTCTCATGAAGCTCTCGATAGTGACTTGTTCTTTATTATGGGGGGTTTAACGTTCCTCTTGACCCGTGTTTCTATTCAAAACTTGAGTTAGCAGAGAGAGAAGCATGACAAAGTTCGCGATTCCCACTCCCACTGGATTTGGCATCTCATTAGTACAGTCATCACACTGATATTCACAACAGTTGTTAGCCCGAGTCCTCCTATTACTGGCCATTGGCTGGAATAAAAGGAAATTTAGGGGTAACACATAAAGGTTAATCCAAAGACAAAAGTTTATGACTCATAAATAAACTTTTATTTCCTTAACTCATGAGTCTATAGGCTTCAATCTAGGCTTTTCATGATCTACTTTCTAACATATATTCTTAGGGGAATTTTTTTTAATTCCCTTAATAAGGGTTCATACTAAGCTTTTAAATTTATCAAAACATATCCCACGGGAGTGTCGTAACCAAGAGTGCAGCAAGTCCCGTTATCGTGCACTAGTTCCCGTTCGAGTCTAGCTCAAAGCGGTGTTTTCGGGTTTTACCCCTAGGATACATATGTGCCAGAGCCACCTCTACCTGCTCGTATCTAGACAGGAATGTATTTTTTTGATAAACCACTTACTTAGTACTTACCAAAACATAGGGATGTTCTTATTATACTTAGTCTTGTATCTAATTCTTTACTAGGGTTTCCTAATCCCAAAAATAACTAAACCCATCCTCTAATACCAACTATGACAACCCTGCTTTTTTTACCAACTTAAACATGATTTATTACATAAAACTTCACTTGATACAACAAATAAGATCGAGAGGTTTAGTGTATTTGGGGCTTAGTATCATTACATAAAAACTTAAAACATGAAATACCACATCTTTATTGAAAACTTTCTTTAAATGACCACTACATTCCTTCGTACTTAGAATTGCATGGGATAACCTGAGGACATGCATAAGAAAAGGGTGAGCTATAAAGCCCAGTAAGGGAGTACACATGGAATAACATGAGGAGTAAAATACATGTTATACAATAGTAATATCAATAGATCATAAGAAAAACATGAACATAAAGGCATGATAAATCATGATAATCATAACATGGAAATGTGGCAACAACACTTGACATGGAATTAGCATGAGCCAAGGCTCATTGCACATAGAGCATGAGTAAATCCTCATTGTACATAAAGCACGAGTAAACCCTCGTTGCACTTGAATTAGCATGAGTCAACACTCATTTCACATGACGTATCATGATACTATACTTTACCCAATGCATTGGAGCTCTATAAGGGCGCACCCTTCTTAAACATTTCATTTCATGCATAAGTGTGTCACATGGATCATAAAACATGGATTCATAAAACATAATCATTTATTCAATGATAAAGGAACGTGGAATTCATACATGAAACTTTGTAATCAATAAGTAAATATGCATAAAGGTGAATACCCTTGATTGAGAAATGGGCATCGTATTCACTACACAATGACATTGGCTTATAAAATCAGTGCGATATCGGCAGCGTAACGGCGTGACATAAGAATTCATAAAAATGGTTTATGAGAGAGAAATGGGTTCCTCATAATATTTACATGTAATGGGAAGTAAGGAAGTCATATAGATACATTTCCCAACAATTTTCATGGAATTTAGATTCATGATACAAAATAATTGCTTGAATGTAAATGAGGAGAGAGAAGTTCCTTTCAGAATTTCGGCATAGTAACGGGTGTACATGGGAGGCATTTAATAAGAGAAAAAGGGGTCTCCCATCATTAAAACAATAATATGGAAGTATGGGGGAGGTGCGAAACCATACCCCATCATTCATAATTGAAATTAAAAGGGCAATACAACTTAAAGAAATTTGACAAAAATGAGAAAGGAAGAAAAAAAACCCTTACTTGGAAGTGTGCTTCCAAAGGCTAGAGAGAGGCTTGTGAGAGGCTTCTTGGGAGCTTGGGGCACCTTATGATGATTCTAGAGAGAGTAGGGCAGAGGTTGGATGAACTCCAATGGCTTTGAGTGAGGAGGAAGTGGGAGCTTGGGTGGGTTTAAATAGGAAAGGTGGGGGAATTCTTTATTATTTAGGTTTGGGTCCCCTTACATTAAATTAATCCAAACCACAAACCATCCCATGGATTTTTCCCATGCTTTTTGGAAAAGGTAAAAGGAAAAAAATATTTTATAATTCCAAAGTCCTAACTTCCTAAAATATTATGTTTTCTTATGTGGAGGTGAGTCACACTCCCATTGAAATTAATTTAAAAAGGCAAGGTGTTGAATAAGTCTTGAGGGGTCCATTAATGCTTTGAAAAGTAAGTCAAAAAAACCCAAAATCACATTATTTTAATGTTAAAACATATATTGTCCGAAAATAAAGATTATAGTATTTTATTACATCACCATTGGGTCATTATGATGTCATAAAACACATTATATATTTAAATCGTATTTAATTTTTACCCAAAAATTTGACTCTCTCAGAAAATTATGAAAAATTCACCGTTGGATAATTTTGATGCCCTGATTCCAAAAATGAAATTCATTTTATCCAAATAATTTTCTAAATATGTTAATTTTCACTTTTAAAATAAAAAATGATATTTATCGAAAATTCACGGGTTTTGACAGAAATGGCTTTCAAACCTTAATAAAAATTATAATTGCATTCATAAAATTATAATATCATGTATATTTAATAAAAATTAATTTAATAATAATATTATTATTTTATTAAAATATTATTTAATTCAAAAATCCCTTAATTTAGTAAAATAAATTTCTTAATTAAATAATAACTAAAAACACCATTTGTACTTTAAAAACTATTTACAATGTATCAAAAATGACTAGAAATTATATTCATTATTATATACAAAAATAATTTACATGAACATAGTACTAATTATTTGTTACATAACCCCTTAAAATAGTCGCATAAGACTTAAGGGTAAGGTGTGCGATGGTGACAGACTCTTGGGGTGGCTCGGATAACATCGCTCGAGTGGTAATTTCAATCAACTTCCACTTTTCCCATAGACGGTCTCGTTCGAGCTTGAAATGGTAAAGCTCAGCTTGGGCTTGGTCAAGAGCGAAGCCCAAGGATACCACCTCTTTTCCGAGCTCCAACAAATGGGCTTCGTATGGGGAAATTCTACTGGATGAGGTCATCGCTTCTTTTGTCTGAGTAAATTGGATTTGTTAAAGTCCTATATTTATACTAATCATGTGATCACTGTTTAAATGCTATAAAAGTAACGGTCACAATTCTTATCATAAAACCAATGAAGTTGACATTTTATAAAAACATTTTATATAAAGAGACATTTAATAAGATCAAGAGGGATTTTCCATTAATGAAACTTTGGGTCGTTACAGTTATGTCATACACCAAATTGTTGGGATGATTTTGGTGAAAGAAAACTCATAGGCTAAGAACTTGTTAAGGAAACAATAGAAAGGGTAAAGGTTATCCAAACCCACATCAAAGCAGCTCAAAGTAGGCAAAAGAGCTATACTGATAATCGAAATAAGGATTTGGAATTTCAATTAGGTGATTATGTTTTCTTAAAGGTATCTCCATGGAAGGGTGTTATACGATTCGGTAAGAAGGGTAAATTAAGTCACAGGTACATCGGACCTTTCGAAATTCTAGAACGAATTAGAGTTGTAGATTACTATTTGGAAATGCCTCCAAGTCTCTCCAAAGTTCATGATGTATTCTACATATCACTATTAAGAAAATACATGCTTGACCCAATGCATGTACTCGCCTATGAAGAAATAGAACTGGAACTCGATATGTCTTATTGTGAAGATCATGTCAATATTCTTGACATAAGAGAACAAGTGTTGAGAAACCAGACGACTCTTCTGGTAAAAGTTATATGGAGAAATCATAAGATGGAAGAGGCAACGTCAGAACCCAAGGAACTTATGATGAAGAACCACCTGAATCTTTTTATGCAGTAATATTATAGAAATTTCAAGGATGGAATTATTTAAATTAGGGGATAATGTAACAACCCAAGCTTCAATGGTACATTTCCCTTTCAATAATGCAATAGCTTGCATTGTACGCAACTTGGAGTTTTAATACACCACGACCAATCAAACTAGCTGTTATGAATATTAATACCCACTTTTTGAAATTTTATAAAAAAAATTCAAAATGGACTTCATTTTTGGATTAATAATATCAAAATTATCTTAGAGTTAATTTTGGGTATTTTTCTGAAAACTTTCAATTTTTGATTAATAGTGAAAAACACTACGTTATTGTTTAAAACTGACTTCTTATTTAAATAATTATTTATTTTATTTAAATTTATTTTATGTCAAAATAGATAAATAATACCTATATTAGTTCAATATAATTCATTAAATTCATTTTATAATAAAATTAGATATATAAAATTTTATTGAACTTTTTACCGTGTTTTACCCACCTTCTAGGCACGTTAGCAAATTTGCATAAAATGTAATTTTACCACTTCTGTAAATTGAATTTCAAAAATATGAAAGATATGGTTGACATAAGTAAGTAAAATTTGGTTCAATAAGATGAAAATAATTTTTGGTGAATAGTAACTTTTGACTTTTATTTACCACGATTAAAAGTAAATAGGGTAATTAAAGGTAAAAATGATATTATAATTACCCTAACAAATGTCATAATTATATTTTATAAGTGTATTTATACCAAAAACAACCTTATAAATAAAATATTATCCTTTTGGTCCACTTGGATTAGATTATGACATTTATTATTATTTTATTTAAAGAAGAGTTAAAAGTGTTAAATTCAAAGTTTCATAACTAAAACATTTTTAATATAGGGTTACACATAATATAAATTTGACTATAAATATTCATTAGAAACATAAAAATATTTCCTACATAATGGTATTTTATTTATAATTTTTAGACATTAAATAATTAAATTTATTAATGACACGATAACGATGTAGTAATTACCTTATTAATGAAAGATTAAAATAATTGATATTATAAATATACAATTAAATATAATTTGAGACTTTTGATGAATTAAAAAAAATGTTAATATTACATGTTAGGTTTGATTAAATTAACTATTTCTAAGTAATCAAGTTGTCAGTACTTTAACAAAAATCAAATACTAAATAATTTCAAAATTGACATAAATGTGTTTTTAAAACAAATACTATATTATTAAGTGATATAATAGTCCTAAAAATATAAGGTTTGGTCAAAGGACTTATATAATAATATATATGTCATTAATTAACCACTTTGTGTTCTATTGGAATTTTATAGTAAGTTTATTAACCATATAATATAAAAATACATGGAGACATGGTAAATGTTAAACTATTTAACCAAGAGTTAAATCTAAAATATAAGGTTAATATAGTGACCTAAACCTATATAAAACCTATTTTTTGAGAGTTTTTATAAACATCCCCACCTTATAATTTAAATAAATACTTTCAGATCCATTATAAACCGAATATAATTTTATAATAAAATAATATATCAAAGTTTTCCTAAAGTGACCCTCACCTCTCTTATAAAAGGGTACTTCCCCTTCTCTCAAAATCACACTTCCAAAGCCATTTGTCTTAGCCAAAACCTGATAAAATATCCTCCCAACTACCCTCAATTCGACCTAGAGGCCTTAATTTGATCATAAATCTAACCTAAGAAGCCCTTTTTGATCAAATCAAAAGGAAACACTCGAAGAAGAGGTAATAATTTCACCACCTCTTTCAAAGTCTTTTCTACTTCCACTTCATATTTATTTGTTGTTTTCATAAAAGAATAATAAATTTAGTACCTTATACATACTATGATGTTATTATAAATCTATTACAATCATATTCATTATTCTATCCATCCTATGCATGACAAGTCACCATACGTGCATACGTACGGCATACCGTCTCCACATCATGGTGTAGTTTGTTATTCAAACACTTCATGATTTTGATGGGTATAATAATGAGTATAACTGATGTAAATAATAAATATAACATGTTAAGGATTCTGTATATATGATATACCATCCAATTATATATGATTTCACCATCAATAGAATGATATTTTCCCTCGTGCGTACGTATGAATTACCGTCTCCAACAACGCGATGAGATTCATTACTCATCATAACCATTCAAGAATAATTTTAATTTTATGATTAAAAATAATGTTTAAGAACTTAATATCATTCTAGATATTATTTAAATACATATTATCCATAACATACATGGCTTACATAATGAAGCATATAAAGTAAAATGAATCAGTTAACACCTGAAATGATGATACTACTGAAATATTATTAACAAAGAAATATTAAAAGATCATATATGATATAATATTTATGCATGTGGTTATTGTATAATTTAATAACAATGATTTGACTATTATACATGGGGTTAATGTACCCTCAATCAAGGAAAAGTACAAAGTAAGGGTTAATTCTACAATCTCTTCATTATCTGAGGTTGTTTATGCGTGAGTATCTACTGGGACCTCTTTATCATCCACATCCATGTTTCTTAAAAATGTATTTCAAAACATTTTTAATATTTCCTAGACTATGGTTTAAAGTCCTTTATAACCTTGTTTGACTTTTTATAAGATTTTTATAAATTAATCTTCCCATCGTTTTCCAAACAATGTCCTTTACGACCTTGTCAAAAAAATTAAGGAAATAATGTTTTTTTAACTTATACGGCGGGTGCAACTATTCTACTTTGTTATAACACCTTCAAAGCTTCCCTTACAAGATTATAATAATATTTTCAAAATAAATGTTTTCTTTTATAATTATGTGACTTTTAAATTATTTCAAAATAGAAAGAGGTATTTCTTTCAAAAAGTTTTTATTTCATCTATGTCAACATCCTTTGATGGATTTTAAACTTGTTTGAAGTTGATTTATTCTAATACAAATCTTCCATATTGTTTTGAAGTATTTGTGATATGTTTGATTTTGGATGTGTTATTTTTATACCATTCATGGTTTATGGATAAAGTATTGACATTTTGTATTATAGTTTTAATATGAATGTTTATGTTATGTTTAAACCTTTTCATATGAGGAATGCATTGGACTCAGTAAGTGATAGGTGGAGTCATCTATAGCTCTTAGATGCATCGGTAGGTCTCATGAGAAAAACTAGTGTCTTGTCACAAGGCCTTGACAAAATCTTATCTGTAGTCTTAGCATGAGGCCTTTACTATGTGGTTATGAAGTCTGGCGTTATGCATTCTATCATTATGAAATTGGATATTGATATTACATGTGATTATTTGACTAATAGAATATCCATGTGAATAATTAAATGGAATTATTTGATTTATCTTTTCCATGTTATACTGAATTTTAAGTTTAAAAGGCTTGTGTTTTATTCTTATACATTTCCTTAAATGTTTATTCTTATTTATGAAACTTCCTGCTATATTGTTATCCTCACTGAGCATCTGAGCTCACCCCTTTTGATGTTTTATTTTTCCCAAGATGTGAAGAAGTATATTATGAATGACCTACAAGGATAGTCAAAAGAATATGAATGTTTTCAAAGGATACAATGTTTTTGTTGTTTTTCATTTTATAATTTAATGTAAAACTTATGTATGTATCTAGTACTTCTAAGGCTACTAAACTGATCAGCCTTTCAAGATTTGATCCCTTGTGATCATGTCAATGTTATGTAATAATGAACCGACTCTGGGTAACTAGGTTTAGGGCATTACAGAAACAGAAACTGAGTGGTGAAAATAAAGAATGGGAAACAAAACCAATGTACCCCTACCGTAAAACAAGGATGGGGTATGCTTCACTTAAGAAAAAATTGGTACGTATTTTAAATCTACCATAATAATTTTATGTTACATAAAACAATACAATAACCATGTTCCTCTGTTTATATGCAGATTGATGAATCAAAATAGAAATCCACTTCCATCCCATGCCATGTGCTATGGAAGGAGGCTCGTGTCAATAAATAGGGGATGCTGATAGATGAAAGCACACAAAAAGTGTGGGAAACATGTTCAAGTATTACATAATATAAATTTGATTTGATTTAAATATATATTACATAACAATGACTACTTATTTTCCTATATTTTATATCTCACATAGTCATAGGAATCAATAACACCTGCACCAGATGCAGACATACTTTCAACGGACTTGAAGCATCCAGAACAGTATGGCCGCATTAGAGGTGTGGGTTTTGGGGTGACACCCTAAAAATATTTTTAGAAATAAAAACAAGCGGAGGATCAAACTAGAGAAATGAAAAATATGAGAGAAATAATAGATATATTTCGAGAAGAATTACAATACCAAAGAGAGATGATAGATATTTTGATGGGGGGAGGCAAAGAGAAGAAACAACTCAATAACAACCCATGTGTAAGGATCCCTCCCCACCCTATGGCTTTGAGGTGAGCCCTTTCCCTCAAAAACTTGACTTAGCTAAGGTAATAAATGTTATAACAATTTTTTCTGTGAAATTTTAATCACATAGACACTGATACCTTTCCTGTACTAATATTCTACAAGGTAAAAATGACTGTGATTTATATCTATCAACTCCCACCTATCGCCTTGTAGTGAGGGATATGGTGTTCAATATGCAGAATGACATGATACACAATCAAAAACTTCTAATAGATCATATCAGAGTGTCAATTAATGTAGCTAATGATCCGAGTGCTGAGCTACTTATTCTAAATGATGATGACAACATTCATACAGTCGAACAAGTTGTTGTAACATTCATCGCATGGCTGTCAAATCTTGTAAAAAAACATGTCGACAAGGAGGTATCCATTTCCAATTTATTTTTCAAGATAAACCTTTAACATTTAATGAAAAAGGTCTGAACTAATGAATGTTATTACATAACTACAAAGATAAGGGGATGAAATGAAATATCATCTCAAAATTATCTCAAGGATCAACCAACCAATTGAAACGGTCTACTGAGAGCACCTTCACCCCTCTCGTTCTATATCCATAGTTAATATCATTGCAGGCTCATGTGGATACAAAGTTGATATACAATAATGCTCACATAGTTGATTTTAAAAAAAATATGTACAAAGAAGAAAAATTGGATTTCATTAGTGCTGAAAATGTAAATGAAATCCTCAAGTATGAATGGTTAGGCACCTTCGTTGTAAATGTATACATGATGTATGTTTTCATGATTTGATTTTACAAAAGATGATAAACTATGATAATTATGAATAAATACATTTCATATTTTTCACAGGCATATATATGAAAAACAATTTAAGGGATTTCTCTATGAATAAAAATTTGGGCTCGTTAGTCCTCACATCACATCTTCAAAAGAAGAAATTAATTCTGATAAAGAGGCTGAAATAATGTCATCCCTGCTCAAATTATTGAAAATAAATTACGGATGACAGACTCTTTTTAATACCAACGATGCAGGGGTAGAACTCTATAATTTAATCATATTAACTATATTTTCATTTCTTTCATTACTTATTCCTTTTTGTGTTTTTAGGCAGCATTGGATACTGATTGTAGTCAATTTGGACACTCCAAAAATTTATTTTCTAGATTTCAATGCCTTGATATGCAACAAACCAAACACACATGATGGTGTTTATTAATTTGAAATACACTAGATCCAACATTTTAGAACTAAACATCTAGTTATATAATTTATATTATCTTTTAATGGGGATTCTGTTATGATAGGGCGGTGTATCAGTATCATCTACTACGTGGAATGAATCCAGGGCATAAGGATAAGAACACTTACAAGATCTACAACTGGAAAAGTATCCTGGTATATATAATAAAATTTCACTATCCAAAGACATATCAAAAAAAATTACTTATTTTTATTGATGTTTCTTCAGTGTCCAAAACAAACAAACAGAAATGAATGTGGTTATTATGTTAGTAAATTTATGAAAGAGATTGTATTTTATCAACAAACTAGAATCTATGAAGAGGTATTTTCAAAAATAATTACTAGTTCATTTAAAATATTTATTAATACTTTTTTATTTATATTTTTTCATTACTACGTTGACTGTCGCAAAAACTCATATTCACAAGATGATATAGATGTGTTTAGAAATGAATGTGTAGCATACCTGTTGGAAGATTATACACAAATAGGATAAAGGTGAATTCCTACTACTTATGTTATCCTTATATGATCATTGATATCTCCCTTATTTACACTTATTGAGCATATATGATCACCCTTTATTATGTTTTATATCCTTAGGTTATGAAGAATGGTTTTATAAATTAATTTTCTTTCTAGTAAACCATAACTTAATGAGAGACTCTTATGAACTAGTTCTTTATATTTCCATGTTTCCAAAATAACTAGACCTAAACTATTATGGCATGGATCATTTATATTCTGTATTTTGGTCATTTATATAGTTGTTTCTACTGATGCAGTGTGTCGGAAGAATATTAGTTGTTCACCACTCACAAATTTAATAACAAAACTAAGGATTCTTCACTACTGTTGGTTAACTATCGATTAGCATAGCATCTGATCTGAACTTCCAATCTAGAATCTCCATGATGCTCTCATACGACACCATATCTATGATATCATCATTCTGCATTCACTTTTTCTTCTCTTCCTATACCCATTTACTAGTTAAATGCGTACAGGAAGAGAAGGAAAAGTGAACGTTGAATGATGATATCATAGAGATGGTGTCGGATGAGAGCATCATGGGGACGCTGGATCAGAAGTTCAGATCAGATGATATGGAAAGAGGTAGTTAACCAATAGTAGTAAAGTGCACAAAGAATCATTAGTTCTTTTTATTAGCTTATATTTGGACCAAATAAACCATTTGGAAAGATGTAAAGGTATTTTTATGATATAATATGTCTATTTTAACAAAAAAGTATATAATGAAATGTTGATTTGATTTCCATTATTCCTTGCAGGGTTAGTTTATTTTAAATGATTTATATCCATGTGACATGCCTTTATAGGAAGATCAATGACATTGTGTCTGCTCAATCATAGAGGTAATCTTGATGTTTACATAGTAAAATCATTGTCCATAGATCTTACATCTCAACAATTGCTCAAATAAACCCGCATCATATATACATATGCATGCCCATCAAAATCTGGGTGCCTAGGCTCCTCATATAGAACCTGCATCACATCAATGCCCAGACTCATACACACCTCACATACAAATTCAAGAAGAAGAAAAAAGGACTTTGTTATAAGGAAGTGAATACCTAACAGATTCCCTGGGCCTTCTATTTTCCTTTTAGTATTCTAAGATACTCTTGGTATTCCATGAAATTTCTTATAGATAGGAGAGTAATGGGAAATATATTTCACTAATGACTCAATATTTCATAGCTCTACAAGAACTCTTATGTTTTTTTTCTACTTCACATAAGCCTCTTCATGTGATCGTGTCACATAATCTCCTTTGTATGAATGCTCCATGTGAACCAATCATGTGATCTCATCACATGATCAAATCACATAAACAAATCACATAATCAAAGTAATTCACTTGAACCATGATTCGTGTATTCTTGTCTTATTTACATGATCGCATAAATCTTCAAGGGTCGTGTAATCATATAAATCTCCCAGGTTCATTTGATCATGTGATCCTATTATAGTCATGTGATCACATGACTTTGAAAAATTCATGCACTTAATTTTGAAGCCTATGTGGATTTATTTTAAAGGGTTATAACATTATTTCGAGCTTAAAACCCATATTTACAGATAAAAAATATAAAATTATATATCAAATTAGAATTTTGGGTGGTTATTTTCCTGGGTTATTCGTTCAGGTGGATGCTTTGGGATTGACCAGGGTTGTCCCTTCTTGGTTCAGTGTAATGCCACAGAGTTTGTGGTTGAGCTGAAAAAGATAGGATTTTATGAATTTATTTAGGCTTACCAAACCGATACTTATTGAAACAAAATTATGATGATAGACTTTTTCAGTTTATAGAGTAAATACATGAACACATTTCATTTTATATAAGTGGAGTTTGACATCAGTATATGGAACGTTAAGATGATCTAAGGTGCAATGATTTTAGGAGACAACTATGATGAGTAAATTCATCCCCTTCTAACTACAGTGGGGTTGGATGGGGGCCAAATTGGTGGATATGAGTTACTTAATAATAATAACATTCCAAGTTACCAGTTCAGGAAATTTCTATAATGTATCAGTGGGGTATGCCTAATCACACTAAATAACTTGGAGATCAAGACAAAACTAAACCAGTATGATCATTTTTTTATACCATACGGAGCACCAACCTGTGAAATTACCAATAATGTAAAGGTTTATCCTATATAATAAGCCTATATTTTAGACATATGTATGGGTTTTTTATCCACTTGGATTAACTGATGAGTGGTATGCATCATACCACTTTGGGAGATAGTTCGGTGCATTCAGATGAAATTCCCCACTCCTCACCTACACAAGGGGCTCTGGAATCATCAAAAAGTTAGATTTCAGACAAAAAAACATCTTCAAAAAGATCCACAAATCTCTAGATGTCTTATAATAAAATGAGGCACTTAGATCTAACACCATGAATAATGAGTGTGGAAACAGATTTGGTAACAATGTATGGGGTTCCCCTGAAATAAGTTCCAGTTGGTGAGGGATATACTCTAATTATGGTGTTGTTTCCCATCACATTCCAATATTGGGAAAACTAGAGGATGAATACATTTACCATATAGTTCTAGAAAGTGTTGTGTCAAGTGGAAATAGAGCTAGAGGGATTTGGGAGTGTGATCACTCCCAAAGAAATCTTCGATGAACAACAACCCATGAAAGTCAAATCACTTCTCCAAGAACTTAGTGTGGTGATTCATTCTGTCAAAGTCCAAGACCATTACACACCCCTAGCTTAGAGAATTATAAATTCTTATAATCTATTCATTTAAGGTATTGGGCCAAAGGACTTTTTCAATCATTTCTTCCTTGGAGTGGAATATGAGATTCAGGTACTCCCCTACCTCTTCTTCCATCACATTTGGATCTCTGATTGGATCACCACTTTCCCCATATTGCAGGTCTTTTATTTCCTTGATCCCACCTTTCTTGGCTGACCTAGTTTACATTGGTTTTGGAAAGTAATAATAGTCTTTACATCCCTTGGGTTTTTTTCCTAGACCATAATGCATTTCCTGGGGTCACGCTTCCCTTTTAGTCCCTTCTTCCTTCTAGGGCTGTTATAACATTTCCCTTGGAAATGGTACCAACTGTCCAATGAGATTTGGCTATAACTTTCATCACCTGAATCATCCTCCTCATGAGACATAGCTTGATATTGAATATCCAGAATATCAAAAATGTTCCTCAACTAAACCCTCGTACCTTTCATGGGGGACCTCAGCTCAAAATAGTTATCCAAATCACTGGGGATCTTCCTGTTCTTCCCCATACATGTAGCCTTTAGATAGGATGGGGGTTTTGAACAGAAAATTTTGGGGTAAAAGGGGTCCAAGAAACTCCCATCATCCCAACTCCCTTTTCCAGGTTGAGACACTACTGTAGATAATTGATGCACCTTCAACATTCCAGGAGGCTCGCCCACAGTCCCCTCTTCAAGCCTCCCTTTGTTAGGTGGAGGCACCACAACAATAAGTAAGGCCAATTCCTTTAATATGTTCTCTGAAGGTTCATCCTCCTCGTTGTGCAACATCATTGTAGCATCAATGTGGACCTCCTTCTCTGAGAAACCAAAGTTGGCTTTGGAACCATGAATTTTTCACATAGAGGATCAGAAATAGGAGAGACAATGCATTCCACAACTGAATTAAGATTTCTATCTATTTGTACATCCCCACCTTGAGAGGAAGACTGGGAGTCTGATATCTCCACACCTACATTAAGTTTATAACCATAGGCATAGCCATTCCCTGAAGCCCCTATAGCACATTGAAATGCCTCAGTGCCAATAGGGCTTCCCACTCCTTGCTTGGACACCCCTCTACCTGCCTCCTACAAACCTATACTCCTGGTACCCTGGAAGTGAGATTGATCAAGAGTGTCCAATTTCCCATCTACATTTTGGCCACTACAATAGACCCTCGAGGGGCTGTAAAGAATAACAACCTCACCTGGGACCATATTCTATTTAGATAAAATATGGTTCCCAAACCCACATCTACATGTCACTCATGAGTATCCCAAATGCTTGAAACTAGAACAGATGTCATGCTATGTCTCATACATGACCTGTTATCTACATCGGTATTCTTATCCTATGTTAATCCAAATGAACTCAGGAGGCTTACTCAAGGCATCCACTTCCATGCACACGTGGGGATTAACAGGATGGAACACAGCAGTGGTTCGGTGATCAGAGGATAAATACCTCCCTATGAGGTTCCAAAGCATCCTAATGATTGAAGGATTTTGAAAAGGAAGGGGGAGATTAGGGAAACTCATCCATATTTCCTCAAAAGGGGAGTCCCGCTTTATATAGAAGTCATAAGACCATCTTTGGAGGAAGAAGTGGTACACGTTGTAGCTGTGAGTTGCACTAGACCAAGATTTGATCAGGTCATCCTCTGACACAAAACGGATCAAAATATATCTGTTGTCGATAAGACCCACCGCCTCCCTCTATTTTAGATCCCAAGAACTAAAAACGAACCTATCAAAGGATTCCATTGATGGTCTTCTCTGTGGGAAATGTGTTATACCAGGGTCTAATTGAGGAGTGTTGAGGCATCGTTGAACTCTATGATCGATAAAGGAAAATTAGGGCTCCCTACATAGATCTTGGGAACCTTAGGGAATAGTAAGATCTGCAGGAAAGGACTAAGGATCTCAGGTTTGGATAATGGGGAGAAATAGGTCATCACTCTCTCAGAGGACGACGGAGGTCCCTCCCCCTCCAGTGGGGAATAGACCAACTCGACGGTCACCATCGTCACAGGGGGATAAGCCTTTAGCCCTTTTCTCTTGGATATTTCAAGAGGCTGGTAAAATTTGGTCACCTCTCACCTCTCCATTTTACTTTCCCAAAGACACAATGGCCAAAGTTGGTTCAAAAAGTGACTGAGAGGATGATGATCAGAGCTATCCAAGTCAAATGGAGCTCATGGATGTGGTTGTTTCTAATCCAAAGGAGAAACCATTTGTGCCTCCATCAACACCACCTTTATCACCTCAAGTTTTCTTTTGAAGTTCCTTCCTCTAAGAGGACTAAGAAGAGAAAGTGGGAAAGTCCATACACTAAGAAACCTCTGAAATTAATTAATTGTTGTACTTTTTGAAATTTTTTCCTTTTCATTACTCCAGTATCTTATCATGGCCGCTTACCTACCCATATTAAGGTCAGGTATCAAGTATCATCTAGTCTTATGGCCCCCTACCTACCCAAATGTGTCTTTTTTTATTAAAAATTGACATTTTATTATTGTATTATTTCATATTAATGTTCAATTTATTTCATTGTTTTATTACTAACATAATATTTGTTTTCTTATATAAGTGTAATTTTTTTCCTGAGTTCGGATGCTTTGTTCGGCAACTAATACCTTGGACGACAATTTTTGAGAGGGGATCACAGATGAAAAAAGGATGAAACATTAATGTTTTTAACTATTTGTTAGATAATTGTAATTGTAACCATATAAAACATTGTTTGAAATGTATATAGAAGTTTTTTTTTGTATTCATGATTTCAAGTAAATGTATATAGCATTATTTGAAAAACTCTTGTGCGCCCTGTTTTGTTTTTCTATGTTTTGTTTATGTGTAGGTGTTGTTTCATGATGCTATTTTTTGTGCAGGTGTTGTTTGGTGTTGTGTGTGTAGGTGTTGTCTCAGTGAGCAGGTTCTAGGTTTGCTCAGGCAACTTATCCTTTATCAACTCTAATTGAGTTATGATAAAGGACCCCTTTATCAGTGCTCAAAATAGTGCTGATAAAGGACTCCTTTATCAGTGATCAAAATATAGCAGATAAAGGTGTCCTTTATTATCACTCAAAATAACGCTGATAAATGGAGCCTTTATCAGTGCTCAAAAAAGCACTGATAAAGTCCCCCTTTATCCGTGCTAACAATGTGTTGATAAAGGGGGACCTTTGTCAGCGCTTTTTTTAGCACGGATAAAGGGAACCCTTTATCAGTGCTTTTTTAGCACTATTAAAGGGGACCCCCTATCTTCTCCATGATTAACAACACTTTTATAGTGTTGTTAAAGGTGGTTTTTAGCACTTTTAAAATCCTTATTTTTAGTAGTTTTAGAAGAGCATTGATCCTCCATCTAGTAGTCCAAATTGCTAGGATTCACGATATCATTGTCATACGATCCCCTATGTAGCTGGTTGATCTATATTGGGTCTGTGGTGTCCCCCGGTGATCCTAAGCATGACCCTCTATCTAAGTATCAGTGTCTTCTTATACCAGTGAGCTTTCTTGGTTAGGGCCCAATGATCATGACCGCTTGGATGAGTTTCTTGATGGCATAGTGATTCACTATTCTTCTCCACCCTTAAAACTGCTGTATTAAATTGGTTTTGTATTGAAAATTAACAATTTAATAAAAAATTGAAATTCTTGATTGATTAATTTTTTTTATCACTGTTGAAAAGGGAAATTTTACTTTTTTATGATTTTATTGTTAGGTGGAGGTGATTTTGAGAGCCCATGATGGAATTCAAGCAAAGCGGACCAAACTGCGTAGGATCCCAAGAACACATGTGGACTCAAATGCACACTAAAACTAATATGTGCATCCAATTAAGATGAAATATTTCATAATTATCCAAAATTTATTTTTACACAACTCTTCCAAAGAAACCCAATCCCAAGTCATCCATTAAGAGTCCCAACAGAATTGATCTATTCAAGAAAAGGAATCTACCTGAAGTCAAAAGTTGGGTTTTGTATTTCATCCATGTCATGGTTGTAATTTTCCTAATGATGGAACATTTTAAGTGGTGACATTCAATAGGTTTAGTGAAAAAATTTATGTTTTCTAAAAAGTGATATAATTCTATATAACCACCCAAAATTTTGGCCAAATGGTTTCTCAAAATTTGGTTTCCCAAAACCACCTTTCACTTTGTATATAAATTGGCACCTTGGGAAACCCAATTGGAAATTTGACCAAGAGAGTGAAGTGATGACAATTTAGAGTTACATGGGAGTCCTCTAATTCACTTGGAGATTATAGAACTCCCTATCCTCATATAGGGAACTTAAATGAAGAAGGAGATATAGTTGAACTTCCTCCTCCTCTCGATGGTGGGCTAAACATTGTGCATTCGTTGTGAGGGATATACAAATTTTGTAAAGGGGGTTATGGAACTTGTACTGATAATGGATTGATTTATTTTGGGTTTCAAAACATTCCATTTGGAATTAACTTAATTGATTCATGTTATAATTCTTTTTTCATTAAACTGAATGGAATGCTCTATACTTTTAACTGATCAGGGTGAATTTTTGAGTGTGTGACTTATGTTGTTCTAATTAGATAGTAAAAGAATCCTTTTCTTTCCCAATTATTTGAGATTTTAATTTTATTTTGAATTTATTATATTATGTATAAAATTTATAAATTGGATATACAATTATTATTTCAAGGTTTGGTTAAACATGTAGTGATATGAAATCTTGGAAAGTAATCAGGATTCCGATTAATTTCAAACAAAGACTTAAAAAATTAATTAATATCTAAAAATGAAATTTAAATGTGTGTAGTGAACTCATAATAAACCATTTTTCTCATATTTTTTAAAATAAACTTATTTCTCAATAATTAAACTCCTCAAATTAATTGATTTTATTTTTAAAACTATTTTCAAAACCACTCCCTCTTTTTGTAATTTTTATTAAAAATACACAGTTTAAACATCCAATGCTCTTTGAGAGGTGTCCTAGGGTCTTACATATGCTATAAAACACCTTTAAAATAATAATAAATTTTAAATTTTATGAAAACTCAATCAAATTTTTCCATTTTTTTCAGGGAGTGCATTATTTTACAGTGTGTGTGTTTTTTATAAAAACATTTTTATTTTGTAAATATTTGTGTTCTTATTTTATTCCTTCATTTTTTTAAAGATGTTTTCTAAAATATTCCTTTTCTAGGACCTATGAATGATGTGATATTCATAATAGAAACTACTTTTTTTCTAACATGAACTTGAGAGAATCTTGCATCATGGACACCAAGAAGCACTGAATGATCCCTTGAAGGTGGACGCACAAAACATCAAAACTCTTTTTGATCCTTATTCTTCTTATAAAAAAACATTAAGACTAAAATAAATGTTCATAATATGGATGAAAATAAATTTAAAATAAAATAACTAACCTCTATATATTTAGATATTTATCCCACATACATTAAAATATAAGGAGAGGCACCCAATTTTGAACTTAATTCCAATTTAATTCACTTATTACCAATATTCCATAGACTCCTGGGAGAAGATCCACATAATCAATTAAAATAATTTGACATTGTTTGTTTAATATTAAAACCTAAAAATGTGGATGAATAATAATTAAAGCTTTGGGAATTCCCTTTGTCACTAGAAGACACTGCAAAATATTGGTTATGTTATGTTAATTCCCTAATTAAAGGTTAGGCAGACATGAAATGTCATTATCCTGAAAAATATTTCCCAATATCTTGAACTGCAATAATATGGAAAGAAATTTGTGGGGTAGGATAATCACAAGGGAAAACACTTCATAAATATTGGGAAATATTTAAAAGTCTTTGTTCAAGTTACCTACACCAATAAATAAGTGATCAAATTTTAATACAATACTTTTATGAAGGTTTAATTACGATTGATCATAACCTAATTGATGCTTCTATAGGTGGTTCACTGGTGGAAAAAACCCAAATCACTGCAAAGAAACCACATTGAGAACATGGAGCAAAACACTCAATAATTTAGTTCAAGGTCTAGTGTACCCATTTGAGGTTTACATGAGGTGAAAAGTTAAGAATTTGAGAAAAAGGTGGACACAAAGTTTGAAGAGTTAAGTACCCTACTCTGAAATATTTCTCTTTCCCAATGGAAATCCCAATCTCCTCCTCCAATCCATTATAGAATATGTTTTATTGAAACCCACTATTCTGACCAATGCTCTCGACTGAGAAAACCTTCTAAGAGTTGTGGGGAAATATTCACAGGTTTCCCCTATAACCAACCCATTAGGCAAGAACAATACTATCTATCCAACCCTAGGTGTAAAGATAACCAATCCTATATGAAAGGGGGTATTCAAACTAACCTCAAAAACCATGGAACCAACCAGGGTAAAGTATTCATCCACCACCACCACCCAGAAATCCTCAACCACCACAGAGGCCTTTCTATAAGCCCCCTACAAAACCCGAATCTAGCCTATAGTACATGATGAAAACAATGGTAGAAAAAAATATCCAATTCCAAAAAAACACCCAAGAAACCATACAAGACCTAAAACCCCAATTAGGATATTTTTCCAACATGGTGGGGGAAATATAAAGTCACGGGTTGATTAAATGTTCTTATCAACCACTATTTAACCCTATAGATAAGGGAAATTTCAGTTTCATCACCCTTCAGAGTAGAACACAACTTAAAATACAAATGACCCCTCTATTAGACTCATCCACCCATGAGTAAACCACCATCCCAACCACTAAAAATGGTCCAAATGAGGAAAAATATTATCATGGGAGAATCCTTGCCAAAAGAAATAGAGTTTTAATTGATGAACCACCAAGAAAACCATTAAGATTCCATTTTCCCAAATGGACACCTAGACATGGAAATAAAAATAAACTTAACTTGATAAATAAATCTTGTAAACTTTTAAAAAAAAAGTCCAGGTTAACATCCCCTTGATTGATGTCATGAATCAAATTCTAAAATATTCCAAGTTTCTAAAGGAGATGTGTATACACCGAAGGTGTCTTTGAGGTGATTAAAAATGGATATTGGGGAGGAACATACCAATATTTATTTATTCATCACTTCCCACCAAATTTAATGATCTTGGAACATTTTTGATTCCACGCACCATTGGGGAGTATTTATTTTCCGATTCTATTCTTGATTGGGTGCTTCTAGAAATGTGATTCCTTACTCTATTTTCTATTCATTTCAGGTTGGGGATTTGAAGTCCATAGGAGCTATTTTTCAAATATAAAACTAGACTACTGTACACCCCACTAGTGTTTTAGATGATTTTCTTATGAGGGTAATTTTTTTAATTTTTATTGTTTATTTTTATGTGCTTAAAATGGAAGATGATAGGATGAATGGAAATAACCCGATTATATTTGGGATGTCATTATTCAAAATAGCCAAAAACATAATTAATGTCTACAATTGTATATTATATATGGATTTTGGTGGTGAAATTTTCCACTTTAACATCCTTGATGCCATGAATTACCCCTCAAAAGAGTATTCCTCACTTTCAGTAAATTCTATTGATGTACTCCCTTACCCTAAAAAAAATTCTTTTCTTTCCCCTAATCCCCTTTCTAAGTTTTCATCCTTGATAGAAATTATAGGTAATTAATCATGCATTGAATGTTGTAGTGGTCTAGAAAAAATTCATGCATGTTTGTTAATTGATGATTTCTTGATCATTGAAGATCCCATAAACATATATGGTACTGTTAAGCTTGTAAAAGTTCATTATTCATATGAGGATATTACCATTGAGCAGATAGATGAGATCATTAACCTATTAATTTCACATTCACTCCCATCAATCCAAAATCTCACTAAATTGTAACTTAAACCACTACCTTAAAATTTGAAATATTCATATCTTGAGAATATAAACAAGATTCTTGTCATAATTACTAGTTCAATCCCTCTATAGTATAAATTATGACTGTTTGACCTTTTAAGGGAGTATAAATAAGCATTGGTATGGATACATGATGAAGTTCCCAGTATAATCCCATCAATTTTCATGCATCATATATTGTTAAATGATGAGGTTAAACAAGTAAGGCAGGCATAACACCGACTAAAACCAAACCTCCTCAATGTTATTAAAAAATAGTTAACAAAATTATTGGAAGTTGGAATCATTTACCCCATCTCTAATATCCAATGAGTCAATATAGTATAGGTGGTTCCCAAGAAAACTAGTCTTACAGTAATAAAAAATGAAAATAATGAATTGGTTGTAACTTGTGTGCAGAATAGTTGGTGTGTTTGTATAGACTATCATCAACTAAACCAACACACTATAAAGAACCATTTACCATTTTCATCCCTTAACCAAATTCTAGAAAGGCTAGTAGAGAAGTATGACAACTATTTTCTTGATGGGTATTTTGGATACTTTCATGTCCATATTTCCCCCAAGTATCAGGAAAAGACAACCTTTACTTACCCCTTTAGTACATTTTCATATAGGATGATTCAATTTGGTCTGTGAAATGCTCCAATTACTTTCCAGTGATAAATGGTAAGCATTTTTTCATATTACTAGTAGAATTGCATGGAAGTATTCATAGATGATTTCACTATTTATGTCTCCTATTTTGATGAATGTTTGACTAGTCTTGGTTTTTTCCAAGGTCACTATATTGAAAATAATCTCATATTAAATTATGAGAAATTCCATTTCATGGTGTGGAAAGGTATGCTACTTGGACATGTCATTTTTGGGGATGGTATCCATGTGGATAAATCAAAAGTGGATGTCATTTATTCCCTACCATTACTAAAAAATGTATAGTATGTGCGGTATTTCTTAGGTCATGCCAGATTTTATCATCATTTCATTCATGACTTTAGTAATATTTCACTTCCCCTCTCCTAATTACTCCAAAAAGAAAAGGAATTTGTTTTTGATAAAGAATGTCAGCAAGCATTTAAAAAATTGAAATGGGGTCTCACATCACCCCAAATAATCCAACCACCTTGGTAATATTTCCCATTAGAGCTCATGTGTGACACCTCTAACTATGTAGTTCGGGTAGTCTTATCACAATGGGTTGATCGAGATCCGCATGTCATAGCCTATGAATCATGCACATCGGACCCTAGCCAAGAAAACTACACCACAACAAAAAAAATAATTCATTTCCATTGTGTTTTCCTTGGATAAATTTAGGTCATACCTTTTAGGTTCCAAAGTAATTGTTTAATTAAACCATGAAGCCCTCCGGTATATCCTTAATAAACCAGAATCCAAACCACGTCTCATCCACTAGATATTCCTACTTTATAAATTTAATATAGAAATTAGGGATAAAAAAGGTGTAGAGAATGTGGTGGTTGACCATATAAGTAGGATCCTTTCATCCTTGTACATTCACTCATCCCCTTTTATTCCCATAAATGACATGTTTCCTAATGAGAAATTATACCAATTGCAATATTATATTCCTTGGTATACTGAAATTATAAATTACTTGGTAGCATCATGCATTCCTAATGATTTCAACAAAAACCAAGATCATCATCTGAAAAATGAGCCTTTTTGGTAAATTTTGGAAGACCCCTACCATTGGCACACATGTAGTGATCAAGTTCTCGTGCGTTGTATTCCTGATAGTGAGTTTTAGTCTATCCTTAGGTTATGCCACACTCTTGCTTGTGGGGTCCACTTTGGTCTACAATGGACTACTCGCAAGGTCCATGATTTTGGTATCTTTTGGAAAAAATTATTTCAGGATTCCCATGATTTATATAAATATTTTTATCACTATCAAATAATAGGGAATGTCTCTAAAAGAAATGAAATTTCACAACAAACCTTTATCTTCCAAGAAATTTTCGATGTTTAGGGCATTGACTTTATGGGGCCATTTACCAACTCATTTAGAAACTTGTATATTCTTATGGTAGTTGATTACATGTCAAAATGAGTAGAGGCATGATCAAAAAGGATTAATGATTCTAATACAGTTTTAGAATTTTTAAGAACCCAAATTTTCTGTAGGTTTATATTACCAAGGTTCATCATCAGTGACTAGGGTTCTCATTTTTTCAAATAAACAATGAAATCACTTTTGTGTGATTATGGGTTGGGAATTGAGTTTATACTTCATATCACCTACAAACCAATGGTAAATCTGAGGTGTGGAACAAAGAGGTAAAACAAATTCTTAAAAAAATGGTTCAACCCAATATAAAAGAATGGATTTTTAGACTCGATGATTCATTATGGGCTTACTGTACTACCTTTAAGACTCCCATTGTAATGTCACCTTATCTGATTTTTTTAAAATAGAGTTATAACATACCTATTTATATAGATAACCAAGCCTATTGGGTCATTAAATAATGAAATTATAATCTTTCTAGTGCAGGTTCTCAGAGGAAGTTATAGATTCAGTATATGGAGGAAATGTGTAGAGATTCGTATGAGAATTCTCATATTTATAAAGAGTGAACCAAGGATTCCCATGACTATATCATCATTCATTATCAATTCCACATTCGATATAAGGTCCTTATTTTCAATGTAAGGTTAAAGTTTCATCCAGGTAATCTTCATTCCCATTGGTTTTTTCTATACACTGTTACTGATGTTTATCCATTTGGTGTTATTCAAGTTACAAATGAAGAAACAAAACAAACCTTCACTGTCAATGGGCAGTGGCTGAAACACTTTAATGAAGCCATTCTGGAGTCCCTAATGGAGGAACTCCACATTTAAGAAATAATTTACCAATGACACCCACCAACTTTTATCCTTCCTTCCCACATTATCTTTTATTACAGTGAGTATATTATATACTCTAAGTGTGGGTGGATGGGTATATTCTTGAGTTAGTTAAGATTTGTTATCATAATTATTCCTTTTTTCTCTTTTTCACTTGTTTCATAGTATTTTTACTTTTCCCCACTTTTCTAGGTTAGTTAATAATTTTCATCATGTTTCTTTTTCACTTTTTTGATTTTTGAATAGTATTGTTACCTCCCCCCTTACCCTTCACTTTTGTTTTGAAATGTTAATTTTTATGCCACTTAACCATGGAAATTTTTGAAAATTCATGAGAAATTTCCCTATTTCAAGTTTTTTTTACATTTAAAAAAAATTATAGATGGAATGTGTGTTTTAGTATGAATTTAACATTGATGTGTGACTTTTTTTAGTAAATTGGTTGTTATTTTATTATATAAATGGTTGTATCTCTATGAAATCTTTGAGAATATTGATACCCTTTGTGTGAAAAATTTTTGGAAAAATTGTGTCACTTAATATATCCACACATCTTTGTGTGAGAATTTTATAGAAAAATTGTGTCACTTAAGTCATTTTATTTTTAAAAATATTTTCAAAATTACCCCCTATTTTAGTAATTTTTATTAAAAATACAAAATTTAAACATCCAATGTTTCTTGAGAGACAACTTAGGGTCTTCCCTGTGCTATAAATCACCTTCAAAAACATAATCAATTTGATGTATCATGATAATGTGTTCGTGTCTCTGGTGATATTATGACTCGTGGAGTGGATTCTTGCAAAAAGAGCATGGATTTGAGTAGAATCTTGTGGCTGGTAGTTAGTTATGACTACCCAGAGGCATAGTGTCCCTTCTGAGTATATCTGTATTTTTCTTTTCTATTATGCATTATTTTTATATTATTTTTATGATATAAATATTCTTGATGCTTTGTGTTTAGTGTTTTTAGGGTGTCCTGCTAGGTATTTTTATACTCACCTCTACATGGTATCTTCCTACACATGTTATATATTATGCAGATGATAGTTCATTTGATGGTGTCCAAGGAGGATAGGGAGTGGTTGGAGCATAGCTTGATCTTTACAGACCAAGGTGTTTTCCAGGTGGTTTCATTTGATTGTAGTCCTCATCCTTGGAGAAAGTTGGACTCTATGTAGTTTTTGGTTGGGCTTGTATTAGTCCTTCTTTATTACTTTCATTAATTTAGTATCATACTCTGATTGTGGGATCATAGATGTTTGTATGTATTAGTTTCATTTGTTTTAAATTTCAGCATTGTATGGGATTAGAGATGTGTGCATGTGTACAAGTGATTATACATTAAAAGAGGCAAATATTTATTGATTTTATCTTAATATTAATGTGTTTTAAAATCCATAAACATCAATTTTAGTACATTTTTCAAATTGAACTTCATTTCTCATCAGAAATCCAATTCATATTTAAAGTGTAAATTTGGGACAAATCAATAATCTTCTTATAGAATTAATTTTATTAATTATTTAAATTTTATATTTTTGGATATGATTGATCACTTTTTTTTGAACATTTCATATTTTAGGATCGATGGATTAATCCCAAGGGAAGATGATTATTTTTTGGTATGAATGCATAAACTTTCTAGACAAATCATGAGGGGCCTAAGGCCCGTCAAACAAAAGTGGGGCCCACAATACAAGCCCAATGAAACTCAAATTTTAACTATAGAAAGAGAAAAATATTTGGATCATTTAATTAAAAAATTTCCAGAGATAATTATGAAGTTTTCATGAAGATAATGGAATCCCAAGTTGACATTTAAATGGTGGGCCATATTTGAATGCCCATAATGTCATCCCACTAGATTGAGCATAACTTCCAAACGAATGGTCCAATTATCCTAAAAATTTTACAGATGTTACATGAAACGTGGAAGAAGATATTTTACTTCTATGATCCCTTAATATTCTACCATTATCAGTTTCAAATTCACACATCAACAAGAGGGATAAATATGGATGATTTTCCTGGTCATCTTTGAAACGTCAAATTTCCCTTAATTTTCTCACACTCATTTTGACTCTCTAAATTAATGGGGAAGGAATGTATTTATTGGGGTCTACCTGAGTCTTCTAATATTCCTATATAAGGATCTATTGTTTAAGGTAATTTAATCCTTATTTTCCTTTCAATTGTATTTTCATGCTTTCGACTTGTAATCGCATCTTCAATTTTTCCCATGTAAGTTTTTCATTCACCTTCATTAAATTAATAAAAGTTCTTATTATTCTTATTATTAATTTATTATTTAATTTTCTCTATCACATTGATATTTTTTCCTTAGGGAATGATGTTATTCAACTAATCTTTTGTGAAATTCTTCACACAATGGTAGATAGATTATTATTTCTTTTTCTTCTCTAATTCCACCCTCATGAGTCTACTACCCACTTCCATTGATAGAATATCATCATTGGAGGGATAAAACTCTAGTGGGTTGATCTAAGTAAGTATAAAGGGTATGTATTGGATTTTATTTATCATTTTAATAATTCTTAATCGATTATATTTTTTAGATCTTTATTCAACGATTTACCTTCTTCTTTAAACTCGCCAATTTTAAGGATACACATCCCAAGTGCTAAAAAGATCATCTACCTTGGAATGCTCATAAATATGATCCTCTAAGTGTATAGGTGATTATCCTTAGGATAGTGAAGACTCAAAATTTTGGGAGTGATTTTTGAAGTTCATATTTTATTGAAGGAAACGCTCTAATTTAAGACATTTAAATAATTTAAAAATAAATTTATCAAATCCACCTCGTACGATAACCAAGGATCAACTCATCCTTTTTAAATTGAATTCACTTAAGTATTTAAAATTTTAATTTAATAATAAAATAAATTTAAACCCAAGTTTGAAATTTCATAGCCAAATCATCTCTATAGAATATTTGTTTCTTTAGGTTTCTTCTTAGGTCTCTGAGGATTTGATAACCCATATTGTGCTACAAGAGACCGCTTTAACCATATTTCTTTGGTAAATTTGGATGCAACTAAATTTTGGCACTATTATTTGGGACCAAGTAATTCACCTTATAAACTCTTTATATTATCCCTAATTTCTCTTTTCTCATCCCAATTCTCTTATCTTTTCCCCTTTTTTTATCTTTTCCTAGCGCATGTTTGCCTACATACTTGACCATTCAAATCATCTAGTTATGGTGGATAGTCTTAGGGATGGGGAATCAAGTACAGATAGAGGTCTCTTTCCATTAGATCCTAATCTTACTAATATTATAGATTCAAATTTTGATTTCAATATAATAGATAATCTTACACAAAACCAAATCCTAAACCAGGGAGGGAACCCAAATGGAAACCAAAATAAGAAAGACCCTAACTTGGGAATTGTTATAGACCAGACCATAAATGAATACCTCACACCAGTCTGGACCAATGAACCCTCATGAATTAGGCATGATAGCATAGGATATACCTAATATTTCTTCAAACCCCATGTCATGAACCACCTTCTAACCTTTCATGGGATGGAGTCTGATATGCCTTACTTTTATGTTAAATAATTCAATGACATTTCCAAACCATGTACCCTCTAAATAAAATTGAATCTGCTAAAATGATATTTCTTTATTTTTCTATAAAGGATCGAGAAAAGAATTTGTTAAACAATTTGAAACCATCATCTATTCACTCTTAGGACCAACTGTAATGATAATTCTATAAAAAATACTTCCCCAATCACAAAACAATTGCACTTAAGAAGAGCATACAAAACATTTTTGAAAGAGGGAGAAACATTCTATGAAACATGGGTAAGGTTCAAGTACAATTAAAACATGGTACCACACTATGGTTTATTAATCCTAGAATAAGTGATAATTTTCTAAAAAGGGTTAGGGCTAGGAAACAAACCATTCATTTACATGATGTGTAATGGAACCTTCAAAAAAAAGGCCCAAATGATGCTTACAAGTATCTATAAAAACATGTTGAACAGAACCAAACATGGGTAACGTCACCTTAATATGATAAAACAGTCAAATTTAGTGGAATACACAATCTTGGAGAATAATAAAACCTTAGATAAAAACTTGTTTCACTCACTAGGAAAGTTTAGGAGATCGATCTTATGAAGGTCTTAAAAACCCAAACTATAGAGCCTATTTATAAAATTTGTGACAAACATGAACATAAGACCGATAATTTCCCAACCATTCCTTCTATCAAGGATGTTATTTTAAGAAGACCATCAGAATAATTTAATGCAATGAAATTTCAAAATCCACAATTCCAAAACAACTTCAATCCAAGGTACAATGACTATCTAGGATTCCTTTGGAAGGACAATCAACATCCAAAACAAAAACAATGTATCAACCCATACCCTCAGCATAATTTTCAAACCCATAATCAGTTACAAACAAAAATGGTCCAATTATAACATTATCATGTCCAATATCAACAACTTATCCAATATCCCATTCAACAGCCAATCCAATAGCCAAAGTATCCTCCTGGGATAAACCAACCAGCACAAGACACTGCCCAATCTATCCCAATCTTTGAATAGTTGTTTAAAAAAATAGATAAAATAAACTAAGAAGTATTATCACTTAAAAAATAATTACAAATAATCAAAACTGAAAAGGCACTCATGCCTACTCAGGCTCTTCCATCCCCAACTGTAAGGGTAGAATCAAATTACACACAAACCTCTCATAAACAACTTTAAGTCGTGACTATCTTAAAAAGTGTGAGATCAATTGAAAAACATGAACAAACCATTCTAAAACCATTAAAATCCTCAAAATAAAATGAAATTGTTTAAGAAAAACCCTCAGATTCAGAAAAATAAAATACGAATGTGAAATAACCACAACCTCAATAAACAATCAAACAATCTTCACCCTTCCCACAATGTATGAGAGTAAAATCAAAACCTAAACTGAATGAGAGATTGAGGGAAATATTCTCTCAAGTTAAGATGAACATTACCCTTCTCTATGAAATCCAAACCATTTCTACCTACTCAAATTACCTTAAGAAATTATACAATTTTAAAAGAAAATTTTAAAATAAAAACTAAGTCCTTTTGGATGTTAATGTGAGTACCACCATTCAAGGGACCATTCCTCCAAAGTTGAAAGATCCAATATGTCCATACATCAATGTTGATCTAGGAGAGAAAAAAGTATTAAAACCCAGTTCTAATCTAGGAGCTAGTGTGAAACTCATTCCACATTCCATGTATTTTCAATTAGGGCTTGAAAATCTCTAACCAACATCTGTCACACTCCAACTTGTAGATTGTAGTGTTTGAGTTCCTAAGGGGATATTAAAATATGTTTTGGTGAAGTTTGAAATTTTCATTTACCCTACTAACTTCATTGTCCTAGATAATCACCCAATATTAGTTCCTAGAGAGAAAACCCCCATCATCCTTGGTCGATCATTCTTAGAGACAATCAATTCATTCATCCGATTTAGGAATGGGAAAATGACAATAACCTTTGGTAACATGAGCCTCAATCTAAACATCTACAATGAAAAATATAAAATCAGGGATGATGAAGAGATCTATGAGGTTAATTGGATAAGTAGTGATAATTATGAGCCAGAGGAACATCAAAAAATTGTTGAAGGATGTCTAATTAAATGTTAGATTGATTTCCTTTGTTCATACGAGGTAAATTTGACTCCTTGTCTTGAATCTATTTTGGACGACTCCTTTGATGATTTTTTAGGATCAACAATCAATGATACCATTTCTGAAATCAATAACATCGAGTCCATAACCATTCCTAACATTGATCTAGACAATGTGGCAGTTGGAAATTCTATTCAAAAGAACCCCATTATATTAAGAAATATGAAAAAAAACACTGAGTTTAATGTGAAGTCCAATCCTTCTTTGGAATATGTTAACCAATATGATATCGAATTTAAGGTCCTACCTTCATCACTCAAGTATTAATTCTTAGGGGAAAATCAAACATTTCTTGTTTTAATTTATTCCTCTCTTAAAGACAATCAAGATAGGATACTTATGGATGTCCTAGTAAAGCATAAGAAAGAAATTGGATGGACCCTTTATGATATTCCTAGGATTGTCCCTCTCATTTTAACTCATAGGATTGTTCTAGAATCTAAATCTAAACCATGTCATCAACCTCAGTGGATACTCAATCCCAATATTATGGATATGGAAAGGAAATAACTTCTTAAGTTCTTGAAAGATGGTATCATCTATCACATTACTAAGTGTGAGTGGGTAATCCCAATTCAAGTTGTTCAAAAGATGGATAGAATCACTATGATTACCAATGAAGATGGTCATATTCTCCCCACAAGTGTCCGTAGTGGATGGAGACTATGAATTGACTATAGGAAGTTGAACTCACACACTAATAAAGACCATTTCCCCTTTCCCATCATTGATCAAGTCCTTGAGAGAGTGGAGGGTCATCAGTTCTATTACTTTCTAGATTGATTGTCAGGGTATAATAAAATTGAAGTATCTTTAGAATATCAAGTAAAAACAACCTTCACCTGTCCATTTGGCACATTTTCCTTCAAGCGTGTTCCCTTTGGGTTATGTAATTCCCCCGGTACCTTCCAGTGGTGTATGATGGGAATATTCTCGGACTTAATGGGGGATTTTTTAGAGGTGTTTATGGATTAATTCTCCATCTTCTAGGATACTTTTGAGGGATACCTAATAAATATTTAAAGGGTTATGTCTAGAAGTGAGGATAATAATCTCATCCTAAACTGGGAAAAAATCCATTTCATGGTAAAAGAAGGACTTGTTCTGGGTCATCTGGTCTCTGGTAGAGGTATTCAAGTTGATAAAGATAAAGTTGATATTATTCATCACCTTAACTCTCCCAAAAATGTTGAGGATGTTAGGTCCTTCTTAGGACATGCTGGTTTCTATAGAAGGTTCATTAGGAATTTCATATCAATTTCTCGACCATTTTGTGCTCTACTGGTGAAATATGATCCATTTATATAGACAGAAAGATGTGATGATTCATTCTTAACACTCAATTCATCTCTTATATCTTCACCTATCATGAAATATCCCAATTGAAAACTTCTATTTGAACTCATGTGTGATGAAAGTGACTTTATTATAGGATCTGTTTTAGGAAAACGTTGCAATAAAACTCCATCTGTCATTTCTTATGCAAGTAAATCATTAAATGATGTAAAAATAAACTACACTACCAGTGATAAAGAGTTAATTGATTTTTTTCTTTTCCTTATAGAAATTCAGGTCATATCTCTTAGGATACCCCATCATTGTCTTCACCAATAATTCAGTTCTAAAATACATTTTCCAAAATCAAGATGCCAAGGATATATTGATTTGGTGGGTCCTTATTATTCAAGAGTTTTATTTAACCATTAAGGATAAAAAGGGTTTTGAAAATTTTGTAGATTATCACATCTCTAGGATGGAATTAAAATAAAACTCACATCACCTTTTCATGTCTGATTCATTTCTCAATGATCACCCCTATTCTGTGAGTGATTGTCCATGCTATGCTGATATAGAAAACCATTTGGTCATGGGTGAAATTCCAAAATTTCTTGGGACCCAATATAAGAGGAAATTAATTTATGATTTCAAAAACTATGTGTTTGATGATCTATATCTATTCAAGTTCAATCCAAATAAATTCATTAAGAGATGTGTTCCTGAGTCTGAGCTAGAGTCTATTCTTAAATTATATCATGAAGAGGAATTTGGTGGCCACTTTTACACAAATAAAACAACTGTAAAGGTACTCAAAAGTGGTTTATTTTGGCCTAACCTCACTAAGGCTTCCTATACATTCTTCCAATATTGTTCTTTATGTTAGAAATTAGGATCCATAACCAAAAGAAATCAAATTCCCCTTAAACCCATTCTGGTTGTTAAAATCTTTGATTGTTAGGGAATTGATTTCATGGTACCCTTCCCAATATCTAGGGGATATCTCTACATCCTCTAAGCTATTGATTATGTCTTTGAATGGGTTGATTCCATTACCACAAAGTCAAATAACCATCAAGTTTTGATCCTATTCTTGAAAGAAAACATCTTTCATAGATTTAGAACTCATAGGGCTATCATTAGTGATCATCGAACCCATTTCTACAATTGTCCCTTCTCATCACTCATGTCTAAGTATGGTATTTATCAGAAAGTTTCCACTTCCTACCATCCTCAAACCAATGTTCAAGATGAGTTGGAAAATAGGTAAATTAATAAAATTCTAGAAAAAACTATCAATCCCTCAAGAAAACATTGGTCTGAGAAACTCTTGGATTCCCTTTGGTTATATCCTACTAAATTCAAAACTATTCAAGGAATGTCACCATATAGGTTAGTATATGGAAAAGATTTCCATTTACCTGTTGAAATTGAACATAAGGCCTTTTAGGAAATCAAATAAATGAACTTTGACAT
Organism: Viscum album; assembly: GCA_963277665.1. Taxonomy (NCBI): domain Eukaryota; kingdom Viridiplantae; phylum Streptophyta; class Magnoliopsida; order Santalales; family Viscaceae; genus Viscum; species Viscum album. The sequence continues at coordinate 1,231,328,203 of OY728137.1, read as the reverse complement.
TTCATTGGTCGAAACAAAGAGTAAATTATAAATTAATGAACTTGATGAACTTATGATGGTGGCTTATGAAAATTCAAGGATCAATAAAGCTAGAGTTCAAGCCTACCAATATAGTAATCTCAAAATCAAACATATTGAACCAGGAAAATTTATTCTCTTATATAGTTCCAAACTTCATTTACAGCTAGTAAAGTTATGGTTGATATGGTTAGGGCCTTAGAAAGTGCATCATATATACTCCCATGGAGCAGTAGATATTCAAGACCCCACTAGTGGTCAGATCTTCGAAGTCAGTCATCATAGGTTAAAACCATTCATTGAAACATTCAATAAAAAAGAAAAATAGAAGGATATAACTGATCCAACCTATGAACCAGATAAAAATTATGAGATTTAGGGTCTATGTTGAGATAATGACATTAAAAAAAGCACTTTTCAAGAAGCAGCCTGAATTTTACCTGTCTATTGACTCGGAGTTTGGAATTTCAAAATAAACAGGTATGTTTTTTCTCTTTCTTTTTCTTTTTTTTTGTGTTTAAGGAACCACGTTTTTTTTTCAATGTGATATAATGTTTCTTCTATATTATATTTGGTATCTAAAGCATTTTTTTATTTTCAAATGAAACACATGCCTTCTAGAATTCAAACCTACCTTCAACCATCCCCGAGGAGTCAACTTGTGACATGAAGCCAATGTGGTCAACTAATTTTTTATGTTCATAAACTTTAAACCAGGTGATTATGTTCCATGAATTCAATTCAAAACACATTCTTCCCCTCTTTCTTCCCAATTATGATATCTCTCTTCTATTCTCTTTCAATACTGAGGGAATTATCATTCTAAGTTGGGAGAGTGAAAATCCAAAAAAACCAATTCATTATTCTTTCATGTGTAAATGTATATTGGGAATCTTGAAAATTGAATATAAAATTATTTTGAATGCCTTGATTATGATTTTAATGCATGTTTAAGTTTATGAGTATAGTTTTTGGAAAGTGTGGTTATCCGATGTGATTTTTCAATGTTTACATTTTTATCCTCTTAATAAAAATTCCATAATGCATGTATATTGGATCTTGGGTGTAAATTTGAGTTCTTGGTTACCTTTCATCATATCATTGGGTTTGGGTTCACTTTTAGTTTAATTTGATTATCCTTAAAAAAATTAAATAATGGCCACATAGTGAAATGTTTTTTCCAAATGTGTGGCATCCGTAACTTGTAGATCATGACTCCATAGTTTTATTTCCCAGAGTTAGGCTTTATATCTCTATTATAGATCATGGAATTGAGAATATTTGTGGCATATAGCACTTGTGGATCATGAATCCATAGTTGTCTTGCCCAGAGTTAGTCTTTTCATATCTATTGTGGTTCAAAAAAAACAAAAAAAAACAAAAAAAATGGATACTCATCTTAAGGTTTAATGGGATTCTCACCTAGTGCTTCCATTTTTCCCCCTTGAACAAGAAAATAGGCCCCATATATTTTGAGATACACAACACATCATCATGCTTAATTGAAATTGGATGAAATGTGGAAATGAATTGGATAAATGTAATGGTACTGGTCTAGGGATATTCTTTTGAACCTAGATTGTGTGAAATGATTTTTATAGGTTTCAAGATTGTTTTTCATGATGTCTTTTGATGAGAAATGTATGTAAAAATGTTTTTGAAAAATGGAATTAAATTTCATATTTTTGAGATACTTTTTGCTTGGGACTAGTAAAACTCAAGTTGGGGTGTGAATATCCACTGAAATAGGATAATATTCATTGATTTTATCTTATTATTCATGTGTTTCAAAGTCCATAAATATCATTTTTAGTGCATTTTATAAATTAAACTTCATTTCCCATCACAAATTCAATTCATGTTTAAAGTAAAAATTTGGGATCAATCAATCATATTATTTTAGAATTAATTTTATTCATTATTTGAATTTTATATTTTTTTATGATTTATAACTTTTTTTGGAACATTTTATCTTTTATAATATATGGATGAATCCCAAGAGAAGATGATTATTTTTGGGCATGAATGTAGAAATTTTCTTGACAAAGCATGATGGGCCTAAAGCCCATAAAACAAAAGTGGGACCCAAAATCCAAGCCAAATGAAGTTTAAATTTTAAATTTTGAAATATAAAAATATGTGGATCATTTTATTCAACTGTGTACAGAGTTAGTTTTGAAGTTCTCATGGAGATAAAGGGATCCCAAGTTGACATTTAAATGGTGGGCCATATTTGAACACCCATAAAGTCATTATACTATATAAAGAATAACTTCAAAATGGATCATACAATTTTCATAAAATTTTAAAAAATGTTAGATGAAAATAGAAGAATATATTTTTCTTCTATGACCCCTTCAGATTCAGAAATCTTTAGTTACTAATTAACATGTTAATAAGGTGGATTAATCTAGATGATTTTCCTAGTCAACTTTGAAACGTCAAATTTACCTTCATTTTATCACCCTCCTTTTGACTCTCTCAATTAATGGGGAAGGAATGTATTGATGGGGGATCAAACTAAGGATCCTAATATTCCTATATAAGGAGATGATGGTGACGGTAATTGGATTCATGTTTTTTCTTTCAATTGTAATTTCATGCTTTCGTTTTGTAATTGCATCATCAATTTTTCCCATGTAAGTTTTTCGTTCACCTTAATTAAATTAATAAAAGTTATTCTTATTCTTCTTATTCATTTATTATTTCATTTTCCATATCATGTTGATATTTTTGACTTAGGGAGTGAGTCTATTCACATAATCTTTTGTGAAACTCTTCACATAATAGTGAAGTGATTATTATTTCTTGTTCTTCTCTAATTCCACCCTCGTGAGTCTAATACCCAATTCTATTGATATAATAGCATAAATTGAGGAATAAAACTCTAGTGATTTAATCCAAGGGTGTATCAATGGGATGGATTGGATGTTATTTCTCATTTTAATAATTCTTAATCAATTCTATTTTTGAGATTTTTATTCAATGATGTACCTTATCCTTTGAACTCACTAATTTTAAGGATACACATCCCAAGTGATAAAAATATCATCTACCTTGTAGTGATCATAAATATGATCTCCCAAGTGTATAGGTTATTATACTTAAGATAGTGAAGACTCGATATTTTGGGAGTGATTTTGGAATTTCACATTTTGTTAAAGGAAACACTCAAATTTAAGACATTGAAATAATTTAAAAAGAAATTCATCCTATCTACCCCATTCGATAACCAAGGATAAACTCATTATTTTTATATTTAATTCACTTAATTATTTAAAAATATCATTTAATAATCTAATAAATTCAAACCCAAGTATGAAACTTCATAACCAAATCACCTCTATAGAATGTTTATTTCTTTAGCTTTCTTCTTTGGTCTCTGAGGATTCGATAACCTATATTGTGCTACAAGTGGCATATTTAACCATATTTCATAGGTAAATTTAGGTTCAACCAATTGTTACATTAGGAAAATACATCCCATTTGTTTCATATGTCTACTCAACATTGGTCGCTAACCCCTATCCAATTGGAGTTGGTCTTAGGGTAGTTGTAGTTCAAGCCTTGTTGGGTTGGGTTGTGATAGAGTGGTATCAAAGTAGTCGGTTATACCTTAGGATTGGAGTCTATGAAATTTTTTTGGGGAAATATTGTTAAGTTTTTCAAGTTTGGTTTTCAGGCTAGGGACTCCAGTGTTGGTGTGGCATCCAACGTATCTATACATCAAGGATCTGATCACCTTCCTTTTGACTCGATACATATAGACATTGGTTATAGGTAAAACATTGGTACATGAATCATATAGGAATGGTTCAGGGTTTCCATTCCCTTCTTGAGTCATCTCTACAGATATACTCTTTGATTGTGGTACATCTTGTTTATTTCAAGATTCCTCCATTAAAATAAACATAGAGTATTCCTCTATGTGATCATGAGGATGATATGCCAAGTGATGAGGCTTTAGTACATGGTAATGTATCGGATATAGAACCTGCAAGTGGTTTACCATCTATACCACCACCCATTGAGTAGTATCTAGTGCCGACAGTACTAGCTGAGGATGCACATAGGCTGAGTGTGTTGCATGAGTTCCAAAGGTAGTGACCTCCTAAGTTGTGGGGAAATCCAGACCCCTAGGTAGTTGAGGACTAGATAGAGGCAGTCACTCGAGTTTTATGCCTTATGTGGATGCATGCAGATAATATGGTGGTCCTTGAAATGAGTCTTATTCAAGGCTCTTCTAAGTGGTGGTGGGTTTTAGGGACTCAGTCACACAATGAGACAGCTCTATCCTCGTCAGACTTCGAGCGTCTCTTTAGGGAGGAGTTTTATTCATCCATGTTGTGATCAGTGTACATATATAAGATTCTGCACATGCAGTAGGGTAGTTTGACTATGGAAGAGTGTTTAGTGAGGTTCACTTATCTCTCACAATGCTCCCTAGATATGGTGAGGGATTCATTCCTCAGATCGAGGACCATTAATTAGGGATTATACTAGGATATTAGGGATTCAGTTATATCTATTTTCATTCCCACTTATTCTAGATTGTTGGAGAGAGCCTTGGTGGTGGAGAGATTCCTAGAAGAGTAGGTGCCAATAGTGGGTGCTGGTAGTGGGCACCTAAAATATGAGACCTCGGCAGTAGGTATCTGAAAAAAGTTTTAATGATCCAAGAATAATAAGAACTTCCTAATATGATCCAAGGATGTAGGATCAGTGGCACAAGTCTCTCAGGATGGCTCAAGCCATCCAAGGGAGAGTCGGTGTTTATCTTATGATTATTGGAGTCATCTAGCACGAGATTGTCCTTCTCATCATACAGCTGATAGAGATACAGTTGAGGGACTATTGAGGTAGATATAGAGGTAGTATAAAGCTATTAAATGGGGTGGAAGATGTGATATAGGGGCCGGTAGAGAAGTATAATGTGGTCATAGATTCGACAATTACCACAACCACCCCAAGTGGTCCACACTGTGATTAGGGATCTAGTGGTAAAGGTAAAGTAAAGTAATAGGCTATGAAGGCCTATAGACTCAAGGCTATAGGGATGATATGAGTTACAATCTATCTCTTTTCTAAATTAGATTCATTATTTATAGACATAGGTGTGATTCATTTCTTTCTTTTTCCACTTCTCTGTTTTGAGACTTAGAGACTCTAGTTGAGCCTCTGGATTGACCCTTGCGATTGGAGACTTCGACATGAGGTGACTTAGTGATTTCATACTTCTTATGACAATGTGATATGACACTTATAGGTGAGATATTTATATGGGATCTCTTTTTATTAGTGATGAGGCCTTATGAATCCATCTAATTTATGGACTAGATATCTATGGTTCATGACTAGATTGACTATTTTAGGCGATTGATGTGATGTGTCTGTAGTGATGGGATGATGTTTTCCTTTGTAGGTGAAAAGTAAACCTTGGAAGAGCATGATGAGCTTATTAAGAGGAGAGTGCATCCAATTAGTCACCATTTGGATAGTATGACTCTTATATTAGTGGATGTTATGGGCTATCAGTTCCCTATGGTAGTGGTGGAGTATGAGGACATCTTTCCTAATGATGTTTCAGGCTTACATATTCACTATGATCTAGACTCACTACTAGAATTCATAGATATACCAACACTTTGATGCCAATAGTTTGAAGAAACCATTGGCATAGGTGGACTACCCCAACGGTTTGAACAAACCTTTGGTAAACTCCCATTATTACCAGCATTTCTCAACAGTTTAGGAAAACCATTGGGAAATGGCTCCTTTTCCCCAATAGTTTCAATGAAACCATTGGTTAAATTCATATTAAAACAACCTATACTAATGGTTTTTAAAAACAGTTGGTATAGAATACATTTCCCAATGGTTTTTAAAAACCGTTGGGAAAGGTTTCCCCAAAAATACAGCAGCCCTGATTCTCATCTATCCGTGCGACTGTAGCCCTAAAAATGAAGATCTTCCGAAGCTATCTGGTTACCTAGGCTGGGAAAATCCTTTAATTATCTTCAATAAACATCAAATATGTAAGTCCTAAATTAATTTTAATGTTCTTAATTTGTTTTCTTTTTCTTCTCTATTTTGATTTGGCCAAAACGAGAGGGATTTCTCTTTACCCAGGTCGGGAAACTGCTTCCACCCGATAGATCGATCTTAAATAAAAAAAATTAGTTCAACACTCCAAATCTATAATTACTACCTTAGTTTTAATGTTTTTCATCTATTATTTTTATTTTCTATTTTTATTTTGTCTAAACCATATCGTTTTGTCCCTGGAATGGCATAACCAATAAGTGAACTTTGATTTGTTTTCTATTTTTGTTCAACACTTAAGTGTCATTATTGTATGGATCAACTTTATTTGAAGTCTTCAAAGTCACTCCTTCTCTGTAGTTAGTGAACCATATGAACTAATGGAGTTATTGGTGATATGTATCCCCACTCAAAGATGGTAAAGGCTTTGTTTAGTCATATTGTGTCAAGGTGGGTAATGGATATAAGGATGGTCCATGTGAAGTGATTGGGGACGGTTGGGGTAGTGGCATAGGTGATCTATGTGCCCGTAAAGGGATATCCTCGCTAGGTTTTCCCCCTGTCGTCGCCTTCCTCTTCTCCACCTCAGGTCGGTGGTGGCTCCTCTTTCCATGCTTAGGCTCGTCGCACTCGCGGTGTGTGTGTCCTCTTCCAGTGGTGGTGTCGCGTTTTCGTGGGATCGATTTTCATCGTTGCTTTCCATCTTCATGCCCTATCTGATGATCTGGATAGGGTTTCCCATGGCGGCACGATGAAGGTCCCAGGTTCGAGTACCATCTACTGTGGTCTGAGATTCGTAGACTTGTTTCCGCATCGGTTGTGGGTGTAATTGGGAGGTCTGCTGCGGTCTCGAGGGTGGTCTTGAAGGCAGCGACGGGAGCAGTTCTAGCTTGCAGCGGGAACTTTCTTCCGGTGTGTGTTCGGGTGGTTGCCATTTAGGTGATGTTTTTTCATTCCTTGATTTTTGACTCGTTTTTGGATTGGTTGCAATCTGCTGTGCGTATTTGTTCTTGCGGTGAGGGTTTTTTGGTTAGTGGTTCAGTGGAGGTTTAAGTGAAGGAGAAAGTGCTGCCAATGTGGTGCTAGATTCTTGATCTGGGGTTGTTGCCTTCATTTCTTGAATTTGGGTGTGTTTCTACTTCTATTCGCCTCATGGCCTTGGCCTGCTTGGATTCTTCTGTTCGTGATCTATTTTGGATGAATTTTCTCTTTTTATTGGGTGAAAAAATGATGTTATGATGCGGTGGTGAGGTCTGGTATCTTCTTTCCGGTGGTTGTTCGCCGGAGATTTAGATGATGTTGATGATGCAGTGGGCGCGGCTCGAGGTGGCTCGTCAGTTGAGATTCCTCGGTCTTCGTGACTGTGATTATGGTTTCTGATATTTTGAAATTTGAATCCAGATGGTTTGTTGGGTCAGGGTCTGTATGGTTACCAGTAACCCATAAACCGGTTTATTAGAAAATGAAAAAAATGGATTGCAGGCAGGGTAGTGGCATAGGTGGTTTTCTATTTCTTTAGTGGGGTGATAAGGTAGTTTCTATGGTCTATAGTTTAGTTGAAAATTGGATTTATATTTTTTTATGTATTTTTTCAAGGAATAATGGGAATGGTAGTGATATTGAGGATGAATTGGTTGTTGGATGGGTGATTGATTGGAATTGTGATGTTGTTTGGATTGGGTATAGTTAATTTTCAAAGTATTATTTGGGGATTTCCTCCCTTGAACACCACCCAACCCCCTAAACTCCTATTAGACCTTATACTATGTTGTATTTTGTTTGTTAATCATGATATATATGTGATGAGGCTGTATCGTCATTAAGATGTGCAATGGTGTGGGTTAATTGGAGGTGAGTGATGCTATATGAAATTTTATGGGTTATTGTGAGGATTTGCTTTCCCTTTAATTGATTGGTTCATAAAACATAAGCTGGTGCTTCATATATTATGTAATTGGAATTGGTAAAGTAAAATGTTGGTCTTGGATTTCTGAGTTGGTTATTTGGATGGTATTCTCTATCAAAAGTGGGTATATCTCTATTGACTATGGGTGTATTTTCCAATTGACTAATGTATTTATTAAACTAACCATGCAATACACATTTCCCACAATACATAAGCACCAAAGAAATCATAGATAGACACTACACACCACAAGACACCCATGGGAGACGCCCCGTGACATCTACGGATAGTTAAGGGGACATTAACTTAGGAAATAAAGTTGATTGGAACTCAAGCCTTGAGAAAATACCATTGCTGGTAGAAAAGATACCAACACCTTTATTCTTAGTATAGTATAATGAAATGGTTTACACCCTCATGACCAAGTAGACCATATGGTTCATGGACTAGTGCCCAACCAGGTTCAAGAGTAGGATCAACTACTAAACATTGATTGTGGTCCCTCTGAGGTTATTTCTATAGTGAAGAGGGTAATGTGCACAATTGTCAACTCAACTAATGTATCATAGGTGCATATTCAATGGCTAAGTCTACTAGTATGGTGTTTCCAACAATGTGCTATATAAAGAACATAATGAAAAATGAAGATATTATTAAATGGAATTGTTTCCCCCTTGCTTGAAGGAACGTTATTTGACCCATGGGGTGGTGTGGTTCTTATATATTGGGAGGTGACATGTATAGACATAGGATACAGGTATGTTTTTGTTTATTTTTTATTTTATTTTCTTTATCGCATTGGACACTTAGGTATTTTACATCTTTCTACGGACGTAGGGTAGTGATTCTATCCTGACTTGTTGACGTAGATCACTTATATACTATAATACCATGAGGTGTGAGTGTGAGGAAACATTGGAAGATATGGGAGCCTTGGGGTCTTCCATGAGATGGAATTGTTTTTCTAATGCATTGTGTGGGAACATTTCTGGAGTATGTTGGAGTTATGAAATAACCCCAAGTGTCTCCATGAGATAGCATAAATAACCCCAAGTGTCTCCAAGTGTCTCCATACATCGTATCATCCTCGCATGGGTTGTCCACTCACCCAATCCTATCAAAACTATCCTAGTTTATCCTCTCAGTCACATAGTCTAGACTCATCTCTCGAGGATTATCCCATGCCTCGATGCACATCTCATCATCAAACTAGACAAAGAGGATTATTCACCTTATGATTGTCCTAGTAACAAAAGCACACCATGTCGAACCCATCTACATCATATTCTCAATAATCCAGTCAAGAACCTCATCAAAATCATGTATTATAACCCAGTCCCACTAACCAAGTTCCATCCTAAACTAAATCACACCAAGCCTCTTGTAATTATAATGCTAATATGTTCGAAAATACCCAATACCCACACTAGCATCTCACCCTTCATCTCTTTAGTTGAACTCTTGAATCATTAAATGGAGTAAAACCTTTCACAATACATTTTATATACTCAGAGGGATCATCCCACTCTAAGAACCTACCAAGATTCCAATCCATCCTCATAAGTATTTCCTCATCAAACGCTAGATATACAATTGTAACACCTATCACTACAAGGCCCAATCCTCTTAGGAATATTTTACTTTATCTAAATTTTAATCATTAGTGACATCAATCACATTAAAGCGCATAAATTTAAACTGAACCCTATATTCAAAGAATTATTTATGTGGATAGGCCCCATGGAAACAGGCTAAGAACTAAAACCATAAATAATAATTCCAAATACATGCATCATTTTTAAATAAATATCTCACGTGTAAACATAAAAACCAAGAATAATAAGACCTCATCCCTTGTATCAAACAAATCCAAACTAAGTTGAAACTTGGGCCAAATTGATTATATACCATTAACAGGAAGAGTAATTGTTAATTAATAGGAATGTACTATTTGATAGTATCATTTTGAAACATTGATCTGTTTCCCCTTTGCTTGCAGGAACAAGATTTGACCCATGGGGCGATGTGGTACTTATATGTTGGGTGGTGACAGGTATAGTCACAGGAGACAGGTATGTTTTAGTTTAGTTTTTATTTTATTTTCTTTATCGCATTGGTCACTTAGATCTTTGACTGCTTTCTATGGACAGAGGGTAGTTATATTCTCTGAAGGGTTCCAAAAGGGGTTCAGATTGATTCCGTCTACCGGCTTTGATCTGAGGTAAGATTATATGGTTACTACTTGTCTCTCACCTCATGTATTTAGGGATTTATTGTTTTTTACTCCATATTATGTTTTTGGTAGGGTGTTGGATCATTTCATGTTGGTTCGGGTGGATTTGGTTCTCCGCTGCCAATCTAGGTAAGGCTTTAATGCCATTGGTTGGTTTATCACTAGTTATGTAGCATCCTTCATGTGTTTTAAGGTTCTTAATATCCTTTGTGTAGTGCGTTGATCCCTACTCATTGGTTTCGAGTTGCCAAGTCAAGGGCGACTTTCCTGCGTGTGCATAGGTAAGTAAGTATATGTATGTGGGTTCCCTCGTTATGTGTATAGTCACCCATGGCAGTCATTATGCACATATGGGGCTAGGTGTGCCCATGTATATATATAAATTCATACGCAGGTGAGTGGAGACTGATATAGGCATATAAGAATATGTGCAAGGATCCACTTGCACATGCTCATGGCCACGCAGGTGTGTGCATAGGGGCTAGGTGTCCTTGCATGTGTGTGAAGGTGCATATAACCAGAGGAGGAGGATCAGTTTTTAGTTAGAAAGCTCCAAGAGCCGAAGTGGACGGCTTGGTTTCACCTTGAGGTAGAGTCCCTCTCGTAGCCTATTTAATTTAAGAATGCCTTAAATTGAATTTATCTTATTTCTTAATTATTCTTAATTATATTGAATTGCATATCTTGAATAATTGTTCTTTAATATAATCGTTTCATTTGATAAATAAAGTCATGTTTTTATAATAAAACCCCTCCAACAGAGGTGCGCTGTCTGTGAAAACTCATAGTGATAGTTTAGGGTGTATGTGTAAAGACCCGTAAAATTCAAGGGAAATTTTTTCTTAATTTTCTTTGGAATTTTACAAGAGCGCGGTTTCTGACGGCACCTGATTCCGAGGCCCGGTGTGCCCGGAATCAATTTATGAAGTTTGGCTCGGGTACGTTCAGTAAACGAACGAGCGGGTTTTCCTAACTTTTGATCCGGTGCTCGGAATTGAAATCTGAGGGCACCGATGAACTCGCAGCGCCGATATTCGCTTAAGGAGACCTTTTCCGAGGTTGCGTTTATTTCGGGATTAGAGTTAGTTTTTGGGAGTTTAGAATAAGTTAAATAAAAATTGTGGATTACAAATTTTTATTTAAACTTGTTAGTTAACTTCTCTCAAAGGAAGTTAGGGGTGGGACCCACACCCACTTAACCTCCCTTGAGAGGATTAAGTGTGGTGGGGCCCACACGAACCCTAAACTTTTCATCTTCTCCCAAACTCCCTTAACCCCTCTTTAAATGACATGACAATTGTTATTTAATTTTGGAGTTATCCTTTTTGAATTTCAAACCTTTGAAATTCATTTGTTAAGTTTGTGAATAAAATAAGTCTCAATCTTATTTTATTTGGTTAGTTTTTTTTTAGACATCTTGAGATCTTTTGAGAGATTTTCCTTCTTCTTCAAGCTTTGACGAAGAACGCTCAAGCTTTGACGAAGAACGCTCAAGCTCCGACGAAGAACGCCGCTCCTCTTTTCTTCGTCTTCCGTGTCAACGAAAGGAAACACTGCTTCCTCCTCGGACTTCCTTCGTCGGCATACGAAGATTCGCCAACGACATACCTCTTCAGACGTATCTCTTTGTCAACGGATTCGACGAACGACTACCGCGACGCCCCGACCTCCGCGACGATTTCTTCCGCAGGTCGTTGACGATCTTCGAACTTGAACCCAAGGTAGGGGTTGTTGATTTTTGTTTATTTATTTATTCTTGTCCGTGGTTCTAGCATGATTAACGTGAGGATATTTAAGTTGTGTTATCATTTAACGTGAGGGGGTCGGACCGCATGAACACGGCCGAACCCCCTCCATCGTTCTTGTTGATTTATCTTGCGGGTGGAAACAAGGTGGCGTGGTGCCGTCGCACCACGCGGATAATCGTACGATTATATTGCGCGGCGCCGTCGCGCCGCGCCGTGGAAGAATCATCAAGAACGCGACGCCGTCGCGCCACGTCAAGGGGAATCGAAGGCGCGGCGGAGGGGCGCGGTGCCATCGCACCGCGCCGGACGACGAACACCGCGGCCGGTACCGGGCCGCGGCGAGACGGGAAGACCGGCGGCAGCCGAGCCGCCGGCGCTGGAGATCAAGAAGGGCTACGGCCCTACGGCCGCGGCGGAGCAGCCAGGGGCGGCCGGCCTCGCCGGCCGCCGGAGTTCAGATGAGCCGCGGCTATGGCCGCAGCGGAGAGGGGGAAGGCGGCCGGCTGTGCCGGCCGCCGGTTCGGTTAGAAGGCGGGACCCGCGGGTCCCGTGTGTTTATTAAAAACGGCCGGCAAAAGCCGGCCGAGATCCGAAAAAAGGGGGGGTTTCACCCCTCGCGTGCGGCGCATGCGCGGCACCCTGGCCGCGCCGCCGCTGGCCGGGTCGCGCCGCCGCTGGCCGGGCCGCGCCGCCGCGCCGCCACCAGCCGGGCCGGGTCCAGCGAACCGGGTCGGTCCGACTCGGTTCGGGTCAGATCCAGGTCGAGTCGACCCGGAACGGGTCGACCCGGTTCGGGCCGACCCAGGGGGGGTCGGGCCGGGTCGGCCCGGACCCGGACCCCCCGTTTTCGAGACTGTTTCGGTCTTTTGGCCATACCTTGAGCCACGGACCTCCGATTGACGAACCGTCTGCGGAAACGCGATCCTTGGATCGAGACGGTCGTTTCGGTATATCGCACTCAAGGTTTCGGAACACTTTGAGTTCGGCCGGGTTGGTTCGTTCACGAAACCAACCGGGCCTTCGGAGCGGAAACGCTCATATCTTGAGCTACGGACGTCCGATTGACGTGCCGTCAGCTTTGTTGTGTTCCTCTTAGTGAGACGGTTCTTTTGGCATACTCCGCCCGAGGTTTGGATGCAGGTGGAGTACGGTCAGGTTGGTTTTCCCTTAAAAACCAACCGGGCCCCGGGGACGAAAATGCCAATAACTCTCAGACCGGGCGTCCGATCGACGCGCCGTCTGTTGCGTTGAGTTCCTGTTGACGATACAGAACTTTTGGATACATCAACTCTGGACTTTGTGACAGTTGATGTATCAGCCTCTCGGCTCATGGAGCGGACCCTCCGAACGAGCTTGTTGTGTGCGGGAACCCTAGTGCTGGCTGCGACTGTTACTGTGACTGCTACTGCTACTGCTACTGTGACTGCGACGACGACAGTATAGAGATCCTGTGTGGATTCGACGATGACGACTTCAGCACTCAGCGATCCTACGTGGATCAGTGCTACAGGTCCTGTGTGGGCCCGATCCTGTGTGGGTCCGATCCTGTGTGGGTCTTTGCGCTCAGCGGTCCTGTGTGAACCAGCGCCTACAGGTCCTACGTGGGCCCGATCCTGTGTGGGTCTTTTGCGGGGTTTAGTTACCTATCGATCCTTCGTGGGTCCGACGACTTAGATGGATCAGAGATCATCTTTATCGTCTTTCGAAGATGTATACCTGTGTGAGCTGAATCCTGTTGCTTTCCTGTGTGGATTGTGTTGTGTTATCCTGTGTGGATTACGTTTTGCTTTCCTGTGTGGAATACGTTTACTTTCCTGTGTGGACTGAGTTGTACTTGGGCTCGGAGGTTGGAGCGTATTTGAAATTGATGACTTAGGTATATGTATGGGCATATACCTAAGCAGTGTCGGTTGTTACTTAGTGATTGTACCTTTCTTCGTGGTTTATCCTTTGTGGATTTTGAGAGACCTTCAGGGGTCTCAGAGTCCCTACTGAGTAGCTTATACTCACCCCTGCACGGGCTTTGCCCGCACTACGTTGTGTTGGTTGCAGACGACGGACAGCGTTGATCTTAGCGGAGGCTTGCAGAGCAGGACGGTACCTGGAGGTGGACCACTGGGCGGGACGTGCTCGGAGCAGACGGCAGGACCCGTGGAGCAGTGGAGCTATCTGTACCCACCCTTCAGGTGGGATTTCCAGTGGACAGCTCGGTGTAGCGGCTTTACCTTTCAGTTGCTGTTTTCCCTTTCGAGTTTTACTTTACTTTCAGTTTGGGTTTGTATACTGGCCCATTTACTTTTCTGCACTTTCAGTTGTACTCTGCTTTTTCTTAGTGTTTACTTTCCGCTTGCTTACTCTGTGGTGTTTGTTTACTTTACAAAGGCAATGCCTTCCCTTTTTACCGGGATTTACGCCTTGGTGCTAGTCGCCAGCCCCTGGCCTATGGAAGGCGGGCTTGGGGTAGTCACGGCACGGACCCCGAGGGCGGGTTGTGACAGTATGATTCTTTTCCATCGTTTCATTTCCCTTTAGACGTTACATCATTGTGCTGCTCACTACAACCTTCTAACGATCCCTTGTTATAACATATTAAATTGTTGATTTGTTCTATCATGTCTGTTGTGACCTTATCTTATGGCGATACCCATTTAGGGTGTTTTACTGGCCTCTTGGACACCCCTTATGGTGTTTACCTAAGCCTATATATCTAAAAACAAGGATGGTGTCATTGTTTAACACCTGTCAGGCTTATGGTGCTCCCCATCATAAGCTTAATCTTAACACTGTTTGAGGTGTTTGACTGGACTCAATGCACATCTAATTCTTTACATATATGAATTCTCTCATAAGATTTTTGTTGCATCTTGAGATGTTAAAACATATTCAAGTTCTATTGTTCTCAAGGTGACTGAAGTTTTATTATTAGAGTTCCAAGAAATGCATATACCATTAATAAGTAACACACCTGCATAATTTGACTCTCAAACAGTAGTTTCAACTACCTAGTACCACTTTTAAAAACAACAAATATAAAATATATATCTTTATCAAACCACAATCCCAAATCAAGAGTCTGTTTTTTATAACATAAGATCGGTTTCTATAATGTGAAGGACAACTACATAGGATTTATTTGGAATCCTAGCCGGAAGATTCAGCCCCGCGGATGTCGTTGGACCGGGCCAACACGCCGCAGTAATGCCATGATTTAGACCTACTTCAAGATGACACACCATGGTGGTTTGCAGTCCTGTCAGAATTTTATGTGTGATACCTAGATAGAGTTTTATATACATTACCCATCCATAGTTAATGGGGAGGGAGGTGATGGCCGGAATGTTTCCCCGCTTCCTCCTGCTTCCTTCGCTCCTGGCTGGAAGATGATGCCCCGCAGATGTCGCTGGACCGGGCCAACATGTCGTGGTCATACTGTGGTCACACTGCGGTCATTCCATGGTCATGCCGTGGTAATGCCATGATTTGGCCCTGCTCTAGGATGAAACTCCGCAGTGGTTTGCAGTCCTGTAGGAATTCGATGTATGATACCTAGATAGAGTTTTAGATACATTACCCACCCTCGTTCTTGGACCACAGACAGACCCCCCACCCTCCTCCCTGGACCCCGGACAACCCCCCGGACAGCCCCCCCACCATCCTCCCTAGACTTCGGACAGCCCCCCAGACAGCCCCTCGGATAGCCCCCCCCCCCCCCCAAACCTCCTCCCTAGACCCCGTATTCCAATCTAAGCTCTTTTCAAGATTCACCCTAAATCCCAACATAAAAGAGGGTTTTAGAGATTCGAAGAAGATGAGAGAAGAGTGAAAACCCTAATCGAAAAGAGGAAGCAAGGAGAGTATTAGACTCACCCGGATCTTTAATATGCACTTGATGGCACCCAAAATTCCCAAGTGATGTGTACGAGTCAACCCCACCTCAAACTGAGCCACAGTGTGGTCAGTACCACTCAAAGTGTCTCACTTTTATTTGAAATGGACAACATTTTAAACAAAAACAAAAACTGGCATACAGAAAACCAACCAAACGGATTCAGATTGTGTTGATACTTTAGAAAAATGATCCATGAGTCATTTGTGATGTGTAAGAGTCAACCCCTGTAGGATTGAAATAGTGATGTAGATGCTCAATATACAAGAGGGGGTGAATTGTATACTTTAAAAATTCCTTTGGAACCTTTAAAGTTAGTTACAAATAACTATGTTTTCCTTAAGCAAAGGAAAGGGATAAGTTTAACAAAGTTAAACTAAGCAAATTTACAACACCTCTAACACCGAATGTAAACTTGGAAAGAGATTCCGAAAGTAGGTTCCGGAAATATGGTTTCGGAAATTGAAACTTAACAAAAGTTACAATATGAGATTCTACCTTAAAGTGTATAGAATCTAAATGAAACAGATTACAAGTAAGGAAGTATAAGAAAGTTATACTTTCCTTATAATACAAAATGCAGCGGAAATAAACAAGTAGTAGAACTACAAGTAACAAGATAAAAGTCTTTTAACCCAAAGAGAAGGGTATCCAACAACCTTGGATAAAGGTCCCTTGATTTATACTTTCAAGCAAGTCTGTCTTACCCACACCAGGGTAAGCCCACGATACGAAGATCGGAGTGTCTCTGTCTTGCTATCCCCGTAAGCCCTCAACTTCAAGGTAGTTGGAAACCTCTGTCATCCTTGAGCCCAAGACACTGCAGTGCTTTTTCCTTAACGAAACTTCCTTGCACATCCGGAAGTTTGTGAGAGCAAAATTCAGCTTCTCCCTCATATGCTATACCAACCAGGCTTGCTGCCTTAGTGTAAGAAAGTTTATAAGTCTTTCCATAAGACTTAAAAGAAAATTTTTCTCTGCCATCTTCCACTAGGAAGGAAACAGACTCATAGAATTCTATTAACAAATCAGTGTAAACCGGATCCTATTTATCTGACTTGGCTATGCAGACGTCTTCCCATCCATTTAGTCTAATATTTTTCGAAATAATAGATTCAAGCTTATAAAAATCCGGATGGACTAACCTTTCTCTGTAAACTAACCACTTTGAAATTGGTTTCATAGTTGACATATCTTGTGAAGTTTCTTCAATAGATATTCGGAGTGAAGTAGACTGTAGGATTCAGATCAGCTTCACAGGGTTCGAAACCGGCCTTAAGAGGAGCAGTAGGGCTTCGAGACGCAAAATCTTGAAAACCGATGTGGGACGAGTCTCGAAACCCCATTTTTATAGGCATAGAAAATGACCGTTGGTCTTCCAATGATCATCCAATGGTTGAAAATACTTTGATCTGATCTGACGGTTGAGAATAACCCCGTAAAAAAATGACTCCGATCTTTTGAGGTTTTTTTTTTAAAAAAATTCGGAATTGAGGCAAAACTAGAATCCGAACTAAACAATGAAGATACCAGTAAGCAAAATTTGATTATAAAACTATAGATAGGGAAATCATAACTTACGGATTGACAAGAAATATTATTTGAAATTGGTAATATTCTTCCCAAAAAAACTTTATTACAAAAAGTCTAGAAAAAATTACGAAAATCCCAGTCCGAAAATCTTCGTTCTGAAAATTGTCAGTACGAGAATTCCATTCCGAAAGTTTTTAATATAAAAAAAATCCAATACGGAAAATTTCAATTCTGGAAATTTCTATTCCGGAAATCGTAGATCCGAAAAGTTTGAAAACAATCTTTAAAAAAAAATTGTTATTCTAATAAACAAATGTACTCCCCCTATGAAAAGGAGTTTATTACTGTAAGGAGACTTTTTCAACAGAAGGTTAATTAATAAGGATTACCTTACGTTTATCATCCCTAACTTCTGTTTAATGTATTCAAATCTATCAGCAGGCAAAGATTTTGTGAAAATATCAGCAAGTTGATCTTTTGTTCTGATAAATTGAAGAATGATATCTCCTTTGTGTGTGTGATCCCTAAGAAAGTGATGCCTAATATCTATGTGTTTTGCACGGGAGTGATGTGCAGGGTTCTTACTAAGGGCAATGGGACTTGTGTTATCACAAAAAATTTGATTTTTAGTAAAACTCAAGCCATAGTCTGTGAGTGTGTGTTGCATCCACAACACTTGAGCACAACAACTTCCAGCTGCTACATATTCAGCTTCAGCAGTGGAGAGTGCTACAGAATGTTTCTTCTTGCAGGACCAAGAAACTAATGAATCTCCTAAGAAATGACAAGTTCCGGATGTACTTTTTCTATCCATTCTACATCCACCAAAGTCAGCATCAGAAAATATTTTTAGGATAAAATAATTTCCAGAAGTATAAAATAATCCTAGATCCATGGTTCCCTTAAGGTAGCGAAAAATTCTTTTTACTGCCTTTAAGTGAGATTCCTTAGGATTGGATTGATATCTTGCATATAAGCATACTGAAAACATTAAGTCTGGTCGACTAGCTGTTAAGTATAGTAGACTTCCTATCATACCTCTAAAAGATGTTTGATCTACTGGTTTCCCAGCTTCATCAAGATCTAAAGAGTTTGAGGTACCAATAGGAGTACTTAAACTCTTAGTATTGTCATAACCATACTTTTTAAGAAGATATTTAATATACTTATGTTGAGATATGTAGGTTCCTTCTGGTTTTTGAGAAATTTGAAAACCAAGGAAAAAAGTTAACTCACCCATCATACTCATTTCAAACTCAGATTTCATTAGACTTGCAAAAGAGTCAGTCAAAGATTGCTGAGTTGAACCAAATATGATGTCATCAACATAAATTTGAACAATCAAAACATTTTTTCTTATCTTTCTTTATAAAAAGGGTTGGATCTGCATTTCCCTTAACATAGTTATTTTGAAGCAAAAATCTAGTGAGTCTATCATACCATGCTCGTGGGGCTTGTTTAAGACCATACAAAGCTTTGGTAAGTCTAAAAACATGATCAGGATGTTTTGTGTCTTCAAAACCAGGAGGTTGTTCAACAAAAACTTCCTCTTGAACATAACCGTTAAGAAAAGCACATTTCACATCCATTTGAAAAAGTTTGAAATTAAAGAATGCTGCAAAGGCAAGTAGAATACGGATAGATTCAAGTCTAGATACTGGAGCATAGGTTTCTTCATAGTCTATTCCTTCTTGCTGATTATAGCCTTTAGCAACAAGTCTAGCTTTATTTCTTACTATGACTCCATTTTCATCACATTTATTTCTGAAAACCCATTTTACTCCAATAACAGAAGTTTCCTTAGGTCTTTCAACCAAGGTCCAGACTTTATTCCTTTCGAATTCATTTAGTTCATCCTGCATGGATTTAATCCAATCATCATCACCTAAAGCTTCATTAGTGCTTTTAGGTTCTAATTGGGAAAGAAATGCTAGATGTTCTACTTCATTTCTTAAGGAACTTCTAGTCCTTACAGGTTGATTTACATCACCAATGATACTATCACTGGGATGATTCTTAAGAAACATCTGATTTGGGTTTTGTAAAACCTGTTCATCAACATAGGGTAGAAAGTCTTCTGTGGTAAATGTTTCAGAAGTATCTTCTAGAACATTATCCTTATCAGAAGGTTCTTCTATCAAAGGTTGATAATCAGTTTTTGAAAACACATCCGAGGAAGAAGGTAGGGATGGTTTAAAAACAAAAGGATCTGACTCATCAAATTTTACATGTACTGTTTCTTCAACAGTGCAAGTATTTTTATTAAAAACTCTATAAGCCTTAGAGGTTGTGGAATATCCTAAGAAAATTCCTTCATCAGATTTTGGTGCGAATTTATGTAGGTTATCTTTAGTATTCAAAATAAATACCTTGAAACCAAAAACTTTGAAGTAGGAAAGTCTTGGTTTTCTACCATTCCATAACTCATAAGGAGTTTTATTAAGAAAAGGTCTAATTAAAACTCGATTTATAGTATAGAAAGCAGTACTTACAGCTTCAGCCCAGAAATGTCTAGCAATAGAATATTCACTCAACATGGTTCTAGTTATCTATTGAAGAATTCTATTTCTTCTTTCAACTACACCATTCTGTTGAGGAGTTCTAGGTGCTGAAAAATTGTGAGTAATACCTTTCTTACTACAAAAAGTTTCAAAATCATAATTTTGAAATTCTCCTCCATGATCACTATGAATAGTTTTCAATGGAAGGTTTTTCTCATTTTTAACTTGATCTCTAAAACTTTTGAAATATGAAAAAGCTTCAGACTTCTTTGCTAGAAAATATACCCAAGTAAACCTAGTGTAATCATCAACTAGAACAAAAACATAGTATTTTCCTCCAATACTTCCAGTTTGTGTTGGACCAAAAATATCCATGTGCACTAACTGTAATGCATTGGTTGTTGAGACTTCACCGATTGATTTAAAACTAGATTTATATTTCTTGCCATATTGACAAGGATCAAAAACTTTAGAAGAATCAAATCTAAGCTCCTGTAGATGCTTAACAAGTTTCTTCTTAGAGAGTTTACATAGGTTCCTAAGGTTACAGTGACCTAGTCTTCTATGCCATAACCAGGAGTGATCTTCCATTGAACTTAGACAAGGTAAATCTTGGCTTCTGAGGTCATCTAAGTTCAGGGTGTAAACATTCTCTTACCTATTGGCTGAGAGAATAAATTCTTCCTTGGAATTGTGAACTAAGCACTTATCATTCCTAAAATTCACAAGGTAACCTTCATCACATAACTGACTTATGCTAATGAGGTTGTGCTTAAGACCTTTAACAAAAAGAACATTTGAAATCAAGGTTTTACCAAGAAGAACAATATTACCAATACCAACAATCTCTCCCTTATCATTATCTCCGAAAGTTACCTGTCCTCCTTTCGTTTTGATAATATTTTCAAAAAAGATTTTGTTACCAGTCATGTGCCGGGAACATCCACTATCCATGTACCATGTATTGTTGCTGGTACTTTCTTTATTTTCCTGAAATCAAGAAGAAAATTAGAATTTCGGAATCCAAACTTTTTTGGATCCGAGATTTCCAGACAATAAAATTTTAGGTACCCACATCTTCTTAGAGAAACAAGCTTTGTGAAATCCTAAAGATTGGGTTTTGTTTAATGAACAATTCTTTGCCCAGTGACCACCACATTGACACTTGGTATAAAATGGGGCACTTTGAGGAAAAAAATAATTGTTACTGAAAATTGGTTTTGCATGGGTATAACCAAATCCGGATTTATTTCTTAAAGGTCGTATTTGAGAATACATTTTATCAAAATTTTCCTTACCATGGGTAAAGTTTGACAAACACTTCTTTAAGGAAAAAATTTCGAACTTGAGTTTTACAACCAAGTTTTTATCCTCAAAATCATTAGTTTTAGAACTAGAGCTAGGCTCAAAAACATTTTTATTAGAAATTACTTTTTCTAATTATTTAGAAAGTTTGTTCTTCTCAGAACTTACTTCCTCAAGATTCTTTGAAATACTTTCAAAATCAGTATTTTTCTTATCAAGATCTTTAGAAAGATCTGATATCTCTTTTGTAAGAATAGAATTCCTAGAGTTTGCCTTATCAAGTTTCTTATTGAGTTTGGAATTCTCAATTTCAAGAAGTTCAGAAAACCTAGAGACTTCTTCATAAGTAGGTAAAGTATTTTCTTCATCAGAAGAAGATTCTTCATCAGAAGAGTCATAATACTTACTATCATTAGAATTTAAAGAAACATTGGTCAATGATTCAGCATTTCGTACCTTATCCATAAGACAATGATTATCAATAGGTAATATGGCTATAAGACCAAGATTCTTCTGTCCTGAAGATTCATAATCAGAAGATTCATCTGAAGAGTCACCACCACTGGAACTCCAGGTGTCATTAGCTTTTAAAACTTTCTTAGCTTTTGCTTTATAATACTTCTTTCTGTTCCTGTCTGAATGTCTATCTTTCTTTTCTTTCTTTTTGAGCATAGAGCAATCTGGTCTAATATGTCCAGCTCTTTTACATTCATAACAAGTAACTTCTCCATCTTTCTTATCTTTCCTTTCCTTTTTCTTATACTTAGATTGAAAATTTCTCTGTCCAGCTATCTTGTTCATCCTTCAAGCAAGATTTTCTAGTTCATTTTCTGAGACTTCACTCTCACTAGATTCGGATTGGAAAATAACTTTCTTAGACTTGGATCTGGTTACTCTCTCAGGAGTCTTAGCTTTCATCTGATTTGAAGTTGTAGTAAAAGAAACAGTACCATTTCCATTCTTCTTCTTGATGTTGTCTGCATCTCTCTTCATTCTGGTTTCATGTTGTAGAAGAGTTCCAAAAAGCTCATCAAGAGAGATCTGAGTGACCTTCATGTTCTCATCTATAGCCGTTCTTTTGGATTCCCACTCATTGGGCATAATATCAATTATTTTATCCACAAGAGATTCATCATCTAAACCTTTCTCTCCCATAGACTGTATGCTGTTTACGATAGTCATAAATCTCTGTTGAACTTTACAGATTGGGTCTCCATAAGGAAAGTTGAAGCCATGATATTTAGCTCTAAGCATATCTCTTCTAGTCTCAATCACTTTAGAAGTCCTAAAGTGTGTAACCTCTAACTTCTTCCAGATACAATTAGCTGCTTCACAAGAAGAAATTTGGCTATATATATTTCTAGTCATTGAACATAGTATAGTATTGCGTACCTTATAATTAAGTTGATATTCTTGCTTTTCCTGGTTAGTGAAAGTTCTAACTTCCTTGTCAGGAATTTTATAATCACCAGTAAGCATTACAAAATTATCCACTCCAGTATTGAGAACAAAAGTCTTCATTCGATCTCTCCAGTACTCATAATCATTACCATCAAAGATTGGTGGTCTTGTAGGATTCAGATTATCAATTGAACCAACATTAATTCATGTCATACTTATAATAACCTTCGGCACACAAACTTGTTAGTAGCAAAAGTTTTGTAATAACAAAGTTCGGAATGAGAAAGTTCGGAATGGTAAAGTTCGGAATGATAAAGTGAGCAAGAAAAACTTATTCGTAAGTATAAGTATTTCAGAGACCTCCTCTGATACCAATTGTAGGATCGAAATAGTGATGTAGATGCTCAATATACAAGAGGGGGTGAATTGTATACTTTAAAAATTCCTTTGGAACCTTTAAAGTTAGTTACAAATAACTATGTTTTCCTTAAGCAAAGGAAAGGGCTAAGTTTAACAAAGTTAAACTAAGAAATTTAAAACACCTCTAACACCGAATTTAAACTTGGAAAGAGATTCTGAAAGTAGGTTCCGGAAATATGGTTCTGGAAATTGAAACTTAACAAAAGTTACAATATTAGATTCTACCTTAAAGCGTATAGAATCTAAATGAAACAGAGTACAAGTAAGGAAGTATAAGAAAGTTATACTTTCCTTATAATACAAAATGAAACGGAAATAAACAAGTAGTAGAACTACAAGTAACAAGATAAAAGTCTTTTAACCCAAAGTGAAGGGTATCCAACAACCTTGGATAAAGGTCCCTTGATTTATACTTTCAAGCAAGTCTGTCTTACCCACACCAGGGTAAGCCCTCGATACGAAGATCAGAGTGTCTCTGTCTTGCTATCCCCGCAAGCCCTCAACTTCAAGGTAGTTGGCAACCTCTGTCTTCCTCAGCAAGGAAGCCCTCGAACTTCAAGGTAGTCGGCACCTCTGTCTTCCTATCCTCATAAGTCCTCGAATGTAATCACCAACATTCGGAGTCGCACGAAGCTTTGAGAGTTAATAAGAGCCTCTCTCTCTAGAAATCACTTCAAGTATGTAATCACATGAGTCGAAGATCAGTCAGCTTTTCAGCACTGAGCTCTTTCAAATGAGCTCCTATTTATAGGCAAATTTCCAACGGCCGGCTCCTTCTTCCAACGGTCATATTTTCCATGAAATTCGGAAGGACCTATACACGTGTAACTCAACCAACGGTTAATAAGAAACAGAATAGACGACATCGTTTTATAACAAACTTTGTATAACTGAATGTACGACATCGTTTTGGAATGAAGCAAATGTAAGTAAAGACTAATTAATAGTTCGGAGTGTTAAGAAAGTCAAAGGTTCGGAGTCTAACCAAAATAAAGTTCGGAGTCTATGTTAAGAAATGTTCGGATTCTATTTTATAGAAAATAAGAGTCTGGTTTCATCAGAAATCGGATTCTAAATCTGTAGAGTTCGGAGTCGAACTGCTTAAAAGTTCGGAGTCAAACTTCTAAAGGGTTCGGAGTCGAACTTCTTAAGAGTTTGGAGTCGAACTTCTTAAGAGTTTGGAGTCGAACTTCTTAAGAGTTCGGAGTCGAACTTCTTAAGAGTTCGGAGTCGAACTTCTTAAGAGTTCGGAGTCGAACTTCTTAAGAGTTCGGAGTCGAACTTCTAAAAGAGTTCGGAGTCGAACTTCTAAATAGTTCAGAGTTGAATTTCTTAAGAGTTCGGAGTCGAACTTCTTAAGAGTTCAGAGTCGAACTTCTAAAGATTTCAGAGTTGAACTTCTTAAGAGTTCGGAGTCGAACTTCTAAAGAGTTCAAATTAGAACTGCTTCAGAGTTTGGAATCCAGAATTTGGATTAAAACTATATTACAAATCACATCCAAGATTTGGATCCTAAAAACAGAATACTCCAACTTTTCATTATAAGTCTCCGACAATTTGGTTGTGATTTCGGTTTTTGATTTTAAGGAGAAAAAAATGGCTAAGTATAAGAAAATCTAGGTTAAGGTAAATTTTCTTAAGGAAGTAAATTTTCCTTATTTGAGTAATAATAATATTTACTTAAGTATAAGGTGTTTGTGATTTTCAAAACAAGAAGGAATGGAAAAGTCATAAGGAAAACCTTATTGACTCAACAACCCCTCCTCAATCTGAGGCACTATGTGGCTGATACCACTCAAAGTGTTTCAATTTTATTTGAAATGGACAACATTTTAAGTAAAAACAACAACTGAAATATGTAAAACTGACCAAACGCAATAGTATTCTATTTATACTTTAGGAAAATGATCCATGGGTCATTTTTGACGTGTATGAGTCAAATTTTCCTCAATCCGAGGCATAGTGTGGCCGGTATCACTCGAAGTGTCTCACTTTTATTTGAAATGGACAACATTTTAAGTGAAAACAACAACTGGCATACGGAAAATTGACCAAACACATTTGTATTGTGTTGATACTTCAACACAATAATCCATGGGTTATTTTTTATGTTTACGAGTTAACCCCACCTCAATATGAGGCACGGTGTGGCTGGTACCACTCAAAGTGTCTCACTTTTATTTGAAATAGACAACATTTTAAGTGAAAACAACAATTGGCATACAGAAAACCAACCAAACGCATTCGGGTTGTGTTTATACTTCAAAAAAAATACATGGGTCATTTTTGACGTGTAAGAGTCAACCTCTCCTCAATATGAGGCATGGTGTGGCCAGCACCACTCAAAGTGTCTCACTTTTCTTTGAAATGGACAACATTTTAAGTGAAAACAACAACTGGAATACAGAAAACTGACCAAACGCATTCGTATTATGTTTATAATTTAGGAAAAGGATCCATGGGTTATTTTTGATGTGTATGATTCAACCCTGCCTCAATCCGAGGCACAGTGTGGCCAGTACCACTCAAAGTGTCTTTCTTTTGTTTAAAATGGATACGCTTTTAAGTAAAAAAAACTCACATATGAAAAACTGACCAAATGCATTCGGATTATGTTGATACTTTAGGAAAATGATCCATGGGTCATTTGTGACATGTAAGAGTCAACCCCGCCTCAATCCGAGGCGCGGTGTAGCTGGCCCACTCAAAGTGTCTCTCTTTTGTTTCAAAAGGACATCATTTTAAGTGAATACAACAACTAACATATGAAAAAGTGACCAAAGGCATTTTTATTCCATTTAAACTTTAGGAAAACGATCCATGGTTAATATTTGATGTTTACGAGTCAACCCCTCCTCAATCTGAGGTCCGGTGTGGCCGGAACCACTCAAACTATGTCACTTTTATTTGAAATGGATAGAATTTTAAGTGAAAACAACTGGCATACAGAAATCCAACCAAACGCATTCGGATTATATTTATACTTTAGTAAATTGATCCATGGATCATTTGTGACGTGTAAGGGTCAACCCTACCTCAATTCGAGGCGTGGTGTGGCTGAAACCACTCAAAATGTCTCTCTTTTGTTTAAAATGGACATCATTTTAAGTGAAAACAACAACTGACATACGGAAAACCGACCAAATGCATTCGAATTCTATTAAAAATTTAGGAAAATTATCCATGGGTCATATGTGACATGTAAGAGTCAACCCCACCTCAATCTGAAGAGCGGTGTGGCCAGAACTAGTCAAAGTTTCTCTCTTTTTTTTAAAATGAACATCATTTTAAGTGAAAACAACAATTGACATACGGAAACCCGACCAAATGCATTCGGATTCTATTGAAAATTTAAGAAAATGATACATGGGTCATATGTGAAGTGTATGAGTCAAACCCGCCTCAATATGAGCTGCGGTGTGGTTGACACCACTCAAATTGTCTCTCTTTTGTTTAAAATTGACATCATTTTAAGTGAAAACAACAACTGACATACATAAAACCGACCAAACACATTCAGATTCTATTTAAACTTTAGGAAAATGATCCATGGGTCATATGTGATGTTTAAAAATCAACCCCTCATCAAAATGAGGTGCGTTGTGGCTGGTATCACTCTAATTGTCCCTCTTTTGTTTAAAATGGACATCATTTTAAGTAAAAACAACTGGCATACAGAAAACTGACCAAACATATTTGGATTGTGTTGATACTTTAACACAACGATACATGGGTCATATGTGACATGTATGAGTCAACCCCGCCTCATCCCAAGGTGCGGTGTGGCCGACACCACTCAAAGTGTCTCACCTTTATTTGAAATGGAAAACATTTTAAGTAAAAACAAAAACTGGCATACGGAAGACTGACCAAACACATTCATATTCTGTTGATACTTTATTACAATGATTCATGAGTCATCTGTGACATGTAAGAGTCAACCACTCCTCAATATTGGGCACGGTGTGGTCGGTATCACTCAAAGTGTCTCTCTTTTATTTGAAATGGACATGATTTTAAGTGAAAACAACAAGTTGCATACTGAAAACTGAACAAATGCTTTAAGATTGTATTAATACTTTAGGAAAATGATACATGTGTCATTTTTGACATGTACGAGTCAACCCCGCCTCCATCTGAGGCACAGTGTGGCTGGTATCTCTCTAAGTGTCTCACTTTTTTAAAATGAACAACATTTTAAGTGAAAACAACAACTGACATATGGAAAATTGACCAAACGTATTTGGATTGTGTTGATACTTTACGAAAATGATACATTGGTCATTTTTTACATGTACAAGTCAAACCCACCTCAATTTGAGGCACAATATGGTGTAATCTTACTCTGATCAATAGATCACACCATACTTTTACCATTTAGTGTTCATAGCCTTAAGAACATTAATATTATTCTCACTAAGGTCAATAAACTTACAGTTCCATTCTTATAGACCATCACAAGTTGAAATTCTGATCATATAAGTTCTTCTTGAATTTTAAATCAAGTAAATAGTTCCATACTTTACTCCTTTTGTAATGACCATGGAACCATGGGTCAGTTTCCATAACCTGTTTTCAAATGTAGTTTCATAGCATGCATCATCAAAATTTCTCTTTAGATTTAGGAAGAAGAAAACCACTCCCAGGTAAAATAAATTTTCAGATGTTTTTCATTTTCTATAAATATTTATTTTGTTTGAGGATAGATCATATTTGGGTTTTCTTTCGTTGTCAAAAGATCTTATTATGAGCCTCAAAAACCTAACAATTTCAAAAATTGAGGGGTTTTATTTCACAATATCAAGAAAGTGTAGTGAGGGAATATGCTGCCACTTGTCAAATTCATATGGTAGGATGGTTGGGTTAAAGAGGGTATTTGGGTCATGATTCAATTGGATCCAATTTTCTTGAGTATATTATGTTTCGTCACTTTTATTATCACTATTAAGAATGAGAGGGTCTCATCAATTATTTTTATCAGGGAATAAAGAATTGTCACCCTTACATTAACTAGTAGTACACCATGTATGACTATAACCCATCCTGGAAGGGGACTGTTTTTTGTCAACCTCATATGCATCACGACACACTCTAGATTAGACACATGTTCAACATCCACTTATTCAACCAATTTGGACATGATCACTATGCGTATAAAAACCAATACCCAAGTATATTATGTTATTACCACTATAGAGTCTACCAACAAAGCCATTACCATTCACCCAATATCTGACATTAACACCCCTACCCCCTTCATCTTCCTTCTTAGTGCATCAAAACTGAAATTTCCTTTACAAAGAACATATTCCATTTCAAATTTGAACATCTACATGTATTTTATCCAACACATCTGAAAAATATTTAGTTCACATTAGAATAAATTATATTACTACGGCATTCAGTTTGTATATATAACATGTCTCTAATCAAAGAGGTGGTGTCTCTAAAATTTACACTCATCAATGATAGTCACAAACTCTTTTTCATGAGTTGGGTAGTTTCACTCATGGGGTAATAAGTGATGAGACTCCTAAGAAAATACTTTTTCACCATATATTATAAAAAATACAAGTTCAATGAAAATTTCATCACAAATCATTACATACCGAAATCTAGGATCAGAAAAAAAAAATTGGGATTTGATCCAATTTCAAACTCTTATTAAACTCTAATAAGTATTTATCACACTATTATACCTATAAGAATTTGATATTGAGGTGGGGGGCTGTGCTGGTTGGGGGGGTTGTGCAGGGGTGAGGTGAATTACTACTGGAAGATTGGTTGTCATATGAAGATTGAAATGGGTGTAAATAATGTTTGAGTTATTGAAACTATTATTCAACTCTACTGGAAGATTGTTGTCAAATGAATATTGAAATAGGTAATTTTAGTACATGACATGGTTAGAAGAGTTTTATGGTTTTATGTGTTTTTTTTGTGTGTGCTATTGCAGGTGTTTTTTATGTTGTTTTAAGTCTGTTTGTATGTGTTTTTTGTGCTATTTTTTATACAGGTGTATACTAGAGGGGATACTGGAGGGGTTTCTATACAATAGTTCTAGAAATACACAATACTAACGGTTTTAAACCATTGGTATACTTTGAGCAAAATTTAAAAACTATCCCAATGGTTTTAAAACCATTGGTATAGTGTTTAGTCTTCAATATATACCAACGGTTTCATTTAAACAATTTGTAAAAATGCTATAAAAACATATACCAACGGTTATCCTAAAAAAGTTGGTAAATCAATACATACAGTAGCCTATACCAACGGTTTAGATCAAAATATTGGTATAGGGATTTCCTCACGGCTTACTGCCCTACGGTTTGGAAAACCGTTGGTATAGGCTATACCAATGGTTTTCTAGCCTATACCAATGGTTTAGAACCATTGGTATAACCTTCATTTCTAGTAGTGAATTATACATTGACTTACACCCTGGTACAGACTCTATATCTGCACAAGAATATCATATGTCTCTCTCAAATCCTTATGAGATGAGGGTGTAGTTATAGGATGTGCAAGGGAAGAGATATTTGAGACTTAGTGTTTCCCATGGGGAAACCCTAGTGTTGTTATCCAAGAAGGCATATGGGAGATTGAGGTTATGTGTAGATTATCGATGCTTGAACCAGGTGATATTGAAGAATAATTATCCATACCAAGGACTGATGATCTCTTCGATTAGTTGAGAGGGGCATGATGATTTTAGAAGATTGACCTCATGTCAGGTTATCACCAGTTTTGAGTACAAGACAAGGATATACCAAAAACGACATTAAGATATCGCTATGGTCATAATGAGTACTTGGTGATTCCCTTTATCATGAAGAAGGCCCTATAATTTTTCATGGGACTCATGAACCAGATACTTCAACCTTTCATAGACTGGTTTTTGGTGGTCTTCATCGACGAAATCCTAATATAATTTGAATCTAAGGAGGAGCATGCGATATATTTTAGGATAGTCCTAGACACACTCTAAGAGAACCAACTTTATGGGAAGATCTAAAAGTGTCAGTTTTGGATTTTATAGGTCTAATTCCTTGGATGCATCATCTCAGAGGAAGTAGTGGGGGTGTAACCAACTAAGGTTGAGGCAGTTCTAGTTTGAGAGTCACCCAAGAGTGTTACCAAGGTGCAGAGTTTCCTTAGGTTAGTAGGGTACTATTGGAGGTTTATACACAATTTATCTATATTGAAAGTATCTTTTATAGATTTAACCCAAAAATGGTATCCTTTAATGTGGATGGAAAGGTTCCAATAGTGTTTTTAGGAGATGAGACCAAGGTTAAAGAGATCTCCCTTCATGATATTTCTAGAGGTTTTTGAATATATAGTATTCTATAATGCATTAGGGACCGGGTTTGGATGTGTTTTAATGCAAAGGTAAATAGTGATTTTCTATGGTTTACATTAGTTGAGAACACATGAGAAAAACTACTCAACACACGATCTTGAGCTAGTAGCGGTATTCTTCACATTGAAGATGTGACGACACTACCTGATGAGAAAGCAGTTTATCGACTACTCTGACCACAAGTGTCTCAAGTATATCTTATCTTAAAAGGATCTTAACATGAGATAGAGGAAATGTATAGATTTAATATATAACTATGACTTCAAGATTTTCTATAATCCTAGGAATGGGAACATGGTGGTGAAAATTCTTAGCTGTTGGCCAAGGTATCGAAGTAGTCTGCCTAATTACAATTTTCCTTAGTGGATAAGGATGGTGCTTCATATCTACAATTGATGGTTGTTACCCCATCGCTTTTACAACATGTTAGGGATTCTCATCATGGGGATACCAACTATGAGACCTTATGTATTCATATATTCACTGGATGTGCTATTGATGGATATTCATAAGGTAGGAAGCATGTTATCCTTTTCAGAGCATAGACAATGGCACCATTGGTGTTATGGGAGGAGGTGTTGTAGGAATTTCATATATAACATTTAAAGGTGCATTAAGGTGTGTAAAAGATATACTAGGACCTCTAACATTGATTTTGGTGTCCAAATATGAAGATTTGTGTTTCAAATTTTGTCTCTCGATTTCTCACTTTTCAGCAAAAGAAGGATGAGCACTAGGTTCCAGCGAGTTTAGCTCAACCCCTTGAGGTGTCAGGGTGGAAGTGGGATGGGATTTCCATGGAATTCGTGATGGGGTTACCATGCACTTCTAGAGGACATGATGTCTTCTAGGTGATTTAAGACCAACTTGCCAAGTCGGTCCACTTACTAGCTATTCGAGAGAAGAGATCAGTGGAGATCTTAGGATGATTTTACATATAGGAGATAGTGTGGATCTATGAAGTTCCCTCAATTATTTTATACCATGATTCTTGTTTTACATTGAAATTATAGAGAGGATTACAGGAGGCCTTTGGAACTCATTTGTGCTTGATCACATTATTTCACTCCTAGACTGATGGCCAGACTGAGTAGACTATTTAGGCCTTGGAGGACATGTTACGGGCTTTCATGTTGGATTTTGACTGTATTTGGGAGGATCATCTACCCTTGGTGGAGTTTTCATGCAAAAATAACTATAATTTCACCATCAGTATTAGAGGATGATCCTATTAGAGGATTTTTATGGATGATCCTACTGGTCACCACTTTGTTGGACTAATCTAAACAAGTCAACACTCATGGGCCCAGAGTTGGTGAGAGATACTACAGAGAAGGTTCATATCATCTAGGAGCATATGAGGAATTCACAGAGCTATCATAAGTCTTGTGGGGAATGATGATAGATACCTATGGAGTTAAATGAGGGATACCATGTGTTCCTGAGGATCTACCCTAAATGTGGATTATGAATATTTCTTCTAGGATAAAATATTTCTTTGAGATTCATTGTCCCTTTCTAGATATTTTGTAGAGTTAGAGAGGTGTTTTATTGCTTATCTCTACCTCCATAGTTAGACCAGGTATATGATGTATTCCATTTTTCACATCTGAGGAGGTATGTGCATGAATTTTCACATGTTATTGACTGTAGTGAGATATAAATTGATGATGGAGTTTCCTTTATTGAGCACCCAATGGAAATCAATCATCTGTAGGATAGGATCCTTCATGGGTGATTGATTCCCCTAGTGTGCTCTTGGTGGTGGCACGGGAATCTTCATGAGAGAACCTAGGAGTAATAGACCTATATGTAAGCCCAAGGCCCTCATCTTTTGAGTAGGTTTTTCTATTTTTGGGGAAAAATACTTAAGGTCGGAGAATATAACGACTCTGATTTTCCATGTACTATTTTTTGGATATTATATGGATTATTTTCAGAGCAAGGTGTAGAGACGACATGATATTTTGAGGTTGAGTGTTCCCAGAATTAATTTTTAAAATATATTAAATACATTAATACCATGCACATGTATTTTTCATGAAAAAATGGAATAACTCTTGAATGGGGGCCTAGATTAAAAATATGAGGGCACCATTGAGTTCAAAATACAGGTTTTACCAAAGGTGTGATATAACATTTGTCAGCATCGGGTGTTTGTGAAAAAAAAATCATGGGAACGAATTAAAAAAATAAATATATTTATTTTTTATTTATTTTTTTGATGTAGTGAGCTAGATTCTCCTTTATTTAAACACTATTATGGACATTTTTTAGGGTTAACTGCATAACCCTGTAAAATTGAGAGGAGTCGTTTGGAGGGTGTTGGAGGAGATATTTTCAAATGATAATGGATCAAGATCATATTGAGGATCGTTGTGGCATTGAAGTTCATGGATATCACCAATGAAGGAAATATGGGACTGTTCTTCATCAGTGATCAGTCCAAAACTCCAAGTAGGATGTTTGATTTGTGATTTTTCATCCCATTATTTTATCCCAGTCAAACACAGATCAATTCTATGAATAAAATTGATTCACGCATCAATGGTAGATTAAATTGAGGGAATTATTTTATTAGTTGATTTTTACCCCTCTTAATTTGTTCATTTCTTCAACAATGGATCAAGTCCAAAAAAATAAGTCTGAGGTTCATTACTAACATTTGATGGATTATGGTTTTCTCCCCCATTTCTTTGCATATTCATCACAGAAAATTTATTGAGCCTGTGGTTTGATGAATACCCTATATTTGATCATTTCATGGCCATTATTTGGCGCAAAATATCGATACTACAGGTGTTGTTAAGGTTATGATCGAGGTGCGATGATGACGAAGTACAATCGGAGGTGGATTGGAATGGATTTTTGATTCCTTCTCTTCTCGATTTTGATGTGTGATGGTGACAGACGGCTCAAAAGTGGTGTTTTCTAAGCATATCTAAACCAAGATCCTGACTATCTATGTTGGTAAGTTTTAGACAACCCATGATCATTGATTCCCCAAAGTAAATTGTGATGAAGGCAGCGACGGTGATGACATGGTAGAAGAACCAACAGATCTGTAAAATCCCACATTACATGGCATGTAATATAGTTTTACACAATGTGTGGGTCCCTCTGTGATGTGCTAGTGTTTTCATAGAGAGTTAAGTATCACACATCATGTGACCCTGCCACATGACATGTGACTCATGGTCAGTTGATCATTGTGTATCTTGGAGGATACACGGGCATGGGTAGGTCAAGTACACACACACTTCCAAAGTACATAGCCAAGTGTAAATGGGTACAGACATGTACAGGTGTACATGGTCATGGCTAGGTGTATATGGGTTGGTACACAGGCAAAACTAGTGGTGCACGAGTATAGAATATGGAATAGTAAAGGTGTTGGGAAATATCTACACGTTAAGTACTATTATTACATGATTTGTATTTGGATATTTACATGTCATGTGGGGAAGCACCGCATAGGCAGACCATGGGTTGGGTGGACATTCCATGTACCCCTGGTACATGTTGTATACCCCCTTCGAGGGATTTTGTAGCCCTTTATTTATTCATTTTGGACCAGTATCAGTTAATTTTGTTCCCTTGGTCCATTACCTCAAGGTTATAGTGCAACATTACATCCACATATCATGATTGTGATCCAATTTGGAGGATGAGTCTCAGATAGATTTTGTGGTGTCCCTATATGAGACTAGAGTGTGATCCACTATCATCTTTATACCCTATGTGGGGTTTGGGGAATCGGTATAACCTCCTTTAGCAGGGCGTTGAACCTTTATCTAGTAGGTTGTATCGGTAGGGTTCACAGTATCATTGGCATACAATCCCCCATATATAGGTTTGATCTGTATTGGGTTCATGGTGTCCCCCAACAAACATGGGAATGACCCCCTATCTAAGAATTAGAGTCTTCTGAGACTAGTGAGCTTTCTTGTGAGGGTACCAATGATCATGACCACTTGGATGAGTGTCTATGGTGATAGCATGGCTCTTGTATTTGATTCTCCTGAAATAAGAACAAATTACAACTGAATCATGTGGTTAGAAGTTGGTTGTGAACACCTAGAGGTTCGGTGTCCCTCTTGATTATATATAGGTTTTTGTCTTATATTATGAATTGATTGATATATCATTGTTATGAGATTACTATTCTTGATACTTTGTGTTTAGTGTTTTTAGGGTTTCATGCATGGTATTGTAATACTCACCCTTGCATGGGCTCTGCCCACACGTGAAATGTCTTATGCAGATAAAGGCACATTTGACGGTGTCCTAGGAGGGCATGGAGCAGGTGGATCATATATTGATCTTGATAGACCGAGGTGTTTTTTGGGTGGTTTCGTTTTATTGTATTCCTCGTACTTAGATCAGGTTATACTCTCTTCATTTTTTGGTTGGGCTTATATTTAGACCTCTTTATTACTTTCAATACTTTAATATCATGCTCTGATTATGGGATTATAGATGTATTCATGCATTGGTTTCAATTGTTTTATATTTTGGCATTGTATGAGCTTGTAGATGTGCACATGTGTATAGGTACATTAGGATAATTCCTCTCATTTGTGTGATATACCAACTCAGTGCTAGTCACCATCCCCTGGCCTATTAGATGCAGGCTTAGGTAGTCATGGTTCAGGACATGTTGGTCTGAGTCATGACAATTGAATCCATATATAGAAATACACAAAGATCTGGTAATGACATAAATATATTGAAGAGAATGTCAATATTTTTTGAGAATCCATATTGGATATATCATAAGGTCAAACATAACATTGATGTGATTCATGTTGAAAAGAAAATATGTTATAGGTTGATTGGAACATTGTTAGATATTAAAGTTGGGACTAAGGATGGTTTGGATGTAATATTAGACTTACTTTTGATGGGAATATGTTCATAGTTAGCTTCCATTCCTAAGGAAAATGAACATACTTGTCTCTATTTTTTCATACATTATCCAAGAGGGAGAAAATAAGTTTTTCTAGTGCCTCCATGGTATAAAAGTGTCTCAAGGTTATTATTCAAATATAAAAAAATTATGTAACTAAAAGAATTCAATTAAATATATTATGATGAAACAACTCCTTCTAATTGCATTATGTTGAATACTAACCATACATGTTCGATCAACTATCATTAAGGTGTGTTATTTTTTTAATTTAATTTATAAAAAAAGTGATGGATCTGAATTCATTGAACAATTTGGGGAACATTGTAGTAGATATACTTTTTCAACTAGAAATGTTTTTTCCACCATATTTTTTTGATATCATGGAACATTTAATGGTTCATTTTGTGTGAGAAATAAATATTTTTGGTATTATATATTTATGTGAGATATATATTTTTTAAATATATATGAAGATATTGAAGGGGTATGTTAAGAATACATATCAACCCCAAGCTTCTATTATTGAAAGTATATTTTTGAGGAGGTGGAAGAGTTTTTTACAAACTATTTTTCTATAGTAGTACACGTTGATTTTTATATATCTCATAATAGATGAGTTAGTTTTGGAGAAAAAGAGATATATTGATTGAAAATAAAGTTTTTGGTTGGTGAAAAAATAATAAAAGCGCATTTATACATCTAGAATAACATATATGAAACTCAAACATATATAAAATAAAATATTAATGTGTTAAAAAAATGTCATCTAATGAAGAAAGATATATGGGTACTAAATGAGTATAAAAAACTTTTTTGTCATGGTTTAAAGAGAATTTGTATGATATATCAGATGTTTGAAAAACATTGTGATGGTTAACATGAATCTTAAGTTTAAAAGTGATAATATATTCTTAGTATGACATTAATTGCTACACATTTTATATCAAAGACCAAGACAATAGTAGTGTAATGGTGTCCACTGAAGCAATGAATTTTTTAGTGAAAAAGACAAAAAATCAATCTCTGTATCAATTGTGTATTGTGGATTTATTAAAGAAATATAGGAAATTAATTATATTAAATTTATAAAACATGTGCTCAACAACAAATATTTTTTTGAGAATAATAGTTTTATAAATGATGAATTATGAATGACACTAGTAGATCTAAATATACTAAAATACTTACATAACTCTTTTATCATGGAAAAACACGTGAATTTTTTTTCTTTATCCATCTAATGTGCAGTGGTCTATTTTTTTGTAAGGAAAAAATGATGCTTTAGTGATGATTAATTATGTGAGATTATTTCTTCCATGGAAATATTAACTGGTTATATTGATGGCCATATCATAGAAATGGTTTGTTTCATACATAAAAATCATGAAGATTGAATATAAGAAAGAAATCAATTAGTAATATCCTAATATTACAAGTACCATATATTTATTTCCAATTTAAATTTTAAAATTTTAAAAAACATGAGATGTATTATTTCTAATTGTATTTTTTATTGAATTAATGTATTTTAAAAAATATAAAAAAATATTGTATAGTATTCAAAAATGTGTGACATATAAATATTAATCTTTTTATGATGTTTTTATCATTTTAAATATTAATTAAATTTTGTTTTTTTGTCTATATCATTTCATGTATTATAAATATTTTTATATTTGTATCATTATATCTAACCACTTGAACAAATATGATTAAAAAGTGTGTTTTGTTTAGTTTAGTTTAGTTTAGTTTTATCTATATTATTTTCCAATTATTTAATTTTATATGTAACAATTGGAGTTGTATAAAATTTTACTTAAGTTTTTTTTCTTATATCTATATCATCTAATGTATCATAAATATTTTTAGTATTTTTTTAAAATTTTAGTTTAATACCCAAGTGAATATGATAAAGATTTTGTTCAGTTTTGTTCAGTTTTTTTAAATTTTTTTCCAATTTTTATTCAATTTTTTTATAATAGTTGTATTTTAATAATCTTTTACATAAGTTTTTTTTACAATTTTTATATAATTTTATGTTTTATAAATGTTTTCATTATTTTTTTAGCATTCTATTTAAGTTCTCTAATGAATATGATAAAGATTTTTTTTGTTTTTTCTGTATCATCTACCAATTTTTATTCAATTTTATTTATAGCAGTTGTATTTTTTTAATATTTTACTTAAGGTTTGTTTTCTTATGTCTATATCATTTCATATATCATAAATTTTTTCATCATTTTTTTCATTTTAGTTAACTACTCTAATGAATATGATAAAAAGTGAGTATAATTTTTATAATAATTTACTAATTGATTAATAATTTTATTTTTAGGATAATTTCAGATCAAAAGGCTTATTCACCTTGATCTTTTAGGGAGGTCCCTCTGCATACTTATACTGAGTAGTCTCCTCATCACTTTACATGGTATTCTTCTACTTATACAGAGAAATAGAA
This sequence comes from Viscum album, assembly GCA_963277665.1. Classification (NCBI taxonomy): domain Eukaryota; kingdom Viridiplantae; phylum Streptophyta; class Magnoliopsida; order Santalales; family Viscaceae; genus Viscum; species Viscum album. The sequence continues at coordinate 1,231,290,474 of OY728137.1, read as the reverse complement.
GGATTCCAAGGTTGGTAAACTTGGTAACACAAGTTTACCTAAATTATCACTAGCTCGTATCTAGAACTATAGGATATATATCGAGTTTAATGGTAATGGTAACCTTATGGATCCAAATTTGAAACAATTTAGTATTTTTTTTATATGAAAAACCTAGAAAAAGTAAACATTTTGATTTATAATTAGAGAAGTATCAACCCAATGACATTATCTCAAATATGAGAGACCATTTTGGTAAGCTTGTTTGTTATTTTTCATTTATAATGATATGTTTTTACTAATATTGGATGTTTTTTCCTTCTTATAATATGAAATATGATTTACCTAACACTAAATATGTTAGGAAGATATTTTAATATTTTACTATTGGGAGATTAAGGGATTTTAAATCAATGATAACTTCAGATTTCATTTTTAGTAAAAGAAAAAGGAAAATTCATGTGATATATATGGTTTTCTAGATAAATATACATGGAATAAGTTTATTGAAATTATATGGAAAGAATCATTTTTTAAGTGTAATGTCAAAATTTTAAATTATTTTTTGTATAATTAGTAAAAAGATAATTTTAATGATTCATGTGTCCTTAATTAACATGATCTAAGGATATATCATTAGGATATCCAATTAAAAAATATATACTCTCATACTTTATCTCACATAGGGTGTCCATTTTTTGAAGAATAAATGATGGGTAAAAAATTTAAAAAATTGAGATTTTTGTATTCAATATTCACAGAGACTTCCCTTCTTTCCCCTCTAGTTAGACATAAAAATGGAAAAGGTATCAGATGATGAAAAGGGGAAAATATCTTAAATAATGGTAAAAATAAATAGCTAAAAATATATATAAAGTTATTTAAATTTAATTTAAACTCTTTATATTTTGTAATTCATTAATAAAATTTTCAAATATTATATATTGGAATCCCTTGAAGAGTAGAGCACACAAGGGACCTTCATACCCAAGGGCAGGAAGTATATTTTGGATATTGCATTAGAAAATCCAAAGAACTCAGGTTATGTATAAGGATATGAGATGGGTGTATCAATTAATAAATTGTTTTTTCATTCTAGAACTTATTCAAAGGATGATGTATATAAAGGAAAAAATAGATGCTTTAGAAAAAAATGTTCAAGAGATGGGTGAGAAGATGGAGGAGTGGATTAGATCATCAGTACAATTGATGTTTATAGACATATAGAGATAGTTTCATGCTACATGTCCCACTCCTCATCCAATTTCAATATATCCCAATACATCTCTTCTGGTATATCCTACTCCTTCACATCCTACTCCACGGTTTTCTATATACAGTGATCTATATGTTGAGGATCCCTAGTATCATATTATAGCATATGGGATTATATATTTAATTGGGGGTACCCTACATTATTATCAGGTGGAGATATATCTATTTAGGGTGATTGTATGGGGTATTATAAATACATCAGTTAGAGTATCATTCCCTACTGTTGAGTTTTCTATAATTGGATAAAGTGTTATACATTTTTAACTTTATCCATCTAAAATTTTCCAGCAACATGCTATTAAGGTGTGAATAGATTATATCCTTTATTTAAATATATATATATATATATATATATATTATAGGAATAAATTAAAGGTAAATATATATTGTATAGAAATAAAAAACATGTTGAGTATCCTAAACTTCCCATACTTCTTTTTCTGAAGGAATTTCTAGATTATCATCATATGAATTTATATTGTTGCATTTTTATGAGTATAAAATGAGTACTAAAATATATGGGAATGATTATATGATAATGATTTGTAAGACATATATCTTGGATCTTTTAAATGAAGATATGTTGGGTCTCGCTGTAATACAAGTCTTTTCCATGTAATTTGGTTATCATATTTCTTTCAATTATATCATTTTATCTAACTTAATAGTTATGTTTGTTTTTTATTGGGTATATTTATACAATTTGTATTTAGTATGATATGATGATGGTGTATGAATTAATAGACCCATAATTTATTTCTCTAATAATGAAGATAATGAAGGACGGATAAAGAACAATATATATTTTTGAAATATTTTAGAATTATGAAATTCAGTGTTGGATTCTTCCTTATCTTGATGGGTATGAAACATATATTTCATAAAGTGTTATTTATATTAATTAAATAATCACTCGCATTATATTTTTGAATATCATTGGTCATTCGATCTTGTTTGTATTTTGTTCACATGAAAAAACTACTTGCTCGTTATGCTCCATACATGGTAGTGTTCAATAAAAATTTAAATAAGTATTAGAGATGTAAGTTTGATTATTTTAATACTTATATATTATAATAATTTTTTATTTTATTTCATTTTTATCATTTTTAAATAGGATATGTAATCGTTGTAACTATTCAATAGGAAATAGGACAAAAATATTAATTATGTGAGTGTAAAGGTGAATTTATTTATAAGTAATTCAATTTAAAAAATTATTAAAATGTTATTTTAAATTAATATATTCTTTTGAAACAAAAATTTCATCATATAGGAGTAATCGAATGTGGTTATTATCTTCTAATATTTATGTATAAAATAATTACAAATGGGACAATTACATATTTTTACAAGGTTGTATATTTTTATAACTTTCCTTTTATTTATCTTATAATTAATTTGATAATATATATTAAATGATTTATTTCTAATTTTTAGTTTTTTGATAACCCTCACCCTTATAATAGAAAATAGATAAATCATATATGGGGAACATGGTCTAGTTATTTTGTAAATTTAATTCATTTTTAGTTTATCTCTTTATATTTTTAATATAGATTTTGAAATTTAAATTTGAAAATGTAAAGTTGGTATAATTTTAACAAAAATGTAATATAAATTGTTATTAAAGAATTATTTGGATTTTTTTATGTTTTATGATATTTTTACTTATTTTTGTGACATTTTTTTCTCTATTAATGGCTTTATATTGTGTATTTTTAGTTAAATTATTAAAAAAATAATTTTATAATTCATATTTTTCAATAAATGATGTATAAAATATTTTTTTCATTGGTAATTTTAAATAACTGATGTAAAAAAAATCATATTTCACATAAGTTAATTTATAAAAAATATATAAATTATTACATTTTAAATATTTTTTTAGGGTTTTCCACATCTATAATCAATGTGGAATATTATTTTTTACATCAGTTTTTTTTAAATAACGTGAAAAATAAACTTTCATATCAATTATAAAATAATCGATGTGAAAAGTACATCTATTTTCCATTTTGGGAGGGTTTTCAATGATGGTTATTTTTTTAATCAATACAAAAGTTTTTTTTACATTATTTAAAATAAATGATGTTAAATACTTATTTACAATGTATCTTACAAATATATCACTTATTAAACGATGATAAAACTATAAAAATCCTATGTCAAAGACACTTTTTTCTACTAGTGTGATAGTTAGTTTAAATTCATATACATTTCATGGATGGATAATCATAATATTGATCAGCCTATTTATGTGTTATATTTATATTTATTTTAATTATTTATGGCATGGGTTTTTTTATAAATTTATTTTTAAATAAAATATGATGGTCTATGTATCATCCCTTACTTTTTATTATGTATAGGCATGTGTGACCATGGTTTCTTTTTGTAACATAAAACCCTCATTTTATCTCACCAATGTGTGTGTAAGAATAAGTAAAGGAAGGATCTCCCAAATACTTGAGATGGTTTAAGAAAGATACAAGGTGAATCTAACCAAGGAGATATACAGGTGAAAGGTGGAATGTTGTAACTCGATCCAAGCCCATCACAATGAGTTATTCCCTTTGGGTCAAAGGTTGCCTTATTATATGATCAATAAACCAACCAATAGTAAAATAAAATAATCATTATATTATTTTATTTATTTTTTATAGTTCATGGTTATTTTTTTATTTATGATATAAATGTTTATTTGATGTTTAAACATGATCACTTAAAGTAAATGAAATAACAAGCATGCTAAGATAAAATAAAATAAATATATTGTGTGTACATTATTTTATCAATACATAGTTAATTAATTATTAAAAATCCATAAAATATTAACAAGCATGTAAATGATAAAATGAACAATATTTATATATAAATATAAAAAAAATCCATTAAGAAAATATCAAGTTAGACAATTCCTTCCCTTACTCATTTAGAATGAATTCATAGATGAAGTGTTTATCTAGCCCTCTTCAGAACACTTCGATTTATCATAAATTTTTAGGCTGACTTAACCAAGATAGCATAAATAGTACTTATCCTTTCAAGAATTGGTTTAACATGGAGGCAAGTGTTGAGAAATCTGATTCCAAGATTTTTGGATGGGGGGTCCACTCAATGGATCAAGGAACTATGGGTTCATAAAATTGGCCAAACTGTCAACCTAAATATCTTTAAGTAATTTGACCAGGACCTCATCTAGGTTATGAGAAGATAAATATGGATCATTGACAGGGTTTTTGGGATTTGATAAAATAGTGAAAAACTAATAAAATATAATTTATTATTATGCATTTGGTAATCAATATAAAGTACTAAAATATGATTTTATTTTATTATAGAGAATGAAAAGAAATTTTACCTTATAAATATCCCTACAATTGATATTAGAGAAAGGCAGTCTCTTAACCAGTGTAAACTTCCAAGAGTGGTACAGGAACTTACACATTGTACTATGCTAAGAACATAATTTTTACATGTTGGAGTTCCCAGTTATTAAAGAGCCTTTTAAGGAGTCTAGTGAGGAGAAGAATAATGTATTCCAGAAACATCTAGATGATGAATTGGATGTCCAATTCATTATAAAATCATTCATGAATAGTGAACTCCAAAAGCTTCATAAAGACGCAGATGCATACACCATATTTTCTCATCTCTATGATCTTTATTAGGAGAAGAAAATATATGAGAGTTATGAGAACTCCAAGTCAGTATTTATATGAAATCTTGGAGAAATTTCCCCATAAAGACCTCATGTGGTCAATATTATTTACTATATTGATCATTTTGAAATTCTAGGCTTTAAAATATGTAAATAATTATGCATAGACTATGTTCCCACCTCACTACCTCATATATTCTCTATTTTTATTATGAATTTTAATATGAACAATATTGAGATGACAATCCCATGTCTCTTAACTCTAATTCTATAGGTTTCTAAGGACTTGATGCATGAATAACTTTCTATCCTTATAGTGAATAGAAGTAAAGATAATGAAAATTAGGTTCTCCATACCCACACTCCTGGGTCCAATACTAAAAACACAGGCTTTGCACACATGCTTTGATACCAAGTGAGGTGACCCAAGATAAACATATATTTACTTTATAACATTCCAATAAGTTAAAAATTACATTACCCAAATAATCTTACAATCCCAATATATGAATGTTTAGTGTCTTTGAGGAATAGCTACATAGGAAACTTATTTTATGATACTTGTGATCATTCTCAATAATCTAACCACAGTATATTCCCTTCTAGAATTCTCATAAATTATTCACATATTTATAACCTTAGGAAATGAAAGCATGAGAAAAAGGGTGAGATCAAATGCTCAGTAAAGGAAAACATATGTGTTAACAATTAAATATCATAAATTATTATATGGTTATAATCAAGGTACATGGACATAACATAAAATAATCATGTCAAATAAATCATAGATCACAAATCATGGGTCATGTCATAAGTCTTGGAATAACATAAGACATGAATCAAAAGTTTGTGGAAACATTAGTCAATAAACACAATATTTGGGAGCATAACATCAATATAACTTAGAAATGTGGCATAAACATTAGCATAGGGAAACATCACCTTCATGAGTCACACACATTTTCCTATGATTGTGATAAAATTTAATCATGCCTGTGTAAAAATATCACATGAGATTTATACTTTTAACCATTTCATTGGAGGGTGATATAGGACCCCACCAATAATCATCCATACATATAAGTTCCACTTAAAATAAATCATTCATCATGTCACAAAGAACCCATGGGAAGAAAATGGGTTTTACATCATTTTCAAATGGATCATATAAATAAATCATTCATAATTTCATAAATAATTAAAATATGATAAATCCATGGAAAAGAAATGGGTATCCAAAGACACACAGTAATATTATAGGTAAATATCCTTCAATTAATATGATTAGGTATATGGTATTTACACCATATAGATAAAATGTAAATATTTTAGTCAATAATTTATAGAATAAATTGGTGTATAATTATTTAATTGAATACCATTCAAATAAGGAAATATAATATATGGTATTCATAGAGTAAAGTAATTTAAATAAAAACATGTTTATAAACATTATAGGATAAGGTAAGACAAACGTAGGGATGGATCATCCTTCTGATTGAAAGGAACATTTCATAATCCATCTTAATAAAGGATTTGGATAGTATCATTTGAATAATAACCTTATCAAGCATATAATATATTAAAATATGTAGATATATATGAAAATTAATCTTTATGAGCATTAGGAACATTTTTTTCGAAATAATAAATAACCTTGAACTTTTGAAAAAAATTATTAAAAATAAAAATATTTTATAAATATAGGAGAATAAGGTTCTATTTTAGAAACTATGAAAATTTATAAAGGAAATTTCATTGAAAAAATACAAAATAGTGGAAGTATGTGTTCACATTGAAACATATAAAAGATATTATTTTCACACTTTTTCAAAAACAAACCATACATGAAGTGTTTAAAATTTATTTAAAACCTTTTTAAATAATTTAAATATAGTATAAAATGATCTTAATAGGTTATTGATGCATAAAAAATACATTGGAAAAATAATCCAATGAATATGGACATGGAAGATAAAAATACCAGATTTAAAAGAAAAGGTGGGTAGGTTTCTATTGCTGTGAGTAAACTATAAGCCAAGGGGAAAATAAAATAGTTAGAAGGCATGTAAAAACCTAAGAATAGACATATAAGAATAAAATAATGTGGATTTTAGAAATAAAAGTGTACAAATTCCCTATATGGATTATCTTTCAAAATAAATCTTGATTTGTAAATGGGATCGGTAAAAAAAACCTTTATGGATTGAGTATAATTTAATTATAAACCCTTTAAAGAGATGGATATAAATTTATCTTAAAAAACAAATAATGAAATATAATTCATGGTATAACATATCAATGGGGTAACATATCAATGGGGTATTTTATACACTATATAAAAAACATGGTGTTAAATATCAAACATGTCTCGTGGATTTGAAAATTGATACAAAGAAAGCCTTATATCATTGTTATATTATGAATTGAAAACCCATGAAAGGTAGAACATGAGGTAGATTTTCAAATACCTTAAATTTCAAGAAAATTATGAAAAATAAATTCATGTCCAATATATACACCAAAAAAATAAAATAAGTGGTGAGTATGCATCATAACTCAATGAAGAAAAATTGAGATGCAAAAACCCTTACCTTAATTCATGAATTCCATGAAATTTATTTAACCTTCAATATAAAAAAATAAATATCTTAATCATATATTTAATAATTTTATTCATAACTATAATATTTTATAAACTTCATTTATAAAAATTTATTATAAATATATTAGTTAATTGTATTTTATTTTCTTCATTAGATGTTTATTAGTTTTGATTATTTTATTTAGTACAAGTTTCATAATGGAGGTGTAGATTATTATTTAAAGATTCAAAATTAATCATTAAAAATAGTTAAAAGTAATAGAATAAATATTTTATAATGACTAATAATGTTCTAATTTTATTCAATAAGTATTTTTGTTATGATTCATGATAATGGAATCAACAGCAAGCTTGTTTTGGTAATTTTTAACGAATAAAGGATGGTATATTAATAATGGATTAGATATTACCATTAACATTATAGAACCAAAAAATCATTATTTTCTTATTATTTTATAATATCACTAGTAGTTTTTAATTAGTTACCCATGATAGAAATTTATAGCATCGTCATGTATGTGGTTAAATCAATCCAAATAAGAACAAGTTATAATATATGGGTGAGTGTGGTTAATAAACTAATTACTTTGGAATAATATAATTATTAAATAAACATAATGATTTTATTTAGATTTTTTTAAGTTTTTTAAATCATGTTATAAGATATTTTTATAAATAATAAAATAATATATTAAAAAAATACATCACTTTCATGAAGGCAGTAGTTCATATGTAAGTACGAGCAACACATTCATTTTCCATAGATTATGAGGAATATAGGTAATGGTTTATAATTTAATAGTATGAATAATGTTATAAATATAGTATTAATCCTTTAAATATACTTTTATAACCATCCACATAAGTCAGTGAGGAAAAATCATGCATGTCATTCATAGAGACGGCAGCCTACATGTACGTATAATGATGTCTTCATTTTTCAAATGGTTTTAGAATAATATATAAAATGGACATTATATTATTATAATAACATTTAATCATATTATTAATACTTATTTTATCATAATTTTATAGATATAATAGGTTTTAGTGTGTGAAATAAGGAAATGATTAAGAGATCACAGTTTAGAATATTACCTCTTCTTTTGGATGTTCACCCCTGGGTAACACCTTAAGGATCCTTAGATTGGTCTTTTATAAATAAAAAGGATTATTAGAAATTAAAATATAATTTATAAGAGACTATATCATAGTTTTGTTCAAGGTAATTCTTTATAATGAGTGTCGAGATGGATTGGAGCTGGTCTCATTTTACAGGAGAAGGGAATGTCATTTTTGTCCATATCAGTTCCTGATATAAAGAGAGAAAATGTTTCACATGGAAATTGGAGAAAAGGTATAAAATAATGGAGTAGATGTGAGATAAGGTTGATAATACATCAACCTTTCATATTAATATATGTTTTAATTATATTTTTAAGTCTTTTTATCTTAGATTTTTCACTATTACCATTTTTTTAGTTTTTCCATGGTAATTAATTTTTACCTAAGTAATTTAAATTTAATGCCTAAAAAAAATGGGGATTATTAAATAATTTATACATAATTATTCCAAATATAAAACCCATTTTTTCAAATAAAATTTCTATAGTTAAGAAAAATTAATTTTAACATTAACAAATGTAACGTGTGAAAACAAGTTTTTAGGAAAAGTGTATTTTTAAGATTAAATGTTATGTTTGGGAAAAATTTATCAATATGGTTGATTTTTATGGAATTAGTTGTATTATTATTAGTAAAATTATATTTATGTGACTTTAAAAAAATACAAAAACTAATTTAACCTAGTGAAAACTTAATTAAAATACTAAAAATAATTTTTATTAGAAAAATATTGCTTAATTTTCAAAATATTGGACATAGGTTTTCTAAATTCAACATAGTATATTAAAATGAATAACTTAACTCCATAAATTAATTTATTATCATGATAAATATTTTATAAGTTATTAATTTAAGCTTACTTCTTAATATAGTCATTAATGTTACGGTTTTAGTAAAACTGTATTTTTCACTATTCACCTAAAAATCAATTATTTCAGAAAAAATTCATAATAGGTTGATATTATTATTATAAATATAAAAATGAATTTAATTTGGTAAAATTAAATTTCTAAAATTTTAAATTTTAAATAAAAATGGAAAAATATAATGAAAAATGTTTTCATAGAAAAATAAGTTTTTAAAAATATAAATTGCCCTTACTCTTATTTCATATCAATTACTGATTAGATTGATGTTATATTATTTATATAAATAATATATTTAATATATTTATCTTCTTTAAATAAAACCCATAAAAACCACCTTTAGATCAAATGAATTTTTAAGAATAAAATGATCTTGTTAATTGTATCAATACATTAGTAAATAAACTTTCTTTTTATTTAAAAGTGAAAATGAGAAATATATAAAATACATGTGATAAGTAAATTATTAAATTAATAATTACTTATTTATATAATCTTAATTTATACTTACGTGTCCCCTCAAGATCTCCATGTAATATCTAAGCATAAGGTAAGCTCTGGTGGAAATCACGGGTGGTGATTATGCTAGCATAGATCTCAAGGAAATTTTCATGATCTTGAACATCTCTCGTATACAATTTCATTCATACCAAACTTGTTGGAGTTTGTATTGGTATTGTTCTAGGTAAAACCATAGTTAATCTACCACCTTTCTAAGCTCATACAAATAAGCTTCATAAGGGAGAGTTTTTCTACCCAATGTTATTTATTTCCTTTTTTGTAGATTTCATAATATGGTGACTTCCTTTTATACCCACTAATTTAATGGTTATATTATATCAGTAAAATTTAATAATTTTATTTTAAAGTATCATGATTTCATTTTATTTTTGGCATTGTGTGTGAAATAATCTATTTAATATATTAGGTTTTAAAGGAAAAAATATATAGTAAAATATTGGGGTGTTACATCAAAAGTCCCTAAGAATAACACTATCATGAACCAACCCAGTAAAATCTTGGGGTGTTACAGAAAAAGGCCCTAAGAATAACACTACCTGAAACCAATGGATAACTCACTACCTTCAATGGTCACATAAATAACCAGCCTTAATCAAGTCTCAAGAACCCAAAACATTATAAATAAACAAAATAAATACCCAAAATAAAGTTAAGGTTTGGCTAGGTTGCATGCACAGTAAGGGGGATAATAAAAATAAAGAAGAAAATAAAGAAAATTTGAGGATACCTTACCATGATGAATTCACAAAAAAACTATTGGAGGTGGCATCTAGAAACCAAATAAAGGAAGGAGGAAGAGCAGGCACAATGAAGGGATACCTTGGAGATGTGCATGATGGACATGATAAGGGGATGGGGACTCAATTAGGTAAATGGTAGAGGCTAAAATAAAATATAATCATAATAATAATAATAACATTAAAAAAAATTAAGTTTTATACATTGTGCATGGTTTGGCCATATAATTTAGGAAATCGTACTATGAACCCACTATTGTTCCTCTGGTGCACCCTACAGGAGCAGGCTGCATGGTTTGGAAAACCATGCAGTGACAATGTGGTTCAACTCTATCAAAAATACATTGGCTATCACATGTTTGGTTCAAATTTTGGAAAATCATGGGCCTTAATAGTGAGACATGCTTTTTATTCCCAAAAACTCTTATTTTTTTAGAAAATTTTCCCAGAAAGAAAAATAAAATAAATAAAGTCCAAAATTTAAATAAAATTTAAAGTTTTGGGTTAATGTGTGACAATTATTCTCACCGTGAAACTTTTATACACCCATAAAGTCCATGAAGTTTCAATTGATCAAGACCCAAGAAAGGATGAACTACTACTCAAAAATAATCCTTAAAACTCAGTAACCAAATATTCAAAAATATCATAAAACAAAACTTCACATCTCAAACACAAATCAATAACAAAAAATCAAAAATCATTTTCAACAAATCTCCTGGCATAAAAAAACCAATTAGTAAATCCCATAACAAACAAGGAAATTTTAAACAATTACCCACTCATCAAAAATTGAAAATACTTTTTGAAACTACTAGAAAAATGAAAAAAAAAACTTCTGAATTTAAACACCCACCCGTAGTATCCTATGAAACATCACTTATGTGTTTATACCCACTTCCACTTATATACATCCACACATTTGTACAGACATTCACTTTCCACACACATACACATATATCTGAACATTCATAAGGAATATAAAGAGTCTAATAAAATATGGGTCCATTTAAAATTATTTCTTAAAAAATCCCAACAAATTTTAAAAACTACCTCTAGTTTTTAAAACAAAGAATTTATGAATCCTCAAATCACTTTACATCCAAATTTTGCAAAACTTTTCAAAATCCCAAAACAATTTACATTTATTTTTAAATACCCTAAGGTATTTATTTTGAAAATCTAACTTTAATAAACTAAACATCATTTTAGGATCCAAAGGAATCACCCTAAAAATCAACTTAAACCAATAACAAGAATGAATAGAAACAACCCAACACCAAAGGAACCAAAATTACAAAAAATTAGAAGAATAACTATTGTGAAAAGTTTGGCTGCATGGTTTGACAAACCATGTGCCAACTATGTGAAGCTCACTGGAGGTCAAAAAAGGTATCCACATGATATGTGCATAGTTTTCCAGACCATTCATAGTAACAGTACACCCTCTAAATCCATCCTAAAATCCACTCCAAGATTTTTAGTTTCCCAAAAAAACCCATAAATTCTCAATTCTAGTCACTAACACTCAAATAAGGACCCAAATCCTCAAAAATGTCTGAGAACCAAGCTTGTATTCAATACACAAACATCTCGAGCCACCCTAGAAATTCAATAATCATTCTGAATAGGTGGTAATCAAGAACCTACCCATGACTAAACACTTGAATTCAAAAAATCTTAGCTCCAAACTACTAAACAACTCCAAATAACATGGGAAAAACCTATGATACCATTTTTCATGAACCAACCCGGGTTAACCCTAAACCATTCACCCGAGTCAACCCACAACAAGGCCCCAATGACATTCTCGATCATCCCAGAATAGAAACTAGTGTTGGAAATCATGAATAACTCAATTGGGAATTATTTAACCCATAAAATAACAAATAAATAAAAAAACGATAAAATAAAAACTAGTTTCATAAAATAAATAAAACTAGACGCACCTCCATGTGACTCTGTAGGTCACCACCAACCATAGAAGCAAGATCAATCGATGAGAAACATAATCCAAGCACAGTCTGAAACTAAAAAATGATAATGTAGGAATTAGTACTGATATTTTTTATATGTATTCCCAAGGATAAACCATTCCCCATGTGTCACCTTTAAAGAGAAATCTATTAGATTTGATTTTGAAAATATAGCATATAAAAATAAGATTTTTTACTTTCTTTTCAACATGAGTAACGATCTAGAATTCCTTTAAAACCATTTTCCCTCTATATTTTCAAAATAGTTTCTATATAATGATAAAAAATTTAAAACCCATTTATATGAAGGAGAATTCAGTAAAAGAATCATTTTAGTAGAATAACATAATATAATAAATCATTTTTTCAAGTGCAATAAACAAGGGAAAACAGTGTATATGTAAAATAGATTTCATAGTATATATCTAGAAACTAAGTGAAGAGACCCTATATGTACTTTATCTGATGGAATATGATACAATCCATGGTCAATAACAAACCTAGATTCTCTCAACTAGCCTCACCTATGGCACAACCCACACAGCCTTTCTTAACAATGGGGATGTAGTCTGTCTAACTGGGGAAAATAGAAATTGTCTATCAAATCCCACTAAAACTTCTAGAATCCCATGACCAATAAATAAATGTGAGTTTTATCAATATTTCATATACATACATATCATACATTTTTCACAAACAACAATCCACTTTCTCACCTTCGATCTCCCTTTTAAGTGATGTCCCTTTTTTCCTTTCCATGATACATAGACAATACTTCACACATTTAGCACACACCACATTTCCAATATAAGGTTCATGCCTTAATAGGGGTTTTAATTTCCTTAAAACATTTCAAAGTTTAAATTGGGCCTCGTCAATTAAAAGGGGAAACACTATTTATTTGGAAAACTACTTTTTACTAAGGATTCCAAGTTATAAAACCACACTTTTCACTTAATCACATATACACCTTGATATATATATATATAGATACCCATTATTTGATATATATGTTCCCATCATCATGTGGGAATATGTATGAAGTGAGAACCTATATATGTGTGTATATATATATATATGTGTTGATAAGTCTCATTTAATGCATCAAATAATTAGAAATCACCTAGAGGAATTTTAAGAAACCAAAAAAATTCTTTGGTAATTTCAATTTTACAAGGTAGAAATCATCTAGAAAATCAATGAAACATTTAAGAGGATTTTAATTTTAAAATAATCTTGAAAACATGATTTTATAAGAAAAAAAAATTTTGGAAGATTAGGGAAAAATATGGAAAATGAGTGAGAAACTGATTCCAAAAAAACACAACCATTTTATATAAAATATATGTAACATCCCCAACCCAATGTCCATTATATCTAGTTCCCTGATTCGATTCATCACATGACCTCAAGCATGCCTCTCCGTACGCCAGAGGGTGCCTATTAGTAGTGTGGGTCTATGGTAAAACATTAGGGAGACTATATCCTCTTTTTAGAGTAACACCACATCATAAATAATATCAACAGATATAATGACCATAAAGAACAAATAAATGTACATAATATTACAAATTTCAACAAGTAACCAAGTAGTATATGATATAATAATATGATTAATACATGACATGTTAGGCAGTCATACAAATAAAATCACAAAACTGAAACTACCAAATGATCCCAAGCATAGAACCGAGTCCCAACCTAGTCATGACATTCCATGAACTAACCAAATAGAACATACATGAACCAAACACTAGGTATTTATCCTGAACTTGTACCTGAAAACAAGTAACACCTGCTCAGGTACCCAAGTGCCATGGAGGCCCGATTAGGGTGTGAGTACAACTCAGTAGGTCACCACCAATGGTGTGTAAAGTAATAAATAGTTTATACAATAGTGTATGCAGATAACCCTAGTGTAATAAATAAACAAGGAAACAAAAGAAATATAGATATCTATATATGTCACATTTGAGAAATTATCAAAGAAACCCCATTTTTACCATTTTGTTCTATAGGGAAAACCACCCAACTAAACTAGCTTCAATTACACCAGAAGCCTAAGCTATAGAATAAGGGGTTAAACACATTTAAATCACAAAGGGGTATTCACTAATCAAAACTTATCAACTCACCTCAGAGCCTTAGTTTGGTGATCAAGTCATTTCTATATGTTTGGAAAACATAGAGCCTCGGTCCAACATCCCAACCCATTCCATGACCATATGTTGGGAAGCATAGATCCTCAGTCCAACATCCCAACTCAACAATGCATAACACTAAAATTGGAACCTCATTCCAGGTATTCTCATTCTATGTAGTCTTTAGGGTCATAGATCCTCAGTCTGTCTCCCTAACCCATTCATTATATGGGATGGCTTTATAGGCTCATTCCAATCTGACCTGTGTGTATAGAACCTCAAGTCAATACCCCATATACCACCAATCCATGTGCACATGCTTCTTTAACTATAACACATTTACCAAACACAAACCATAACTGTTAAACACATTTATCATTTACTAACATAACTCATTAACACATATACTATTATATCAAACACCCCCTTATTCTTTATCATAAATTAATCACATTCATCATTTAGTTCATTTCATAACCATGTTAAAATGCCAACATAATCGTTATGGGTTCTATCTCACTAACCCACACATCATATAGATTACTATGGTCTCAAAGGACCTTTAAAAATACATCATGGAATAAAAAATAATTCAAAATAATCATTTTAAAACATCTTGAATCCACCATTAAAAAACACAGGCCTTCCTCTTTGAAAAACTAAAAACATGCCCCAAGGATTTCATTTCAATTTCCAACCATTCAAAATAATCTTTAAGAATTTTCACAAGAAAGGGGACACACCCCCATTTCAAATCATCATTTGAAATCCATTAATAAGAACCCCTTATTTAAATCATTTGAGATCAACACCTCCTTTCATACAGTGCTCACTTTCATATGTCAATTCCTTCATTGAAAACCATGGCCAGGTCAAAAACCCAAAACACATCATTTAAAACATTTCAAAAAACCCTTGGTAACTTATAAAATTAACACAAAAGCGTCTTGGTTATCCTTTTAAACAACTCCACATACCCAAATACAATTCACAACCCATTAATTTTCATATTTACCCCATCTTAACCTTTACTGACTCATTTCACCATTTTCATGGGTTTGGCATACCCCAAGGGTAGCCATTGGTTTAGTTTCACATCACCAACAAACCCAATGGGGTTTGTGAAGGGTATTTCACCTCAATATAAGGCCCAAATAACTTTCCATAGTCAAATACATTAAAATGCAATAAGTAATTACATTGGAACAACCAAATACACATATATAATAATGAGACTATGGAAAAAAGATTTAATACCACCTACCTCATACTCATATACAACCTATATCTTAAACTTATCCCTTGATTAGAACTCAAACAAATGTTAAATCCCCATACAAGAATTTGGATCTTCGATTCACACCCAAACACTCTCCAAAATACCAAGAATCAAAGGAGAATCACCCAAATAGGAAGAGGGGGCTACTTTTTTTTCACCCAAGCTTGAGGGGGTGGAATGGGGTGAAAATTTGGGGAATAAACATTTAATCCTAAGTGGGAAATGGTAATTTTCTACTTTTTAAGTGGCACATTGTTCGGACACATAGTTGTCCAAGTCGTTCACTAACCATGTGTCTCCCTTTGTCCAAGAGGGACTAAGGCTACACAGTCTGACTAGTCGCCCACATGGTTTGAAACCCTACGTAGATCCCATATTCTCTCTATTGTCTAAGGGGGTAACTGGGATGCACGATTTCCTGGAGGTATCCCACACTGTTTCTTTAACTGTGCACCACCTTCTGAAGGCTTCATGGTTAAGGCGCACAGTTACCACTAACAATGGTCCAACCATTCTCTCAGCACAGATTGGCCTCTTTTCCTCCTTTACCATGCCCTGAACCCCAAGAACACCCTAGAAACTTCCCTCACACCCCAAAACCACTTCCTAATCCAAAAAAATGAGTTTAACCATAATTTAAATAGGGACGTAGCTCCATGAAATGTCAGGATCTTACATCCTCACTAACTTATAACGGCTCATACCTGAGTCATACTTCTCAAGAACCATTAATCCTTCAAGGCCAAAGTTCGGGTCATGGTCACACCTATCATCTTATATCTTCTAAGGTTCTCCCTAAACATGGTTATTCCATAAAAACACCCGGACCAAGGAAATAGTCCTACCCAAAAAAATTTCTCATTGTGACTTTCAGCCATGAACCTGATGCTCCTTAAGGACACTTCTGCCTCAAACTCATCATCACCCTCCTCAAACACACAAGAAATGTCTGATTAATACCACTAAACAATCGCACAAAATGATACTAACAAGTCACTACATTACCCTAGGAGATCCAACTGAAACACCATTGGTCTGATCCTATCCACAATTCATGGCTCAGATTGCTTGGTGCCATATCACCCAGTTATTTAAAATCTCTAACAGTGACCCATGCCTGGTGTCATCTAAAGGAATATTTGGTTTTATAGACATAATCCCCCAACCAACTTTATTTCAAAACTCAATGCCCATGGTATCATTCCACTTCCAAACATTCAAAACCCAACCTAAGAACAACCTTCATCTCATGGTGCTCAACCGGTCAAAACCCGAGCCAACGCCTATCACCCAGCTGAAACACTAAGATGGTCTTACCCAAAACCATCCAATATGAAACACCAATAATTATCTCAATTGAAAATTTAACCATTATTGTTCTCCCAATATATGCCTTAGTTCACCACCACTGTCTTCTGATGGCTAGAACCCCCACCAATGAAAGGACTACTAGCTTCCTCAAATCAAATTTTACAACTTACCCTGATGTGTTTCTCAAATCACCATGCCCAAAAATTCATAAGAACTCCACCCAACACTGGTTTCAAAACTTTACATTAAAACCACCTAGAATGGGCATGCAAAACTCATCCCGTTATGGACTAAGAACAAATAGACCTATCTAAAGTTCATCTACATTCTCAAGACACACTTTCCACTAGAACATTAAACCGAAGTTGGACATTACTTACCACACCCCTTTCACTTAAGGCATACTACCATAATTTGACACACCTATTAGAGTAATTCCTAGACATATAGTGAAACTTCACTATCATAGCATCCACAATTCCAAAAACTGTTGTCATGATCTATAGCACCCACAAAAAAATCTTCGATACAATCACACAGATTACCTCTAAAACCAACCCGAGCCTAAAATCATCACTCGGTTCAATCTACCACCATATCCAAGGCCCAAATAACCTTCCCCAAGGAACCAAAACATGAACATTACATGATTCTCATAGGAATATTGATGAAACCACATCCACTCTATGGTATGTTCCACCCATCCATGACAATCATAATGCTCCCCACCTTAGGAGTATAATTGTCACTACTTTCCTCAATAAATTACAACCAATGAAGCTCATTATTTGATCACAATCCAAACCCTACAACTTTGATGTGGCCATATATCTTTCCCCAAAACAAAAAAAAATAAACATCAACTTCTTCCCATTCCTGGACTCCAAGAATGGAACCCATGGAAATTATTGACATATGGTCCATCCCGAGGATCTCTACTGTAAATGGTCGGTGGTGTACACCCTACCATATAACTCCACACATACTAATCCATGAGTTTACTATCCAAGAGGATCCATATATATCTAAAAAAAATTTAGGTATCTATGCGTTAATCCAGATATCTCTCATCATACCCAAGACGATTTCAAGATATTGGTAATGATCGTCACTAGTTAAAATTATGCCAAAAAGTCATTGAAAAACACCACCACAATTTAAGTGGTATTTTCAAATGAACTCACCACCACTATGCTACCCTTTACCAAGCAGTCATTAACTAATGATTCTTGTGGAACTGTCACTTCTACACCTCTCAAGTTCTTCCAACATGACCCTGGTGTCTCGCAAAAGAAACACAATGATCCATCATACCAATCCAAAAATTATTAGTCCTCGGAATAACCTACACTTTCCACTTTGGTTTCATATAAACGACTGGAATTTCACCCAATCCACTTATTCACTCATCCCAAATTTCATTATGTTTTCCCAGTGCATGCCCACATTTGGACCTCATTAGATCCCTCAAGGTCTCACGCATTCCTACAACCATGCACTAAACCCATCTCTAGATCACATGAGTCATACATCACCAGAGCTATGTCCAAGATCTTATCACTCATCTGACCAAGTCACCTAGTTCATCAACCTCAATAGACTCAAATAATTCTCAATAATCTCATCTAATAAACCAACCATTCATGCAAGCAATCCCAACCATGTAACTACTACCACCCTAGGTGTCACTTCCATACCAAAAGTGTTCATCCACTCTTTATCCACCCTTATCTTATTTTCCAAAAATCAACATAAATTATTGCATCAAACACCATCAAATCCATAGGACAAGGCTCCAACCACCTTGCCTCTTCCCAAAACCGGCATTATAACAAACCATAAGCACTCGGGTACCTCCTGATAAAGAAACTAAGGCATAACCATACACTTTTACTAAAACATGATGGCACAGACTTTTCATCGATTACACTTCTGAAGAAACCAAATATGCTCTACATTCCACGACACCTGAAATGTTAAGATAACCTCCCTTAAGGCTGCCCTCAGTTTTCAAAAATTGTCAAATCGCATCCACAACTCAAGTCGCCCCTCTAAAACCATTAACCCTTTTCTCTTAGCCCTCCAGGATAAACCTACACTTGGAAACACTCTTAGTGGTCCATTGTCATAGTCCAAAATGTTTACTTATTTCATACGCACCCAAGTCACCAATAACCCTAATTGTCTCTTCTCACAAGTCACCTAAAAAATCAAATGATACCAACTCCCTAGACTGGATTTAAATAAATCAAAGGTCACTAACTCTCTCTATCTATCTATCTAATCCATACACACCAAATCTCAAACAACTTGCTGCTCAGAGGTGGTACTCTTTCCCCCAATCCAAAACACACTGCATCTAAAGAACCCCAAAGAACATTTACTCTAGGCCTTACACCAAGGATACCCACACACATACACTAACACTCCAAGACAAACACCTACTCTATAGTCCAAAAAAAAGAACTTCCATGGTCACAACCTGTAAGGGTTACCACACTCACACCACCAAACAACATATCATAACCCAAGGTCATAGCACTACCAAGGGTACAATAAGGAAAAACCCTCTATTACTACATTAAGGACCAAAAAATACTCACATACCACAACTAAGGTTTTAAACTAGGGCACCCTCACTGCCCAAACTACCCATACATAGGGTCCATTCACAATACTAGGGGTACCCATTTCAAGGGTCCCTAAAGGTTCCATAATTTCACATTATTCTTTAATTAACTTTACCATTTTTAAAACTCAAAAAAATACATTTTAAAACATTCCATTTGAAAACCCAAAATATTCACACTTTCCAAAACCCTTTTTATTAACCCAACATTTCAAAAAAAACAAGATTTATTCAAATTCATTTTTCAAAACTTCTTTCATTAAAAATCATCTTCAAGGGAAGATCAAAATTCATAAACTATAGGTTTAAAACTACACTATCAGTACATGAATCCTAAGGAACTACCAATCACAGGAAACATACGGATAACATATCAATCCTATGTGCTTAGTATGATGCATGAACTCATACACCCTCTCTTTCCATGTAGGTCTAAGAGATAAAACCTCATAAACCAATAATATCACATCCAAGTGCACCACTCAAGATAGAAATAATAATCAAATGTAAAAGCACAAAACTAAACATCAATCTCCACCCTTGGAAACTTGGATTTTCCCTCATATTTGTGAAAGTAGGAACCTAGGTATGAGCTCATTACCAAGCCCCAAAAAGATACTAGTCTCTTGTCTACCATTCCCCAAAAGTAAGACAAAAGAAAATGATATGATACCACTTTGTAACATCCCTAACCCAGTGGTCACTATATCTGGTGCCCCAAGTCGGATCGTCACATGACCTCAGGCATGCCTCCGTATACACCAGAGGTTTCTGACTATTAGCATGGGTCTATGGTGAAACATTGGGAAGACTATACCCAATTTTCAGAGTAATTCCATAATAGAAATAATATCAACAAATATAATGGCCAGTAGAAAAAAATAAATGGAAATTATACAAAAAATTCCAACAAGTAACCAAGTAGCACATGCTATAACAATATGATGAATACATGACATGTCAGAAAATAATACAAATAAAATCCCAAAAACAAAACTACCAAATGATCCCAAGCACAGACCCGAGTCATAAACAAGTCCTGACATCCCACACTCCAACCAAATAGTCCATGTATGAACCAAACACAATGTCCCTATCCTGAACCTATACCTAAAAATAAGTAACATCTTCTCGAGTACCCAAGTGACATGGCGGCCCAATAATGGTGTGAGTAAAACTCAGTAGTCCAAAACCAACAATATCTATGGAAATAACCAATCTATACAACATTGTATGCATATAACCCCAGTGAAATAAATAAACAAGGCAATAAAATAAATGTAGATATATATATATTTCAGAGTTGAGAAATTATCAAATAAAAACCATTTTAACTATTTTTTTCTCTAGGGAAAACCACCCAAATAAACTAGCTCTATTCACACCATAATCCTAATCCATAGCATAAGGGGTTATACAATTTTAAATTACAAGGGGTAATTCACTAATAATAACTTATAAACTCACCTTGGAACCTTGTTTTGGTGATCAAGTCATTTCCATATGTTTGGGAATCATAGAGACTTAGTCTGAAATCCCAACCCATTCCATGACCATGTGTTATGAATCATAGAGCCTCAGTCCGACATTCCAACTCAACAATACATAACACTAACCTTGGAACTTTGGTCAAGGTAGTCCCATCTTGTACAACTGTTAGGGGCATAGATCCTCATTCTGAATCCAAAACTTGTGCATTATAGGGGTGTGGTTCAAAGCCTTAGTCCAACCCGAAACGTGGGTGTAGAACCTCAAGTCAATACCCCACATACCACCAATCCATGTGTGTGCACATTTTTCTTTAACCATGACACCTCCAATGGCTCGAAGGCCTTCATTTTTTCTTTATTTTGATAATCCACCTTTCAAGGGGTGATGTGTAACCCTTACAAGGCCTGTAGGCATAAGTATTACATGTACCATTGGACTTAAAGGAATTCATTTCTTGTAGGCTTCAAACATTATATACAACCCAGACTAACTACTTGGAACTACTCCTCCCCAGCATCTTCATCATGAAATCAGCTCTCCACCTTCACATGGTTGTTTGGCTAGGCTTTCTCATGCATGCACAGGCTTGTCCCGATGACAGGTTCCATACCCTCTCATTATTTCAATCTTCTATGGTGAAATCTCCTTGCTCATCCTCCTTCTGGAGCTTTTTCCATGTAGGTTTTCTGGTTTTCATATGCACTTAAGGTGGCCTGAAGGCCTTGAGGTGGCCCTAAGGCCTTACTAACCCGAATGCCTGGGGTGGCTCAAAGGCCTTAAAGGACTCGGGGACCAAATCAGTGGCCCGAAGGCCCAAACAGGGGAATAGTCTCTGCTGCTATAGTGCCAAACAATACCTGTTATAGTCCCACTATAGTGCTGCTACAGTTCCCACTACAGTACCTGCTACAATACCTATAAATATTCCTCCACCTGGATTTGATCACGGGTCACTTGGATATATCATCAACTAATCACATTCATCATTTAGTTCATTTCATAACCATGTTAACATGACATCATAATTATTATGGGTTCTATATCACTAACCCACACATCACCTCAATTACTATAGTCCTAAATGACCTTTAAAACTATATCATTTTATAAAACACAATTAAAAATACTCATTTGAAAACATCTTGAAGCCACCCTTTAAAACATGGGTCTTCCTCTTTGAAAAAAATAAAAATATTCCTCAAGGATTTCATTTGCATTTCCAACCATTCAAAACAATCTATAAGCATTTTCTTAAGAAACGGGCCTCACCACCATTTCAAATCGTCATTTGAAATCCATTAATAAGAACCCTTTTTTCAAATCATTTTAGTTCAACATGTCATTTCATACATTTCTCACTTTCAAGTTTCAATTCCTTTATTGAAAACCATGGCTAGGTCAAAACCCAAAACATATCATTTAAAACATTTCAAAAACCACTTGGACACTTATAAAACTAACGCAAAAGTATTCCGGTTATCCTATTAACCAATACCACATACACAAATACAATTTTAAACCCATTCATTTCCATATTTACCCTATCTCAAATTTTACCAACTCATTTCATTATTTTCATGGGTTTGGCATACCCCAAGGGTATCCCTTGGTTCGGTCTCACATCACCAACAAACCCAACAGGGTTCATGAAGGGTCACGCACCTCAATATAAGGCCCAAATCACTTTCTATAGTCAAAGACATTAAAATTTAAGGCATTGTATTATAATAAACACATACACATATATAATAATGATACTATGGAAAAAAGTTTTAAGACCACCTACCTCATGCTCGTAGACAATCGCTCACTTAAACTTAACCCCTTATTCAAACTCAAAAAACTTTCAAAGACCCATCCAAGAATATGGATCTTTGATTCACACCCAAACACTCTCCAAATGGCCAAGAAATGAAGTAGAATCACTCAAAGAGAAATAGGGGGCTTCTGGTTTATCACCCAAGGTGGAGGGGGTCTAATGGGGTAAAATTTTGAGGAAGAAACATTTAATCCTGATAGAGAAAAATGGGAATTTCCCCATTTTTAAGTGGCACGTGATTTGGAAAAATGGTTGGCTAAATTATGCACCAACCATGTGTCTCCCTCTATCTGAGAGGGAACCAGACCGCATAGTCTGACTGGCCAGCCACACGATTTGAAAAACTGTGTGGAGCCCATGTGCTTGCCACTATCCAAGGGGGAACTGGTCCATACAGTTTTCTAGAGGTATCATGTATGGTTTCCTTAACTATGAACCCCTTTCTACAGGTCACACGGTTAAGACGCAAAGTTACTAATAAATGTGCACAAACCATGATCTCATTGTATATTGGCCTCTTTTCCTCCTTTATTATGCCCCAAATCCCTATAACAATCCCAAAAATTCTCCTACATCCCAAAACCAATTCATTAACCAAAATAAAGGGAGTTTAACCTAAATTTAAATAGGTACATACCTCCACACAAGGTTGGGGTATTAAAATACACATTTAATATAACAATAAAGACACACTTTAAAATCACCATTAAATCATATATTTTCCAATTAAAGGATTGGATATAGGGTAACCTACCTTTAATTAACTATCTTTGTGAATGGAGGCATTCTTCCACATCAAAGAGATCCAATACACCCTAAATAACTAAGATGAAACTAAAAATTACAAAATACCTAATTAAAATTGGTCTAAAGAATAATAAATGAAGAAAACCTACCAAACACTGATGGATAACTCACTTCCTTTAATGGTCATAGAAATAACTAGACTTAATCATGGATTAAGAACCCTAAACTTCAATAATCAATAAAATAAATACCTAAAATCGGTTTAGGGTTCAGCAAGGTTGTGCACACAATAAGGGGGAGAAGAAAATTCAAGAAGAAAATAGAGGAAAGGAGAGGATATCTTACCATTATGAACACACAATAAGTTGGATGAGGCGGTGGCTGGAAACCATGGTAATGGGGGAGGAAGAGGAGGCATGGTCGAGGGATCCCTTGGAGCTGTGTGTGATTGATATGAGAAGGGGAGGGTGTGTGATTTGTTAAGGGAAGAGGGTAAAATATAATAATAATAATAATAATAATTAAAATTAAAAAAATAAGGTTTGGACACTGTATGTGATTTGGATACATAGTTTAGGAAACCATGTTACCTATATTGGGCCTTTCGTGCACCCTAAATAGGTAGGCCACATGATTTCAAAAATTGTGTGCTGACCATGAAGTTAAATTCTATAAAAAATGAAAAGGTTGTCACATGGTTTCTACACAGTTTGAAAAATCATTCACCTTAACCATGAAACACGATTTGCATCCCCAAAAAATACCATTTTCAGAGAAAAATCACCTAAAAGGAAAAATTTAATAAATAAGGACCTAAAAATAAATAAAAAATAAAGTTTCAGGTTAGGGTGTGACAAACACCAAGTCTAAGGAACCTCTACACCACCTGACTAAGAAGAGGAGGATCAAGGGGAGGGATAAGAAACAATATGTGCTATGTTTTTCATTTGTAAAAAAGGCCCTCAAAAAAGAAATGAACCTTAGTGAAGAAGTAAGGGGAATATTTAGTTGCATTTATTATTGAATGTAACCTCTCTATTTCTACTAATTAGGTATTCTACGTAGATTTTTGTGTTCAAATTTGTATCCAAATACTATAACCAAGTATATTAAAGAATATTTTCAGATGTGAGGTGGATATTTGAGCTGCCAATGGAGCAAGAATCATTGCACTATCTATTGAATACTGTCATATTAATTTGTTGATGGATTTATTCAAGTTTTAAAAAAATGTGTTTAGTGTAACAAAAAAATATATATTTGTGTCTAGTTTAGATATGTATGGATTTATTTTTCAGTTTAAAAGTAGGAGTTCTTAGTTTTTTAAAGATAACATATGTTAAGGGGTGAAAAATATTAATAATGGTCATTATGTACTAGAATATAAAAATTGAGTGTTGGTAATTGATAACGAATCAAGTTCACATGACTCATTTCATGCCTAATTATGGAATCACTAGTTTGGTCATATAAATGAGAAGAATTTAGAAAATATATATCAAGATGTGTATTTATATTCTTTTGATCTAAACCCACTTAATATATGTAACACCCATTTTCAAGGTAAAATGACTAAAGCTCCATTTAGCGTAAAGGGTGAAAAGGTCAAAGAGCTTCTTAAATTTGTTTATATAGACATGTGTGGAAATTTTCCAATTGAATCTATGGGTGGATACCCTTACAACAAATTTGTTATCAATAAATTTAGTAGATATACATATGTATAATTAATAAGTTATAAGTCTAATTCCTTTAATAAATTTAAGGAATTGAATAATGAAGTAAAAAATTATCTTTGTGAGAAGATAAAAAAAACTTTTCTCAAAATATGGTAGATAATATATTAACTAAGATTTTATCAATTATCTTAAGTGAGTTTAGGAATTCATCATAACCTTCTCCTCATTTTACACCAAAGTAGAATAGTATTGCTGAAAAAAAGAACCACACTCTGTTAGAAATGGTGAGATCAATGATTGGTCACAAGAATATTCCATTATCCTTTTGGGGATATGAATTATAGAATGTGACATTCACACTAAACCAAGTGTTAACTAAAGTGGTAAATAGAATCCCATATCAATTATGATGTTTGAGGAAATATATGTTGTCAACTCTATTTTTGGGGGGATTAAAAGAGTTTTTTAAGGCCACTTATGGACAAAAACTTTCACCTAGAGTCACAAAATTCATTTTTATAGGATTTCCTAAAGAAACAAGGGGATATTATCTATAAAATCCCTCAAATAAAAGGGTAATAGTGGCCACACATGTTATTTTCCTTGAGGGGTAGCGCATATCCAAAAGATATAGTGGGAAAAAGATCAACTTCGATAAAGTTGGGCTCAAGATACACAAGAGTTGGAATAAGAAAAAGTTTCATAAATCCCCATATAAGAAGTTGTTATAGATACACCAGTACTATGTAGGAGCACTATAAAGATTATAGAATCATAGAGATATAGTTTTCTATTCCCTAAGTATAGTGAATCATTATTATTTTATAATGATGTTCATTTTTCTATAAGAAAGTAGTAAGCATGTTAGAAGTTTCAAAGTGGAAAGAATCCATGAATTATGGAATGGATTCCATGTACTAGGAACAAGTCTACATTATAGTAGTTCCTTTAGTGGATATAAATCCTATTGGGTGGAAATGGGTATTCAAGAAGAAACTGGATATGGATGGTGAAGTCAGTACCAATAAGAAATGACTATTTGCAAAAGTGTTTAAGAAATTTTAAGGAATAAACAAATATTAAACCTTTTCTTAGGTTCTTATGCTGAAATACATTAGAATTTTTCTTACCATAGTATCTTACCATGATTATGAGATTTAGAAAATGGATCTCAAAACATCTTTCCTTAAGGGGTTCCTTGTGGAAGATTTATATATAATACAACCATGGAGGATTTTATATGCATAAATGGAAGTAAATCATAAGGTAAATATATGATATATTCATATCTAGAGTATAAGGAAGAACATATATAGATAAACACAATTGGAACTGACCATTGATTTATAAAAAAAGAGAACATAAGGATTTTTCTTCTAAAACATGTAGGGCCGACTCAAATAGGCAAGTTGATAAGGTCGTAATTATAAGGTATAATAGAAGAGTGTTATATGTCCCAACCTTATCCCTTTACATGAACCCTACTACTTAACTTAGGAATTAATCATACAATGGTGGCCATAGATTTTGAAAAGGTAGATTTATCGAAAGATACTTTATTAAATCTTATATAAAATGCCACCACACACCTATCCTAATAGAAATTTATAGAGATAATGATGAACACTACTTTACATAAAGGTGATTCATGTGTTTTTCATGCTAACACTGACATGATGCTCCACCTCTTTCTTATTTCACATACTTTATTACAGATTTTTTATATTTGATGATCCGCTGGAATTCTACAATGCATTCTTTCATGTTTCTTTACTAAAAATAATCTCCATGACTCTGACATGATTCTATAATGGATGTTCATGAAATAATCTACATGCAGCTTCCTAAATAAGCATAGTATGTATATGTTTCTCCATTGGATGGTTTCTATGTATTACATGCACTACTTATTTGGATGACTACCATGTTTCTCCATTGGATGGCCACCATGTGTTCCGTGGGATAACCACAATGCAGCTTCCCTGATAAGCATAGTCTTATTTTCTAACATGACATAATAATAATAAATATGATTTTAATGGGAACACTTATCTCACTAAAGGTTCCACATATATTATTCACATGTTATAGTCTACCAACCCCCCATCAAAAAGGTCAAGTGTAACGACCCAAAATTTTATCAATGGAAATCCACTTCTTATAATTATTCCATATATTATAAACCACATAAAATCACATAGAGAACATAATTAAAACTTTATAAATTAATAATTAATGGAATAAGAGGAATTTCTATAAGTTAAGGAACCTATACTGATGAAAAAGTAACTTGACCTTAGGAATAGTAATATGACCCTTATGAATGGTAAACCAGACAAATAAATAGTAAACCTCACCCATGAAAGTATAAATAAAATTTAGGCATCATATAAATGAAAGTATGATATAATTATATCATAGTATATGTAAATAAATGTTTTAAAATTTATTAATTAAGTGTTGGTATTTTTGTAAGTCATAAATATTTAATTACAGTTTTATGATTAATTTAATAATTTAAAAGAAAATTTATTTTATTAAAAATATATTCATAAATTAATATTTTGTTGAATTATTATTTTAATATAATTTTATCGGACCATAGTTAATTTTTCAAAGTGTTATAAAATCAGTTATAAATTTAAAAATGGTATTTTCCAAGTAAATGGGATTTTAAATAAAAAATAAATTCCTCACATTTATAAAATTATTTATATAAAATTAATTCCATTTTTTAATTCTACACATTTAAAAAAAATTAGGTTTATTTTTTGGTATTTTTCTAAAATACTTGAATTTTTTGTGAATAGTAAAATATGATAATTTACGATAAAAGCTAAATGCATGAATTATTGAGTCATAGATGATGTAAGGATTATGTAAGAAAAATTCTCAAAATATTATTCATTATTTTAATATATTTAGTGATAATTCTCAAACTATTCATATTATTGAGCTGAAATAATAAACTAATGAATATAATAATGAGAAAACACTCCTCTCCTCCACTATAAATACCACCCCTCAGCACCTCTTCTCCTCACACCTTCAAAGCTTTTATAATTGTATAAATTCTATCAAATCCTCTTACCAAGCCCCTACCCCATGTCTAAGAGCCTTTGGTATCAATAAAATACTAAAACATTTTCCCTAAGGAGGTTCTTAAGGAGGATAAATTCAAGAGGTAAAATCATCTTTCTTTTCTTTTAATTTATTTTCAAGTTATTTTATTTTCTTATTCTATCCTCACATACCCTAATACAAATGGCATGATACATCTCGTACCTTAAATATAATGGGATTTTATTATGCTAATGGAATAATCCATAATATATCCTCTTCTCCACTCCCTTGTATTCGAAAAAGGAAAAGGTGTCCGTGAGGTGTTGTTTTATCGCCTTTAAGGACGAAAAGTTTTTATTTCCTTAACCACCATCAACACTGGTCATAAAACCATTATAATGGTTGAAAAATATTTTAAAATTTGTTTTATAACCTTTTTTATATTCTATAACTAACTTATATACATAATACTAAATGATAAAACAAAATGAGTTTGTTATGATCGAAAACCGCCAAAATTAACCAAAACGGTTATCATTAACTATTTATCTAATGATTAATCCTCATACCAAATAACAAAATGATTTATAATATTATTTAATATTATTTAAGTTCATTAATAACACATAATTTTAATTCTATATAATTATCCTCATTTTACACAATCTTACATACTCATATACAAGTGAACCAATCATGAAAACCAAGAAAACAAACACTCCCAAATGATGAAATTAAACTCTATAACTCATAAAAATACTATAAATGAACTTAATAAAACTATAATGAATAAAATTCATGTATAAATGGTTCTATATTTTTAAATTAATTAATTTAATTTAATTATCTAGGATATTAAAGTGAATAAAGCATTCAGACATATGGTAAGGGGGTTCTCAAACCCAACTCTCTTTATTTGGGTTTCCCATATTTCAATCCATTTTCAGTATGGATGTTCCATTAATGTTCCTTAAATATCATTTCTTCATCTTTCCATTTTCTTTTATGTATATACATGTTTCCAATCTATTTTTTAAGACAAATGAAAAGATTTTTCCAAAATAACTCTTCTTTAAATATATCTTTTACTTATCATGATATTGTTTCTTCTTAATTCAAGATTGATGTTTCTTTTATCAATAATTTTATTCCCTCTAACTTTTTGGAACCTCAAAGTTTATTCATTAATTTATTCATTATGAAATAAAACCCATTACTTTCCATGGGTAAATTTATGTCCAATATTAATACACATTCTATGTGGCATTCATGATAATGTAAATATTATGATGTGATGGGTGCACCCATAATTATATAGCGCATAAAAATTTTATGATGTGGCAGGTGAATTCAGAATTATATAGCACTCCAATTCATTGGGTAAAGTGATTAATCTCATGAGATAAAGTGAAATATGTGTGAACATGATGCTAGATTTGTTCACAACTATGTGTGGTAGTTTACCTCTAAGACATGATATTTCGTTTTTATACATTTCCACTCTCCATGCATTTATCTAATGCTTCTTCCCATGATTATGATTATGATCCCATTTTTATGTTATGATGATGATTATTATAATCACCCCATGTTATATTTATTCATGTTCTTATCCATCCCCTTACTGGGTTTTTATATCACCCCTTGTTTTGATATATATCCTCAAGTAAATACATATACTAAGGATAACACGAGAGCCAATAAGAAGTTGTAGAAGACGGAATTAAAAAAAATTGTGTTTTATTATGTAAAATTTATGTATGGTTCTAATTTTCTCAAGAAAATAAACCTTTGGATCCTATATTTGTAACATTATTATGTTTTTTATCTTCAAAATGATGTAATATTCATGTAAGAAAAATAAGGGTCACTATAGTTGGTATGAGAGCACAATTTAATTAATCTGGGAATTAGTATTACATAACCTTAGTGAAAACCCTTAGTATGTGACTAAGTATAAGTAAGCACCCAAGAATCTTTGTTTTATAAAATTATAAACTTAGGAATCCTATAATATATGCCTTTAGAATTAATTTCACAAGGAATAAATTATTTATTCATGACTTTTTTACTTATGTTTTGTTATAACCTTTTATATTTTAGAAAATGGTGAGAACCAGGAGAAACCAAACCAACAACCCATGCAAGGGACAATGTAGTGTTTTCCTAAATGACATCCCCAATGTCTTTGGAGGTGGAGTTCAAAATTTCATGGATATTCTTACCCAACTATCTCAGGTTATGAAAAATAACCTAAATAATGTGAAATGTCCTCCTTCACCTAAGAGGGAGAAAATATCCATTGAGTCTTTTATATGGCAATGACCACTAATATATAGTGGATCTTCTAATCCACTTTTCATGGAATAGTGAGTCAAATCAATGGAGAATATATTTTTTGTGCTTCACTATTCTGGGATGGAGAAGGTGAGTTTGGTCATTTATCATTTAGATAGAGAGGCTTATAAATGGTGGGTGTTGATTAAGAACACCAAGACAAAGGATAAAATTGAAGATATAGAGTGGAAAGACTTTAAGATAATGTTTCTTAACAATTATTTCCCTTATAATCTTTATACAAATATGGATAGATAATTCATAGAGATGAAGCAAAAAAAGAAAGTGAATCTTTCACATCCTACGAATCAAATTTCACAAGTATTTCAAGGTACTCTTCAGGTTTTGTTATCAAAAATGATAGCAAAATTGATAGATTCTTCAGTGGTTTAAAACCAAACCTTCAAAAGGATTTAGAAATTTGAGACTTTGGGAGTTATGAAGAAGTTTTTTGATGTGCTCTCAAAGTGGAGATGGAGTTTGGGGAATGGTCCCATGGCTATGGTGATAAGAAATGAAAGATGTATTTTCAAGTTTGGGGATATAATGACAAAGGTGGAAAGAAAACTCAACCAACCACATGTCAAAAATGTGGTAAGACTCATCATGTAAACTAGCTCAAAGGTATAGGTAAATTCTATAAGTGTGGGATATAAGGAAACTAAGATCATGAATTTCAAAAATACATGAGGAAGCAGGACAATGTGGTGGAGGAAATAAGATCACCACCTATGGTTCAATATTTCAACTGTAGGGAGCAAGGTCACTATGCAAGCCAATGGACTAATCCTTGAGTTCTCAAGGGTAATAAGTGTCAGCAACCACCAAAGAAAAATGAGAAATGGAAGTATCATTCCATCACTAATGTGGAGGTGGATCCCAACAATGATGTGGTGAAAAGTACACTGGTTATTCATTCAATAATAGAGAATGAACTATTTGATTCTGGTTCTACATATTTTTTCATATCTTGAAATTTTAGTAGAACTATTCAAACACCACCACAAAATATGGAGGTTAAGCTATCTTTTAGAATAGAAAATGGGGGAATTATTGAATCTAAAGTATATAACTCCTTCCCAGTTAATGTTTGTAGACTAAACCTCCCAAAAAATATTGTCTTACTTCCTTTAGTGGAGTTTGATGATATATTAGGAATGGATTGGATATCTTTATAGAAATACAACATCAATTGTTAATAAAGGGATATCACTCTTCACATCCTAATGTATCCTCCAAATTTTTTACAAGTGTAAGGAGGAGGATAAATCTCATTCAGAATCATCATCTCAAGTGTGGATATTATTGTCTTATGAGAAATCATATCTAGCTCAAGTGATTGAGACAAATGATAGAATCATGATCAAAGATATGACCATTATGAGGGACTAAACTAATATATTCCCTAAAGAATTTCCTAGTCTTCCTCCTAACCAATAGACTGAGTTCTCAATTGAACTTATCCCTATATATCTTACTATGTCAAAGATACCTTATTGAATGGCCACCATTGAGTTGTAGGAACTGAAGAAGCAATTACAAGAGAATATGGACAAGGATTTTGTATGCCCAAGTGCTTAACCATGGGGTGAACTAGTCCTCTTCATCAAGAAGAAGGATACATCAATGCGCCTCTACATTGATTATCATAATCTCAACAAAATCACGATAAAGAACAAGTATCTCCTTCCATGGATATATGACTTATTCGATCTACTATGTGGGGGAAAGTATTTCTCTAAGGTGTACATCTAGTTGGGATATCACTAATTAAAGGTGAGGAAGGAATATATTCCCAAGACTACCTTTCGAATGAGTTACAAACACTATGAGTTCATAGTGATACCTTTCGAACTCAACAATTCTCTAGAAATATTCATGGACTTAATAAATAGAGTCTTTAGAGATTACCTCAAAAAATTTGTGGTAGTCTTTATTAATGATATTATAATATACTATGAGAGTAAGGAGGAACATGAGGATCATTTTAATAATATATTAATGACTTTTCGAAGAGATAAAATTTATGAAAAGTATATTAAATGTGAGTTCTATATGGAGAAAGTATCATTATTGGAGCATGTTATCACTAGAAAAGAAATATTTGTGGACCCTTCCAAGATAAAGGCAATCAAAGAGTGGACTAGGTCAACATCTACAATAGAGATCCATAGTTTCCTTGGTCTATCAAGGTATTAACAAAGATTTGTGGAGGGATTCTTATGATTCTCAAACCCACAAACCAAGCTGAATCAGAAGGGAGAAAAGTTTTTCTAGACCAGTTAATATGAAGACTTCTTAAAGAGCTAAAAAATAGGCTTATCACTGCGCCAGTACTCACACTTCTGAAAAGTGGGAACTCTTTATAGTATACAGTGAGGAATAAAAGAAGTTCTTAGGTTGTGTACTGATGAAAAATGATAAATTGATATCCTGAACCTCAATGCAGTTGAAAATTCATGAGAAAAACTATCCTACATATGATCTGGAGTTGGTATATATGATCTTTACATTGAAAATCTGGCGAAATTATCTCTATGGGGAGAAGTGTGAAACATATACTAATCATAAGAGCCTTAAATATATATTCACACATAAGGAGCTTAATATGCGCCAGCAAATATGGTTAGATATCATCAAGGATTATGACTGCTCGATCCACTACTATCTTGGTAAGGAAAATAAAGTGGAAGATGCTCTAAGTAGAAAAGATACTCCAACATTATCAATGATGAGAATTGATAAGGATCCAATTTTCTTATATTTTCAAAGGATGGACCTTGGAATCATTAAGGAAAGAACATCATCAATATTTTCTCAAATTATTTCTCAATCATCCCTCATGGAGAAAATAAAGGATGCTCAAAGAAATGATGTGGAAATTCAGAAGAAGGTGGAAGCTATGAGAGAGGTTAAATCCTCATAATTTAAAATTGATGAGGAATGATTTGTAAGATTTGGGTCACGATTATTTGTACCATCTGATCGAGAGATAAAGAAGGAGATTATAAATGACGCACATAGCTCAACCTTCTCAATTCACCTAAGGAGAACACAAATGTATCGAGATCTTAGATAGAACTATTGGTGGTACAATATGAAGAAGGAGGTCACTGAATATACATCAAAGAGTATGGTATGGTAGAAAGTGAAGGATTAAAGACAAAAGTATAAGGGGTTGATGAAACCATTACCCATACCAACATGGAGATAGAAAAACATCACCATAGACTTTGTAATCATAATTTCAAAGACATCCAAAGGAAATAATGTTATATGGGTTGTTTTGGATCGTCTCACAAAGACGGCTCACTTTATCACAATTTGAGAGGGATTTTTACTAGATAAAATTTCATGGATATATATCAGAGAAGTGGTAAGGTTTTATAGAGTACCACTATATATTGTATCTAATCGAGATCCAAGTTTCACCTCCAAGTTCTAGAAAAGCCTCCAACATACTCTAAACACTGAGATGAATTTAGTACAGCTTATCATCCTCAAAATGATGGCTAATTTGAATTAAATATTTATACATTAGAATACATATTTAGGGAATTTTCTATAGTCTTCAAAGGAGGATAAGACCAACATCTACCTCTAGTTGAGTTCTCTTATAACAATAGTTTCCAGTCATGCATTCAAATGGCTCCATATGAATACCTCTATGGGAAAATTTGTAGAACATTTTCATTCTAGGATGAAGTCAGTGAACTTAAGCTTTTAGTACTTGAAATGGTTTAAGAAATGGTGTAAAATGTGAAAACTATTCAGCAACACATCAAGGCATCCCAAAGTTGACATAAGAGCTATGCAGATAATTGTCAATGAGACCTTGAGTTTAAGGTTGGATACAAAGTATTCCTCTACATATCACTATGGAATAGGGTAATGATATTTGGGAAGAAATGAAATATGAGTCTAAGTACATCATCCCCTTTGAGATCCTTGATCGTGTCGGAGTTTTAGCCTATCGAATGGAACTTCTACCTACCATGTCTCAAGTACACGATATATTCCATGTATCCCTATTGAAGAAGTACATACCAGATCCCTCACATGTAATGAATCTAGATATGGTACAGTTGTAAAATGATCTCTCTTATGAGGATCAGCTAGTGAAGATCTTAGACTATAGAGGTAAATTCATATGAAACAAGACTACTCACCTGGTCAAAGTACTATGGTGGAACCATAAGTACGAAGAGGCAAAATGGGAACTAAAGGAAGTGATGAAGGATAAGTACCCTCACTTGTTTTCACCATAGTATGTAAAATGAATTTTTGAGGGTGAAATTTCATGAGGGGGGAAGAATGTAACTACCCAAAAGTTTATCAATAGAAATTAACTTCTTATAATTATACCATATAGTATAAACCACATAAAATCCCATAGATAACACAATGAAAATTTTATAAATTAATAATTGATGGAATAAGAGGCATTTCTATAAGTTATGGAACCTATACTGATGAAATAGTAACTTGACCTATGGAATAGTAATATGGCCCTTATGAATAGTAAACTAGCCAAATGAATAGTAACCCTCACCCATGAAAGTATAAATAAAATTTATTCATCTTATAGATGAAATTATGATATAATTATTTCATAGTATATGTAAATAAATGTTTTAAAATTTAGTAATTAGGTGTTGGTATTTTTGTAAGTCATAAATATTTAATTATAATTTTTTGATTAATTTAATAATTTAAAATAAAATATAGTTTCATAAAATTTATTCATAAATTAATATTTTATTTTCTTACTATTTTAATATAATTTTATTGTACCTTAGTTAATTTTTCAAAGTGTTATAAAATCAGTTATAAATTTAAAATTGGTATTTTCCAAGTAAATAATTATTTTAATTAAAAATTAAATTTCGCATATTTAGAAAATTATTTTCATAAAATGGAGTCCATTTTTAAATTCTACAAATTGAAAAAAAAAATTAGGGTCAATTTTTGGGATTTTTCTAAAATACTTGAATTTTTTATGAATAGTAAAATATGATAATTTACGATAAAAGCTAAATACATGAATTATTGAGTCATAGATGATGTAAGGATGATGTAAGCCCAAAATATCTAACTCTCCTTCATTATTTTAATATATTTAGTGATAATTCTCAAACTATTCATAGTATTGAGACAAAATAATAAACTAATGAATATAATAAAGAGAAAACACACCTCTCGTCCACTATAAATACCACCCCTCACCACCTCTTCACCTTACACCTTCTAAGATTTAAGACTTGTATAAATTCTTAAAAATCCTCTTACAAATCCCCTCACCCACATTCAAGACCTTTTTTTCTCAACAAAAGACCAAAACCTTTTTCCTAAGGAGGTTCTTGAGGAGAAATTCAAGATGTAAAATCTTCTTTATTTTCTTTTAATTTCTTTTCAAGTTATTTTCTTTTCTTTTTCTCTACTCACCTACCCTTACCTAATGGAATGATAACTCTATTACCTTAAATATACTGGAATTTTGTTATTCTAATGTAATAATCCATCATCAATCCTCTTCTCCTCTCCCTTTTATTCGAAAAATAGAAATGTCATCTATGAGGTGTTGTTTTATCGCCTTCAAGGACGAAAAGTTTTTATTTTCCTTCACCGTCTTCAATGCTGGTCATAAAACCATTAAAATGGTTGAAAAATATTTTAAAATTTATTTTATAACCTTTCTATATTTTAGAACTAACTTATATATATGATACTAAATGATAAAACAAAACAAGTTCATTGTGATCAAAAACCGCCAAAATTAACCTAAATGATTATCATTAACAATTTATCTAATGATTCATCCTCATAAAATATAACCAAATGATTTATAAGAACATTTAATATTCCATAATTTAATTAATAACATATAATTTCAATTCTGTATAATTATCCCCATTTTACACAATCTTTCATACTCATGTACAAGAGAACTAATCATGAAAACAAAGAAAACGAACACACCCAAACAATGAAATTAAACTCTACAACTCATATAAAATTCCATAAATGAACTTAATAAAACTATAATGAATCAAATTCATGTATAAAAGGTTATATATTTGTTAATTACTGAATTTAATTTGATTATCTAGGATATTAAAGTGAATAAAGCATTTGCACATAAGGTAAGGGGATTCTCGAACTCCTCTCTCTTTCTTTGGGTTTTCCCTCTTTCAATCCATTTTTAAAATGGATGTTATATTAATGTTACTTAAATATAATTTCTTTATCCTTGCATTTTTTTTTCTTTATATACATATTTCCAATTTGTTTTTTTATCACAAATTAAAATATTTTTCCAAAATAACTCTTCTTTCCAAAAAATATCTTTTACTTCTCATGAGATTGTTTCTTCTTAATTCAAGATTAATGTTTATTTTATCAATAATGTTATTCAATATTTCTTCTAGGAACCCCAAAGTTTATTCAGGAATGTATTCTTTATTAAATGAAACTCATTCCTTTCTATGAGTTACTTTATGTCTAATATTGATATGCGTTCTATGTGGCATGCATGATAATGTAAATATTACAATGCGACGGGTGCACCCAGAATTATATAGTGTATGAAAATATTATGATGAGACAAGTTTTCCCGAAATTATATATTACTCCAATAAAATGGGTAAAGTGATTAATCTCATGATATAAAGTGAAATATGTGTGAACATGATGCTATCTTTGTTCATAACTATGTGTTGTGGTTGACCACTAAGAAATGATGTTTCATTTTTATGCAGTGTCACTCCCCATGCATTTATTTAATGCTTCTTTACATTATTATAATGATTATCCTATGGTTATGTTATGATGATGATGATGATTCTCACCCAATATTATATTGATTCGTGTACTTATTTATCCTCTTATTGGGATTTTATCTCACCTCTTCTTTTTATGTATATCCTCAGGTGAATACATGTACCAAGGAGGAAATGAGGGCCAATAAGAAGCTAGAGAATGATGAATTAAATAAATTTTTATGTTTTATTATGTAAAAGTTATGTATAGTACTAATTTTCCCAATAAAATAAACCTTTGGATCCTAGATTTATAACACTATTATGTTTTTTATCTTTAAGATGATGTAACAGGAATATAAGAAAAATAAGGGTCACTATGTCAAGCTCATGTGTATGTGCTCCTACCCCTAATAAAAAAGGTAAAGAACATTAATGTGATTATACCCCTTATAAAAAATAATTATATTATAAACCAAAATTATTGTTCTTATGAGGAGGAGTTGTATGAGTGCTCCTTGAGATGATGATCTTTGTCTGGAGGTTTCTTGTGATTTTTATAATACTTTCTGATGCATGATTAAATATCCATAATGTAATATTTTGGATAAGTAATGATATTTTTCCATGATAATCCATATAGATTAATGAGTTATTATGGTATTTAAGTTTTATAAAGATGATTAATAAGCCACATATTAATTCTTTCATAAATAAATGTCCATAAGACCATTTGTTCACATATATTGAAATACTGGAGATAAGAAAGATATCTACTTATGATGGTAAGGGTACCATAATTCTCAAAAATTTATTGCATGTTATTTGAGAAAGTTATGAGGATATATCAAATTTTTTACCTTAAAATTACCATGAATCGATTCATATATCCTATTTCTAAGATTTTTTGTTTTAAGAGATTAATCCATGTCTAAAGTTAGATATTTTTTTCTACAATCAGTTGAGTTAGTAATTCACAAATAGAGAATAAGTGGTCTGCTCTCAAAGATAATACCAACCATATAAACTCATGATAAATACTATAAGGTAATGAATTATTCTTTTAGATACTCAAAGGGATAATTCAAATAAGGCCATATGATTTTCAAAAAGGATAAATTGTGTGAAATGAAAGCCTAAGGAGGGTACCATATTCAATAAAATACCTATTTATGTATACTTTTTGAAATTCCAGGAGATTCTCATGAGTATGAGTGATGTGAACATTATGTGGGATGTTTTCCTGAGTAGAGTGTGGCAATAATAGTGAACCAATATTCTAAACCATGGGAAAATTCATTTTGGTGGTTCTTTAAGATCTTGATAGGAAGTTAGGTAGGGAATTATTTTTCCATATGAT
Organism: Viscum album; assembly: GCA_963277665.1. Lineage (NCBI taxonomy): Eukaryota > Viridiplantae > Streptophyta > Magnoliopsida > Santalales > Viscaceae > Viscum > Viscum album. The sequence goes on along the minus strand of OY728137.1, from coordinate 1,231,251,111 downwards.
GTTCCTAGATTTTAATTTCCATTGGGATAACTAGTTTAACTATTTGAGGATCTGGGAATGTGGAACAAGATTTTTTTTATATAGAAGCATCTAGGGGAAAGAAGACATGTTTATCTGAAATATAAAAAAACTTTACTAATGATATGTATTTGAATCTTATCTATCCCACTTATTACAAATAATATTTCATTATATGTTGAGTGGTAATAAATTTATCCATATTTTAAAACTTCATAATTATAGCAACATATATGCCTTTTTTCATTCTTTTCTTATTATAATAAAATATCTCCCTAATATAAAGCACCGATATCTCTTTATAAGATCCTATTACTAAAGATTGGTATCTTAAAATTATGTAAGGAGTTTAAGAGCCTCTTCAAGTTATACACTACTTTCATGCACTATATACACCAATTAGGAGCATTATTTCTTAACTATGTAGATATAATAATATAATATCTTTCAAGATTATGGACAAATTCATCCATGTAGTTAAAAATCCCAAAATATTATTGGATTTTCTTGAATGATAGGTATTCATCTAAGAAATTATCATGTTTTCTAATAATGTGAGGTTATATATGGTATTGAACCTATAATATGTGTATACTAAGAAAACCATTGCAAGTCTAATAAACATATTATTTTCAAAGATAATGACTATGTATTCTTGAATGATTATGTATAAGAATATAGTGATAGTAAATATCAGGAGAAAATGGAATTATATCATCAATGTAAACAAGAGAATTATCAATAATTTTTTTAAAGGTTCTTAACATGGACTTCTGGAATAATGATGGGGTATTCTTGAGGATTAATGCTAAGACATTTTAGTGGAAATGATGACTTGTAATAAAAAAAATGTCATCTTGTTTCTTTCCTCTTTATTTATTCCAAGTTGCTAGAAACTCACCTTGAGATCAAAATTCAAGAAAAAATGGTCTTAGAGAATCTTCTAGAAAAGAGTTTCCAACTTTGGTAGGTGAAATTTATCATCTTCAAAGAAATTATTAAGAGGAAGGTAATTGATAACAAGTCTGAGTTTTCCCATACCTTTTTTGATTGCTTGTTAATATAAAATTCTTAACATACCCATTGGATTTTTTTCCTAATAAAACCTTATTCTTAAAACTCATAAACTTCTTTGAGAGAGTATAAGAAGGTAAGGATTCATACCTTTATGACTCACCTTTATGGGATTAAAATCTTTCTTCCTTTTCAAGTGAAAGGTGATAAATAAGTTAAGATTTTCCCATAATGGATGATCATATTTCTTGAGGACGTATGTATGTGATTCTTCATAGGATGTTTTGATCATTTCATCCTTAATGGATTATAAAATCTCAATTGGATAATTATTTGGAACCCTTATCCAAGGTAAGATATAAATATCATGATAAATACCTTTATTATTTCATGAGACCCTATTCAAAGAAGGAAGGATATTGAAACTAATGAGAAATTATTTTTTGATAAGTCAAAATCATAAATTTGATGTTTAATCACATGGCTAGGGAAGATATAAATATGAATGGGATTACTAACCAATGATATAAAAAAAATTCTTCATTAGTATATCTGAAAGGTATGTAGCATGATTCCTAGAGAGGTTTTGGAATTATATTTGGTTTCATAATTCTTGATTCAGTTCCAGTATCAAATAATGCCACCACTTGGATAGGTTTATCCCATCTAGAAGAGTAAACATAGATCTTTTCTAAAGGTAATGGTTGAGAATCACCCTATGTTATATCTTTATTATGTGTGGGAGACTCTGATTATTCTTTTAAAATGATGATATAATTATTGAGAATATCTTATTCAGTTTCATCATACAATTCATCATATGAACGAGAAATAATATTTTCCATGCATTGGTGATGCTTTCATTGCCTATTTTTAAAATATAGAATCATATGAACCTTCTATAAAATATTTATCAAGATATAACTACATCATATATTTTTTATATATGACATCAATATCATCTTCATTATAAGCCTTCAATCTAGGATAATATGTCTTAGCTTTATCATCTTCTTTAGGTGATGGTGAAATATCCTCAGGAAATAATCTTTCTATGTCATAGGGAGTTTCTTCATCTATCATTAGATTAGATATTTAGATATTTTATGTATAGAAAATATAATATTTCTTAATATCAATTTCTTTGATCTAAATAGGGCATGTGTATATTCCTGGGTATTTGGTGGATCAGAAAAAAAAATTCTTTACTCCATCTTTTATGAGTGAGTCTAATACTTCAAGATTGGATTCAACCCTGACTATAGTGTCAGTGTCCTTTTTTTAATTCATTTATATGTTTTTTTATGATAGTATTCATAGGATATATTATAAGATGATTTATTATGTGATATATGATCTTCATATTTTACTCATGATTGGTAAACACTATATTGATCTTCTTTTGGATATCTTATGATTGATTTGAGTTCTTCATCCAATTTTTTATTTTATAGTATCAACTTTTGTATCTGATAAACATCATATGTATTATGTTCTATTGGTATCTATAGATTTTGTTTCACAGAAACAATTTACTGCATTAGGGAATACTCAGATCTATCTCTACTATCTAGGTATGCCTTATATGATTTGTATCTCTAATTTGAAGTATATATACATATAGAAGTTTGAAATGAATAATAATAACTCAAACCAGGTGAGTGAGAAGATGAATGTGTATGTTTCTCACTCATTTTTCTCTTATCATGTATTTTCTTTCCATTATTCCCATGGTTAGGGAAAACATGGATGTAAGGATGGTCTGGGTAGTCATACCCAAATCTTTGAGAAAACTGGTATGGAATAAAATCCTCATAAGAATATTTATAAGGGGAGTAAATATAGGAATATATTATAAAAATGTAATGATCTTCCATGGGTAGATTAATTCACTCCCTCTTTTGCAGTAGCACACCATTTAGACACCTATGATAACTCTTTTTTAGAAATATAAAAGGATAGAGATTCACAATGGACTGCCCAAAAATTGATGAAGAGGAATGGACTAGGAAATTAGAGGAAACTTTGGGACTCTTTAGTTTCTTCTCTTGTATTATTAAGAAAATCTTATTTAGAAATAATTCTTTGTAGATTTATCTAATTCCAACAACATCAAATCCTATCAAGTCTAACTCAATAGGAAATATTTTCCACTATAGGAAATTAGACTCATACAAGATATAGGTCTTTGAAACTTATATCACTCTAGGTCACCACATGGATGGTAATAAAAAAATTAACCCTCATCTTACAACCCAAATACAATCTTGACATTTCTCACAGATAAATCATAAGGGAAACCCAACTAGATAAACTTCTAGTCTCAATATTTCTGATGTAAAGGTTACTCAAGGAGATAAAACAACATAACGTAATCTCAGTCAACCAATTGAAGATATATCATAGGGTTGTAAAGTGACTTATTCCTTTAGTGGGAATTCATGAGGTTTACATTGTAACCATGGCTCTAATACCAATGATACAACCATGCAAGAGGTAAAACCACAAAAGAGGTGATATAAACAAATGGAAGGATAACATAAGGGGCTTGTGGGTTTTGGGCCTATTTTTAGTATAAGTAATAACATAAATAAATGAACACAATTGGAAACATCCTTAAATTTATAAAACATGAGATAAAAAAGGATTCATCTTCCAAAGGTTGAGTTACTTTTCTACTTGGGTTACATTATTTATAGTTGTGCAAGGTCGACTCCAACAGATAAGGTACTAAGGTCCTAATACTAAGGGATAATGGAAGAGTTCCATGTGTTCCAACCTTATCCCTTCACATGGACCTTAATACTTAACTTATGAAGAAATAATATAACAGTGGTTACTACTTTTGACAAACCATCTTTATCAAAATTTGGTTTATCAATTCTTACATAACACACCACCATACACTTGTCTCAATATACTTTTATATATATTATGACTACCACAAATTTATATAAAAAATATTAATTTGGTATGTGTGATGATTCTAACATGATACTCCACCACCTGCTTGGTCTATATAATTTATTAAATATATTGAAAATGTGATGATCTATTCAAATTTCACCACACATCCACACATTCTACGTACTCAAAAATCATATCCATGAATTTTAAATGATGCTTTATATAATAGACACCATATAGTCTATGAAAGAGCGCTGTCGTGGGTGCCCTCAAATGATTAGTATGATTTTGGGGTACTTAGGTGCAGCAGAGTGGCTGACCAAGGTCGTCTCTCAAAGGAGGAACTGAATTTAACTACTTATTAGAGGTATTCTAAAAATAAAATAAAAGAGAATAAAATAACTACTTGAAAGGATTGTGGTGGTTTTTTTATAGTTTATGAACCTAGAAGAAGTTTGCTGGAAGAATATTGCATTTTTTTTTGTTTTTAGTTTTGAAATGAAGTTTGATTTAAATGACACAACAAAAAGATGTTTGTTTAGACAATATTTAAAAGACGTAATCGATCTAACTATACATCTTAAATAATTTATTAATCATTATCATTTAAATTAATATTCACTTAATTATGATCCCTTAATTTGTTAAATCCCAAACCCTACGAGAATTAACTTTACCACGAAGATTGAAGTGAATTTAACCTTAGGCTAACTTCGGATCATGCAATCGCAACACCCTACTTTGATTGATGTTCTAAAATTATCTTATAGTCAGTGGTAATTTAAGGAACATAACCACTCTAGAAATGAGGATTAATTGAGTTTAGGGATTATATTTGAACTCTACAAATTGATCCCGTGTGGTTTTGAATTACCGGTTAAGGTTGCGCTCTCACAGTTCACACAATTCCCGACCTCGCGTGTTTTGTGTTAACTATTCAATTGCTTTATTAGTTTCATTTAAATTAAAAAATCAATTAATAGATCATAATATGTGAATTACAGTATCTCATTGATTCAAAATAAATGAATGAAGAAGGATAGAGACCGATCGATTACTAAAAAGAACTACTCTTCCATGGGTGGTGTAGTCATCGTGGAGACGTTTTGCATAAGCAACGGATTGAAAGGGTAGAACCCAATATTGTCTCCACTCTTGATTCCAACCCAATTAAGAAGATTAAGATAATAATAAGAGGGATGAACACAGAAGATTATTTGAAGAAAAATTCAAGAAACAAACATAAAAGAAAAGAAATACAAAGAAGAGGTGAGAGAGGAGAGCCTTTTTGGAAGAGAGGTTTGCACAAAGGATTACTTCTTCCAAGAGTTGTGAGGGGTTCCCAAAAAACACCCTTTCGGCCACACCTTCCCAAAGCCTCGACCATCCCTCTCAAAGAGTTAAAACCCCCTTTAAATAGATTTTTTGAGGGCTAGGGGTACATAACTTTTTAAGTGTGAAATGAAAAACTCGGCCAAATATTTTATTCCAACTTGAACCGCTCATTTGACCTCCAAAACGCATGAATTGACCGGCTTTCCAGAAGGATTATTTGTTCCAAATCATGTCACCGAGCTTTCCTAAAAATTTGGGCTCAATCCAAGCCCGTATGTAGACGATATGGCCCAAATACAGAACCCATGTCTATTCTGCCGAGTCCAGCCCACCATTGGATTAATTGATCATTTACTCCATCCAAATGCACTCTTTAGCTCTAGTGTCATGAATGAAAGTTGTATAAAATGAAGTTAGGAACACTTTTAAAAAATTTCAAATTCAAATAATAAATATAAAAATATTTATCTTCGAAATACTATAATGCACTATTAAGGGTAAAACTGGAATTTTCACCAAATTTTCAAATGAATGATCAAATCCCAAATATTTTATAAATAAACATATTTAACACAATGTGAGGAAATTATTTCATTTATTATCAATAAAATATTCAATAAAATAGTGTTTTATCAACTCCCCCACACTTACCCTTTTGCACACCTGGGCAAAACCTCATATCAAGTAAACATCAATATCAAATCAAAACCAATTTTAAAACACATATCCTTAAGATCAATCAATTTCACACCAAGAATCAAAAGATATCATGCCTCATAAAAAACCTTATTTCAAGTTCTCCATTTATATTATTCAATATATTTCCACTTCATTTATCCACCCATGCACAAAACACTTACCTCGCTTGAATTTTCTCTCATCACTCAAATATCAATTTTTTTTTTGCAATGTCTTTCTCATCCAAACTCATACAAGGGTCACCATAGGCTTGATAGATTCCTACATCGCTATCCGATGTGAGTCAAGTACATATGTTTATCATGAGGACTTTTCAGGGTTGTTTTGTGGCTTTCGGTTGGTAGGATTAAGATGTGAAAAACTCTGAGGTTGAATGAGGAGGGCTTGACTCTTTTGAAGCAAAATTGCATTAATCTAATTTTCACTTAAATATGGTCTTCTCTTCAATCCCCATAGTATCAATTCAGCTCCATCATCATGAAAATTCATGAAAGGTTGACACCATTCATCATTTCAGCATAAAAAATTTCAATCTTCTCAAACATGATTTTCTTGAAAGCTCCAGATGGGCACAGCTTTCCACCTCAATTAGAAGCTCCAGAAAAGGCACAGCTTCACTTGTCATGAAAGCTCCAGAAAAGGCAAAGATTTCAATATAATGACTTTATTTAGCAGCAAACACATCTCTTCAGAATTTAATTTTCCACCCAAAGTATCACATAATGTGGTGGCACAACACAAGACAGCTTCCCCCACACTTAAGCTCAACTAGATTATGCAATTTCACTTCAAGAGTTGGTTGGATAGGGAAAATTGGCTTGTAATGTGGCTTAACCTAACAGGTTGTGCATGGCTTCTAAGGGCTACAAGGATTAAATATTCAAGGTATGCCATTATAAAAAAGGATTCTTTGAAATAGGGGTTTTAATACCAAACAAATGCCTCAATCATTTAAACACAAGTACCTCAAACCCTCAAGTTTTGACAGGAATAGATCAAATTCTGGTTAAATCAAGCATGGTTTGGTTCTCTCAAGAAGTGAGGTTAATGTAAAGAATATGAAAATAATGGTTTAGAAGTCTCACAGGAAAGTGATTTCAAATATAAAGACAGTGAGATTGGCATGGGATTCAAAATTCAGCGTACTTTTCATGAAATTACTAAATATTGAACTTGAAACAAAGTCATTTCAGCATTCATTTAAGCTTAGTTTCAAGGGGTAAATTGTTTCACTTATTAATATGGATTTAAAAATGGTGATGATAATCATTTCAGTCCAGAAGTTTCAAAAACACACAGAAAATTGTAAAATAAACACACAAAATTTGAAAAACACACATTTTTTTTGAACAGGAAAGCAATTGAAATTACTAAACTAAAAGGTTCCCTCCCCCACACTTAAAATATTTCATTGTCCTCAATGTGAACCTATGAGATGATATATGCATATGAAATGCAGAATTTTTAAATAGGACAAATAATATAAAAGTGAAAGGGTTAGGAACAGCCTGATGTGATCAAGTGATGATGGGGTCATGCAGTGTGATAAAATCCACTACATCAGTAGGATGTCCCTCAATGTATCTCTTCAAACGTTGCCCATTGACTGTAAATCTCCTTCCAGTGTCCTCTTATGTGATCCCCACTGCACCATAAGGAAAAACATTAGACACAATATAAGGACCTAACCATCTGGAACGCAACTTACCAGGCATCAACTTCAGTCGTGAACTATAGAGAAGGACTTTATCTCCAACATGAAACTCCCTTTGTTGGATCATTTTGTCATGAGCTGCTTTTGATCTTTCCTTGTAGAGCCTTGAGTTCTCATATGATGACAGTCGAATCTCCTCAAGCTCTTGAATTTGAAACTTCCTTTGAATTCCAGCTTGGGCCAAATCCATGTTACATTTCTTTATAGCCCAATATGTCTGATGCTCGACTTCCATGGGGAGATGACACGCTTTCCCAAAAACAATCCGAAATGGGGACATACCAATGGGGGTCTTGTATGCTGTCCTATAAGCCCACAATGCATCATCCAAGCGCTTGCTCCAATCCTTTCTATTTGGCTGCACGGTTTTCTCCAAGATTTGTTTCAACTCACGATTTGAAACCTCAGCCTGGCCATTTGTTTGGGGGTGGTATGGTGTTGATGTTTTGTGTGTCACCCCATACTTTCGAAGGAGGGAAGCAAAATTCCTATTGCAAAAGTGTGTCCCTTGGTCACTGATGATGGCCTTTGGTACTCCAAACCTGCAAAAAATCTGTGCTTTGACAAAGTCCACAACAACATGAGAATCGTCAGTCCTGGTGGCCTTGGACTCCACCCATTTACTCACATAATCAACAGCAACCAAAATATACAAAAATCCAAATGAACTAGGAAAAGGACCCATAAAATCAATGCCACACACATCAAAAATCTCACAGAATAGTATGGGTTGTTGGGGCATCTCATGTCTCCTAGAAATATTCCCAGTGTGTTGGCAACGAGAGCATGACTTACAAAACACATGGGAATCATGGAATAAACTAGGCCAATATAATCCAGAGTCCAAAACTTTCCTAGCTGTCCATTGGGGTCCAAAGTGTCCACCACATGCAAGTGTATGACAGAATTGCAAAACAGACTCAAACTCATGATCAGGAATACACCTCCTAATAACTTGGTCACTACACATGCGCCAGAGGTAAGGATCATCCCACACATAAAACCTAGACTCACTTTTTAATTTTTGGACTTGATGCTTCTTCAAATTTACTGGGATTTCAGAGCCAACAATGTAATTAACTAAATCAGCATACCAAGGATGCTTACCTGAGATGGTATAGAGATGCTCATCGGGGAAAGTGTCCCGAAGTGGTACCTGGTCCAAGGTGTCACCCTCTAGTGTGTGAGTAAGCCTACTCATGTGTTCTGCCACCAAATTCTCTGACCCCTTCTTGTCCTTTATCTCAAGGTCAAACTCTTGAAGAAGGAGCATCAAACGGATAAGTCATGGCTTTTCATTTGGCTTCTTTAGGAGGTACCTCAAAGCTGCATGGTCAGAAAAAACAACTACTTTAGAGCCCAATAAATATGAACGGAATTTATCTAAAGCAAATATGACAGCAAGAAACTCCTTTTCTGTGGTAGTGTAGTTTGATTGGGCTGAATCTAGTGTCCTCGATGCATAGGCGATCACATGTGAACGTCCCTCCACCCTCTGAGATAAGACAGCTCCAACCGCGAAGTTGGAGGCGTCACACATAAGCTCAAATGGAAGGTCCCACTGTGGGGGCTGTATGATTGGTGGAGTGGTCAGACACTTCTTCAGCTCATCAAATGATACCCTGCATGAATCATCAAAATTGAAGTCAATATCTTTTTGAAGCAATCGAGATAAGGGTAGAGCGATCTTACTAAAATCTCTGATGAAGCGTCGATAAAATCCAGCATGCCCAAGGAATGATCGAACATCACGCACACATGTAGGATATGGGAGGGATGAAATAATGTCTACCTTAGATTTATCAACTTCAATTCCATGTTGTGAGACTATATGACCTAAGACAATTCCCTTTTCGACCATGAAATGACATTTTTCAAAATTTAAGACCAGATTCTTCTCAATACAATGATGAAACACATCACCCAAACTAGAGAGACATTCATCAAATGAGGACCCATAAACTGTAAAATCATCCATAAATACCTCCATGCAGGTCTCAATGAAATCTGAGAAAATACTCACCATGCATCTCTGGAAGGTACCTGGGGCATTGCAAAGTCCAAATGGCATCCTTCGGTAAGCAAAGGTACCGAATGGGCAGGTGAATGTTGTCTTCTTCTGGTCCTCTGCTGCAATGGGAACCTGAAAATAGCCAGAAAATCCATCCAAGAAACAATAGTGTGTCTTCCCAGCTAGTCTCTCAAGAATCTGGTCAATGAATGGAAGTGGGAAATGGTCCTTACGAGTGGATTGATTTAGTTTCCTATAATCGATACACACTCGCCAACTGTTTTGTACTCTCACAGGAACTAACTCATCATTTTCATTTTTTATAACAGTGAAACCAGTTTTCTTTGGTACAACCTAAAAAGGGCTAACCCATTGTGAGTCAGAAATAGGGTAAATGATACCCGCCTCAAGTAATTTTTCAACTTCTTTCTTAACAACTTCTAGGAGGGTGGGATTAAGTCTCCTTTGTGGCTGTCTCACCGGTTTAGCCCCATCCTCCAAGAGAATCCTATGCATGAAAATGGAGGGGCTAATACCTGATATGTCTGCCAATGTCCAACCAATTTCCCTAATGTTATCTCTCAAAAGATTCAAAAGTTTTTCTTCATGTTCAAAAGAGAGATTGTTAGCAATTATGACAGGTAATCTATCACCACTAAGCAAGTATGCATATTTGAGATTTGGGGGCAATGGCTTGAGTTCCAATGTAGGTGGGTGATGTGTGGATGGAGAAATTGATGCAACAGACATATCTGCACAATGAACATCAGTATCAGAATAAAAATCATCACAATCAGAGAATAAAGCACCAAATCCATCAGCATACTCAATAGCCATGTCATAATCAGAGTTCACATGATCAAAATCAGAATATGATTCCATTTCAAAATCAAATCTTAGAGAGTCTTGTTCCTTAAAAATGGGTGTAGAAGTATTCTTAGACATCAAACTAGAACCAATACTCATAATCTCCCTAAGCATAGGACAATCCAATTCCATGATGTTTTTACTTGGTGGTTCAAAATGGGAGATAACAAAAGCAGAATAGTCCTCTAAGGGGTACTTCATGGAATCCATAACATTAAATATCACAACTTCATCTCCAAACTCCATGGAAAGTGTACCCTCATTGACATTTATGATAGTTTTTGCAGTTTTGAGGAAGGGTCTACCTAAGATAATGGGGGCATGAGAACTTACCTGATCATCCTCCATGTTAAGCACATAGAAGTCTGCTGGGAAGATCATGTCTCTTACCCGAACAAGTACATCCTCAAGAACTCCCGCTGGATATGTCGTAGCACTATTCGCCAATTGCACCACTACTCTTGTTGGCTTCAACTCACCAACCTGTAAGGAAGAGGATACAGAGTGAGGCATCACATTTATTGAAGCTCCTAAATCACAAAGAGCATCAGAGAAGTGCAACTCCCCTATGGTACATGGGATGGTGAATGTCCCAGGATCCTTGCACTTTGTTGGCATTGCTAGAGTTGGTGTAATGAGTGCCGAGACATTCCTTCCAAGGTTGATCCTCTCATTCCCCTTGAGCCCTCTTCGATTGGTGCAGAGTTATTTTAAGAATTTGGCATACCTTGGGATTTGCTTAATGGCTTCAAGTAGAGGAATGTTGATCTCCACACGCTTGAATGTGTCCAAAACCTCCTTTTGCATTGCTTCTTCAGCCATCTTCTTGGTTTGAACAACCCTGTTTGGAAAAGGAAGGGGTTTAGGAGGAACATCATCAATATTTTTCTTACCTTTATCTTTCTCCTTGGATTGCTCATCAGTTGGTATGGAATGCGGCTTCTCTGAAGATGAGGTGAATCCCGGTGGAATGGTAGGTGTAGATGTATCTTTCATTTGCTTCCCGCTTCTCAATGTGATGGCACTAACATTCCCCTTTGGATTTGGATTGGGTTGGGAAGGTAGATTTCCAGAATTCTTACTCACAAGTTCATGGAGGGCGGTGGCAATCTGGCTCATTTGAGTCTTTAACTCCCTCAGCTCCGAACTTTGACTCTTCAGCTCATTCTGTTGATTAAGAACAATTTGCTTCAAAAGATCATCAGTATTAGAATCTACCTTTGGTGAATGATTCCCTTGTTGCTGACTTGTTGATGTTTGAGCTTCAAATCTCCTTTGGGGTTGTTGGAAACCCTGCTGGTAAGGCGGAGGCTGCTGGAAGTTTTGTTGAAAGGGTGGCCTTTGTTGTTGTCCAGATCCATACCTCATGTCTGACTGATCTTTCCACCCTTGGTTGTATGTTGGATCAAACTTCTTTTGGGGATATGGTTGTTGTTGTTGCTGCTGCTGAAATGGTCTCCCAGGGAACACTGCTGCACAATCTTCTGTTTCTTGGAGTTGTGGGCAACAGTCAGTTGGGTGGCTTGTCTCAGCGCAAATACCACAAGGCCTTGAAGGAGGGGGTAGAGATGTCTTTTGTGCCAAAGCAATTTTCCTCACCATAGTGGTCAATTCTTCCAACTTAGTATCAATCAAATGACTTTCAAGAGAAGAAAGACTTACTTGATGTACTCCTCTGACATGTGGTGTACCTCTATCACCAAATTGTTGGGAGTTTTGGGCCATCTTGTCGATCAACGCACGTGCAGCTACTGGTGTCTTGTCCACCAATGCTCCTCCAGCCGCAGCATCCACCATGCTTCTCTCCATAGGTGTGAGTCCTTCGTAGAAGTACTGGATGAGTAATTGCTCACTGATTTGGTGATGTGGGCAGCTTGCACACAACTTCTTGAATCGCTCCCAGTACTCATACATTGACTCCCCTTGGGATTGCTTGATCCCTGATATCTCCTTTCGAATGGATGTTGTCCTTGATGCTGGAAAAAATCTTTGCAAGAAAAGACGTTTCAAATCATTCCAACATGTTACATCTTCAGGTTACAAATAATACATCCAATCTTTTGCAGCTTTATCAAGTGAGAATGGGAATGCTCTTAATTTAATTTGATCTTCAGAAACATTTCTTGGTTTTAAAGTTGAGAAAACCACATTAAATTCCTTAAGGTGTTTGTTGGGATCCTCACCAGATAATCCATGAAACTTTGGAAGAAGGTGAATTAATCCAGATTTCAATTCAAAGTCTGATTCGAGATTTGGGTATGCAATACAATTTGGTTGATAGTTAATATCAGGTGCAGCCAATTCTCGAATGGTTCTATTAAGTTCATTTCCATTATTTCCAACCATTGGTTCCTCTTTTATGTTTGAATTTGAATTGCTTCCAATTTTAATGTTTCCAGAAGAGAGGAATTCACCAACTGGTTGAATATTGAAACTTCCCGTAGATTGAGAATGTCTGATTCGTTCCCTAAGGCTACGTTCAATCTCAGGGTCAAGATCTAAGAGATCTTCGGGATTAGTTCGTGTCATAGATCAAATAAAAATGAAAAGAAAGAAGGTGGACCATAGTAAAATAAAAATGAGAAGTTTGATTTGATGGTCCAAAGAGAAGTAGAAGAAAATAAAAGAAGAAGAAGAAAAATCAGATTGGGTAAAGAAGGAAAAAAGAAGAGAGGAAGAGAATAAAATGTAAAATAAAATAAATACCTCTAATTGGTTGAAATAATTACTTGCCTCCCCGGCAATGGCGCCAATTTTAAAGAGCGCTGTCGTGGGCACCCTCAAATGATTAGTATGATTTTGGGGTACTTAGGTGCAGGAGAGTGGCTGACCAAGGTTGTCTCTCATAGGAGGAAGTGAATTTAACTACTTATTAGAGGTATTCTAGAAATAAAATAAAAGAGAATAAAATAACTACTTGAAAGGATGGGGGTGGTTTTTTATAGTTTATGAACCTAGAAGAAGTTTGCTGGAAGAAGATTGCATTTTTTTTTTGTTTTTAGTTTTGAAATGAAGTTTGATTAAAATGACACAACAAAAAGATGTTTGTTTAGACAATATTTAAAAGACGTAATAGATCTAACTCTACCTCTTCAATAATTTATTAATCATTATCATTTAAATTAATATTCACTTAATTATGATCCCTTAATTTGTTAAATCCCGAACCCTACGAGAATTAACTTTACCACGAAGATTGAAGTGAATTTAACCTTAGGCTAACTTCGGATCATGCAATCGCAACACCCTGCTTTGATTGATGTTCTAAAATTAGCTTATGGTCAGCGGTAAATTAAGGCACATAACCACTCTGGAAATGAGGATTAATTGAGTTTAGGGATTATATTTGAACTCTACAAATTGATCCCGTGTGGTTTTGAATTACCGGTTAAGGTTGTGCTCTCACAGTTCACACAATTCCCGACCTCGCGTGTTTTGTGTTAACTATTCAATTTCTTGCTTAGTTTCATTTAAATTAAAAACTCAATTAATAGATCATAATATGTGAATTACAGTATCTCATTGATTCAAAATAAATTAATGAAGAAGGATAGAGGTCGATCGATTACTAAAAAGAACTACTCTTCCATGGGTGGTGTAGTCATCGTGGAGACGTTTTGCATAAGCAACGGATTGAAAGGGTAGAACCCAATCTTGTCTCCACTATTGATTCCAACCCAATTAAGAATATTAAGATAAGAAGAATAGGGATGAACACAGAATATTATTTGAAGAAAAATTCAAGAAACAAACATCAAAGAAAATAAATACAAAGAAGAGATGAGAGAGGAGAGCCTTTTTGGAAGAGAGGTTTGCACAAAGAATTACTTCTTCCAAGAGTTGTGAGGGGCTCCCAAGAGACACCATTTCGGCCACACCTTCCCAAAGCCTCGACCAGCCCTCTCAAAGAGTTAAAACCCCCTTTAAATAGAGTTTGTGAGGGCTAGGGATACATAACTTTTTAAGTGTGAAATGAAAAACTCGGCAAAATATTTTATTCCAACTTTCACCGCCCATTTGACCTCCGAAACGCGTGAATTGACCGGCCTTCCAGAAGGATGATTTGTGCCAAATCATGTCCCCAAGCTTTCCTAAAATTTTGGGCTCAATCCAAGCCCGTATGTAGACTATATGGCCCAAATACAGAACTCGTGTCTATTCTGCCGAGTCCAGCCCACCATTGGATTAATTGATCATGTACTCCATCCAAATACACTTTTTAGCTCTAGTATCCTGAATGAAAGTTGTATAAAATGAAGTTAGGAACACTGTTACAAAATTTAAAATTCAAATAATAAATATAAAAATATTTATCTTCGAAATACTACAATGCACTATTAAGGGTAAAACTGGAATTTTCACCAAATTTTCAAATGAATGATCAAATCCCAAATATTTTATAAATAAACATATTTAACACAATGTGAGGAAATTATTTCATTTATTATCAATAAAATATTCAATAAAATTGTGTTTTATCAGTCTACATATAGATTCCTCAGTAAACATGGTATAGATACATTCCTCTATTGGATGGTCACCACATTGTCTATCCTCTTCTTCTCTAGATAACAGCCACATTGCACCATTTTATGGCCACCATGTGGACCACTGGATAGTCTCCATGTAGCTTTCCTAATAAGAATCTTCTTTTTTTCTACCACACCGTAGTAATAATAAGTCTAACATAATGAGGAACACTTGTCTCTCCAGATGGTACACATATATTATTCACATTCTATGGTCTACAAAACTTTCTCCCTAATCCAAAAGGTTAATCACATGTGTATGTGCTTCTGTGTGGTTTTATCCCTGGTATTAGAGTTTGGCGAACCATAATATGTAAATAATATAAAAAAATTGTGATACTAGGGATACAACCACATAGGAATTAAAAATAGGTGGTTATGTGCACAAATGTATGTACATTTTAAATAACCTATGGGTTACAGACTATCTAAAGTAAGGAAGAACATAAAGAATTGATAGATGAATTAAATTAGGAACTACTATTATATTGATAGAACAAATATAAAAATGATTCCTCATCTAAATTTTGAATTCCAACTCTACTCAAGATACATTTTTTAAATCCACATAGGGAAAACTCTAACTTAAGAGGTGATAAGGTCATAATACTACGGTCCAGTGGTAGATTTTCATGTGTCCCAACCTTATCCCTTCACAAGAACCTCAACTACTTTACTTAGACATTAATCATACAATGATTTCCACTTCTTTTGATAAAGTATCATTATCAAAAGCTACTTTATCAAATATTATATAACACACCATCAAACACTTTTCCCAATATACTTTTATTTGACCACTACTTTACATAAATGATATTCATGTGGTATGCATGCTGATGTTGACATGATTCTCCACTACCTATATGGTTCACATACTTTATTAATAATGTTATAGATGAAATGCTCCACAATAATGTCTCCACACAACTGCACATGCTAATTATTTTAAAATAATCTCAATGACTCTGACATGATTCTCCACAGGATGGTCATTATATAGTCTATATATAGCTTCCTCATTAAGCATGGTATGTACAGGTTGCTTCATTGGATGGCTACCGCATAGCCCATTCTCTTCTTCTCTGAATAACCACCACGCTTCTCTATTGGATGGTCACCACATATACTATTGGATAGTCACCAAATATCTTCATTGATAAGTATATTATTATTTTCTATCACACCACAATAATAATTAATCTAATGTTATGGAACACACTTGTCTCTTTAAAGGGTTCATATATATTATTTATGATCTGTCAAATTCTCCCCCGGGTCAAAAAGGTTAAGTGCATGTATATATGCTCCTCCCCCATATCAAAAAGTTAAATCACATGAATTTTATCCTCCCACTTATTAAAAAGGATTAGATTTCAAAAAAATATTATTCTTCTAATGAAGAATTGTATGATCACTCCTTGAGATTATGATCTTTTTCTGAAGGTTTCTTCTAACTATGGAAATACTTCATGGTGCATCATTGAATATCCTTGATGTAATCTTCAGGATAAATAATGAGATAATTCCATGAGTCTACATCTGGGTGAATTTCATGGTGTGGTATTTCACTTGGATCAATATGATTGATAACCAACATATTAATTATTTAATCAGTAAATGTCTATAGCCCCTTTTGTTTACATATACAGAAATATTAGAGAGAATAAAGATATATTCTTGTACCTATAAGGGTACCATAATCCTCAAAAATGTATTTTATATTATTTGAGAAAGTGATTAAGATATATCCAATTTTATTTTCTTAAAGTGACAAAAAATCAGGATGTAGCTCCTATTGTCGTGATTTTGTGGTTTTGAAGAGATAAAGACATTTCTACAATTGAAAATATCATTTTCACACTCAATTTATTTTTAAATGATCCAAATAGTTAATACGTGATGCGCACTTAAAGACAATACCAAACGATATTGGTATATCCTCATTTTATTGCTTTTTATAGGTTGACTTTTGTTTTATTCATCTCAGGATTCACTTTCTTATCTTCTGAAAAAATAATTTCTTCAACTTCTGGAAAGTTTCATTTCATGTAAAATAGTTAATTGTAACTAGGAACTAAAACTTTTAGATCCAAATAGAGATAACCTCACTATAAGTTTAATTGAGATTCCCAAGTGGATTGTGTAGTCATCTAGGGAGGGGGTGAATCTGGGGTGACCAAATTTTACCAATTAAGTTCAACTTAAATTCTTCCTTACTTTAAGTTGATAAAATCTTTGTTATCAGTTGGGATGTATGGATATTTAGAAAATCACCCTCACAATTTTTTCCTTATTTTATATAGATAATATAAATTAAAAATCACATAAGTATTTTTACAATGTTCAGCCTCAATGTGAGATCCTACTCTTTATCATGTTGACTCCCATCGATTCAGGGATTCTTATACTTATATATCAATCACATATTACAAGTGGTGTGGGAAGGAATATCCCATAAAAAAAATAATTCACTATAATATACAAGTGAAGGATATTTATATTATTTCCCAGAATTAATTTATCTCCCAATAATCTCCTCTTATCTCTTGATGGGAATGTTTTCATTGTTTATACCGGAACCACCGGTCTTCGAGTAATATCCTCAAACTTACTCATGAACGGTTCTTCGACTGCCTCAAGATATTATGTTGTACTTAAAATTAACGATGTCATATCCTCCATACAGTAGAATATTATTCTAGATATCTCACTATTTTATACCAGTATGTTCGGTATGTTGTGTCTGATACCCCTTAGTCTATTGCACCTTGGTCTAGTAATCCTTCAGTCTGATGCGCCTTTTTTCGATGTGGCTCTATCTAGTACGCTATGTCAGGTATGAATCTATCTATTAAAAGTCCCTTCAGTTCCTCTCTATCATAACTTATCTATGGTATCTCAATATTTTAGAATATATTTCTCTTGAAATAAATTTTATTTCTTTGATATCTTATGTCACACACAACACTAAGTTTAAACGAACCAAGATATACTATTAAAATAATATTATTTAAACATGACTATTAAAATTGAAGGTAAGAATAGGAATAAACATATTATGAAAAATATATCTAAAGGTTTTATATAATCTAAATTTATTAATTAATTCATGATAAATAAGTATTCAATTTTCACTAAATCCATTTTATGCTTCAAACGTATGATTTATTCAAAAATAATTTTTATTATTTTTTATGCAATAATAATATAATTAATTTATTCCAATTTTAGTAATGGTATTTTATAAAGAGGGTATAATTTTTTAAATCTTCATATGAAAATTAGGTTAGGGTGAAATTTTCAGTTTTTCAAAAAAGATTGGTTTTTTTCAGTGAATAGTGAAAAATATCGATTTTTGTAAAACTGTCATTTATTTTAATTAAATAAAGTAATTTAAAGTTTGGTTATACTTTTTATTTTCTCTTAAATTTAAATATAATCCATTTTATTTATAATAATATAATTAATTTCATTTTAATCAGTAATTTTCATGATTTTAGTATAAATCTATTTTTATGCTTAAAACGCATTTTTATAGAAATTGTTTTTAAGTGAATAATGTTTTTCCATTTTAATTAATTAGAATAACCCATAATAGGAATGGTTTAAATTAAATTTATATATAATATATCTAAATATATGAATTTAAATTAATATAATTAATATTACTAGTCATAGAGTTAATGTAAAATCATCTTTTCCTTAAAAATGTTTTTTCTGGAAAAACCGCTTTTTATTGCGCTTTGCGAGTCAAATTGAAAATTAAATTATTCTACTTTTGTGAATTGAATCTTAAAAAATGGATTCAATAATTTTAATAAGTTTTTCCAACTTGAGTAAATTGGGCCCTTTTATTTTTAGTCCTTATAAATAGTAACAATAGTAAATAATTATTATTATGGTAAGGGTAAATTAGGTAATTATGGTTAAAAATTATATGAAAAGAATTAAACATCGACCCAAACACTTAAATTTTTCAAATTTTATGACTGTCATTGAAAAATTTCCATCCAATTCTTTAATATATTGTCACATGTTTTCATAGTTCTTTGATTTTGACTCTTATAATAATTAAGTAAAAGATAAACACAAAATTTCACTTTCTTGCCTTTAATATCTATAATATTTTGTGATAGGGATAAAAAAATATGTTTGGTTCTAAATATTTCTTTTAAATATAAATTATTTTTTTATCATGGTAATTTATTTCTAATTTTTAGTGATGGAATAATTACCTTAAATGTTTTCACAACACTAACACAACATTTGTTTAATTAATATAAAAATAAAATAAATGATTTTAAAAATATTAAAAGTAATATAATTTGAAATAATTATTGTGTTACATGGATTTATTAGATACATGTAAAATTTTACAGAGTTTTTAATAGAATATATTTTAATTACTTTTTTATCATGATTTTTTCAAAGTAAAATTAAATGAATAGTTTCATAAATAACATTAATGTTATTTTATAATAAATAATGTTTTATTAAATGATTTAAAATTCTTAAAAACTTATATTTTACAATTTATTGTTATATGTTTAAAAATATAAACTATTTCCATTCATGGACCATTTTTCCTTTTATGGTAACTATATTTACCCATAAAGAGTAAAAAACTTCGTTATTGCGGTAATTATGAAAAAGGGTGAACACAGGTTAAAACCACAATATAAGGGCTTAAAAACCACCTATACTTGTCCAAATTTTATTTTATAAGATTATTTAGACCCATAATCACATTATATTCTAATTACATCAGTTTAGATTCTTTTTTCCATAAAAATTAATTTATATTAATTTAATATTTTATGAATTTCCAAAAGTGCCCATCCCTTCACTTATAAAAGGGAACCTCTTATTCTCTTTCATTCAAACTTTAAAAAACTTTTTGTTTGTTAATAACTAAAAAATACATTCCATAATTCTATTTCCGTGTACTATAGGTATTTTTTATCATAAAACCTCCAAAGAAGGCTTTTAGTGTAAACCTGAAGAGGTTTTCTGAAGAAGAGGTATCATTCTTAACCGATCATTTTTTATTTATTTATTCTTCCACCTATTTAAATATTGTTCATCCTTTATTATATAATAAAATTATTATCTCATATATACTGATATGTTTTTATGTTAATTTCATACAGTAATCCATCTTCTCTTAAATCAAATGGGAAACAAAACCGTCATTTGTGTGTACGTCAGACAACCGCCTCACGAACCAATGTAATTTGTTTTCCATCAACACCACTCACATCTAGTTTTAATAATGTAATTTATATATATATATATATATATATATTATTCAGGA
Source organism: Viscum album (assembly GCA_963277665.1). Classification (NCBI taxonomy): domain Eukaryota; kingdom Viridiplantae; phylum Streptophyta; class Magnoliopsida; order Santalales; family Viscaceae; genus Viscum; species Viscum album. Next base: position 1,231,230,700 of record OY728137.1, on the reverse strand, counting down.
AATATTTATCATTCTATAAATAAAATATATCATATATTTCTTTATCTTTCCATACATTTAAAAAAGATAACGTTGTTCATGTGTATGTGTGGATTATCACCTCTATGAAGCGATGTAATTCATTTTTCATAGCCACTTCACATGATTTCTATATATAAGTGTATTAAATAAATAATATGATATTTATATTATAATTATAATTATTTAAATATAAAATAATACTTATGTTCTTTCCATTATGATCGGTGAAAAATAGAAACGTTACTCATGCGTACATACGGCTTATCGTATCCATAATTGTAATGTAGTTCATTTTTCATAATCATATTTCAAGGTTGATTTAAAAATTTAATTAATGTATAAAAATGAAAATTATTTCATGATTATTATTCTGTAGATGATGGAACAATGACCTATTTTACCATAGTCAACCTACCAAAATCATTTTGGATATATGAGCTGAATATCATAAAAATGTATGAAATGAACTTAATAGATTAAGTAATTAAATATAATGTAGTAATAAATAAAATAAAATGAATAATAAATTTTAAAAAGTTTATTAAGAAATGAAATATTTAACATAATTTTATTATTTAGTAATATAAAGAATGTATATGACATGCCCGACCTAAGGTAAGGGGTTTCTTAACTCAGTTTCTAATTCATTGGGACATACTTTTATTTCATTGACTATATTAATCCACGATTATGTGTGGAATTACTTATGATTGTATTATTTTTTATTTACAAATTTATTTTTTTGGATTTACATTTTATACACATAATCACTTTATTGACTAATTCATGTTTTAACGTTATGTTCATTGTAAGGGATTTTATCTCACTTTCCATTCCATTAAGACATATTTGATATTATGCACCTATTTACTTTTATGTGAAGTATATACTAGCCCTTTTATATATTTAACATGAATAACTATTTATTCATGATGATTAATTTTTAAAATCAATTTTATTTCTTCGAGGGTTTAAACTTTAAATGTTACTAAAGATGTAAGGATTTATTTTAGAATCACATTTTTTGGGATTTCCTTAATTTTAATTGAAGGAATATTATAATTCATACTTCATAAAATACATCTATTTTCTTATCCTTGTGATATTTAAAGAGTCTCCATATTTTCTTCCAAATTTTCTTCTCTTTTTTACTTGAATCAAGAAAATAAATGTTTAAAAGAAAAAATGATTTTATTTCTCTTTTAATCGAATATATTTTTCTTCCATGTACATATTTTTAAAAATTGTTTTAAAAAATTCCTTTTTATTAATAAAATTATTTATTAAGGATATTTTATGTTATCCTTGAATTTTAAAAGTTTTTAAAGGTATATTTATAATTTTTTCTGAAAGGTTCATTTTTTACTTTTTTACAAAAGTTAAAAGAACTTTTTTAACATATACGGCATTAATGGACTTCCCCACTACCATAACTATTTTACAAGATTTATATTCTTATAAATGTTTAAAACTATTTAATAAAATATTTTTTAAATATTTCACTTCCATTTTTTTTATTTTTCTAAAGGACATAATTTTATTACAAAACCTATATTTTTGATGAATTTATGGTCATCTCTTATCTCTTATTAATTTTTTGGACATTAACTTTCACTTGAAACATTCAATTTCTTATTATAATTAGACATTAAATTTATTTTAAATATCCATATTATTTGTATCATGGATATTATTATTGCCTAAATTGTATACCATTTTTACATACAGTGTTTTATTATGAAAGTTATTTGATTAACTGGGAAAAATCATGATAAATATGTATTATTTAATTAATATGGATATTTATCGATAAGGAATATTGTTTATGAATTGAATTGATCATTAAATATATGAGTAATTAATTGGAAATGCATTGATGGGTTGTCCTCGGTATAGATAATCCCTCGATGCATCAACATGTCTCATGAGACAAATCAGTTGGCCAAATTAAATGGGTTTTTGGTGTATACCTACCCATCAATTAAATTATATTAGATCAAGGCTTTGGAGGTATATATATCATGATGTCTAAGATTATTATGTCCAATATTATTCATTTCCTTCATTTTTAATTCATTTATTATTATCCATGATATCGTTACACTGATATTATCCATAGTTTCATTTCATGCTCAAGTTATTTATTAAATGGCATGTGGTTTTGGTTATTTAACTTGCCAATTTGATTATGAATTATTTACTCATGATAGCTTATGTTATAAGTAACCCTTACTAATCATTTGATCTCACCCTAATTTTTTTTCAAGATATGAAGAAGAAATCTTTGAATGAGTTCATGGATGAAGAATTTACTTTCACTATGTTGTATTTTATGTTTTCAAATGTAATATAAGATTAAAGAATGTATCTAGTTTAACTAGAATATTAAACTATTAAGTACTTTGAGATGTGATATCTTATATCTTATGCTAAGGTAATAAAGTAACCACAGGATCAAAGCTGCTGGAGTTGGGGTATTTACAGTTGGTATTAGAGAAAAATTAGTAAAACCCTTAGGAACTAGATTTAGAAAAACATATATTAGGGAACATAACCATATAAAATACTTTGAGTATAAGTCTAAGTATAGGATAACATCCTAAAATTTTGATAATGTGGATATTATGTGTTTTTCTTAGTAATACATCACTGTCTGTATACTACAAGTGGATGTGGTTTTGGTATAAATACATCTAGGGGTAATAACCATGAAAATATTTAGTCGAATATATCTTGGTCATTATTCTAGTTCGCAATGATTATACCCTTTCTACATGCTTAGTTTAACACTCCCTAGGGATATGATTGGGTTAATTCATGTTTTTTTACAAACCATTGTGAAGGATTTGAATAGATGATGACAATGAATAACCTAGGTTAAACCAAAAGTTTCTTAGATTAAAGAGAAGGTGTCATGATTTAGACATCCTAAAAATTATTATGTAGAATCCCACTGTGATTATTTTTACTCATACTATACTTTTTGGTTTTATTAAATATATGCAACTAAGAGGAATCATGTTAACACTAAATGTGATGGATAATGTGGTGATTATGATAAACCAAATGGTATTATGAATAGAGTAAAAGATTTTATGATTATACATAATAAGATATCATGGTATATGATTAATAACGTACACATTAACCAACTCTAAAACACACCAAATGAGATAATGATAGAGTTTTCTAAGAGATAGGGTAGTAGAGACCGTGAAGGAAATAAGACTTGATTTCCTTCATATCAGAAATATGGAAAGATTCACCCTAAGGGATTCCTCAAAATAAGTGGAAGATGTTTTCTATATTGAAATAAAAAACATGGAAAAATGAATTGTTGAGGAGTTAAATGTCTCATATGTGGGAAACATGGGCATTATCTGAGTAAATGACTTAATTCAAGGGTTAAATCTAAGAAAAGGAAATACATATTTCATAATAATCATTGAAGTGGAAGAATTGAAGTGTTTATGTATTAGGATTTTATAATTATGTTGTACAATTGTTACATAAATGATATTTTGGTTATATGAATCATGAGACATCTAAGTATTGTTATGAAGTAGTTTTCTTTAAGGATTTGAAAGCATATGTTGAATGGTACTGATGAACTAGAAAAGTGATTTAAAGTTAAGGTTATTTTTTATATAAAGAACATGATTGGGGGAATTAAAACCCTTAATACATGCATGTTGTTGAATTAATGATTTTTAGTTAGGATAAAGAGATGATTGGCACTTATGAAGAAAATCAAATAGTATTAGTGACCTTGAAAATGATTAGTGATTTGGTGATAAAGTAATTTATGATGGAGTTTACTATATTTTTGGATTCATATAATATATTTTATAATATCTTATTTTATTTAAGTAATAATGATATAGTTAATTTTGGAATCAGTTGTCTTTTCATTGAGGTTTCGTGGTGATCAAGCTATTCAAATATTTGGTATGTGATATTAAGAGTTACTTTATAATGTTCAAGGGATTAATATTAAGTTTATTTTTGAAATTTAGTGACCTTATATATTTATTTATTTTTGAATTTTTAATTTATTAAAATGTATTTTGGAATGGTTTAAAGGATTAATACTTATATAATATATTAATTTTAACTTTGGGTGTTATTTTTTAGGTTTTAGAGATTAATGTATTATATTGGATAATTTATGCTAACCATTTCAGTTTTGGTAAATATTTAGAGACATATAAAAATAATTTTCACTATTTTATAGATATTATGATTCATTAAAGGTTAATTTTAGTGCTTCATGCATAAAAAAATCATCTTGAATATTCATTTCTTGGAGTAAGAAATGAAGTGTAAATTGATTGGAGCACAACCAAATGATGAAATTATGCTTATGAAATAAAAAGATATCAAGTAAGTTTATTTATTATGTTTTCTATCTTGATAGTGGAATAGTCCCTATACTTTAGGAAAAGTATCTTGAAATAAAAATGGTGTAAATTTACCTTCATTTTTTATGAATCAATAGTCTTTTTACACATCACAGATTAATGGATTTGTGCTTGTTAACTTTCTTATAACCATGTTCATTGTCACTCTCTATTAGTCCTTGAGCATTCGTTTCATCCTCCATGTACATATTTTCAATTCTTATTGACTTTATCCTATTTTGAAGCATTTTTTTGTTGTTCTAGATGATCTTTGTATTTCCCTTTCCCCCTTTTTAAGAGGAAGTTTTATTAGCCCTTTTACGATGTGGGTTTTCAACAAAGATATCTATAAGTTTCAAACCCTTAACTACCGAGATCAATTTCAAATTGTGAGGAAAAAATTAATTTAAGGGGGGCATAATGTAGAAGCATAATATTTTATAATATATTTATCTTGAAATAAATTTTATTTCTTTGATAGATTATGTCACACACAATACTGAATTTAAATGAACCGCGATATACTATTAAAATATTATTATTTAAACATGATCATTAAAATTGTTGGTATAAATAGGAATAACCGTATTATGAAAAAATATATCTAAATGTTTTATATAATCTAAATTTATTGATTAATTTTTCATAAATAAGTACTCAATTTCCAGTAAATTCATTTTATACTTTGAAAATATATTTTCTTCAAAAAATGATTTTTATTTATTTTTGTGCATGAATAATATAGTTAATTTTTTCCAATTTTATTAATGGTATTTTATAAAAATGATAAAAAAATTAAATCATCATATCAAAATTATATCAGGGTGAAATTTTCAGATTTTTTCTGAAAATATCGATTTTTAGTTAATAGTAAAAAATATGAATATTTGTAAAAAAATCATTTATTTTTCATTAAATCATGTAATATAAATTCTGGTTACATTTTAAATTTTGTCTTAAATTTAAATATGATCTATTTTATTTATAATAATACAATTAATTTCATTTTAATCCACAATTTTTATGATTTTGGTATAAATCTATTTTTATGCTTTAGAACGCATTTTTTGTAGAAATTATTTTTAAATGCATAATTTTTACCCATTTTAACTAATTAAAATAACACAAAATGAGTAATTATTTAAATTAAATTTATATTATATATATATATATTAATTTAAATTTGTATAATGAAGATCACTAGTCATAGAGTTAATGTAAAATCATATTTTCCTTGAAAATTTAATTTTTCCTGAAAACCCATTTTTTATCACGCTTTATAAACCTAATTTTAAATTAAATTATGCCACTTATATGAATTTAATCTTGAAAAATTGATTCTATATTTTTAATAAGGTGTCCAAAATTTGTTAAATATGCCCCTTTTATTTTTAGTCATTGTGAATAGTAACTATAGTAAATAATTATCACCATGGTAATGGTAAATCGGGTAATTATGGTTAAAAATAATATGATAAGGACTAAAAATTAACCATAAAACTTTAACTTATCCTATTTTATGAGTATAATTCAGTCCTTTACATCATATTATAGAATATATGGCCACTTGGTGCCATATTTCTTTGATTTTTACCTTTATAATAATTGAGTGAAAGATAAAGACAAAAATATCACTTTCTTGATTTTAATATCTATAATATTTTATAACAAGGATAAAAATAACTTATCTTAGATTATAAATATTAATTTTAAAGATAAATTATTTTTTTATATCATGGTATTTTATTTCTAATTTTTAGTGATGAATTCATTATCTTAAATTCTTATGCAACGCTAACACAACATTTATTTAATTAATACAAAAATAAACTAAATGATTTTAAAAATATTAAAAGTAATATATTTTGAAATAGTTATTATTTTCCATGAATTTTTTAGATACATATAAAATGTTATAGATGTTTGAATTTAATATTTTATAATTCTTTTTTTCCGTGTTATTTTCAAAGTCAAATTAATTGAATAGTTCCCAAAATGACAATATTATTTTGTTATAATAAATAATGTTTTATTAAATGATTTAAAAATACTAAAAATACTATATTAATCCAATTTATTGGTATATTTTTAAAAATATCAACTATGGTACATTAACGGACCCATTTTCCTTTTATATTAACTATATTTACCCCTAAAGAGTAAAAAAATTTGTTATTGCAGTAATTGTCAAAAAGGGTTGAAATGAATTAAAACCAAAAGATAAGGGTGACAATATAACCTAAACTTATCCAAATTTTATTGTATGAGATTATTTAAACCCATACTCACATTATCTTTTAATTATATTAGTTTAGAGTTTTTTTTCATGAAAAAATAATTTTTATTAATTTAATATTTTAAGTAATTCTGAAAGTCCCCCACTTATAAAAGGGCACTTACTATCCTATTTTATTTACACTTAAAAATAATTTTGGTTCAAAAAATACCATAAAAATTCCTTAATTGACTTACCACATTCTAGAGTCCTTTTTTATTATAAAACCCTCCTAGGAAGGATTTTTATGTAAACCTAAAGAGGTTGTCCGAGGAAGATGTGTCATTTTTAACCAAGAATTTTTATTTTATTTGTTCTTCCACCTCCTAAAAATCATATTCAACCATGATGATATAATAATATTATTATCTCCTATATAATTATATTTTATTGTGTTAATTTAATACCCTATATATCTATCCTCTTCCATCAAATAGGAAATGAAATTTTTGTTCATGTGTACGGAGAACTACAGCCTCGCGAACCGGTGTAATTCATTTTCCATCACCACCACTCAGGACTGGTTTTAATGATGGATTAACTATATATGTGTGATATTCATGACATATTTATAATTATTTAAAGGTACTATATCATATAATTTATTACCTTTCCATTAATTTAAAAATGATAATGTTGTTCACATGTACGTGTGGATTACCACCTCCACGAAACGATGTGATTCGTTTTTCATAACCATATCACATTAATGATATATATATATATAATTATATTTAAAGAAATAATAATATATATATGTTATAATTATCATTATGTAAAATTAAAAATAATACTTAAGTTATTTCCATCATGATCGTTGAAAAATTGAAACGTTACTCATGCGTATGCACGACTTACCACCTTCATGTTTGTAATATAATCCATTTTTCATAACCATATTTCATAGTTGATTTAAAAATTATAATTTATGTATATAAATAAAAATTATTTCATGATTATTATTCTATATACTATGTAATAATGGCCACTTTTACCATAGTCAACCTATCGAAATCATTTGGGAAATATGAACCGAATATCATCAAAACATCTTATATAAACTTAATTTATTAAGTAATTAAATATAACATGGTAATAAATAAAATAAAATTAATAATATAGTTTAAAAATATTCTTAAGAAATCAAATAATTAACTTAATTTTATTATTCAGGAATATAAAGAATGTACATGATGATTCGGACCTAAGGTGAGGGGATTCTTAAATCAATTTTCAATTTATTGGGTTATACTTCTACTTAATTGACTATGTTAAGCCATTATTATGTATTAAATGAATTATTATTATATTATGTTGTATTTACAATATCAGTTTTTTTATTTACAATTTATATACATAATTACTCTGTTTATTAATTCTCATTTTAACGTTATGATCATTGTAAGGGATTTTGTCTCAATTTTCATTCTATTGATACATTTTTTATATTATGAACCTATTTACATTTATGTGGTTTATATACTACCCATTTTATATATTTAACATAAATTAATATTTATCCATGATGATTAATGTTTCAATTCAATTTTATTCTTTCAATGGGTTATAATTTAAAAGTTACCAAAGAGGTAAGGATTTTTTTTTAAATCTCATTTTTTGGGTTTGCATTAATTTTCATTAAAGGAATGTTATAATACATCCTTTATAAAATACATATATTTTATTATCCTCTATATATTAAAGTATATATATATATATTTCTAAATTTTCTTCTCGTTGGCACTAAAATCTGGCAAATAAATTTTTAAAAGAAAAACTGATTTTATTTCTCTTTTAATTATATATACTTTTCTTCCATGTCCATAATTTTCAAAAAATGTTTTAAAATTTTACTTTTTATTACTAAAATTATTTATTAAGTACATTTTAAGTTATCCTTTAATTTTTAAAATATTTTAAAGTAATATTTTTAATGTTTTTTGAAAGGGTCATTTTTTACTTTCTTTAAAAAAAGTCAAAAGGAATTTTTTTTAATGTATACGGTGTTAACGGAATTCCTTACCACCATAATAGTTTTACAAGATTTAGATTCTTCTAAATATTTTTAATTTTTTTAAAAATAAAACTCTTTAATAAAGTATTATTTTAATATATCACTTCTATTTTATTTATTTTTTCAAAAGACATGATTTTATTACAAAACCAATATTTCTGATGAACCGATGGCCGTATCTTATCTATTATTAATTTTGTGGTCATTAAAATTATCTTAAAACATTTAATTTCTTATGATAATTATACATTACATTTCTCTTAAATATCCATTTTATTTTTATCATGGATATGATTATTTAAAAAAACCATATACCATTTTTACATATAGTGTTTTACTATAAAAGTTATTTGATTGATTGGGGAAAATATTGATAAATATATATTCTTTAATAAATGTAGATATTTATAGATAAGGAATATTGTTTGTTAATTTAATTGATCATTAAATATATGAGTAATTTATTGGACATGCAGTGATGAGTGGGGATCGATTATATATATCCCATCAATGCATCAACAAGTCTCATGAGACAAATTAGTTTTCGAAAGCGATTAAAATGTCTTAACATAAGTATTTGAAGGTATAAATATCAAGATATATGAGATCATTATGTCCAATATTATACATTTCCTTCATTGATAATTTAGTTATTATTATCCATGATATTATTTCATTGATATTATCTATGGTTTCATTTCGTGCTCAAGTTATTGATTAAATAGAATATGCTTTCAGTTATTTACCTTGACATATTAATTATGCCTTATTTACTCATGATGGATTACACTATTGTAAAGATCCAGAAATTTCAAGGAATTTTTTTTTCTTAATTTCTTTGGAATTTTTTGAGTCTGTGGCTTCTGACAGAACCTGATTCCAAGGCCCATTGTGCCCGGAATCAATTTCCTAAGTTTAGCTCGGGTACGTTCAGTGAACGAACGAGCGGGTTTTCCTAACTTTTTAACCGGTGCTCGGAATCGAAATTAGAGGGCACCAATGAAACCGTAGCACCGATAATTGCTTAGGAACACCTTTTCTGGAGTTGTGTTTGCTCGGGTGAGGTTATTAAATAAATGGGTTGACTGAAGAACGAAATAAAAATTTGTGCAACAATTTTTTTTATTTCTTTTCTAAGTAGCTATAACCTATGCATGGAAGTTTTCGTGGGACCCACTACATCCTAACTCCAATTGGTAGGATATTAGTTAAGTGGGGCCCACATGATCCCCACCCCTTCAATTTCATTAGACCACCCTCTTGCAATTTATTTCGTAACTCACCCGCTCCCCCGTTTTAATGTCATGTCAACTCAAGCAGTTTTTCTTCCACATTAAATACATGCCAATAAAACTCCTAATTAATTGGACAACGCACGTTAATTAATTTGGTGAATTCATTTTGAATTTCAAATTAATTATGGCTTGGGTGTGTGTAAATAAAATAACACGTCTTATTTTATCGTGGGTGGTTCGTTGTGTGGTGGAGAGAACTCTCGAAGATTTTCTTCTTCCTTCTTAAAGAACGCGAAGAACACCGAAGCTTCGATGAATAACGGCGTCTCATCTATGCATATTATTCCCATGTCGAAGGAATCGAGACGCCGCATCCTTCATCGGGCGAACATCGATGACGCTTACGAAGCCTCGTTCCGCGACGCCGTCTTCCGCGACGTTTTTTTTTTCCGCGACGAACCTCGATCAACGACTTCATCGAGGTAGGGGGTTTTCATATAAAGTGTATATGTGAATTATCCCCTCTTGAATGCGTATTTAAATTTCATGGTGTTTGAATAATTTACCTTGAATAAATTATACCCTCGTCTAAAGTATGTCTTTTAATGATTTCCATTTGAAAAACACCTAACGCGGAGGGTGCGGGCCGAACAAACACGGCCCGACAACCCTCCGCAGTTTGTTTATTGGTGTGTGGATCTACATCTGATGATGAAGCGGGCATCAAAGGCATTTTGAACTCTTTGTAGTAATCTATGGGTTCCATGAGATCCGCAGGCGCAGACGGCAGGCAAAACGGACCACCGGAGCGCGTCTGGTGGTCCACGGAAGGCGTTGTCGGCGCACTACGCCGGCACCGGCCGACCGCCCGGAGGTGGCGGCGCCCCAGTGCACCATCGGCAGGAGCCACCATGGCTGAAACCACGGTGGCAGCAGAATGTCCGGATCCCGCGGTCGCGCAGGATCCGGGGGAGACGCGGCGCCCAACGCCGCGTCCGCTGGCAAAGGGGGGAAACGGTCCCCCTTGCTCGGCCGCTGGCCGAGCCAGCGCACTCCCCCCCCCCCCCCCGGCCAGGCCGGGGCTGGTCGCGTGGACCGGGCCAGGCCGCACCCAGCCGGGCTGGACCCGGACCTGGGTCGGGTCGGCCCGGGGGGGGCGGGGGGGTTGGGTCGGGCCGGGTCGGGCCCAGACCCCCCATTTCGGACTGTTTTCAGTAATTTGCCCATATCTTGGGATTCAGACCTCTGATCGACGCACCGTCAGTTGCGTTGGAATACTTGGATAGATACGGTCGTTTAGGTATATTACACTCAACGTTTTGGAGAACTTTTGGTACAGCCGGGTTGGTTCGAACACGAAACCAACCGGGGCCTCAGAGCGGAAACGCATATAACTTGAGCTTCGGACATCCGATTGATGTGTCGTCGACTTTGATGGTTTCCTCTTAGTGAGATGGAACTTTTTTCTTACTCCGATCGAGGTTTGGATGTAGTTGTAGTATGGTCGGGTTGGTTTTGACTTAAAAACCAACCGGGCCCCTGGGACGAAAAGGCCAATAACTCTCAGACCGGGCGTCCGATGAACGCGCCGTCTGTCGCGTTGAGTTCCTATTGACATGAAAGAAATTTGTGATACATCAACTATGTTCTACATGACAGTTGATGTATCGACCTCTTGGCTCGTGGAGCGGACCCTCCCGGAATGAGCGTGCTGTGTGCTGGAACCCTAGAGCTGGCTGAGACTTGACGACTGCTGATCGATCGACTCAGAGTGTTTCGGATAGCCCAGTGGGGAGCGCTTGGTTGTAGCGGCAGACCCACGGTGGAGGACCACTTGGTTGTAGCGGCAGACCCGCGGTACTCAACAGAAGGAGTACCTCTGTAGGCTATGAGGGGGAGCGCTTGGTTGTAGCGGCAGACCCATGGTGGGAAGCGCTTGGTTGTAGCAGCAGGCCCACAGTACTCGACAGGTGGAGTACTACAGCAGTCCAAGGTTAGTGGTAAGTGCTTGGTTGCAGCGGAAGGCCCCCTGTACTCGATAGAGGGGGAGTTCCCCAGTAGCTATCATGTTTTAAATCCTGGTTTGAGATGAGTCTTGACTTTCAATCATTATCTTTGATATGATTGACTTGATTTCCTTTTTGGATTCTGGGAGACCTTCGGGGTCTCGGGGTCCCTACTGAGTATCGTATACTCACCCCTGCACGGGCTTCGCCCGCACTACGTTGTGTTGGTTGAAGACGACGGACATTACTGATCGAGGTTGAGACTTGTAGAGTTGGACGGTACCCGTAGGAGGATATCACATCGAGTCAGTGCCCGGAGGTGGATTTCACGACGAGTTGGTACTCGGAGGAGACGGATGAACATGGAGTGCTGAGGAGGAGATCTGTACCTACCCTTCAGGTAGGAAACCGGAGGATGATCCAGGAGCGGCTTGTCACCTTCAGCTATTGTCCTTTGAGTTGTACTTTACTTTCAGTTTTAGTTGTACCTTTCTTTTGGGCTTGTATTCTGGCCCATTTACTTTTTTGCACTTTCTATTGTACTCAGTTTACTTAGTGTTTACTTCTGCTGGCTTACTCTGTGGTGGTTGTTTACTTTATAAAGGCAATGTCTTCCCCTTTTTTGGGGATTTACGCCTTTGGTGCTAGTCTCCATCCCCTGGCCTATGGAAGGCGGGCTTGGGGTAGTCATGGCACGGGCCCCGAGGACGGGTCGTGAAAAATACGACCCGCCATACAGATGATCAGTAGATAAATGAAGGACCTCCTAGGCAGAGGCAGAGGTTCGATCGGGGTGGACCGCAAGGATCAGGATACCGATGTAGGGGAGCTGGCCATGCAGCTGGAGGTGGACGATGCTTCGAGGATTTTCCACCACCACCACCAGGAGGTCCACCCCGACCGCAGGGAACAGGTGGACATGGGATAGCTCAGCTTCAGGCAGCTAAGGCTTACGACCATGGAGCTCCGGGAGCAGATGGACAGGAGCGGGACTAGTTCCAGACATGGGACCTTTGATCTTGGTGCTTCTAGTTTCCTTGTTGTCTTTGTTTTGTGTCTTTGTACTTGAGCTGCAATAATAAAAGACACTTTTCCTTGTGACGTTTGATTCCTCTCTTTTTGTGTACTAAGAGGTTCCGGTTTAAAGACCATTGACTTGACCCTCACTTTTGAGATACCTACTGGAGGAGACCCAGTGACCACACACTGATGCCGACAGTTTGACTCAACCCTTGGAGGCGAGAGTAACGTTTGGATCTCTTGGTAGTAGCGTCGAGGCCTTACGACTTCATCCTTGGTATGGATTAGTGTCATCCATATCGGGATTGATTGTACTAGGAAAAGAATGTGGTTCATCCTGGGGATGAGACCGGATTTCTCTTATCGGCAAAGAAGAAATCTTAGAAGCTCTTGTAGGACCAGAGAAGGTCCAGGTCATCCAAGAGCGGATGAGGACAGTTCAGAGCCGAAAAAAGTCTTATGCCGATAAGAGGCGGAGACCACTAGAGTTCGAGTATGGAGATCACATTTTCCTACGGGTCTCACCTCGACGTGGGTTACGGAGTTTTGGTCTCAAGTTATCACCACGCTTCATCGGACCCTTCTAGGTCCTCAACAGGGTAGGCGAGATGGTTTACCACTTGACCCATCCACCTCAGTTGCACCAGGTGCACGACGACTTTCACGTATCTCAGCTGAGGAGATACGTGCACGACCTGACGCATATCACCGACCTTGAAAAGATGAACATCAATGATGGGGAGACTTTTGCGGAGGTCGCGGTGGAGATCGAGGATCGACAGGAGCGGATCCTACGTGTATGGTCGATTCCTCAGGTGCGCTTTCACCGGCAGCATGGGAACCTCCATGAGAGCATATGGGAGCGGGAGGTTCAGTTGCGTGCTCAGTACCTCTTTTGTTTCCCTAGTTTGTGTTATAGCTTTATGAGGATGTAAATCCCTGTAGTGGGAGTAATGTAAAGACCTAAAAATTTCAAGGAAACTTTTTTTCTTAATTTATTTGGAATTTTGAGAGTCTTTGGCTTCTGACGTAACCTGATTCTGAGGCCCGGTGTTCCCGAAATCAATTTCCGAAGTTTAGCTCGGGTACGTTCAGTGAACGAACGAGCGGGTTTTCCTAAATTTTGAACTGGTGATCGGAATCGAAATCTGAGGGCACCGATGAAACCGCAGCACCGGTAATTTCTTATGAACACCTTTTCTGGAGTTGCGTTTTCTCGGGTGAGGTTATTAAATAAATGGGTTGACTGAAGAACGAAATAAAAATTTGTGAAACAATTTTTTTTATTTCTTTTCTAAGTAGCTATAACCTATGCATGGAAGTTGGAGTGGGACACACTACATCCTAACTCTACTTGGTAGGATATTAGTGAAGTGGGGCCCACACAAGCCCCACCCCTTCAATTCCATTAGACCACCCTCTTGCAATTTATTTCGTAACTCACCCACTCCCCTGTTTTAATGTCATGTCAACTCAAGCAGTTTTTATTCCACATTAAATACATGCCAATAAAATGCCTAATTAATTGGAAAACGCGCATTAATTAATTTGGTGAATTCATTTTGAATTTCAAATTATTGATGGCTTGTGTGTGTGTAAATAAAATAAGACAACGTCTTATTTTATCATGGGTGATTCGCTGTGTGGTGGAGAGAACTCTCGAAGATTTTCTTCCTCCTTCTTAAAGAATGCGAAGAACACCGAAGCTTTGACGAAGAATGTCTTCTCATATTTACATCTTCTTCTCGCGTCGAAGGAAGCGAGATGCCACATCCTTCATTGGGCGAACACTAACAACGCTTACGGAGCCTCGTTCCGCGACGCCGTCTTCCGTGATGTTTTTTTCCCACGACGAACCTCGATCGACGACTTCATCGAGTAGGGGGTTTTCGTATAAAGTGTATATGTGAATTATCCCCCCGTGCATGCATATTTAAATTTCAGGGTGTTTGAATAATTTACCCTGAATAAATTATACCCTCTTCTAAAGCATGTCTTTTAATGATTACTATTTGAAAAACACCTAACGCGGAGGGTGCGGGCCGAACAAAAACGGCCCGACAACCCTCCGCAGTTTGTTTATTGGTGTGAGGATCGATGGGCGACGACGAAGCAGGCTACAAAGGCGTTTTGAACCCTTCGCAGTAATCTACGGGTCCCGGGAGAGCTGCAGGCGCAGACAACGGGAAAAACGGACCACCGGAGCGCGTCTGGTGGTCCACGGAAGGCGTTGTCGGCATGCCCCACCGGTGTGGCGGCGCACCGCCAGCAGGAGCCACCATGGATGAATCTGTGGCCGCGGCAGAATGGTCGGATCCCACGGCCGTGCGGGATCCAGGGGAGACGCGGCGCCTAGCGCCGCGTCTGCTGGTAAAGGGGGGAAACGGTCCCCCCTGCTCGGCCGCTGGCCAAGCCAGCGCACCCCCCCCCCCCGGCCGGGCAGGGGTGGGTTGCGTGGACCGGGATGGGCCGTGCCCAACCGGGATGGACCCGGGTCGGGTCGACCCAGTTCGGGCCAACCCGGGGGGGTTGGGTCGGGCCGTGCTGGGCCCAGACCCACCATTTCAGAATGTTTTCAGTAATTTGCCCATATCTTGGGCTTCGGACCTCCGATCGACGCACCGTCAGTTGAGTTGGAATCCTTGGATTTATACGGTCGTTTTGGTATATTACACTCAAGGTTTCTGAGAACTTTGGATATGGCCGGGTTGGTTCGAACACAAAACCAATCGGGCCCTCGGAGCGGAAATGCATATAACTTGAGCTCCAGACGTCTGATTGAAGTGTCGTCGACTTTTTTGGTTTCTTCTTAGTGAAACGGACCTTTTGGATTACTCCGCTCGAGGTTTGGACGTAGTTGGAGTACGATTGAGTTGGTTTTGACTTAAAAACCAACCGGGCCCCTGGGACGAAAAAGTCAATAACTCTCAGACCGAGCGACCGATTGACGTGTCGTCTGTCGCGTAGAGTTCCTATTGACGTGACGGAACTTTGAGATACATCAACTCTGGTCTACGTGATAGTAGATGTATCGACCTCTTGGCTCGTGGAGCGGACCCTCCCAGAACGAGTGTGCTGTGTGCAGGAACCCTAGAGCTGGCTGAGACTTGACGACTGCTGATCGATCGACTCGGAGTGTTTCGGATAGCCCAGTGGGGAGCGCTTGGTTGTAGCGGCAGACCCACAGTGGAGGACCGCTTGGTTGTAGCGGCAGACCCGTGCTACTCAACAGAAGGAGTACCTCTGTAGGCTATGAGGGGGAGCGCTTGGTTGTAGCGGCAGACCCATGGTGAGAAGCGCTTGGTTGTAGCAGCAGGCCCACAGTACTCGATAGGTGGAGTACTAAAGCAGTCCAAGGTTAGTGGGAAGCGCTTGGTTGTAGCGGCAGGCCCCCTGTACTCGATAGAGGGGGATTTCCTCAATAGATATGGTTTCGACATCATGTTTTAAATCCTGGTTTGAGCTGAGTCTTGACTTTCAATCATTATCTTCGATATGATTGACTTGCTTTCCTTTGTGGATTCTGGGAGACCTTCGGGGTCTCGGGGTCCCTATTGAGTATCATATACTCACCCCTGCACAGGCTTCGCCTGCACTACATTGTGTTGGTTGCAGACGACGGACATCACTGATCGAGGTTGAGACTTGTAGAGCTAGATGGTACCCGGAGGAGGATATCACGTCAAGTCGGTGCCCGGAGGTGGATTTCACGATGAGTCGGTACCCGAAGGAGACGGACGAATGTGGAGTGCTGAGGAGGAGATCTGTACCTACCCTTCAGGTAGGAAACCGGAGGACGATCCAGGAGCGGCTTGTCACCTTCAGCTGTTTTCCTTTTAGTTGTACTTTACTTTCAGTTGTAGTTGTACCTTTCTTTTGGGCTTGTATTCTGGCCCATTTACTTTTCCGCACTTTCTATTGTACTCAGTTTACTTAGTGTTTACTTCTTCTGGCTTACTCTGTGGTGGTTGTTTATTTTATAAAGTTAATTCATTCCACTTTTTGTCGGGATTTTCACCTTTGGTGCTAGTCGCCAGCCTCTGGCCTATGGAAGGCGGGCTTAGGGTATCCACGGCACGGTCCCCGAGGACGGGTCGTGATAACTATATTCATTACTGAGCATCTAATATCACTATTATTTTTTTTCCTTTACCTATTATATGAAAAAGGAATCTTTTACTGAGTTCATGGATACATAATTTACTTTCACTATGTTGTATTTTATGTTTTCAAATGTAATGTGAGATTCAAGTATCTATATAGTTTAACAAGAATAATAAAATATTTAGTCCTTTGGGGTGTGAAATATTTCATCATTTTCTAATGTAATAAAGTAACCACTAACTATAGGATACTGGGGTCAAGGTCTTTACATTCTCTATCAGGTACTCTTCTATCTGATCCTTCTTCTCTAACCAAGTAGTTTCTTGGTTGGTGGCTCACACTGAACTTATAATAATAACTCTCTCTTTAACAACTAATCAACACACAAATAAAGTGTTGTTCCCCTATTTATATAGGAATTATTCCTCTAATGGATGTGGGGAATGCATGGACTTTATTTTGAAATTCCCACTTAAATCAACTTTTGTTTTACTACCTTCAAAGTCTCTAAAACTTCAAAGTAAACATTATTTATCAAATATTCCTCAAATATTAGTGTCAATGGTCTCATTAAATATTCCCAAAATCTTATCTAGATTTATAAATGTTGATAGAACAACTCAGAATCATCACGATTGTTATAATGTATCAACATGAAGGAAACTTTGTTTGATATAACATTAAAACTTCTCTATCTGGTTCCTTCACAAGAACTCCTTCATCAAGTAATTCTTCATCCAAATAAACTTTGTAAAAGTCAGTTTAGTCACCTTTATAATTCTTCATCCAATGAAACTTTGTAAAATTTTATCTAAAGACCTTCAAGAATGTTCATTTGGTAGCCTCATGGGATTTCTCTATTTGGTTCTTTTTTTCAATGATCATAAAAAATTCTATCTGGTGGAACTTTGATAAAATTCATCCAATAGAAATGATTCTATCTATCCATTATAACTTCATATATTTCTCTATCTAGACTCTTCTTCTGTTAGAGTTACAAAGTATCTATTTGATCATTCTATGTTTGATCACAACTTCAAAGATCAAGATTTATATAACAACAACTCCATGAATTCATTACTTTGAACTTGGTACATTTTTCAACTTCATCATTTTATAACATCAACTTTGTTTAAATTGTCTATGTCTGCTAAAATTAGTATAGTGTACTTCACAAATCTTCATCTAGTGATCTTCAGAGATCTCCTCTATCATGTAAAACTCTATACAATAAAAAATCCAATACATCATAACTTGGACTTTGTTTAGATTTTATAACTAGAAATTTGTAATGTTGTAGCTTCATTCTCAAGAACCATGTCTATTAGACTAGTTCTATTAGCCTCAGTCTAGTATAATTTGTACAGCCATATTCTGAACTTTTTACACTCTTTCTAAACTAAATTACTTTGAATAAACTTAGCTTAGAATCATAATATTCTTGAAGAAATCATGATGTAAGAAACTTTAAGGATATATAAAGAATCTTCTGACTTGGTTCAGGTTTCTTAGCTTATTTTAAATCTTCTATCTATGGTTATTCACTTCATAACTTTGTCATGATTATAGTAGTAACTCACTTTGTAAGGTGAACTCACCCTATATTACTTTTGTGAGCTCCATCCTTTCTGATTATCCTTGATTACTTCACTATTCTTCTTCTAATGGTTTTATCTTTGGGCTTACTTTCTTCAACAGTTCTTCAATATCCATATTTTTTACACTTTCTTCTTCAACTCCAAATATTATTTATAGTGATTCTTCATTTTCACCAATAGTCAAAAATATAATAAAGTTCAGTTCTACAAACATGTGATGTTGATGGTTGATTATACATATAAACATTTCAATTTGTTTCTCCATAGCCATTAATAACACTTTCCCTCAACTTACTCATTGACTTTACTATAAAATATTGATAAAAAATACAATATTTAAACATTATCATTCTATATGGGATATAATTTATGTTCAATGGGCTTATGTATGGATTATTGCCTTATTTATTATTCAGTATCTAGTTTATTCCATTCATTTATGTTTTTTACTTTGATGTGGATGTTTTATTATTGATATGTTCAATTATATAAGTGTGAAATAATTCCTTGTGATTATATTATAAGACCCTGGTACTAGTTTCCAGCTTGGGGTGATCGGGAACACACCTCAGGTATGTCTTATACTGGTTCAAAAATATAACTGATGGATGACTTGGGTTGGTTCATGACATTATCAGTTTATCGATGGCATAGAGATATGATTTATACTTTATTATTTTGTCTTGTGATGATTATTGGATTTATATTGATTTTTATATGATTTATGGATACTTATATCAAATTTTATAGTCTCCCCATGATCATATATAGACCCTCACTAAAAATCAGTAACCTCTAGCATATGGGGAGGCATGCTTGAGATATGGGCACCCAGTTTGGTTATTGTGGAGGTGAACCAGATCGGGGATACTACATGTAGTTCGACAACACCTAATTATAATGTTCATAATAGGGAACTAAGCTCCAATTTATCACACTAAATCACCTTGATCTTTTGAAGATACTCCAGGTCATGCAAAAATAGAATAATGAAAACACTCACACATAACACAAAACAATACAAGGATTTATATGGTTCAGAACTTAATTTTTTTCCATAGGATTTGGAATAAGTGATCCCACCCTCATATTTATAAAAGATTCACATTGATAGATACTATTTCACAACCATTCAATCTATACATCATGTTCCCACTTACTTCTGATTTATGAGGGTGGCCCTCCATCTGTTCATGGCCACTGGTTAATGAACCACCTTAAATTTTCATACCCATTGATTAGTTAAAGTACATCAGGTTAGAGTTGGTTACCTAAAACTAAATTACCTTTTACTTTTTATTACCAAAATATTCATAGACCATGATATAATTAAATATCTATTCACATGATGACTATTTTTCAATGTAACATTATAATGACCATAGAGTATTTTTCGCATCAAAAGGTAACAGAAGTTCCCCACTATAATTAGAACCTTAAAGTTACATAAAAATATTCTTAATCATATGTTTTATAGTATGATGACATCTATATGACATGAAATGTATTATTTTATACTATAAGGTATTGGGGGATCATAATACAATAGTATTTCTTCTTATGAAGTTCACACTTGATAATCTCCATGATATGAGGCTATGAGAATAGACCCACCAATAGAAATTTGTTAAAATTAGGGCGACCCAAATGTTGGAACTAAGGGGGTCTTAGTTGGAGATTGATATTATGCTGTTCTTTTTGTTAATCCATTTATAGGATGGTCAATGATTTAGTATGATAAGGAATATAGTTTACAAGAATTGGAAGACCAAAAGAGGGCTTGGAGAATGTTATAGAAAAAGGAAATGTGTCCTAGTGTTTTTCATGTAAGAGTTCTATGACTGCATAACACCTATGAAAACCATATAGGGAGTATGTAGCTGGTATTCTGTGAAAGAGGATTCACAAAAAAAACAACCCATGTAAGAAGTTCATGAAGGCCATAGTCATTTACGATTAAGTGGTGGTGATTTGGTGCATACCACATATGAATTATGTGGTAGTTTATGAATAATGTTCATAGTAAATGTTTCATGAAGCAATTAAAAGGGGATTAATGTAATTCTAGTGATTAGAAAGTTTTTTGGAGAAATTTTCCTATAAATACCATGTTGATCCATTCATTTTTCATTTATGAGTAGTTAAAGAAGATTTGTAAATTAATCAAAAAATGGAGAAGTTGGGAAGATTTCATATAAAGTATGATTCATGAAGTAGATCAGTTAATTAATTAAAGGGTTTCATTAAGGTAGTACACAAAGGAGGTTCTGTGAAGTCAGTTCGTGAAGGTTTTATGTGAAGGAGATTATGTAAAGTTTGTTCATGAGGTATATTACATGAGGAAAAACAAAAAAGGGCGTCATATGAAGTATTTCATGAAGAACTATACCATATACTATGAAATTGTTCACAGACACTGGGAAGTTCATGAAGATAGTACATGGTGAATAGTGTACCATGTGGGACTTATGCGAAAGGTTTTTTTAAGCATGAATTTTACATGACCTTTTCAAGTGGTATTTTGGAGAACAATGAGTGCATTGGAGCATCGTATTTATGTTTTCATGATGTAAATCAAATAATATTTTCTTGAAAATGTGGAAGTGACCTACATGTTGATAAACTGAGAAGACATCCATCTAAATCAATGTGCAGAGGAGAAGTTGATGGAGGATATCCAAGGGAGGAAGTGCACCATCCATAAATTAATTATAAAGGTGGTGATTCTGGAAAGGAGTTACTATGATTGAATAATTGTAATCCACTAAAACTAGTGAATCATAGTGGATTCTAGTACAACTGGCACATCGTCGGGGTATTCTTCTTATATTATCACTTCGTTCTGAACTAAGTAAAAATTGAAGTGTTTTATTTTTCATCAACATTTATGATTATAGTGTAAGTTTAATTAAATACAAAAATTTCAATGTGATCATATCAACATGGGAATAAAATCCTTATATTCAAAATAAAATGTTGACATCCTGATTCACCCCTCCCCTCTCAGGGTTTTCTAGGTTGCAACATAATTCCACATGTTATACGTTTCATTGGATATTCCTATCCATGAATGTGTATATTTTTCCTTATACTTATGATTATTATTAGTATATATCATGAATTTTTTACTTTGATGTATTGATGAAAATTATGATGTCATATACTCACAGCAAGGTAAGATACATTGGGTGTATCATAAGTTATATGATATTAATGAATAATTCAAGAAATTATTTTCCCCTTCTATATTAATGGAATTAGATATACCATTCCATTTGATTATAATGGAAATATTTGATTAAATGTGTGCCATGGTGTATCATAGACAAGTTCATTTCATGAATTCAATGAAATATATATCAATCATATATTTTGATGACATAAATTATGCAACCTGATTGATGAGATAATAAGAAAAAGGGATTATATTACACATTAAATGTTCATTTGATTTTGTTGTAATTATTATATTAACTTATTTTTTTATGGGTGTCTTGACAAGTTTCTAAATGATAATATTGGACTTTAGACTAGTTCGTTTAATGCTTCTAAGAAATAGTCCTAGAGAGTCACACACTAAGTGTAACCAAAATCTCAATTAAATTCATTTGAATTGAATATAGAATAAATATTATTCTCAAGATCAGGGGATAATAATTATTTGGTATATGTTGATCACATAAAATTCAATAACCAATTATTCATAGAATATATGTGATTTGAATATTAAATGAACATTATTTTCCAACTATCAAATATATAATATTTATTTATCTATTTTTTATTCGCATGGTAACAACTAATTATTTCATTACATGAATGTTAATTAAATATTTATTCATTAGTTAGTGAATAGAATATTAATTTATTTATTGAACGAATAATATAAAGATATATTTTTTGAATAAATATTTATTATTCAAGGTTCGATAAATGTCAATGAGGACTGAAAAGATGAGTTAAGGTCTCGATTAAAATTATATATTTTATTTAATATAATTTAAATAAATATTCATTTATTTATTTAGTAAATGATATTTAAATATAAACAAGTTAAATAACGTCATGGGATATAATAATATTGTTATTATTATATAACCCTAAATATATAACCCAACTTATATCATTTATAGGGTAAATTGAAATATTGTGCACAACTTTTCCTTAAAAGAGAATTCTCTCAAGATCGGGAGAACCTCTAAAGAGTACTATGATGAATGAGAAATTTTCATCCTCCTCCACCCTCTCAAGATTGAGAGAATAATAAAGAACACTTCAAGATTGAAATATTTATTAGTGTGATCGATAGTGAGTGACACAAGATGATCAGTACCCTTGCACTAGCACACATATTTCATCAGTGGTGTTTTGAGATTTGTGGAGCACATGTGGATACCGTAGGAGGAATTCTACATTAGATTCTTCACTAAAAAAATGTGATGATAATAAGTTCAATTGAAATGACCAAAAAATAAGAAATAATTACCAGTTGAGGTAATTCTATATTAAATTAATTATAAATTATATGTGAAAATATTATCTCTTTGAATATTTATAGGTTACTTAGTATTGTTTTTTAGTATTTTATCTAAAAAACAATGAAGAACTTTTTTGGGAATGGGGCTAACCACTTTTACTATGAATAAGAGACTTTAAGTAGTATCAAAGTTGGTTTACATATTAATTTATAATTATTTATTAATCATTGATCAATTGTGCATTTTATTGTTAGTTTTTCATTTTAATTTTTTCATTATTCAATATAAAAGATGAGATATTATGATAATTCACATTCATATGGCCAAGAACAGGCCAATAATTGATGAAGAGAACTCAAAGATCTCTTTTTGAGGTTCCTAATATTTTGGATACATGACATGAACATGAACACATAGAATGTAATAAAATTGTACACATCATGTACCCATGGTTAACCATACAAGGATGATTCATGAAAATAATGACACATCATGTGAGGGTTCAATACATGACATCATTACATGTCACATATTTATCAACAATTGGTATGAAACATAATAGTGTTTTCATGGTTTATAACTAGCATACATGCTATGTAACCCCATATGGTTTATTATCATGGGAATCGTGGAAAGCATGTGGTCAAAGTATGCATCATGTATTTAACACACACCATGTAATGACTAAAATCCAAGAAACATTGATATAAACCTATGTATGTGTTGAGTGATTTCAGAGGTTCATGTGGGATATCAGATGCTTAATTAATTATTTTCTGCATTAATTCTGTAGGTACAGAACATGTATGGTTGTTGTACACATTTTTACTTCATGGGAATCACTAGTGGTACACACCACGTATATTCAAGGCATGTTGTGAAGTCATAAATTCCACGAAGACTACATGTCTTGGTTTACAAAACAACATGTTGTGTATATCATGATATTCCATGTAGGAATGCATTTCGTATAAGTATATGAATAATAAGGATCATAGATAGTGTTATTTATATTTTGTTTCATGTGAAAATACATGTCGTGTAACATTTAAAACTATAAAAATTGGTTTTAAATATAAGTAGAAGGGTAAATGTCATGCAAACTCCATTACACATCATGCACTTAATTAATTTTAATTAAAATTGATTTATTCAATTTATTTAAAATTACAGTGGATGATAATCTCAAAGACTATTTAGATTTACGATTAAGATAAATGATTTAATTAATAAATAAAATAATTAATTTATTAATTTTGGAAATTTATCTTAATAAATAACAAATTGAAATGTATGTTAGCTAGTGTATTTAAATGTGTAGTTATATCATACATGGATGATCATGATCTTGATTAACCTATGTATATGTTGGGTTCCTTTTTAATTTAATTATTTTTTCATGGGTTTTTTTATAACTTATTACTAAATTGCACATCAGCCTCAGCCCAGTTGGTGAGGACTCCTTAAGTGCATCCAAGAGACCCAAGATCAAATCTAGGTGGAGGCTAATTTCCAGGGTTACTGTAGCAAGAATTGTGCAGAACTGTAGCAGGAACTATGCAGAACTGTAGCAGGAACTGTGTAGAACTGTAGCAGGTACTGTAGCGGGAACTGTACCAGGCACTGTTTGGCACTGTAGCAGCTGGGAATATTCCCCTGTTTGGGACTTTGGGCCACCAATTTGGTCCCTGAGTCCTTTAAGGCCTTCGGGCCACCCAAGCCTTTGGATCAGTAAGGCCTTTGGGCCACCTCAAGGCCTTTAGGCCACTTTAAGTGCATATGCAAACCAGACAACCTACAAGGAACAAGCTTCAGAAGAAGGAGGAGCAAGGAGTTTTCACCATAGTAGAATCTAAACGGATTTCAAGAATGAGAGGCTATGGCACCTACCATCAGTACAAGCCTATGCATGCACATGAAAGCCTAGTCGAACAGCCATGCGAAGGTGGAGAGATGATTTCACGATAAAGATGCTGGGGAGGAGCAGTTCCAAGTAGTTAGTTTGGGTTGTATATAATGTTTGAAGACTACGGGCAATGAATTCCTCTAAGGCCTATATGCCATGTAATACTTATGCCTACGGGCCTTGTAAGGGTTCCAACTCACCCCTTTAAAGGTGGGTTATCAAAATCTATAAAAAATGAATGTCTTCGGGCCATTGGATGGATTACTAAATTAAATATGATGATTTATGTATCATTACTTTCTCCTTATTATGTATGGGCCTATGTGTCCATAGTTTCTTTTATGTGACCTCAAACCCTTGGTTCCACTAACTTTCATGTGAGTAAGCATATGTAAAGGAAGGAGTTCCCAGGTGATAGGTTACGATTCAAGATGGAGATGGGGTGAAAACAACTAAGGAGATGCACAGGTTATAGGTGGAATTCTACAACTTAAGCTAATACTAACTCATGAATTTTTTCCACTGGGGTCAAGATTTGGTCTATCATTTACTCGATAAACCAATTAGTAGATATAAGCTCAAGATCATTCCACCTATTTTTTTAATGCATGTTTATTAATTTATGTAATGAATCTTTATTTTATGATTAAAAATGATCACATAAATCAATTAAAAACATACTAAGATAAAATAAAATAAATGGAATGTGAATAGATTATTTTATCACTACTACAAAACATGCTTTTAACAGTGTTAGTGATGGGATTTATTAGTGCTTAAAAAGTGATGACTACCAAAGTGAGGTTAAAATCGGACCTTTATCAGCACTAAAAAATCTCTGATAAAAATTGAAAAAATATTTTTTTTACCCTTTCTCAACACTCTAGACCCCCTTTCTCAATTCTACAACTAATTTCCCCACACCCACCCCCTTCTTTGGTGCTCGCAACCCCCCTAGCTTAGCACTAGATAGCTGCTCACCCACCTGCTCATGCCTAGATTTGATCCCGTGACCTCCATGTGCCAAGAAAACCTCTTTACCACTTCCCTATATTATTTTATTTTATATTATGATATTTCTATTTATTTATATATATTTACATAAATATTTATTGTTCATATATATATATAATTAGATAATTATTTTTAAATGCATTTATAAAATATATGTTTGTGTGATTGTGCATGTGTGTATGATATATATATATATACTTAAATTTATTTAAATATATTACATAATAATATTCATTTACATATATTAGAATATAAATATAAGTATATATCTATTTATCAATACACACACATATGTATTTATAAACATTATATGTGTGTGTGTTTGTTCATATAGTTTTATTATAAATTCATTTATATACTATATTTAATGGTAATGATATATTTATATAAAAATACATTTATATATGATTTATACACACAATATTGACACACACACACACATACACACATATTTACACATGCAAGTACACATTTATATTTCTCACACACACACACAAATATTTACATATATATGTATTTATTTACATATATTAGAATATACACACAAATATACATATTTTTTTATTAGCACAAACATGTTTATATATAAACATTTTCTTTTATAGGTATATATATAAATATTAATGAATTTTTATAGGGTAAATAAAATGGATAATTATTTATTTTAAATTAAATTAATAATAAATATTTATTTCAATATGGTTTATATATTTCAAAATACATTTTTATGTAAATATTTATTTATACAATTGATTTATTATAAGTAAATATAATAAAATATGAATATATTTAATTATAAATAATAAATTATGAAAAATGATAAAATTTCAAAACCATAATATCTATATGAATCTAATATCTGATAATAAATTAAATTCCCACTAAAATGGGACAAGAAGATGTTGGAACCGGGCATGCAACGGAATCCCCAAACAGGTGGGTTTTTAAAAAAAATTCCACCGACGGTTGATGTAAACTTGTTGATGTCAGTGAAGAGTAGCCCGGTCAAAGCCGAGGATCTCGCATGAAGAGTTTTAAGCACAAAATTAAACCGTAAAATACCATGTTTAAATCTGAAGCCGCACACAATGTCTGCTCATCATTGGCGATCGCTGCTCAAAGAATCCGAAGTCAAATTCCTCTAGATCATCCACACAGGCTTCAAGGAATCCGCGGAAGCGCCGTTCGTCATAATCTGTGTGCTAACGCGGAATTGCGACGATGCATTCAATGCTCCAACGATCACCGCACTGCTTCGCTAGCAATTCCTGAGAGAGTGCTTGATCCATACTCCTTGGATCCAGATCATATCTCTCTAGATTATGGGAGAGAGTAGAGGAGAGAGAAGTTCCATGAATAGTGATTAGAAATCTCCTCTCCTCTAATATTTATAGTGGTTAATTAATTACCCGGAATTGTCAACCCGGCCACCGAATACTTAATGCACTATCAATGACATTTTATGACTACTTTTCTAAGTCATAAATATTATTATCACTCTCTTATAATATATTAAAATATATTACGTGATAATAATTAAGTCATTAACTCGACTCGTCACTCCCATAAATATTAATTGAAACTTGAATAATTTAATATTCATCAATTAATATTTTTCATGTATTTACTAAAACTCATAAATACATTTAATAAATAAATTAAATACTCATTATCATAAACATGAATAATATGAATTTATTTATTGAATTGGTGATCGTTTAACTTTGGACAAATCCCAGACCCCTATGGCGGGGCCCACTATGTCCAAAACTCATATTCAACTGAATAGGGAAGATTTTTTAATACTCTATTGTGTGTGACCCTATAGGCCCTTATTTTGACATTCGTGAATAATATTCACACACCAAGAGTGGGATCTAGCAACTCATCATAGCCCCTGAAGAAATAAGGACTGTCACAGTAGCGACAACCAACCTACGAACACGCACTATGTAATATAATCTCTTTATCAGTAATATCTCATAAAGAAGGACGCACTCTCGTGTCATCACCATTTTCTTGCTTTATTGTTTGTTGATGTAACTGGATGGATTTATCCTCGACTTCCATGGCCATGGTCTTATAAAGGTACTATCATCCATATCAACATGTCCTGATATATATTACTTTCATAACTCGGAAGCAAAAAATCCTTTCTTGACCATTCAACTAATGTTATGCCACCAATGATGCACACAACACAAACTACCTCACCATGACTTCATTGCCATGGTTTTCGTCTTGCATCAAAGTGCACAATCAAATGACATACATTGGTAATGATATCAATTCAGGATACCATTACTCATGATCGTAGATAGGAACATCCAATGACACCCGAAACATTTGGTGTTCCTATTGGCGGGTCAGTCCTCGTGATCTCACTACTAGAGATCACCAAGTACAAACTTCATGAGAAGAAGTATCAATGCTTATGAGCCCCCAACACCTGATAGTCAAAAATCTACTGTATCCAATCAGTAAGTTGTATCTAGACCATAGAACATATATTTAAGATTAATTTCATAGTATGTAGAGGTTCTCATTATAGCCTGGGAACTACTATAACCTTTTAATACGAAAATTAACCTTTGGACATTACCATTTCAATAGTGGATGCAAAAAATTATACACTATAATGGTAATATGACATCATGCATAGATAACTGTATACATGATAGGGTAATCAAAAACACTGAATAGTTGGGTCTAGGGTACCCATTATTTCAACACTCCCGCTTTCACTAGATCCAACTTGCTAACTAAATTTTTTATCTACTCACATGATGAATATCATGTTTTTGATGAGTTATGGCTTTAGCTACTAGGTCCACCATGTTTCCGCCACGTGACAATTCTGCTATTGCGACCTCATCTCTTAGAGTAAAACTTCTCAAGAGATATTATCCTAAGTATATCCCTTTTTGACCACTATCATAGTTTGATGTCTTGGCTAGTAAGAATATCATAATCTACATTATGATAATACTTTTCTTACCATGTGTGATTCCAAGAACTGGAAAAAAAATTGCATATCTACTTTTTAGCTACCTTAGAATCTACAGCATACTCAATATTTGTAGGTATGGCTACCACTGGCTGATATGAGCTTGACTCGCTCATCATCTTTAGCCTAACTGCAATACTAGATCACATTGATCTATGGAAGACTAGTTCGTATCCCCAAAAACTAGTATCCTTTCTTCTCCACTTACCAGGTACATATCTTTTGTACTTTCCAAAGTACAATTAGATAGTTCTAACTGCACCCCATGCAATTCTCCTGGATATAACTGATATCTGCACAATATACCTTGGCAATATCAGTTCTTGTACATATCTTAGAATACGTGATTGATCCATCACTCTGATGTATAGATTTCAACTCACTATATTTATATCTTACCATATCACAGACAGGTCAACATGGTGAGATTATGCCTTGTGACATAGGCAAAAATTCATCTCTTGAATTGTTCCAACTTGTATTTTTCAATACAGTGTCACTATATATACGATTAACTAGGGCCAAGCAACCTGTAGATCTTCCTTAGTAGATCATGTTCCCTAGAACTTAGGTTGCTACTTTAAGTTAATCATTAGAGAATAAAATTCATTTTGGTCTTAAGTAACTTGAAGACCAATTTGTTTTCCATATGTTCCCGAACATATATTTTTCTTGGAAAACATTGGCGCTCCCACTAACCTCTCGTAGACACATGAAAATCATTTTTTCAAATGTAAATTCTATGATCACGTTTCTTACTTTAATCCTAAACTAGATTTTAGTAACTTGCAACCTTTATTAGCATTTTATGACATGACCATCCCTCTCTGGTTGCATCGTATAGACACCATCCATGATTGGTGGTGATGGCGTCCAATGCTAAATAATTAGATCATAGCTATTAGCTATGATAAGTAAAATTCTAACAGATTTTGGAATAATTACTTAGTCAAACCAATCAATCCTTATTGGTAATACGCTTGTACCATCCATGTATCAACTCACTTGAATACCCACCACAGTATTCAAAATAATAAGACCCTTTTTCACTTTGATACATGAAATCCATTAATTGAATTTTAGTTGGTCTTATCAATTTTAGATAATTGTCATATACTGCATACTTGTAGGAAATATTGTTCACATTGAATAATAGATCACCGACCGCGGTGTATAAAAACCATCACCATGGTTTTATCCTTCCTACATAGTATGTGTCTCTGGAACATACTATGTTCCACATGCACTTGTGGAACTAGTTCCTATGCCAACTATTTGTGCATCATGAACATTGACAAAACACTAGTCAATATAGCTCCCACTATCTCTAATAGAGATGTTCACCCTTACATAGAAGTGTAGTCTATTACTTGACCAAATTTTCTATCTTAGGGATTTATATAATATCCTAATAAATCGTTAGGATAAGTACGTTAGATGCACAATGTGTTTATCTTGATGCAAGTTTGTTTGTATTAGAACCAACTATTTGCATCCAAACACATTTCCTTATGACATAATGAATTTACATCATACTATGACTCATATGATATCCATTTGTCATTACAGTTGGCATATGGTTGTGGGATATTGCCGTTATTTTCAAATCATTTCATAAAATATAATGGGAGTTTCTGCTAGTTGCAACATTGATATTACTTACATCAAAATTTTGATGTATGACATATGCATTTAGGAATTGCTCCACACTACATGTTTGTTGATCAATGTTGATATGTAAGACTTTATCATCAATCCTCCTTATTAATATCAATGTCGTGATGTCGATAAGGTAATGTGTGTTTAGGAATTACTCCATGCTACATTATCATGATTAATGAATGATTGGTCGAGATATTTTTTGGTATCCCAACCTGAAGCAACTCATATCTTTTGACCATGCATATACTCCACTTTATTATTCCTTTATTACTCAAAAGAATCTTATGAAGTATATATACCTCTAGCTTATACTTGGAATAGTTCACGTTTACTTGTTGAAGTATTTCCAAAAGCTTTGTGACATACCTTTATTATTAAAGGCTCCTTTATCCAAACTAAAGACGTTGATAATACCAAAATTATTTAGTTATGCCAAGCCTAAATACTATACTTTGTATATTTATGACGTTCTCTTTAATATTACTTGACAAAGAATTATATTTTCACAACTCGGTATAAGTCTTACATTTATATTCATCACTAATTTCCTATGATTCATGTATTACTGAACTAGTGATTGGGTTTACCAAAAACAACATTCATTCCAAAACCTAAAAGAATTTCTCCTTGAATCGAAGGACACATGAGATTAATGTCTATGGTTATACTCAATAATAGTTCAACACGAATCTTTCATTTGGAAATTAAAAAGTCATGTACTTCTCACCACTGGCCTAGGTATCACCCTTTCACAACCACTTGGAGAATACACCTGACTTCTAGTAATATTTCTATACTTACTTGGAAACTGTATTTAAATACACATATGTAAAAACATATAGTATTAAATATTCAAGTTATAAAAGGAAACATTACATTGATGAATATTCCTGATGTAGAAGTGGAAACTTGCTTCTTTATATCAGGTTATTGCTTTTAAACTTCCATAGTATTATTTTATAATAATTCAATGGAAATAACCTTTGTTAATACCTCATTAATTGAAGGACATCACGAATGTGTCATTATCATTAAATGCCTTTGACCTTTCCACATTGTCTTTCAATTTATTCTCCATAAGAATTAAAACTTAACTGTCTTTTATTCTTATTCACTTGACAAACCTTAGCTAAATTGGTAATGAAGTGTTTACTCAATACTTGTTCATTTTGTGAATTAAAATGAAACTTGAGTAATGTGGTGAAAATGATATTTAAAGATCATGATCAATCTTTCAATTTGCACATGTCGGTGTAAAATTATCCTTATTCATATCATTTCTTCACTTTCTCCTTGCAAACTTCTCAGAGATGAGACTTTATGTTATATCATTTATGTCCTGGTGTAGTGACCGCAAATGAAACTGGACATTAATGGAAGCATAATGATATAACCATCATATGCTTTGTACATTAGTCTCATGTAAGCATTTTTCACTCGTGCTTCTTGAGGTAGTTTAACAGTGTTGGGGACACTGGCACCTTGAGTTTTCCTATATCATAGTACTATGTGCATGTGCCTATACTATTCATGGATACTCATGTCAGTGTGGACATTTAATTTGTCCATTATAATATCACAGTTTTAATCTTGTGGTATAACTTTCCATTTTTTCTACAAAAATTATTTTTAGCAGATTAGTACCTTTTATCTGAATTACCGTTTTATACATTTTGATTAATTACTTAAATCATGTAATGTCTCCCACTATTTTATCAGATTCTAGGAACCCTATGTGCTAGAATCGTAATACTCTATCGCTTGAGTATTCTAGTGGCAAGGATCCTGGAACCACCCCTCATAGTCTACAAGATATGGCTACACCACTACTTGGAGGGTTCTAGGTGGGCTTTTGGTTGACCGTCCGCTTTAACTTATGGTTCCTTGATCTATTGAGTAAAGTCCCAACTTCTTAAAACCAGTACTTGATTTACTCAATGCTTACCTCTAAAATTATAACAAGCTAGCTATGGATATTTCTTTGCTGCAATTTTAGTTAAGTAAACCCATCATTATTATAAGGACTCCCTGGTAGTAAGAGGAACCCTCAGCTATGGCATGATCGGCACCTCAAACAGATAGTTTTTTCCAAACTTGAATGACGGAAGGTGGTCATGACTTAATATATTTTTGAGGGTTTTATTATTTTTAATGTGACGAAAGAAATGCCAACGATCTCGTACCCGAGTGGTAAGGGCTCCTGCTTGGCATCCAAGAGACCTGGGTTCAAAACCAGGCGGAGACGAATTTACGGGGTAATGTATCAATACTGTAGCAGTATTGTAGTAGTTACTATAGCAGTTACTGTTCAATACTGTAGCAGCCAGAACTATTCACCCGATTTGGGCTTTCGGGCCACCGGTTTGTGCCTACGGGTCTCTAGGGCCTTTGGGTCATCAAAGGCCTTCGGGCCTCAGGCCCTTCGGGTCACGTAGATCATGGAGTAGTCTAGTTCACACAGAACAGGCCCCAGAAGAGGATCAGAGCAACAGGAGTATCAGCCACCAGATGCAGAGCTAACCGGATTGGAAGAATGAGAGGGTATGGCAGCCGCCATCGGGACCAGGCACCGTGCAGCTTTGTACGGGGCAATGCTAGCCGGTCAACAATGCAAGGTGGGGAGCTAGGTGATCAATGATGTAGAAATCTGGGGAGGGGCAGTTCAAGTGGGTTGGGCCTACGGGTCATGTATTGGGCATGGTATGCCTCTGGGCCTTCGGGTCATGTATTACGAGTTTGTCGGGCCTTGTGCCCTGGTCCTACAGGTCATGTACGGGTTTCCCTTAAACCCTTAAAAGGGGGATTATCCATAATAAAAAAAGGCCTTCGGGCTATTCAGAATGTGACGAAAGAAATCATTTTCCTATTTTTATAAGCACTTACTATGTGATCACACTCATAGCTGACCATGCATGAAATATAAAAATTATCGCATCACATGTTC
The DNA here is from genome assembly GCA_963277665.1 of Viscum album. NCBI lineage: Eukaryota > Viridiplantae > Streptophyta > Magnoliopsida > Santalales > Viscaceae > Viscum > Viscum album. The sequence continues at coordinate 1,231,197,016 of OY728137.1, read as the reverse complement.
ATTTTATCTTGCATTCTTGTTTATTATTATTCTATGTGATCACGTTCTAACTACACATTCACAAAATAATAAACCATACAAAAACAAAATAAAGACCTGATCATGAGCCGATTCTAATGGTTTATCTGTTGAGTGAATAACAAACCAACTGCAACCCTAGGGGTAAGTACCTTTAGTTGTGTGGATTGCAACTTGAACAACAACGTCTGCTCATCCAATGCAACTAACTCCTCTCTGGTGTGTCGTCGTCACTTGGCGCGAAGTGCGTCAAGTCTCATCTCGTTATTATACAATAGTACTCGCACACAGATGAGGGGGTCTCGGGGTATAAATATTCAACTCTGAGAATGGGAGTGTAAGCCCTTATACATATAACGACTCTAAGATGACATGCAGATCATATTTTATTTAATTAAACTAATTATTACAAACCGGAATGCAATAACTAAATAAATAAATAAAATAAATAAACACCAAACATGCATTGGTAGGTCGACGACTCATGACCAGCATATACGCATTAAACTTGCGTATATTAAATAAATGCATAATAAATTTAAACTTGCATTAAAAATAAACTTAAGGGCATTTTATTGAATTAAAAACTTCACTCTTATTTTTAATTCAATTTAACGTCGTTAGGTCCCGATTTAATTAATTTATTTTTTTAAAAAATAAAAATTAAATTAATTAATTAATTTCTCAATTAATTAATTACGCCAAATTAAAATTTTAATAACTAAAATTAATGTTTAATTAATTTAATTCTCAACTGAAATTAAATTAATTATTTAAATTAATTTTGATTAAATTAAATCTCCCAGGCCTTTAAAACTTTAGGCAAGGCCTGTGCGGGTCGGGGCGAACCTGCGTAGACCCAGTCTGGGCTGTACCGACCATGTAATTTTGTGTTCTGGGTTAGGTAGGTCTGCCCGAGCCTGTTTTGAGATGAGAAAATCTGCTTGGACGTGTTTCGGGTTGGATTTGATCAAACCCCGTGCAGATGGGTTACCTCACGGTGGTGCACACCGCACTGCGGGTCTCGGCGGGGGGTCTCTCACCGGCTGGTCAAGAGAGGCTGGTGCGGAGGTCTGCCAGCCGAGGGCGCGGAGGCGCAGTTACAGGCAAGTGCTGCGGTGGTGCGCCGCTGCGCGGGTCTCCGCAGGAGAGTGCGGAGGAGGCCAGACAACCTGGTGCGAGCTGTGCTAGAGGAGGCAGCCCAGTGTGGAGCAGTCCTATGGGAGGAGGTGGTTGGGAGTTTCCGCCTCACACTGGACAGGGTGGTGCCTCCACGGTAGGGGATGCTGGTGGGTCGCTGGTGGCTACTGGTAGCTGGGAGGGCCGGAAGCCCTGGTTGGCTGGGCTGGTGCAGAGTTTCTCCACGCGAAGGAGCGGTAGGGCGTCGAGAGGGAGGTGGCGGCTTGGTTCGCCTGCCATGGTTCGGTGTTCCACTGCAGGTTTGGAGCCAGGTGTGGCCTGGTTCACTTGTGATAGAGGGAGCTGCCCCAGTTCAACAAGGAAGAAGCCATGCCGCGCCTGGTCCTAGTGAGCCACTTCGTTGTGCGCAGTACAGGGAAGTCTTGCAGGGCCCCGTGGGGAAGGAGGCTGGTAGTGTCGCCAGCCTTGTCAACGCCTGCATGGAGAAGGTGGCCCCCTGTAGGGGTCGTTGCTTGCTGCTTTGGGAAGAGGTATGTGTGCCTGGGTGGGGCAACGTAACGGAGAGAGGAGGCGGCCCTTCGGGCCGCCGCACATGGGAGATGGGGGGGCTTCTTGGCCCCCACAAAAAAAAAGTTTCTTTTTTTTAACTAGCTTTCTAGTCCGCCCTGTGGCTTCAAAAAAAATGTTCACGACCTGCACATGCAGGTTGTCTCCCCCCTTTCTTATTTTTTTTAAATTTTAGACTTGTTTTTTCAAGTCTTTCTTTTCTCCTTCCTTTTATTTTTTTTAAATAAAAGGCTTCATTTTAGGTCTCTCCACCCCTTTTACAAGTCTTGCTTTTAAAAATTTCCAAAACCTAATAAATAGGATTTTGAACAAGAATAAAAATAATTTTATGATATTAAAATATTATAATAATGAAATTATTATTATAACAGAACAATTATTATTATAATAAAATTATTATTATAATAACAATTATTTGAATCACCAGAAAATGCTATTCCGGTGACCTGCAATTTTTTCAATCCAAATTCATAACTTCAGATGTCCACAGACTTGATATCTGACATCTGATTCAGATTATGTTTGCGGCGTTGGGACCGTATCAACGCCCTCTTTATATTTTAATGAAAATTAAATTTTCTTGGCTTAAAATCAACATGCGCTCTCTCTGATACAACTTTTTGGAACTGAGTGTGTAGCAGAAGCCCCAAATAGGTGGGTTTTTAAAAAAATTCCACTTACGGTCGACATAAACTTGTCGATGTTGGTGAAGAGTAGCCCAGTCAAAGTCAAGGATCTCACATGAAGAGTTTTAAGCACAAAATTAAACTGTAAAATACCTAGTTTAAATTTGAAGCCGTGCATGACGTCTGCTCGTCGTTGGTGATTACTACTCAAATAATCTGAAGTCAAATTCCTCTAGATCATCCACACATGCTTCAAGGAATCCGCGGGAGCGCCGTTCGTCATAATCCAGGTGCTAGCATGGAATTGTGACGACGCCTTCGACGCTCCAACGATCACCACACCGCTTCGCTAGCGATGCCTGAGAGAGTGCTTGATCCATACTCCTTGGATCCAAAGAATCTTTCTCTAGATTATGGGAGAGAGGAGAGGAGGGAGAAGCTCTATGAATAGTGATTATAAATATCCTCTCCTCCAATATTTATTGTGGTTAATTAATTACTCGTAATTTCCAACCCAGCCCCCAAATACTTAACGCACTATCAACGACATTTTATGACTACTTGTTTGAGTCATAAATATTATTATCACTCACTTGTAATATATTAAAATATATTACGTGATAATAATTAAGTCATTAACTCGACTCGCCGCTCCCATAAATATTAATTAAACCTTGAATAATTTAATATCCGTCAATTAATATTTTTCATGTATTTACTAAAACTCGTAAATACATTTAATAAATAAATTCAATACTCATTATCCTAAACTCGAATAATATGAATTTATTTATTACATTGGTGATCGTTTAACTTTGGACAAATCTCGGACCCCTGTGGGGGGGCCTACCATGTCCAAAACTCCTATTCAACTGAATAGGGTGGATTCCTGAATACGCTATTGTGTGTGACCCTCTAGGCTCTTATTTTGACAGCCGTGAATAGTATTCATAGACCAAGAGTGGGATCTAGCAACCCATCATAGCCCCTGAAGAAATAAGGATTGTCATAGTAGTGACAACCAACCTAGGAACACGCACTGTGTAATATAATTTCTTTGTCAGTAATATCTCATAAATCTGGACTCACTCTCATGTCATCGCCCTTTTCTTGATTTATTGTTTGTTGATGTAACTGGATGGATTTACCCTCGACTTCCATGACCATGGTCTTATAAAGGTACTGTAATCCATATCAACATGGCCTGAGATATATTACTTATATAACTCATAATCGAAAAATCCTTTCTTGACCACTCAACCAATGTTATGCCACCAATGACGCACACAACACAAACTACCTCACCGCAACTTCATTATCATGGTTTTCATCTTGCATCAAAGTACGAAATCAACTAACATACATTGGTAATGATCTTAAGTCAGGAGACCATTACACATGATCGTATATAGGAACATCCAATGACACTCAAAACATGTGGTGTTCCTATTGGCAGGTCAGCCCTCATGATCTCACTACTAGAGATCACCAAGTACGAACTTCATGAGAAGAAGTCTCGATGCTTATGAGCCCCCAGCACCTGATAGTCAAAAATCTACTATATCCAATCAGTAATATGTATCTATACCATAGAACATATATTTAATATTAATGTCATAGTATGTAGAGGTTCTCATTATAGCTTGGGAATTGCTATAACCTTTCAATACGACAATTAACCTTTGGAAATTACCATTTCAATAGTGGATGTATAAAAGTATACACTATAATGGTAAGATGACATCATGCATACATAACTGTATACACGGTATGGTAATAAAAAACACTGAATAGTTGGGTCTAGGTCACCCACTATTTCAACAGAAGACTCTCTTAAATGAAGATGAAATATTATCGAATATAAAAAAATTAGGGCATCCTAACTAAAAAAATCAATTTTAGAGGATGTATAAACCTTTTTTAACCACAAAAAAAATATTTATTGGGGTATCCATGGTCAAAAAGGTGTAGATCACTTTTCAGACTTCGATTTAATATGTGGTAGATCTCAAACAGACACTTATATCAAAAGTTATGGTCGTTTGAAGCTCAAGTCATGTTTTTAACTTATCTTAAACTGTTCATTAATTGATTTAATTTTTATTTCATACAATTTTTATTAAATAAATATTACTTGATAATAATTAACACATTATTAATTAATAATATTTTTTAATTATCTTATTATCCATTTTCACTAAATATCTTATATATTAAGTGTAAATGCGTATTTAGCCTTATCTAAATCATATTGAAAAAAATATATTATATTTATAACAATATAAATATATTTATATGTTAATATATTATTTTTAATGAAATATATTTTATTTTATGAAATATACCCTTTATTAGACCTAGAAAATTCATTGATAAAGGGACCCCCTTTATTAGCGCTTTTTTATTAGCACTGATAAAGGGGCCCCTTTATCTGTGCTTTTTTTAGTGCTAATAACAATCCCATTTATTAGTTCTTTTCTAGCATTGATAATGGCCCCCCTTTATCATTTATTTTTATACCACTAACAAATGGGGGCTTTATTATTTCTTTTAGCTAGTACAGATAAAGCCTAGCGCTGGATAAACCCAGATTTGTAATAGTGTATCAATAAATAATTAATTAATTATATAAAATTCATATAATATTAACAAGTATGTAAAAGTATAAAATAAAGAATATTTATTCAAAAGATAAAAAAATCCCTCAAGATAATATTAAATTAGAAAATCCCTCCATTACTTGAGTTAAAATGCAGCCATAGTTCAAACTTCTTATCTAGCCCAAGTCAAGGTGCTTTCAATTATCAAAAAGTTTTAACTAATGTTTTGGGTAAACTTAACCTAGTTAACATCAATGGTTTATTAACTAATAAATTCTAGTGTAACTAGGAGGCAAGTATTGAGGAAATTCAAGTCCAATATTTCAAGATTGGGGAGACCACTCAATGGATCGATGAGCTATAAGTTAATGCACCTGGAAAGACCACCTATATAAAATATATATCTTTTTCACTAGAATGTACACATGATGGGATATTATGAATCTAATGGTGATTGATATTGGGTTTTAAAAATATAGTGGGATACTAAAAAGATTAATTTATTTGGTAACACTTTTGTAATCAATATAAAGTACTAAAACCTACTTTTTATTATAGAAAATGGAAAGTGAAACCATAGGAACACAATGATCATTCTTAGACCCAAACCATGTCCTCACGAGCTCAAATTTTTCAAAATGATAAAGTCATATATATATATATATATATATATATATACTAATACTATAATAAAAAATTTTCTATGTCCTGGAATCTCTTATTCCTGATCAACTACCTCACCGAGCAATTGAAGTTGAAAAGGATACATATTAGAAGTTCATAGAGGATGATTGTTATGTATGTTTTATCATGATATCAATTATTTTCATAGAGATAATAATGAAACACAAGGAAATGGATGTTTACACCATGAAAACCAATCTCTATGAACTTGGAAAATAGAAGGATAGGTTTATGATAAAAAATATTATCACTACACTATACCGGTTTAAACTAGAAGATAAATTCATAGCTAGTGATCATTCCTTCCAAATTCTAGATTATATTAATCAGTTATAGAATTTATTCTTTCATTTAGATAATAAAGTATCCATTAATCATGTGTTATCATCCTTACCACCCAAAGTTTTTGTATTCATCAAAAATTACAAGATGTACAGTATGGATAGGTCATTGAAGAATATTTTGAGTATGATTTACCAGGAAGATAAGGATTTTTGGGAACATGGTTCCTCCCCCCTTATGGTCAACGAAATAAAATACCAAGTTATAAATCCCATGACCGGTCAAAATTTAATGGTGCATTTAGGGATTCCTTCAAAAATAAAATATTTAGATCCAAGACAATGAACATAAGGTTATATGCTTCTCATGTGGAAAAAATTTCATTTGAGGAGGAATTGTAATGAATTGAAAAAGAAATAAGAAAATGATTCTACTTTATCTATATTCATTAATGCATATAATATTTACATTTCACTTATTGGGTATTAAATACAATATTCCATTCATAAATTTTTATTCAAATACAAGAACCAAGAGAGCTTGTGAATATTACAAGGAAGTAAGTTAAACTATTAAGTAGCTAAGAAATGGTGGTTCTTAAGTCATCCAAGAGGAGGACATGACTTTATATTGACTAGTGGAATGATTATAACTAAACTAATATTTTTTATTGAGAATTAACAAAACATTTATCTTAGTGCCCAGTTACACATAATGAGATATTATTTTATGTTTGTAATAAATGTTGTTATAGTATTTCATACCTAATAATGGTTCATTGACACGTGAATCACATAAATCCAAATTATAATTTAATAATGAACATAAAATATAAGAATCATATCCATTTTTGGTAAGATAATTCTTTTTCAAATAATGCTAAAAGTAATTTTTAAGGATATACCTAGTTAAAGCTAAAACTATTAGGTATTAGACATACTTTTTATGTTTTATAAAAATAAACCTTTACAAATAAAGGTATGCCACAAAGATTTTAAAGTTAGTTCAACAAGATAACATGAACTATTTTAAGGAGAAGATAGAGATAAATTCATATACTTTATCTGAATAATTTAATTAATTTTAGGTGTGCTCAATAGATAAATGAATACATTTGGTAAAAGATATAGTATCCTCTAAGTAGGATAGTTATATAATATCTTATATAAGTATTCAATATCATTTAAATGTTAAGTGGAGCTACTACAGAACTCACATTTCCTTATACACATCAAATAATTGATGGTAGTACAAGGGAGATTTATGGGGAGTATTTTATGTCTTGTAAGTATTCCATAATTATTTTTCATACATGTTTCACAAATAATAGTGTAATAGTTAACCATATTCCAGCCTTATTGACTAATGGTTCCATATAAATTCATTATATGAAAAAAAATCCATTATGTCGTAAATTCATATGTTTTTATTATAATTATTTGTTAAAATATAAATTTAGCTATAAACATACATCAAAGAAAAACACTAAGTATATCTCAAATAATTATCTTATAGTTACTTAGGATATTAACATACCTAAGATTGAAAGGTATTATTCTAGACTATATCATTTCTAAAAATGGAATTGCCTCACTTTTTTATAGTGGGATCAAGCTAGAATTCAATGAAGACTAGGCTTTAAATGTGCATGAGTTGGAATAGGAACTCTACACTCCACTAGTTTTAGTATTATGAGTTGTTCTAGAGACACATATTGTGTAGTAAAGTTAAAACTAAAGAGGTGGCTTTGTATTCATCAAGAATAATGATATGTTATTTGAAAAAAAAATACTATAAGGAATTAGTAAATGGAAACAAGCTAAAATTTGAATGTGTGTATAAATTATAAGATGGATTACGTACACCAAATACCAGTACTTTATTCTGGTAGTTTCTCTAGATGATATAAAGTTTTTCATAGGTATTAAAGAAAAACTATACATGGATGGTACAATCTAGTACTAATAAGACTTTATTGGTTAATAAATATTTTAAGAAATTTCTGGACATAATCTGTGATAAAACTTATTACCAATCATCATGAAAAAAATCCACTTATAATTTTACTTATCATATCCACCATTTATCTTTATAAAATAATCGCTTAGAAAAAATCTATGTTAGGTGTATGAAATAGGTAAGTGGGGGTGTTATTGTTTTCTCAGAGAATTATGTTGATAAAATATGGAAAACAGTTTATTAATATTACATTTAATTAAGACTAAGGATAATTTCTCTGTGAATGACTTAAATAATGACCCAAGTTCTATGAAACAATATCTAAAGATTTAGATATATAAGTCTATTTAATATAATCATAGTAAATGCTTTGATAAGGTATTATAATACAAGGTAAAATATTTCAAGATTCAATCATTTCCTATGTCACATAGAATGAAATATCTATAATATGATGTGTGAAAAAATTGGAGGAAATTATTGTGATGAATAAACTCTATATGCCTAAGAGCACTTTGTAAATCCATCTCACATTCCATGATATATAATAAGGCTTGATATTGATTATTCATAAAGAATAAAGGGTGAATATTAAACTAAACTAAGAAAACTATATATACTTGTAGTCAGAACTATCTGGAAATACATGTAAAATTATAAATCGATAACCTCCTTACGATTAATAAAATTAAAATACTAGATTCAAAGGAGATACAAAACTAGTATTATTTAAAATCAATTTGATCTAGGATCACGGTTAGGCTAAGTTAATATTCCATACAAGCTTATTATATCTAGTGGTTTCCAAATCTACATAAATCAAGTATGTGGTGGCTTCAAATGAATCTTAAGAATAAATTTATTAATGGTTTTCTCCAGGATAAAGTTTTATCCAATATATCAAATTTTGACATAGGGAAAGTGGTTAATACTTGGTGATATCACCTCTTGAGGGATTTTCTTAAATAGGTGATGTCAAAATAAGAAAAAAAGACTCAATAAAAAAGTAATCCCAATATTTATAGTCATATATCATAAAAATCATGAATATAATGTGAGGTATTGCAGACTTAAAGTTATTAGTAGTTAGCTTTAGTACAAGTGGGAGTCTATTAGAGTCGGTTCCCTAGAATTCACAAACTCTGTACTTTCGATTACGAGAATAATCACAGAACCAAATATTAATAAATATCTTATCACATGATTATTTTTATTCTTTATAACATTAATTTCATAATATACTTAGATTTTTTTTATATTTAAAGGTTGTAGAAGTTCCTTGTTATAATAAAAACCTTGAAGTGTTATGACAATATTCTTAAACATATGTTATATGGTCAGATGGTATCTATCTGATAGAACATATAAGATATTAGATTATAAAGTGTTGTAGGCTCATAAGACATTGAAACTTATTCTCATAAAGTTCACACTTGTTAATCCCCAAGATAATAGGTTATGATAATGGAATCGCTAATAAAAATTCTACGTGTTATATGTTTCATTGGATATTTCTATCTGTGGATGTGTGTATTGTCCCTTAGACTTAATATTTTTATTAGTGTATATCATGAATCACATACATTGATGTATTGATGAAAACCATGATGATGTATGCTCATAGATAGGTGGGATACATTGGGTGCTTTATAAGTGATATGACATTAATAAATAAGTCAAGAAAGGATTTATCTCTTCTTTGTTAGTGAAAGTAGATATCTCAGGCCCTTTTATTAGAATAGAACAATATGATTAAATCCATGACCATGGTGTATCATTAAAAAGTTCATTTTAATAATTAAAAGAAATATATATCAAGCATATAGGTTGATGGTACAATTTATACAACTTTCTTGATGATATATCGATACAAAGAGATTATATTACATAGTGAAAATTCATATAATGTCATTATCATTGTGTTATTAACTTGTTTCTCTATGAGTTTCTTGACATATTTCTAGATTCCAATATTATACATTAGAATATTTTTTCTAATGGAATTGATAAATAGTAATAGAGGATCTCACACTAAGTGTATCCAGAATCTCAGTTAAATTCTATTTGAATTTTATGTAAAATAAATATTATTTTCAAGACCGAGGGATAATTATTATTTGGTCTATATTGATCACATAAAATTAAATCACCATTTATCCATAAAATATATATAATTTAAATATTAAATAAATATTATTTTCCATCTATCAAATATATAATATTTATTTATCTCTTATTTATTCACAAGGTAATAAATAATTATTTAGTTATATGAATATTAAATGGATATTTAATAATTAGTTAGTGAATGTAATATTTATTTATTTATTGAAATAATAATATAAAAATATTTATTTAGAATAGATATTTATTATTCAAGGTTTGATAAAGCCTATGAGGATTGACAGACCTTATGAAAATGGTATATTTTATTTAATATAATATAAATAAATATTTTTTTTATTTAATAAATTTTATTTAAATATTTGTGAGTTAATGAATTTCATGGAATATAATAAAAAGAATATTATTATTTTACATGTTTTTTACTTAGAATTAATAAATTAGTTAAGGTTCTTTGTGTAATAAATAATTGTCTAACCCTAATTATATAACCCAACTTATATCATTTCTAGGGTTAACTAAATTATTATGAAAAACTTATCCTCCAAATATAATTCTATCAAGACTGAGATAACCTTTCAATAATGTTATAAAGAATGATAAATTTCCACTATCCTCCTCCTTCTCAAGACTTATAGAACAATAAATAAAGGAGTTCTTGTTGCGATCAATGACAAGTGACACGAGATGATTAGTGCCTCTACACTAGCACCTGAAGTTCCATCAGTGACGTTCCTATTGGAGTTGGTTCCCTAGAACCAACTTCTATGTACTTTAAGATTACCTATATTCATATTTTTTAATATTAATAAAATACTTATCATATCATGATTGTTATTCTATGTGACATAGTATATGATAATGTCCTAAGAGTAGTTATCGCATTAAAAGGTCATAGCAATTCCCTATTGTGATGAGAACCCATAAGTGCCATGAAAGTATTCTTAAATATATGTTATATAGCATGATGAAATAATTTTAAGATCACAAATTATATAGGATATCTAGGGTGGAGACTTATAGTACTTTGAGGTACCTTCTCATGGTGTATTCCCTTAGTAATATCCAGTGTAGGAGATTATGAGAACAATACCCACCAATAGAAAATCCACATTTATATGTGTTATTGGATATTAATATTTGTAGACATGTGTATTTATCCATAGATTTTAAGATTATTATTAATGGATATTACAAGTCACGTACTTTTAAGTATTGATGAAGCTCATGATGACATATATTTACGGTGAAGTAAGATGCATTGGGTGCGTCACGAGTAATATTTCATTAATGAATAATGTGAGAAATGATTTTTTTTCATTTTTTTTCTTTAACAAAATTTGATATATCGGGCCCTTTTATAGAAATTATATATCCTAAATAAATCCATGGTCATGGTGTTCTAAAGGAAACTTAAATTTTGGAAAATTCAAAGAAAGAGACATCGAGCATATAGGTTGATGGCACCAACATGCAACCTGTTTTATTAGAGATATCACAATAAAGAGATTATATTACACATTAAAAATTCGTATAAGGTTTTATGTCATTGTGTCATTAAATTTTTTCTATATGGGTGCCTTGGTGTGTTTCTAGAAACTAACCTTAGACTTTGGGTTGTTTTCCCTAATTCCACTGAGAAAGAGGCCTGGAGGGTCACACACTAAGTGTATTCAGAACCTTAGATAAATAATATTATTATTTAACTCCTCATGTTTTAATCATGTTTTAATGATCACAAATCCTATAAATCATGTAAATCCTATAAATCTTATAAATCCTGTAAATCCTATAAATCTTGTTAATCTTGTTTAACCTATCTCAAATCATGTTAAGAGATGGATGGTTTCTTTATACTTTAAATAAACTTATACTAAATATTCAATCATCATATATCATGTTTGATTATTGTAACCTATATTTAATTTGTTCTATAATAATTTCTTTTATGAATGATTAAGTCTAATTCATTCTGTGAATATTACTACTTAAGTATGTATACAGATATTTGGCTAAGTCTGAGAAACCGTGAGTATGCCACCGGTTCTGGTTTTCTGGAAAAGGACCTAAAAACCATGACCCAGACACCGTGACCCAGACACCATGACCCAGACACCATAACCCAGACACTGTGACCAATTCCAGATCTCATGAATTCTGTGACACTGGTTCCATGCTGCCCTCACTAAGACACTATTCGAAGTTTGGAAAAGCACCAGACACCATGATTCTAACACCGTATCTGTGCTACCGATTCATGATCTCAATAAAAATATGTCATCATTAATATCTCACCACTCAAAGTCAAAGAAGAATACATAGTTTCATGGTGACATTGTTTCCAAGTTATACTATTTCTAGACAGTCTAGGACACCATTCTTTAATTTGTTTTGTTGTTTTTTGATTTAATTTCTAACGGTCATATTTGAGTCATTTAAATGAACTGACAGAATTAATATTTCTTTATAGATATATCACTTGATAGTACGAGGTACGAGGTGAATAATACATGCATCATGTCAGCTCTAACACATGCACTCTAAAATAAAAAAGATATAGCATAATGAGAAGTAGAGCAGAAGACGTGCAAGCATTTTTGAAAAGATAACTGGTACATGCAACAAGAAACAACTGAATAACACACAAATAACTATCAATACAAAGGATGTACTACCATAGATCAGAGCCAAAAACATATTCACTATACCACCTTCAAGAATAACACGAGCTAGACAGCTTACACCTTCGAACTGGAAGACTTTCAATACTCTTTTTTTTTACAAGAGGACTCGATACTTTCATCTGCTTTATCCTAAAAGTCCAGATCTGCATAGAATAACACTTAGAACACTTATAACATTTTTTCATCATCTTTTCTCTATTGTGTATTGTTTTATCTTTAGATAAGTGTGTGTATGTCTATATTAAAACATACATTGTCTGATGCACTAAATTGAAGGATACAATATATCCTTTCTCTCATGTCTTTTTACATCTGTTTACTCCCACAGATAAGTGTGGAAGAGGTCCTTGTGTGACCTGGTAGTTTATACCCACGAAGAATAGTGGAAGAGGTCATGTGACCTGGATAGTCTTGTGCACTATTTTTTACCCCGATCCAGGGTGTGGATAAAGTTTATTAATATAAACTTATTGGTGGAAGTTAATCACCAATTGGATTGGATTAGATCTCAGCTTGAGACTGAACCACTTGTTTTATCCATTGTGTTGTTTATTTTAGTTTTTCTCTATTTTACTGTATACTTCAGAAAACACTAGATTTTACTTTGATAGTTAGTCTTGGAAAGAAGTTGTAAAAATTTTTCCTTAGTAGAATAGCTTCAAAAGTAGTATCAATAACTCATATTGATATTGCTGAGAATTAATCGATCTTATGAGAAGTTATTTGAATAGTCAAAATATTATAACTGTATTACCTTGATTAACTGAGTTGTATTCATTTTTATTGGGGAACCTTTTTAAGAAAAAATTTCAATAGAAATTTTAATAGATACTCAATTCACCCCCCCCCCCCCTCTGGAGTAAGCTACTCTGACCAATATTTGGTATCAAAGGAGTTTTTATTCTTGTTAAGACTCTATTTTTAAATATGTTCAACTATGATTTTAGTTGTACTTTAAAGATCTATAATTTTTTGTTAATTATAAATTTCTAGCTCTTTAAAAGTATTTATTTATTATGGATAATATACTGGAAGTTTCTGCCACAAAAAACCACCATTTTTTAATGGAACTAATTATGCCCAATGGAAAATTAAAATGAAATTACATTTAGAAAGTATGGGTTTTGAAATTTGGTCTTCAATTATAGATGGGTATAATATTTCTGCTACTGATAGAATTAATTGAGATAACCCAACCAATACTACTTATAATAACAATTGTCAATCTATGAATGATTTATACTGATCTTTAGGATATGAAGAATTTAACAGAATATCTACATGTAAAAATGCCCATGAAATTTGGGATACCTTGTCTGTTTCACATGAGGGAACTTCTAGTGTGAAATAAATGAGACTCAATACTTATACTATTATATATGATAACTTTAAAATGAAGCATGTTGAGCCTATTTATAACATGTATCTCAGGTTCAACAAAATTTTCAACACAATGATTTCTCTTGGAAGAGAATTTACTACCAAAGAACTATTCAAGATTCTATCTGCCTTGCCTCAGAATGTACTAATATGCTGAATAAAGTCACTAGAGGAGGCAGTGTGGCCATTAAATTAGACATTAGGAAATCCTTTGACACTATGGACTAGAATTTTATTTTTAAGGTTCGTAGGAACTTTGGGTTTAATGACTCTTTTATTTCCATGATATGCACCTTATTTAATTCATCTTCCATCTCTGTACTGGTCAATGGTTCCCCTAAAGGTTTTTTCAAATGTACCAAGGGGGTTAGGCAAGGTGATCCCCTATCTGCCATTCTTTTATCTATTACCGAGTATTATTTAAGTAGGCTCATCACGAGTCTTGTGAATCAAAATAAAGTCATCCCTATTCAAGCTGCTAGAAATGTAAATGTTCCTACTCATCTCTTATACACTGATGATATAATTTTATTCCTTAAGGGAGATATACGGAACATTAAAAATCTCAAAAGTTCCCTGGCACATTACGAAGACATTTCAGTACAAACGATTAGTTGGAACAAATCTTTTATATTCTTTGGGAAATACTTCCCCCCCAGTAGAAAAAACCACATCACTGATTACTTAGGAATCAAATAAGGCTCCTAACCATTTACTTACATAGGTGACCCTATCTTTTGGGGTAAGCCAAAATCAAGATATTTTCACAACATTGTGGATCAAATGATCAAACAACTCTCTTCTTGGAAAGGTAAATCTCTTTCTATGGTTGGCAGGGTTTGTCTTGTCAAGTTTACCATTGTTTCCAAGATGGTTTACTCAATGATGGTTTACAAGTGGCCCACCAGTCTTCTTAGAAGAATCAACACTTGCATTAAAAAAAATTTCTGGAATGGTAGTAAGATTGAAAGAAAACTTGTCACCATACCTTGGGTCACTTTTTATAAACCCCTGGATAGGGGTGGTCTTGGTATTAAGAACCTTAAGCTTTTTAATGAATCTCTTCAATCTAGAATGACCTGGAATATTATTCATAGTAACTCTGATTCCTTGGATTTTCTTAGGAAAAGGTTTGTTAATAAGCTTCGGAATGGTAATTTTGGTTACATTACTTCTTCCATCTGGCCTTCCATTAGACATTATTTCCTTGCTATCATGAACAATGCTAGATAGATGGTTAGCGCTAATTCCTCTTTGAACTTCTGGCTGGACAATTGGATTAGTACCCCTTTAATATCTATGCTTACGTCCACCAATAGTTCTGAGAACACCACTTCCACAATTCGTGATGTTGCTAACTCCCATTATATCATCCTTCCAAACCACATCAGTCACATCATTGACAATTATCATTTTTCTGATACTGATGATTTCCTTATTTGGGAACCTGCCTTTAACGGTGTCCTAGATTCTAAAAGTTTCTACAATAATAACTTCAGTAACTATAATTCCAACTTTGTCTGGTTGAAATCATTTAACAAACCTTGGATCAAACCCTCAAGATTTACTCTAATTTTGCGTCTTTCTCATAATAGGATCCCCACTGATGTGTGTCTCCAATATTTTGGGATTACTCTTTGCTCTAGATGTCATCTTTGTAACCAACATCGTGAAGATGCTAAACATTTGTTCTTATCTTGTTCTATAGCTGCTGCTCTTTGGAATTAAATTTCTGAAATTTTTGGTTGCATATGGTCTCTTATTGATTCTATTAGCTCTCATCTTCAACTTTGTGTGATTTCGGATTCTTCTAAGCAAATCAAGAATCTTTTTCTGGCTGCAGTCGCTGAGCTCCGGCATGTGATCTGGTATGACATAAATAATTTTATTCATAATAACTGCTCGTTCAGTCTCAATGCAGGTAAAATGCATATTCTCATTGCTATAAAGGATGTTGCCTCTCTTCAGAAGGATCATTGTTACAACTCTGTTGGTGATTTTGAGATCCTTCGTTGGCTTAGAATTGATGGCTCTTACAGGCTACCTCGTCACACCTTTGAGGTCTTCTGGCAAGCCTCGCTGCCAGGATGGATTAAAGTGAATGTTGACGGCGCTTCTAGAGGTAATATGGGTCCAGCAGGCTGTGATGACATCTTCAGAGACTCGCATGGAAGATTCCTTGGCTGATTCTTTGGTGGTTGTGGCACGTCCTCGGTTCTGGAAGCGGAAATGTTGGTAGTCATTCATTCGGTGGACTTTTCCATGCAGAGGGGTTGGAACAACCTGTGTATTGAATGTGATTCAACCACTGTTGTTCAAGCTATCTGGAAGGGCGTGGTGCACCTTGCTTGGCCGCTCACTTCTCGATAGATTAAATGTCTTACATCGCTCAGGAACCTCAACTACATTGCCACTCATGTGTTCCGCGAATCGAACATGGTTGCCGATAGTCTCTCCAACAAGGGGGTATATCAGGCCATTACTTGGTTGGATCTTTTGCCTGATGATTTGCTCCCTTTATTTAATAAGGATTGTAATAATGTTCCGTCTTTTAGACTTTTGTAACTCCTTTACGTTTATGCAATAAATTATGCCTTGGTCTTTGACTGAGGCACCAGCTCTTAAAAAAATGAGGATTCTCAAATTCCTACCTGATAGATGGAGAGGAACCTCTATCTCTATTAGAGAGTCATGTAGCATCAGAAAATTACCTGTCAAATAACTCATTGGGAAACTAATGATGAATGAAGAGGATCTGAAATTCAACAAGGAAGAGGAGGATGAACCCAAAATAAAATTTGTGGCATTCAATTTCACCACCTATAAACACAAATAAAATGATAAATTGCAAGTCTCTGTAGAAAGTTCCAGCAATGAACAATCATTATCTAGCAGTGATGAAGAGATGTCTCAATTAGACATAAGGTTTAATAAATTTTAAAAAATGAAGAATTTTTTCAAAAATCCTAACTTTAAAAGAATATATGATCAAAAGGGAAGCTGGAAGAAATATTGGAAAAGAAATGACAAGTCTGATGAGATGGTATGTTATGAATGTAAGTGAAAGGGATATGTAAAGGCTGACTTTCCCAACATCAAGTATAAAAATAAATATGAGGACAATGATAGAAAGTATAAAAAGGTAATGAAAGAAACTTAGATTGCTTCTATGGATAGTTCAAGTGACTCAGAATCTTCACATAATGAACAAGATAACAAAGCCAATATGTATTTCATGAAAAACACATCTGAGGTAACCCTGGAATCTCCTGTACAAAATTCTTATTATTCTAGAGATGAAAGTGATTATAAAAATATTTATAAATAAGAAATGTTTGATTACTACAATATTCTTGAAGAGACATGTAATGAACTAAAGCATAAATACAACTCTTTAAAGAAACAGCATGCTCTTACCTCAACTGTTAAATCTGAACTTGCTGTAGAAAGAGAGAAAAATGTTCAATTACTAAAAGAATACCATGAACTAAAGCTATCTAATGAGAAATTGAAAAAGGAACTTGAAAGTTTTAATAATGGTAAATATACCTTAGTAAAAATTCTAGGTAAATAGATTTCCCCAAAATACACTACTGTTATTGGCTATCAACCTGGTAAAAGAAATTTTGGAAAAAAAAATTTGTTTCTAAATCTAGAACATACAGCTTTAATCCTAGTTCAGGAAAACATTCTACTAGTTCAAATTATGATACACTCTCTACTGTTTCAAGATTTTATAGACCAAATAGAGTTTATTTTTCAAATACTTTACATAATGATTATAGGAAACCTATGAGGTAGATGTGGTTTCTTAAAGCACTAGTTCCTAATATCATTGGACCCAAAAAAATATGGGTACCAAAGTCTGTTTTTATTTGACTATTTTGAAGGAAAATTGTTTAAAGAGCTCCTACAAAAGCTTACAGTACTTGGACAATGGGTGTTCAAGACACGTGGCAGGAGACTTTTCATGCTTCATGCTTTAAGAACTTAATAAAAAGTAATGGTGGACATGTCACTTTTGGTGACAATGCCAAAGAAAAATTCATTGGCCTTGTCCAAATCAGTAACTCTATCTTAGTATTAATTTCCAAAGTACTTTTTATTGTTGGAATAAAATATAATTTGCTTATTATTTCACAACTATGTGATGATGGATTTCATGTTAAATTTGAAAACAATGCTTGCAATGTTTTTAATTCTAAAAATGAATTAGTATTTTTTTCATTGAGAAATGAAAATGTAGACTCTATTAACTTAGATTCTTTAGTCTATCAAAATGCTTCAAGTTTAATTGTATTTCACAAATAGTTTTGTCTTTGGAATATAAGTCTAGGACACTACAATATTCACTCCCTTAGAAAGCTAACTAAGAAAATTTTAGTCAAAGACCTACCCAAACTTGAGTTTCCAAATGATAAAGTGTGTAATCTTTGTCAAAAGGGAAAGAAACAAAAAAATTACTTCAAACCAAAGAAATAAGTGTCAACTTCTCAACCTCTCGAGTTGGTTCACATGGATTTGTTTGGACCATCTAGAGTTTCTAGTTTAAATGGGAAGCACTATGTTTATGTTCTTGTAGATAACTTTTCTAGAAATACTTGGACCTTCTTTTTGGATCACAAAAGTGAAGCATGTTCTCATTTTACCAAATATTCTAAAACTGTAGAAAATATCAATGGACTTAGAATTAAATCCTTAAGAAGTGATCATGTCCATGAGTTTGAAAATCAAGAGTTTGAATCTTTTTTCTCACAAAATAGATATAATCATAATTTCTCTGCCCCTAGAACACCTCAATAAAATGGAGTTGTAGAAAGAATAAATAGGACCTTGTAAGAAATTTATAGAACCATGCTTAGTGAATATGACTTACCTATTTATTTTTAGGTTGAAGCTGTAAATACAGCATACTATATTATTAATAGAGTGTTGATTAGACCTATACTTAAAAGAACTCCATATGAGTTATGAAACAATATAAAACCCAAAGTAAGCTACTTCAAAGTTTTTGGTTGAAAATTCTATATCCTTAATACTAAGGAAAATCTTAACAAGTTTGTATCCAAGAGTGATGAAGGAATCTTTCTAGGATACTCAGTCTCTAGTAAAACCTATAGAGTATTTAATAGAAGAACTAAATGTGTGGAAAAAAATTTCCATGTCAAGTTTGATGAGAAAGATCCACATGATCCTAACACCTCTCTAGAGAACCTCGAGGATGATATGTCAAATCTGGACATCAATGATAAATCCTCTAACCATCCTGTAAATGAATTTATGAAAACTCCCAGCGCTGGAAATTCTCCAGATTCAAGTCATAATGAACCCAAACCTATTGAAGAACCTGAAATCACTAGCCCCTCTTTTTCTAGAGCTGTTAGAACCCTTAAGAACCATTCTTTAGATGATGTTGTAGGATATTTAAATAAAGGAACTCAAACTAGATATCCTCTTAGAAATTAGGTTGAACATCAAGTTTTCTTGTCACAACTTGAACCTAAAAACATTAATGATGCTATCAATGATGAATTTTGGGTGATGGATATACAAGAATAACTTAATCAGTTTGAAAGGAACAAAGTTTGAAAACTTTTTGATAAACCCAAAGACATATTTTCCATAGCCACTAAGTGGGTGTTTAGAAATAAGGTAGATAAATATGGTAATATAGTTAGAAACAAGGCTATATTGGTTGCACAAGGCTATAGTCAAGAGGAAGGAATTGACTATGAGGATACCTTTGCACCAGTAGCTAGACTTGAATCCATCAGAATCCTACTTGCTTATGTTGCACATCTAAATTTCAAACTATATAAAATGGATGTCAATATTGCATTCCTAAATGGGTATATAACTGAGGATGTCTTTGTTGAACAACCACATAGTTTCAAAAATCCTCACTTTCCAAATCATGTTTTCAATTTATCAAAATCTTTCTATGGTTTAAAACAAGCTCCAAGAGCTTGGTATGATAGATTAAGTACTTTTCTTATTTCTAGAGGTTTTACAAAAGGTATAGCTGATCCTACCCTTTTTATAAAACGAATTTACAATGATGTTTTAGCTGTTCGAATTTATGTAGATGATATTATTTTTGGATCTTCAAAAAATTCCTTATGTATTGAATTTTATAAAATAATGTAAAATGAATTTGAAATGAGTTTAATGGGTGAACTAAAATTCTTTCTTGGATTTCAAATCTTTCAAAATAAAGATGGTATTATTTTAAATCAAATAAAATATACTAAAGATCTTTTAAAACGTTTTGGATTGGATAGCACTAAAAGTAGTGATACTCAAATGAGTACTACTTGTAATTTATATCTTAATGAATATGGAAATCTGTTGATCAAACCACTTACAAAGGAATGATTGGAAGCTTACTCTACTTAACTGATAGTCGACCTAACATTATGTTTAGTGTATGTATGTGTGCTCATTTTCAAGAAAACCCGAAGGAATATCATTTAAATGTTGTTAAAATGATTTTCAAATACCTCAAACATACACCAAATTTAGGGTTGTTCTACCCTATAGGATAATCATTTGAGTTAGTTAGTTATTATGATGCTGATTTTGGTGCTTGTAAGTTAGATAGAAAAAATAACCTATGGAACATATCACTTTTTAGGTAAGTCTCAAGTATCATAGTGTAGTAAGAAACAAAACTTTGTTGCATTATCTACCATCAAAGCTGAATACATAGCTGCTAGTAGTTGTTGTGAAACAAAATTGTGGATGAAACACACATTACTAGATTATAGATATCAATTCAGGTATGTACCCATAAATTGTGACAATAAAAGTGCTATTAACATCTCAAAAAATCTTGTTTCACATTCCAGGATAGAACATATTGATGTAATACATCACTTTTTGAGAGACCATTATCAAAAAGGTGATATCACTTTGGAATTCATTGGAACTAAATATCATCTTGTTGATATATTCACCAAACCATTAAATTATGAAAGAATAGATTACATCATACATGAATTAGGAATGATAAATCTCAATTAGACATTGTACTATTTTCAAAACTTACTATTTCACAACTTACCATTTCACAACTTACTGTTTCACAGCTTACTGTTTCACAGTTTAAGGTTTCATGAGTCACTGTCTTAGAATTACTGTCTCACTCTCACAGTTCTGCAAGTTACTATCTTGAAGTTTCTATTTCATGTTTACGGTCTCACAGTTACTATCTCTTATTTATTGTCTTGCACTTACTATATTAAATAATATGGTTGCACCATGTGGAGACACACCGTAAATATGACACTGTGACAACCTGTTCTGGTATCACCGTGACAAACTATTCCGATCTCACTGTAATAACACTTTTTTGTTTTATTTTTATTTTATTACCTGTATCACTATGATTGATTATTTTATTATTTTTTATCTCGTGATTTTGAATTTGTGAATCTTGATATCCCTAAATGATAAAAACAAAATATGTTTCACTTTTTTCTTCACTCGATATCTCTTCTCTCAAAACTGAAACCTTTATCTCTCAAATCATAAGACCTCATTCATACCTAACTCTCTATCTAAAACCCTTATTGAATGCCCAGGATGACGCACTCATCTTCATCAACTCTGTAGAATCACATATCTAAGAAGAAAGTGAAAAGAGCACCAAAGGTAGCACCTGAAGGACCATTGAACCTGAATCTTATTAACAGAATAGTGGTACCAAAAAAGGAAATCTACCCTAAGTGGTTGCTATCAAGTAAGTATTTAGTTATGAAATTAATGAAAGAACATGGATGGATGGATTGGTTCAAAAAAGAGAAAATGATGATTTATCCAAAGCTTATTTCTCAGTTTTATCAGTTTGTCTAGTTCTCATTTGATATAGAAGATGGTTTTATTGTAAGAAGCTAGATTAATGGTCAAAAATGTACCTTTTCCTCAAGGTTATGGGATGCCTACCTAGGGATACCTCATGATGAAATTTTTTAGGACTACTAGAGAGGTCCTCCTCCTCTTAATGATATTTTTGTTTTAGAAGAGGCATTGGGAATCTTGATTGGAAATAAAAATAAGAGAAGAGTTATTACTACTAAATTAGATGGTGAAACCAGATTGCTATTTAAGTTTATCTAGAATCTGATTAGTCCAAGAAAAGGATATTTTTCTAGCCTCAAATATTAGGATGTATTTTTGATACATATTATGAAGAATTGACACAAGATTAACCTATGCAAGTATGTTATACTTCATATGTGTGAGTTGATTAAGATAACCTCAAAGTCTACCTCCTTGTTCTACTCAAGTTTAATCTCTACTATACTATATGCTAAAGGAATGGTTGGACCAAATGAATAATTCATAGAGGACTATGAATTTTGTATCTCAAAGGTTACAGTCAAAAGGATAAAAATTAGTTGGAATCCGTGGAAAAAGGATTGGGTGGGGGATAATGAAAGGTTATATAAAAATTTTAATCCAATTGAGCATTCTTCAAGACCTAAGAACGTATCTGATACTGGTTTGGAATCAGATGAAATTGTTGATTATCATTCTGATGAAGAAGAAGAGGTAGTTGTTGCATTGATGGAAGGAACTGTCTTGGATAAGGAAGACAGTGGACCTATTCCACAAAACAAAGTTGAGAAGGAAGCACCTGTTACTGAAAGAAGTGTTGATTTGGAAGAAGAACCTGCTTCTAGAAGAGAATCTATTGTTAATGTAATAGAATAGGTTGTTCCTGAGGAGCCTCTAGAAGAAGAACTTTCACTTGAGAAAGAAGTTGCGGTTGAGGAACATTTAGAGGAATAGGCTAATCCTGGAACTATCCTATCTGATGAGGAAAGAAGGTAACAATAATTCCAACTAGCTAGAAAAGAAATGGGTGAGAGTATTAGAGATAATCTTTCAGAACTGGTTCAAGTAATTGAACCTCTTAGTCCTGTGAGAGATGAACTTGTTGAGGGGGAGTGACACCCTAGTCTAGAAAGTGTTGGCGTTCCTAATCTTGTTGATCAAAGCATTGTGGATACCTAGTATAAGCTCCCTAGCTAATTTTATGTGGATGATACCCAGGAAGCCTCAGTTAAAGGCATGGACCTATCTACTATATTTCAATTGAAACCATTTTCTACTCTAGAGGTAATCTCTACAAAGGAACCTAAGCCTCTATCAACTCCTATTCTTGAACCTTCACATGAACCTCCTAATTTCATGAGTTAGAGTGATTAGAAATCCATTGGAGCTATGTTATTGGCTGGATTTAAAAATCTCATGAACACCCAACCTGCTCCTATAACAAACCTAAGTTAAAGATATGTTTCCTTGCTGTTATAAAAGATCATATGGTAGATTCATCCAAAAATGATTCATGAAAATCAAGAGGTCATAATTGAGAACAAACAATTAAGTGATGAAGTGAAGTCTCTCAGATCTATGGTTGAAGATATATAGAAAGTGTTGAAATCAGGACAAGCTCTTGTTGCTCATCCTATTAAGGATGTTAGCGGTTAGATTCCATAGGAAGTTGCCTCTCGGATTCAACCAAACTTGACCTCATTAGATGAAAAGGTGGATAAGAGAAACAAGAAGCACTACTACAAATATGGCCTTTATAAGCACTAGAAAAGTCGATTAACAGCGCTAAAAAAGTGTTGTTAATCAAGGAGAAGATATAGGGGGTCCCTTTTATCAGTGCTCCAAAAAGCGATGATAAAGGCAACTTTTATCAGCACTAAAAAAAGAACTGATAAAAGACCCCTTTATTAGTTCTTTTTTTAGCACTGATAAAATGGGTCTTTTATGAGCGCTTTTAAAAGTGCTGATAAAAGTCAAAAAAATTAAAAAAAATTAAAAAGAATTATATAATGTGGGGGGAGCTTTTAACAGCGCTTGAGCACCCCTTTAATAGTGATAGGAAGACCCCCCCCCCCCCCACACTCTCCCGCGCGCTGCCCTTCCTGTGCATCCCCACACGCGGGCACCCCTTTACTTCCACCCGAACTCAAACCCGAGACCTCTCCCCTTTCGCGGCTGCACCTTTACCACTAAGCCATTTCATTTTTTTCTCTGTTTAATGGTATATCTATTTATATATATATATATATAGTTGTATTTATTCGTATATTAATATAGATTCATATTAATATAAATATATTTATTCATATATTAGTATATATATATTCATTCGTATATTAATATATATTTATATTTATTTATATATATATATTTAGTTATAATTTTTTATCTGTATATTTATTTGTATATTAATATATACTTATAAGATTAGTTTTAAATACATTTATGAAATATGTTTTTTATGTGTGTTTATAAATAAATAAATACATACATACATGCATATATAAAACACACACACACACACAGACACATATATTTTTATGAATAAATACACATATATATGTGTATTTGAAAATCCATAGAATGTGAAAATGACTATAACTTATAATCTAGAAGTCTGTTTCAACTCTAAAACTAGTCAAATCGAATAAAATGAAACAATATTCAATATTATATGTGGTACAGGCCTAACATACATAAGGATTATAAGTTATACTTGTTTTAATGTTAACAAATCGGGGTATCCCGACTAAAAACTCAGTTTTGGAGGCCTTATGAGCCTTTTTTGGCCTTAAAAAATGTGACATAAGCTTCGCTTTTAAAATATTTTAAAGCCATTTTCACTAAATTTCTTATATATTAAATGTAATACTCTATTTATACTTATCTAAAACATATTTAAAAAATATATATTATATTTATATCAATATAAATATACTTATATAACAATATTTTATTTTTCATGATTTTTTTTTAAACATAAAATTTATCAGTGGTAGAAAAAATCGCTGATAAATCCCCCCTTTATCAGTGCTACTAAAAGAAGCACTGATACTGGAATCCCCTTTATCAGCACTAAAAAACACTGATAAAGGGGAGCTTTTATCAGCGCAAAAAAAGCATTGATAAAGGGTCACTTTTAACAATGTTTTTTTAGCGCTGTTAAAGGCCCCCTTTATCAGCAATTTTTTTAGCACTGATAAAGGACTCCCTTTATCAATGATTTTTGTTAGCACTGATAAAAGGTTAGCACTTCCCTTGCCCATTTTTGTAGTAGTGAAGATAGTTCAAGAGATACGTGAGCTTGTTATTGGTCTCAACAAACTGACTGATGAGTACAAGGGATGTCTATAGAAAGTTCTGAATCAGATCAAGTCCCTCACTCTAGCTGTTACAGCCTCCAATTCCTCTATACAGTAATCTCAACCCTTTGATAGTGATCTGCTCAGAACTGTTGTTAAGTAGGAACTTCAATCAGTGCTAAGTGGCTTTGACAAAGAGAGTCTATCTATAGTTGTCAAGAATAGTGACATGGTACTTTATTTGGTAAGGATTAATTCAAAGATTGCAAATGATGATTAGGAAGAAATTACTAAGAAATTGGATTTCTACTTTAATAGGATTTTCTCTAAGCATGATATGACCAATCATTTCAAGTATCTTATAGAGAATCTGAAAATTCCTCCTGTTACTCAAGCCTTTAGGACTCAAGTTCAAAATCTGAAAGATTTCACTCCTTTATTGGAAAAAATCATTGATAACAAAGATGATTTTGAGAAAGTAATTTAGTATGGTGGTGATATTATTACTGACTTCATTTAGTTGTTGAAGCCTTATCTTCATGTTCAGAGCACTGCTATTGTGGCTCCTGCAGTTGCACCCTTACGGCCTGGTTTACCTCATTCCTCATCCACTGCCTTTTCATCTACCTCAATGTCTGTATCTCAAGCTCTAAGTCAGATTAGACCTATTATCCTTGAACAAAACTCACCTCGGTCATCCACTGCCTTTCATGTACAGAGCACTACTATTGTGTCTCCTACAGCTGCACCCTTCAGAGGATTCTCATTCACATGACTTATATAACACCTAATAGTGGCATCACCATATTGGTCATGTAAATGAGAATACTCTAAAAAATATCTATCAAGATGTTTATTTAGACACTTTTGATCTAAAACCACTTGAAATATGACATGCTTGTTTACAAGGCAAAATGACCAAACCACTATTTGGTGGATAAGGTGAAAGGTCCAAAAAGCTTCTAGTATTGGTACACATTTATGTGTGTAAAACATTTCTAATAAAATATAGAGGTGTATATTATTACTTTATAACTTTTACTAATTACTTGAGTAAATATATATATGTCTACTTGATGAGGTATAAGTCTGATTCCTTTTAGAAATTCAAAAAATTTAAGAATTAAGTATAGAATCAACTTGGAAAGAAGATAAAGATGCTTTGATCTGATCGAGGTGGTGAATAACTTAACTAAGAGTTTATCAACATTCCATGGGATTTTGGGATTATTTCTCAACTGACTCTACCATATACGCCACAGTGGAATGGTGTTAGTGAAAATAGTAATTGTAACTTGCTAGAACTAGTAAGTTCAATGAAGAGTCATGTAGATCTTCAGTTATTATTTTGGGAATATTCATTACAAACTATGGCATACACACTAAACCGAGTACCAAATAAAGAGGTAAATGGAATTCCCTTTGAGTTATAGAGTGGAAAGAAACCCATTTTGTCACATACACATGTATGGGGTTGTGAGGCATTTGTTAATTCCACCTCAAGAAAAAAACTATCACCCTGAGGAACAAAGTGTATATTTTTAGGGTATCTTAAGGAAACAAGGGGATACTTCCTATACAAACCCATAGACAAGAAAGTGGTTGTTTCCATATAAACCATCTTTCTTGAGAGGGAGCACATACTCAAGAAGGATAATATGAGAAAGATTAAATTAGATGAAGTTGATGTTCAAGATGCACAAGAGTTGGTATAGGAACATATTCAACGGGTCTTCATGGAATAATGTGTTCCTTAAACACAAGTACTACGTAAGATCATAAAGAGGTAAGAGGACTAGAGATATATAGTTTTCTAGTAAATAAAGATGGTGACTCATTATTGGTTGAAAATAATGAACCTATTTACTATAAAGAGGTGGTAGAGAGATTAGAAGTTTCAATATGAAAAGAATCCATGAATTATGAAATAGATTACAAGTATTAGGACCAAGTTTGGGTTCCAGTCAATCCATCTGTTGATGTAAAGCATGTTGGATTAAAATGGTTATTCAAGAGAAAAATGGACATGTAAGGTAAATTAAGTACCTATAAGGAAAGTTTAGTGGCTAAAGGGTTTAAATAGAATCAAGGCATTGACTATGATAAAACCTTTTCTCTAATTTACATGTTTAAATCAATAAGAATTATAATTGATATAGTGGCCTACCATGACTATGAAATTTGGAAAATGGATGTAAATATAGATTTACTTAATGGGAACATATACGAAGATGTCTATATGACACAACCAAAAGGTTTTGTGACTCCAAGTGATTCCAAAAAGATATAAAAGTTACAGATATCCATTTAGTGATTAAAGCAAGAATCTAGGTCATTGAACATTCATTTCGATGAAGCTATAAAATAATTTTGTTTCATTAAGAATGAATGTGATACATGTGTTTACAAGAGGTTTAGTGGGAATGTGGTAATTATCCTAGTAGTATACATTGATGAAATATTACTTATTGGAAATGAAATACTAGTCTTATAGTTTATTAAGGATTGGTTAAACAAATTATTCTCCATGAAGAACTTAGGTGAAGCAACCTACATTATATGGATTAAGATTATTCATGAAAGATGTAAGAGGCTACTTGGACTAATTCTAGTTATATACATTAACCAAATACTAAAGATATTTAGTACAGAATAATATAATAAGGGATTTTTACTAGTAGCACATGGTATATATATTTCCAAGAAATTGTGTCCTCATACACAATAAGATAAAGAGAGAATGTGTAAGATCTCATACACTTTGGTGGTAGGATCAATCATGTATATCATGTTATGTACTCGAATTGATGTTGCCTATACATTGATCATGGTAGGAATATATCAAGTTGATACAGGTGAACAAAATTGGTATATTGTTAAGGTTATCCTTAAGTATGTGAGAAGAACTAAGGATATATTCATAGTGTATGGAGGGGATGAGGAGTTATTCATCAGGGGTAATACTGATCCTAGTTTTCAAATAGATCTGAATGAACTGAAATCATAGTTAGGATATTTATTCAATCAAAATGGAGGATTTGTGAGCTAGAATATTTCAAAGTAGCTAGTTATTGTTGATTATATAGTAGAGTATGATTATATTATGGCATCCCTACTTTTTATTACATAATTTTCATTACATGGTACATATAGAGGATCTTTTAAAGTTTAGTTTCTTGGAAATAAGGTACATAAAACATGAAAACATAAAAAATTATTCTAAATACACTTTAATATATCTTCATGGGTTCATCCTAATTACATTTACTATATCTCATATCTCAGGGACATACATCAATGTAAAGAGGTGAGCATGAGGGCTAGTAAGGGAAATCAGTTTACATGTGATCATGAGGAATATTAATAAGAACATGAGGAATGTAATTATGGCATGAGAAAAGGAAAATAAGGCATATCATAATAAAAAGAACATGAAAAATTACATGTAAATGTGTCCACAACATTTAATTTAGACATTCATAATCATATCACCAAGGTTAAACACCAAGGTGTCGTAAATGAAAATTACCAAGGTTATTCACCAAGGTATCATAAAACATGTCATCTTTAGAGATTAAATTATTTACCTAATATATTGGAGAAATGTAAGGGTTCACCCTTAATATGTATTAATTAATTTGATCCACATATATCATAATCAATCATTTCATTAATAACCCGTGGAGAATAAAGAATGGATTTCTTATCAAAATCATGGTATTTGAAAAGTGCTTAAAGACATGATCATTATATCATTTTTAGCCCATGAAAAGGGTGTGTGGGTTTATTATGTGTAAATAATTGAATAAAATAAATTATCTTCACATCTAGGTTAATACCCCTGAAAATAAATGGGTTTGGGTATTCAAAAAATAAAATAGAATAGAATTTATGGAGGAGAAGAGAGAAATTTTGAGAAGTAAATTTGGTAGCATAACAGTATAAAATGTGATTTTAGAGAAGGATAAAATGAGAGGGGATAGGGGTATCCCATTGATAAAACATAATTTGGAAGTAAGGGTATGATAAAAAGGGTAATATAAGAGATTAACCATAACATTTAGTAGGCATATATAAAAATAGGTTCTTAAATTGAAGAGAGAGAAAGGATAATTCTCTTACCTTGAAGAGTTATTCCTACATCTTGAGGAATGGAACCTTGGGGAACTGATGAAACCTTTGGGGGATCCTTGGGAATAAAAACTACTATATAATCATGTATTATATATTTTGAGTGAAAGTAAATGGATAAATGGGTGGGTATTTATAGTAAAATTGGAGTATTCGTTTAATAATTTACAAATATAGGCCTTGGAAATCTAGGTTGCCGAAAAAGCAAAACCATTGGATTGCCCATTATTTTGGACATTTAGGTCATATTTTAATTTTTTTTAACCCATAAGAACCAATAATCATATTATATTAATTCTTTTGGCATGGTAAAGTAAAGTTTCCACAAAATAATGTTTTTAAAATTAAAGTTTCCATTTTAGACTTTGGAAAGTAAATTATAGGTTTATAAATTGATTAAAATTTATTAAAATAATTTATATTGATAAAATAACATATTTTAGGTCATGGATTATGGTTAATTAATTATTAAATCATTATTACATAATTATGAAGTCATTAAACATACCGAAAAAACCCAAACTGTATTTTCACTATTCACAGAAAAAATAAAGTATTTTAGAAAATTATCATAAATTCACCCTAACCTAATTTTAACATGATGATTTAAAAAATTATGTTTATTTTATCAAAATAATTCTATAAATATGAGGATTTTAACTTTTAACTATAAAAATCCTTATTTATTAAAAAACATAGCGGGTAGAAATGCATAGTAAAATTTCTTACACTTAAAAAGTTTCAAGGACATAATAAAATTATTTTATCATTTATATTTAAATAAGAGTTTTTTTATAATTATATTTAATTAAAATAAATATCATTCACAATACATTATTTTATTATAAAAAAATTATATCTTTTCTGAAAAGTACAATTTGTGTCCAAAAAAATAATTTATCCAATTCCATCTCAATTAAACCTATATTTTTATTAAGAAAAACTATTCTTAAAATGGAATTTATGGAATAAAAATTTTATTTATACAAAGGAATTACACTTTAAGTAACTAAGGTCGGGACACATAACCCCTTATAACATCCATGTACGACCTAAGGGTAAGGTGTGTGATGGTGATATATTCATGGGGTGGCTCATCTAACATCGACCGAGTGGTAATTTCCACTAACTTGAACTTATATCATAGATGATTTCATTATAGATTCACTTGATGAAGCTCGGCTGGGGATTGGTCAAGGGTGAACCCCAATGATGTTACCTCCCTTCCAAGTTCTGATAAATGGGCTTCATACGACATGACTCTACTGGTAGTGGCCACCGCTTATCCTTTATGCATTAATTATCCTTTTCCATTTCTACTTATAAACACTAATTATAACATTAAAATTATTACTAAGAGTATATTTTATGATGTTCATATTGACTAATGGTCATATTTGACCAACGGTCATATAATGGTAGAATCCTGATGGTCACATTTCCCTTTATACTCAATAAATACCACTTCATTTTTAAAGATATATAGTTTTTTTGTGTTTAATATAATATAACACATTCTTTCTCAAGAAACAAATATCATTTAAAAATTCTAGGTTGTTACATTCTTCCCCCATTAAGAAATTTTTTCCCCAAAATTTCAACTCGTTCTCTCAATTGAGAAAAGGTGTGGGTACTTATGTCTCATTGTATCCTCTAGTTAACACATCACTTATTTATATTTATGGTTCCTTTACAACACTTTGATGAGGTGGGTGGTCTTTTTGCATAGAAACTTGTCTTTATAGTCTAAGATCTCCACAGGTTACTCCTCATAAGATAGGTCATCTTTCATTTGTACCACCTTCATATTCAGTACATGGGAGGGATCAAGTATGTACTTCCTTAAGAGAGATACATGGAATACATCATGAACTTGAGCTAGATTTGGTGGAAGTGTAAGTCGATAGGCCACTTATCTTATGCCATCCAAGTTTTCATAGGGGATAATGTACCTGGGGCTAAGCTTCCCTTTCTTCCAAAACCATATGACTCTCTTACATGGTGATATTTGAAAGAAAAAAAGTTCACCAACATTAAACTCCAAGTCCCTTCTATGGTTATCAACGTAGCTCTTTTGCTGAATCTGAGTAGACTTTAAGTGTTTTTGGATAGAATGAACTTTTTCTATCATCTCTTGCACAAGATTAGGACTGAGCATCTTTCTCTAACCAACTTCATCCCAACAAGGAGTTCCACATCGCTTCCCATATAAAGATTAATAGGGTTCCATTTAAATACTCAAGTAGAAGTTGTTTTTGTATTAGAACTCAACTAATGGGAGGTGTTGATCCCATCCACCTTTAAATTCCATTGAGAAAGTTCTCAGCATGTCCTCGAGTGTATGAATAGTCCTTTCAAATTGGCCATCAGTTTGGGGGTGATAGGTCGTACTGAAATTCAATTCAGTATTCAGATCATGTTAAATACTTCTTCAGAATTTAGATGTGAACCTTGAATCATAATTAGAAATGATAGAAAATGATTCACCATGTAGCCTCACCACTTCCTTTACGTATATCTTGGAAAGTTTTTTAAGAGAGAAATTATAACATCCCTTCTTTTATTACAAACTTAAACATGATTTATTACATAAAATATTCACTTGATAAAACATGTAATATCGAGAGGTCTAGTGTCTTTGGGGCTTAGTATCATTAAATAACAACTTAAAACATGAAATACAACATCTTTATTAAAAACTTCCTTTACATGAACACTACATTCCCTCATACTTAGCATTGCATGGGATAACCTGAGGACATGTATAAGAAAAGGGTGAGCTATAAATCCCAGTAAGGGAATAAACATGGAATAACATGAGGAATAGAATACATGTTAGTAAATAGGAATATCAATGTAGAATAAGAGAAACATAAACATAAAGGCATGATAAATCATGATAATCATAACATGGAAATGTGGCAACAACACTTAAACATGGAATTAGCATGATCCAAGGATCATTGCACATGGAGCATGAGTAAACGATCATTGCACATGAAGCATGAGTAAACCCTAGTTGCAATTGAATTAGCATGAGTCAACTCTCACTGTGCATGAAGTATGATGATAATATACTTTACCTAATGAATTGGAGTGCTATCAGGGCGCACCCTTCTTAAACATTTCATTTCATGCATAAGTGTGCCACATGGATCATATAACATGGAATCAATCAATATCATAAGTTATTCCACGATTAAGTAATGTGTAATAAATAAATGAAAGAAATATTCAATATGTATATGTTCATAAAGGTGAATACCCTTGATAGAGACATGGGTATGGTATTCACTACACAATGATCTTGGCTTGGAAAAACGTGGTGCAATTTCAGCAGCATAACGACGTGACATAAGGATTCATGAAAATGGTTGATGAGAGAGAAATGGGTGTCTCATCATATTTACATGAAATGGAAAGTAAGTGGTTCATATAGATACATGTCCCAAAAAACTTAATGGTATTTAGATGCATAATACAAAAGAATTACTTGGATGTAAAATAGGAGAGAGAAATCCCTCTCGGAATTTCGGCATGGTAACGGGTGTACATGGGAGGCATTAATGAGAGAGAAAGGGGTATACCATCATCCAAACATAAATAGGGAAGTATGGGGGAGGTTTGAAATAATACCCCAACATTTTTAATTGAAAAAAAAATGGAATAACAACTTAAAGAAAATTGGACAAAAATGAGAAAGGAAGAAATCCCTTACTTGGAAGTGCGATCCCAAAGGCTCGAGAGGGGATTGAGAGAGGATTATAGGGAGCTTGGGACACCTTGTTAAGATTATAGAGATATCATTTTATGGTTTGGATAAACTCCAAAGGCTTTGAGTGAAGAGTAAGTGGGAGCTTGGGTGGGTTTATATAGGAAATGAGAGAGAATTCTTTATTATTTAGGTTTGGGACACCCCACATTAAACTAATCAAAACCACAAACCAGCACATGGTTTTTTTCCCATGGTTTTTGAAAAAGGGTATTTTAAAACAATAGTTTATAAGGATAATGGACTAACTTCTTAAAATAATAAGGTTTCTTATGTGGAGGTGAGTCACACTCTCAAGGAAAACAATTTAAAAAGACAAAATGTTTTATAAGCCTTGAAGGGTCCACTAAAGCTTTGTAAAATAAATCAAACAAACCCAAAATCACATTATTTTAATGGTAAAACATATATTGGCCTAAAAATAATGTTTATATTATTTTATTACATCATTATTGGGTCATTATGATGTCATAAAACACATTATATATTTAAACGGTATTTAATTTTTACCCAAAAATTCGACTATCTCGTAAAATTATGAAAAATTCACCATTGGATAATTTAAAAATCCTGATTAAAAAAATAATATTCATTTTATCTAAATATTTTTATAAATATTTTTATTTTTACTTTTAAAATAAAAACTGACATTTACTGAAAATTCATGGGTTTTGACAAAAATTTCTTTCAAACCTTAATTAAAATTACAATTGCATTCATAAAATTATATGATCATTAATAAAATTTAATTTAATAATAATAATATTTTATTAAAATATTATTTAATTAAAAAATATATTAATTCATCAAAATAGATTTCTTGGTTAAATATTAACTAAAAATACTATTTGTGCTTTAAAAACTATTTACAAAGTAACAATAATAAAATGAATGCACATTCTTTATACAAGAATAATTTATATAGTCATAGTGCTAGGGTCTTTTTAAATAACCCCTTATAACACCTGCATAAGACCGAAGGGTAAGGTGTGAGATGGTGACATACTCTTGGGGTGGCTCGGATAACATCGCTCGGGTGGTAATCTTTATTAACTTCCACTTCTCCCGTAGTCAATTCCACTCAAGCTTAACGTGTTCAAGATCAGCTTGGGCTTGGTCAAGAGAGAAGCCCAATGACACCACCTCCTTTCCAAGCTCCAAAAAATGGGCTTTGTATGGTTCAAGTCTACTGGATGAGGCCATCTCTTTCTTTGTCTGAGTAAATTCGATTTGTTAAAGCCCTATATTTATACTAATCATGTGATCACTGTTCAACGACTATATTAGCAACGGTCACAATTCATAATGATATTTTAAAATACAGAAACATAAAACCAAATAATTCCATATGTTTTACATAACCACAATAAGACATTTAAATAGACCAAGAAAAAATTTCATTAATGAATTTTTGGGTCGTTACAGAAATCTTCCTAAATAACGATGAAATGGGAATTCTTAGTGAGTCAATCCACTATAAACCATATCACATTGTTTTTTTGGATGTTATTAGGATACTAGTGACAAAATACATAGTTATATTATCCCACTTTCATGTTGGTATGAGTAGTGGTTGCAATACCCATTTAGGAAGTTTCCACTCTGCCTTCACTTGTTGACACACCAAGCACCTTGTAGTGTAGTTGAAAATATCCCTTTTCATGTTATCCTACCAATAATGATCATGAAACTTCCTATAAATTTTAGTGCTTATAGGATGTGTAGAGAATGTAGAGATATGAGCTTCATCCATCATCTCCTTTATTTTTATAATAGATGTGACGCATAGTCTTGTATGAAATTTCAGTACACCTTCTTGATCAATATTGAACTTAGGAAACTTCCCATTCTTCACAGATTCAATCTTCTTTTGCAACAAAGGGTCTTTTATTTGAGATTTCTTGATCTTATCTAGTAACAATGGTTGATAAATGTTTTGGGATAGGATTGGTGATGTATCTTCCCTCATTATTCCAATATCCAGCCTTATTTGGTCCTTGATCAATAGATCTCCTAGAATCCGCATCATTTCTAAAACAATAGGGTTTTTCCTACTTAATTCATTGGTGAATTTGTTTGATCTTTCGAGGTGATAATGAATTGAATAGTCATAGTCTTTAAGAAGTTCCAACCATCTCTTTTGTCTCATGTTCAATTCCTTTTGCATGAAAATATACTTCAAACTTTTCTGGTCTATTTATATATCACATTTCTCCCCATAAAGATAGTGCCTCCATATCTTCAAAGAAAAAATAATCACAGCTAGCTCCAAGTCATTCGTAGGATAATTATGATCATGATGCATTAACTATCGAGATACATAAGTAATCACCTTTTCATTTTTCATGAGGATACACCCATGACCTTTCAGAGATTCATCGCTAAAAATAACAAATCATTCTCCTATAGAGGGTAGAGTTAACATAGGTGAGATAACCAATCTCTTCTTTAGCTCTTGGAAACTTTCTTCACACTCATTTTCCTAGATAAACTTAACCCCTTTTAAATTTAACTTGGTTATTGGATTACAAATTCATGAGAAGTTTTTTATAAATCTCTTATAATATCCTAATAAATTAAGGAAATTATGAATCTTAGTTATAATTTTAGGATGAGATCAATCCTACACAACTTTTGTCTTAGAAGGGTCAACTTAGATTCCTTAATTGGTTATAATGTACCCCAAGAAAGAAACTTGTTGTAAACAAAATTCACATTTGCTAAATTTTCCAAATAGCCTATCCTTCCTCGTAGTTTTAAATATAACACTTATACGATCACTAGTCAATCTGAATGGCATAACAACAAAATCATAATGACCATATCATGATCAGGAAGAAGACTTTGTAATATATTATTTATTTACCCTCGATTGATGATAACCAGATCAAAGAACAATATTTGAGAAGAATTGAGCCCCACGAAGCTGGTCAAATAAATTATCAATCATTGAAAGAGGGTGATTGTTCTTCATTGTGATCTATTTAAGTTATTTATAATCAAGGCATAGCCTCATTGATCCATCCTTTTTCTTTACTAAGAGAATAGGTGCTCTTCAAGGAGACGCACTGGTTCAAATAAATCCCTTCTCCAAAATATCTTGAAGTTGTTTATTTAATTCCTCTATCTCTACATTTTTTATTCTATATGAGGACTTTAATATAGTTTTGGATTCAGGTATAAGTTTAATGGAGAACTCTACCTCTCTTTCTAAGGGAGTTCTAGGTAACCCCTCAAGAAATACGTTAATGTATTCCTAAACTATGGGGACATTTTATATTCTTATACTTTCATTTCCTTATTCCTCTTCACTGATCATCTCCATAAAGAAGGCAATGGGAGGTACTTCTAGACAAAGCTCAGGTTGGGATATCTCTTCTTTAAAAATAACTATAGGTTTTCCATTTGAGACTAATAATATTTCCTTGATTCTATATTTGATATTAGCATTATACTTTTAGAGCTAGTTTATCCCTAGTATAATGTCGAATTCCAGCATGGGAATTGCTACTAGATTTGCAATGAGATTGTGCTTTCCAAATTCAATACTAGAGTTTCTATATACCATTGATTCTTGGATAATCCCTCCAAAATTCTTGACTGATAACTCTACTTATAGAAGTTTAGGAATTGATTCTATATTCTTTGAAAACATGGATGAAATAAAGGAATGTGTAGAACCAGAATAAAAAAAATTACTTTCTAGCTTTGAGAGAACAATGAGAGTACCTGCTGTTGGATCGGGTTATACCAAATATACACAAAAGGGGGGGTGAATTGTGTGTATTACAATTTCTTTGTGAAATCGTGATCTGTCTTTTAAAATTTATCAAAATGATTAAGCAGTGGAAAATAAATAGCAAAGGACACATGATGTATAGTGGTTCGGGGAATAGAAGGCCCCTAGTCTACTCTAAAAACTCTCTACTCCACAATCTTGGTGATTTTCACTATCTGGTCCTCTTATCAACAGACCGTTCCACAACTGAGTGTAGGCAGTTGACACATTTACAACTTTAAGGCTAAATAGAGTCTTTTGGTTCATACACATAACCGAATACACGGCTTAGTACGAGAAGTCGGTTACTTAAAATAAAAAGAGAATTTGTTTGAAAATACTTTCCAGTTTTTTCTTCACAGTTTCATCAGCACACAATTGACAGTTGATGGATCCTTGATTTTCATAAATGATTTTCTTCAAGTAAGAGTAGTTCTGAGTCGATCCGGTTTCAGTAGATCTTGAAATATAATTTTCAACTTTAATAACAGTCGATTCACAAAATATGTTCGATGTAGAATCGGTGAATCTTCAACCATGTTTCTTCTTCTTCAGAAAATAGAGCTTTGATCGTAACTAGTGATAGCAGATCTGTAAAACTCAAATGTCTCTAAAAATCATAGTCGTGAAAAACTCAAAAATTTGTTCTTCTCATCTCTTTTACAATGATCTATATCGTTTCCACTATAATTCAAAATAACACAGATATATATAATAAAGACAATTGTTTTCCTTTTAAATTTAGATCCACAAAATTCACCTATAGAATCGCGATATTCAAAATCTTGAATAACAGAGTAGTCGTAACTCCCCTTAAAATTCACCATGAGAAGATCCTCTTAAATCGATCCTTTGAATCATAAATAAATAGATTTGAATCAGTCAAAGACGTGCTTTAAAATTGAGATTTTAATCTGGCTTGAAATCAGTCTGATAATCCGTATAAAGATCGTTACTCGATAAATTCATAATTTAAATCTTCGACGCCAAACATAGGGTTGAAATACATAGCATACATTCTCTGAACGTAAGGTTCACAATGTAAGGTTGATCAGGAAAGTAATATTTTATGATCCATTCTTCAAACGTAAGTTTTATCATCCATACATTTCTCTTCAACTCTCAAACCTCTGGTATATGATCCATACGTTTCTCTGCTTTAGAACGTAACGTTCATGATCCATGCTTTTCAATCAAATGTACGGTTGTTTACAAAAGTAAGGTTGATGAACCATACTTTTGAGAAACAAACATAACATTTCATACTTTTATGATATTTCAAACGTAAGGTTCCTTCCAAACGTAGGGTTCTTCTTCCATACTTTTCTGATAACTCGTAAATGATGGATTTTATCCTTTCGCTACGCTCCTTAACATAGGGTATGAACAGTGTTTCCAGAACACACTAAAGTGATTTCCGAACACGTAGAACATGAACAGTCTTTCCAGAATATGCCAAAGCACTAAAAATGATTTCTGAACACTTTTTCAAATATTCCACACAGATAAAAATGCTTAATTATTATTACAAAATAGAGAAATAAATAATATCAATTTCCTGAAATATACTTAAAGTAAAATCATTAGAATAACAAATAAGGGTATTTGTGAACATCAAAATCATCATAAAAGGATAGAGTATTGTTAAAAACAACACTTTCTCACCAATCTCCCCCTTTTGGATGATCACAAAACCCATGAAATAACCAATGAAATTAACTTACAAAATTAATTGCATATAGTTTAGAATTTTGCAAAGATAAGACAATATTTAATTTTAACAAAATTATTTCATCAAGAAATAAACATTGTGTTATCCATAGTTACATAAAAGAAAACATTTAAAATTTATCCCCCTTTATAAAGTAAAATAGAATGTCTTTTCTCCCCCTAAGTAAAAGATTAAAAGAAAAAAAATCCAAATTCTCTCAAATCGATGACACTTACAAATTGTTTATCCAAATTAAATTTCTCCCCTAATAAAATATTTAAAAGTTTAAAATAAAATTTTGTGTTTATCCAAATTTCTCCCCCTTTTGTGATATCAAAAAGAATTATGGAATAAGGAATATAACACATTTTAATGTAGCACTAAACGTAAGTAAATGCTATTATAAATTGTTTATCAATATTTGAAGTTGGATTACTAGCACTTTAATATGGACAGTAAAGTAAAACAAACCAATAACACATAAACATAGAATGCAGAAATATTTTATTGAAAATATAGTAAAAGTACATGAATGAAAATAAGAATAAAGGTTAGGTTAAGTTATGAGACATGTTTCATCTGCTTTGAATAAATTCCTTGA
The DNA here is from genome assembly GCA_963277665.1 of Viscum album. NCBI lineage: Eukaryota > Viridiplantae > Streptophyta > Magnoliopsida > Santalales > Viscaceae > Viscum > Viscum album. The sequence continues at coordinate 1,231,157,818 of OY728137.1, read as the reverse complement.
TTTCTACCAATTGATTCTGAAATATTTTCATTAGTCCATCTTATAAATGGATAATGAGATCTCTTCCTTCTTGAGTCAGATGAATATTTTCAATCAATTTGACTCTGAAGAACTCATGTAGCCTCTCTTCCTTCTCCATAAAAAGAGTTAACTTATCAGTGAACTAATTCAGCAAGGCTCTAATTCTAGGTTCATTCGAATTCAACTGCTCAATAAGAAACTTTTTATTGTCCAAAAACATAGATAAAGGAGAAATATTACATTGAAGGTCTTGTAGTCTATCATTAATATTTCCCATCACATTTGTAATGGCCTCAAATATTCTGATCAGATCAGGTGAAGTACCCGATGTATGGGCTTCATTATTACTGACAGCTGTGAAGTGTTGCTCCATGAAAGATTTAAACTCTAGTAAATCTGACTTCATCACCATTTAATATTTGAGATTTGTAACTTCAACCAACATTTCCTCCTTGAAATTCTCAACTTCTTTCTTAGAAATAGAACTGGCTTTCAGTCTTTGAAATTTTAGATGTTCCTTTTCTAATGCTCTTCTTAAGGAAGCATTTTCAGATTCAGTTCTATTTAACTTTATATATAGCTCTTCCACTTCTTCATTCATAGAATCATAGGCACCCTGTTCTTTATTCCTAATTTCAGTTTCAATTCGATGCATCAATACCAAGGGAAAAGATTTTGCATCAGATGTTTCTTCATTCTCTCTCTGAACTGGATTTTCTACAGATTTTTCTTTTGAGTATTTCATTGACTCGTCCATAGAAAAATTTTCATTCAACAGTTCAGTATGAACCTCATAAAAATTTTCTTCCTGAATCTCAACATAAGTGGGAGGTTTCTCTTCATGAGGATCTTCTTCATTAAATTTCTCCAAGATAGGATCTTCTAAAACTGGTTCCTCTTGATTGACTTCCTTTTGAATAGATTCTATAAGGTCAGTTCTAGATGCAGCCTCTTCTTGTACTTATTCCTCTGCCTGAGGCACAATTTCATGTTCCACTTGAGGAGTCTCCTCATTCTAGGCAACAGCTCCATGTTGAATCTCTTCATCAGTAGTTTCTCTTACAAACTCGTAGCTCAACAAATCTCCAATAGTTGAAATATTTGATGCCACAGCAGTCTCCTCAATAGCTTGAGTAACTCTGGTTCTATTAAGTTGAAGTCCTTCCTGACTTCTCTCAGTAGGTTCATTAATAAATTCAAATTGTATCCTCCTTGATACTCCACTAGTTCTAGATTCAGCTACTCTTTCCTTTGATTTTGCAGGTAGCTCCTGAGCACTCTCTTATTCTTCTTCTACTCCAACAGGCATGAGTTTTCCTTTTATTGTGCTCCAAAAGAAACCAATCTTCCTCAGTGTTCCAGCATTAAAGATGTTGTTATGGTGGCATCTCACTCAGGCATCCACCAGCCTTATCATATCTTTCTTAAATAAAATCTATGAAATGAACCTTCCATAGGGATAGAAGTTCATCCTCACTTCTGATTGGAAGTAATAATTGAGATATCTCACCATATATCTCAGAAAATTCAACTTAATATCACTCATAAATAGAAATATTATGTACATATCAGGGTACAATATTTTCTCTATCTCTGACATTCTAGGTGCAATACCTATTTGCACAAATTTAACTAAAATCTTTTGGTCATGCTCTAGATTTTTCACTAACATATTTCTTATATTTGTAGATCCAAACAAAAAATACATAATGTCCTCATACTGATGGAAATTATCACCAATATTATTTAAATAAAAATGGAAAACTCCTTCATTAGGGCAGTTAAATTTTTTTGTTATCTCCACAGACGAAATTGAAAAATTTATGTCCTTGATCTTAGCTATTATTGAATCTTCATCTTCTCCCAGACTGAAATGAACCGATTTAAAAAAGTAATTAAGTTCTACCTCATATAAAAACTTTGTATTGTCTCCATTTAAGGTTTTATCGATTTTCTGAAATGATAGGGCTTGCCTCAGAATCAGATCCGTCTGGTACAACCATTCTAGATTGATCACTTTTCCTTGCAAAATCTTTCATCCTACCGAGCACTACCACTTGGCATTGCTAGTTTCTAGCTCATCAGTCCTTTTTATTTTATAAATTATTGTCATAGATTTATGAAGGTTTAAAAATCTAGGGTTTCGAAGGTTCAGGTGTGGGTAGAGAAGAGTGGTAAGGGGTTTTTTTTGGGTGTTTCAAACGGTTTTTGGGGAAAAAACAAGTTTGGAATTTGAAATGGTTTCTGACATCCTTGATTCCAATGTCATTATGCACATAGTAATTATTACATTAAAAAGTAAAAATGTACATGGAAAAAAATTAGAACTGAAGAAATTTTTAAATTAATAAAAACAAGTAATAATAAAAATAGATAAAATAATAATTAAAATAAATAACTTAAAATTAAAATTTTCATTTAAAAATAAATAAACCTAGCTCCCCCTTAATAAAATAAAACCTTTCCATGGGAAGTGGTTTAGTAAAAATATTATCTAATTGAATTTCAATGCTTACAAATTCTAAGAATATATTCTTTTTAAGAACATGATCTCTTAGAAAATGATATTTGATATCAATATGCTTAGTTCTAGAATGATTAATAAGGTTTTTTGAAATATTTATAGCACTTGTATTATCGCATAAATAGGTGTATTATTAAAATTTAGTCCAAAGTCCATAAGAGTGTTTTTCATCCACAAAACTTGTGCACAACAACTGCCTGTAGATACATATTCTGCCTCGGCTGTTGACAGGCCAACTAAGTGTTGTTTCTTACTAGACCATGACACTAAATATTTTCCTAAAAAGTGACAAGTCCCTGAGGTGATTTTTCTATCTAATATACAGATTCCAAAGTCATTATCTGAATATGAAATTAAATTAAAATCAGAAGTTTTTTGATAGAGAAGAGATTGAAAAACAGTTCCTTTTAAATATCTAAAAATTCTTTTGACAACACTTAAGTGAGATTATTTAGGATCAGATTGAAATATGGCACAAAGACATACTGAATACATTATATCTAGCCTACTAGCAGTAAGATATAATAAACTATCAGTCATACCTCTATATAACTTATTGTCAACTGATTTTCCAGTTTAATCCAAATCAAGTTTTATATTAGTACACATAGGAGTTGAATATGTATTGTTGTTTTCAATTCCAATTTTATTTAGTAAATCAGTAATGTATTTGATTTGATTTAAAACATTTCCAAAATCCTTTTGATAAATTTTAAGTCCTAAAAAGAAATTTAATTCTCCCATCATACTCATTTCAAATTCTTTTTGCATTAAATTTGAAAACTCATGACAAAGTTTTTTGTTTGATAAACCAAAAATTACATCATCAATATAAACCAATAAAATATTAGAGTTGACAGTTTTCTTAAACAATGTTGGATCTTTCATCCCAATAGTAAAATCATTTTTCAAAAGAAATGAACTTAATCTTTCATACCAAGCTCTAGGTGTTTATTTAAGGTCATAAAGAGCTTTAGTAAGTTTAAAAATAGAATCTGGTTTTTGTGAATTTTCAAAATAAGGAGGTTGCTCAACATAAACTTCCTCTAATAAGTAACCATTTAAAAAGGCAAACTTAACATCCATCTAAAATAATTTAAAGTTCATATGATATTTATAGGCTAAAAGGATCCTAATAGCTTCTAATATAACTACAGGTGCAAAGGTCTCATAATAATCTATACCTTCTTCCTGATTATAAACTTTATCTACTAGTCTTTCTTTATTTATAGTTATTATTCCTTGGTCATCTTGTTTATTTCTAAAGACCCATTTAGTTCCTATAACTGGATAGTTCTGAGGTCTTTCAACTAAATTCCAAACTTCATTTCTCTTGAACTGGTTTAGTTCTTCTTGCATTGCTATCATCTAACTTTCATCAACTAAGGCCTTTTATAATGTCTTAGGTTATAATTGGGATAGAAAGGTAGAGAATTCAATATGATTTCCTACATTTATTTTGGTTTTTATTCTAGTGTCTAGGTCTCCTATAACAATTTCTAAAGGGTGATTTTTTAGGGTTTCAGATTGTCTAGGTAGTACACTGTTAGGTTCTTCAATGTCATGTTCTTCTAAACTAGACTGAATTTTATTTATATCTTTTTCAAAATCATCTTTCAAGTTTTCAAGTCTCATGTTATCATTAGATTCAAATTCATAAATTTGGTATTTCCTTTTCTTAAAGGGATCATATTCATCAAATTTCACATGAACTGATTCTTCAACAATCCTTGACTTTTTATTAAAAACTCTATAAGCTTTGGAAGTAGTAGAATATCCTAAGAAAATTTCTTCATCAGATTTTGGATCAAACTTTCCAAGATTGTCTTGGTGTTTAAGGTGTAAACCTTGCATCCAAAAACTTTAAAGTAATTTACTTTAGGTTTTCTGTTATTTCAGAGTTCATAGGGTGTCTTTTTAAAAATTGGTCTGATTAAAACTCTATTCATTATATAACAGGCTGTGCTTACAGCTTCTACCTAGAAATAGGTAGGAAGACTGTATTCATTTAGCATAGTCCTATCCATTTCTTGAATAGACCTATTTCTTCTTTCAAAAATTCCATTTTATTGAGGTGTTCTTGGTGCAGATAAGGTGTGTTTAATACTCATATTTGAGAAAAAGGAATTAAATTATAGATTATCGAATTTTTCACCATGATCACTTCTTAATGAAATTATTTTAAAATTTTTTTCATTTTGAACAGCTTTTCAAAAACTTTCAAATATAGTAAAAGCTTCCTTTTTGTATTTTAGAAAATAAATCCAAGTAAATCTGGAATAGTCATCAACTAAAACATATACATATAATTTACTAGAAAAACTTGATATTCTTAAAGGTCCAAAAAAATCCATATAGACGAGTTCTAGAGGTTTAGATGTAGCAATTTTGTTAACAGATTTGAAGGATGATTTGTGCTTCTTGCCAAGTTGACATGCATCACAGAATCTATCACTTTCAAATTTGAGACTAGGAAAATCAGAAACTAACTGTTTCTTAGATAACTTGTGTAAAGCATATATATTGAAATGTCCAAGTCTTCTATGCCAGATTCAAGATTCATTTATCTTATCATTTAAGCAATTTACCTTTTATTTACACAAGGAATTTAAGTCCATGGTATAAACATTATCAGTTATGGGTGCTCTAATTTTAAGCAATTTATCTTTAAAAATAGAACAAAAGTTGTTAGAAAAATCAATAAAATAACCATCATCACAGAGTTGAGAGATACTTATCAGGTTGTGTTTCAATCCTTGTACATAGAGTATTTTATTAATTGAGATAGATTATGTATCTCCAACAGTTCCAATGCCAATAATTTTACCTTTGGCATTGTCACCAAATGTGACTAATCCTCCATCCTTTTGAGTTAGTATTTTGAAATTTGATGAGTTTCCACTCTTATTTATAGAGCATCCACTATCAATATACTATATTTGAGTTTGGATTCTGTGACATGCTTCCTGTAATGGAATTTAAATAAAAATTTGTTTTGGTACCCATATTCTATTGGGTCTAGTAGTGTTATCTAGTAAAGACCTGGGAATCCAGACTTGATTTGTTTTTCTATAATCAATAGAATCATATAAACTTCTTTCAATAAAGGATTTATTAATCCCACTTATTTGTGGTTGCCTTAAATAATAGTTTTTAGATATGTGACCTTTTGTTCCATAGTAGTTGTAAATTTTACCTTTTATACTTGGGACAAAATAGTTCTTATATAGTTTTGGTTTCTCACCTTTATTTCCTATTCCACATCTTTCCTTTTTAATCACATTCTTTCCAAGTATTTCATTTAGTTTATTTTATCCTTTTGTAAAAATAAGAGCTGAACTTTTGTATGTTTCTACTTTTGTTTGCAGTGTTTTTATTTTAGTTTCATTATCTGTACAGTTTATGTTTGATGAGTTATATTTTTCAATTAACTCTTGATGTTGTTTAAGCAGAGTGTCTCTTTCTCCTAAAATAGTTGTATGAATATTTTTCAGTGATTTATGTTTCTTAAATAAGGAATCATATTTCTTTTCTAGAAAATTACAGTAGGCTGCAAGTTTTTCATTTGAACGGCTAGAACTAGAACCTAAATCAGATGAGTAATAAGATTTTACCTCATCAACTTCTGCCATAAAGCACATTTTTGCTTTCAGATTTGATTCTTCCTTTTCTGAGTCAGACTTTGATGAGAATTTTGAGTCTTCAGAAACACTCCACGTGGATTTCATTACTCTTTTGTCTTTATACTCATAATCATTGTTCTTGAAAATTTTCTTTTTCTTTTATCCTTTTAATTGAGGACAATCAGGTCTAATGTGACCCCTCTTATTGCATTCATAGCATCTGAATTCCTTTGGTTCTTTTTCATCCTTTTTAAAGGATTTTTTGAATCCGTTCTTCTTTCTGTATAATTTTCTGAACTTTCTGGATAACTGAGCTAGTTTCACATCTAAATTTGATGAATCGGAATTTTTTGATTTCACTTTAATTTCATTCTTCATTTTTCTGTTCTTCCTTTGGGATGTTACTTTCAAAATAGTATGTTCTCTCTTGATCAATACTTTATTCTCATTTGCTTCATCTTCCATATCAACTTCATAAATCATAAGATTTCCAATTAACTCTCTCATTGTGAGATTTTTTACTGGTGATGATTGCCTAATGGCAGCAGAAATTCCATTCCATCTTGGTGGTAGTACTCTTAGAACTTCCAGGGCCTGATTTTCTTGTTTGACAGGCTCACCCAAGGTAGTGATATTATTTAAAATTTCTTTAATCCTTCTATTCATCTGGGTGATGCTTTCTCCTTCAAACATTCTGAATGTGTCAAATTTTAATTTTGCAGTGGCATACCTCATCTATCTGACATTGTCAGTTCCTTCATAGGCAATTGCAATCGTCTGCCAAATTTTATAAGTCGTCGAACATTGAGATACTCTATTGAATTAATTTGGTCCAAGGCCACAGATTATAGCATTCATAGCTTTCGAGTTTATGTTGTACTCTGCTTCTGTATCAGTACTCCATGTTTCAGGTTTCTATGGAATCACATAGGGAGTTAGAATTTTTTAGTAGACTCTATATCCAAGGTTCTTTAAGTAGATGATCATCCTAGATTTCCAACACACGTTATTTTCACTGTTGGAGTAGGGAGCACGAACCATTGACATACCCTCTCGTGTATCGGCCATTATACTCTGTATAATCCAAAAACTTTCTGCTTGTTATAGATTTGACAAAAGATCCTCCTATGATACCAATTGTTGGATCGGGTTATACCAAATATACACAAGAGGGGGGTGAATTTTGTGTATTACAATTTCTTCGTGAAATCGTGATCTGTCCTTTTAACTTTATTAGAATGATTAAGTAGAAGAAAATAAATAGTAAAGGACGCGCAATGAATAGTGGTTCGAAGAATAGAAGGCCCCTAGTTCACTCCACCAACGCTCTACTCCACGAGCTTGGTGATTTTCACTATCTAGTCCTCTTATCAACAGATCGTTCCACAACTGAGTGCAGGCAGTTGACACCTTTACAACTTTAAGGCTAAATAGAGACTCCTGGTTCATACATAGAACCGAATACACAGCTTAGTACGAGAAGATGGTTACTCAAAATAAAAATAGTATTTGTTTTAAAATACTTTCTAGTTTGTTCTTCATAATTGCAACAACACGCAATTGACAGTCGGTGGATCGTCAATTTTCAAAAATGATGTTCTTCAGGAAAGAGTAGTTCTAAGTCAATCTGATTGCAGTAGATCTTGAAATATAATTCTCAACTTTAACAACAGTCGATTCACAAAAGATATTCGATATAGAATCGGTGAATCTTCAATTGTGTTTCTTCTTCTTCTTCAAAAAATAGATCTTTGATCGTAACTAGTGACAGTAGATCTATATAACTCGAATGTCTCTAAAAATCATAGTCATGAAAAACTCAAGAATTTGTTCTTCGCATCTCTTTCACAATGATCTATATCTTGTCTACTGTAATTCAAAATAACACAGATATATATAATAAATACAATCATTTTACTTTCAAATTTAGATCCAAAAAAGTCATCTATATAATCGCGATATTCAAAATCTTGAATAATAGAGCAGTCATAACTCCCCTTAAATTCACCATGAAAAGCTCCACTTAAATCGATCCTTTGAATCATAAATAAATTGCTTTGAATCAGTCAAATATGTGCTTTAAAATCAAGCTTTTAATCTGGCTTGAAATCATCCTGATAATCTGCATAAAGATCGTTACTCGATAAAGTCATAATTTAAATCTCTGATGTCAAACATAGGGTTGAACTGCATAGCATACATTCTCTGAACGTAAGGTTCACAACATAAAGTTGATCAAGAAATTAATATTTTATGATCCATTCTTCAAACATAAGGTTGATCTAAAACGTAAGGTTGATCTAAAACATAAGGTTGATTATCCATACTTTTCTCTTCAACTCTCAAACGTACGGTATATGATCCATAATTTTCTCTACTTCAGAACGTAGCATTCATGATCCATACTTTTCAATCAAATGTATAGTTGTTTACGAAATTAAGGTTGATGAACCATACTTTTGAGAAACAAACATAACGTTCCATACTTTTCTGATATCCCAAACGTAAGGTTCCTTCCAAATGTAGGGTTCTTCTTCCATACTTTTATGATAACCTGTAAATGATGGATTTTATCCTTTTGCTACACTTCTTAACTTAGGGTATGAATAATGTTTCCAGAACACACTAAAGTGATTTCTGAACATGTAGAGCATTTCCAGAACATGCCAAAGTGCTAAAAACAATTTCTGAACACTTTTTCAAATATTCCACGCAGATAAAAACACTTAATTATTATTCCAAAATAGAGAAATAAATAATATTAATTTTCTGAAATATAATTAAAGTAAAATCATTAGAAAAACAAATAAGGGTACTTTTGAATATCAAAATCATCATAAAAAGATAGAGTATTGTTGAAAACAACACTTGATCAACACCTGCCACCACATCATTTAGAGCTTCTACTTCGATCGCCATGATATAAAATTCTCAGCCTAACTCCCTTAGATTATGATAATGTTGATCATAATTTTCGTCCATTATATTCTGATTTGGATAGTGATTGGAAAAGTTCCCAAGTTATCCACACTTGAAGATTTGGACTTCAGTTTGGACCAGCATCATCTTCCCTTTATCGTTTGTGTTGAGAAGTTAAGGCTTCACCTCACTACGAAAGTTCTGAGCTATATGGTCATCTCTTCCACACTTATAACATTTTCCACTCTCGAGCAAGTAGTTCCCCGAATTCTTCTTCCCACATTTGTTTCATTTGGGAAGTTTCACTTTATTTTCTCCTTTTCTATGATCAAAGTTCCTCTCTAATTTCAGCTCCAAATATCTCTTATTTTCGTTTGATTTATGTGACCATTGCATCTCTATGAACTCCATCTCAACCTTCATAACACTCTACACTATCTCCTCATAGCTGTTATAGTCTTGACTATCTAGATTCCTCCTTATATAGGGTCTTAGTCCACTTAATAATCTATCAAAATTTCCCTTAGGATCCATAAAAAAGCAATAATTGTATCGAGAAAGTATTGTAAATTTCAACCCATAGCTTCCCACTGATTCATTTTCCTTTTTCTTCATCTCTAGGAGTTCCTTATTTATTTTCATTCATATAAAACATGGGAAATATTTATTTAAAAAGGTTCCCTTGAACTCTTCCCACTCAATAGCATCAATATAACTTCTTGGATTCATGTTTCTAATCAGTTTCCACCACTGGTCAGCTTCTCCCACTAAGTGGTATACAGCCAGGGTGACTTTCTCTTGCTCTAAATAGTGGAGTACAGAGAATATATGTTCTATAGATCTTATACATTTTTCAGAAATCAATGGGTCGGTATATCCACTGAAAGAAGGTGTTCATTAACACATGAATTACTCAATGGGAAATCATTCCCTTTGAGGTGAATCGTGTATTTTGACTTGATTCAAGTTATTATTTACAACATGAGATAATCGATTAATCATTCTCATTAGGTTTTCTATTCCATCTTCTGATGGAGTTCCATCAACGCATCGTCTGTTTTTTATGATAAAATATTATTTTATTGAATATTTTATTGATAATAAATGATATAATTTCCTCACATTGTGTTAACTATGTTCATTTATGGAATATTTGGGATTAGATCATTCATTTGAAAAAATAATGAAAATTCCAATTTTACCCTTTAAAAATTTACTATAGTATTTAGAACATAAATAATTTTATTTTAAGTATTTGAACTTAATATTTTTTAAATGTGTTCTTTACATGATTTTCTACAACTTTCATTTAGGAAATTAGAGCTAAATCATGCATTTGGTTGGTGCAAATGGGTCATGAAGTCAAAGTTGGGCTGGACTCGCTAGATTGGACATAGGTTCTGTATTTGGACCATAACTTCTTAATTCATGCTTGGATTTGGATCAAATTTTGATATGATCTCAAGAAAACATTTTCTAACGAATAATCCTTCTGTAATGACAGATTATTTACACGTTTTGGTGGTCATATGGCCAGTGAAAGTTGGAAAACAAATATTTGGCTGAGATTCCTCATTCACACTTGAAACCACTTTGAACATAGCCTCCCCACCACGCTATAAATTGGTGTTTTTCTCATTTGGTGGGGTTGGGACGTGAATTAGGAAGTTTATATAAGAGTAGAATAGTTTACACTCCAATTATACAAGCAATTCAATAAGGTTATCTCTTGAAGCAAGGATCTCTTCGTCGAAGCCCTCTTCTTCTTCCTCATGTTGTAATGTTTGTGTTTTCATAATAAAATTTTTTGTTCTTATTTTATTTATTATGTTTTATTATGTCTTATTCAAATTTATTCTTCTCTTAATCTTACTAATTGTTCTGGAATCAAGAGTACAAATTTTATTGGGTTCTACCCTTCCTAAACCTTTGCACATCCAAAACGTTTCTACGATTACTACACCACCCATGGAAGAGTAGTTCTTTTTAGTAATCTATCTACCTCTAAACTTATTTATTAATTTATTTTGAATAAATGAGATATTTTAATTCACTTAATATGATATATTAATTGAGTTTTTAATTTAAATGAAACTAAGCAAGCAATTGAACAATTGACACAAAAACACGCGAGGTCGGAAGTTGTGTAAATTGTGAGAGTGCGATCTTAATCGGTAATAAAAGACCGCATGGGATAAATTTGTAGTGTTAAAATATAATCTTTAAACTAAATTAATACTAATTTATAGAGTGTATATATGGTCTAATTAACCACTGAACATAATCTAACCTAATAATATCAATCAAAGCAGGGTGCTGCGATTGCATGTTCCGAAGCTAGCCTAGGGTTAAAGTAATTTCATCTTTGTGGTTAATTTAACTCCCGTAGGGTTAGAGGGTTAAAAAAATAGAGGATTATAATTAATTGGATGTTAATTTAAATGATAATGACAAATAATTTAGTGAATAGGTAGAGTTATATCGATTACGCCTTTTAAATATTTTCTAAAAAACGTCTTCTTGTTGTGTTATTTTAATCGAACTTCATTTCAAAACTAAAAACAAAACAAAAATACAATCTTCTTCCACCAAACTTATTCTAGATTTATAAACTATAAACAACATCATCCTTTTAATTAATGTTCCTATTTAATTTTATTTTACTTTCAAAATACCTTTAATATGTTGTTAAATTTACTTCCTCCTTTGAGAGACGATCTTGGTCAACCACACTGTTGCACCTAAGTAACCAACAATCACATATCATTTAAAAGATCACATGACAGCACCTTTCAAATTGGAGATATTACCGGGGAGACAAATAATTATTCAACCATTTAGAGGTATTTATTTTAATTTACATTTTATTCTCATCTTCTCTTCTTTCTTCCTTCTTTACCCAATCTGGATTTTTCTTCTTTTGTTTTCTTCTTCTTCTTTTTGGACCATCAACTCAAACTTATCATTTTTTATTTTATTATAGTCCACTTTTCTTCTTTTAATTTTTATTTAATTTATGACATGAACTAATCCTGAAGATCTCTTAGATCTTGACCCTGAGATTGAATGCAGCCTTAGGGCTCGAATCAGACATTCTCAGTCTACAGGAAGTTTCAACATTCAACCAGTTGGAGAATTACTCGACTCTCGGAACATTGAAATTGAAATCAATTCAAATTAAACTATAAAACAAGAACTAATAGCTGAAAATAATTGAAATTAACTTAATAGAACCATTCGAGAATTGGCTGCACCTGATATTAACTATCAACCAAATTGTATTGCATGCCCAAATCTTGAATCGGACTTTGAATTGAAATCTGGATTAATATACCTTCTTCTAAAATTTCATGGATTATCTAGTGAGGATATAAATAAAAATTTAAAATAATTTAATGTTGTATGATCAACCTTAAAACCAAGAAATGTTTTTGAAGATCAAATCAAACTTAGAGAATTCTCATTCTCACTTGATGGGACTATTAAGGATTAGATGTATTATTTACAACCTGAAGATGTAACTTGTTGGAATGATTTGAAATGTATTTTCTTGTAGATATTTTTTCCAGCATCAAAGACCACATCCATTCAAAAGGAGATCTCAGGGATCAAACAAGTCCAGGGGGAGTCAATGTATGAGTATTGGGGGTGATTTAAGAAGTTGTGTGCAAGCTTCCCACATCACCAAATCGGTGAGAAACTACTCATCCAGTACTTCTACGAAGGACTCACACATATGGAGAGAAGCATGGTGGATGTCACAGCTGGAGGAGCATTGGTAGACAAGACACCAGTATCTACACGTGCATTGATCGACAATATGGCACAAAACTCTCAAAAATTTGGCAATCGAGGTACACCACATGTTCGAGGAGTACATTTGGTAAGTCCTTCTTCTCTTGAAAGTCATTTGATTGATACCAAGTTGGAATAATTGAAAACTATGGTGAGGAAGATTGCTTTGGCTCAAAAAAAATCTCAACCCACTCCTTCAAGGCCTTGTGGCATTTGCACTAAGACAATCCACCCAACTGACTGTTGCCCCCAACTAGAAGAAACAGAAGATTGTGCAGTGGTGTTTCTTGGTAGACCATTTCAGTGACAACAACAACTATATACCCAAAGGAATTTTTATTCCTTTTCTCCAACATACAACCAAGGTTGGAAGGATCAATCAGACATAAGGTATGTCTCTGGACAACAACAAAGTCCCCCATTTCAATAAAACTTCTAACAGCCTCTGCCTTACCAGCAGGGTTTCCAAAAACCCCAAAGGAGATTTGAATCCCAATCATAAACAAGACAACAACAAGGGATTTCTCAACCAAAGGTAGATTCTAATACTGACGATCTTTTGAAACAAATTTTTCTTAACCAACAGAATGAGCTAAAGAGTCAAGGTTCGGAGCTAGGGGAGTTAAAGACTCAAATTAGCCAGATTGTCACTACCCTCTATGAACTGGTAAGTATGAATTTCGGAAATCTACCTTCCCAACCTTCTCCAAATCCCAAGGGAAATGTCAGAGCCATCACATTGAGAAGTGGGAGGCAAATGAATGATAATTTTTCACCCACCATTCCACTGGTATTCACCTCAACTCCAGAGAATCCCTATTCAAAACCAGCAGATGAGAAACCTAAGGAGAAAGATAAAGGTAAGAAAAAGATTAATGATGTTCTTCCCAAACCCCTTCCATTTCCAAACAGAGTTTTACAAACCAAAAATATGGCTGAAGAGGTGATAAAAAAAAGAAGTTTTGGATGCATTCAAGCGTGTGGAGATCAACATCCCTCTACTTGAAGCCATCAAGAAAATCCCAAGATATGTGAAATTCTTAAAAGAACTTTGTACCAATCAAAGAGAGATCAAGGGAAATGAGAGGATAAATCTTGGAAGGAATGTGCTAGTGCTCATTACACCAACTCTAGTAATTCCAACAAAGTGAAAGGATCTCGGGACATTCATTGTCCCATGAACCATAGGGGAGTTGCACTTTTCTAATGCTCTTGGTGATTTGGGAGCTTCCATAAATGTGATTCCTCACTCTGTATTCTCTTCTTTATAGGTTGGTGAGTTGAAGCCAATGAGAGTAGTGGTGAAGTTGGCAAATAGAGCTACAGTATATCCAGCAGGAGTCCTTGAGGATGTACTTGTCTAGGTAAGAGACATGATATTTCCAGTAGATTTCTGTGTGCTTAACATGGAGGACAATAAGGTAAGTTCTCATGCTCCCATTATCTTAGGTATAACCTTCCACAAAACTACAAAAACTATCATAAATGTCAATGGGGGTACACTTTCCATGGATTTTGGTGATGAAGTTGTGATATTTAATGTTATGGACCCCATAAAGTACCCCTCAGAGGACCATTCTGCATTTTTATCTCCCATTTTGAACCACCAAATAAAAACCCCGTGGAATTTTATTGTCCTATTATTAGGGAGATTATGAGTATTGGTTCTAGTTTAATGTATAAGAGCACTTCCACACCTGTTTCTAATGAAAAAGTATCTCTTAGATTTGATTTTAAAATGGATTCATATTATGATTTTAATCATGTGAACTCTGATTATGATATGGCTATTGATTATGCTGATGGATTTGATGTTTTATTCTCTGATTGTGATGATTTCTATTCTAATATTGATGATCTTTGTGCACATATTTTAGTTCCTTCAATATCACCATCCATACACCACCCCCCTACACTAGAACTCAAGCCATTTTCGCCAAATCTCAAATACTCATACTTGTTGAGTGGTGAGAAATTACCTGTTATAATTGCTAACAATATTCCTTTTGAACATAAAGAAAAACTTTTGAAACTTTTGAGGGAGAACGTCAGGGCAATTGGGTGGACCTTGGCTGACATATCAGGTATTATCCCCTTCATCTGCATGAATAATATTCTTTTGTAGGATGGGGTAAACCATTTAGGCAGCCACAACGAAGACTGAATCCAACTCTTTTGGAAGTTGTTAAAAAAGAAGTTGAAAATTTTCTCGAGGTAGGTACAATCTTTCCCATTTCAGATTCTCAGTGGGTAAGTTCTATTTAGGTTGTGCCTAAGAAAAGTGTTGTTGCAGTTGTTAAAAATTATAAAGATGAGTTAGTTCCAATGAGGGTACAAAACAATTGGCGTGTGTGTATTGATTATAGGAAACTAAATCAGTTCACCTACAAGGACCATTTTCCCCTCCTATTTATTGATCAAATGCTTGAGAGACTAGTTTAGAAGACACGTTATTGTTTCTTGGATGGATTTTATAGATATTTTCAGGTTCCTATTGCTCTGGAGGATTAGTAGAAGACAACATTCACTTTTCCATTCAGTACATTTTCCTATCGAAGGATGCCATTTAGACTTTGCAATTCCCCAGGTACCTTCCAGAGATGCATAGTGAGTATTTTTTTATTTTATTGAGACCTACATGGAGGTATTTATGGATGATTTTATAGTGTATGGATCCTCATTTGATGAATTTATAAGTAGTTTGGGAAAGGTGTTGAATTTTTATATTGAAAAGAATTTGGTCCTGAACTTTGAAAAATGTCATTTTAGGGTAGAGCATGGTATTATGTTAGGGCATGTAGTGTCAAAACATGGGATTGAGGTTGATAGATCTAAGTTAGATATCATTTAATCCTTACTATATCCTTCATGTGTGTGTGATGTTAGATCTTTCCTAGGTCATGCAGGATTTTATCAGTGCTTCATCAAAGATTTTAGTAATATTTCTCTTCCTATGTCATGATTACTTCAAAATGATTCTGATTTTGTGTTTGATGATTATTGCAGGACTTACTTTGATGAGCTAAAGAAGTGTCTGACCACTCCATCGATCATACATCCCCCACAGTGGGATCTTCCTTTTGAGATTATGTGTGGTGCCTCCAACTTTGTAGTTGGATTTGTCTTATCTTAGAGGGTGCAGGGATGTTCACATGTGATTGCCTATGCATCGAGGACATTGTATTCAGACCAATCAAACTAAACAACCATGAAAAATGAGTTTCTTGCTATCATATTCTCTTTAGATAAATTATGTTCATATTTATTGGGCTCTAAAGTAGTTGTTTTTTTTTGACCATGAAACTCTGAGGTACCTCTTGAAAAATCCAAATGTAAAGCCTAGGCAAATCCGATGGATGCTCCTTCTTCAAGAATTTGATATTAAGATAAAGGACAAGAATGGGTTAGAAAACTTGGTGGCAGACCACATGAGTAGGCTTACTCACACACTAGAGGATGACACCTTGGACCAGGTACCACTTTGGGACACTTTCCTTGATGATCATCTTTATTCCATCTCAGGTATGCATACTTGGTATGCAGATTTAGTTAACTACCTTGTTGCCTCTTAAATCCCTGCAAATTTAAAGAAGCATCAAGTCCAAAAATTAAAGAGTGAGTCAAGATTTTATGTTTGGGATGATCCATACCTATGGTTCATGTGTAGTGACCAATTTATTAAGAGGTGTGTTCCTGATCATGAGTTTGAGTCTGTTATACAATTTTGTCATACACTTACTTGTGGTGGACACTTTGGACCCCAACAGACAGCTAGTAAAGTCTTAAACTCTGTATTATATTGTCCTAGATTATTCCATGATGCACATGTGTTTTGTAAGTCATGCTCTCATTTCCAACACACTGGGAACATTTCTAGGAGACATGAGATGCCTCAACAACTCATACTATTCTATGAGATTTTTGATGTATGGGGCAACGATTTTATAGGTAATTTTTCTAGTTCCTTTGGTTTTTTTTATATTTTGGTTGTTGTTGATTATGTGAGTAAATGGGTGGAGGTTAAGGCTACCAGGACTGATGATTCTCATGTTGTTGTGGACTTTGTCAAAACGTAGATTTTTTGCAGGTTTGGAGTACCGAAGGCCATCATCAGTGACCAAGGGACACACTTCTATAATAGGAATCTTGATTCCCTTCTTCGAAAGTATGGGGTTACACACAAAACATCAACACCATACCACCCCCAAACAAATGGCTAGGCTGAGGTTTCAAATCATGATTTGAAACAAATTTTGGAGAAAACCATGCAACCAAATAGGAAAGATTAGAGCAAGCACTTGGATGATGAATTATGGGATTATATGATAGCATAAAAGACACCCATTGGTATGTCCCTATTTCAGATTGTTTTTGGGAAATTGTGTCATCTCCCCATGGAAGTTGAGCATCAGGCTTATTGGGCTATAAAGAAATGTAGCATGGATTTGGCCCAAGCTGGAATCCAAAGGAAGCTGTAAATTCAAGAGCTTGAGGAGATTCAATTGTCTTCATATAAGAACTCAAGTCTCTACAAGGAAAGATCAAAAGTATCTCGTGAAAAAATTATCCATAAAATAGAATTTCAAGTTGGAGATAAATTCTTGCTTTATAGTTCATGACTGAAGCTGATGTTTGGTAAGTTGCGTTTCAGGTGGTTAGGTCCTTATGTTGTGACTAATGTTTTTTCTTATGGTGTAGTGGAGATCACAAAATAGGACAAAGGAAGGATCTTTATAGTCAATGGGAAAAATTTGAAGAGATACATTGAGGGACTTCCTACTGATGTAGTGGATTTCATCACACTACATGACCCCATCATCACTTGAGCATATCAGGTTGTTCCTAACCCTTTAACTTTTTTATTATTTGTCCTATTTAAAATTATATATTTCATGTGCATATATAATCTCATGGGTTCACATTGAGTACAATTCAATATTTTAAGTGTGGGGGAGGAAACCTTTTAGTTTAGTAATTTCAATTGTTTTCCTGTTTTTCAATGATTTTTAAAAAAAATTGTGTGTTTTTCAAATTTTGTGTGTTTATTTTTCATTTTTTTTTGTGTTTTTGAAACTTTTGATCAGAAATTATTCTCATAAACATTTGTAAATTCATATCAATAAGTGAAACAATTTATCCCAAGAAACCGAGCTTAAATGAATGCTGAAAATAACTTTGTTTCAAGTTCAAATATTTAGTAATTTCATGAAAAGTACTCTGAATTTTGAATCTCATGCCACATCTCATTGTCTTTATATTTGAAATCACTTTCTTTTGAGGATTCTAAACCATTATTTTCATATTATTTATATTTACCTCATTTCTCTAGAGAACCAAACCATGCTTGATTTAACCATAATTTGATTTATTCCTATCAAAACTTGAAGGTTTGAGGTACTTATGTTTAAATGATTGAGGAATTTGTTTGGTATTAAATCCCTTATTTCAAAGAATCCTTTTTTATAATCGCCTACCTTGAACATTATTCCTTGTATCCCTTAGAATCCATGAACATAATTTTAGGTTTTCCATATTACAAGCCAATTTTCCCTATCTAACCAACTCTTGAAGTGAAATTGCATAATCTAGTTGAACTTAAGTGTGGGGGAAGTTGTCTTGTGTTGTGCTACCGCATTCTATGATACTTTGGGTGGAAAATTAAATTCTGAAGAGATGTGTTTGATAATGAATAAAATTATTATATTGAAAGTTTTTCCTTTTCTAGAGCTTTTATGATAAGTGAAGTTGTGCCTTTCTGGAGCTTCTAATAGAGAGAGAAAGTTGTGCCTATCTGGAGCTTTCAAGAAAATCATGTTTGAGAAGATTGACATTTTTACTATTGAAATGTTGAATAGTGTGCACATTCCTTTATTTTTCATGATGATGAACATGAATTGATGATATGGGTATTGAGGAGGAGACCATATTTAAGTGAAAATTAGAATAATGCAATTTTTCTTCAAAAAGAGTCAAGCCCTCCTCATTCAGCCTCAGAGCTTTTCACATCTAAATCCTACCAAATGAAAGCCACATAACAACCCCTGAAATTTCCTCATGATAAACATATGTTCTTAACTCATATAGGGTGGAAATTTAGGAATTTATCAAGCCTATGGTGACCCTTGTATGAGTTTGGATGAGAAAGACATTGCTGAAAAATTGACATTTATGTGATAAGAGAAAACTTGAGTGAGGTAAGTGTTTTGTGTGCATGGGAGGATAAATGAAGTGGAAATATATTGAATGATATAAATAGAGAACTTGAAATAATGTTTTTTTATGAGCCATGGTATTTTTTTCTTGTTTTGGAATTGTTGGATCTCAATGATATGTGTTTTAAAAAAAATTGATTTGATATTGTTGTTTACTTGTCACAATTTTTCAGAATACATGATATGAGGTTTTTTCCGGGAGTGCAAAAGGGTAAGTGTGGGGGAGTTGATAAAACAAAATTTTATTGAATATTTTATTGATAATAAATGATATAATTTCCTCACATTGTGTTAACTATGTTTATTTATAGAATATTTGGGATTAGATCATTCATTTGAAAATTTGATGAAAATTCAATTTTTACCCTTCAAAATTTAACTGTAGTATTTTGAACATAAATAATTTTATTTGAAGTATTTGAAATTAATATTTTGTAAATGTGTTCCTGAAATAATTTTATACAACTTTAATTTAGGACATTGGATCTAAATCATGCATTTGGTTGGTGCAAATGGGCCATAAAGTTAAAGTTGGGCTGGACTCACTAAATTGGACATAGGTTCTGTATTTGGGACATAACTTCTTCATAAATGTTTTGATTGGGACCAAATTTTGAGAGGAGATATAGAAATAATTTTTTCACTGATCAACCTTATGTAAGGATAGATTATTCATGTGTTTTGGTGGTAAAATTGGTGGTTCAAGTTGTCATAAAATATTTTTCTGAGATTATCTATTCATACTTGGAACCACTTTGAACCTCGCCTCCCCACCACTCTATAAATTGGTGTTTTTATCATTTGGTGGGGTTGGGACGTGAATTAAGAATTTTAGGGAATATTATAATAGGTTACACTTCAATTCTACAAGAAATTCAATAAGGGTAGCTCTTAAAGAAAGGATCCCTTCATTGAAGCCCTATTCTTCCTCCTCATGTTGTAATGTTTTTATTTTAATAATAAACTTCTTTGTTCTTATTTTATTTCTTCTATTTTCTTCTGTTTTGTTAAAATTTATTCTTATATTAATCTTCCTAATTGTTCTGGAATCAATATTAGAAACATTATTGGGTTCTACCCTTCCTAAACCTTTGCACATGCAAAACATTTCTACGATGACTACACTACTCATAGAAGAGTAGTTCTTTTTAGTAGTCGATTTACCTCTAAACTTATTCATTAATTTATCTTGAATAAATGTGATACTATAAATAACTTAATATTATCTATTAATTTAGTTTTTAATTTAAATGAAACTAAGCAAGCAATTTAACAATTGATACAAAAACATGCGAGGTCGAAAGTTGTGTAAATTGTGAGAGTGCAATCTTAATCGGTAATAAAAGACCACACGTGATAAATTTTTAGAGGTCAAATATAATCCATAAACTCAGTTAATACTCATTTACAGAGTAGATATATGGTCTAATTAACCACTGACTATAAGCTAACCTAAGAACATCAATCAAATCAGGGTGCTTTGATTGCATGTTCCGAATCTAGCCTAGGGTTTAAGTAATTTCATCTTTGTGGTTAAGTTAACTCCCGTAGGGTTTGAGGGTTAAAAAATTAGAGGATTATAATTAAGTGGATGTTAATTTAAATGATAATTAAAAATAATTGAGTGAAGTGGTAGAGTTATATCTATTAATTCTTTTAAATATTTTCTAAAAAAACATCTTCCTGTTGTGTCATTTTAATCGAACTTCATTTCAAAACTAAAAACAAAACAAAAATATAATCTTCTTCCAGCTAAATTATTCTAGATTTATAAACTATAAACAACCCCATACTTTTAATTAATGCTCTTATTTACTTTTATTTTACTTTAAAAATACCTTTAACATGTTGTTAAATTTACTTCCTCCTTTGAGAGACGGCCTTGGTCAGCCACTCTACTGCACCTAAGTAACCAACAATCACATATCATTTGAAAGCGCCCACGAAAATGCCTTTCATGTTATTGTCATTTATGTGGTTCCTACTATTTCTCTCCATTTTATAAAAGAATAAAAACTTAGTGAGAAACATTTTTATTTTAATAATGTTATAATTCTAAAGGAAATTTATCTCTTAAAATATCAGTATTAAATATATTATTTTTTAATAACAATTTCATTTTCTATATATCATTCATAATAGTTCATAAAAAGATAGTAATTAACCAAGAATATCCCCTAGGAGTGTCAAACCAGGAGTGCAGCAAGGCTCATTTTCATGCACTAATTCTCACTTTATTCTAGCTCAAAGCGGTGTTTTCAGGTGTTACCCCTAGATACATTTATGCTAGATCCACGTCCACTTGTTTGTATATAGACAAAGATTTATTTGCTCAGAAGTCACTTACTTAATACTTAACCAAAATACCAGGATGATTTCCTATATTTAAACTTTTCTCTAGGGTTATTCCTAAGGTTTTAAAATCCTAATTTCCACAAATAAATAAACCATCCTTTGATACAAACTATGACATATTTCCTTTTTATTATATAAATTTTCATTACATGGTACATACAGAGGATCTTCTAAAGTTTAGTTTCCAAGAAATAAGTTACATAAAACATGAAAACTTAAAAAATTATTCTAAATAAACTTGAATACATCTCCATGGGTTCATATTAAGTACATTTACTACATCTCATATCTTGTACATCAAAGGAAATTGGTGAGAATGAGTCCCAATAAGGGAAAACCGTATACATGTGATCATGAGGAATGTCAATAAGAACATGAGAAATTTCATTAAGGCATGATAAAAGTAAAATAAGGCATATTATAATAAAAATAAGATGAATCTAAACATGAAAATTTTTGTACAACATTCAATTTATAAATTTATAAGCATATCACCAAGGTTAATCACCAAGGTGTCGTAAATGAAAATTACCAAGGTTATTCATAAAGGTATTGTAAAACATGTCATCTCTAGAGATTAAATTCTTTACCCAATGCATTGGAGAGATATCAGTGTTCACACTTCATATTTCTTAATTAATGAAAGCCACGTAGATTATAATCAATCATTTCATTAATAACCCATAGAGAATAAAGAATGGGTTTCTTATCAAAATCATGGCATTTCAAAAGTGCTTAATGACTTGATCATTATGTCATTTTTAGACCATGAAAAGGGAGTGTGGATTTATTATGTGTAAATAACAAAATAAAATAAATCATATTTACATATAGTTTAATAACCCTGGAAAATAAAGGGGTTTGGTTATTCACAAAAAGAAAATAAAAGATAATTTTTGAAGGAGAATAAAGATATTTTGAGAAGTAAATTCAGCAGCATAACAGTATAAAACATGATTTTAGAAAAGGGTAAAATGAGAGGGGACAAGGTTATACCATTAATAAAATATAATTTGGAAGTAAGGGTATGATAAAAAGGGTAATATAAGAGAGTAAACATAACATTTAACATACATATATGAAAAAGAGGTTCTTGAATTAAAGATAAAGGAAGGATAATCCCCTTACTTTGAAGAGTTACTCCTAGATCTTGAAGAATGGAACCTTGTGGGTTTGAGGAAACCTTGGGGGGACTCCTTAGGAAGAAAAAATACCATATATTCATGGAGTATGGATTATTAGTAAAAGGAAATGGAGAAAATGGTGTGTATTTATAGAAAAAGTATAGGAATTGTTTAATAATTTCCAAATATAGACCTTGGAAATCTAGGTTGTAGAAAAAGAAAAACCATTGAATTTCCCATGGTTTTGGACATTTGGGTCATAATTTAAGTTATTTTAACCCAAAAGAACCAAGAATCATATTATATTACTTTTGTTGGCATGTAAAAGTAAATTTTCCACAAAATGATGTTTTTATTGTCAAAGTTTTCATTTTAGAATTTGGAAAGTAAATTATAGATTTGGAAATTGATGAAAAACTATTAAAATACTTGATATTAATAAAATAAAATATTTTAGGACATGAATTTTGGTTAATTAATTATTACATAATTATGAAATAATTATTAAGTCATTAAATATATCAAAAAACTCAAACTGTATTTTTACTATTCACAAAAAAAATAAAGTATTTTAGAAAATTATCATAAATTTATGCTAACCTAATTTCTATGTGATGATTTCAAAAATGATATTTATTTTATCAAAATAATTCTATAAATATGAGGAATTTATCTTTTAACTATAAAAATCCTTATTTATTAAAAAAAATAGCAGGTTGAAATGCATAGTAAAATTTATGACACTTAAAAATTTTCAAAGACGTAATAAAATTAGTTTATCATTTATATTTAAATAAGAGTGTTTTTATAATACTATTACATTAAAATAAATATCATTCATAATACCTTAGTTTATTATAAAAATTTATATCTTTTTTGAAAAGCACAATTTGTGTCTAAGAAATCAATTTATCTGATTCCATCTCAATTAAACCTATATTTTTATTAAGAAAAACTATTCTTAAAATATAATTTATTGAATAAAAAATTTATTTATACAAATAAATTACACTTTAAGTAAATAAGTTCATGACATGTAACCCCTTATAACACATGCGTACGACCTAAGGGTAAGATGTGTGATGGTGATAGATTCATGGAGCGGCTCGGCTAACATCGACTGAGTGGTAATTTCCACTAACTTGAACTTATCCCATAGGCAATTTCATTCTAGATTCACTTATTGAATCTTAGCTTGGGATTGGTCAAGGTAGAACCCTAGTGATGTTACCTCCCTCCCCAAGTTCTGAAAAATGGGCTTCATGCAACCTGACTCTACCAGTTGAGGTCGTCACTTATCATTTCTACATTAATTATCCTTTTTCATTTATACTTATAAAAACTAATTATAACATTAAAATTATTACCAGTAGTATAGTTTCCAACAATCATATTGACCAACGGTCATATAATGTTTGAATCTTGATGGTCACATTTCTCTTTATACATGAAAAATACTACTTCATTACTAAATATATATAGTTTTGTTATGTTTAATATATTATAACACATGCTTTATCAGGAAACAAATATCATTTAAAAGGTCTGGTTCATTACATATATAGTGTCTTTTGATATATCTAAAGAATCCATTTAGATATTAAAATTTTTCTAGGATCTTGATGTGGTACCTAGAAGTAAATAACCTATCACATTATATTGTGATAATACTATAGTGGTGGATATTGTAAAATATCTAAGGTCACACCAATGGAAAAAAGAACATACTCTAAAAGTATCACCTCTTGAGGGAATTTTCTTAGAGATGTGAAGTTTCATCAAGCAGATTTACCATGTAAGAAAACATGGTGGACCCCTTGACTATAAATAATTATCTTAGTAGAAGCATGAGTATCATGTGAGAGATAGTGTACTGAAGGTTATTAGTAGTTGGCTCTAGTGTAAGTAAGAGTTTGTTGGAGTTGGTGCCCTAGAACCAACTTCTGTGTACTTTATGATTACCTATATTCATAATTTTGAATATTAATAAACTAATTATCACAACATGATTATTCTTTTATGTTATATAGTATGAGATAATTTTCTAAGAGTGGTTGTTGCACTAAAAGGTCATAGTTGTTCCCCACTATGATGAGAACCCAGAAGTACCATGATAGTATTCTTGAATATATGTTCTATAGTTGGATGGAATCATTTGAGGTACAAAAATGATATATGATATAATGGGTGGAGACTCATGGGACTTTGATGAACTTTCTCATGGTATACACCCTTGCTAATATCCAGATTAGAAGATTATGAAAACAAGACCCACCAGTAGGAAATCCACATTTATATGTGTCATTAAATGTTTTTATCTACTAGGTGTATATTGATCCTTATACTTTAATATTATTATTAATGGATATCATGAGTCACATACTTTGATGTATTGATGAAAACCATAATGACATATGTTCATGATGAAGTAGGATATGTTGGGTGTGTCATGAGTAATATTTCATTAATGAATAATGCGAGAAAGGATTTTTTTCATTTTATTCTTAAATGGAAGTTGATATCTTCATACCTTTGATGGAAATGATACAACCTAAATAAATACATGGTCATGTTGTTCTATGGTCAAGTTCAATTCTAAAAAATTCAAAGAAATAGACATCGAACACATTGGTTGATGGCATCATCATGCAACCTACTTGATTAGAGATATCATGATAAAGAGATTATACTACATAGTAAGAATTTTTATTAGGTTTTATTTCATTTCAACATTAACTTTTTTCTATATGGGTGTCCTATCATGTTATTAGATGTTAACCTTGGACTTTAGGGTGCTTTTCCTAATACCACTGAGAAAGAGGCCTAGAGGGTCACATGTTAAGGATATCCAGAACCTCAGTTAAATAATCTTATTTTCAACATATTGAATAAATATTAATTTATCATGTGGTTTAATAATTATTCATGTTTTCTTAATCACATATATTCCATTAGTTGTTATTCAAGTGAATATAATGTGAGAAGAATATTTAATAAATATTTATTTTATATTTAGTGAATATAATAATTATTTATTTATTAGAGGATAATGTGGTGATATTTATTTATTAAATAACTGGTCATTATTCAAGACCTGATAAATATTATGGAGGAATGGCAGACCAAGTTCAATGGTATAATAATAGATAATATATATTAAATATTATTTTAATGAATAATATTTAATTAATTCGATAGTTTTGCGCATGTCAATAAATAATAATAATATTATTATTATTATTATAGACATGGGGTTCCACTGGGATTAAATAAATAATAAGGGTACATGTTCAATTATTATTTTCTAACCCTAACACTATTTAAATCCAATTATATTGTTTTTTAACAAATATGGTTTCCTTTTTTTATACAACAACATCTGAAGAATTCTCTCAAAGCCTTAGAGAGTTCCCTCTCCAAGAACGCTCTCAAGAATAGAGAGTGATCATCCTCCATCACCGCTCTCAATTTTAGAGAGATCAAATGGAATCCTTCTTGAAGTGATTCTTGGGGAAATCATAGATGAATGGTGCAAGCATTGGGATCCACTGTGCTAGCACCCAAAGATTCCTACAATAACATTTAGAGGTTTTTCAATCACATGTGGATCACTGATGGAAGGAATCTATACTTGATTCCTATAACACAATGATGGTACGATTTAGATACATTGTTAGATTTATCAACAAATAAAAAATTCATTGCAATGTAATTCTTTAATTTTTTAAATTAATTATAAATCATTATGTGATTATCCTATATTTTTCTTTCAATGTTCTCTCATAAATTAAACTTTGATTTAATTCTACTAGCCATAACATTTATCTTTGATTTACATATCATATTAATCATTTATTGTGATAAAAATACGAGTTAGGTATACCCCATTTGGCACTTCCACTACGCCCAAAACCTTTAGTTATGAGATTCGTGGAGCATGTGTGGATACTGTAAGAGGAATTCTATTTTTGATTCTTCACTGCAATGATGATATGAAAATAAGGTCAACCAAAATTATTAATAACAAAAATAATAATTACAAGTTGAGGTAATTCTATATTAAATTAATTATAAATTATATGTGAAAATATCCTCTCTTTGAATATTATGGGGTTGCTTTGTCCAGTTATGAGGACTTTATTTGAAGAAACCAATGAATAAATTTATTGGGAATAGGTCCAATCACTTACTCTATGCCCTAAAACATTCAAACTAATTATACTTACATATCTCTCTTGAATAATCTTACACAACTTTGAAAACCACCAAGTTATTCTTATATAGGTCCAATAGAGTTATTCCTATACATGCCATAACTTCTTCCAAACTTCATCATCCACTTTTTTTATAGATCTCCCTTGGTTACACTGAACATATTTCCTTCTAGTTATTAAATATATCTTTTATAAACAAACCTTTCAGATGATATAATGCATTTATCAAAAAACACTTCTCACATCAACCTAACAAATATAACTTATTTTCACCATACAATATTTAATCCATCTCATTACCATTTAATACTTTTACACATATCATTTATATTATTTCAATTAATATTATGGTCACTATGAAACATCACATTTTCCTTTATCAAATTTTATAATAACTATTAACATTTACTTCAAGTAATAAAATTGTAAAATTATTTTAGGGATGATCGATATTTATAATTAAGATTTTATTATTTTTCAAAACCCCAAATTGATGATTGAAATAATAATTTTATATAATTTAACACAAACACATCATTTTTTATTTACAATGATATATTCAAGATCGTTTATATTGATATTCATGTATTATAAGGTAGATTCATATTTTCTCTTTAGAGACATTGATTAATTTCTTGCTATAGATTAATGCACATACATGAAAACTCCCTATTTTAAAACTAATAAAGTATTTATCATATTTAAGTATTGAATTTATTATGACACTATCAATGAAACAAATATCTCTAGTGTTCATTGACCATGTTGATAATGATCAATATAATGATTTTTTGTGTAGCAGGTGTGCGACCAATGTACCCTCATTTACAATATATATATATTTCAAATGTGGTTGTTCATCATCCAACCACTATACAACATTAATCGTTATTTTTTTTATTTTATATATTGTTATGATCACCTATAGAATTTTTTTTACATTAACATGTTTATTATCACCAATACCTCAACAATTTGAATTCTTGTATACAGTCACATTCACTTCTAAGAATGAATTTGAACCATACAATGAGACATAATAATTTATTTTTATGATTTATTTATCCTCTACAATCTTGAGGGATCATGTTCTTACAAGGACACTTAAATCTCACATTAACGATTTGTTATATTATAATGAATCTTGTCATCAATTACCAAATGTAAATAATTTATTTTAAAAAATTATGTATAAAAAACTTAATATAATTTTAATATCTATAGTATAAAATAAATTTCATGACAAATTAATACTTTTGTAGATTTTAAATATGATGAAATCTTTGTGATATTCAAAAAATAATTTAATACAAATTGAACATAGACAATAAATGTGTAATGTAATGTATTTCATTTGTATATGAAAATAAAATTTACTTTGTAGTAAATTAGAATTCTTACCTTATTGAAATATTATTAAAAAAATTGAGTGTCATATTTTATGATAATTTAAGAAAAAATTAAATATGATGTTTATTTCAATTTTATTGAACAAATTTTCTCATGGAAGAATCATATCTTGTAAAAAATAATTTCCTCAAAAATAAATTCTGATTTTTTAATTTGAATATAGTTTAAATCACAAACCCATTATGTGTTTGAAATTAATCTAACAAAAAAAATATTGGTACTTTGATACCAAAATAATGAGTAAGAACTTTTAAAAAGATTTTTTAATCCAAATTAACGTGTTTTAGAATTTTCTCAATATAAATTGATTCATTAAAAAATATGATACTTGACATATGCGCAATATTTAAATCAAGATAATATTTTATTTAAAATTTGACCTTACAATATTCCACTTTTTCATGAAATAATCTATGATATTTAGTTAACTAACATGCATAATAATGATTACATATTTAGATGTTGTTTTATTAATTAAAATTCACGATAATATAAGATCATTTACATATCATTTATCAAATAAATAATTGTTTAGACAATTATACCACATATCCCCAATTGATTTTAATCCACACAAATATTTTCCTAATTCAATTGAATATAGGTTCTTGAAGTTTGTTTTTAATTCCATGGACATTTTGAATTATCTAAAGACTTTCACATACATGGTACTCTCCAAAAATGCATATAAGTAAATAGAAACAATATCCAGCATCTTTAATTCACTAAAAGGATTATTAAACATTGAAATGTAATCACTTTTATAGCAGGAGAATATGTCTGGTCATAAACAATTCTAAGTTTTTGGAAAAAACTTTATGTATTATAGGTTTTTGGGGAAAAACTAATGGGACGACACGATCTATGTATCTAATAATTCAATAATCTTTCAAATATCCAAATATAATAAAAATAAATCTTGGATTTTACCATGACTCCTTTGAAATATAAATTATAAAACAATGAATCAAAGTAAAATTAAATCTATACAAACTTATAATTTTTATTATTATTTCAAATGTTGAAATTTTTATTGTTAAAATGTTAATATAGAAAATAATATGCAAGAGAAGGGTTACAATCATAAAGAATGTATCTGATAATACAAACATCTTATGTCAATAAAACCTCATGGTGAAAACCTATTATGAAATTGGAAATGAAAGAGAGAACTATTTAGAGCTACAATGGTAAAAATATATTTGAAATCATTTTCATTGGTTTTGATTCACGGTCAAGGTAAATAGGTTACTCAAACTAGGGGTGGAAAAAAATAGTCCAAACCATAAATCGAACCAAACTGAGCTGAAATAGTGATTTTTTTCTTACGGTTTGGTTTGTGGTGTAGATTGAATAGACCCTTGTGGTTTGTGGTTTGGTTTGGGTACCAAACTAAACAATTCTTGTTAAACCAAATTATAATTATTTAAAAGAAAACATAATTTTCTATTTTTATATTGCCTCACCCCATGCATTGATTCCATGATCTAAACCCTCATTCAAATTTTATTTCCAGTCACCATAAATGAATAAAAGTTTTATTTTGATAGTAGTTCAAGGGTAATATTATGTCACTATATCGATGATTATGTATAAATTTCATTCAAATTATTAGCCAATAATTATAAAATATCATGAAACTCTCTAATAATTTTTTTAAAATTATCAAAGAGAGACTTTATGGTTTAGTTGGAATTATGTACAAACAAAAAGTTAAGGACCAAACAAACACATTCACCCAAATAAAAATAACCAAAGAAAACTATATCAAAATACCATTAAAGACAACTTTGTCCCAGGTTTCCACAATTATATCTATTAATCATATTTTGTTCCCTTGAACTCTACATTAATGATGTTCAAGCTGCGCACCTCTAAAAAAACCCATCAATCAAAATCAATACAACACTATCTATTGCAACAAGCCCCCACTGACTTCAATTAACCAAGCCCAAAACAATCCTTCAATGACACAAATAGATTCACTATACACATCAAATGTAATAGAGTTGATCTACAAGTGAAAATAGGAACCTAAAATCGCCAACCTCTATAAATAATTCCATCAAATAGACTTTCATTGAAATATGGAAAACCTAAAACCAAAGTAGAATAAAACCTTTTCCCCAAAATACCACAACATCTAGATTTTTTCCAAAAGAATATAAAGAATGGAAGCTGCCAAAGAATAAGAAATACAACATATAAAAGGCCTTAAAAGATAAAATCATTCAAATATAAAACTACTAAAACCCAAAAAAAAGAACATAGTTCTAGTCACTAGCTCCCTGATGCCACACAATAGAAAAATAAAGGTCTGTTTCTATAAATCTATTGAACTATATCACCACTACCAATTCCAAAGAAAGAATAGTGAACTTACATACCTACTCCTTCCAGTTCCTCTTTGTTGTGACACACATGCTGGTATATTATTAGATTTGAGACCTTTATGTAGCAGTTTAGACCATAATGCATCCAAACATAAAGATTCATCAATTATCGAATGATGAATGACCTCCAAACCAACCAACATCATCAATCTTAAATCCTTGTCGCTCTTGAGTAAGAATATGATGATCCATACATTTTTTGGAGGATTACGTCAATGCCACTTAGGTTAGAAAGAATTAACAAACAACACTAAGAGACATCACTAGAGAGGGGACCTGATATTATATCAGCTCATACTTTTCATACATAGATATCACATCTTATTATATGATTATTAATTACACAACATTACAATCCATGACAAAACTATAAAATTTTAATATATTTGAAAACTTGGATGCATAAACAATTAGTTTATAAGTGAACTAAATTATATCTCACTAAGTTTTTCATAAATATAACCCTTCTTAGATATATCATACTTAAAACCTTTCTTCATAACCTATGGAAAGAAAACATAAGAAAGGGTGAGCTTTGATGCTTAATAATGGTAAATAAGGGAGATATCAATGATAAATTAAACATAACATGTGTATAAGGGTATGATAACATGGTCATAACATTTTAAAATCATAGTCTGCATGTCATAGATCATAATCTTGATCCATTTCATAAATCTTGGCAGTTCATAATACATGAATCATAAAAGAATCAAAGGGTATAAAATTGGTATAAGGCCTAAGTTTTTGAAATACACATAAGTATGGAAAATAATTTCCTTGGTTAAGGATAACTACTAATACTATCATAGTGTATTAGGTTCACTTCCCATTCCATAACATCCTTAGTTAATATTCACCCCCAAAATTATCATAGTGGACAGAGACCCTTGCTGAACTAGGTTCACTCTCTATTACAGTCCTTATTATCTCATGAGATATCCATATTTACCCAATACATTGGAGGGATATATAATTTCAGTTGCAACTTTCATGTAATCATAATACATTCATAGGTGTTATATAAGATCATAAATAATTCTTTATATATCATAACTCATGGAAAGGAAATGAGTTTTGTAAACATTTTTACATTTCATCCTAGCACAACCCATGGAAAATAAATGGGTTTCATAAACATCTCATCATCATAATAATACACTATATAGAGAAATAATAAGGATGGTATCCTTGGACCATATCCTTATTAAATTATAGGTAACATCAAAGGAGGTTGTTATAAAATAAAATTCCTTTAAAAGATCACATGGAGTATTTATTGAGGAAAATACCCTTTTCATTTTGCAATCACTTCTTTAAAATCTAAAAAATTCTTAAAATATTTTAGAAAACATTTTATTTGAAAATAACACTATAATTTTTTAAAGGAATCTTAAAATTATTGATAATTCTTGATGGCAGGAAATTTTGTTATGTCATGCATGTTAAAACAAAGATTCTTATCATATTTTCAGTAAAAAGTCAAAAGTGCCTCATTCAGAAAATGATAAGAAGATTAATTTTAAACCATTTTTTAAAAATTGTATCATGGGTAAAAATTAATGAAAACAATAATAATATAATATAAAAACATTCTTGAAAACATTTTTTGGAAAACGTGGATATGGAAGAAAATGGATTTTTGACTGGAGAGAGAAATAAATTCCGTTTTTCTAAAAAAACATTCTTTCGGTCTCTTGAGTCCTTAAAGAGATGAAAATGAAAGGAAAACATGTATTCTAAAAATATAACAAGAGTATAAGAAAATTCATGGGATTATTGGGATATCATTAATAAAATTTCATCATTGGAAACATAATCATAAACAATCCCGATAAACAATGAGATTGTAACATAAATCTCTTGCCTCAAGTTCCACTTGATTCAAAAGTGATCTAACACCCTGAATAATAAATTTAAATTTAGTATAGTTATATAATATAATAATATAAATTATTATAATATCATATATTATCCACTTATAACATTTAAACATCCATTTATTAATAATTATTTATTAAAATCAACATTTACAAGTGTAAACTATTTCGTTTTTCATAGAAGATCCAGTTCTGTATTTATGATCCTCATAATTTGATAATGGTTCCATCATATAAAGAATTTTAAACATAATATAAATATAATATATATATATATATTGAGTTATCTATAAAATTTAGAGATATAAAAATGAATTACACCATTCATGGGGACGGTAAGTTATACATATGCATGTATGTTGTTTTCTCTTTTTGATGAATGGAACAAAAGAAAGTTAAATAATAATTCACCTTTAAAATATAATTTTTATTATATATATATATATTATTTATTAAATCCATCCTTATTACCATCCTTGTAAATCTGAAATGAAAAGAAAATCACATCACTTCATGGAGGTGGTAGTCCACACATATGCACAAGCGACATTATCATTTTCTAACAAATGGGAATAAAATGGATAATTGTTGTTACATAATAATAATAAAAATTAAGTATAATTAATACACTAAATTAATTATTTTATAATAGATACCATGGATTTAGATGAGGTGAAAGAATAAATAAAATTGAAAATGCTTGGTTAAGAGTTATACCTCTTCGTTGAGAAACCTTCTTTGGCTTACACCTTAAGCCTTGAAAGGATAGTATTTTGGAAATAATAAAAGATATAATATGTGTTAAAGGAAGATAGTAAAGTATTATGGTATGTATTTTCTAAGATATAAGGATCAATAATTGTGAATAATGAAAAGGATGAGGTGTCCTTTTATAAGTGAGGGGAAGAGTGCTCTTGGAATTACTTAAAGTATTAAATTATAAATTAACTTTTATAAAAAAATAGATCTAAATTGATATAATTAAAATATAATATGATTATTATTATAAATTATTTTATATAGTAAAATTTAAACAAGTTTAGGTGATGTTTTCGCCATTATCTCCTTGTCTTAACCCCCCTGTTAACCCTTTTGACAATTACTACAAAATCAAAGTTTTTTACTATTTAAGGGTCAATAATTTTACCATAAAAATAAAATTGACCCAAAAATATACCATGGTCAATATTTTAAACCATATTCCATTCACTTGGATGAATATATTATTTTCATTAATTTTAAATCATTTAATAAAATATTATTTATTATAAAATATCATTAATGTCATTTTAGGAACTATTCATTTAATTTGAATTTTAAAATCACTTGAAAGGAATTAAAATATAAACCTTTCACACTTTCCTAATATATTATATTTATATAAAAAAATTGGAACATAATAATTCATCCAAATTTTATTACTTTTAATATTTTTAAAATCATTTATATTATTTTTCTATTAATTGAATAAATACTATGTCGGTGTTGCGTAAGAATTTAAGGTAATTATTCAATAACTAAAAATTAAAAATAAATTACCATGATAAAAAAAATTAATTCATATTTCAAATAAAAATTTTAAACCAAACTTATCCTCATCCTTATGTAAAAATATTAAATTCAAGAGAGTGACATTTTGTATTTATTCTTTTCTTAAATTAATATAAAGGTCATAATCAAAGAAAAATGGCACAAAGTGGACATATATAAAATAATTGTATGGAAATTGATGAAATAAACTCATAAAATAATATAAAGTAAAGTTTTATAAAAAAATTAAAGCCTTATCCCAAAGTTTTAACCTTGTTTTACCTATTTTACCCTTACCGAGGTGACAAAATTTTACCAATATTACTATTCATAATAACCAAAAATAAAAGGGACCAATTTAAAAAAAATTAATATCCAAATTAAAAAATATGGGACCTATTTTTCAAGATTATTTTTATATTAGTGGTATAAATTCATTTTAAAATAAGTGCACAAATCACGATGAAACCTATTTTTTTAATACATTTTAAGCATAAAAGTGGATTTATTATTATCTTATGTCTAGAAAAAAATGTTAGATGGATATTAAAACATTTAATTGAATATATAATATATAAATTTCATTAAAATTACTCACCAATAGTGATTAATTTAATTTATTAAGGTAAAAACACATTGTGCGCATAAAAATAGTTTTATAAAAAACATCACTTTTACTTTAGAATGTTTTTTATTTTCATTTCTAATAAATTTATGATAAATGAATTAATTTTATAGATGTGTAAACCAAAAAAATCATAATTTAGTTAGTCTTATTCATACCCTCTAATCTAATGGTTGGGCGGTAACTGTCTCATTAAATAATAATATTTAAATAGTATATCATAGTTCATTTAAACTCGATGTTGTGTGTATCGTAGGATATTGAATAAATTAAATTATTTGAAATGAAATATGTCATAAAATCATATGTTGTTACATTCTAAAATCCTTAAAATGAAAATTTACCTTAAAATTATGTTACTTTGATACAAACAAATGAGGATATATCTGTTTCATCACATCCTTAGGTTTCCAAGTAGCTTCTTAAGATTTTTGATTCCTCTAGAGAACTTTAACCAGGTTAGTAGTCTTATTCTATATTACTTTATCTCTATGATCCAAGATTTATACCAGTTGTTTTCATATGAAATATCATACTCTAGTGGGAAAAACTTTGAGTTTAGTACATGTGAAGGATCGAGTATTTACTTCCTTAATAGAGATACATGGAACACGTTATGAACTTGATGGAGGTTCAATGGAAGCACAGAGTGATAAGATATCATCCTTAATCGATCAAGAATATTGAAGATAAAAATATATGAAAGGCCTAGTTTTTCCTTATTTTCAAATATCATAACCTTATTCCATGAAAAAATTCACTAGAATACCTTCTTGCCAACTTTTAATTCCATATTTTTTAGATGACTATCAGAATAACTTTTCTATTAACTATGAGATACTATTATGTATTGATAAATATATTTGAATTTTTATGTCATTTCCTTAGATAGATTGGGTATGAATAATTTTCTTTCTCTAACTTCATCCTAGTGCATTTGAGTTATACACTTCTTTTCATATAGGGCTTTATAAGGATCCATTTGAATGCTTGAGTGAAAGATATTGTTGCAAGAAAACTCTATTAGAGGAAGGTGTTGATCCCAACCATCTTTAAAATCCATAGAACAAGATCTCAACATATCCTCTAGGGTTTTAATGGTTCTCTCGATCTATCTATCTGTCTGAGGATGATAAGAAATATTGAAACACAACTCTGAATCCAGTGCTTACTAAATAATTCACCAGAACTTTGAGGTAAACCTTGAATCCCAATCAGATTCAATAGAACGTGGTACTCTATAAAACCTTATCACTTATTTAATTTATAATATGGCAAGCTGATCAAGAGAGAAGTCTTAACTGATAGTAATGAATTGTTATGACTTCATAAGGTGGTCGACTACAACACAAATAACATTATAGATTTTAGAAATTTTTGGGAGTCTGATGAAAAAATATATGGTGATGTTTTCTCATTTCCATTCCAGTATTGGAAATGGTTATAACATCCCCTTATACTTGTATCTCCCAGCCTTAAATTTCTAAAATATCAAGAACCAAGATATATACTCTAAAATATCTCTATTTATGTTATCCCTCCTGAAATACTCTTTTAGATCTCTATACATATTTATAATTCTATGATGAATAGAGAACGTTGAACTATGATCTTCATACAATAACTCCTTCTTCAAAATTAGTATGGATAGAACACATACATGGTTCTTAGACCTTATCATTCCATCACAATCATGTTTGAACTCAGGAAAATTTCTCACCTTCTTTTATAGTTTTATATATTCCTTCTATGCCTTTTTAATCCTCACATGAATAGATGGTTTAACATTCATTTGATCAAGATAATATTTATTACATTCCTTAAATATTTCTAGTTTTATCTTTTGTAAATACATAAATATTGGATCTTTTATGATCCTCATCATAGATAATATAGCATGATGCTTTCGACTCAGAGCATCTACCACCTTATTTTCCTTTTTAGGGTGATAATTTATTGATTAATAATAATCATTAATCAAATCCAACCATCTTCTTTGGTGCATATTCAACTCTTTATATGTGAATATATACTTAAAACTTTTATGATCAATATTTATATCACACCTTTATCTATAAAGATAATTCTTCCATATCTTTAATGAAAAAATTATCATAGAGAACTCCAAATCATGAGTTGGGTAAATTTTCTCATGAACCTTATATTAGTGTGAGGAATAGTTTATCACCATATCATTATATATGAGAATGAATACCAATCCCCTATTTGATGCATCACTATAGATTTAAAACTCTTCTCCATTTTTGGGTAGTGTGAGCACAAGTTCACTAATTAACAGCATCTTTAGTTCCTTGAAATTTTATTTAAATTCATCTATCCAAAGGAACTTAGATCCCTTTAGAGTTAAATTAGTGAGTGGATTAGACAGTCATGATAAATTATCCCCAAAGCATAAATAATATATATCTAAACCAAGAAAACTATGAATCTTAGTTACATTGGTTGGTTTGGGCCAATTTTCAATAACTTTTTTCTTTTATGGATCCACCAATATGCCCTCACTTGAGATTATATAACCCAAAAATGAAACTTTCTAGAGCCAAAATTCATACTTAGTAAATTTTGAATACAAATCATCCTTCCTTAAGGTCTTTAGTACAATCCTAAAGCGATCTTCATACTCTTCTTTGATCTTGGAATATATAATGATATTGTTTATAAAGACTATCAAAAATTTATCAAGGTAATCTCTAAAGAATATTCATTAAATCCATAAAGATAGCGGTGGTATTAGTAAGAACAAATTTTATCACTATAAATTCATAATTTCCATACATAAGGTTGTCTTGGGTATGTATTCACTTTTGAACCTCAACTAATAGTATCCATATTGAAAATAAATCTTGGAAAAGTATTAAGATACTCATAATTGATCGAAAAAAATCATCAATATGAGGTTGAGGATACTTATTCTTGATTGTGATTTTGTTAAGTTCTTGCTAATCAATGTAGAGTCGCATTGATCCATATTTCTTCTTAGAAAAAGAATAGGTTCACCCCATGGTGATGCACTTGGCCAAATGAATCCCTTATCAAAATTATCTTAGAGTTTTTATTTCAATTCTCGTAACTCAATAGGGTTCATTTTATATGGAGTCTTTGAAATGGTTGCAACACTATGTATGAGTTATATTTAAAACTCAACTTCATAATTCAGAGGAAGACTAGATAACTATTTCATAAAAACATCAACAAACTCCCACACAATAGGAATATCTTCGATGTTGAGTTTTCTCCAACCATCTAAGATAAACACCCCTTCTTAATAAGAATCAAGAACCATATAATGGATGTGATTTCCATTTAAAGTTCATAGTTATCATCACACTGATATATGATCATAGGTAGGTTCAGAATATTGAATGTGACTTTCATTCCTCGTAAATTTATGTGGTATTTATGTAAATAAAGTCAATCCATTCCCAAGATAACATCAAATTCAATTGGAGGGGGGATAATGAGATTTTAAGGAAGCATATTCTCTTAAACTTCAACTAGAAAATAATCACAGACTTGAGATGAAATCATCTTACCATTAGAGGTTTTCACTATTAATTAAACATTTAATAATTATGGTGGTATTGTGATACCCTTAAAAAATTCATCATATATAAAATAGTGGGTAAATCTAGAATCAAATAATACATTAGCAGTTCTAGAGTGTATGGTAAGTATACCTTTCACCATGTCGGTATCATACCCCTCATCAACAATAGTGGTCAAGTGAGATTTCCATTTGTCTCTAGGATTAATAGATTTAGATCATAGTCATTAACCTTTATATTTGAGCTCTGGTTATCATAAATCCCATACTCCATGCATTTAAAACACTGGAGTGTGGGTGGTGCATTTGATGGTTCTTTTTCTCCATCATTATCTTATTTTCCCCATTACTTAGGCATTCGATTTCCCGATGACCTTCCCTTCCACACTTAAAACATTTACTAGTTTTCTTGAGATAATTTCCTCCATGTTTCCTTCCAAACATTGAGCATAAAGTAAAGTT
The DNA here is from genome assembly GCA_963277665.1 of Viscum album. Taxonomy (NCBI): domain Eukaryota; kingdom Viridiplantae; phylum Streptophyta; class Magnoliopsida; order Santalales; family Viscaceae; genus Viscum; species Viscum album. The sequence goes on along the minus strand of OY728137.1, from coordinate 1,231,119,166 downwards.
CATCTTCTTTTCTCCATGGTTTTTATAATTTCTTTTGAATTCCATATTTCTTTTCATATAAAAATCGTGATATTGATAGGTAACTACAATATCCATTTCCACCTTGAGACCACATCGAACAATTTTTTTATATCTACTAAAGTATCTTATAAATAAATCTATTTAGAGACTTGGTTTTAAGACACTAAAGAATCGATCAACCTTAATTTTATGTTGGATGATAACACTATAATTGAACCTTAAAAATCATGTAAAATTTTCCTCATAGTAACCAATGGATTCATCATCCTTCTGTTTTAGCTCAAGGAATACTTTTCCATTTTCATATGAAGAATTTGAGGAATGTACTTATTGAAAAATATGTTCTTAATCTCATCCCATTCTACAGAGTAAATTTCTTTCTATTGACTCATGTTCTTGATAAGCACCCACCATTGATTCTCTTCTCCTTCCAAATGATAAACAACTAAAATAACTTTTTCATGTTTTGAATATTAGAGAATGGAAAATATCTTTTTAGTGGTACTGATCCATTTCTAAATAACTAGTGGATCAATGGACCCACTAAAATAAAGTGTATGTTTCCTCATGAAGGACTTAATAGAATTTTATTCCCTCCTTTGCTCATTTGTAAGCGCAGCATGATTATAACTCAAGAAAGTTGCATAATCATAGTAACAAGATTTTACATTCCATATCCCATAACATTTGGTTTCTCATGAGTAAAATCATTTCATTTTCTATCAAATTCAGCATTAACATATTTCCTTCAAGTTCCATCCATTGAATAAAACCAAAAAACATAGTTTGATCAATAAAAATCATAGTGGTAAACCACATAATCATGAAAAATCATTTATAGGATGTATAAATAAAAACACTTTATTTTCAATCTATGACACCTTAGGTTTAACCTAAGTCATTAATGGTCATAATATATTTAAATAATTTATAATGTTTTATAAATAAAATGTTAATTAACATAATCATATCTCTCGGGAGTGTCAAACTAGGTGTGTAGTAAGGGCACACTCACCATGCACCAAAATGATGGATGAGATATACTTGATCAGTTTTCACATTCGTGATTTTGTTTTGAGGTATTCCTTTGTTTATTTTCAGTATGTTATTTATCCCTTTTGTTCCCCATGAGTTTTTGGAGAAAAATTGAGATTTTTGGTCTTGACATAAGGTGGAATATGGTTGGCGCATGGTTTGGGGAAACTGTGCACCCTCGCCTAGGAAACCGTGCAACCAATTTCATCTTAGATAGAGGCTACCACACAGTTGTTGCTCGATTTGGAAAACCACGTGGGATAACCATGTGGCTTGTTCCTCTTAGATGGTTAGTGATTCACGGTCACTGCATGGTTTGGAAAACCGTTCGGGCTAACTGTGCGACCTATTCAGGTCATTAAAAATTGTGAATTACCTTTTTACCCTCTTCAGATTTAACCCCCAAATCACCCCTAATCCACCTCATTCAGGATTTTCTTCCCTAATAGATCCAACCTCTCCTCCTTGGACCTCTTTAGCATCAATATTTTTGTGGTTTTGCCCTCATTTCTTCAAGGAATCATCAAGTAAGTCTCATTTCATTCGATTTCTCTATCTTTCTAGGGTTCTTCTTCCATCCTTCTTGGGTTTTTCTTTTCCAACAGGTTATTTTACATAATAAGGGATTGATCTTGTGTTGTTGGATTAAATCATGATGGTTTTTATTCTATCTTTCCTTTATAGGTTATATTTGAGGTGCGGTTGTGGTTTTGCACTGGTTTTTGGAAGTTTCCAAGTGTGAGGTAGGTGGTTCCATGCTTTTACATTATTAAATGATGTTTTATTGCTTTATTAGTTGCTTAAATGTGTTCTATGTATTATTTATGTGGTGAGAAACATGTTTTTAAAAAGTTTTTTTATGTTCGTGTGTGATAAAATTTGGTTTTCTAAAGGAAAATGGTTGTGTTTCATGTGTACCTCATTATAGTGTTTCTTGAAATTATTCTATGCTTTGTGTGAGAGGTGCAAAATTTGTTTTCAAAGGGATTTGAGATATTAATGTGTTGAAAGTTAGTTTCCAAAAGAAATGGATTTTTTCAATATGTTAGATTCTTTATTGTGCACCTTAAATGTGTTTGTGAATTGTGAAAGTGATGTGAAGCATGATATAAAAATGGATTTGATGTAAGTATGAATTTGAAAGGGAATTTTCCCATGGGAATGGTTGGATTTAATATGATCTCTTCTTGTTGTGTTTCCAAATGGGTTTCATGAATTGTGAAAGTGGTGATAAATGTATTTCCAAATGGTTTTGGTATCTATGGAAAATAGAAAGTGGTTTTGTTTATGAAAAATGGTGGTTTCCATGTGAGTTTTGATCATTGGATCAATGTGAATTGTGAAACTAGTGATTTCTTTGTGTGTCTATGATTCTTGGAATGTGTATGTGAAAGTGATGATTTATGTGATATATGAAATGTAATGTGACCACTAAGGTAATCCTGGGTATCTAGGTGGGTGGACTAGAACTATTATGCTAGTTGATTTGGTGGGGTCGAGGCCCAGTTTCTTCTAGCAAGATTGATGATTATAATACTAACTAAATATGCAGTATAATCGAATACCACTAGATATTTTTATGGTATCCCTTCTAGTGGATCATGAACGGGAATGTTGTTAGTTTCTTCTTATGATATAGAGACCATTAGACCTTGGGATGGGATCCCCTCTAGTGGATCGTGCATGGGAACACTATTGGTATTGGTTATAGGATTTTTATCACTGGGGTACAAGGTTTATAGGGTCCCACTAGCACTAGATTACCTATAGGGATTTCCCATGGTGCTCTATTGTGACATGATGCTTATGTGATGTGGTGTTGGTTGTCAGTGCACGGTAGACCTTATGTTCACTTTAATTTCAATCAAGATTATTTGAGAAAAGGTTTTTCCTAAAAGGTGTTTCTTGAGAAATTTTTCCTTTAAAATTTTTTCTTAAAAATGTTTCAAATATTATTATGGAAATGTGCATGTTGATTTTTCTTCTAATGTTATAGCATGTAATCTTTCTTTTGTTTGTAATCCTACTAGGCTTTGGCTCACACCCTACATACACCTTTGGGTGTATGTAGACTTTGTTATGTATGATCCAGGTAAAAGCAATATGTATCATAGTGGTGATGGTGGATTCGATTACTAGTTTCCCACTTCTTGCAGGTGTTGGTGGTGGTGGATTGAGGGTGATGACCCTCTTGTTACATGGAGGTTTTTAGGATGGTTTTGTTATTTCCATTCCATTATAATACTTTTGGGTTTTGATTAAAGTTGTAAACTTTGAATCTGAAAATTGTTACACCTCGTTTGGTTATGTTTTCCAGTTATGTGATGTTTATTCTTGTTGGTTGTTTGTGGTTATATAAATGGGTTAAATCATTCCCAAAGTGCATTGTCGATACCTGGACACTAATTTCCATCCCATGGGGATCAAGAACGCCCTTCGATCTATGCCACGGGTTGGGTTGGGTGTCGAGTTGGATGACATCCTAGCTTGGTTCATGATAAAATGATATCAGAGTAGGTTTCACTCTTCTTGGGTCAAGTTATTTAGGATGATTCTCAATAGACAAGAGCTAGGATTGTCGAGGCTTGAGGTTATGGTGATGAGTGGGGTGTCTGGACAACACACCTCGTGGCAGGACTTGAGTCTCCATGGGATGTTGGGATTTGGTTTGACTTCTCCTCCAGGTGAGACGTACAAGATGAAGATTGTATATGGACACTTGGTGGAGGTGGAGTGGTTTGGTTGACTTGTTATTGTAATGGATTCAGTTATGTTTTGACTTATGGAAGTGTTTGAGAATTGTTGTTGTTGCTAAAAAAAAATCAGAATGTGTGTTGATGGTTGTGTTTATGGGTTTTTCTTGTGTTTGTTGCTTGATGTAGTAAGATTCCTCCTTAGAGAATTCATGTGTGACTGCAGGAAGAGGATAGAGAGAGTTATCCCTCACCAATTGATCAGAGTTTGGTGTAAGCAATGGTTCGGGTTATCCAAGATTTAGGGTAGGGAGTGGGCTCTGGTTCTGTTCAGGTTAGAGAAACCGAAATAGGTCCTGGAAGGGAAAAAGCTCAAGAGTTTCTCAAGAAAAAGCCTCCTTCTTTATGAGGTAGCACAAAACCTCAAGAAGAAGAGGAGTGACTTGAGAATATATAGAGGATGTTTGAGTTTATTGATACTTCTGAGGCAGTTAGAGTGAAGTGTGTTTCATTTATTTTGAAAGGTCCCAGTCAAAAGTGGTGGGACTCGGTGGTGCAAGCTGGAAATTATGAACAGATGGGTTGGAAGGACTTTAAGGTCATCTTCACCAAGTAGTATTGTCATGATATTTTGGCTTTCACTGGGTCCCAAGAGTTTTGGAGCTTTTACAAGGAGACCGAACAGTGACGAAGTATGCTAACTACTTTGAAAAGTTAGTTTGGTTAACGCTTGAGGTCGTTTCTAATGAGCAGCTAAAGTCTCAGAAGTTCGAGATGGGGTTGTGACCAGAAATATAATCTTAGGTATTCTTGTTCAAAATGAAGACTTGTGCTGAGGTGTTTGATTGTGCTATGATGGTAAAAAATGATTATAGAGGCAAGTATGGTTTCTCTGGAGCAGTGTTATCATTGGGTAGTGGCACTTCATCTAAGAGGAATAGGAAGTGGGACAAGTAGGGGAAGAATGGAGGTGGTAGTTTATGTTGGAACTGGGCATGTAGTGGAAGCCCCAAATAGGTGGGTTTTAAAAAAAATCACTGACGATCGACGTAAACTTGTCCACGTCGATGAAGAGTAGCCCGATTAAATCTGAGGATCTCGCGTGAAGGGTTTTAAACACAAAAATAAACTGTAAAAATACCTGGTTTAATTCTGAAGTCACGCACGACGTCTACTCGTCGTTGGCAATCGCTGCTCGAAGAATCTGAAGTCGAATTCCTTTATATCATCCACACATGCTTCAAGGAATCCGTGAGAGCGTCGTTCATCATAATCCGAGTGCTAGCACGGAATTGCGATGACGCTTTCGACGCTTCAACGATCATTACACTACTTCGCTAGTGATGCCTGAGAGATTGCTTGATCCATGCTCCATGGATCCAAATTATCTCTCTCTAAATTATGGGAGAGAGGAGAGGAGAGAGAATCTCCATGAATAGTGCTTGGCAAAACCCATCCTCTTCTATTTATAGTGGTTAATTAAAATACTCGGTATCACCTCGTCGGCCCTGAATACTTAACGCACTATCAACAACATTTTATGAATATTAATCTGAGTCATAAATATTATTATCACTCACTTATAATATACTAAAATATATTACGTGATAATAATTGAGTCATTAACTCAACTCGTCGCTCCCATAAATATTAATTGAACCTTGAATAATTTAATATTCATCAATTAATAATTTTCATGTATTTACTAAAACTTGTGAATACATTTAATAAATAAATTCAATACTCGTTATTCTAAACTCAAATAATATGAATTTATTGTATTGGTGATCGTTTAACTTTGGACAAATCCCGGACCCCTGTGGCGGGGCCCACTATGTCCAAAACTCCTATTCAACTGAATATGGCAGATTCTTGAATACGCTATTGTGTGTAACCCTCTAGGCCCTTATTTCGACAACAGTGAATAGTATTCACAGACCAAGAGTGGGATCTAGCAACCCATCATGGCCCTTGAAGAAATAAGGATTGTCACAGTAGCGACAACCAACCTACAAACATGCACTATGTAATATAATCTCTTTGTTAGTAATATCTCATAAAGCAAGATGCGCTCACGTGTCATCGCCCTTATCTTGCTTTATTATTTGTTGATTTAACTGGACGGATTTACCCTTGACTGCCATGGCCATGGTATTATAAAGGTACTGCCATCTATATCAACATGGCCTGAGATATATTACTTCCATAATACGGAAGTAACAAATCCTTTCTTGACCATTCAACCAATGTCATGCCACCAATGACGCACCCAACACAAACTACCTCGCCACGACTTCATTGCCATGGTTTTCATCTTGCATCAAAGTACGCAATAAAATGACATGCATTGGTAATGATCTCAAGTCAAGAGACCATTACACATGATCATAGATAGGAACATCCAATGACACCTGAAACATGTGGTGTTCCTATTGGTGGGTCAGTCCTCATGATCTCACTACTAGAGATCACTAAGTGCGAACTTCATGAGAAGAAGTCTCAATGCTTATGATCCCCTAACACCTGATAGTCAAACATCTACTGTTTCCAATCAATAATATGTATCTAGACTATAAAACATATATTTAAGATTAATGTCATAGTATCTAGAGGTTCTCATTATAGCCTAGGAACTGTTATAACCTTTCGATATGACAATTAATATTTGGACATTACCATTTCAATAGTGGATGCAGAACAATCTACACTATAATGGTGAGATGACATCATGTATAGCTAACTGTATACACGATATGGTAATCAAAAGCATTGAATAGTTGGGTCTAGGGCACCCACTATTTCAACACTCCCACTTGAACTAGAGCCAACTTGCTAACCAAACTTGTTAGCTACTCACATGATAAACATCATGTTTCTGATGAGTAACAGATTTAGCTATTGGGTCTGCCACGGTTCCATTGCATGGTTATTCTGCTATTGCGACCTTATCTCATTGAGTAAAACTTCTCAAGAGATGGTATCCTGAGTATATATCTTTTTGTCCACTATCATAACTTGACATCTTGGCTGGTAAGAATATCATAATCTACATTATGACAATACTTTTCTCACCAAGTACAATTCCAAGAACTAAAAAAAATCATTGCATTTAACTGCTTCTTAGGTATATTATAAGCTGTAATGTACTTGGTCTTGTAGGTATGGCCGCCACTGGATGATATGATCTTGACTCACTTGTCGCCTTTAGCCTAACTACAATACTAAATCACATTGATCTATGGAATAATAGTTTGTATCCCCAAAAACTAGTATCATTTCTTCTCCACTTACTAGGTACATATCTTTTGTACTTTCTGAAGTACAATTAGATAGTTCTGACTACATCCCTTGCAGTGCTCCTGGATATAACTGATATTTACCTACTGTAAAATATACCTTGGCAATATCGGTTCTTGTACATATTATGGCATGTGTGATTGATCCATCGTTACAACGTATGGATTGTAACTCACCACGTTTATCTCTTCCCATGTCACAGACAGGTCAACATGGGGAGATTATGCCCTGTGACATAGGCAAAAATTCACCTCTTAAATTGTTCCAACTTGTATTTTTCAATACAATGTCACTATATGTACGATTGACTAGGACCAAGCAGCCTATAGATCTACCTCGGTAGATCTTGTTCCCTAGAACTTAGGTTGCTACTTTAATTCAATCATACGAGAATAAATTTCATTTTGGTCTTAACTAACTGTGAGACCAATGTTTGTTTTCCATATGTTACCGAATATATTTTTTCTTAGAAAACATTGGTGCTCCCACTAACCTCTGGTAGACACATAGAAATCATTTGTTGCAAATGTATATACTATGATCATGTTGCTTACTTTAATTCTAAATAGGATTTCAGTAACTTGCAACCCTTTTTAGCATTTTATGATGTGACCATTCCTTTCTGGTTGTGTCGTATAGACACCATCCACAATTGGTGGTCATGACATCCAATGCTAAATAAATTGATCATAAATATTAGCTATGATAAGTAAAATTCTAACAGATTTAGGAATAAAGACTTGGTGAAACCAATCGAACCTTATTGGTACTACACTTGTACCATCCATATATCAATTCACTTGAATACCCACCATAGTGTTCAAAATAATAAGCCCCTTTTCACTTTGATACATGGAATCCATTAATTGAATTTTAGTTGCTCTTATCAATTTTAGTTAATTGTCATATACTGCTTATTTGTAGGAAATATTATTCACTTTGAATAATAGATCACTGACTGCGGTGAATATAAAAACTATCACCATGGTTTTATCCTTCCTACACAGTATGTGTCTCTGGAACATACTATGTTTCATGTGCGCTTGTGGAACTAGTTCCTATGCCAACTACTTGTGAATTTTGAGCATTGACTAAACACAAGTCAATATAGCTCCCACTATCACTAATAGAGATGTGCACCCTTATATAGAAGTTTAGTCTATTGCTTGACTACCTACTCTTCTATCTTAGGGATTTATGTAACATCCTAAACAACTTTTAGGATTATTACACTAAATGCACAATGTGTTTGTCTTGACGCAATTTTGTTTATGTCCTAACAAACTCTTTGCATCCAAACACATGTTCTTATGACATAATGGGTTTACATCATACTATGACTCATATGATATCCATTTTTCATTATAGTTGGCATATGATTATGGAATATCGCCGTTATTTGCAAACCATTTCATAAAATATAATGGAAGTTTTTGTTAGTTGCATCATTGATATTACTTACATCAATACTTTGATGTATAAAATGTGTGTTTAGGAATTACTCCATGCTGAATTTTTTTTATCAATGTTGATATGAAAGACTTCATCATCAATCCTCATCATTAACATCAATGTCATGATGTCGATAAGGTAATGTGCGTTTAGGAATTGCTCCACACTACATTATCATGATTGATGAATGCTTGGTCGAGATATTCTTCGGTCGAAGCAACTCGTATCTCCTGACCATGCATATATTTCACTTTGTTATTCCTTAATTACTTAAATAAATCTTATGAAGTATATATACCTCTAGATTATACTTGGAATAGTTTACGCTTACTAGTTAAACTATTTCCAAATGCTTTGTGACATACCTTTATTTCTAAAGGCTGCTTTGTCCAAACTAAAGACGTCGATAATACCAAAAGTATTTAGTTGTGCCGAGCCTAAATACCATACTTGGTATATTGATGACGTTCACTTTTAGTATTACTTGAAGAAGAATTATCTTGTCACAACTGGGTATAAGTCTTACATTTATATTCATCATTAATTGCCTATGATTCATGTATTACTGAACTAGCGATTGAGTTTACCAAAAACAACATTCATTCCAGAACCTGAAAGAATGTATCCTTGTGTCCAAGGACACATGAGATTAATGTTTGTAGTTATACTCAATAATATTTTAACACGAATATTTCACTTGGAAATTAAAGAAGTCGTGTACTTCTCACCACTGGCCTAGGTATCACCCTTTCACAACCACTTGGAGAATACACTCGACTTATAGTAATGTTTCTATACTTACTTGGTTATTGTATTTAAATACACATATGTAAAAATAATATAGTATTAAATAACCAAGTAGTAAAAGGAAACATTACATTGATGAATATGCCTGATGTAGATGCGACAACTTGCTTCTTTAAATTAGTTTATTGCTTTTAAACTTTCATAGTATTATTTTATAATATGCAATGTATATAACCATTGTTAATACCTCATTAATTTAAGGACGTCGCAAATGTGTCATTGGCAGTAAATGCCTTTGACCTTTACACATTGTCTTTCAATTTATCCACCATAAGAATTAAAGCTTAATTATCTTTTATTCTTATTATCTTGGCAAATCTTACCTAAATTGGTAATGAAGCATTTACTCAATACTTGTTCGTTTTGTAACTTAAAACGATACTTGAGTAATGTGGTGAAAATTATATTTAAAGATCATGATCAATCTTTCAATTTACACATGTCGGAGTAAACTTCGCCCTATTTATATCATTGCTTCGCTTTCTCCTTGCAAACTTTTCAGAGATGAGACTTTATGTTATATCATCTATTTCCTAGTGTAGTGACCGTAACTAACACCAGACATTGATGAAAGCATAATGATATAACTATCATATGCTTTGTACATTAGTCTCATGTAAGCAATTTTTACCCTCGCTTCTTGAGGAAGTTTAACAGTGTTGGGGACACTGACACCTTGAGTTTCCTATATCGTAGTACTATGTGCACGCGCCTGTACTATTCATGGATACTTGTGTCAGTGTGGACATTTACTTTGTCTATTATAATATCGCAGTTAATCTTATGGTATAACTTGCCATTTTTTCTACAAAAATGAATTTTAGCAAATTCGTGTCTTTTATCTGAATTACCAGTTTAGACATTTTTTGATTAATTACTTAAATCATTTAATGTCTCCCACTATTTTATCGGATTCTAGGAACTATCTGTGCTAGAATCGGAATACTCTGTCGCTTGAGTATTCTAGTGGCAATGATCCCGGAACCACCCCTCATAGTCTACAAGCTATGGCTACGCTACTACTTGGAGGGTTCTAGGTAGGCTTTTGGTTGGTCAACCGCTTTAACTTGCGGCTCCATGATCTATTTAGTAAAGTCCCAGCTTCTTAAAACCAGAACTTTATTTACTCAATGCTTGCCTCTAAAATTACAACAAGATAGATATGTCTATTTCTTTGCTGCAATTTTAGTTAAGTCAACTCGTCATTCTTTTAAGGACTCTCCGGTAGTAAGAGGCACCCTCAGCTATGGCATGATCGGCACCTCAAACAGCTGGTTTTGTCCAAACTTGAATGACGGAAGGCAGTTATGACATAATATATATTTTGAGGGTTTTATTATTTTTAGTGTGAAGAAAGAAACCCTTTTCTATTTTTATAAGCACATACTATGTGATCACACTCACAACTGACCGTGCAAGAAATAGAAATTTAATCGCATCACATGTTCATTTTATCTTGCATGATTGATTATTATTATACTATGTGATCGCGCAATAAATTACTCATGCACAAAAATAATAAACCATGCAAAAATAAAATGAACACCTGATCATGAGCCAGTACTATTGGTTGATCCGTTGAGTGAATAACGGATCAACCGAAACCCTAGGGGTAAGTACCTTTAGTCGTGTGGCTTGCAACTTGAATAGAAACGTCTGGTCATCCAATGCATCCAACTCTTGTCTGGTGTGTCGCCATCACTTGGCGTGAAATGCGTCATTTGTCATCTCGTCATTATACAACATTACTCACACGCATGCGAGGGGATCTCGGGGAGTAAAAATGTACAACTCAGAAAAGTGGAAACGCATATCCTTATACATATAATGACCCTGAGTCGATACACATGTCACCTTTAAATTAATTAAACTAATTATTACAATACCATGCAATAATTAAATAAATAAATTAAATACATAATCAAACACCAAACATGCATTGGTAGGTCGATGGCTCGTGACCAGCACATACACATTAAACATGCGTATATTAAATAAATGTAGAATAAAATTAAACTTGCATTAAAAATAAACTTGAGGGCATTTAATTGAATTAGAAAACATCACTCTTGTTTTTAATTCAATTTAATGTCGTTCGGTCCCAATTAATTAATTTAATTTTAAAACTAAAAATTAAATTAATTAATTAACTTAATTAATCAACTAATTAAATTAATCACGCCACATTAAAATTTTAATAACCAAAATTAATGTTTAATTAATTTAATTCTCAACTGAAATTAAATTAATTGTTTTAATTAATTTTGATTAAATTAAAACACTTGGGCCATCAAAACTTCGGGCAGGGCCTATGCGGGTCGGGCCGAACCTGTGCAGGCCCAGTCCATATGATAATGACCCCATGCAGGGGCGTTTCGGGATGGGCAGGTTCACCTGAGCCCGTTCTGTGCTGGGCAGACTCACCCGGGTCTGTTTCGAGACAATACAGGTTACATGCCCGCTAGGAGGATCGGGCGACGGCCGGGGTTTGCTATCAGCCGATGTGCTGGACTGAACCAGGATGCCATGACTTCAGACAGGCACCAAGACTTGTGTGCAGACCCGTAGGAGAAGGAACCCGCGACAGGGTTTCGCGCCGGTTCTGCCGGTGCGAAGGGCAGCTGAAGCGGGAGGAGGCAGTCGTGTGGGCTGGTTGGAGAAGGTGGCGCAGTGTTGTGCGCCTGTAACAGTTCTGCGGGGGTTGGTGTGGGCTGGGGTTGCAACGTTGCGAAGGCCGGAGGCCGACTTCGGTGCTGGTCGGCCGCAGCAAGTGGCTCGGGGAGGAGTCGGGACGAGAGGAGGGGATTCTGCGCTGTAGCCGGTCTCTGTGAGGGTGGCGGCATCTGGTCCGGAGAGGTCAGGAGGTTGTTGGGGAGGCAGCCCAGGTGGAGGGCGGTGGCATGCTCCTAATCTGAGAGAGAGTTGCCGCTGCAGCGAGGCAGATACGTCGACGCGATGCTGCTGGGTTCGGCTCTGCGGGAGAGGCGGGCGCGGGAGGCTGCTCCACGAGCTGTAGTGGGAGGTCTTCACGAGGGCGGAGTGGCATCAGCTGGCAGAGGAGGAGGCACCTCGGTCTGGAGGAGCAGCACACAACTGCTGGAGCTGAAGCAGCCAGGTGGTCTGACAGCCTAGTGCGTTGTGGAGTGAAGAAGGGAGGCGGCCTTCTGCAACGCGAGGGGGAGAGCCCGACCGAGGTGGACCGTGCGCCTGCTACAGGGAGGAGGAAGGTCGCAGGGAGGTGGCTCCGCTGCACTGCAGAAGAGGATAGGAGGCGGCCTGGGTGGCCGTCGCGAGCTGTATGAGGGAGACCCGATCGGGTCTCCCTTTTTTTCTCAGTGGACCTACAAAAGCAGGTCTACCCCACTTGCCTCCTCTTTTTTTATAACCTACAAAGGCAGGTCCAACCATCAATTTTTCCTGTTTTTTATTTTAAAAACAGGGACCTGGTAGCCCCCTTTTATTCAAAAAAAAATCACGACCTGCAGGTCGTTGCCCACTTTTATTATTTTTTATTTATTTTTGACTTGCTTTTGCAAGTCTTTCTTCTCCCCTTGTCTTTTTTTTATTTTTTTTAAACAAAGGCTTACCCCTTTGAAATTTCTAAAGCCTATTTAGGCTTTAGAAATTAATAATAATATTAAAATATTATTATAATAAAAATTATAATAATCAAACCAATATTAAGATAAAACCATTATTATTATTGTAATATAAATATTATAATAATAACAATTATTTGAATCACCGAAAAATATTATTCCAGTGACCCGCAATTTTTTTCAATCTGAATTCATAACTTCGGATGTCCGCAGACTGGACATCCGACATCCGATTCCGATTCCGTTTGTGGCGTTGTGACCGTATCGATGCCATCTTTATATTTTAATGTAAATTAAAATTTTATTGGCTTAAAATTGACATGCGCTCCCTCTGATACCACTTGTTGGAACCGGACGTGCAGTGGAAGCCCCAAACAGGTGGGTTTTAAAAAATTTCCACCGACGATTGACATAAACTTGTCGACATCGGTGAAGAGTAACCCCATTAAATCTGAGGATCTCGCGTGAAGGGTTTTAAACACAAAAATAATCCGTAAAAATACCTGGTTTAATTCTGAAGTCGCGCACAACGTCTGCTCATCGTTGGCGATCGCTGCTCGAAGAATCCGAAGTCGAATTCCTCTAGATCATCCACACACACTTCAAGGAATCCACAAGAGTGTCATTCATCCTAATCTGGGTGCTAGCACGGAATTGCGATGACGCCTTCGATGCTCTAACGATCACTGCACCGCTTCGCTAGCAATGCCTGAGAGATTGCTTGATCCATGCTCCATGGATCTAGAGAATCTCTCTCTAGATTATGGGAGAGAGGAGAGGGGAGAGAAGCTCCATGAATAGTGCTTGGAAAAACTCTCTCCTCTTCTATTTATAGTGGTTAATTAAAATATCTGGTATCACCTCACCGCCCCCGAATACTTAACGCACTATCAATGATATTTTATGACTACTAATCTGAGTCATAAATATTATTATCACTCACTTATAATATATTAAAATATATTACGTGACAATAATTGAGTCATTAACTCGACTCATCACTCCCATAAATATTAATTGAACCTTGAATAATTTAATATTTGTCAATTAATAATTTTCATGTATTTACTAAAACTCATAAATACATTTAATAAATAAATTCAATACTCATTATTTTAAACTCGAATAATATGAATTTATTGTATTGGTGATCGTTTAACTTTGGACAAATCCCGAACCCCTGTGGTGGACCCACTATGTCCAAAACTTCCATTCAACTGAATAGGGCAGATTCTTGAATATGCTATTGTGTGTGACCCTCTAGGCCCTTATTTCGACAGCAGTGAATAGTATTCACAGATCAAGAGCGGGATCTAGCAACCCATCATGGCCCCTGAAGAAATAAGGATTGTCACAGAAGCGACAACCAGCCTATGAATACACACTATGTAATATAATCTCTTTGTCAGTAATATCTCATAAAGCAGGACGCACTCACGTGTCATCGCCCTTATCTTGCTTTATTGTTTGTTGATTTAACTGGATGGATTTACCCTTGACTGCCATGACCATGGTCTTATAAAGGTACTTTCATCCATATCAACCTGGCCTGAGATATGTTACTTCCATAACCCGGAAGCAACAAATCTTTTCTTGACCATTCAACCAATATCATGTCACCAATGACGCACCCAACACAAACTACCTCGCCACGACCTCATTGTCATGGTTTTCGTCTTGCATCAAAGTATGCAATCAAGTGACATGCATTAGTAATGATATCAAATCAGGAGACCATTACACATGATCGTATATAGGAATATCCAATGACACCCGAAAGATGTGGTGTTCTTATTAGCAGGTCAATCCTCATGATCTCACTACTAGAGATCACCAAGTGTGAACTTCATGAGAAGAATTCTCAATTCTTATGAGCCCCCATCACCTGATAGTCAAAAATCTACTGTGCCCAATCAATAAGATATATCTATACTATAGAACATATATTTAAGATTAATGTCATAATGTCTAGAGGTTCTCATTATATCTTGGGAACTGCTATAACCTTTTGATATGAAAATTAATCTTTGGACATTACCATTTCAATAGTGGATGGAGAACAGTCTACACTATAATGGTAAGATAAAATCATGCATAGATAACTGTATACATGATATGGTAATCAAAAGCACTGAATAATTGGGTCTAGGGCACCCACTATTTCAACAGTTTAGGCCATCCTTCCCGGTGGTCTTTGTTTATGGCTTCTGATTTTGGGTTTGTTGTGTGTCATCAGTGCAGAAAGGCAGGGAACATTCGATCTGTGTGTTCATCTCCATAAAGACCTTGTCACCAGTGTGGAATTATAGGACACTTACAACAATTTTTTAAAGTGACGTGCCCATATTAGAGCGGTGTAGGATCTGTAGCTTATAAGGGGATGTCAGCCCGATCAAAACCTTCCAGGAATGTGAGATCTCAGTTTGGAGGTTGTGGTAGTAGGGCTAGATCTTAATATGGGAAGATTCAGTTCAAGGAAGAGCCGCATGGCAATGGTCATTCTCAGGCTCGAGCAAAGATGGGGAAACTTCATGATGTGGATCGAGCACCAGTGGAATCAGATGTAGGACCTACGATAGTTCAAGGTATTGTTCATATTACATCGTCTTTAGTTGTTATTCTGTTTGATATTGGTGCCTCTATTTATTTATTTTCTGCTCGTCTTGTGGATGTGTTAAAGTTTTCAACTGATCTTATGTCTTATGTTATGGAGTTGGTAACACCGCTTGGTAAGAAGCGAGAGCAGGGTTTCAGGTGTCCGTCTTGTGCACTCACTATGTTAGGGGTCAAGTTGAAATGAGATTTTCTTGTTCTAGAGATGGACCTCTTTGATGTGATCCTTGGTATGGATTGGATGATGCGTTTTTTGGAACACATCAATTGTTATAAGTGGCGAGTGAGTTTTGTGGCACCTGATGGTAGTACCCAAGTTTCTCAAGGTGAATGGGATCCTCAGTCGGGACGTGTTGGACCTCCACTTCAAGAATTAGGCAATCTTATTTATCAGATCTCATCGCTCATGTTGAAGGAAGATGATAGGGGCTATGAGAGTAGATTACCTTCTATGGTGGATGAGTTCCCAAAGGTATTCCCAGATGACTTTTCAAGTTTGCCTCCAAAGCGGGATGTGGAGTTCACCATTGACTTGGTTCCAGGAACACAACCAATATCTCTTCCCTAATACCGTATAGCCCCCACTGAGTTGAGAGAATTAAATGTACAGTTGGATGATTTGGAATTCAAAGGATTCATTCACCCGAGTGTCTCACCTTGGGTCGCCCCAGTTCTATTAGCAAAGAAGGTTGATGGATCTCTCCGGTTGTGTATTGATTACTAGAAGCTGAATAAGGTAATGATTAAGTGTAACATCCCAAGTAAGTAATGAATAATAGATATTTTTATCTATGTCTATTAATAATTAAGATAGTGTTATAGAGGCTTAAAATGAAAATAAATACAATCTTAAGCATGGAATACACTAATATTCTTAAAAGATTGTTTTAGTGCCTTTTGATGGAAAACCATTTTTGAATCTATATTTTGACAATTTTATAAAATATGTTTTTCAAAATAAACTTATCCTTTATGATTGGGACATCAAAATTTACCTTGTGTGAATTTTTGGTATTTTTCTGACAATATTCATTTTTTAATGAATAGTGAAAAATACTGCATTTTACATCAAAACTGCTTTTTAATCTAATTTATTTATATGATTAGATTATGTTTTGAATTGCTTTTGAAGTGAAATTAGAATATATTTTTACCATTTTATCCAATGGTGGTCATTGGAATCAATTTCACTTTGAAATTAGACTTAAACTGGTGTCAATCTTTTGATACTTATTGTTTTGTAAAAACACGCTATTTGCTCTGGCAGCGGGAATTAATTATTGAATTAATTAATGTGACTTATATGATTTGAATTTTGTAAAATGGACTTCATTTTTGAATTCGGAATATCAAATATAGCTTAGGGTGAATTTTTGGTAATTTTCTGAAAAACTTCAATTTTTGATGAATAGTGAAACTACTAAGTGGTAATCAAGCAAACTGATTTTTCAGTTAAATGAAAGTTTACCACTAATGTGTATTGAATTTTGAAAATCCGACATACATGGTTGTCATTAAGAAGTAAAATGTGGTTCAATGAGATTAAAATAATTTTTTGGTGAATAGTAACTTATTAAGTTCTTAATCGCGATTAGTGGTAATTAGGGTAGTTTAAGGTCTAAATAAGGATTTAATAATATGAAATGACCTAGACACATGTCCCAACCTCATTGGTTGTGTCATGGACGACCATTACATGCCATGGGTCAACTTGGGGACCCCATGGATCCACTTTTGTTGGGAAATGACATAAATTACTTTTTATTTAATGTTAAAGTGAAAATGACACAAACATAATATGTTTTACGAAAACAATTTTTAAGTGGGGTTATACAAGTCCAAATTTTGATTATAAATAGTCATTGGAAATATAAAAAGATTTACTATATCATAGTATTTTTTTTATAATTTTTAGACATTAAATAAATTAAATTATTTATGACATAATAATGATGCAGCGATGACATCATTATTTGACGATTTAAATAAAATGGAATGATAATGAAAAATCTAAAACCTACACATGGCCCAAACCAATTGGAAGAGTGGATTTCGAACCCTTATCACCTTATGCACGAATTATATCAATGTGGGACCTTTTAAAACCGAAACACATTTTCAAATAAAGTAATGTTTCTTTACTTTCCAAAAGTGCCCCTCCTCTCCTCTTATAAAAGGCCCCCACCTCTACCTCATTTCACACACTCTTCAAGCCTTTGGCTCGGCCAACCCCTGCCCATTTTCTCTCTCCACATCCCTCTCCTAATCCTAGAGGATTCCCTTTGGGCAGAATCCTTTCAAAGGAAGCCTTTAGGCTCAAATCAAAAGGAGTTACACTTTTTAAGGTAATTCGTTCTCTCATGTTCATTTGTTTTATTTTGCTTCTCCAACCCCCTAAACTCTTTTTATTTACTTCTTTTGTAACAACACCAGTATATTCAATATACTAGGATGTTTTTATATGATTTATTTGAGCTACACTCTCACAAAACTGCATCAAATGGTTAAAGAACATACGGTTTCCGTGGATGGCGAAATTCTGCCTCCCAAAACGATGATTGTTCAACACTCATTTAACACCTTCAAAGGTGGCCATTATGATGTCACTATTTTTATATATGATATATAATATGTTTATGTTTTCCTTAATCTTCTGTTTTTTTTCATTTTGGGCATACCTTTATGGTTTCCATTATGGGTAAACACGATATCTTCATTTTAGGAAGTGCGGACTACCGCCCCCTAAAAGTGATTTGATTCGTTAATACCATATGTGGGATGTGTAAAGGATAAAGTTAATGATATTATATATGTTATTATAATGGAATTATAATATACTCTTATATCATTATGATTCCATTCCAGAAAATATGAAATAGAAATGGAAGTAGCGTTCATGCGTACGTACGGCTTACCGTCTCCATGAACGGTGCATTTCATTTCTTACCTCTAAATTATGTAATATTATAAATGCATGTATGTACTGTATATATATGACATATATGATATCTACATCATGAATACCATTCTGGATATAATGAACCTTTGACCAAATTAACAACATGTAAGTGTAAGAAGTCTATTTTTGACTTAAGAACCAAATACCGACAAAATGAACATTATTAACTTAACTGATTACATGATGTTAATAACATGGTATAAAAGGAATAATGAACTTGAAAAAGATTCATAATAAAGTAGAGATTAACTCAAGTTTATTATTCAGAAGATTAAAGAACGGTCGAGTCAAGTCGGATACGAGGTATGGGACTTCGTCTCAATCTCCTTTCGTTGAGGCATATTTTATTTTATACACAACTTTCTTTTATACGGTGTATAAACCCCTTTGACTTTTACGTTTATTCAAAAGGAATCTTTTTATACGAAGCGTTTACTAAACGACAAAAGGGAATGTTTTTGTCGTACGTATGCGGCGACAACGACTTCTCCGCCGTCGTGACCGTTATTTGAGTTTCAGCTTCCTCTACAAGCCATACCTTTTTTTTAAAACGAAAAATAGATACCATGTTTTACTTTGGTATTGAAAATGGTTTTCATAATGTTTTTATTATATCAATGTGTTGTATTGATATCTCGTGATTGAAATGTGGAAATTTTATGTTTCCTTTATGCATGTTTTATGTGATATGATTATGTTATGTTTCTTGGGCATTATTATGAAGACGGGTGGTTCCGTGATAAACTAAGGGCGGGTGAGCCCGTTATAGCTCTCCAATGCATTGGGTAACGCGAAGGAGTGAAACGTTAAGGTTTCTCCGAAGAGATTTTAGGGAATATACTGTGATGGGTATTCCAAACGTAACCAAGAGGGTTACTCCCTACGTAAGAATGTTATGAATGCCTCAAGTTACCTTTATGTCTTATGATTTCTATGATTTATTCATGATTTTATGAGGTATGTTAAAGTGCCTATGTTTTATGGGTAAAGTATGATTTCATTCTTATGTATATATGAACTCATGTTTCCTTTCCATGTTTTTTTAACCAATACTGAGTTTTTATGCTCATCCCAAGTTTTTGAAATGTTTTTCACAGGTCAAGGGAAAGGTACATGATAAGATGATAGAGTCAAGGATGTGTCAAGAAATAATCCATGTTTTATTGATGGGAATGAAGAATACTATCTTTATGTAACCACTTTGTTTATATGTGGAATGTAATGCAAGTTTTATGATCTAATTCTCTAAAACTCTAAACCCGAAAAGATCCTCAATGTGTAATCTTGTAATAACTCAAGATTAAGTAAGGTTTAAGGCTGGGGCCTTATAGTTGGTATCAGAGGTCGGTTTAGATAACTTTAGGAGTTAGAATTCTATTAAATGATTATCCAAAAATATTTTTTTGAAATGATATAGCATTTAAAGATTACCATGTTGCTTCATCTAAGACATGTTTGTTCAGAATGGTTTTCCGCAGAGGAAACAGGGAAGCAGTGCTAGGAAGGAATACAGAAGGAAATAACCTTCCAAATCAGCATCCAGAAATGGTCGGAATTGGAACTGAACAGTTTGTTGCAGTAATGGCGCAGTTGACTCAAGCGATAAATGGCGGTGGTATCCATGCACGAGATCAGCCAGATCAACCGCAGAGGAACATGTCAGTGGTGGAACATTTCATGAGGCAACACCCCCCATCATTCAGAGGATCATCTGACCCTGTGCTAGCTGAAGGGTGGATTAAAGCACTGGAGAAGATTTTTGATGTCATGGGGTGTTCAGACAATCAAAATGTTAGTCTTGCTATTTACCGTTTGGAGGGTGAAACAGATCAGTGGTGGTCTATGGTTAAAAATATCAGGGACGCCGATGAGATTGATTCTCTTGACTGGGATGAATTCAAAGGTATGTTTCTTGAGAAGTATTTTCCTAAGGCTGTTCGACTTAGGATGGAAAAGCAATTCTTGGAATTGAGGCAAGAGGAAGACTCAGTGGCTGCCTATGAAGAAAGGTTCACTCGATTGGCAAGGTATGCTCCAAATTTTATCCGGGACCTTGATAGTAAAATCAATCGTTTTTACTCAGGATTAAAGCCAAAGTATCGAAGGGAATTAGCTTCTCGTGAGTTTAAAAGTTATGAAAATCTTGTTCGATGTGCTGAGAAGGTGGAAATGGAGTTTGCCGATGACCAAGTTTTCTATAACAACCAGCAGAAGAAGAGACCGAGGTGGCAGGAGAAAGGTAGGAATTCTTCAAAAAAGTCTGATGGTAAGAGAACTAAATTTCCAGTTTGTGATAAATGTGGCAAAAGGCATGCTGGGGAATGTCTTCTGAATTCTGGAAAGTGCTACCGATGTGGTAAGATGGGACATAAGGCTCGTGATTGCACTGAAAAGGATCAAGGTGAAGGTAAGAACAAATTTGACTTACAGTTAGTGAAATGTTATAAGTGCAATGAGATGGGTCACTATGCAAACGAGTGTCCGACAAGGAGCTTGAGTGATGGGAAGCAGTTAGACTACAAGCAGAAAGGGGTGGTGAAATCCTTTGCAACTACTTCAGCAGATGTTGTTCCATCAAATGAAGTTGTATCAGGTAATTTGTTTGTTTTTTCAGATTATGCCAGTGTGTTGTTTGATTCGGGGTCTACACATTCTTTCATCTCTGAAACCTTTTCTAGTAAAATGGGAATACCATCTCAAGAAATGACTCCTGAACTTTTGGTAAAAACACCTGAGGGAAGTGTCGAGGCAAAAAGAATTTATAAGAATCTTCCTATCCTTATCTGTGGAAAGAACCTACTTGCAAACCTTATTGTTCTACCTCTAGTAGAGTTTTATGTTATCCTGGGTATGGATTGGCTCTCTATTTACCATGCTAAGATTGACTGTAGATCTAAAGAAGTTTCTTTTCAGAAAGACTTTCAGTTTGTTTACAAGAATGAACCCTTACTTTTGATAACATATCAAGAGGCTGAGAAACTTGTAAAAGATGGAAATGAATGTTACCTTGCACACGTCGTTGAAAATAAAGGAACTGTTCAGATTAATGATGTGCCAGTGGTAAATGAGTATCCTGATGTTTTTCCTGATGAGTTGCCTGGAATAATACCAGATCGGGAAGTTGAGTTTACTGTTGACTTAGTTCCTGATGCTAAGCCAATTTCAAAACCCCCTTATCGAATGACACAAATTGAACTTTTAGAGTTGAAGGAGCAATTGCAAGATTTATTAGAGAAAGGTTTCATTAGACCTAGCACATCACCATGGGGTGCTCCTGTTTTATTTGTTAAAAAGAAAGATGGTTCTATGAGACTTTGCATTGATTATAGAGCCTTGAATAATATCACTGTTAAGAACAAATATCATTTGCCTCATATCGATGATTTGTTTGATCAGCTCCAGGGAGCTCAGTTTTTTTCAAAGATTGACCTGAGATCGGGGTACCATCAGCTGAAGGTAAAGGAGGCAGATATTCCGAAGACCGCGTTCCGTACGAGATATGGCCATTATGAATTTGTAGTAATGCCTTTTGGGCTAACCAATGCACCTGCTGTATTCATGGACTTAATGAATAGAATTTTCCATGAGTTCCTGGATAAGTTTGTGGTGGTTTTCATTGATGATATTTTGGTGTTTTCTAAAAGTAAAGAGGAACATGAAAAAAATTTAAGGGTTATCTTGCAAACCTTAAAAGAAAAGAAACTGTATGGGAAATTCAGCAAGTGTGAGTTTTGGTTACAACAAATTTCTTTCCTTGGTCACATTGTTTCTAAAGATGGAATAAATGTTGATCCTGCAAAAACAAAAGTTGTGGAAGAATGGCCAAGACCCACAAATGTAACCGAGATTCGTAGCTTCCTTGGTTTGGCGGGCTATTACCGAAGGTTTGTTAGAAATTTTTCACGGTTATCTAGTCCAATGACTAAGCTAACTCGGAAGGGTGTTAAGTTTATCTGGACAAAAGAATGTGATGATTGTTTTCAGGAATTGAAAAGAAGATTGGTGAATGCTCCAGTTTTGGCACTACCTTCCAGGAATGGTGAGTTTGTTATATACAGTGATGCTTTATTGAAAGGACTTGGTTGTGTCCTAATGCAGAATGATCAGGTAATTGCTTATGCTTCACGACAGTTGAAAACTCATGAGGTAAATTACCCTACACATGATTTGTAACTAGCTGCTGTTGTTTTTGCTTTAAAAATTTGGAGGCATCATTTGTATGGAGTAAAGTGTGAAATATATACCGATCACAAAAGTTTAAAGTATATATTCACTCAGAAAGAGTTAAACATGAGACAAAGGAGATGGCTGGAATTAATCAAGGATTATGATTGTACAATTCATTACCATCCAGGAAAAGCAAATAAAGTGGCTGATGCTTTGAGTCGAAAAAGTAATGCTTCATTAACAATGTTGCGTTTGGAACGTGATCCTTTGGTTAAGGATTTGATGAACTTTGGCATAGAAGTTGTTGGTGCAGGAAGTCCTTCTGTTTTGTTTCAGGTATCAGTGAGATCTTCTCTATCAGATAGAATCAAGCAAGCACAGAAGCAAGACAGTGAGTTGCAGAAAAAGGTAGAGCTGGTTCAGAAAGGTAAGTTGCCTGAATTCAACATTGATAGTGATTGTGTTTTGAGATTTAGTAAGAGATTGGGTGTGCCTTGTGATTCACAGTTGAAGAGAGAGATGTTATGTGAAGCTCATAGTTCTCCGTTTTCAGTTCATCCGGGCAGTACTAAGATGTATAGAGATCTGCGAGAATATTACTGGTGGGATGGAATGAAAAGAGATATTGCTGATTTTACTGTGAAGTGTTTGACATGTCAACAGGTTAAAGCAGAGCGGCAGTTACCGAAAGGGATGCTTCAGCCTTTACCAGTGCCAGAGTGGAAATGGGAGAATATATCCATGGACTTTGTTGTTGGATTACCGAAGACATCTCGAGGTAATAATGCAATCTGGGTTATTGTTGATCGCTTGACCAAATCTGCTCATTTCTTTGCTATACGAGATACTTTATCTCTTGATCAACTTTCCCGTTTGTATCTTAAAGAGATAGTCAGGTTACATGGAGTTCCTCTCTCCATTGTATCGGATCGTGATCCCAGGTTTACTTCTAACTTTTGGAAAGGCCTTCAGAAGTCGTTGGGTACTGAATTAAATTTTAGTACAGCTTTTCATCCTCAATCAGATGGGCAGTCAGAACGAACAATTCAGACATTGGAGGATATGCTACGAGCTTGTTCCATGGATTATCAGGGAAGTTGGGACCAACATCTTTCTTTGGTTGAGTTTTCATATAATAACAGTTTTCATTCCAGTATACAGATGGCACCATTTCAGGCATTATATGGGAAGCGGTGTCGAACTCCAGCTTTCTGGGATGAAGTGGGTGAAAGGAAGTTGATGGGACCAGAATTGGTAGAAGAGATGGCAGAAAAAGTTCAGCTGATTCAGAAACACATGAGAACAGCTCAGAGCAGGCAGAAGAGTTATGCGGATAACCGGAGGAAGGATCTATCTTTCGAGGTAGGTGATCATGTTTTTCTCAAGTTTTCTCCTTGGAAAAGTGTGATGAGATTTGGTAAGAAAGGAAAGTTGAGTCCAAGGTTTGTTGGACCATACGAAATTCTGGAGAGAGTTGGATCAGTTGCATACCGAGTGGCTTTACCTCCGAGTTTATCTCAGGTACACAATGTTTTTCACGTTTCGATGTTGAGAAAGTATATGCCAGATCCATCTCATGTTTTGAGTCCAGAGGTAGTTCAGCTGGAAGAGAACCTATCTTATGAGGAACAACCAGTCCAGATTCTTGACCACAGGGAGCAAGTGTTACGGAATAAGGTTATTAAGCAGGTAAAGGTTTTGTGGAAAAACCACATGATTGAAGAGACGACATGGGAATCCGAAAATGCAATGATGGATAAGTACCCTCATTTATTTGATAAGTAAATAAATTGCGGGGACGCAATTTTCTAAAGGGGGGAAGGATGTAACATCCCAAGTAAGTAATGAATAATAGATATTTTTATCTATGTCTATTAATGATTAAGATAGTGTTATAGAGGCTTAAAATGAAAATAAATACAATCTTATGCATGGAATACACTAATATTCTTAAAAGATTGTTTTAGTGCCTTTTGATGACAAACCATTTTTAAATCTATATTTTGACAATTTTATAAAATATGTTTTTCAAAATAAACTTATCCTTTATGATTGGGACATCAAAATTTACCTTGTGTGAATTTTTGGTATTTTTCTGACAATATTCATTTTTTAATGAATAGTGAAAAATACTGCATTTTACATCAAAACTGCTTTTTAATCTAATTTATTTATATGATTAGATTATGTTTTGAATTGCTTTTGAAGTTAAATTAGAATATATTTTTACCATTTTATCCAATGGTGGTCATTGGAATCAATTTCACTTTGAAATTAGACTTAAACTGGTGTCAATCTTTTGATACTTATTGTTTTGTAAAAACACGCTATTTGCTCTGGCAGCGGGAATTAATTATTGAATTAATTAATGTGACTTATATGATTTGAATTTTGTAAAATGGACTTCATTTTTGAATTCGGAATATCAAATATATCTTAGGGTGAATTTTTGGTAATTTTCTGAAAAACTTCAATTTTTGATGAATAGTGAAACCACTAAGTGGTAATCAAGCAAACTGATTTTTCAGTTAAATGAAAGTTTACCACTAATGTGTATTGAATTTTGAAAATCTGACATACATGGTTGTCATTAAGAAGTAAAAGGTGGTTCAATGAGATTAAAATAATTTTTTGGTGAATAGTAACTTATAAAGTTCTTAATCGTGATTAGTGGTAATTAGGGTAGTTTAAGGTCTAAATAAGGTTTTAATAATTTGAAATGACCTAGACACATGTCCCAACCTCATTGGTTGTGTCATGGCCGACCATGACATGCCATGGGTAAACTTGGGGACCCCATGGATCCACTTTTGTTGGGAAATGATATAAATTACTTTTTATTTAATGTTAAAGTGAAAATGACACAAACATAATATGTTTTACGAAAACAATTTTTAAGTGGGTTTATACAAGTCCAAATTTTGATTATAAATAGTCATTGGAAAAATAAAAAGATTTCCTATATCATAGTATTTTTTTTATAATTTTTAGACATTAAATAAATTAAATTATTTATGACATAATAATGATGCAGTGATGACATCATTATTTGACAATTTAAATAAAATGGAATGATAATGAAAAATCTAAAATCTAAACATGGCCAAAACCAATTGGAAGAGTGGATTTCGAACCCTTATCACCTTATCCACGAATTATATCAATGTGGGACCTTTTAAAACCGAAACACATTTTCAAATAAAGTAATGTTTCTTTACTTTCCAAAAGTGCCCCTCCTCTCCTCTTATAAAAGGCCCCCACCTCTACCTCATTTCACACACTCTTCAAGCCTTTGGCTCGGCCAACCCCTGCCCATTTGCTCTCTTCACATCCCTCTCCTAATCCTATAGGATTCCCTTTGGGCAGAATCCTTTCAAAGGAAGCCTTTAGGCTCAAATCAAAAGGAGTTACACTTTTTAAGGTAATTCGTTCTCTCATGTTCATTTGTTTTATTTTGCTTCTCCAACCCCCTAAACTCTTTTTATTTACTTCTTTTGTAACAACACCAGTATATTCAATATACTAGGATGTTGTTATATGATTTATTTGAGCTACACTCTCACACAACTGTATCAAATGGTTAAAGAACATACGGTTTCTGTGGATGGAGAAATTCTGCCTCCCGAAACGATGATTGTTCAACACTAATTTAACAACTTCAAAGGTGTCCATTATGATGTCACTATTTTTATATATGATATATAATATGTTTATGTTTTCCTTAAGCTTCTGTTTTTTTCATTTTTGGCATACCTTTATGGTTTCCATTATGGGTAAACACGATATCTTCATTTTAGGAAGTGCGGACTACCGCCCCCTAAAAGTGATTTGATTCGTTAATACCATATGTGGGATGTGTAAAGGATAAAGTTAATGATATTATATATGTTATTATACTGGAATTATAATATACTCTTATATCATTATGATTCCATTCCAGAAAATATGAAATAGAAATGGAAGTAGCGTTCATGCGTACGTACGGCTTACCGTCTCCATGAACGGTGCATTTCATTTCTTACCTCTAAATTATGTAATATTATAAATGCATGTATGTACTGGATATATATGACATATATGATATCTACATCATGAATACCATTCTGGATATAATGAACCTTTGACCAAATTAATAACATGTAAGTGTAAGAAGTCTATTTTTGACTTAAGAACCAAATACCGACAAAATGAACATTATTAACTTAACTGATTACATGATGTTCATAACATGGTATAAAAGGAATAATGAACTTGAAAAAGATTCATAATCAAGTGGAGATTAACTCAAGTTTATTATTCAGGAGATTAAAGAACGGTCGAGTCAAGTCGGATACGAGGTATGGGACTTCGTCTCAATCTCCTTTCGTTGAGGCATATTTTATTTTATACACAACTTTCTTTTATACGGTGTATAAACCCCTTTTACTTTTACGTTTATTCAAAAGTAATCTTTTTATACGAATCATTTACTAAACGACAAAAGGGAATGTTTTTGTCGTACGTATGCGGCGACAACGACTTCTCCGCCGTCGTGACCGTTATTTGAGTTTCGGCTTCCTCTACAAGCCATACCTTTTTTTTAAAACGAAAAATAGATACCATGTTTTACTTTGGTATTGAAAATGTTTTTCATAATGTTTTTATTATATCAATGTGTTGTATTGATATCTCGTGATTGAAATGTGGAAATTTTATGTTTCCTTTATGCATGTTTTATGTGATATGATTATGTTATGGTTCTTGGGCATTATTATGAAGACGGGTGGTTCCGTGATAAACTAAGGGCGGGTGAGCCCGTTATAGCTCTCCAATGCATTGGGTAACGTGAAGGAGTGAAACGTTAATGTTTCTCCGAAGAGATTTTAGGGAATATACTGTGATGGGTATTCCAAACGTAACCAAGAGGGTTACTCCCTACGTAAGAATGTTATGAATGCCTCAAGTTACCTTTATGTCTTATGATTTCTATGATTTATTCATGATTTTATGAGGTATGTTAAAGTGCCTATGTTTTATGGGTAAAGTATGATTTCATTCTTATGTATATATGAACTCATGTTTCCTTTCCATGTTTTTTTTAACCCATACTGAGTTTTTATGCTCATCCCAAGTTTTTGAAATGTTTTTCACAAGTCAAGGGAAAGGTACATGATAAGATGATAGAGTCAAGGATGTGTCAAGAAATAATCCATGTTTTATTGATGGGAATGAAGAATACTATCTTTATGTAACCAATTTGTTTATATGTGGAATGTAATGCAAGTTTTATGATCTAATTCTCTAAAACTCTAAACCTGAAAAGATCCTCAATGTGTAATCTTGTAATAACTCAAGATTAAGTAAGGTTTAAGGCTGGGGTCTTATATTAAGAACAAATATCCTTTACCCCGAATTGATGACCTTTTCGATCAACTTAAGGGGGTAAGGTGGTAGTCTAAGATTGACTTACATTCTAGGTATCACCAAGTTAGAGTTAAAGAGGCAGATGTTCCGAAAACAGTCTTCTGAAGTAGGTACGACCATTTTGAGTATTTGGTCATGCCTTTCTGGTTGATTAATGCTCCAATGGTCTTTAAAGTACTCATGAATAGGGTGTTCCATCGGTATCTCGGTTCCTTCGTTGTGGAATTTGTGGATGACATCCTGTTCCACTCAAGGACTGAGGAGGAGCATAAGCAGCATTTGAGGATTGTGCTCAGCACCCTTCGAGATCATTATCTCCATGTGAAGTTTTCTAAGTGCACCTTCTAGATCAGGGAGTTGTAGTTTCTGGGCCATGTGATCTCAGAACAAGGGGTTTCAATTGACCCCGAGAATATTAGTTCAGTGATGTCATGGGAATAACCCAATAATGTTTTTGAAACCAGAAGCTTTTTAGGCCCGACATGGTATTATAGGTTATTTGTTCAAGATTTATCTCGGCTTGCTTTGTCCATGACCGCACTTACCTGAAAAGGGGTGAAGTTTGAATGGAGCCCAGAGTGTCAAGAGTACTTTGAGAAGCGTGAGCGACGGTTGACCACAACTCATATTTTGATCTTGTCGGAATCTGGAAAGGGATACGTGGTCTATTGTGATGCCTTGAGTATGGGTCTTGGGTGTGTGCTGATGCAGGATGATCATATGGTGGTTTATTGTTCTCACCAGCTTTGACTATGTAAAGAATTACCCAACCCATGACCTAGAGTTAGCAGTGGTGATGCATGCCTTGAAGACGCGGTGTCATTACCTTTTTGGGGAGAAATTTTTGGTTTATTCTGATCATAAGAGCTTGACCTACATTTTCTACCAGAAAATATTTAAATTTGAGGCAGTGTCGTTGGGTTGAGTACCTTCAGGGGTTCGATTTTGATATTGTGTATACCCCAGGGAAATGTAATGTGGTGGCAAATACTTTGAGTAGGAAAGTGTCAGTGCAAGCATTGAAGGATTCCAATAATGAGTGGGATTTGACGAGACTCTTTGCTCAGATGAATCTCAAGACTAAGGAACACAATGAAGGTGTGTTCTTGGCTAGTGTTCAGTTGACACCTTCCCTTATAGAGTTGATTCGATAAGAGCAGTCGAGTGATGAGTTGTGCCAACATTCTATATAGCTTCTAAATGGTGGGGAGGTGCCTTGTGAATGGTTGTTGTCTCCTGATAGAGCTTTGTGCTTTAGAGGTCACTTCATAGTGCCATTGTCTTTGCAAAATGTGGTGTTGTCGGATAACCACCAGTCTTAGTGGGTCATTCATCTTGGTGCCACCAAGAAGTTCTATGATGTGCATCGACAGTTCTAGTGGCCAGGTATAAGGTGGGATGTAGCTGACTTTGTATTGCGGTGTTATACATGTCACCAGGTTAAAAAATAGCACAAAAGGCCCTCTGGTTTTCTTCAAGCACTACTTATTCCTGCCTGAAAGTGGGATGATATTGCCATGAATTTTATTTTTGTCTTACCTCGTACACCCTGGGAGATGAATTCCATTTGGGTAGTGATTGATCGTCTGACCAAATCAGCACATTTCATTCCAATCAGGGATTCAACCAAGGTGGATGAGTTGGGTCAGTTGTATGTTCAGGAGATAGTGATGTTTCATGGTGTGTCGTCGACGATTGTTTCTGACAGGGACTCTCGCTTTACCTCGCATTTTTTGGAAGGTCTTCGAAAGGTGATGAGGTTGCAGGTCAAGTTGAGTACGACACACCATCCTCAAATTGATGGTCAGATGGAGCGGGCGAATCCGATTTTTGGAAGAACTGATTTTTTTAAGGAGTTGGTCGGTGCAATCGATTAATTGGCAAGAACAATCGATGTTTTTCATTTGATTATCTTAATTGTACAATGATATAATCAATTTTCTCAATTTCATTTAAAATGTCACAAAATAAACGGTGTTTGTGTGCTAAAAAAGGTAGGAGAACATATGCAGTGACGTCGTAGAAAAAGATATTTGGGCAGGACCAATCTTCTTCGTCATAATGAATGGTACGTCAAAAGACAACAAAATGAAATACGAACGAAGTAGATATGACACAACGAATACCAGTATAAAAAATGACTTATAGTAGGTCGTGAAAAGTATAGAAATCGACTTACAGTAGCTTGTGAAATAAAAATACTTCGCCAAATGATTGGAGAACAAATCAATGAGAACTATTGATGGAAACTGATGGAGGGAATTTAAGGATTTAAAATTTGAGGAACCCTAAATGGAGAAAACATACACTCTTAGAGCATCCGATTTGTTGTAGGGAAAAGACCAAATAAACAGGTTAGGAAAATAGTTCATGGGGTGAATAAATTTAGATTTGGAAGTATGGGGGTGGTGGAGATACGTGAAAAGAAGAATACAAACTTTAATATAGATAATGGATATATTTTTAGGGATAATATAGGATTTAAAAAAAAAAAAAAACACGCATCTCCTTATTGTTTCTTCCGAATCACCCCCGTTTTGGGGTGATTTGAATCGTTCGGTTGGAGAGAAACCCGTTTCTCCCCGTTTCTCCGTCGATGATTTCTCTCCGTCGAATTTGAAGTCGCCAAACGCCAAACGAGCTGTAAATTTTAAGCGTCTTCAGATGAGGACGACATCGGACTCTCAGTGGCTTCTTTCCCCTGGGCGATGACCAGATTTATTCTCCTGATCTTAGGGCGCCGTTTACTCTTCTGCTGATCCCTGCATCCCCAGGTTCAGGTTCGCCTCTAATTTCCCTCCCCTCGCATATTCTCCCGGGATTCCCAACTGTCTCCCCCCTTGATGGAGAAAAAATGGAATTTACTTACTCACTGTCGTGTTTTTCTGTTTCCCTGCTGCTGTCGTTACTCTTCCTCCCGATTAAAGAGTCACGGCTGAAAAATTTGCTGCAGTGACTGTATCGCTTGAAAATGTAGGCCGCGAGATATTGAATTCAAACTATATATATTTTCTTCCGATTTCTTATGTCCCATTTACCATTCTTGGCAGCTCCATAAGAAACTTCGAAAATTGTCTTCCTGGGTCTTCATGGTCCCTGAGAACAAGCCTAACGATGAACATGGCATCAAAGTAAAACGAAAATGCAGGATTTGGTGGCCGAAGCAGGTTTCATGCTGCAGGCCATCATCCTCCGTTATCTTGTTCGGGTGGTTTGTTTCCTGTTCACCTTCTCTTGATATTGTGGTGGCTTTTGCATGCGATGAAGATTTTGTTTCTGGTTGCCAGACTGTTCTTGAGGTATAAATTCTTTTCATCGCTTCTTATTTGAGAAGTTACTGGGAGGAACCTAAGCCTGCTCACATCAGGAAAGCCTATCATGTTAGCATTGTTTGCTACAAATTCTGTTGTTAATTTGCTTTCCCTGTTTTTTCTTGTAATGGGAGGGACATACCGAGACTTCACAATCACATGGAATATGCAGGAATGTGTTGTAAAGTTTTAGATTAGTCTAAATTTGTACAGAGTTTGGTTAAAATCCATATTTATATTGCTTTGAACAAATTAATTTCATTAAGGTTATGCCGAGCTGACATAACATAAAGACTGTCAATGCTGGTGGCTATAAAAAATAGAGTTATACGAAGTGGCCAAATTATGCTAGTTTTTAAATGAGATATGTGACTTCTCTTAAAAGAACCTTATGTTCCAGCAATTAAAGAGAGATTGTTATCTAGCACATAAAATTATTTCAGATCTTCAATGCATAAAAAATAGACAATATGAGCCAAAAATACATTTATTATATGACTGTAAGCAGCATGCATCTACGTAATTAAATTATAAAATGAAACATCAGTTCCATGTTCAGAATTACAGTCAGCTGTCACTATATAGTTAACTCTCATGTGAGTTAATTTTGGCTACAAATTTTACTGCTTGGACTTATCACATTCAATGTTTAGTGTTTAACTATGTATGTCCGTGGCATTGACTGTCCCTCTTACCTTCCATGTGCCATCACCCTCGGTTAAGACTAAAATCTTCAAACTTAAAATTCATAAAATATAGCTAAAACCTATTGTAGGAACCCATTCACAGGAATTCTTTAAATTTCCAGTGTAAATGTGTTTAGCAGAATGTTGAAAGAAAAAACCTATGCTGGCTTGGGAAAGCCCCCACACGAAGAATCTTCTGTCAATGAATAGTTGCTAGGTGGGTGGATTTTATTTTTGAACCATTGTGTTTTGCACTGGGAAAGAGCTCTACATTGGAGCGAGCCTTTGAAACAGAAATCATCTATTTTATTTAGGTATATTTGGGAGAAGAATTTACTCTTTCAAAGTTTTATTTGTTTCTCAACTCCAACTGCTCTTGCTTTTTCAGGGCGCCATTCATCACACAAATGGAAACTTGTCGGTACTTCTGCAGGAAAAATCAAAATTTTCTATCGTGGGTCATTGTGCGGTGGTCCCCAGTTGCCATTGTTCATCGCTAAACACTCTAAATGGTGAAGTTGATCAGTCGGGGTTGTCGAGTGATTGCTGTGGGTGTCCACTGAACACTCCAGTTTTTTTTGTAGAAAATTGTGAACTGCAGAGATGTTTAGGTGACGGGGTTGGTAGATTACTGGAATTGTTCAGGCAATCTTCTGTTAAAAACTTTAACTGGATCCAGTTGTCATATGATTCTCATGAATTCCACCGGGAAAATAATCACTGGGTTCCTAAATTTCACCGTGCTCATCTGAATGGCCAACTTGTGATTGACTGTGATGTCCACGTACGTAAGTAAGTTATGTTTTCCTCATTACAGTGTGGTTTATTTATTCAATTGCATTTGTTTTAGTTTTCTAATTATCTTGTGTGAGCCAATCCAGGTGATAATCTATGAAACTCCTGCATTTGGTAGTCAACACTATTCATTGGGTTATTTGAATGATTCCGAACCATTGAGATCTTGTAAAACGCCCAAGTGGGTCAATGAACTTCACCAAAAGCAGAAAAGTCTGGACTTGGTAATACACATTTTCTTATTCATTTAATTTTTTTATCGGTATTTATTCTGTTTTGATTTTTCCTCCTAAATACAGGATACCATCATTTTAGCCATTAACAGTGTCAGCGCTGCCAAAATTCTTTTTGATGGACGATTGGGCTTGAAAAGATCTTTTGTTCGGGTGCCGATCTTTTACACGTAACTTCTTCTAGACTTTGGTGCTGTTCTCTTATATCTCTGTGCAATGAATATAGATATATGAAAACACATTTTTATGTCCATTCACGCACTTATGCATTTTAGCCTACAAGTTTTGATGTGTGTTGTGATATTTCAGGATTGTCTGGTTCACATGGCAAGTTCTTTCCATGTCCATTGCTTTGTATTCCACATTTTTCTATATCATTTTCCAACGTCTCCACAGCTTCTTGAGTTATCAATCACACCCATGGGTGGCCATCATATTAGCTAAGGTATTTGGCAATGCATGCAAAATCATTAAAATACGTGGCTGCCAGATTCTGTATTGGCCAGTCTTCCTTCAAGACAACAATATCAGGTAGCATTACATGTTTGATATTCAAGGACCTTCAATTCACATTTTACGTAATACATTCAATATCATGTTTTTTTTTTAAATTTTATAAGAATTTCCTATGGTGTTTTCTATAAATAATCTTAAAATTTGGCTTGTACATAGCTACTTTTGTGCGTTGCATGTTGTAATGGGTGTAATTAACAGCCTTTTCTCATTATTTTGCATCTCTTTCATCTCTAAGGTCTCAATCGTGCGTGGAATATGCAGAGAGGGCTGCATTTCGTAAGCATTCCATGTGGTCAAGAATAGTTGCTGATATTCTTCTGGGGAACCTGATTGGTTTAGCATTGTTATTTCGTGCAGAGTCTGTTTGCCTGTGGGTTTTAGCCTTTTCCGGTGACATTACCAACAACTTGTTGCGGAATGGTTGTGTTTGGTTGATGGGAGTCCCTGCTGGTTTCAAGTTAAACACAGAGTTGGCTGAAATTCTCGGAATGATTTCTCTAAATTTTATCCAAATTTGGTCCACCCTTTGGTTCTTTATGGGTTTCTGCTTCACTTACTTTATTAAAGGACTCGCTTTATCCGGTCTTCTTTTTGGGGCCACTGTACCGGCCTCTGTAGTGATAGACATGGCTGCTCTTGCAAATTTACATATTGCATCTCTTCATTGGCTGATCTCACTCTTGTATTCATGCCAGATACAGGCATTGGCATCCCTGTGGCGCCTTTTCAGGTAAGACACCATCTTTGTTTGGCTTGTGATTTTTGAAGTCCTTAATTATTCTAGCCATTCTGGGAACAAAATAGCTTAAACTGTTGCTTCAATTCTGAATATTTTGACATGATGGATGCTGCTTGCAGCAGCTTATTTTAAGTACATGAATTTAACATGATGCAAAGGCATACTTTTGATAACTAATTTGAAGTGGATCCTGCAATTTCCATTGCTATTTTTTTTTTGCTAAATGCAGTGCTTAAAGGTCTGTTTGACAGCGCTTGTCACTAATGATAAGCAGTTTTGAAAAAAGTAGTGGTGTTTGTTCTTTTTCTGAAAAAAACACTTGCACTTAAATTTCAGAAGAAAACCACTGAAGTGGTTGGATAACACTTATTCAATAAGCAATCTGGAAGCACCTATACAGAAGCACTTTTCATAAATGATAGGATAAGCAGTTTTCAATAAAAGTGTTGTCAAACAGATCCTAATTACGTTCCAAGGGTTGAATTTAATTTTCATGCTTGGATTGTATTATAATCATTACTGGGTTTGGATAAGGTTAATATTGCTCATGAAGCCCCATTTTAATAATGGTTAATCAATCAACTATAGTTGACTGTTACCCGTTTCTTAAAAATGCATATCCATCAGATCAGCATTAAAATACAATCCATCCAATTATACAACAGGAATGCTCCAGAGATTGAGCCGGGTCATCAATAAAATATTGCATTTTCTTTGGTGCAATTGGACAAACTTCTGTGAATTTTTTGCAGGGGACGCAAATGGAATCCTCTTCGTAAGAGATTGGATAGTTATCAGTACAGTGTGGAGCAGCACATTGTTGGTTCTCTGTTGTTTACACCACTTTTGCTTCTACTGCCAACGACTAGTGTGTTTTACATTTTCTTTGCCATTATGAACACAAGTGTCAGCCTTGCATGCATTCTGGTTGAGATCACCATTGCGGCCATTCATGCGACACCTTACATTGAAGTCTTGGTTTGGTTGGTGAGGCGGAGGAGATTTCCATCTGGGTTATGGTTTGAAATTCTGTCTTGCCAGAAGAAGGGTGTTCATTTTTCTCATGAATCTGGTCCATCATCAATGAGAATTGACGCTGATGGTAGCAAATCTAATATTCTGGTTTCATTTCTACACAGCAACCTTGTGAATATAGGTAAGGGCTTGTTTGTTATGCATGAAAGCAGTGCAATGGAAACGGAATGCAAAAAAAGGTTTTTTATTTCCCTTGTTTGGTATAGGTGAATGAGTCTGATTCTCTATTTGTAGCAATAAAATATGGAATGGGAAAAGATTTTAGAGCCCTGTTTGATTTGGTATGAAAAATAAGTGATTTCGGGATGGTTTTGAAAAGCGATTTCAGGATAGTTATTTTGTGTTAATTAGATCAGTTTTCAATCCTAGGATCAGTCTTTTTAATAGTTTACGAATTTAGAGAAGTGTATTTTTTTTAAAGAAGTGTTTTTGGTCCAAAAAAATCTTGCAAATGGGCTCTTGTTCAAAAGAAAGGATGAAGTTCGCACCATTTGCAGTGAAATCTCCTCTAAAAAACATTTTACTTCCAATCAACGATTTATATATCTTATTTTTCAGGGTTTTTTTATATTTTTCAATTTATTATCCTATTTTTTAATTTTTTAATTTCTTACATACCAAACACTACTATAAAAAAGATTTTGTTCCCATTTCTAGTCATATTGAATGTGCCCTTTTCATATTCATTTCCATTCCATTGAAAAATATGTTCTGTACCAAACAGGCCCCAGTCATTGAAAAATGACTCCCCTCAGGTTTTCATTCAGAAATGCTTCAATCTAATGAAAATTTTAATTTGAATTGAGATGCATTTTTCTTTTTTTAGTGAATGTTTCATGATGCTTAAGCCATTAGTTTGTTCTTGGTTAATTTTTGAATTGAGTTGCATTTTTCTGTCAGGACCCCTTTGGGTGATAGAAATCAAATTGGTGGGAAGGAAAAGAAGGAATGGAGAAGAAAGGAAAGGATAAGAGATAAAAGTAAAAAAATAGTATCTGATTCAGGATGTAAAAGAAAAATAATTTAATATGATTAAAATAATAATATATGATAATAAAAAATAATTTATCTTTAAAAATATGTGTATAATAAATATTATGACAATATTATAATATAAAAAAGTGAATTATTTTATTTATTATTATTTTTATCATTATTTTTATCGTCTCCCTCCATTTCTAATGGGAGGAGATGGAATCCCTTTAATGAGGGAGATAGGGTTTCCAGGAAATCTCACCTTGCAACCGAATGTGGGGCCTTAGTGAATGCTTCATAATGCTTAGGCCAAGTATTTCTGGGGTTTTCATTCAGAAATTGTTCCTTTTTAGCCTGTTGGCTTGATTTTAATCTGTTCTAGCACACTAGCACACTCATTTGTCTGACTGGGTGGCAGGACACATCGTTTTGCCTCACTACAGAAAGATCTTCAGCAGGGTGTCTGGGCCATTTGTCTACTCACTGGCATATGGAGTTCTTTTTGGGAGAAGGTAAGTTAAGTTGGTGTTCTTGAATCATGTGCATGGGAAGGGTTTGTAATGCACCATCTCGGCTTTCATTCGGCAGGATTCCAAGTACAGTGGGGGCGCTTGCTCCCTCGGAGCTGCCATGGCTGTGCATTCCATGCAAGGAGTACTGGCAGCTCTGCCGTGACTCGGTGGTTGCGTGTTCTTTAGATCGTAACACCAGCTCATTATTCGAGTGATTAAAGAACTTGGTCAGGTAAGATCATTAGTTTTTTTTTTTTTTGCATCAATTGATTGTTCATTCTTATCTTATTTATTCTGTTAATGTTTGTATTGATTCAATGGTGTTTGATTCACTTAAAGAGATGGAGAGTCTCTTTATTTGTCTCAAAAGAATGAACCATTCAGATAAATTTGTTTTTGTCTCAATAGATTGTCATAGAACTCAATCATGAGATGATGGATTGAGATAATGATTGTATAATGTATAACTTTATCAAGACATTCTTCCATTATTATCATATTTTGATCAGTTGCATTTGATACAATATGTAGTTGTGATGCAAGCTTATCGTCCTTCTGTTTCATCCAAAAGGTTCAATATATGTTTGACATGAGAACTTCCATGCTTTGGCTTTACTCCTATTTCATTTTAGAATTTGGTTCAACATTGTATCTTTGAATATGACGTTGATTACAAGCGATACATCACGTGTAGATCAAGTCAAACTTTTTATTAAATTGTTTTTTTGTAACTATTAATGAGATTTATAATTATGAGCATTTTAAGATGGTTAAAATGTTAATGTTTGGATATGATTGGAGTGTGATTCAATTTAATTGGGATGTAACATATAATTAAAGATCAGTCATGAACTGAAATTACAAAAACAAATCGATCGTCCAATTAATATGGGGTGATAGTGTAGTTCATGTGAATCGATCGTGAGCTGAAATAATGAAACAAATGTTTTCAAGCATTTTAAATGGATGAGAATGAAGATTTGTTGATTTAATGATAAAAATAATTTTGAAAAAATTGAAGTGATCACTATGAAGCCTTAAAGATCCTAAAATTTAGACAAAGAAACTTGCATGAAAATTTACTGTGTATATCTAGTTGGCGTTGCAAGTCGTGCAGAGTAAAATTTAACTCTAAGACAATCTCTAACTCAACGGTAAAAACGCCATTTTGAAGTAAAAAGGCACTCTTACCCATTGCTATACCCTGCGTCAAAATGAAGATTTGCTACAGTGAAGCGCCAAACATATTTTGCGATGCACTGTAGTAGCGCTATCCACTTTTTTTTTTATACTTTTCACTTATTTTATGTTTGTAAATAGTTTAATATAATTTGTTGAATAAAATTAATAGTAAAAAAAATATATAAAAGGAATATTCATAGAATATTCTTTTTGAAGTGAAAAATGAAGTAAATGGGTTGGAGTTGCCCTAATGGATATAACACAATGAAAATATATTCAACACTGGTCTATTAAATGCAATACGTGACAAGTACATTAAATTAAGTGTTGCCCGACACAATTGGAATGCAGAAACGACTTGATGCATTTTTACTGAAAATATACATTGAAGAGCTCTGAGGGATCGACAAACATTGAGAGGTAGATTAGTGTTCTATTGCCCTTTTAAATCAATTTAAAATAGAACTCATTATTCCCATTGTTGGAAAAAGAAATATGAGCCATCCCGCCGAGTTTTCCCCATCCAAACTAGAACAACAAACACATGAACACCATTGGCTTTCACAAGGTTTACTTTTCAAGATGAGTCACTAGTTCTTGATGTGGAGTGAGTTATTTCTCAAACCAAGGAGATTGATTACCTTGGATGCCCATAATAAGTCTTTTGACAACGATTGTCGCCCGCACCAGTATAATGAAATAATGATGCGTTAGAAGAATACGAACAAATAAAGTACGAACATTCACGGGTTAAAAATCAAGAGAAATTTAATTTTTGTTTTCGAAAGTGTTTTAGGGGTAAAATGGTAATTTCTCTTATAAGATGATTTTGGATAATTTTTTGGATCACTTTGTTGGTCTTGGAATATGATGTTTACCACAGGATAAGAGTTTGGTGAAAATCTGAACCGTTTGAATTTTTTTGCGTAATATTTAATATTTAATTAATTAAATATTATTTTATTCGCGCGTTTGTTTGGTGATATTTTTTTAAATCGAGTATCAGATTGAGATTTTGTCTCCGTGGTTGAGTTCAGAATGAGTGGTTTTGCTTAGACGAGACATAAATCCCTCA
Organism: Viscum album; assembly: GCA_963277665.1. Lineage (NCBI taxonomy): Eukaryota > Viridiplantae > Streptophyta > Magnoliopsida > Santalales > Viscaceae > Viscum > Viscum album. The sequence continues at coordinate 1,231,080,061 of OY728137.1, read as the reverse complement.
CGGGCGCCTGACCCCTTGTAGAGACCCCGACCCCAGGAAACCATAGGAGTCGGTGCCTTCTGAACATGATGTGTTATCTTAAAATAAAATACACTTTGTTAACAACACATCATGTTCCATACAGAGGATCGTGTGCGGTTCGGGTTCTGGGAAACCGGAAACTTCTGAAACCATCCATCTTACAAAAGTTGACACCTGAAAATTTTAAACCAAAACACAGGGTGAGCATTGAAATACTCAGTAAGGGGGTTTTAAAAAGAATTTAAAATACTGTAACATTTGAAAACATTCTTTTAAAAGAGTTTGAACATCCACTAAGAAGATTTTAATACACCAAACATAACAATGCTTTAATCAAAGTTTTCAATAAAAACATGAAACGAATACGTCAATTCTTGAAGGAGTGGTAATGGTTGTTATAAACAAGTACTACATGTGATCTACTTGAGCATAAATTTAAACAGTTAAAAGTAATGCATAATCAGAGTTGCGCACAAGGAAACAACTAAATGTTCATATGCTGGTTACTATTTTATTAAGTGATAACACTGGCATGCTTCAAGCTTAAAACTAGGGAATTATGAACTTTATAAAAACTTTAAAGACATCAGTCATGAATGAACTTTATCTCGGAAAACTTGTTATATGACTTGAATTATGTGGCATCAACATTTAATATTGACAATCGTTTCGTTTCACCGAGGTCCATCCCCAAGGTGTCATTTGAAAATTACCAAGGTTATTCACCAAGGTATCGTGAAAATTGTAATCTCTAGTGGTTACATCATTACCCAATGCATTGGAGCGCTATCAGGGCGCACCCTTAAATTTGCCTTTATTATCATGTGAGCCACATCGTTCATGCTTTACTGAAATGGTTATGTAATTCAAGATGTCCCATACCACCTTGAACATCTCATTCATTTTAATTTTACCCAAGGTGTCCCATACCACTTTGGGTAATCCAATTTCTTAGTCCATTTAGTGATATGTCATGAAAAATGCATTATGTAAATAATAACTAACATAATTATTGAATCATTACACACTTTACATGATGTGACAATTCTCACTAAAAAAAAGGGCAAGGACAAATTAATGACATACATAGTTTAGTACAACATCCTTTTCACTAAGGCACATAAAATAGCAATATACTAAATGATGAATCTTTGTCATTATAAATCTTTGGAAAAAGGGGGAAATCTTAAGTAAAACACATGAAATCAGTTACGGTGGTAAACGGGCCCTTGGATCAAAATACAAATTTTATCATAAAACTCATCAGAGCAATGTTAGATAAGACTTTTTGATAAAACATGTCCAATTGTGTGTATTTTAAAACATGTTGGTTTAGAAATCACACAATTCATATCTAAATAAAAATGATGAATCTTTGTCATTATAAATCTTTGGAAAAAGGGGGAAATCTTAAGTAAAACACATGAAATCAGTTACGGCGGTAAACGGGCCCTTGGATCAAAATACAAATTTTATCATAAAACTCATCAGGGCAATGTTAGATAAGACTTTTTGATAAAACATGTCCAATTGTGTGTATTTTAAAACATGTTGGTTTAGAAATCACACAATTCATATCTAAATAAAATCATCCCAGCATCCAAGAACAGTTTAAGTCCTTCTATTTATAAAAGAAAATATTCTTATAAACATATACACACGTGCACATATATATACCCGAAGTGTATATATGGGTTTTACACAATTCAAAGCAAAGTTTATTAAATTCCTTAAGTAACTCAAAGTTTCCAATCATAATTCAATTACATGGTTGAAACTAAATCCATATAAGTTTTGTTATAAATGTAACCATGTGTATGAAGATTAAGGTTTTACAAACATATCTTCACTTAAACCAAAAGAGCATAGTTTAAAAAAAAATATATATCTAAAAATTTCATCTAAATATTGATGCCCCAAACAGGTCGGGTTAAGTTAGGAGAATACATTCACGAACTATATATATATATGTACATACCATATACATTAGATACGAGGTTGAGATATATATATATATATTTTATTTTTTTGAAAACCGAAGTATAAAATCTCAAAATAAACAACCTGGGAATTTGTAAACATGCTTATACAAAGTGTATACACCGTTCACATATATATGAAACCATATATACAACATATAATAACATATGTGAGCAGTATATATACGGGTTTTGAAAGAAAACTGAAAAAAAAACAAGGTATATACGTACCCTCTCATATACAACACTGGAAACCCGAAGGCCGACTTCTTGAAGGCAGAACCGAGGGGTATTTATACCTCGAGTGTATATAGGTAAATATGAGTTGTGTTTAAACCGAAAGTTCCTTTTAAAGGAAGATGAGCATGCAGGAACAACCCATTAAAATTTCGAAGGCCAAGATCCTTGATGGCAAAGCAACCCGAGAGGGTTATATTTGAGTATATACATATATATAAACCATATATATATATATACACCGTGAGTATATAAAAGGAGGTTATTTCGAAACAAGGTAAGAATGCAAGAAAAACCCCTTACTGTGCTAGAGGAGGGAACTCGGATCCGGCTGCTGGGTGTCCGTGGGAAAGAAGGAGGAGGAAGAGGAAGGGGCTGCCTCAGGCTTCAACGAAGCAGGGGGGTTTTATAATGGCCTCAGTGCCTTGCTGGTGTCCCGACCCAGGTGTAGACCGGCGTGGGAAAGACTGGAGAACATGGACCTAGGAGGGGGGGTGCTCGGAAGTCAAGGAGCAGTGCGGGGAGGGAGGGGCATGGCGTCCTTGGTGCAGGTCTACTGGTCGGCTGCGGTAGCGAGGAAGAAGATGATGGGGTCGACGCGGGAGAGGAAGGGACGGCCGGGATTAGATCCCTGGAAGATCGAACGGTTGAGGAGGGCGCGGGAAGAAAATTTAGAGTGATCGGTATAAAGAAACCAACGGTCGGGATTTGGTCTCGGGGAGATCGAACGGCCGTGGATGCGGGCGGAGGCGATCGCGCGGTTAAAAAGAGCTGGGCGGCTGAGATCGACGCGGATGTCGATCGGACGGTCCTGGTTGCGCGGGGCGCGTCCCACATCGAAACCGAGAGGTTTTGAGGCGCGGTATAAATATCAATCAGTTCGGGTAGCGGTGCAATAACACAACACACACGCACACAGGACCTTATACACGGGTCCCTCCCCACCCCCGCGGGCCTTGGCCCACCCTCACGCAGCGCGAGCCGCGGCCTTATACACGGGCCCGCTCGCGACCTGGGTAACCTATGCGCGGCCACGCCCGAGCCTCCAGCCTGGCTGGCTCCCGAAACGCGCACGCCCACACCTGGAAAGCCCGATGGCGGCACCTCGGGTCCCCATGGGGTCTCGGCCTTGGCCTGAGGGCTTGTCCCTTGAGGATGCCCTTGGCTGGCCGGGACCCACTCAATTTTTTTATATAAAAAAAATAGTTTTATCATGTACTTAGCTCAAAATATAATAAAATGTAGGAATTTAGTAAAACACATAGTTTTAACTCAAAATGTTAGCACCAATTTCAAGTTTAGATAAAATATTTTAGCTCTTGAGCTAAATTTTTAAAAGATATACCTTTTTGTACAATACTATTAAAATCATTAGTATTTTTAAAATACTATACTATTTGTTTCTATAAAATTCTTTTAAAGACCAAAAGTTTTTCCAAAATTTTTCATAATTCAAGAGATAAAAAGATATAGTTATTACGAATTTCCTCTAAAACTATAAACTAATACCAAGTTTCCAACTACCTAGGTAATCATCGGGATTTTGTAAAAACAAGGAAATTTACTTTTAAGAATAAAAACGAAGAATCTTCTATAAAAGAATGTTTTTAAGAATGAGGGAATAAAACCGAGTTTAAAGTAACTTTTATTAGTGGGAACACAACGATCATTTTTTTTTTGAAAACCCAACGGATATAAACATAACGGTCATAACTCGAAGGACTAATATAAAAAACAGGGGTGTGGGGTACTTCCTAAAACAGAACACTTGAACAGGAAGGATGGCTCTCCTCATACCATTGGCGTTGAGCATGTGTGCCGTGGCCCTGGCGATTATACTTTTCACGCTGATGGACCCTGAAGATGACGACTATCCGATTGCCCGCGTTGTGGTCCTTTGTAGTCTTGCGGTGGCCGTGTTAGGTCTTGTGCATGGTACACTCAACTAGTTGGGTCTCGTTGTAAAGAAATGTTTTAATAAATGTCAGTTTACCTTATTCTCTATGTTTTATTTCATTTCTAATTTCTTATTAGCAAAACAAATAAAACAAGATACATTATTAAAGGCATAACACTTCTTACATAAACCAGTTCATAAAACCTGGGGCGTCACATTATCCCCCCCTTTAGAAAATTGCGTCCCCGCAATTTATTTCACGACACTACAAGGTTCAGAAACGTTCCTACCACCTCCACCAACGAATAGGGTCAACAGGTGCATTTAGAGGGCTCCCCGTAGCGAAGCTCACTTCTTCCCGCTCCCTAATCCACACACACCTAAGACAGGAGGGGTAACACTTATGTTCCGGGCTTTCAGGCCTCCAAAGGGAAGCTCGAACCGTACAAAGTTCTGAAATGTCTTTGCAGACCAATGTATGAAGAACTTTCCGAATTATGTCTCGGTCGAGGATATCGAAGCCATAGATATGGTCAAACAGGCTAAAGCTGAGAAGTTGGAGCATATAAGCTGCATAAAGATTTCCCTCTAACGCAGCCTCCTGGAATTTCACTCTGGCCGTGAAGTTTCGGCCTAGGGTGAAACAAAGAAAGAGCCCTTCGTGGTAACTTCCTCGTCGTTCACGTCCGGCTAGCTGAGCAGAGCCGATGCGGTAATAGATGGAGGCATTCCCCTGGCAGGTGCGGAGAATCTCCGGACCGTTTGTTATCTCAAACCATTGCTTGCACGTTCTTCGCAAATTTGCGAAGGGGTCATACTCGTCCTCACACGTTTTGATCGCAATGATTTCCAAAATCTCGGTGGGAAGAGATAACAAGTGGGTTTGTCCTTCCATCTGAAAGTTTTAAGACAGGAGTTCCATTACTTGAAAATCATACAAGGACAAAAACAAAGTAAGGACAAGGAAAGGAGAAAGATAACATTTCAATAAACATACGTTCATTACTATTAGTGCTTGAGTTCCCCTTACTCATTGACTAAACGAACTCCACACAGAGAAGCAAAACTCCCTAACTCCTTGAACCAAACACAAGCCGAGCATTCAGGGAAAAACTCATGAGGACACCTATGACGTCTTATGAGTCTAGCATGGGGGGCGTGAAGTTGAGAGACATCTTCATACACTTGTCGTCTGTAAGACAAACGGGTGGACTCGTCTTCTAACCTTCCAAAGTCCAACAACTGACCCCAGAATCCATAGTTTAAAATCTGACAAAGGTAGCCCGCTCGGAGGTCTCCGTCAGCAGCAGCTTCTTGAAAGGGGTTATCAAGCATAGTGTCGAAGTTCTCACCCGCCGTGAAAATCCGGAAAAGTCCCTCGTAGTACCTTCCTCGACGTACATAGGAGGGAAATTGGGTTATTATCATAAGGAGGTAATCCAATCCCAACCCTTGGTGCAGACTAAGCACTCGAGGCGAGTTGGATACATCGTAAAGGCATTTGCATGCCACGCGGATATGGGCATAGTTTAGAAAGTCCTCACGGCTTGCTAAGGACACAATGGTCTCTAGGGCCTCGGTGGGGAGAGATAAGAGATTTGTGCCTTCATTTTCCATCTGAAAATTAAGAAAACCCAGTTTTTAATAAAATTGAAATACATATACATATATATTTTTGTTTCAGTTTCTGGCTTTCCAGAGTTATCCAAACCGAACCTCTGATACCAACTGTAGAGACCCCGACCCCAGGAAACCATAGGAGTCGGTGCCTTCTGAACATGATGTGTTATCTTAAAATAAAATACACTTTGTTAACAACACATCATGTTCCATACAGAGGATCGTGTGCGGTTCGGGTTCTGGGAAACCAGAAACTTCTGAAACCATCCATCTTACAAAAGTTGACACCTGAAAATTTTAAACCAAAACATAGGGTGAGCATTGAAATACTCAGTAAGGGGGTTTTAAAAAGAATTTAAAATACTGTAACATTTGAAAACATTATTTTAAAAGAGTTTGAACATCCACTAAGAAGATTTTAATACACCAAACATAACAATGCTTTAATCAAAGTTTTCAATAAAAACATGAAACGAATACGTCAATTCTTGAAGGAGTGGTAATGGTTGTTATAAACAAGTACTACATGTGATCTACTTGAGCATAAATTTAAACAGTTAAAAGTAATGCATAATCAGAGTTGCGCACAAGGAAACAACTAAATGTTCATATGCTGGTTACTATTTTATTAAGTGATAACACTAGGCATGCTTCAAGCTTAAAACTAGGGAATTATGAACTTTATAAAAACTTTAAAGACATCAGTCATGAATGAACTTTATCTCGGAAAACTTGTTATATGACTTGAATTATGTGGCATCAACATTTAATATTGACAATCATTTCGTTTCACCGAGGTCCATCCCCAAGGTGTCATTTGAAAATTACCAAGGTTATTCACCAAGGTATCGTGAAAATTGTAATCTCTAGTGGTTACATCATTACCCAATGCATTGGAGCGCTATCAGGGCGCACCCTTAAATTTGCCTTTATTATCATGTGAGCCACATCGTTCATGCTTTACTGAAATAGTTATGTAATTCAAGATGTCCCATACCACCTTGAACATCTCATTCATTTTAATTTTACCCAAGGTGTCCCATACCACTTTCGGTAATCCAATTTCTTAGTCCATTTAGTGATATGTCATGAAAATGCATTATGTAAATAATAACTAACATAATTATTGAATCATTACACACTTTACATGATGTGACAGTTCTCACTAAAAAAAAGGGCAAGGACAAATTAATGACATACATAGTTTAGTACAACATCCTTTTCACTAAGGCACATAAAACAGCAATATACTAAATGATGAATCTTTGTCATTATAAATCTTTGGAAAAAGGGGGAAATCTTAAGTAAAACACATGAAATCAGTTACGGTGGTAAACGGGCCCTTGGATCAAAATACAAATTTTATCATAAAACTCATCAGGGCAATGTTAGATAAGACTTTTTGATAAAACATGTCCAATTGTGTGTATTTTAAAACATGTTGGTTTAGAAATCACACAATTCATATCTAAATAAAATCATCCCAGCATCCAAGAACAGTTTAAGTCCTTCTATTTATAAAAGAAAATATTCTTATAAACATATACACACGTGCACATATATATACCCGAAGTGTATATATCGGTTTTACACAATTCAAAGCAAAGTTTATTAAATTCCTTAAGTAACTCAAAGTTTCCAATCATAATTCAATTACATGGTTGAAACTAAATCCATATAAGTTTTGTTATAAATGTAACCATGTGTATGAAGATTAAGGTTTTACAAACATATCTTCACTTAAACCAAAAGAGCATAGTTTAAAAAAATATATATATCTAAAAATTTCATCTAAATATTGATGCCCCAAACAGGTCGGGTTAAGTTAGGAGAATACATTCACGAACTATATATATATATGTACATACCATATACATTAGATACGAGGTTGAGATATATATATATATATATTTTATTTTTTTGAAAACCGAAGTATAAAATCTCAAAATAAACAACCTGGGAATTTGTAAACATGCTTATACAAAGTGTATACACCGTTCACATATATATGAAACCATATATACAACATATAATAACATATGTGAGCAGTATATATACGGGTTTCGAAAGAAAACTGAAAAAAAACAAGGTATATACGTACCCTCTCATATACAACACTGGAAACCCGAAGGCCGACTTCTTGAAGGCAGAACCGAGGGGTATTTATACCTCGAGTGTATATAGGTAAATATGAGTTGTGTTTAAACCGAAAGTTCCTTTTAAAGGAAGATGAGCATGCAGGAACAACCCATTAAAATTTCGAAGGCCAAGATCCTTGATGGCAAAGCAACCCGAGAGGGTTATATTTGAGTATATACATATATATAAACCATATATATATATATACACCGTGAGTATATAAAAGGAGGTTATTTCGAAACAAGGTAAGAATGCAAGAAAAACCCCTTACCGTGCTAGAGGAGGGAACTCGGATCCGGCTGCTGGGTGTCCGTGGGAAAGAAGGAGGAGGAAGAGGAAGGGGCTGCCTCGGGCTTCAACGAAGCAGGGGGGTTTTATAATGGCCTCGGTGCCTTGCTGGTGTCCCGACCCAGGTGTAGACCGGCGTGGGAAAGACTGGAGAACAGGGACCTAGGAGGGGGGGTGCTCGGAAGTCAAGGAGCAGTGCGGGGAGGGAGGGGCCTGGCGTCCTTGGTGCAGGTCTACTGGTCGGCTGCGGTAGCGAGGAAGAAGATGATGGGGTCGACGCGGGAGAGGAAGGGACGGCCGGGATTAGATCCCTGGAAGATCGAACGGTTGAGGAGGGCGCGGGAAGAAAATTTAGAGTGATCGGTATAAAGAAACCAACGGTCGGGATTTGGTCTCGGGGAGATCGAACGGCCGCAGATGCGGGCGGAGGCGATCGCGCGGTTAAAAAGAGCTGGGCGGCTGAGATCGACGCGGATGTCGATCGGACGGTCCTGGTTGCGCGGGGCGCGTCCCACATCGAAACCGAGAGGTTTTGAGGCGCGGTATAAATATCAATCAGTTCGGGTAGCGGTGCAATAGCACAACACACACGCACACGGGACCTTATACACGGGTCCCTCCCCACCCCCGCGGGCCTTGGCCCACCCTCACGCAGCGCGAGCCGCGGCCTTATACACGGGCCCGCTCGCGACCTGGGTAACCTATGCGCGGCCACGCCCGAGCCTCCAGCCTGGCTGGCTCCCGAAACGCGCACGCCCACACCTGGGGAGCCCGATGGCGGCACCTCGGGTCCCCATGGGGTCTCGGCCTTGGCCTGAGGGCTTGTCCCTTGAGGATGCCCTTGGCTGGCCGGGACCCACTCAATTTTTTTATATAAAAAAAATAGTTTTATCATGTACTTAGCTCAAAATATAGTAAAATGTAGGAATTTAGTAAAACACATAGTTTTAACTCAAAATGTTAGCACCAATTTCAAGTTTAGATAAAATATTTTAGCTTTTGAGCTAAATTTTTAAAAGATATACCTTTTTGTACAATACTATTAAAATCATTAGTATTTTTAAAATACTATACTATTTGTTTCTATAAAATTCTTTTAAAGACCAAAAGTTTTTCCAAATTTTTTCATAATTCAAGAGATAAAAAGATATAGTTATTACGAATTTCCTCTAAACCTATAAAGTAATACCAAGTTTCCAACTACCTAGGTAATCATCGGGATTTTGTAAAAACAAGGAAATTTACTTTTAAGAATAAAAACGAAGAATCTTCTATAAAAGAATGTTTTTAAGAATGAGGGAATAAAACCGAGTTTAAAGTAAATTTTATTAGTGGGAACACAACGGTCGTTTTTTTTTGAAAACCCAACGGATATAAACATAACGGTCATAACTCGAAGGACTAATATAAAAAACAGGGGTGTGGGGTACTTCCTAAAACAGAACACTTGAACAGGAAGGATGACTCTCCTCATACCATTGGCGTTGAGCATGTGTGCCGTGGCCCTGGCGATTATACTTTTCACGCTGATGGACCCTGAAGATGACGACTATCCGATTGCCCGCGTTGTGGTCCTTTGTAGTCTTGCGGTGGCCGTGTTAGGTCTTGTGCATGGTACACTCAACTAGTTGGGTCTCGTTGTAAAGAAATGTTTTAATAAATGTCAGTTTACCTTATTCTCTATGTTTTATTTCATTTCTAATTTCTTATTAGCAAAACAAATAAAACAAGATACATTATTAAAGGCATAACACTTCTTACATAAACCAGTTCATAAAACCTGGGGCGTCACACCCCTTTTCTTTTCCTTTTATTTTTCTTTCCTTTTCTTTTTTTCCTTTTTTCTCTCTCTTTTTTTCTCTCCACCACTTTTGCTTGTTGCGTATGCCCCTGTGGACTTCCCCCTTTGGGGACTTCGGCTGTGGGTGGGAGGGAGGGAGGGAGAGGGAGAGAAGAGAGGGAGGGAGGAGGCGCCGCTCGGGGAGCTCGTTCGAAGGTAGATCAAGGCTTGGCGGGTGCGTGGCGCGAATCCGGTGCGTGGCGCGGATTCAATGCGAAGCTTTGGCGGTTTCTGTCCAGAGGTAGACCTGTTTTTTTGTTTTCGCCATAAATCCCCATAACATAATTTTTTTTAAGTTTTAAAGCCTTGTTTGTGTTGTTGGGGACCCTGTGGGGGTTGATTTAGGTTTAATCGGGGAGAAATGGGGGTTTCAGACCGTTTTGGGGGTTTTCCGTTCGGGAGAACCTGTGTAAACGACATGCAGTTCAGAGAGCGCACGTCGTGTGTTCCTCCTGTTTGAGGAAGGTGGGTTTTTGGGACCACATGTTGTGTACTAGAGGTACACGCCGTGTAATGGTGATTTGAGGTGTGTTGTGAGCACATGATCGTGTAGGGTACACGACTAGAACCCGTGCGAAGTACACAAGTAATGGCCGTGTCTGTAATTGTGCTCCCGATTATAGTGAATATTCTGCATCTCTGTGGACATAGAGATTATTCCCGAACCACATAAATCTTTGTGTCGTTGTTCTTTATTTTTCCCTTTTACTCTTCTGTGTTTTGCCATTTCTGTCGCCACAACTCTCGATATTTTCGCAACAACTGATATCAAAGGGTTAGTTCAGAATTCTCCAACGATGGCTATGGATGAAGACAAAGTGAAGATCAATCGTTTCGATGGAACTGACTTCTATTTTTGGAGGATGCAAATCGAGGATTATCTTTATCAAAAAAAGATGCACTTGCCGCTTTTGGGTCTGAAGTCAACGGACATGGAGCAGTTGGAGTGGGAGTTGCTAGATCGGTAGGTTCTGGGCGTTGTGTGCCTTATGTTGGCAAAAAACACAGCGTTCAACATCAGAGAGGAGACGATGACGGTGGATCTGATGAAAGCCCTCACAAATATGTACGAGAAGCCTTCTGCGGCAAACAAGGTGCATTTGATGCAACGATTGTTCAACCTGAAAATGGTTGAAAAGAGAATTGTTGCAGACCACATCAACGAATTCAACACCATCATAAGTCAACTGATATCGGTGAAAATTGATCTTGGTGATAAGGTATGTGCGCTGGTCTTACTATCTTCTTTACCTGACAGTTGGGAAGCAACTGTAACAGCTGTGAGTAATACTTCGGGGAATACCAAACTGGTTCTGAAAGATATACGAGACCTAATCCTTAGTGAGGATGTGCGAAGAAGAGAATCAGACAGATTCTCTAGTTCTGCTCTGAACGTTGAAGGAAGGGGAAAATACCCACAACGAGACAATTGTAGAGGGTGATCAAGGTCAAGAGGGAAAAGCCGAGACAAGGCAAAGGGGGCCGGTCCTACCTACTGGACTTGCAGGAAGAAAGGACATGTCAAGAAGGAGTGAAGAGATAATCGGAAGAGACTTGAAACTAGTGGAGCGAATACGACAACTGAAGGAACTGATGACGTGCTGCTGTTGAGCGTGGATAGCCCAATGGAGTCTTGGATTTTGGACTCTGGGGCGTCTTTCCATTCAACATCGGAGAAGAGATTTCTAGAAAATTACGTTTTTGGAAATTTCGGCAAGGTACATCTTGCTGACGATGAGTCCTTGCAGATTATGGGGAAAGGAGATGCACAGATCAAGACCAACAGTGGAAGTTTGCTGGTTCTGGAAAACATGAGGTATATCCCTGACTTAAGAAGAAATCTTATTTCTGTCGGACAACTTGATGATGCGGGGTTGAGTACCACTGGTGGTGCATGGAAGATCACCAAAGGAGCTATGGTCATAGCTCGGGGAGCAAAGAATGGTACCCTATACAATATGACATAAACTTGCAGAGACATGGCTGCATCACTCAAAGCTGTAGGAGATTCACAACTGTGACACAACATACTAGGCCACACGAGTGAGAAGAGGATGAATGTGCTAACAACAAAAGGGCTGCTACCAGAGTTGAAGTCAGTGGATGTTGGCCTATGTGAAGATTGTATCTTCAGAAAGCAGAAGAAGGTGTCTTTTACAAAAGGAGGCAGAACACCGAAGGCTGGGAAGCTGGACCTGGTGCACACAGATGTTTGGGGGCCTGCACCAGTACATTCCCTTGGAGGGTCACAATACTATGTGACATTCATCGACGACTCAACAAGAAAGGTATGAGTTTGCTTTCTGAAAAGTAAATCTGATGTGTTTAAGATGTTTCAGAAGTGAAAGGTCATGATAGAGAATGAGTCAAGAGCTAAGCTGAAATGCTTGAGGTCTGACAACGGTGGAGAGTATGACAATAAGGAGTTCAGAGAATTCTGTTCTGATAATGGAATTCGGCGGGAGAAGACAATTCCAGGTACACCGCAACAGAATGGCGTGACAGAGAGGATGGATAAGACGTTGAATGAACGTTCCAGAAGTATGAGGTTACACTCGAGGTTGCCCAAAACCTTCTGGGCTGATGTAGTGAACATGACAACATATCTGATCAACATGAGTCCATCTGTGCCAATGAGAGAACGTCTACTCGAGGAGCTTTGGTCTGGTAAGGAGGTAAAACTCTCACATTTACGAGTTTTTGACAGTTTGGCTTATGTACACATTGATGCTAACTCAAGGGACAAACTTGATGCTAAGTCCAAGCCAATTTCTTTATTGGCTATGGTGCTGACGAGTTTGGTTACCGCTTTTGGGATTTTCTCAAGAAGATTGTCATCAAGAGCCATAACGTGGTATTCAATGAAGGCGTCATGTACAAGGATCGTCATGTAGCTGAAGATGAAAATGAGAACATTGAATCAGAGTGCAAAGAGCAAGTGGAGCTTGAAGGTGTATCTGAGCATGAGACATTCGAACCGGTGGAACCTACTACTCCAGTGGAGTTGAGGAGATCAACATGGGTGAGAAGGCCTGTGCAGAGGTATTCACCATCCCTGCATTATCTATTATTGACTGACGGTGGAGAATCAGAATGTTTTGAAGAGGCAATGCAGCTGAAGGAGTCGAGCAAGTGGGAGCTGGCTATGAAGGAGGAGATTTCCTCATTGCCTGATAATAACACTTGGGAGCTGACACCTCTACCACAAGGAAAGAGAGCATTGCAGAACAAATGACATACCGAGTCAAGGAAGAACATGATGACAAGAGGAGGTTCAAGGCAAGGCTGGTGGTGAGAGGTTTCCAACAGAAGGAGGGAGTGGATTTCACTGAAATATTCTCACCGATAGTGAAGCTTACCACCATCCGGGTGGTTCTCAACATTGTGGTATCAAAAGACTTGCATCTTAAACAGCTTGATGTCAAGACTGCTTTCCTTCATGGAGACTTGGAGGAGGACATCTACATGCAGCAACCAGAAGGATATGTAGAGTCTAAGAAGGAAATCCTGATGTGCAAACACTCCAGAAGAGCCTAAATGGATTGAAGCAGACACCCAGACAGCGAAACAAGAAGTTTGATTCATTTATGCCTAAAAATAAATATAAACGATGCGACATGGATCAATGTTGCTACATCAAGTCCTTTGGTGATGAATATATTATATTGCTTCTGTATCTGGATGACATGCTCATTGCAGGATCATATATGCAGAGAGGATTGATGAGTTGAAAGGGCAGTTGGCTGAGGAATTCGAAATGAAGGATCTTGGAGAAGCTAACAAGATTTGGGGGATGAAGATCAAGAGAGACCGTGCAGTTGGAACCTTGATGTTATCACAGGTTGACTACATTGGGAAAGTTCTGAGAAGATTCAGCATGTTGGAAGCAAAGACAGTTTCTATTCCCCTGGCGAGCCATTTCAAACTATCAAAGGAGCAATCACCGAAGATGACAAAAGAGGTTGAGTACATGACAAAGGTTCCATACACATCAGCTGTTGGAAGCCTGATGTATGCCATGGTCTGTACTCGACCTGATATCGCTCATTCAATGGGAGTTGTGAGCAGGTATATGGCTAACCCTGAAAAGCAACATTGAGAAGCTGTGAAGTGGATACTGAGGTATTTGAAGGGCAGCAAGGAGGTATCCCTATGCTTTGGGAAAGGAAATTCATTACAGGGGTATGTGGATGCTGACCTTGGAGACGACGTTGACAGCAGGAGTGCCACAAGTTATGTATTTACCTGTGGAGGGACTGTGGTAAGTTGGATATCACAATTGCAGAAGGTGGTGACTTTATCCACCACAGAGGCAAAATACATTGCTGTAACAGAAGATGGAAAAGAGATGGTTTGGGTGAAGAACTTCTTGGATGAATTGGGAAGAAAGCGAGAGGAGAATGTATTGCACTGTGACAGTCAGAGTGCTATACATCTTGCAAAGAACCCAATATTTCATGCTCGGACGAAGCACATTCAGTTGAAGTACCATTTTATCAGAGGTTTGATACATGATGGATTGCTGACGTTGCAGAAGATTTGTGGATCCAACAATCCGACAGACATGTTGACAAAGCCCATGGTAATACAAAAGTTAAGGCACTGTTGTGCCTTTGTTGGTCTCCACTAATGAATGGAGGATGAGAGGCATAAGAAGGGATGACATATTGAGAGCACAAGAGGAAAACAATTTGTATTTCATGAATCGTCAGGTTGAAACTGAAATTGTGAATGGAAAGCACGTACACTGGTGAGTGAAGAAAAGGAAGAACTCAGATTAAGTAAGTTGTCTTAGTCAGTGGCATCAAAACAGAGCTGCGTAGTGGATCATGCTCCAAGTGGGAGATTGTTGGATTAGTGTAGTCTGATCCGGTTGGTTCGAATGTTTGTGGCCCGCAACTGTAGCATCTCTGACCACTGTAGTAGAGTTGACCGGCCGACACCGACAAGGCATTGTAACAGTGCAGACTTTAGAGTCAACTTTATTGTAGTTTTTTGGACTTCCAGCCGATAGCCACTGTAACACTTTTGACTTGGGTGACCGCCTTTTCACTGTAGCGACGTAGACTTCCTATGCGGTTGGTGAAACAATGATCATCTTCCTCTCCATTTGTAGCCTATTTCGGGTTAGGGTTTCTTACTAAAAAACTCTGTAATTGTGCTCCCAATTATAGTGAATATTCCACCTCTCTGTGGACGTAGGGATGATTCCCGAACCACGTAAATCTTTGTGTCGTTCTTTCTTTTTCCCTTTTACTCTTCCGTGTTTTGCCATTTCTGTCGCTGTAACTCCCGACGTTTTCGCAACAGTGTGGGGTACACACTGTGCACGGGGCGGTACATGCCGAGTAGTCTGGTGTTGTACACGCTGAGTGAGCTGAGGTACACGGGTACCCCGTGTGTGTTACACATTGTGTATATGGTCGACACACTGTGTACTTTGAATAAGTACACACTGAGTGGTCTAAGGCACACTTCCAGACAAGACCTTTGTGGGTACACGCTGTGTACTTGAAGTACACGCCGTTGAGGTGTTGAGATGAGTTCGAGGGACTCTTGAGGATGCCCTTGTGGGCTGGTTAATGATCGAGTGATCAGTGGATATCATAGTCGGTTGTTGAGAATGTCCGCGTGACATGGTATTTTTTCCCGCCTTACCTTGTTTTGCCTGTTTTTCGTCTTGGAGTTAGAATTGGACTTGTGAGTTAGTCCATTTTGAGCGTTTTTCCACACAGATCACAATGGTGGAATCCTTTCGGATTTTAGAGGCCAACTGGATAGTGTTTTGGATGAGTGAGTGTTTGCATGAGGATTTCTTTGAGGTTTGGATTCAGAATCCTCCAATGGGTTGGGTTGTGAGCCGCGAGACTCGGGTCAGGGTTGTGAGCTCGGTGATCGGCCTGACTCGAGTGTCCATAACGACCTGTTTGAGGTTCTTTCAGGCAAATTCTGGAAGACGGGATCGAGTAGTATCTCTGAAGAGATCTTGGTTTGTCCCCGGTTATTAGGACTGGTTGCTCGAGGTTAGAGCGATCGAGGTTAGCTCTAGGGTTTGAGGACCAGAGCTGTTGGAGCCTTTGGGCTGGCTTGACTTCATGGGATGGAGATTATGACCAGGTGTCATTGAGGTGTTGAGATGAGTTTGAGGGACTCTCGAGGATGCCCTTGTGGGCTGGTTAATGATCGAGTGATCAGTGGATATCATAGTCGGTTGTTGAGAATGTCTGCGTGACATGGTGTTGCTTTGAATGCCCTTGTGGGCGAGTTCGTACCCATGGATGAGTTATTTGTCGGGAGGGTCAGCTGAGGTTTTTCTTGCATGGGCGTTTCCCCGAGGTTTGGCTTGTGATGAGGAGCCCTTGTAGGGTCTCGTTTTTGAGGTGTTTACGGGGGACTGTTGTGAACACCCTTGTAGGTGTGCTGTGCTTTGGATGCCCCTTTGGGTGCATTGTTGATCGAGGATTTGTTGGAGGCCACTGAGGGCTGTTTGGGATGTTTACGCACTAGGTGCGTCTCATGCTTTGGATGAGCTAGAGGAACCCCTTGTAGGGCGTCATGCTCTTGTTATGGCCTTTGGGCCATTTGAGGATCTGTGTATGGGTGTGACCCGAGAGCTTCGGTGCAACAGGGGAGTCCCTAGTAGTACGTCGCTTTATGTTATGACCCCGGGGATCGTGGGAGCCTTGAGTTTTGGTTTGTCCCTAAGGAGAGTCTGTGAGAGCACCTGGTGGCTGTTTTGTTGGATGATGAGATCTAGAGGACTAAGAGAGCCCACACTTTGTTGCATGAGAGTTGATTGATGCTGCTAGTTCAGCTGTTTGGATAGTGGGTTCAAGAGTTGGATCATCTCATGTTCGACCGACCTTTAGCTGCGATGTTTGAGGCAATTTTTGCTAAGGATTTTGGTTCGAGGAGGAAACCCTTAGGATATCTTGGATCGGGCGTTGGCTCTGAATTTTGGTATGGTTTTCTCCTCCGTTGGCTGACAGTGACTAGACGAACTTAGGGAGCTAATGGATGACCTCGATGAGTGCAACCCCCCTCTAGTTGAGTATTTTCCCTGACTAGAGTTCCTTCGAGCTCGTGAGGTGTTGTGGCACTCACTAAGTGAGTTTTGTTCGTCGTGGATGGTGTTGCGCTCCCGATACCATGGATTCTCTGCGCTCTCGGTTTATGTATGGAGCCCTCGAATTGTATAGGTCCATAGTTGGTGCTTGGTTTATTCTGCAGGATCCTCAGGACTGATAGGTTCTCTAGTTGTGTCGACCTAGATGTTCCTATCGTCAGTTCAGATCATGTTATTGGAGTCCTAGAGCCCGATAGATGCGTGCTGTCATGTGGATGCCTATGGTTACACCTTATGGTTCGACATTCATTCCTTTTTGTTTAGATGTCTTGGAGCTCCTGTGTAGATTTTGCGGACGCGCCTGATGTTGTGTGGCTGGGTGAGCCACGTGATGTAAATCCTTTAGCGTTGGTCAGAGCGAGGGTAGATTCACCTCGGGTGTCAGGCTAGAACTTGCAGTTGGATGTTCTGTTTTTTTGCCCCTTTCTTCTTATACAATTGTTTTATGTCAGTTATTATTTTTCGGCTAGGCTAGACATATCACATGTGAATGCACTTGTTATGACATCAGATTATAGGTTCATTGTTGAGGTTGACCTATTGAGATTTATTTCTCACCCCCTGTATGTGCGTGCAAATCTAATGTCTGCTTTCAGGTTGGAGATCAAGTTGCGCAGTGGATGGGGCTGATGCCCACTGTTGCTTGATCGAGCAGAGTCTCTTGTGTGAAGTCTCAGGATCAGGTTGGTGTAGCTCAAGCGTTGTGGAGACCAGATATGCGGTTTGGCTCAGAGTTGCAGTAGAGCATGATGTATTTATTTTCATTTTATTTTTGTATATGTGGTTGACCTAGTGGACAACAGATTGTATGTCTTACATGTTTGCGAGTTTGTATGTATGTATGCTGCATTTCATTTATTATATCATGCTTTTGTTTCAGTTTATTTATCATGTGTACTCTGATGTTTATCCCTGTGTATGTGTTTGGTTAGTTTTCGCTGTTGTTTGCACTATGATTAGAGGGTATAACCTCTCCACTGTATCAGTTAAACCCTCACCGTTGGTCGACAACCTCTAGTGTTTGGGGAGGCGCACTTGAGGGCTTATGGCGAGCCAGATCGGGTGACGTGTTTGGTCGTCTTGGGTTGGTTCGTTACAAAATGACATTAGTGGTGTTTGGTTTGATGTTTTGGGGAGTTTGGTAGACATGTGGTCTATGAATGTGTCGGAACTTGTGATGGATATCAAACTGGTGTGTTGTGAACACCTTTGTTAATAGGAAGTCCAAGTTATCAGGGCATGAGATTGCTGTTTTTGGATTCTATTTTTACGGTTGTTTGATTTCATGTAGTGTGATGCATTTAGGTTTGTGGATTTATGGTTTATTTTGGTTTTTGGTTCTTGGTCTGTGGGCAAGAGGCAAATTTTCATGCACCATTCTAGGCACGTATGATTCACATGACGTATGCCTGTGTGTGTGTGTTTTCACTGACGATAGAGATTCAATTGTTTAAAGTGTCTCCAATGACCTATATCGTGTATCACATATAGCTCATTGGTGGCATTTTACTTAGCTGGACAACATGCATATATTTTATTCTGATGACAAGCCATGTGGATATTGTGACGAGAGGTTTGTCGGTGATGGGGATGTAGTTCTTTCATTGAGGGATGAATGAAGACACTTGTGGGTTAATAATGGGCTCAAAGTGCCCTGTTGGTGGCTCGATGAGGGCAAGGATGTCTGAGAGATCCTTAGATCAGGCTCGAGTTGCCCTGAGGTGACGATTTCCCTGAAGTCCCAGGTTCGTGCTGCTTGGGAGGGATATGTTCTTTCCACGTGTTGTCTGTCAGGTCATGTGGTGGGGCTTGTGTGCCTGCTATCACCGATGGTTTGGGTGGGCGTGACTGTTTTCCCTTAATGGGGCCGTTGAGGTCTGCTTTCACTAGAGTGTGGTTAGGCATGAGGATGATTGACGTTTGAGAAGTGGAGTGCCGAGAGTGCTCCCTGTCTCGTGGCTAGCTTGAGAGGGTAGGTTTAGTTGGTTTCCTGACCCTGCTTGTTTTTGGTTGCGCCTTGGATAACGCATTAGGAGCATGGTTGGATGCTTGTGGCTTTGAATCAACACATGAGGGGAGGATGGTCGTGTGGTTGATCGTGGCATGAGGGAGATGCCTCATTTTTTAAGAGTGCCGAGGGTGCTCCGGTTTGTTGGAACTGACCTGCGTGAGGAGCATGGTCAGTGGTTTTAGGTGCGTTAACCTAGTTTCGTTAGGACTTGGCCCGCGTGAGCGTGAATCCTACTGCTCGTTTAGGAGCGGTTTAAGGAAATCCTTGTGGTGGGGTGTGCACTACAGGCTGTTGGAGGTCGAGATCCTCGTTTAAGTGATTTGTCGAGCACATAGGTTGTTGTTCCTGGTGGGATGAGAATGTGCGTTGGTTGTTACGGGTTTTCATGTCGGTGCTTAGGTGTGAGCGGTTTGGCCACATCTATCTATTGCGTTCGGTGATGGATGTAGTGTGGGTCGTGTGGTTTTCCATTTGAGCAACAAGGCAACAATAAGACTACTCTTGTGGTAAGAAGCATCAGATCGGTCGCAGTTGAATGTCTCTCGTGTTGAGACCGGTCGTTGGACGCTGTAAGACCGATCGTTGGACGGTCGAGATAGCGGCGATTGTGCCAATGCTTGAGGGAGGGCATGGCTACCGGTTGACCACCAGGGCTTCTCAAGGGCGAGAAGCGTTTGTGGTGGGGAGTTTGTGATGCCTCATGTCGTCACAGGTTGTGAAAATTAGGGGAAATTTGATTTTTTGTTCTTGGAAGTGTTTCAAGGGTAAAATGATAATTTCTCCTATAAGATGATCTTGAATAATTTTTTCAACCACCATGTTGGTCTTAGAGTAAGACGTTTACCCTATGACAGAAGTTTGGTGGAAACCCGTGCCGTTCGAATTTTCATGGAATATTTAATATTAATTAATTAAATATTATTTTATTTGCATGTGTTCGTTCAGTGATATCTTTCAAACAGAGTGTTTGATTGATATCTCTTCGCAGTTGAGTCTGAAATGGAGGGTTTTGCTAGGCGTGGCATAAACCTGTCGTGGGCGCTGGGATCGGGGTCAGGTCCCTTTTCTTTCCCCCCTTTTTTCCCTTTCTCTCTCCCCTTTGGCTTGTCGCGCACACCCTTATGGGCTTCCCCCTTTGGGGTCTTCGAGAGGGGGGGGGGGGGAGGGGGCGCGAGCGAGGGCGAGGGGGGTGAGGGGGCGAGAGCAGGCGAGGGGGCGAGAGGGCGAGAGAGGGCGCAGGAGAGCAAGAGAGCGCGAGAGAGGGCGAGAACGAGGGAGGGCGAGAGCGAGGGAGGGCGAGAGAGGGCGAGAGCGCGCTCTCGCGGGCGCGAGAGGGCGAGAGAGGGTGCGAGAGCGTGAGAGAACAAGAGAGCGAGAGGGCGAGAGGGCGAGAGTAGGCGAGGAGGCGAGAGGGCGAGAGTAGGCGAGAGGGGGGGGGGAGGGTGCGAGTGCGCGAGTGAGGGCGAGAGCAGGCGAGGGGGCGAGAGGGCGAGAGAGAGCGAGAGAGAGCGCGATAGAGCAAGAGAGCGAGAGCGCGTGAGAGAGGGCGAGAGGGGGGGGGGAGAGAGGGGGGGGGGGAGAGGGCGAGGGAGGGCGAGAGAGCGCGAGAGGGTGCACTCTCGCGGGCGCGAGAGGGCGAGAGAGGGTGCGAGAGGGCAAGAGAACGAGGGCGAGAGGGCGAGATGGCGTGAGGGCGTGAGAGCGTGAGAGCGTGAGAGCGGGCGCGCGAGAGGGGTGTAGGTTCCGGGCGCAGCAGGAGCGCGTTGGTGGGTGTACCCAACTTTAATTTTGGCGTTAACAACGATCAATCCAAGATCCGTCACGATAATAAAACATTGGTTCTTCAGAATAGAACGAAGAACGAAAAAGAGTGAGTCCCAGAACCCTAAAGACAGGATCATCATATGTTAGTTATAATTAATTTAATTAATTGACAAAAATTACCTTGATGAAATTCTTTCTTCGTTGGTGTCTCCGGTCACGATCCGATGTGATTCGTCGTTGCGTCGCAGAAGCCAAGTGTAGACTTCCTCTAGCGGTGATCCACACGTGTACCACGTATCTCTGGACGTCGCCAAAGGAATCTTTGGGTGCTAGCGTGGAGAAGCCTTTGCTTGCGTTGTCCGCCTTATATCGCCTTGATCCGATGGAGGAGGATCTCTCTCGGTCTTGAGAGCGTTCTTGGAGGAAGGAGTTCTTTCGACCTTGAGAGAATTTTCCAAAATTGTTGTGCATAATGATTAGAGAAAAGTGTTGGGGTTGTGAGGATATTTATAATCGGGTTTGAGGTTATAGAGTTATGACAATAAATAAACGTGTTACGCGTTTTATTTATTTCATTAACTCTTATTGAAAACTCCCATGTCGAATCATTAATTACTTGACATGCGCTCACACTGATTATAATAAATATCATTTAATAAAACGATATTATTTCCTCAAAATCCCGACTGAAAAAACTACACGGCGTGTAATCATTAATACACGACGTGTACTCGTTTTTCATTTCCTTTCCAAAATGAAAACTACACAGCGTGTACATTCAATGTACACAACATGTATATCTTGTTTTTCATTTTATTCTTCCTCCAACATTAAAACGATTTAGGCTTCCTTGAATAATTATTAAACCACATACGAGAATAATCTTTATTATACTTGAGATACTTGTATACACTTAGTGTGTGATCCTCTAGGCCTCTTTCTCGTTGACATTAGGCGGGCTTGAATAAAATCCAAGATTACTGTCTAGTAACGGGTCAAGGCAACTAAAAGAAAGAAGTTGATACCGCATTGACGTGTCACCTCATACGAACGCTTACCGTGTAATATAATCCTTTTGTCATGATATCTCGAATCAAGCGGGTTGCATGCTAGTGCCATCAACCTATGTGCTCGATTATTCTTTCTTTGACTTTCTAGAATTGAACTTTCCCATTCCTTACCATGACCATGAATTTACTTAGGCTATATCAATTCCATCAAAGGGCCTGAGATATCTACTTCCGTTATGGAACAAAAGGGACAAATCCTTTCTCGCATTATCTATTAATGCAGTATTACTCGTGACGCACCCAACGTATCCTACCTCGCCGCGAACAGTGTGTCGTCGCAGTTTTCGTCAATACACCTAAGTGCGCGAGTTGTAATACCCATTAATAATAATATTAAAGTCTAAGGACCAATACACTTGTCCACAGATAGGAACATCCAATGACACTATGAAATGTGGATTTCCTACTGCCAGGTCTCGTTCTCATAATATCCTCCTGGATATTACCAAGGGCGCACACCATGAGAAGGTGCCTCAATGTTTTATGAGTCCTCACCCCTAATGACCTGTATTATTTGTGTCCCTCAAATAACATCATCCGACCATAGAACATATATTCAAGAACAGTGTTATAACACTTCCGGGTTCTCATCATAGCAGAGATCCGCTATGACCCTTTAATGAAATAACTATCCTTGAGACATTATCACATGCATTGTTAAGCAGAAGAACAATCAAGATGTGATTAGGTGTTTATTTAATAAATAAAGTACAAAGTAGTTGGTTTTAGGCCACCAACTCTAACAGACTCCCACTTGGACTAGAGCCAACTGCTAACAACCTTTAACCCACTAGCTCTCACATGATATTCATGTTTCTGCCGATATATGCCTTTAGTCATGGGGTTCGCCACGTTCTCTTCTATGGACACTCTGCTCACATCAACTTCACCCATTTGATAGAAATTCCTCAAGAGGTGATACTTCCGGAGTATGTGCTTTGTCCGTTGATGTGACATTGGTTCTTTTGCAAGAGCCACCGCTGTAGTATTATCACAATACAACGTGATAAGATCTTTACTGTTGGGCACCACATCAAGCTCCTGGACAAAGTTACGAATCCAGATAGCTTCCTTGGTTGCATGAGAAGCCGCTATATATTCGGACTCCGCTTTAGAATCGGCGACAACTGACTGCTTTGAACTCTTCCAGCTCACAGCTCCTCCATTCAGACACAAAACATATCCAGATTGCGATTTCAGATCGTTTTGATCTGTCTGAAAACCAGCATCATCATACCCTCTGATGACAAGCTCCTCGTCTCCTCCATACACCAAGAACATATCCTTAGTTCTTCTCAGATACTTAAGGATAGTCTTAACAATAGTCCAATGCTGTTCTCCTGGATCTGCTTGATATTTGTCTACCATGCTCAGTGTATAGGCAACATCAAGCCTGATACATAACATGACATACATGATAGATCCTATAGCTGAAGCGTATGAGATCTTACTCATTCTATCTTTCCCCTGTTGTGTCTGAGGACACATTTTCTTAGAAAGATGTAGACCATGTGACATTAGAACCAATCCCCTCTTGGATTGTTCTATACTAAATCTCTTTAGTATCTGGTCAATGTATGTACATTGACTTAGTCCAGGCAGCCTCTTGGATCTATCACAAATGATCTTGATCCCTAGAATGTAGGCTGCTTCACCCAAGTCCTTCACGGAGAAACATTTGTTCAACCAGTCCTTAACTGACTGTAAGATCGGTACATCGTTTCCAATAAGCAATATGTCGTCAACATATACTACTAGGATAACGATCACATTCCCATTAAACCGCTTATAAACACATTGGCTCACATTCATTCTTAATGAACCCAAATTTCTTTATGGTTTCATCAAATTGAATGCTCCATGACCTGGATGCTTGCTTTAATCCATAAATGGATTTCTGCAACTTGTAAACCCGTTTGGCTTCACCTGGTGTCATAAACCCTTCTGGTTGTGTCATATAGACATCTTCCTGAAGGTTCCCATTAAAGAATGTTGTTTTGACATCCATTTGTCAAATCTCGTAGTCATGGTAAGCTGCTATGACAAGTATGATTCTTATGGATTTAAACATGACAACTGGTGAGAAGGTTTCATCATAGTCAATTCCTTGACGCTGTCTGAATCCTTTATCTACTATCCTTGCTTTATAGGTGCTAACTTGACCTTCCATGTCCAATTTTCTCTTGAATACCCATTTGCATCCAACATGCTTTACATCAACTGGCTCATTGACCAGAACCCAAACTTGGTTCTGATACATGAAATCCATCTCAGAATTCATAGCTTCTAACCATCTTGCAGCTTCTGAGCTTTCTACTGCTTCCTTGTAGGAGAGAGGTTCATCATTGTCCAACAATAATGATTCACCATCCTCGGTGACTAGGAAACCAAATCTCTCTGGTTCCCTTACCTCTCTTGAGCTCCTACGCAGTACTTGTGTTTCTGGAACCTCTTCCACGGGGATCTGTGGAACTTGTTCCTGTACCAACTCCTGCGTATCTTGAGCATCAACTTCGTCGAAGTCAATCTTGCTCCCACTATCCTTTTTGAGGATGTGCTCCCTCTCAAGAAAGACGGCTTGTTTGGCGACAAACACTTTCTTGTCTATAGGGTTATATAGGTAATATCCTTTCGTTTCCTTGGGATATCCTATAAAGATAAACTTCATGCCCCGGGGTGCTAGTTTGTTTCCTGAGAAGATCTTAACAAATGCCTCGCATCCCCATACACGTGTGTGCGACAAAATGAGTTTCTTTCCATTCCATAACTCAGATGAAATTCCATTTGTCGCCTTAGTTGGTACTCGGTTTAATGTGTATGCTGCAGTTTGTAATGCATATCCCCAAAAGGATAATGAAAGATCTGCATGACTCATCATCAACCTCACCATGCCCAACAAGGTGCGGTTCCTCCTTTCACTAACACTATTCCACTGTGGTGTATAAGGAGTGAGCTGAGGTAGAATCCCAGAATCCCGTAGAAGATCGATGAACTCTTGGTTCAGATATTCTCCGCCTCGATCCAATTGAAGCTTCTTTATCTTCTTACCAAGCTGATTCTCTTCTTCATTCTTGAATTCCTTAAATTTTTCTAAGGCTTCTGACTTATACCTCATTAAGTATACATAGCCATATTTACTCAAATCAGTAGTAAAAGTAATGAAGTAAGAATATCCACATCTATCTTCTACTTGAAATGGTCCACACACATCTGTGTGCACCAATCCTAGAAGCTCTGTGGCCCTTTCACCTTGTCCACCGAAAGACGGTTTGGTCATTTTACCTTGTAAACAAGCATGACATCTATCAAGTGGTTTTAGCTCAGTAGAGTCTAAATAACCATCTTGGAGAGCTTTGTCAAGCGCTTCTTGTTTACATGACCGAGACGGTGATGCCACAACTGGGTGATGTATGAGTCATGTAAGTTTGTTTCGTTATCGATTGCCAACACTTGGTTTTCGTAATTTAATACATACAAACCATTATTTAAATGCGTCATACCATAACATATGTTGTTCTTATAAAAGAGACAACCCTTATTTCCAAACTTGAAAATAAATCCATCCATATCCAAACAAGATACAGAAATTATGTTCTTGGTAACACTAGACACATAATAACAGCTATGTAAAACCAAAATCATTCCAGTCGGCAATGAGAGGTGGTAATCGCCAATGGCTAACGCAACCAACCTCGCGCCATTGGCAGCTCGAAGATCCACCTCTCCTATGACAATCTTTCTAAATCTACTTGGTTCCTGCATTTGAATATAGATGAGAGCCCTACAAGTTGTATCTAATACCCAATGTGTAGAAATGGAAAGATTACACTCGATAACAAACACACCTTTAGCGTCCCCACACTTCTGGGTGCAGTTCCTCTTCCAGTGGTCTTGCTTGCCACATGCAAAACATACCGCCTCCGGTTCCTTGCCCTGCCTCTGGATCTTCCCCTTCTTGGAGGGACGACGCTCAGGGGCTTCAGACCGTTTATAAGTCTTTGGCCCCTTTGCCTTGTCCTTTTCTTATTCACCATAAGGACTGCAGGTTTGTCACGCCCCATGTCCTTATCTACCTGACGAATTAAGGTTAGAAGTTCTGATAGACTCTTCTCATTGTTGCTCATGTTGTAGATGACAATAAAGCTAGAGAAGGTCTTGGGCAGTGATGATAGGATGAGATCTGTACGCAACTCATCCGGGAATTTAATCCCTAAGATGTCTAGGCGTTCACTATAGCCAATAAGCTTACTACATGAAGCCCAGCTGACGCAGACTCTCCAAGCTTAGTTGTAAACAAAGCATTGGAGATCTCATATCTCTCTTGGCTCGCCTTCTCTTGGTAGAGATCCTTAAGGTGAGACATCATGCTATACGCGTCCATGTTTTCATGTTGCTTCAAGAGCTCATTAGACTTGGTCGATAGCATGAAACATTGGACATCTGTGGCATCATCCATATGTTTCGCATAGAGAGATAGTTCATCATCACTGACCTCTTTTCCAGGCGTAATTGGAACAAGATCTTCCAGCACATACAATCTCCTTTCGTGGCGAAGGATGACATATAAACGGCTCTGTCACTCTTGGAAATTGGTGTCGGTGAGAAGATTTTCCTTCTCGAGTATGGTTCACAATGATATGTTTGAAGTCATTTTTCTTGCCGTTTCTACAAATTAAGATGAGCAAAGGTTTAGTACTTTATTATAAAAACTGAGACAAATAAATAAATTAATACTTATTAGTCTCCCACTATTTTATCGAAATCCAATAGCCCTCACCATTGATTTCAGAATATTTTGTTGCCTGAATATTCTAGTGGCAAATATCCATATTGCGCTTCGCATTACCCCAACTAGAGTTGGTCAAACAACTTGAAGGGTTTTAGGTAGGCATTCCAAATGCCAACTGCATTAATTCACAGCTCCTTGATCCGTTGAGTGGACTCCCCAATCCTGAAATCCTTTTATTTTGGATTTCCTCAACCTTTACCTCTTGGTCACACCAAGTCCTGCTGTGACAGTCAACCATTGATACGAACCAAGTCAAGTCAACCCAAAACCTTGAATTAGAATTCCCCGATAATTGAAAGTACCCCAACTAGGGTTGGTCAAACACTTTGAACTATGGTTCGATTCTAACCAAGATTATAGAAGGCTACACCGACTTAATATTTCTTTGAGGGATTTTATCCTGATATGTAAATTGTCATTTTATTATCTTTGATTACATTCTTGTTAATATTAAGTGGGATATACTTAAGTGATTAACTATGTCTAAGATAATATTTATGCATAAGCCGGTCTTATTTTAGTTATATCTTGCATGCTTGTTTAAATCATTAATCGTGTGATCGTGACAACACACCCACAATAAATAAACCATGCAACTGACATAAATAAAATAAATGGTATGATCATGAGCTTGTTCTATTGGTTAGTTTTTCTAGCGGTTGATAAACTAACCCAAGACCTAGGGGAGAAAACACTTTGAACCTTTTGGGTTCGTGTTTACAGCTTTCCACCTGTCTACCTTTGTATCTCCTTGGATTGGTTTCACCTTGGCTCCTGACTTGAGCCGCCTCCACTAACTTGGGAGCTCCATCCAATTACATATGCATTTATCACACATGCAGGTGAGGGGTAAAAAGAGGTTTTTACATAAAAGAAACATTGGGCGCACAGACCCTACATATTAATGAGGAGAAGGCTCGCATACCAGCAAATTTAATTTAAATAAATAAATTAAAAGAAACCATTCACATACAAAGGTCTTGGTCTAGCTTATGATCATCCATACATGCAACGATATTTACGCATAAATAAAACTAGCATTCAATTCTTTAATCGTTCTTATTTAAGATAAATCACGCTCGAATCAAATAATTATCTTTAATTAATCAATACTTTTATCTTAAACCATTTTCTGAATTTCCTTGAGATTCTCATCCATCATAATTTTAAATAAATTAAAATTATCCTTGTACGTAACTTGTACCTTGGAGGCAACCCGGTGAATTCCCGTTCATAACTACCTAATGAGTAAAATGAACATTACAAAGATTGTTAATTTAAACACATATATTTAAAACACCTATCACGTGTCGTGCTTCAGCTTTACGCCTGCACTATGGTACACGTCTCAAGGGTTTGTATAACATAATAATAAATTTTAATAAATCTGCGTAATTTGGATGAGTACACGACATATAGTTCCAATTACCCGACGTGTACTTTTGTTCACCGTCCATCCGAAGTACACGCTCGGGGACATGGTGTGTTGATGTACTTTGGAAATTTTCGGAGTACACAGCATGTTCAGTGGGTCACACGTCGTGTAGTAACCGCGTTACACGGTTTCCAGCCGGGCAAGCTGTGTATGGAGTACACGGTCCAACCCTAACCCGAAGGGACTACACGTCGTGTTCAGTGGACCACACAACATGTAATCTGGAAACCGTGTGCCACCTATTCCTGGTCAACACACGGTGTCATAAATGACTTAGATAAGATCCAATACACGGGCTGATTTGGCGGACCAGTCCAATGCATTGAACCTAGACTACACGGTGTGTACTTCCGAATACATGCCGTGTATTCTGGTGTTGTACGACCAGGAACGTTTGACACCTCTGGATGAGATCTTCTATTTTATTTTAATCAAAATTAAAAGAAAAATTCGTTTCTGTAAGGTGAACGAGAAACGAGAGAGGGGGAACAGATCTCGAGATTGAGATTTTAAAGAACGATTAACTTGAATTGAAACAACTAAATTATTAAATGCGTAAATCACCAACAAAAAACTAAATAATTATAATCAACGATATGACCCATCTGATACCACTTGTAGGTTCTGGGTGCAGCGGAAGCGCGTTGGTGGGTGTACCCAACTTTATTTTAGCGTTAACAACGATCAATCTGAGATCCGTCACGATAATAAAACACCGAATCTTCAAAATAGAATGAAGAACGAAAAAGAAAGAGGGAGTCCCGGAACCATAAAGATAGGATCATCATATGTTGGTTATAATTAATTTAATTAATTGACAAGGATTACCTTGATGAAATTCTTTCTTCGTTGGTGTCTCCGGTCACGATCCGATGTGATTCGCTGTTGCGTTGTAGAAGCCAAGTGTAGACTTCCTCTAGCGGTGATCCACACGTGTAACACGTATCTATAGACGTCGCCAAAGAAATCTCCATGTGCTAGCGTTGAGAAGCCTTTGCTTGCGCTGTCCGCCTTAGATCGCCTTGATCTGATGGAGGATGATCTCTCTCGGTCTTGAGAGCGTTCTTGGAGGAAGGAGTTCTTTCGGGCTTAAGAGAATTCTCCAGAATTGTTGTGCACAACGATTAGGGAAAAATGTCGGGGTTGTGAGGATATTTATAATCGGGTTTGAGGTTATAGAGTTATGATAATAAATAAACGCGTTACGCGTTTTATTTATTTCATTAACTCTTATTGAAAACCCCCATGTTGAATCATTAATTCCTTGACATGCGCTCACGCTGATTATAATACATATCATTTAATAAAACGATATTATTTCCTCAAAATCCCGACTGGAAAAACTACACGGCGTGTAATCATTAATACATGGCGTGTACTCGTTTTTCATTTCCTTTCCAAAATGAAAACTACACGGTGTGTACATTCAATGTACATGGCGTGTATATCTTGTTTTTCATTTTATTCTTCCTCCAACATTAAAATGATTTAGTCTTCCTTGAATAATTATCAAACCACATACGAGAATAATCTTTATTCTACTTGAGATACTTGGATACACTTAGTGTGTGATCCGATAGGCCTCTTTCTCATTGGCATTAGGCGGGCTTTCCTAAAGTCCAAGATTACTGTCTAACAACGGGTTAAGACTCTCAAGAGAAAGAAGTTGACACCACATTGACGTGTCACCTCATACGAACGCTTACCGTGTAATATAATCCTTTTGTCACGATATCTCGAATCAAGCGGGTTGCATGCTAGCGCCATCGACCCATGTGCTCGATTATTCTTTCTTTGACTTTCCGAATTTGAACTTGCCCATTCCTTACCATGGCCATGGATTTACGTAGGCTATATCAATTCCCTCAAAGGACCTGAGATATCTACTTCTGTTATGGAACAGAAGGGACAAATCCTTTCTCGCATTATCTATTAATGCAGTATTACTCGTGACACACTCAACGTATCCTACCTCGCTGCGAACAGTGTGTCGTCATAGTTTCCATCAATACATCTAAGTGCGCTAGTTGTAATACCCATTAATAATAATCTTAAAGTCTAAGGACCAATACACACATCCGTAGATAGAAACATCCAATGACACTATGAAATGTGGATTTTCTACTGGAAGGTCTCGTTTTCATAATATTCTCCTGGATATTACCAAGGGCACACACCATGAGAAGGTGCCTCAAAGTTTTATGAGTCATCACCCCTAATGGCCTGCATTATTTGTGTCCCTCAAATAACATCATCCGACCATAGAATATATATTCAAGAACAATGTTATAGCACTTCTGGGTTCTCATCATAGCAGAGATCCGCTATGACCCTTTAATGCAACAACTATCCTTGTGACATTATCACAAGCATTGTTACGCAGAAGAACAATCAAGATGTGATAAAGTGTTTATTTAATAAATAAAGTACAAAGTAGTTGGTTCTAGGCCACCAACTCCAACAAGGGGGAGAGGGAGAGAGGGAGAGAGGGAGAGGGAGGAGGAGGCGCCACCCGTGGAGCTTGTCCAACGGTAAATCGAGGCTCGATGGGTACGTGGTGCGGATCCGATGCGAAGCTTCGACGGTTTCCGCCTAAAGGTAGGTCCGTTTTTATGTTTTCATCATAAATCCTCGTATCTTAGTTGTTTTTATGTTTTAAAGCCTTGTTTGGGTTGTTGGGGACCCCGTGGGGGTCGATATAGGCTTAATCTGGGAGAAACGGGGGTTTTAGGCCGTTTTGGGGGTTTTCTGTTCGGGTGAACCCTTGTACACGACATGCAATGTGTTCTTCCTGTTTGGGGAAGATGAATTTTTGGGACTACATGATGTGTAGTAGCGACTCAGGGTGTGCCGGAGGCACATGGTCGTGTAGGGTACACAGCCAAAACCCGTGCGAGGCACACAACCAGTGGCCGTGTACTGTGCTTGGCCAGACCTCGTGTGGGGTTACATGGTCAGGTACACGACTAGGCACCCTTGTGGGGTACACGCTGTGTAGTCGGGCGTTGTACACGCCGAGTGGGTTAAGGTACACAGATAGGGACCCCGTGTTGGTTACATGCCGTGCACTGGGTCAACACGCTGTTTACTTTGGAGAAGTACACGCTGAGTGGCCTGGGGAACATGGCCAGAGAGGATCTTTGTGGGTACACACTGTGTACTTTTTTTCTATCTTGGTTTGTTTTGCCTGTTTTTCGCCCTAAAGTCAGAATTGGACTTGTGAGTAGTCCATTCTGATTATTTTTCCTCATAGACTACGATAGTGGGACTTTTTCGACGTTCAGAGGCTGTCTGGATGGTGTTTCGGATGAGCGAGCGTTTGCATGAGGATTTCTTTGAGGTTTGGATTCAGAATCCTACAGTGGGTTGGGTTGTGAGTTGTGAGGCTAAGGTGAGGGTTGTGAGCTAAGTGATCGACCTGGCTCGAGTGTGTCGTGATGATCTATTTAAGGTTATGTCGGGTAGATCCTAAAAGGAAGGATCGATTAGTATTTATGAAAAGATCTTGGTTTGTCCCTGGTTATTAGGAATGATTGCTCAAGGTCAGTGTGGTTGAGGTTTAGATCTTGGATTTGAGGATCAGAGCAATTAGAGCCTTTGGGCTGGCTTGACGTCATGGGGTGGCAGTTACGACCATGTGCTGTTGAAGTGTTGAGATGAGTCAGAGGGACTCTCAAGGATGCCCTTGTGGGCTGGTTACTGATTGAGTGATCAATGGATGTTTTAGTCGGCTGTTGAGAATGCCCATGTGGCATGATGTTGCTTTGGATTCCCTTGTGGGCGAGTTGGTACCCGTGAATGGGTTGTTTGTCGGGAGGGCCAACTGTGGTTTTTCTTGTGTGGGTGTTGCCTTGAGGTTTGGCTTGTATTGAGGAGCCCTTGTAGGGTCTTGCTTTTGAGGTGGTCACGAGGATCGCTATGAACCCCCTTGTAGGCGTGATGTGCTTTGGATGCCCCTTTGAGCGCATTGTTGATCAAGGATCCGTTGGAGGCCACTGAGGGCCGTTTGTGATGTTTTAGCATTGGGCATGTCCTGTACTTTGGATGAGCTAGAGGAACTCCTCGTAGGGTGTTCTGATCTTGTTGTGGCCTTTGGGTCGTTTGGGGATCTGTGTACGGGCGTGGCCCAAGAGCTTGGGTGGTGCAGGGGAGTCCCTAGTAGGATGTCACTTTATGTTGTGACCCCAGGGACTGTGGGAGCCCTGAGTTTTGGTTTGGCTTTGAGGAGGGTCACGAGAGCCCGTAGTGGTTGTTTTGTTGGATGATGAGATCTAGAGGACTGAGAGAGGCCCTGTGCTTTGTTGGTTGAGAGTTGATCGGTGCTGCTAGTTTATCTATTTGGATGGTGGGTTTGAGAGTTAGATCGTCCTACATTTGATTGGCCTTTGACCGTGATGTTTGAGGCTGCTTCTGCTCAGGGATTTGGTTTGAGGATGAGACCCTTGAGATATCTTGGATCGGGCGTTGCCCTTGAGTTTTGATTTGGTTCCCTTCGTTGGCTGGTTGCGGCAAGATGGGCTTAAGGGGCTGCTGGACGATCTGGATGAGTGCAACCCCCTCTAGTTGAGTATTCACCCTGGTTAGAGTGGATTCGAGCTCGTGAGGTGCCGAGGCACTCACAGAGTGAGTTTTGTTCTCCGTGGATGTTGTTGTGCTCCTGGTACCATGGATATTGCGTGCTCCCATGTTTATGTATGAAGCCCTCATATTGTTCGGGTCCATAACTGGTGCTTGATTCGTTTTATAGGATCTTCAGGACTGACATGTTCTCTAGTTGTGTCGAGACCTAAATGTTCCTATAGTTCAGATCATGCTCTTGGAGTCTAAGAGCTCGATAGATGTGAGTTGTCATGTGGATGCTTATGGTTACACCTTAGGGTTCGACATTTGTGCCTGTTCATTTTGACATCTTGGAGGTCTTGTGTAGATCTGGCAGACGTGCCTGATGTAGTGTAGCTGGGTGAGTCACGCGCTGTAAATCCTATGATGTGGGCCAAAGTAGAGGTAGATTTACCTTGAGCGTCAAGCTAGAATCTGTAGTTGGCTGCTTTCTTTGTCCCCCCTTTCTTTTTAAGCAGTTGTTGTTTTATGCTAGCTGTTATTAGTTTTCGGATGGACTAGACATATCACATGTGCATGCACTTATTATGACACCAGATTATAAGTTCACAATTGGAGGTGACTTATTGAGATATATTCCTCACCCCTGTACATGCACCTCAATGTGTGTGCAAATTTGATGTCTTCTTTTAGTTCAAAGCACAAGTCGTGCAAGGGATGGTGCTGAGACTCAATGTTGCTTGATCGAGCAGAGTCGCTCATGTGGAGTCTCAGGATCAGGCTGGTGCAACTCGAGCGTCATGAAATTCAGATATGTGGTTTGGCTCGGAGCTGCAGTAGAGCCTGATGTATTTATTTTCAGTTTATTTTGTATATGTGGCCGACCCAATGGGTGACCGAGTTGTATATATTGCATGCTTGTGAGTCTGTATGACTGTATGTTGCATTTCATTTATTATAGCATGCTTTTGTTTCATTTTATTTATGATGTGTACTCTGATGCTTATCTTTGTGCATGTGTTTGATTATTTTCTACTGTTATTGCATTTTGACCAGATGGTATAGTGTCCCCACTGTATCGGTTAGACCATCACCACTGGTTGACAACCTATGATGTTCAAGAAGGTGTGCTTGAGGCCTTATAACGAGCCAGATCAGGTGACTTGTTAGGTCGACTTAGGATCGTTACAAATATTAACAATAAATCTCTTTCATTGATTTGCCTTGATGAACAAACAATGGATTCATGCACAAAACCTACCCCAAAAGCAAACCTCTCACCAAGATCTCCTCACAAGCGCATCAAATACCTTCAATATTGTTGAAAGTGGGTGCCCTAGACCCAACTTGTTTTGTACTTTGATTGTCGCTACATGTATTCAGTTTGTTTTAATACACGTGTTTATCTTGCTATAATAGTGTAGATACTTCTGCATCCACTTTGTTTATGACAATGTCGTTAGATTACCTGTCACATCAAAGGGTTATAGTAGATCCCAGACTATAATGGGAACCCTGAGATGCCATGACAATAATCTTAAAGTAACGTCCTATGGTCCAGTTACATCATTCTGAAAGGACACAGATGATGTGTGACCATCAGGTGCTGGGGGCTCATAAGCATTGAGACTTCTTCTCATGAAGTTCTCACTTGATAATCTCTAGTAGTTGAGATCATGAGGACATACCCGTATAATAGGAACACCACATGTTTTAGGTGTCATTGGTCGTTCCTATATACGAACATGTGTAATGCTCTTTTGACTCGAGATCATTGTCAATGGATGTCATTTAATTACGTACATTTGATGCAAGGCGAAAACCATGGCGACTAAGTCGCGGCGAGGTAGTTTGTATTGGGTACGTCATTAATGGCATGACATTGATTGAATGATCGAGAAAGGATTTGTCGCTTCTGAGTTCAGGAAGAGATATCTCGAGCCTGGTTGATTAGGATGGTTGCACCTTCATTAAATCCATGACCATGGTAGTGGAAGGTAAGACCGCCCAGACAAATTAACAAACAAAATAAAGCAAATAAAGAATGACGACACTAGTATGCATTCTGCTTTATTGAGATATCGATGACAAATAGATGATATTACACGGACCATGTTCGTAGGAAGACAGTCGTTGCTTTGACTTTGCCTTATCACTATAGGGGCCTCGATGGGTTGCTAGACCCCGCTCTAGGTCAGTGGATATTATTCATTGCTGTAGAATGAGAAAATGAGAGGAACCCAAACCCCCAAGGTCCTCTTTAAAGGATCCCTTGGGGTGTATTTATAATGAATATTAAAAACCACACCGGACCTCAAGTCCGATGTGGGATGCAGACTCCAACACCCCCCCTCAAGCTAGGTGTACCTAGCTTGGACACATAATGAAAAGAAAGCAACAAAACAGAGACTAACACTCCCCCTCAAGCTGGACATGCCCAGCTTGATTACAAAACAGACGAAAAAAAAGAAAGCTGCAAAGGGCTGCTGCTCCCCATCACGATCAAAACTCCTCCGCAGGATGATGGATGGATGATGTTGCGGGCGCAACAGAAGAAACCACTCAGATCGGCTGGTTGACGGAGTGCCAGGAATGCCGCATTAGT
This sequence comes from Viscum album, assembly GCA_963277665.1. Classification (NCBI taxonomy): domain Eukaryota; kingdom Viridiplantae; phylum Streptophyta; class Magnoliopsida; order Santalales; family Viscaceae; genus Viscum; species Viscum album. The sequence continues at coordinate 1,231,044,680 of OY728137.1, read as the reverse complement.
GGGGCCGGTCGATGAAACGCCGGGAAATCCAAACTAGCACCGGGAAAACCGCACTTGCGGGGCTGGCGACGGGAGGCGGGTATTCCGCAGAATTGTTGCGGGACTGGCGGCGCCAACGGGCTCAAATCCAAGACGGTCAAGGTGCTGCGCCATGGTGGATGAAGCGTGAAGGTGTGCCTGCTGACAGAGAGGTGGCTGCCTGGAGTAGTCGGGAGATGCCGGCGAGGCGGGGATGCCGCAGGAGGGGCCGAAGAGCCGAACTTGAAGTGGGGCAGCCACAGGGAGAAATCGGAGCCAGCTGGCTGCCGGAAGAGGAGCGCAGGAGGAGGCCGACAAGGGAGCAGGTCAGCGGGAGGTGGCGCTGGAAGCCGGAGGAGGCCGCTGGTGTGGAGGGGCCGGCAAGGTGGAGGCCGGTTGCGGGAGGCCGGCTGTCGGAGGCGCCGACAGGAAAGAAGGCCGCCAGGAAGGGATGGTCGGCAGGGGGGGGGGAACCGCCGGGCAGGAGAAGCTTCCAGAAAAAAAAAGAAGGGGCCGTCACATCTGGACGCCGGAGAGCAGCAGGCGAGGGCCGCCGGGAGTAACGCCGGGAGAGGGCGCCGGGAGGGGAGCCGCTGGGAGATGGCGAGGGTGCCGGGGTGAGGGCGAGGGTGCCGGGGCGAAGCTGAGGACTCCGGGGAGAGGCCGAGGATGAGGCGTCGGGGTGAGGCCGAGGGCGAGGCGCCGGGAGGGAGCGCCGCCTGGAGGGAGGGTTGCCGGGAGTGATGACCGGCAGGAGCCGCGTGGGGCAGATCGAAGCCGTCGGGGAGGAGAGCCGGGCCGAGGCGGAGGGGGAAAGCCGCCAGATATGCAGCAGGCCGAGCGGCGGTGTGAGGGAGGGGAGACCCGCCGGGGAGCCGCGCAGGGCAGAGGCGGAGGGGCGGCGGCGGTAACCCTACGGGGCTTTGGAGCCGCCGCCCCCCGGACGGGGAAACCCTAAAGGAAGGAAAAAAAAAAATTCAGGAGGGAGGGTCGGGAGTCAATCCCTCTGATACCATGTAGAATGAGAAAATGAGAGGAACCCAAACCCCCAAGGTCCTCTCTAAAGGAGCCCTTGAGGTGTATTTATAATGAATATTAAAAACCACACCGGACCTCAAGTCCGATGTGGGATGCAGACTCCAACAATTGCTATTGAGGTAAGGGCCTAGAGGGTCACACACAATAGCGCCTTGAGAATCTGCCCTATTCTGGGAATAAGAATTTAGAACTTGGTGGGCCCCGCCAAAGGGTCTGAGCACTATCCAAGTTCTATGAATCACCAAAGAATAAATAAATTCATTAATTATTCAAGTTTAGAATAATTCGTTGAATTTATTTATAACATGTATTTACAAGTTATATAGTAAATACAAATATTAATATTATTCGAATGGATTTAAATATCCTAGGTTCGTTTAATATTAGCAGGAGGAATAGGTCGAGTTAAAGACTCAAATTTATCACGTAATATATTTATATATTACAGGTGATAAATTATAAATATTATTTATGGCATAATTTTATTTGTCGTAAATAATTATTTATATCACTTATATAGCGGACGTCTATTACACGGGGGCTGATAATCCATACCGCGTGTTTTAAACACTCCCTATATAAGTGAGAGAGAGGTTCTCCCATGTATACTATTCATGTTTCAAGATTGAGAGCTTCTCTCCCCTCCTGGAATCTAGAGAGAGAGAGTCTCTCAAGCGAAGGAAGATCTTCAAGTTCATCCTTCTCGGATTGAAGCTTCTTCCTTTGCGGTGATTGTCGCTGCACTGAAGTGATCGTTGAAGATCCGCGCTAGCACCCGGATCTTGATGAACGGCGCACGAGCAGATTCATAAGGCGTGTGTGGACGATCTAGAGGGTTTCGACGTCGGAGTCTTCGAGCAACGATCGCCGGCGTCCTGCGGTGGACTTACACACGCTAATTCCGAACAAGGTACATGTTCAGTTTAATTTTCGTGCTCTGTTTAAACCTTTGAGATCCTTGGACCAAACTGGGACAAGATCACTGAAGTTGACAGGGTTATGTCACCCTGGTGAAGCTAAAAATTTAAAATTCCCATCCCACCGGCTTCCGCTGCGCCGTCCCGGTACCCAACAAATATGACGTGTATTTCATCTCAATTAGATGATATCATCACCATCTTATTAAACTTCAACATATTTCACTCAAATTAGTACCTATACCTCAAATAGAATGATGTCCAATGAAAACTTCATGAAAAAAAAATAGTCTTCACGAGATGCATATCACTTCTTCACCATGATGCATTCCAAATCTCTTCAAGTAAATCACCACAATGCACATGGTCTTCTCTAGCAGTTCCACCTTTATTTTCTTAGCTTAATGCTACAACATCTTAGCAAGAAATTCATGTAGATGGAGAAGAAACACCAAGAATATAGCGAACCTAGCCTTTTACACATTTCATTACATGATTTTAAGCATAGTAAAACACCATAACACAAGCCAAAGATCGTAAAGTCTAGTGTCTTGGAAGACTAAGTACATAAAACTGAAAACATGAGACTAAATAAAACATTTCTTCATTTATTCTTCATAAAGAGCTCCTAACTCCCATTGTGCTCATACATCTTCATAGGATAACCTGAGGATAACATGAACAAAGGGATGAGCTAAAAGCCCAGTAAGAGAATAAACATAAAAATAAAACTTTAGCACATGAATTTGAAGATATGACATAATGATATAAAAAGGCATGAAATATATGGAATCATAACATATAAAAATGAGATCGTATAAACATGAATTCATAGTAATGTGGCAGCAACATAAAACATGACTTTAACACGAGTCAAAACTCATTGCACATAGAGGAGCACAAGTCAATGTTAACCATCAAGACCATTGCACATGGTAGCACGAGTCAAAGCTAACCGTCAAGGCCGTTGCACATAACGTCTCATGAGTCTCAACTTTACCCAATGCATTTGTACGCTATCTGGGCGCATCCATCATAACATGTTCATGAATATGCTTTCCACATGTAGAATCATACATAATCAATTATACATAAACATAAAAGCACCCCTGGAAAGAAATGAATATCATAATCATGTCATAAAGCATAATAGATAGGCGTATCATACAAGTGTTCATGAAAGAAAGGAATTAAAAAATACATAGACATTGATAAAGGAAAATAGACATATCATAGTAAGTGATGTCAAACATAAGTGACAACATATAAGAAGGGTATTTAAGAAATTTTAGCATTAAAACATTTTAGTGCGGTTTTAAGGAAAATACTAAAGAGTTTTTAAAATAGAAAAGGGCATAATCTTTTATATAAAACCATAAGTGAACCAAGAAGGTTTTCTTAATAAAAAGTTTGATTTTATAAAAATAATGGTGTCTTAAAACAGATGATAGATTGCATTTGAAATTGGGTAAGAATTTAGGAAGTTCCCTTAAAACGAGTTTGCTTATCGGGAAGTATTGAGGAGAGAATCACTTAAAAACTTGTATATCCTCAAAATAGAATAATGAATGAATATTTATGCATGATTTTGGAGCATGTTCACAACATTTAGAAGATGTAAATAAAAAGAACATATAACTTAATTTAGGTAAAAATAAATATAGAGCAACCAAAAGGAATAATGGAGGTTCAGGTAGAATCCCTTACCTTAAGTTCGAATGCGTTCTTCCCTTGATCTTAATGTCCTGAATAACCAAATTAAATTTATTAATTAATATTTTTGGAACCTCTTCTTTATGTAATTGATTTAGTATAACTTCATTAAGTTCATTCATGACCTTTTTGATGGGTTAAGAGATTCAATTTCATTGTTTGTTTCATTGGTTTTCATGATTGATATACTTATATACATGCAAGGATAAACATGTAAGATGAGAATGATTGTCCAGAATTTGAGTTATATGTTATTAGTGATCATCCAATAGATTAATTGGTTATAAAATTCATTTGGTTATTTGGAGTAAAGATGAATCGTTATATAAAACTTTAATGATAATTGTTTTGCTTAATTGACGGTTTTTTGATCACATCAGACACATTTTGCTTTATAAATTAATATTATGTGTACAAAAGATTCTAGAACCTTAAATTAGACACAATACATATATTATAGTCTGCTTAAACTATAAAAATGGTTTCATGACCAGAATTGAAAACGTTAATAGAAATTGAAAACCCGTCGTCCTTGAATATGAGAAATTAACACATCTCAGATGATGTTTTTATTTCCTAGTATAAAAGAAGGGGAAATGAGAGATGATAATGAATTATTCCGTTATCATAACATTTTAGTACATATAAGGTACTAGAGTTATCTTAACATTTGGATGAAAGAAGGTTAGAAAAGAAAAAGAAAAGAACGGAATTTCAAAGAAAATATAAGAAATGTAAAGAGGAATTTACCTTTTAAATATATCTTTCTTGAGAATCTCTTCAGGGGAGAGGATTTGATCTTTTGAAGAGATCAAAGGCTGTTGGACGTGGGGGAGGGGCTTAGGGAGAGATTTGAGTAGAATTTGGACTATACACAAGACTTGAGAGGAGTGAAGAGAATAGATAAAAAGGGGTGATATTTATAGTGGAAAAGTTGAGGGTTTTCTCAATATTTTAATCATTAGTTTAATATTTTTACTCAAGTCTATGAATAGTCTTTATTCTTGTGACTAAAAATAGTAAATAGTGCATGTGAGTTTGAGATAATGTCCTTACACCAGCCATACATCAGCTAATGACATCATAAATCATGTATTTAACATTTATCGTAAATTATCATATTTTACTATTCACAAAAATTCAAGTATTTTAGAAAAAATCCAAAAATTTACCCCAACCATTTTTCAATGTGTAAAATTCAAAAATGAAGTTCATTTTATGAAAATAATTTTCTAAATATGTGAAATTCAATTTTTAATTAAAATCACAATTTGCTTGAAAAATATAATTTTAAACTCAAAACTGCTTTTCTAATACTTTGAAAAATTAATTAAGGTCTCTTAAAATTATCATATAATCATAAGTCATCAAAATATTTATTTATGAATACATTTTATGAAAATAACTTTTCTTTTAAATTATTAAATTAATCATAAAATTATAATTAAATATACATTACTTACAAAAATACCAACACTATGATATAATTATATCATATTGTCACTTATATGATAGATATATTTTATTTAAACTTTCATTGGTAAGGTTACTTATTCACATGGAGGATTTATTATTCATAAAAGTCATATTACTATTTATAAGAGTAACATTACTATTTTCAAGGGTTAGTTACTATTCACTAAAAATTAAGTTTGTCTTATCAGACTCCAAAAATTTTACGGATCGCAACCGTGTATGTTAAATTTTTGAAATTCAAATCACAGAAGTGATAATATTATGTTTAAAGGTCACATAGTACGTAGTAGTTCACCGTGTTGTGATTTCATGTGATTATACTATATGACATAATTATAAGAAGGAAATTTCATTGATAAAACATTGGGTCGTTACATTCTTCTTCCCTTATGAAAATCTCACCCTTGAAATTTCGTTTTACATTTTAAGCTGTAAATAGGTGTGGGTACTTTTCCTTCATTGCCTCCTCCAGTTCTCATGTTACCTCTTCGTACTTATGGTTCCACCATAGTATTTTGACCATGTGAGTAGTCTTGTTGCGTATAATTTTATCTCTACGATTCAAGATCTTCACCAGCTGCTTCTCGTAAGAAAGACCATTCTCCAACTGTACCACTTCTGAAGACAGTACATGTGAAGGATCTGGTATGTAATTTCTTAAGAGGGATAAATGGAAGACATCATGTACTTTAGACATGGTAGGTGGAAGTGCTAGTCGATATGCCATTGCTCTGACACAATCAAGAATCTCAAAGGGGCTGATATACCTCAGACTTAGCTTTCCTTTCTTCTCAAATCTCATGACCTTCTTCCATAGAGATATGCGGAGGAATACCATGTCTCCAACTTTGAACTCAAGGTCCCGTCGACGATTGTCTACATAATTCTTATAGCATCCCACCATTTTATAACATAAACTTTCATTACATTACACAAAACTGAGGATCGTTAAGGTTTAGTGTCTTGGAAACAAGGATCATAAAACATAAAAAAAACATAAAAACATTCTTCTTAAACACTTGAAAGGCTTCTCCTTTAGTTCATCCTATGTTCATTATGCATCTCATAACCTGGGGACATACATCAAAAGAAAGGGTGAGCAGAAGGCCCAGTAAGGGAAATAAGAGGAACATTTTACACGTGAACTTGAGATACTTCAATAAGGACATGAAAAGAACTTTAAGGCATAAGAAAGAAATCATGAGGCATTTCATAATAAAAATAACATTTTTCATAACTTGAAGATGTGGCTACATCATTTAACATAGACAATCATGAACATATCACCAAGGTCCATCCCCAAGGTGTCATTTGAAAATTACCAAGGTTATTCACCAAGGTATCGTGAAAATTGTAATCTCTAGTGGTTACATCATTACCCAATGCATTGGAGCGCTATCAGGGCGCACCCTTAAATTTGCCTTTATTATCATGTGAGCCACATATATCATCATCAAACATTTCATAAATAACCCACATAGCATAAAATAAATGGGTTTCATTTCATAATCATAACGTTTTAAAAACTGCTTTAAAGACATGATCTTTACGTCACTTTAAACCCACGGAAAGGGAATGCGGGTCTCATGTATGTAAATCCCAGAATTTAAAATGGAACATTTTGATATATATGTGAATACCCTTGTATAAATAAGAGCTTTGAGTATTCACTTTATAACATAAAATAATTTTTGAGAAAAGAGAGAGGCATTTTGAGGGGAAAATTCTGCAGCATAACGGCTAAGTTTCGGGGTTTTAGAAAACATTGAAATGGGAGGGGACATGGGTCACCCACTCATAAATGATCCATAAAACAGTAGGGTGAAAGAATAAGAAGGATATATGGACCTGGAAATGAAATTTGGAGGACATACCATTTGAAAAGAAAAGCATGGAAGGAAAAAAAATTAGATTTCTCTTATGAAAATTCGGCAGCCTTACGGCGTCACTTAACTTCAAAAGAAAATGATTTGACAAGATCAAATAGGGTCCCTCATCATATGATCATAATAGATCAGTATGATAGATATAGAGATCATACCCCAACATAATAAAAAGGAACTTGAAAGTCTTGACATGAAAATCGAACTTGAAAAAATGAGAAGGGTGAAAGAATCCCTTAAAAATTCGGCAGCCTAACGGCGTCACTTAAACTTTCATAAAACGAAATGATGAGAGTAAGAGGGGATCTCTCATAATATAAACATGAAAGGGCAGTAAGAGGAATATAAAAGAACATCCTCTCACATAAAAAACATGGAGCATAATAGGAATGACATAAAAGAGATTACATGAAAAGAAAGAGAGGGGTCGGATCCCTTACCTTAAAACGTGACTCTTGAAACTCAAAGGATTGGACCTTGAGGGCTTGGGGGCACCTTGGGAGGACTCCTTGGAAGGTAAGAAGACCAGAACTTCGTTGGGGGAGAGTTGGGAGTGAAAACTAAGGGAGGAAAGGGTGGGTATTTATAGGGAAAGTGAGGGGACAAAGCATTAATGGCCAAAGGACACCTCACATGTGCTTTTCTCAAACCCATGGGCTCTCCCTTGGCATTTATCATGGAGTTAGGCCACATGGGGCCCCCAAAACAATAATTCATCACCCTTGGCCGGCCAACCCTCAAAAGATCTCATGACATCATCATGACATCATTATGATGTCATTAAACATACCGAAACCCTAAAACGGTATTTTTACTATTCACTGAAAATTCAACTTTCTCAGAATAATCCCAAAATTTCACCTTAACCAAATATCAATACTCTGATTTCAAAAATGAAATCCATTTTATAAAAATATTTTTCTAAATATTTTTAATTTAACTTTTAAATAAAAACACTATTCATCGAAAATTCATTTTTTTCAGAAAAATCCCCAAAAATTACCTTAACATAATATCGATGCTCTGAGTTCAAAAATAAAGTCATTTTTATAAAAATAATTTTCTAATTATTTTTAATTAAATTTTTAATTAAAAAACACTATTCATTCGAAAAAACTAATACTTGAATAATAATTTATGAAACTGTTATTTACCCATTTTATTGAATCACAGTACTTAATCAAGGTGCCTAGATTATTTTAAAACTTTCTTTAAGTGAGATTACTAATCCATTTGGTCACATTACTAATCCTAAGCGTAAAATCACTATTCATAATTTACTATTCATCAAAAATTAAGTTGATCTTATTAGACTCCAAATTCCTTACTGAACACTTTTGTAGAAGACCATTTTTTGAAAATCATTACACATCATTAGTTATTTAGGGTTTACATAAATATTTTAAAATATCCTTTTTTCGAAATTCATCAATAAAATACATTCTAAAATTATCTAGACATTTGAAATTTCACAAACATTACTAAAGGAAGAAATCTCAATTTATTCACCCGAAAGGATTACACAAGGAAACTAGGGTCTCATCACATAGCCCCTTATAACACTGGCATAAGACCTAAGTGTAAGGTGTGCTATGGTGATAGAATCTGAGGGAGTCTCAGATAACATTGCCCTAGTAGCAATCTCCACTAACTTGAACTTCTCCTGCAAGCGTTTTCGTTCAAGCTTGACACGCTTGAGCTCGGATTGGGCTTGGTCCAAAGCGAAGCCCACAGATGCTACCTCCTTCCCAAGCTCTGATAAGTGGGCTTCGTAAGGGTTGAGTCTACTGGATGAAGCCATCGACTCCTCTTTCTGCATTATACATTAACATCTTATTAAATAAATAAGAGTAAGTTAATATACTACTCAAAAAGATTGGGTCGTTACATTCTTCCCCCCTTAAGAAATTTCGTCCCCGAAATTTATACTTGAGGCCTAGTTGAAAAGGTGAGGGTACTTTTGCTTCATCGTTTCCTCAGGCTCCCAAGTCGCTTCTTCATACTTATGATTCCTCCACAACACTTTCACAAGGTGGGTAGTCTTGTTTCGTAGAACCTTGTCTCTACGGTCCAAGATCTCCACTGGCTGCTCCTCATAAGAGAGGTCATGTTCAAGTTGTACCACCTCTGGGTTCAGTACATGCGAAGGGTCGGGTATGTACTTCCTCAAGAGAGATACATGGAAGACATCATGAACTTGAGCTAGGTTCGGTGGAAGTGCTAGACGATAGGCCACTGCTCCTATGCGATCAAGGATTTCATAGGGGCCAATGTACCTAGGGCTGAGCTTCCCTTTCTTCCCAAACCGCATGACTCTCTTCCATGGAGAAATTCGAAGGAAGACTTTGTCACCAACACCAAACTCCAAGTCCCTTCGACGATTGTCAGCATAGCTCTTCTGCCGACTCTGAGCAGCCTTTATGTGTTGTTGGATGGCATGAACCTGTTCTGTCATCTCTTGCACGAGATCAGGCCCAAGAAGCTTCCTCTCACCAGTTTCATCCCAACAAGTAGGAGTTCTACACCGCTTTCCATACAGAGCTTCATAGGGTGCCATCTGAATACTCGCATGGAAGCTGTTGTTATAGGAGAACTCCACTAATGGGAGGTGTTGATCCCATCCACCTTTAAATTCCATTGAGCATAATCTCAACATGTCTTCGAGTGTCTGAATAGTCCTTTCAGATTGGCCATCAGTTTGAGGATGATAGGCCGTACTAAAATTCAATTCAGTATTCAGAGCATGCTGAAGACTTCTCCAGAATTTTGATGTGAATCTTGGGTCACGATCAGATACGATGGATAGTGGTACCCCATGCAGCCTTACCACTTCCTTCACGTATATCTTGGCAAGCTGATCTAGAGAGAAATCTTCCCGAATAGAGATAAAATGGGCTGTCTTGGTGAGACGGTCCACAATAACCCATATCGCATTGTTTCCTTTGGATGTTTTTGGGAGACCAGTTACAAAGTCCATGGTGATATTATCCCACTTCCATACTGGTATGGGTAGCGGTTGTAATACCCCCTTAGGAAGTTGTCTTTCTGCCTTTACTTGCTGACACACCAGGCACCTTGTAGTGTAATCGGCAATCTCCCTCTTCATGTTATCCCACCAATAATGATCACGAAGGTCTCTATACATCTTAGTGCTTCCCGGATGTATAGAGAAAGTAGAGCTATGAGCTTCATCCATCAGTTCTTTCTTTATCTCCGGAATGGATGGAACACATAGTCTTGTACGAAATTTCAATACACCTTCTTGATCAATATTGAAATCAGGGAACTTCCCATCCTTTACAGCCTCGAACTTCTCCTGCAGCAAAGGATCTTCTTTTTGAGCCTTCTTGATCTTCTCTAGTAATGAAGGTTGAGAAATCATTTGGGATAGGGTTGATGATGTCCCTTTCCTTATAATTCCCATGTCCAGTTTTACTAGATCTTTAATCAAGGGATCTCCTAGGATCCTCATTGTTGCCAGAACAACAGGATCTTTCCTGCTTAACGCATCCGCGACTTTGTTTGCTCTTCCAGGGTGATAATGAATTGAACAATCATAGTCTTTAATAAGCTCCAACCATCTCCTTTGTCTCATGTTCAATTCTTTCTGAGTGAAAATATACTTTAGACTTTGGTGGTCAGTGTATATATCACATTTCTCCCCATAAAGATAGTGCCTCCATATCTTTAGAGCAAAAACAACTGCCGCCAGCTCTAGATCATGCGTAGGATAATTCTGCTCATGAATCTTCAACTGTCGAGATGCATAAGCAATTACTTTGTCATTTTGCATGAGGACGCACCCAAGCCCTTTCAGAGATGCATCGCTAAAAATAACGAATCCTTCTCCGATAGAGGGTAGTGTTAACACAGGTGCAGTAACCAATCTCTTCTTCAGCTCTTGGAAACTTTCCTCGCATTCCTTTGTCCAGATGAACTTAACCCCTTTTCGAGTCAACTTGGTTAGTGGATTAGAAAGCCGTGAAAAGTTTTTCACAAACCTCCTATAATATCCCGCTAAACCAAGGAAACTACGAATCTCAGTTACTGTTGTGGGTTGAGGCCACTCCTCCACAACCATTGTCTTTGCAGGGTCAACCGAGATTCCTTCATTGGTTACGATGTGCCCCAAGAAAGCCACTTGTTGTAACCAAAACTCACACTTGCTGAACTTCCCAAAGAGCCTCTCCTTCCGTAGAGTTTTCAAAATAACCCTCAGATGATCTTCATGCTCCTCCCGACTTTTTGAATATATCAAAATATCATCAATAAAAACTACCACAAAGTTATCAAGGTAGTCCTTAAAGACTCTATTCATCAAATCCATGAAAATAGCAGGAGCATTAGTCAAGCCGAAGGGCATAACAGTAAACTCATAATGCCCATATCTTGATCGGAAGGCAGTCTTTGGAATATCTTCCTTCTTCACCCTCAGTTGATGATAACCAGATCGAAGGTCAATCTTAGAGAAGAATTGAGCCCCACGAAGTTGGTCAAATAAATCATCAATTCTTGGAAGAGGGTATCTGTTCTTCACTGTGATCCCGTTCAGTTCTCTATAATCAATGCATAGCCGCATTGATCCATCCTTCTTCTTCACAAAGAGAACTGGTGCTCCCCAAGGAGACACACTCGGTCGGATAAACCCCTTCTCCAACAAGTCTTGGAGTTGTTTCTTTAGCTCCTCTAGCTCCACATTTGCCATTCTATACGGAGTCTTTGATATCGGTTGAGACCCAGGTACGAGTTCAATGGAGAACTCTACCTCTCTTTCTGGGGGAGGTCCAGGTAACTCCTCAGGAAATACATCCATGTATTCTTGAACAATCGGAACATCTTCAATTTGTATGCTCCCTTTCCCTTCTTCCTCATCACCGATTAACTCCATAAAGAAAGCTATAGGAGGTGCTTCTAGATAGGGATCAGTTCGGGATATCTCTCCTCGGAAGATAACTGTAGGTCGTTCATTCAAGACTACTGAGATTTCCTTACTTCTGCATTTGATCTTAGCATTATACTTTGAGAGCCAGTCCATCCCTAGTATAATGTCAAATTCCATCATGGGAATGACTACTAGATTTGCGATAAGATTGTGCTCACCAAAGTAAACACTAGAGTCTCTAAACACTGTTGATGCATGGATAATCCCACTTGGAGTCTTGACTGACAACTCTACCTCAAGCAATTCGGGGATTGATTCTATATTCTTTGCAAACTTGGAAGAAATAAATGAATGCGTAGAACCAGAATCAAATAAAGCACTTGCTAGTTTTGAGAGGACAACAAGAGTACCTGCTACCACATCGTTCGGAACTTCAACTTCAGTTGTTGTGATAGCGAAAGCACGACCTTGCTCCCTTGGCCTCTGCTGAGGTTGATGGTGATTCCCCTCCACCGCCCTCGGATTTGGACATTGATTAGCAAAGTGCCCAAGCTGTCCACACTTGAAGCATGTGACTTCGGGTAGGGCCAAAACCATCTTTCCTCTGTCGTTAGTGTTGGGAAGTTGAGGCTTCACATCACCACGACAATTCCGAGAAATATGGCCTTCTTTTCCACACCTATAGCACTTGCCACTTCCGATCAAGCAGTTCCCCGGATGCTTCTTCCCACATTTATTGCATGTGGCATGTTGCATATGCTTTCCACCTCTTTCCTGATCAAAACTTCTTCCCAGGCTTGGTTCTAGAGTTCTCTTCTTCTCATTAGATTTGTGAGACCACTGTGTCTCTCCAAACTCTAGTTCAACTTTCATAGCACTTCGAACTATTTCTTCATAGCTATCATAGTCCCTGTTGGCTAGATTCTTCCGCAGATGAGGTCTTAGTCCACCAAAGAATCTATCAACCTTCCCATTAGGGTCCATGACAAAACTTGAGGTATAACGGGAAAGCCTTGTGAAGTTCATCTCATAGCTTCCGACAGATTCGTTCTCCTTCTGCTTCAGCTCGAGAAACTCTTTCTCCATTTTCGTTCTCATGGAACGAGGGAAATACTTGTTAAAGAAAATTCCCCGAAATTCTTCCCACTCCATAGCTTCCATCTCTCCTCGTGGCTTCGTGTTTTTGATCAGTGACCACCACTGATCAGCTTCTCCCTCTAGGCGGTAAACAGCAAGGGTGACTTTTTCTTGTTCCGAACAATGAAGTACAGAAAAGATCTTTTCAATGGAGCTTATCCATTGTTCCGCAACCAATGGGTCAGTAGATCCACTGAATGTTGGCGGTCGTTGACGCATGAAGGACTCAACAGAAAGTTGTTCCCTTCGTGGTGAGGTCGGCCTCTCAGCTTGATTCAAGTTATTACTCATAACTTGAGTCAGTTGGTTCATCATCCGCATGAATGTTTCCATTCCGGCTTCCATCGGAGGGCCGTCAGCACATGGTGCATTGCGGTCACCATCGGCACGGTTTCTCCTATTGCCCGCCATTTTCTAAAAGAATAAAACCTTAGTGAGAAACTTATTTCATTTATGAATCTTTTAACTAAGACTTCGTGCTTAGACAATTATAGTTCTCTATAATTCCTTCATAATGATTCATAAAAAGCATGTGATTAACCAAACATATCCCCCGGGAGTGTCGTAACCAAGAGTGCAGCAAGGCCCGTTATCGTGCACCAGTTCCCGTTCGAGTCTAGCTCAAAGCGGTGTTTTCGGGTTTTACCCCTATGTACATCTGTGCCAGAGCCGCCTCTACCTGCTCGTATCCAGACAGGGATGTATTTGTTTGATAGACCACTTACTTAATACTTACCAAAATACCAGGAAGTTTTCCTATATTTAAACTTTTCTATAGGGTTCTTCCTAAAGTTTTCATATCCTAATTTCCACAAATAACTAAACCATCCTTTGATACCAACTATAGCATCCCACCATTTTATAACATAAACTTTCATTACATTACACAAAACTGAGGATCGTTAAGGTTTAGTGTCTTGGAAACAAGGATCATAAAACATAAAAAAAACATAAAAACATTCTTCTTAAACACTTGAAAGGCTTATCCTTTAGTTCATCCTATGTTCATTATGCATCTCATAACCTGGGGACATACATCAAAAGAAAGGGTGAGCAGAAGGCCCAGTAAGGGAAATAAGAGGAACATTTTACACGTGAACTTGAGATACTTCAATAAGGACATGAAAAGAACTTTAAGGCATAAGAAAGAAATCATGAGGCATTTCATAATAAAAATAACATTTTTCATAACTTGAAGATGTGGCTACATCATTTAACATAGACAATCATGAACATATCACCAAGGTCCATCCCCAAGGTGTCATTTGAAAATTACCAAGGTTATTCACCAAGGTATCGTGAAAATTGTAATCTCTAGTGGTTACATCATTACCCAATGCATTGGAGCGCTATCAGGGCGCACCCTTAAATTTGCCTTTATTATCATGTGAGCCACATATATCATCATCAAACATTTCATAAATAACCCACATAGCATAAAATAAATGGGTTTCATTTCATAATCATAACGTTTTAAAAACTGCTTTAAAGACATGATCTTTACGTCACTTTAAACCCACGGAAAGGGAATGCGGGTCTCATGTATGTAAATCCCAGAATTTAAAATGGAACATTTTGATATATATGTGAATACCCTTGTATAAATAAGAGCTTTGAGTATTCACTTTATAACATAAAATAATTTTTGAGAAAAGAGAGAGGCATTTTGAGGGGAAAATTCTGCAGCATAACGGCTAAGTTTCGGGGTTTTAGAAAACATTGAAATGGGAGGGGACATGGGTCACCCACTCATAAATGATCCATAAAACAGTAGGGTGAAAGAATAAGAAGGATATATGGACCTGGAAATGAAATTTGGAGGACATACCATTTGAAAAGAAAAGCATGGAAGGAAAAAAAATTAGATTTCTCTTATGAAAATTCGGCAGCCTTACGGCGTCACTTAACTTCAAAAGAAAATGATTTGACAAGATCAAATAGGGTCCCTCATCATATGATCATAATAGATCAGTATGATAGATATAGAGATCATACCCCAACATAATAAAAAGGAACTTGAAAGTCTTGACATGAAAATCGAACTTGAAAAAATGAGAAGGGTGAAAGAATCCCTTAAAAATTCGTCAGCCTAACGGCGTCACTTAAACTTTCATAAAACGAAATGATGAGAGTAAGAGGGGATCTATCATAATATAAACATGAAAGGGCAGTAAGAGGAATATAAAAGAACATCCTCTCACATAAAAAACATGGAGCATAATAGGAATGACATAAAAGAGATTACATGAAAAGAAAGAGAGGGGTCGGATCCCTTACCTTAAAACGTGACTCTTGAAACTCAAAGGATTGGACCTTGAGGGCTTGGGGGCACCTTGGGAGGACTCCTTGGAAGGTAAGAAGACCAGAACTTCGTTGGGGGAGAGTTGGGAGTGAAAACTAAGGGAGGAAAGGGTGGGTATTTATAGGGAAAGTGAGGGGACAAAGCATTAATGGCCAAAGGACACCTCACATGTGCTTTTCTCAAACCCATGGGCTCTCCCTTGGCATTTATCATGGAGTTAGGCCACATGGGGCCCCCAAAACAATAATTCATCACCCTTGGCCGGCCAACCCTCAAAAGATCTCATGACATCATCATGACATCATTATGATGTCATTAAACATACCGAAACCCTAAAACGGTATTTTTACTATTCACTGAAAATTCAACTTTCTCAGAATAATCCCAAAATTTCACCTTAACCAAATATCAATACTCTGATTTCAAAAATGAAATCCATTTTATAAAAATATTTTTCTAAATATTTTTAATTTAACTTTTAAATAAAAACACTATTCATCGAAAATTCATTTTTTTCAGAAAAATCCCCAAAAATTACCTTAACATAATATCGATGCTCTGAGTTCAAAAATAAAGCCATTTTTATAAAAATAATTTTCTAATTATTTTTAATTAAATTTTTAATTAAAAAACACTATTCATTCGAAAAAACTAATACTTGAATAATAATTTATGAAACTGTTATTTACCCATTTTATTGAATCACATTACTTAATCAAGGTGCCTAGATTATTTTAAAACTTTCTTTAAGTGAGATTACTAATCCATTTGGTCACATTACTAATCCTAAGCGTAAAATCACTATTCATAATTTACTATTCATCAAAAATTAAGTTGATCTTATTAGACTCCAAATTCTTTACTGAACACTTTTGTAGAAGACCATTTTTTGAAAATCATTACACATCATTAGTTATTTAGGGTTTACATAAATATTTTAAAATATCCTTTTTTCGAAATTCATCAATAAAATACATTCTAAAATTATCTAGACATTTGAAATTTCACAAACATTACTAAAGGAAGAAATCTCAATTTATTCACCCGAAAGGATTACACAAGGAAACTAGGGTCTCATCACATAGCCCCTTATAACACTGGCATAAGACCTAAGTGTAAGGTGTGCTATGGTGATAGAATCTGAGGGAGTCTCAGATAACATTGCCCTAGTAGCAATCTCCACTAACTTGAACTTCTCCTGCAAGCGTTTTCGTTCAAGCTTGACACGCTTGAGCTCGGATTGGGCTTGGTCCAAAGCGAAGCCCACAGATGCTACCTCCTTCCCAAGCTCTGATAAGTGGGCTTCGTAAGGGTTGAGTCTACTGGATGAAGCCATCGACTCCTCTTTCTGCATTAACCATTAACATCTTATTAAATAAATAAGAGTAAGTTAATATACTACTCAAAAAGATTGGGTCGTTACAATTCTTCTATTGACTTTGGGCTACCTTGATGTGCTGCTGAATGGTTTTCACCTTCTCCACCATTTTTTCGACCATTTCAGGTCCTAACAGCTTACTCTCACTGACTTCATCCCAACATACTGGTGTTCTACACCGTTTCCCATAAAGGTCTTCGTATGTTTCCATTCAGATGCTTGAGTGGAAACTGTTGTTGTAGGATAATTCAACCAGTGGAAGATGTTGGTCCCATCCTCCTTCGAAGCTTATAGAACACACTCTCAACATGTCTTCCAGTGTCTGAATAGTTCGCTCAGATTGACCATCAGTTTGAGGATGATAGTCCGTACTGAAGTTCAGTTCAGTGCTTAGAGCATGTTGGAGACTTTTTGAGGTGAATTTTGGATCTCGATCGGATACAATAGATAGTGGTACTTCATGCAGCCTTACCACCTCTTTGATATATATCCGTGTAAGTTGATCCAATGAGAAATTTTTTCGAATTGTGATAAAGTGAGCTGTCTTTATAAGACGATCTACAATGACCCATATAACATTGTTTCCTCTGGATGTCCTTAGAAGTCCAGTGACAAAGTCCATGATGATGTTCTCCCACTTCCATGTTGGTATGGATAGTGGTTGCATCATCCCCTTAAACTTTTGTCTTTCAGCCTTTACTTGTTGATATACCAAACATTTTGATGTATATTCAGCAATCTCCTTCTTCATGTTGTCCCACCAAAAGTTCTTTCAGAGATCTTGATACATTTTGTGCTTCTTGGGTGAATAGAGAAGGTTGATATAATGAACCAAGCTTGATGTACATGGATATTACATTTCTTTTGCGGAATACTTAATACATTATACAAATATACGTCCAAAGACCGTATTAGTTTAGTGTCTTTGGAAACTTAGAACTTAATCTTCTAACTTGGTGAAAGATCTTCAACATCTCCCATAAAGATCTTTCCCTTTTGTTTTTCTACCTAAAACATTTCTTTATATCCTAGAAAAAAACATAAAAAGGGTGAGATCAAATGCTCAGTAAGGGTAATCATAGAGAACATAAAACAAAACCATAAACATAAGAATGTAAAAACATGAACATAAAGTTTAAATATCAAAATCTTGATTCATGAAATAAATCTTGGCAGTACGTAAGACATAGATCATAAAGAAACATTAACCATGATAAAATAATATTGGACTAAAACATGGAATTATGACAAAAAAATAAGCACATAATATGATTTCCATAGTAACCAAGACATTACTGCCAATACCATCAAGTGGACATAGTCAATTACTGAACCAGGATTACTTGCCATTCCAGCCATATATTACTAAACCATATTTACTTGCCGTTCATGTCCTGTATTACTGAACCAGATTTACATTCCATTCTAGTCATGTCTATCTCATGAAATATAAATCTTTACCCAATGCATTGAAGAGAGATATAAGATCTCACCCATCTCATAATGAAATCATTCTTACATGTGTCACAAAAACATAAATCATTCATCATAATATAACTTAAGAAATAAAATGAGTTTCTTAAACATAATTCTATCATAACATAATCCATATAAAATATCATTCTATCATTAACACAATCAAATCATAGTAATAATAGAGATATAAACATAACCCTATTTAAAGAATATCATCTTAGATGAAAAATAATTTTGATACAACACTTGAAATTAATTCTTGAGGAAAATATGATTTCTTCTTCAAAAATATTTTCTTTTCTTAAAACACCATGCAATTTTAAAAGAAAATAATTTTTTTTGAAAATAACCTTGAAAACTTATAAGGGAAGCTTCATGGAAACAAGTTATGAAAGTTTAAAATTCCATTAATGTCGTACAAGTTAAAAAAACATTCTCCTCGTACTTTTGTTGAAAAAGTCAAAAAGTACCTCGTATGGAAAAAAATGTCAAAAAATTTCTTTCATACCTTTTAATAATTTTTTTTACCAATGGGTAAAATTGACTTTAAACAATTGTAGAAGAATAAAAATAATATTACATATTATAGGAAACATGAATGTGAATGATAAATATACCTCACTAAATACTTACGTATAAACAATCTTGGATAATAACGGGATTGCAAAATTATCTCTTACCTTAGGTTCGATTTATTCCGTATGTGTCTGAAACTCTTGTATAGTGGGTTTTAACATATTATTAACTTGTAACAAAATCATAATAATATTTATGATATCACATATGATTTACTTATGACTTTATATTACCCGTTCATTTATCAATTCCATGTTAAAGCAACATTTTGGGTAATAACCGTTTTATTTATCGTACGTGTTTTGACTTGTTATTTTTGATCTTATTACTTAGATCGTGATTTACTTCCAGAATGTAAAACATGATTTAAATATCATAAATATCCAGTATATAAATATATGTAATAGATAGATAAATGAAATGAAATATATCATTCATGGAGACGGTAGACCATACGTACGCATGAACGCTGTTTCCATTTCTTTATTGAATTGAATGGAAGCAAGTAAATGATATATATATATATAAATCCAGTAGCATTATTATGTCATATATTTCATGCTTATTTATTATATATACTTTATAATCATTTTTGAATGGTTAATGTGGAGAATGAATCTCATCACGTCGTGAAGACGGTAAGCCGTACGTATACACAAGCGACGATATCATTCACTTAATGGTTGAATGGTATTGAATTGGATGATATATTAATTATACAGAATAATTACCATGTTATATTCAGTATTTACATCCATTATACTCATCATTATACCCATCCAAATTAAGTATTATGGAATAACAAATTACACCATGACGTAGAGATAGTAAGCCATACACACACACGCATGGTGATATTGTCATTCACAGGATGACTAAAAGGAGGTATAAGGTTGCCCGATAATTATAATAACATCTCAGCATGTATAAGATACTGGATTTATTACTTTAGTATGAGAACAACATAAGAAGAGGAAGTAGAAGAAGAAAATAATTTTGAAAGAGGTGATAAAACAATTACCTCTTTTTTGAGTATCTCCTTTTGATTTGCACAAAAGGTCTCCCTAGGATGACTTTCTGCCAAACGTGTGGCCTCTAAGAGGAAGAGATGGGATGTTGGGAGCTTATTTGAGCAGAGGTTGGACGATCCAAAGGGGGATTGAAAGGTGAGTAAGTGGGTAGAGGTGGTGACCTTTTATAATAGGAAGGAGGAACACTTTAGGAAAGTCTTGAAATATTAATTTATTATAAATTGATTTCGGTTTATAATGGTCTCAAACTCATTTATTTTGAAGATAAGATGAGTGTGATTCAACATCCTCTCAACCAATAAAATTTAGTAATGTTTTGATTTTATTTTAAACCTTATCATTTTGATTTATTCTTATTTAATCTATTTAATTTTATTTGTGGTAATAATATTCTAAATATTAAATGGTTATAAATATTTACATATGTGTTTTCAATTGTCCATAATTGGATACTTTAAGAAATTGTGGACCATATAATTTTCACTTTGTAATTTTTAAATATTTTTGTGATTTTTAAAAAATTTAATAATATTTTTTTATAAAATATCAAGTGTCAATTTTGAAACTATTCATTTATTTGACTTTAAATAAAAACACACAAAAGATAAATTTGAACCAAAATATTTAATACACTCCTAACATGTCATAGTTACCTATAAAATTTGTGAAAAACATTAATTAGTTCATATGATATTTATTTTAATATTTTTAAAACCATTTATTTGATATTTCTATCAATAAATTAATTTCTACATCACTATTGTGTCATCATTAATGGTAATTATTTAATCTCTAAAAATTATAAATAAATTCACATGATGTAGATAATTTCATTAGCTTTATAGAGACTATTTATGTTTTAATTTTTATCAAGTTTATCACTACATTAAAATTATTATACTTATAAGAGATAAGAGAGTGACATGTTGTCACTTTCTTTTGTTTTAATTATAATTACATCACTTTCATGGACAAAAGTCTATTAAATGAATCAATTCCGACCCTTAGGTGATATTGATCGACTTTAATTCATCAAATAGGATTTTAAAAGGTTCTAGGGTAATTTTATTACCTTTATCATCTTATTTTTTATCCTAATTTACCCAATTTACTTTTAACTGTGGTAAATAAAAATTACCGGAGTTACTATTCATAATATCCAAAAAATAAAAGTAACTTATTAGCAAAATTTGGACCCACTAATTCCAAATATGAAATCCATTTTTCAAAATTCAAAACACAAAAGTTGCAATAATTAATTTAAAATTAATTCTCGTTGTTAAAACTAGAAAGTTGATTTTTAAGAAGTAAAAACTATCAAAAGATTGATATGTGTTTATATCCAATTTAAATGTGAAATTACTTTCAATGAACAACATTGAATTAAATGATAAAAAAAATCCAATCACACTTTAAAAACCAATTAAAATGATAATTTAACTATATAAATAAATTAGATGAAAATGTAGTTTTGAATTAAAATGTAGTATTTTTCACTATTTTTTAAAATATGAATTTTATCAGAAAAATAACAAAAATTCAAAAAAAGTAAATTTTGACGTCCCGCTTCCAAAGAAGATATTTATTTTGTCAAATATAATATATAAAAGTGTTAAAAACTAGATTTAAAATTGGTGCTCCATCAAAAGGCGACAAAACTGTATTTTTTGAAAAATATTTCTTTTATCCGAAAAATTGAATGTGTTCTTATATCATATTCTAAAACATATGTAAGTTAAATGTTAATGTTATATAAAATTCAAAATATGGTTAATACTATTCATAACTGCTAGTTTATATCCCATTAAATAATAATGTTTTAATAATATATCGTTGTTTAGTGAAACTTGGTATTGCGTACAATGCAAACTATCGTGGAAGCTCGCTTTTGCGTGTAACGAAAGACAAGTTAGTGTTGCGTCTAGTGCAATATTTCTTTGTTGTTCTGTATAACATAATCCAAACATAGTTCTTTTATACATTGAACAAAATCTATACTTAGTGTTGCGTGAAATGAATTTTATCAAAAGAACTTGAAATTGTGTGTAATATAAGCCAAGTATGATTTTGCGTATACTGCAAGCTAATATAGTGTTGCGTATAACATAAACTAATCTTGGTGTAGCGTACAACACAAAACATCAAAGTAATTAAAAAGAATCAATCTCATAAAATCTTGGGGTGTTATCTTATACCCCCTTCAAATGAATTTCACCCTCGAAATTTGTTGGGGGTTATAAAAGGTTTACTACTTGAAAGTTTTTTCATAGAAACTCACATCGTAAAAAAGAATACTAAAAATTCATTTTAAAAAGGAAAGTTAGAAACATAATGGTTACTCAAAGTAACTCACCACTGAATTTCCACACAGGAGTTCATAGGTGGGAAGTTAAAACATGAATATGGAAAAAAATCTAACCCTAAAGTTCTAATGGATAGTGATAGAGAACAATGTTTGGAGACAGTTAACAACCAGAAAGTTATAAATCTGCAATGATTTATGGGACCATTTGATTCATCGGATAAGAAGGTACTAAGTTAACATTTTTGGTTTTCCAGATCCTTTCCTTAAAATTGAAGAATTTTGCATGAGAATAAATATTCATTTGATTTTGGTACAATCTCATCATTGTTCACACCTTGAACAATTTCCACTCCATCTCTTATTTAAAGAAATGAAGTTGAATTTGTCATTCTTGAAGTGTTAGCAAATCATGCGATAGAATGATAGGTTATTCCATCTGTCTCAATAAAAAGGTTAATACAGGTAATCAAATATGCATAAATCCACCTATAGTGAGATAATACATTAATCTAACAAACTTCAAATGGAATATAACTTATGCTATCCATAGATGGATAACATTACAATTGTTTTAAAAACTAAAAATATAAAACTTTAGAATGAGTTGAACTAAATTGACATAAATTTATCTCCCATATCTCATAAGGTAGTTCTTTGTTGTCACATACCAAACATGTGAATACATTAATCATGTATTCTCTTGAAACATGATAATAACATGAATTACCGTAGAACCTTAGTGAAAACATGTATTCTATCAAAATTAACTCTTCCCACACACCAAAAATACCAAAAATTTTATATACTCAAACCATGACATTAATTTGTCCTTGATCAGTCATGAGGTCATTAATACTATCAAACATCTCATTATCTCCTTATCCCTTCATTATGCTCATATCATGTGCTTTTCAAAAAATATTTCAATCACTTTTCATGGTTACTGGTATCATTCAACACATAATTTCAAATACTTAAAGACAAACAATAGTGTAACAATCCTTAGATGTTTATTTATTCCATAATACCATAAAATTACTTATACAACATTATTCTTTATAATCATGTCATCATTCCACTATCTTCTTAAACAATTAATCGAGCTTCATCGTTTTATTCCTCAACACTTCTTTCATCTCATATATCATTTGTAGTCTCTTCATCGTTGTCAACATAAATACTACCCATATGACGATGCTGTTTCTCTTCATGGGATTTTCTCTTAGGGAATTGATTTACATTATGCTAGTACATTCCAAATTTAAAACATTTAACTGCTGTTGTTGTCTTAGCAATACCATTATCCTTGTTCATTGTGTTAACTGAACCTTTTCCTTTGCAATTACTAGCTATATTTTCTTCTTTTCCACACCCAAAGCACCTTCCAGTTCCTTTGAAACATTCTCCTTGATGCCTCTTCCCACATGATTTACATGAGGAAAATTGAACTTTATTTTCTCTATGATCACCATAAAACTCCATCTTTCTCTTATTAGTTGGGTCAAGAAACTTATCAAAGTTTAGATTATTGATCATATTATGAGATT
Source organism: Viscum album (assembly GCA_963277665.1). NCBI lineage: Eukaryota > Viridiplantae > Streptophyta > Magnoliopsida > Santalales > Viscaceae > Viscum > Viscum album. The sequence continues at coordinate 1,231,021,001 of OY728137.1, read as the reverse complement.
GTTGACTAGGCATAATAATGATGTTTCGCCTTCCAACTCTCATTTCATTTGACTGCTCATGAAGAATATCATTCCATTTTCCATCATATTATCCATTAATATGAATCCTCCTGTTTCCATCCATTTTCTAAAACCCAAAAAGAATAATATGAGTGGTAAAAATCATACTAGGAAAATAACATAATAAAGGGGGAATACTTTCAATCTCTAATATATTAGGTTTAATCCTCAGTTATTCACAATCATTACCATAATTCTAGGACTGTAACCATAGTTAGACATACCCTTAGGGACATACCTAGACATATCTTAGAAATATCTATAGGAATCTCATTAAAGTTTTTGGATCCTTGTTTTCATATTACACCCAAAGATCATATTAGTTTAGTGTCTTTGGAAACTTGGAACATAATCTTCTAACTTGGTGAAATATCTTCAACATCTCCCATAAAGATCTTCCCCTTTTGTTTTCCTACATAAAATCTTTCTTTATATCTTGGGGAAAAGAAAACATAAAAAGGGTGAAATCAAATACCCAGTAAGGGTAATCATGGAGAACATAAAACAAAACCATAAACATAAGAATGTAAAAACATAAACATAAAGTTTAAATATCAAAATCTTGAGTCATGAAATAAATCTTGGCAGTACGCAAGACATAAATCATAAAGAAACATTAACCATGATAAAATAGCATTGGACTAAAACATGAAATTATGAAAAAAAAATAAGCACATAATATGATTTCCATAGTAACCAAGAAATTACTGCCAATACCTTCATAGTGGACATAGTCCATTACTGAACTGGGATTACTTGCCATTCCAGCTATATATTACTAAACCATATTTACTTGTCGTTCCAGTCCTGTATTACTGAATCCGGTTTACTTTTCATTCCAGTTATGTCTATCTCATGAGATATAAATCTTTACCCAATGCATTGGAGGGAGATATAGATCTCACCTACATCATAATGAAATCATTCTTACATGTGTCACAAAAACATAAATCATTCATCATAGCATAACCTAAGAAATAAAATGGGGTTCTTAAACATAATTCTATCATAACATAATCCATATAAAATATCATTCCATCATTAACACAATCAAATCATAGTAATAATAGAGATAGAAACATAACCCTATTTAAAGAATGTCATCTTATATGGAAAATAATTTTGATACAACACTTGAAATTAATTCTTGAGGAAAATATGATTTCTTCTTCAAAAATATTTTATTTTCTTAAAACACCATGAAATTTTAAAAGAATTTTTTTTTTGAAAATAACCTTGAAAACTTGTAAGATAAGTTTTATGGAAACATGAAGTTATGAAAGCGTAAAATTTCATTCATGCCGTATAAGTTAAAAAAGAATTCTCCTTGTACTTTTGCTAGAAAATTCAAAGTACTTCGTATCGAAAAAAACGTCAAAAGATTCCTTTCATATTGTTTAATAAATTTTTTTTACTAATGGGTAAAATTGACTTTAAACAATTGTATAAGAATAAAAATAATATTACATATTATAGGAAACATGGATGTGAATGATAAATATACCCCAGTAAATACTTACATATAAACAATCTCAGATAATAATGAGATTGCAAAATTATCCCTTACCTGAGGTCTGATTTCTTCTGTATGTGTCTAAAACTCCTGTATAGTGAGTTTAAACATATTATTAACTTATAATATAACCATAATAATATTTATGATATCACATATTATTTACTTATGACTTTATATTACTCGTTCATTTATCAATTCCATATTAAAGCAACGTTTTGGGTAATAATCGTTTTATTTATCATACGTGTTTTGACTTGTTATTCTTGATCTTATTGCTTAGATCGTGATTTACTTACTTCCAGAATGTAAAACATGATTTAAATATCATAAATATTTAGTATAGAAATATATATAAATGACAAATAAATGAAATGGAATACACCGTTCATGGAGAGGTAGACCGTACGTACACATGAACGCTGTTTCCGTTTCTTTATTGAATTGAATGGAAACAAGTAAATGACACACACATATATATAGATAAATACAGTAATATTATTATGTCATATATTTCATGCTTATTTATTATATATACTTTATAATCATTCTTGATTGGTTAATGTGGAGAATGAATCTCATTGTGTCATGTAGACGGTAAGCCGTACGTACACACGAGTGATGATATCATCCACTTAAATGTTTAAATAACATGGAATTGGATGGTATATTAATTATATATATTAATTATTATGTTATATTCAGTATCTAAATCCATTATATTCATCATTATACCCATCCAAATTAAGTATTGTTGAATAAAAATTTACACAACGACGTGGAGACGGTAAATAGTACACACACACGCATGGTGATATTGTTATTCATAGGATGACTAAAAGGAGGTATAAGATTGTCCCATAATTATAATAACATCTCATTATGTATAAGATACTGGATTTATTACTTTAGTATGAGAACAACATAAGAAGAGGAAGTAGAAGAAGAAAATAATTTTGAAAGAAGTGATAAAATAATTGCTTCTTTTTTGAGTATCTCCTTTTGATTTACACAAAAGGTCTCCCTAGGATTACTTTCTGCCAAAAGTATTACCTTTAGGAGGACGAGAGGGATGTTGAGATCTTATTTGAGCAGAGTTTGGACGATCAAAAGGGCTTGAAAGGTATGAGTTAGTGGGTAGAGGTGGTGGGGGGAACTTTCAATTATTAGGAAGTCTTAACTAAGATAGTGGGTTGACTTAACCAAAATTGTATTGAATTTTGCATCCATAGTTTGTTCAATGAAAATTTGGTGGCTGGTGTCGAGGAAATATGAGTCAAGATTTCTGGATAGGGGATTCCACTCAATAGTTCCAGGAGCTTCCAGTTTGTAGCTGGTAAGACCACATACCTAAATACTTTCTTATAATTTCCACGGCCTCCATTCAGATTATATGAAGGGAAATATGGATCCTTTCCACTAGAATGTCCATGAAACTAGACATTCCAAGTTTATTGTGTTGTGGAATCGTCGGGAGACACAACGACAGAAAATGAGAAAACGAAAGAAAGGAAAAACAACAATGAACACGGCGATTTACGTGGTTTGGGAAAAATCCCTACGTCCATGGGAGAGGCAGAATTTCACTAATCAGGAGCAGCAAATTACAGAGGATTTTCAATCAGAAACCCTAGCCCGAAAATGGGCTACATATGAAGAAGACGGTCTACTGTTCTGAATAGTAGTCTGCATTGCAACAGTGATCGGCGGATCACTTTGTCAAAAGTGCTACAGTGTTTGCCGGCTGGAAGTCAAAAGTGCTACAATACTATTGACCCCGAAGTCCGCACCGCTACAGTGCCCTATCGGTGTCGATCGGTCAGCTCCGCTACAGTGGTCAGCATTGCTACAGTACTGTTGACCCCGAAGCTCGACCCGCGACAGTTGCGGGTCATAAGCATTCGGCCCAACCGGATCGGGCAACACCAATCCAACATATTGGTGAGGGCCGTCGAGACTTAATAAAATAGTGATACTTAATAAAATAAAATTATTTTGTCTTACATATTTTGTAATCATGTAAATTACTAATCATATGTTTTAATTATTGTAGAAATATGGCATGAAAAACCACCAAAACACTATGATCATTCCTTAACTTAGGGTATGTCCTTATAAATACAAATTTTTGGATATAGTACAATCTTTTACGCGATGTATTATTATCATAAAATTTATAGTATGCATTGGAATCCCCTATTACTATTCTTCCACCCCAACAGATGAGAAAAGGATAAAAGGATTCCTTCCAGAGATATGCAAGGGATGCTTCCTATGTTCGTTGTAGTATATTATCAACTATGTTCGAAGAGTTGATAATATAACATAAAGATATGAATGCTTACACCATAATATAAAATCTTTTTTTTCTTGAGAAAGAGAAGGAAATGATTGAAATAAATAAGATTTGTCAATGCACTATATCAATGTAAACTGGAAGAAGGAAATCTAGCTATTGATCATGCTTTCAAAATGCAAGAGTATATTTATCAGTCAGAAAAATTGGACTTCCACTTAGATTATAAGTAATCCATTAATCTTTTTTTATTATCCTTACAACCAAGGTTATTCTTATTTGTCTAAGTCTTGATAAAAGAAATGGATAAATTTCTTAGGAAACTTTTGACCATACTTCACTAAGAAGATAAGGATTGATTGAAACACGTTTCTCCACCCCTTATAGTGAAAAGTTTGAAACAAAAGCATGAATATTCCATGATTAATATAAATCCAAAAGATCCTTTATAGCGTCCTTAAAAAAGATAAAATATTTAAAGTTAGAAGAATAAATAGGAGACCATTTGCTTATTATGTGGAAAGAATGGACAATGGAAAAGAAATTGCAATGAATTGAAGAAGCAAACAGATTCATTCACTTCAAGTATATTCATCAAGTTTCTATTCACCATTTGTGTTCTAAATACAATATTATTATAACAAATACGTATTTAAATATTGGAAATGAGCAAGAATATAAAGGTTATAGAGTGAACTAAAAATGAGTCAAGGGAGATTCCTAGGTCAGCCAAGGGGAGATCACTACTTCTCATTACGAAAATGGATTGATTTAAGTTTGTAATGACTATTACCAAAACATTTATCTCAGTGTCCATAGAAACACAACAAGACATTATTTCACATTTATAAAAAATGTTATTATGGCACTTTAATAATAAACTAATGGTTTAATAACTCTTGAATCATAGACATCCATCATAATGAATGATGAATATAAAATATAAGACTTTTACCCAATTGTGTCAAGATAATTCTTAATCAAATAAAACTAATTTTTTTTGACTTTATACCATAAAAGTTCTTTTAGTCTCAATTGAGCTAAGATATTGGATATACAAACAAACTACCTATCATATTTTAGATAAAGAAACCTTTATAAATAATGATACACCATAAAGATTTTAGAGTTAGTTCAACATGTCCATGTGAACTATTCTAAAGATAAAGGTAACTTCATGAGATTACTTTAAGAAATTTTAGAAATGACCAGTGAAGTAAAAGAGTTCACTTCATAAAGATAGAATAATCTTCGAGCCAGCTTGTCAGAGAACATCTTATACAAGTAATCCATGATCATACATGTGGAGTAAAGGTAATACCAAAACTCACATTTCCTTATATACATAAATTTCATGATAATAGTAAAGGGAAGATCAATGACGCGTCATATAATTTAAAATCTTCCATTATTTCTTCCAAGACATGTTTTGAAAATAGAATTTTAACAACTAACCATATGCCAACTATATTTTCTAATGGATATCATATCAATTACGATATGATAAGAATATATTAATACACTACCATTAATTTTTGTTGAAAATAGTTTGTTAAAGGCTATATTTAGCTACAAATGAACATCAAACACCTAGGTGAAACTAAGTTAATAATATTATAACCACTAAGGATATTAAATTCTACTCAAGACCAACTATATTTCCATGAAGGAATTATATCACTTTAAAGATAGAAGGAGCAGAATTAACTTCAATGAGTTAAGGCTTTAGTTGCGCATGAGTTGGCATAGGAATGCTGGACTCCACTGAGCTTAGTGAAAGGAGTAGTTCTAGAGACAAGTCATAACCAAAAGGTGGTTTATGTTAAATGTGGTGGGTGATGCATATATTATTATTTTAGAATAAATATTCCTACAAAGTAGTAAATGAAAAATGTAACGACTATCAAGTATGTATAAATTCAAGTAATAGACTCCATGTATCAAGATTTGAAGACTCCAAATATTGAATGTTTTAAAGACTTAATACTACTGGTTAGTATTCAAGAGAAACTAGACATGGATGGTACAAGACGATACCAATAAAACATGATTAATTATTCAAAGGTTTATTCTATGAAAAAATTTATACACTAATCATCATAACTAAAATCCTTTTGAATTATACTTGTTAATTCATAATTCTATGATCGTCATATTATACTATTGATAGTCAAGGCCACCTCATTTGGAGAAATCATTATGGAAAATGTTTATATGACATGACAAAAAAGGAGACCATATGATATAAATCTGTAAGGCATAACAATAAATGGTCAACGACATTAATAAATGAAAATAAGATATACATATTACATAAATTCATTTATGAGTAAATCATGCATTGTGTTCATATAATGTTCATTTGAAAACGAATGAGTGACATGTGTCTCTAATTGGTTAATGAGAGTACTATTAGTTTTCAAGATATATATGTTGATAGCATATGGAAAATAAATGTCATGTTTTATCAGTTTGTTAAGACTAAGGAATGAATTTCTCCAAACATGAATTAAAGTAGAAATCATGTTATAGGGAACAATATCGAAAAAATATATCCATGAGACCACTGATTCTAGTAATAGTACATATATTAACAATTCAAGACCGAATTTTTGTTGGCATTTAATATTTCTGGTAGAAAATTCATGAGCATAGGAAGAAATTATTGATATTAAAATTTTTCACATGCTTTAGTGCTAGGAATTTATCTCATATGTCATTATATATACCGACGTTTGATATTACTGATGCATGATTCATAGTATGTAAATATTAAATAGATCCAACATAATTGCATTGACTTGCAGGTAGAAATATATGAAAATACTTGGAAAAGTAGAACTCGATGAATTCCTAGTGTTTGGAGAAGTTGGAATACTATTGATCAAGGTAATTGAACACTTGTTTCCATTTAGTTAAATTTGATCTAGTACCATATAAAATTCTAAGGTAATATGTAAGAATAATTTATTACAGCCGGTAGTTTCCATATATACAAAATCTGAGTATGTTGCGACTTTTGATGTAACTTAAGGAGTGATTTAGCAACATATTGTTCCAATTTTGGGTTATACCAAAATAAATAGTTTTATCATTATTATGATAATATTTGACTATGGACTTAGTTAGGATATCAATATTCTGTCATGAAAATAAGAGGTGGATACTTAGTTATATCACTACTTGAGGGATTTTCTCAAAGTAGTAATGTTTTAGTAAGCAGATTCGTCACACAAACATGAAACTTTACCAACCCTAGTCATAGAAATGTAGTTGGACCAATTAAAACAACCATCCTTAGTAGAAGCATATATAAAATTTGAGAACTAATGAGTCATTAATAGTTGACTCGAGTGTAAGTGAGAGTCTTTTGGATTTGGTTCCCTAGAACCAACAAATTTATACTTTAGATTGCCAATATATTTATGAATTTGAATATTAATAAATACCTTATCACATATTGATTTTTCTTTTCCATAATATTAAAGTGATAATGTCTTAGAGTATCTATCACATTAATAGGTCATACCAATTCCCCACTATGATGGAAACCTTGAGATGCGTTGACAATATTTCTTAAATATCAGTCCTACAATCAAGATGAAGAACTATAATATGACTCATAGTTTGTCGGTTGTTAGGTGCAAGTGCTCATAATAGGATGAGACTCTATCTCATGAAGTCCACACTTAGTGATCTATAAGATGAGGGATTATGAGGACAAAACTACATGTAGTTATTCTACATTTTTATGTGTTATTTGATATTCCTATATATAAGCATGTGTAATGATCCTTAGACTTAAGATTATTATTAATTCTTGTCACGACTCATGCACTTTTCATAAACCATGACAGGAATAGTTCATGATGAAGTTGGGTATGTTGGGTGCGTCATGAATGACATGTTATTAATTAATAAGTTGAGGAAGGATTTTTCACTTCCATATTCATGTAAGTTGATATCTTATCCCTTTGATTGAAATGTAACTATCATATTAAATTCAATGGTTATGGTGTAACAACATTTATTTTAGATAGTAAAAAAATATGTATCAAACATATAGGTTTATGAAACGAGTGTGCAACCTATTTAATGAGATATTGTGACAAAAATATTATATCACACAATAAGAATTCTTATGTGGTTGTTGATGTTGCAACATTAACTTCTTTCTCTTGGGCGTCTTGACTCATTGCTAGATAATACTTTTGGACTTTAGACAATCCTGACTAATGCGAATGAGAAAGAAATATAGAGAGTCACACACTAAGTATTTCTATTGATCACAATTAAATTCTATTTAAATTTAATTTTTGGAATAAATATTAATTTCAAGAACGAATAATAATTTTTTTTCAAGATTTATTGTTCAAAAATATTAAATAAATATTTGTTCGCAAGGTAATTGTTTAATTACGTGAATATATAATAATTATTTATTTCTTGTTGTTCACAAGGTAATAAATGATTAATTTAATTTCATGAATATTTAATAAATATTCATTTTCCAGATTATGAATAGAATAATTATTTTATTTATGAATAAATATTTAATTAAATATTTATCTTGGTATTAGATAAATGTTTAGGAGGACGAGCGAACCAAGATTGTGCTGAGTGATAAATATTAATTTTCAAGTCGATAAAATAATATTTATTATTGCATCAATTTTCACACACTATGAAAATTATAATAATAATAATATTATTACATGTCATGAGATCGGATGAGGTTTAATATATTATTTAAGGGACATTGTGTAATTAAATAATATTTTAACCCCAACCCTATCTCTATAAATAGACAACTGCATCTATTGTGTATAGGTTGATCAAGATAGATCAAGATTGAGAATCGTTGTGCAAAATGAATTCTAGACCCCTCTCTCAAGATCGAATAATGCTCTAGAGATCCTCTTCCCTCCTCCACCCTCTCAGGAACAAAAGTGCAAGTATGATTCTTCAAGCTTGAAGGAATCTCCATAATGATCAAGACGAACACCACAAGATGATCGATCTGTCGTGATAGCACCCAAAAATCCATCAGTATTGTTTAGAGATCTAATGAACATCTGTGGATCACCTCTAGAGAGACTCTACTTTGGGTCCTCATCAAAATGATGTCGGTAAACCAAAAAAGTTTGTGGATGATGAACATATTCATCGAATAAAGATATCAAGACTGAAGTATTCTTTCTTCTGATCAATTCAACTTAATTATAAATTTAATGTGGAAAGATATTCTCTTAGTTCTTAAAACCTTCCTTGTCGATATTATTTGGAAAATTTTCATTATTCATGACATTTATGTTTCGTACAATATGCGAATGATCTATCAAATCTGACAATTATAGTCAGGATCGACCCTGATAAGTGCTTCTACTACGATCAAAACCATTTGTAATGAGTATATGGTTAATTAAATACTATAAATGATATAGAATACATCCATCATGAAGTAGAATATCAATTCAAAAAAAATGAAGGTTTTGTAATAAATACAAGTCTTTTAGGAGATAGAGTGTAAAATGGGAGCGAATCTTTTAAAATGAATTTACCTTAAAGCTTTTTTAACTTTGTTGCAAAAACAAAATCCACTTCCAAAACTCCTTTCATGATATGTCAAGAAGTATTTTAAAAAATTATTTTTTAAATAATTTATAATAATTGAATGTTGAAAATAAACTATAATTAAGTAATAAAATGTGGAGTGGAAGATAAAAATATACATAAGTGGAATGAAATCCCTTTTCAAAACTTTTAAGAAAATAATATCATTTTATTTTAAAAAATTCATAGAATAATGAAAATATATATTAATTTAGAAACCATTAAAACTTATAAATGAATCTAAATAATTAAGAATTACTATAATGATGAGAAAGTTTGTTCATGCAGAAAATGTTAAAAAAACAATTCTTTTCAAACTTTTGTAAAGAAAGTAAAAAATGAATTGTTCAGAAAACATTAAAAATATTACTTTTAAAATTTTAAATAGAAAGTAAAAGATAACATAGATTTTCCTTAAGAAATCATTTACGTATATAAAACATCTTTCTTTTAAAAAATAAAGAATACGAATATGGAAGAAAAAAATTCCCAACCGAAAAGGAGAAATAAGGTTAACTTTTTTTATAAACACCCCTTCGGTGATTTTGAGTATTAAAGAGCGGAAAAATGGAAATAATAATTGAAAAAATAGAAATAACCATAGGATAATAAAATAGATGATGTTTAAGAGGTAAATAAAATACAATTTCCCTTAATGGAAAGTGAAACATAAACAATCTCAATAAAAAGTGAGATAATAAAATAAGCGCTTATGACTTTGGTAACTTTAAAATCAAAAGTCATCAAAAGTTAGAACATGATATGGTTTTGTAAATATCCTGAATTACATAAAATATTATGTCAAAATATATTTATGGGGTAGTAAGTACACTATAAAAAATAAAATATGGTGCGCAATATGAAACATGTCTCAGGGAATCAAAATTGTGACCAAGAATCCTTATTGATTTTACAACACTTGAATCAAAACCTTTTGAAAGAGGGGACTTGAAATAAAACTTTATTTAACATTATTTAAGAGTGTATCATGATATAATTTTTCAAATAGGCAATATAAACACCATATAATGGGAATATGTGCGCAATTCAAAACAGGTCTCAAAGAAGGAATTTGGAGATAAGAAACCCTTACCTTGGATTATTATTTAGTTTGACATGTTCTAACTTCCTATAAAATAAATTTATATTTATTATGAATATATATAAGAACCATATTTATATTTATCTTACTATATTCTATTCATTTAAATTTTTTTATTGCCCACTTAGTTATGATTCTTTGTTAAAATCCATATTTTTTTGTGTTAATTATTTAGTTTTCCTTGCATGTTTCGATTTGGTAGTTCCAATAATTTCATCTTGGTCATGATTTAATTTTATCTAGAATTCTCATGAAATTATATAATTTATTTGATATAGTTTTGGAGTTCCATGTTCTCTTCATAAAACTTATGATGATGATTTTATGGAAATCTTAAACATACTATTTTTTTAGAAATTTTGATTCAATAAAAAAATTATTTTACTAGTGAATAAAAATATGTATATAAGTATTCTAGAACCTTAATAATTTAATAAATATCATATTTATACATTAAATGTATTTTTAGAACCAACCGTGTAAGATAGTGATGAAAAATGAAATATGTTGTTCATGGAAGCGGTAGTTGGCATGTATGCATGGATGACATTTTCATTTTCTAATGAATGTGTCATGACTTGACCTGATGGGGATCTACCTGAAACTACCCCAATCTCACCTCCAATAGGCCAGGGGCTGATGACCAATGCTGAGTAGGCATATCACAGACATATGAGACATTAGCCTAATCTACCTGTATACACACACACATCTCCAAGAACATACAATACTAAAATATAAAAATATGACAAAAATGAATTTATACATCTATAACCCCACAATCAGAGTATGACATAAAATACTAGAAAGTATAAAAAAGAGGCCAAATACAATCCCACCAAAAATTGGGAAAATAAAGTTTGACCTGCTCAAATGGAGGGGACTGCTGTCAAATGAAATACCGATATACACCTCAGTCTGTCTATCCCAAACTAAGCTCCACCACCTCCTAGTCCTATAAGGACTCCGTAAAAAGGTCTTTCATCTGCATAAGACACAACATGTGTGAACAAAGACCATGCATGGATGTGTATAATAATACCCAATAGGATACCCTGAAAATACCAAACATAAAGCATCAAGAGTAGCTGACTCATCAAACACAGGTATGTCAAACAAGATATGAGATATAATGATAACAAAGGATATCCTAGATATACTCATAAAAGACTATAAGTTACAAAAGTCCTCATCCACTTCCATCCATAGATCCTCTTGAGGTATCAAGGTAATGCTCGTCCAGGAGAAACCACTACCCGATCTATACTTCCACTGATGACACTCATCTCAAAGGTCATGCTCATCAGGACTGGCCAAGAAAAATAATGAAGGATACTAAGAGGGTTTGTCCAAGAAACACATTCAATCGAACTACACTATTAGAAAGATTTGATCTCAATACAATGGTAGGGGGTCAATGCCTAGGGATCACTTGGGGGACACCAGACCCTACTGAAAACATCCTCCTAGATAGGGAATTGACGCCTGCGTAAGTGTTGGCCATGCTAATTCTACAAACCCAACCTAGAGAAAACATGATGGATATGAGGATCACTTTGGGCCTCTCAGAGGGATACATTCTCTAAGCTGCTAAGGGGTCTAGTTGAAGCGGACTAAGACAACTCACTCTAGAATATGAGAACTCACCCACATTGCATTAATCATCAAGGAGTTGCAGAGGGGCCACCCTCCTATGATGAGGATGGGATGCTGCACTGAACCCTCATAGGAATGGTCTAAGGGATCACACTCAACTAGTACTAGTCTATGGAAACTCATAAAAGCTCACAACAAAGATGAACTGAGAAGAATGAGGGACTCCAACCTATCCTTAAAGGAGTACATGAAGTGTCTCATAAAGCCTGACATTACCCATGTATCACAATCATATGACATGCACTTTTCCACAAACATGACATGCCCCAATGCTACACGACATGTTGATGTCACCCTGACACTTGGTGTGCCATTCTGCCCGTGCCCATGTACACCTGACCATGCCTGTGTACTTGGTCATGTCTGAGTAAAGGGCTATACCTGTGTACTTTGTCCTACCCATATACTTCCAAAGTACATGATGTGTGGGGCCACATGGCCACCATATAATGTACCCCTTGTACACATCGAGTTTTCCTCCATGTGTTACACGGTGTGCGACTTGGCACACATGGTGTGTAATACTATATGGATTCCTAGGCGTGTACACCCTACTATACCAAATCCCTTTTTTCATTTTTTAAATAAACCACTTTTTGGGTTAGTGGGAACCTCATAATAAAAATTCAAACAAAACAAACCATTCCAAATACCAAATTCAAATTTCAAACACTGATACCAAAACAATTAGAATGGACAGATTTCCACCACAAAAACAAAAAGATCCCACCACATACCACCTTCAAAGATTCAAATTTTCAAATTGCAGATATCAAAAAAACCACTAACACCCACCTCGGATGGAAAAAGATCAAGAATAGTCCGAGAAGATGGAACCTCGCAACCAAAACTTCAGAACATCTTCAAATAACCTCATCGTCACACCACCGTTTTCATGATGACGGTGGTGCATGTACACCCTATACATGCCGATCTAGTCAGAAAAGTGTCAAATGGCATGTGATTCTTATCTCTGTGTGGACACCCTAGCACCGTATAGAGGGGAATACACGATGTGTGTTAATAGGACTACACACTGTGTAGTTGATAATTTCACAGAAATTCCATTCTATTCATGAAACTTTTCCTGAGCCTCCACAGTCACCGATTTCACCAGAAATTTCATTTTACATCGTGGATCTAGGGTTGACCAAAACCTCTCACTATTATTGGTCAGATTCTAGCCATATCCGCTACTCAGGAAACACCCTCTATTGCGCCTCATCAGTGATGCATGCCAAAACCACTCCCTCAAACTCTTGATCCATCCATGGGTCTACTATCATTTTCGTATACTACAATCGTAATGTCAGATCTCCACCCCAAACCTGTGGTAGTGATCCGTTACACCAAATATTGAATACGCAATGATCTCTCATTAGGTATTCGTCGAATTTTAGGCCAAAATAAAACTTCAATGATGAGCGCACGTAGAACTAGGAGAGAAAAATACACAAAATACAGACATTAGTAATATACCTCATGTAACGGCCCGACCCCAGAATCTCGAAGTCGGTGGCATGATTATAAGGAATCAAATCCTGAAGGACCGATCAATTTAGTAGTTTTGGAAAACCATATTACATACATGATACCCGTATTACATTGAGAAATAGAAAATAAAACATGATACATAATAAAATGAGATGAACAACATACTTGAAATATTATTCAAAGATTTCTTCTTCATAACTTGAGGAAAGGAAACAAGATAAGGGTGAGCACAAATGCTCAGTAAGGGTTAAGTATAGTGGAATAAGTCATGAATTAATAAATAATAATCAATATAAAAAGATAAATAACTAAAAACACATTACATGTAAATAAATGAATAAGTAATAATCAATATGGAAAGGTAAATAACTCAAACACATGCCATTTAATCAATAAAATGATAATGAAATGCATCCATAGATAATTTCAAAGTGAAAATCTCATGGATAATAACAATAACTAAAATGAAGGAAATGATTAATTATCAGAAGTCATGTATCTAGCACATGAACCACTATACCATCAAGATCTATCCTCATGATATTTTAAGTCCGTGGGTAGAAACCCATCTGATTATTCTTGGAAACAAAATCGAAGGGTTTGTCGCCAACTGATTTTGTCTCATGAGACTATCGATGCATCGAGGAGAATGCATTAACTGGTTCCCAACCTGTGTAGTGCATGTTCAAATCATTACTCATATATCAAATAATCGATTTAACTCATAAACAATGTGCCTTATCGAATATATGTATTGAGAAAAGGATATATATTTATCAATAATTCTTCAGTTAATCAAATAACTTTCAAAGTATACACTATATGTAAAAATTGTATATGGTTTAGGAAATAGTCATATCCATGATAGATGATTTGGATATTTAGGAGAAATGTAATTTCCAATGAAAAATTATTATAATAGAGTGATTGTTTCAAGAGAAAGTTAACAACCACAAAAGAATGTGAGATTTCAAAGATAACTTTTACCACTTAGTAATTTCCAAGTTAAAACCACTTGGATGGAATAATTAAAAGTGAAACTTAAAATACCATAAAGTATGAGTGAATCATGATATTAAATGAAAATATTTCAATATATACACCATATAAAAGTGAATTTGTGCACAATAACAAATAAATCTCAATGGAATATAAATTAAAACGAAATTCCTTACCTTATGCTTCTTTTTGGTTGAACGCTTTTTAACATAATATATAATGGTTTTAATCATGTTATTAAATTACACCTTAAAAATAATAATATTTATAATACTATATATTAACTTCTTATAATATTTTATTACCCATTTGTTAAAAATATTTCATTATTTTCACTATTTTGAGTGTTAATTGCCCAGTTTTTTGAGTATATTTTGACTTTTTATTTTTGTTCCTATTATATAGATCATGATTTAATCATCTATAGAATTTAAATCATGATTTAAATAGAATATATATTTAGTATATATTTATTTAGAGTAATCCATAAAATTTGGAGATAGGAAATGAAACACTGTTCATAGAGATAGTAGGCCGTACGTATGCATGAACACTGTTTCCATTTTCTTATCATATTAAAAAAAACGAAAAGCAATGTTTCCATTTTCTTATCATATTAAAAAAATGAAAAGTAAATGGTATATATGTATATTATAATTCTAGTATAATATTTTTATTATATATTTCATATATGTTTATTAAAATCATCCTTAATACATTCCATGAAATGTGAATGAATCACATCACATTGGGGAGGTGGTAGTCCATACGCCCACAAACGATGTTATCGTATTCCCCAAAAATGGAAATCATGAAGGTAGTTGTTATAAAATAATTACATAAGAATAAATACATTATAAATATCATATATATCATATAGAAACTATAAATACATCATTATTTCCAACCTTAAAAGGTGGTAATGGAGGAATGAATGACATCAGTTTGCAATGCGGTAGTCCACCATAAACACAAATGATGATTATGTATCCCATTTGATGGAAATGTGTGAAAGTGTAGGTCATACCCTTAATATAAAAACATCTCATTATATTAAGGATATTGAGTTTATTATATAAGTAAGATATAAGAATAATTTAAGTGGTGGAGAAAGAAATAAAATAAAAGTGCTAATTGAAGAACGTTACCTCTTCTTCGGGTAACTCCTTTTTTTTGTACCTAAGGACTTGGTTTGATTTATTCCCAAATTTAGGATTCTATTATTATGGTAGAGATTTTGGGAGATTATTTGGGTAGGATTTGGATGATCCAAATGGCTTGAGAGGTGTAAATAAGTGAGAGGGGTGATTGCCTTTTTATAGTGGAGGGGAGTGACATTCTTGTAAATATAAAAAGGTAAACACTATCGGAAGGTCTCCCTTACCTCACACGCCTCAAAAATTGAAAAATAATAGATTAAAGTGAAATTATGGTCTATCCAAATATCTAACACACAAAAATGAGTGAATTTTTATAATTTTTTCCCTTAACTTCTAAGTTTCCCCAATTTTACCATTTTGGTTTTTATTAAGGTAACTAGTTTTCTAACCTAAGTAATTTAACCATTAATAATAAATTAAAGTGAGATTTATTATAAAATATAGACCCATTTAATTTTAAATATGATATCTAATTTATGAAATATAGATCCCATGTGTGTTGGAAATTAATTTTAAAACAAGCGCATGTAACGCGTAAAAAGCATTGCTTTAACCCAAACCATGCTAACAATATTTTTATTACTTAGGGGTTAATTTTTTCATTATAAAAGATCAATTGATCCATGAATAGACCATATTTGATATTTATTAACATTTAAAAATTATTTGGATGAATATATGTTTTTTAGTAAATTTTAAATCTTTTAATAAAATATCATTTATTATAAAATAACATTAATGTCATGACCCCTTCACCACAAGGTGTACCCCTTCTGGGTTGACAATGTGAGAAGAGAGATAATGACACCTGAGTACCGCCTCCAGTAGGCCCCGGGTTGGCGACTAGCACCGAGGGTATAATAAACACACAAATGGGAGACATTGCCCTCTTAAGAGAACACATGCGAAAGAGAGAGATAAGAGAGACACCAACCAACTCCAACTCAGATAGAAATATAAAATAAAATCCCAAGTGCACATATGTAATGTCATATAAAACTGCTACCACTGAACAAAAAAACTGCAAGTACCAAAACAAAGTAAAAATGACAGCAACCAAAAATCCCAAACAGTTCTTGCAACCCCAAGCTAGTAGTAACCAACCCGATCACCAACCTCCTCCAAGTGAACTGTAAAACAATTTATATAGATAGGGTGAGTATAACAATATACTCAGTAGGATCCTCCCCAGAGCCTCTCGTGCAAAATTAAAGAGAACATGCTAAAGCACAATGAACAACAAGGGAAACTAACTCGTCACCTAAACAAGTATACTAAGTTCCCTACCTCACCATGGCTAATCTCACCATGTATCACATACAAGAGTATATAATATAATAAATAATATCAAGGGTACCCCGCTACCACTTCCCCACTGTTTTTATGCTTTCCCCAATTTCACACGTCCTAAGAATCTCTCTCCAAAAAGGCTTACTCACAGACACTTGGGAGAAGCACCACAACATGCACCTCATGCAACAAAACCACCACGTCCACGTAAGAAAAGTAATCAGGTTGTTTCTAGGAGCCACCACAGCTCTCATAATATGTATCATACATCATGAATTATACCTCAAGCTATTATAGCCCACACACTGATTAAGGATCCTCAAGCCATCACAACCTATACACGTTACACCTATAGTAGTCCATAGGAAACTATATTCAGAATATATGTGTGTGAATAATCACAAGCCATTACAACTCTCTACACACATATATGGGGAAAACTAACCATTGTTCCTACCATCAAAAGTAACTACCAAGAGAAGAGAGCAAGGCCAAAGAGGGTAGTCAACCATCCATCCTCCCATTGAAATGTTGGGGAAAACATCCCCCAGGGATCAGAATCCCTGAGGTGTCAATTTCTTTAATTGACAGGGTGTAGTAGCATATAGAAACACAAAAATTACAAAATATACTATAGATCACAACCACACTATGGGAATAACCTAGTCTTATACTCAACTGCAGCTAACGTCTCTCAGACTCCTGGCTGCCACTTCTAAGACTAGTCATCCTATAAGCACACAACCATTTAAAGAGCTTGATTACATTCCTTCATTACCTTTTTATTAGTTGCACTTTACGTTCATTAATTATTTAAATAGTAATTAACTATTAACAATTTCCACATTATATTTTATTGGCATCACACCCAAAGTTCAATATTCCTTTAAATTTCAACCTCAACATTGCGTCCCAAAAAGCTCCAACTCCATGGGTTAACATAATTTATTCAATCATTTATTAACAACATTATTACTTTCCCATATTCCCAAGCATTCTAGAAAAACATTCTAAGCTAATAAACATAAGGGGGCTCAACATGGTGAGTATATGAACTACCTGTCGAGTCTTTTCCATCTATATCAAGAGCATAGATCCATCCTCCCCCAGGAAGCTAAACATAGAAAGCACGTGGCATACCCCACGCGTTTTCACCTATTTTGGAAGGAGGGTAAGAAAACCAGCTACCTTGAGTAGTGAGGAAAGTAAGGAAGATAAACAACCAACAAGAAACAAAAAGCATCCAAACATTCACATCCAACCCATTCCATCATCTCCAGTGTCCTCCCTGACACCCACATGCATAAAACGATGCATTTGGCCACTCTAGGTGTCAACTACTACCACAAAAAATAGGCCTCCCTGCCCCCACATATCTCAACAGCCTTCGAGGCTCACATCACAACACAAGAAGCATGAAAACAAAGATCATATCAATTGGGCTCTTGGCCCTTAAACAAGGCATTCAGCCTTCAAACACATTGAGCTCTCACAGCTCCAAGCATAAGGATCTTGGCCTTTACAAGCAAGAGGGTAAATCAGAACCCTGTGAGGCATTATCTTTTTACCAAATAGCTAGTTCTTTAATCCATCTAGAATTAACCAATTTATTATTTGTAGGTTTCAACTATGGGTAACCTAAAAAATATGCTATCACAAATTGATTAAACATGCTTACTGCATAAATTTGATTAACATCAAATTACAACAACAACAATCAGATTCATTTACATGCCTCTTTATCTTGAGCCAAACAATTATCAATTAATTCCAGATTTACGTTCATTACCAATTTTCATCAAGAATGAAAATATAAAAAAATCAAGCATATATATCACATTATCTAGCAAAACAAGAGACAATAACATACGATCGATATTAATTTATTTATCTAGTTAAAATATTTAATATGTCAATTCCATTGTGATCCAGTAGGATAAAACATGCTAACTCGACATTTTCACATAAAATAATAGAGAAGAAATGAATCGCCTACCTCAAATGGTTCTTGATGTTCTTTATATGAGAATGAGCCACACAACAGATTATGATCTCCTCCCATGTGACAACTATATCCACCTGAGGACGCCGCAGCACAACCACACCATCTGAAAGCCAAGAAAACTCCATGATAAGCATATAGATCACATGCCATAGCATGGAAAGGATAAACTTGAGGAGAAGGTTTGAAGAAAACACAAGAAAAAAGGTAGATCATACCTTCTATCGATGAAGGATTGACACTTGCTACTTTCACAAAAAAGGGGGTGCACATGAAACAAGAAGAAAATTCAAGGGGGAAATGATCTGAGGATTAATGTTCGATCAAACCAATCCTATGGGAAAAAATAAAGGTTTGAGTGTCTCACACCATGGAACAAGAAGGTAAAACAAGGTAGGAAGATATATCATCCCTTTAGAATATTTACGGAGTAGGTTTAAGATATGATGGATATTTTATTAAAAGAGGATCACATTAAACCACACGTTCTCAAAAAGTAAAAGCATATAGAGCCTTAGGAAAAATTAATATAGGAGTTATGGCCTTTGAATTGGCCTTAGAGTCCTTAAAACGAGGCTTTAAATGCATTTTATATCAAAAGAAACATCAAAGGGGCAAAACTTTAGGAAGCTGGAAACACTGCACACCAAACATGAAATTTGACAAAGTGTTGGATGACTCACCATTCTGGAAACCTCACTGGTCTGGAAACACTATAGCATCCCACCTTTTTATCACATAAACTTTCATTACATTTTACAAAACTGAAGATATTTAAGGTTTAGTGTCTTGGAAACCAGGAACTTAAAACATGAAAACATAAAACATTCTTCTTAAACACTTGAAAGTCTTCTCCTTAGGTTCATCCTAGGTTAATTACTGCATCTCATAACCTAGGGAGATACATCAAAAGAAAGGGTGAGCATAAGGCCTAGTAAGGGAAACAATGGAAACATTTAACATGTGAACTTGAGATACATCAATAAAGTCATGAAAAATAACTTTAAGTCATGAGAAAGAAATCATGAGGCATATAATAATAAAAATAACGTATTTCATAACTTGAAGATGTGGCTACAACATTTAATATTGACAATCATTTTTGTTTCACCAAGGTCCATCCCCAAGGTGTCATTAAAAATTACCAAGGTTATTCACCAAGGCGTCGTTAAAAATAGTCATTTCTAGAGATTATGTCTTTACCCAATGCATTGGAGCGCTATCAGGGTGCACCCTTGACATGCCTTTATTATCATGTGAGACATATATATCATAATCAATCATTTCATAAAAAACCCATATAGCATAAAAGAAATGTGTTTCATTTCATAATCATAACGTTTTAAAACTGCTTTAAAGACATGATCTTTATGTCACTTTAAACCCACGGAAAGGGAAAACAGGTCTCATGTATGTAAATCACATAATTTAAAATAGAAAAACTTAGTATATATGTGAATACCCCTATAGAAGAGTGAGATTTGAGTATTCACTTAATAAAATAAAAGAACTTTAGAAAAAGAGAGAGACATTTTTGAGACAGAAATTCTGCAGCATAACGACTATGTTTTTAGAAAACATTAAAAAGAGAGGGGACATGGGAAAAACATTCATAAATGACCCATAAAACATTAGAGGGACCGAATATGAAGGATATATGAACATGGTAATGAAATTTGAAAGACATACCATATGAAATAAAAAACATGGAAGGAAGACAAAAATAAGATTTCTCTTATGAAAATTTGGTAGCCTAACGGCGTCACTTAAAACTTCAAAAAGAGAATTGATGAGATAAAAATAGGGTCTCTCATCATGTGACCATAAAATATCAGTATGATAGATATAGAGATCATACCTCAACATAATAAAAAGGAACTTGAAAGACTTGACATGAAAGTAGAACTTTGAAAAAAATGAGAAAGGTGAAAGAATCTCTTAAAAATTCGGCAGCCTAACGGCGCCACTTAAACTTCAACAAAAATGAATTGATGAGATCAAAATAGGGTCTCTCATCATATGAACATAAAAGATCAGTATGATAGATATAGGGATCATACCCCAACATAATAAAAAGGAACTTGAAAGACTTGACATGAAAGTAGAACTTTGAAAAAATGAGAAAGGTGAAAGAATCCCTTAAAAATTCGGCAGCCTAACGACGCCACTTAAACTTTCTTAAATCAAATTGATGAGAGAAAGAGGGGGTCTCTCATAATATGAACATAAAAAGGGAATTAATATGAATATAAAATAACATCCTCCAACATAATAACATGGAGCATAAAAGAAATGACATAAAAGAGATTACTTGAAAAGAAAGAGAGAGGTCGAATCCCTTACCTTAAAACGTAACTCTTAAAACTCAAAGGTTGGGACCTTGAGGGCTTGGGGGAACCTTGGGAGGACTCCTTGGGAGGTAAGGAGACCAGAAATTTGTTGAGGATGATTTTGGAGTCTAATGTATTAGAGGATGGCATGGTATTTATAGGGAAAGTGAGGGGACAAGGCATTAATGGCCAAGGGACACCTCATTGGTGGTTTTGAAAAAACCATGGGCTTGCCCATGGTATTTTCCCATGGTATTGGCCACTTGGGACAAATCATACCTTATCTTACTATTCATAAGTTGAGAATATTTATTATATACTTAATACATCATTTAATGATGTCATTAAACACCCGTAACTTAAAAACTGTATTTTCACTATTCATCGAAAATTCAACTTTCTCAGAAAAATCCCAAAATTTCACCTTAACCAAATATCGATGCTCTAATTTCAAAAATGAACTCCATTTTATAAAAATAATTTTCTAAGTATTTTTAATTTAATTTTTAAATAAATACACTATTCACCGAAAATTTATTTTTTTCAGAAAAATCCCCAAAAATTACCTTAACATAATATCGATGCTCTGAGTTCAAAAATGAAATCCATTTTATAAAAATAATTTTCTAAATATTTTTAATTTAATTTTTAATTAAAAAACACTATTCACATGAAAAAACTAATACTTGACTAATAATTTATGAAACCGTTATTTAACCATTTTATTGAATCACATTACTTAATCAAAGTGCCTAGATTATATTAATAATTTCTTTAAGTGAGATTACTAATCCATTTGGTCACATTACTAATCCTAAGCATAAAATCACTATTCATAATTTACTATTCATCAAAAATTAAGTTGATCTTATTAGAATTTAAATTTCGTATTGAACTTAATTGTAGAAGACCATTTTTTGAAAATCATTACACATTTTTAATTATTTAAGGTTTACATAAAAATTTTTAAAATATCCTTTTCTAAAATTCATAAAAAATATGCATACTATATTTATCCGTACATTTGAAAATTCATAAACTTCATCATAAGAAGAAATCAAAATTTTATTTAAAACAAATGATTAAACAAGGCAGTTACGGTATCCTTACATAGCCCCTTATCACACCAGCATATGACCTAAGTGTAAGGTGTGCTAAGGTGAGAGAATCTGAGGGAGGCTCAGCCAACATCGCATGAGTAGTAATTTCTATCAGTTTTAAATTCTCGTGAAGGCAATTCCGTTCTAGCTTCACACGATGAAGTTCGGCTTGGGTTTGGTCCAGAGCAAATCCCAGTGGTGCTACCTCCTTCCCAAGTTCTGTTAGATGAGCTTCGATTGGTCCAAGACTACTGGGTGAGGCCATCGAATCTTCTTTCTATATTAATTAACCAAGATCACTTGTATTTAGAGACAATAATCGAAACGTTTAGTTTCCAGCGGTCATATTGACCAATGGTCATATGACAGTCAAAACCCAACGGTCTCATTTTAATTATACTCATGTTATCAAATGAAATAGGTTTGTTGAGTATAAAATAACACACAAAATTAGGAAACAATATTTATTCAAAATTTCGGGTCGTTACAAACACTGTATAACCTCACTGGTTTGGAAACACTGTAGAACCTCACTGGTCTATAACCCTCACCGGTTTGGAAACACTATAGAACCTCATTGGTTTGGAAACCTCACCGGTCTGGAAACACTGTAGAACCTCACTGGTCTGGAAACATTGTAGAACCTCACTGGTATGGAAACCTCACTGGTCTGGAAACACTGTAGAACCTCACTAGTCTAGAAACACTATTCATAAACTAGAAATTTGGAAAAGGAAAAAGACTGTTGTTGGAAAGGCTGCTGTTGGAAGGCTGTTGTTGGAAGGGCTGCTGTTGGAAGGGATGTTGTTGCAAGGCTGCTGTTAGAAGGATGCTGTTGGAAAGGCTGTTGTTGGAAGGCTTCTATTGGAAGTCTGCTATTGGAAGGCTGCTATTGGAAAGGCTGCTATTGGAAGGCTGCTATTAGAAGGCTATTGGAAAGGATTTTGTTGGTAGGCTACTATTGGAAGGCTTCTGTTGGAAGGATGCTGTTGGAAAGGCTACTGTTGGAAGGTTGCTGTTGGAAGGCTGCTATTGGAAGGATGTTGTTGGAAAGGCTGGTGTTGAAAGGCTATTTTTGGGAGGCTGCTGTTGGAAGGCTGATTTTGGAAGGCTGTTGTTGGAAAGTCTACTATTGGAAAGGCTTCTGTTGGAAAGGCTGCTATTGGAAGGTTGTTGTTGGAAATAGCCTGCTGTTGGGAATAAGTCACCTTGACCTCCTAGAATAACTCAAACACCAGATTTCAGAAATTAATGGACCATAGAGGTTTGATCCATTACATTATATACCTCTCAAAACATTCTCATCCCTGAGAATTCAAAACCAACCCAAAAGAAAAGAGGGGTCTGAACAAACACCCTGTAAGATAACTCTGAAGGGAAAACCACCCTGAGTTGTTCGAAAGATGGAACAAAACCTCAACATCTGAGAACACTCCCCCCAAGAGTAATCACATTTAAACAGCTACACCAACCCCAAAGATCACACTGTCCCAACACATGGGTTAGGGAGTTCCTTCCTACATCTCAGGATATTATCCGCTTTGGGAGGTACTAATTTGCCCACACGGGTTTAATCACATCCACATTAATGCTTCCTGATTAAGAGTTAGGTCCTCCCTTCCCCACACATTCAGACACATCACACACATCCAGATAACAAGGGAACAAACATTCCATATCCAAACAAGTCAAGCATAACATCACATCAAAGGTACAAAAATTAAAGCATCAAAGAAAAACTCAGCACAACAACTTAAAATAGCTCTGGGAATTGGACACACATCTGGGACTCCCACTCCCAAATACTCTCCTCGATGCCACCATGTCACCATAAGAAATGAACCAAGGAAATAGAATTCCCATGCAACACCTTCTCCTTGCGGTCTTGGATCTCTACGGGCCACTCCTCGAAGGTCGCATCATCGTCAACATCGATCTTGCTCCAATCGATGACATGTGAGTCATCATGAAGATAACGACAGAGCTGTGATACATAGAAAACATTGTGTATCCAGATCATCTATGGGGAGAAGTGGTACTCGATATGCCATGACTCCAACATGATCCAACACCTTGAAAGGTCCAACAAACCGAGGAGAAAGCTTACTCCCACGACCAAACCTTCATTGCCCATGATGGGGAGTCACCTTCAGAAACACGTGATCCCCAAAATCAAACTCCAAAGGTCTCCTACTTTGATCGACATATGATTTATGACGATCCTGCGATGTCTTCATCCTCTCACGAATCACCTAAACCATCTATGTTGTATTCTACACTAGTTCCGATCTAAGAATTTCTGACTCTCTGACCCCAGTCCAGCACAATATAGAATGTAAAGGTCATCCATACAAGGCCTAAAACGGCGCCATACCAATGGTGGAGTGAAAACTATTTTTGTAAGCGAACTCCACCAAGGTAAGTGCCTCATCCATGAACCTAAAAAATCCAGGACACAAGAGCGTAACATGTCTTTAAGAGTCTGGATAGTCCAATTTTTCTGACCATCCATCTTCGGATGAAAAGCAGTGCTAAGGCATAGCTGAGAACCAAAACCATGCTGCATAACTCTGCACAACCTAGAGGTAAAACAAGGATCTCAATTGGAAATGATCATCCTCAGGACTCCGTGGAGTCTCACCACATCCTCTAGATACTTCCTTAACAAAACTTCCACTAATATCAACTCCTTGATTGCTATAAAGTGGGATGATTTCGTTAAACGGTACACTACCACCCAAATAGCATCATGTCCTCCCAGATATCAAGATAAACCAGTAAAAAATTCCATTGAGATGTCCTTCCACTTCCACTGAGGACTATCTAATGGTTTTAGCAAACCACTGGGGACACGATGCTCATCCTTGACCTTATGGAAGACCAAACATCGAGACACAAGATCTGCAACTGCATGCTTCAACCCAGGCCACCAAAAATAACTCCTCAAGGCTTGGTACATCTTTTTCATGCCAGGATGCACCGCTAAAGGTGAACTATATAACTCTCTAAGAACCATCTCACACATCTCAAAAGGAACAAATATCCTTCCATGATACAACACTTGGTGTTTTTCATCCTCAGACCAACCATCAAAGGCCTCACCACAAACAACTTGGTCTCTTTATAACTCCACCTCTAGATCCCCCAACTAGGACTCTTCCACCTACTGCCCCAGATATGACTGCACCGTCATCTTAAAAAGAAAACCTCTGCCCCCAACTTCTCCCATATTGAGATGTAATGCTGACAGTTCTTCCATTACTCTCCAGGAATCACCATATTTATACACGGCATCACTACGTGACTTTCGGCTCAGCGTATCAGCTATAATATTCCCATTTTCAAGTGTAAACGATATTTCGAAGTTGTATTCCTGTAAGAACTCCATCCACAGATGTTGTCTCAAGTTTAAGTCTCGCTGGAAGAAAACATAACTCAGGCTCTTATGATCAGTGAAAACCACAAATTGCTCTCCAATGAGGTAATGTCTCCATAAGTTTAGAGCAAACACCATGACTGACAACTCAAGATCATGGGTGGAATAGTTACGTTCATGGGAATGAAACTGTTGATACCCATAAGAAACAACTGATCTCTGCTGCATCAGAACATAGCGTGACCCTAGATATGAAGCATTGCAGAAAAAATCTAACTGAACTCCCTCTACTAGAAGATAAAGAACTGGAGAACTTACTAACTTCTCCTTCAGATACTCGAAAGCTTCCTAACACTGATCAATCCACATGAATGACTGATCCTTTTTGGTTAATGCCGTCAGAGGAGTCGCAACCCGAGAGAAATCGGCTACGAACCACCTATAGTAGCCTGTAAGACCAAGGAAACTTCGTACCTATACCACTGTATTGGGGGATTACCAAGACAAAATTGCTTATATTTTCAATGGATCCATAGATACTCCCTGCTGGGACACAACATGCCCCAAGGAATTGACTTCTCTAGCCTAAAACTCACACTTCGAAAACATCCCAAACAACTGATGTTGACGAAGAACTCCCAAAAGGGCGTGTATATGCTCTGCATGCTACTCCTCAGATGTGGAGTACACAAGGATTTCATCGATGAAAACCACCATGAACTTATCTAGGAACTCACAGAACACAACGTTCATCAATCCCATGATCACAGCTAGAGCATTCATCACACCGAACGACATTACAACGAAATCATAATGCCCATGACGACAACAGAAAGCAGTATTTGGGATATCCTTATCCTTTACATGCATATGATGATATCCTAATCGCAATTAGATCTTTGAGAACCAACTTTCACCCTTCAGTTGATCGAATAAATCATCAATCCACAGAAGAGGATAGCGATTCTTCACTGTCACTTTGTTGAAGCGATGATAATCAATAAACAACTGCAAACTGCCGTCAGCCTTCTTCACGAACAAAACTTGTGCGCCCCACGGTGACACACTCGGATGAAAAAAACCAAACTATAACAGACCATCAAGTTTCATACGTAGCTCTCGTAACTCAGAAGGGTCCATCCTATATAGATACATAGAGATAGGAGATGCTCTTGGTTGTAGCTCGATCCCAAACTCGATCTCTCGTCAAGGGGGTAATGCTACAACCTCTTATGAAAAAACATCAGGGTAATATTCTATGACACTAGGAAACTCCAACTTTTGAACCTTTTAAGAACTCAACATCAGCTCATCCTTCATGGATGATAAGGACAAAACACTCCTCTGACCCATCCGTGTGTCTCGCTCACCAACAAACACCGCTGTCTCTACATCTGCATCAAAGAACACCACCTGCCTCCTAAAGCAATCCATGATATCCTACACTGAATAAAACCAATCCATTCCTAGGTTGACATCATATGGTTGTATCCATAAACATAGGAAATTCCCCCAAGAGCATTGCTTCCCCAACACTAGCTCACAGTCTCTACAGACTTCAAATAAGTTAGCTCAACCTCCAACTGGTGTAGTCAACGCCAAGGGCACTGGAGGCCTCTCTACCTCAAGTCCCAAAGCATGGACAAGGGCAGGTGATATGAAGGAGCGTGTCACTCCTAAATCAAACAAGGCATACACCCAAGTATAAAACAAGAAAAGGGTACCTCGAATGAGGTTGGGCTCACCTGGCGCTGGAAACGCTAAAGTATGAAGATAAAATCGACCTCCTCCATGACCTCTCTAACCTTGATAACGACCAACACCATGACCGCTCTCTACTCTCTGAGGATAGGGAGCATCACAGGGCTGCCCTTTGCTTTCCCCATCTACTCTCTGCTGACCCAAAGCTGGTGCAACCTACTACTGCTGCCTCGGTTGGAACTGCCTCAATGGAGGAACTTGGAGCGGAACACCTAGTGCACAGTGACTGCTATAAAAGTTTGGGAACTCTTACTGCTGATGAACTCATTATCCATAGGAAAAAAGTGCATAACCCCTTGGAATAGGCCTGAGAGCTGTCACCCCCATAGAAACGAGATGCTGAGGGCTGAGACCTACCCCTGGCTAAACATAAACTCTTCTTCCCTGAAAACCGGGAACCCCAGACCATAGATTTTCTTCATGATGAATCATGATGAATCCCCTCTCGTGATGATATGGTTCTGGAAAGTGTCCTCTTGACGACCTCTTCCCTCACCAGCACATCAAGATATGTCTTCAGCATAAACGGGGTGACCTGGCGCTGGATCTATGGAAGCAAAACCTCCTGAAAATTCCATGCTCAAGCCTCCTCATTTGACAATAGGTCGGAAGAATATTGTAAAAGGTTCCTAAAATGGATTCAAAACTCTCGCACATTAGAGATACCCTATTGAAAAGTAAGAATCTCCTGGTGACTGGATGCCTTCACAGTTGAAGAAAGAAACTCGACTCTAAACTTGTCTCAGAACTCCTCCCATGAGATCGCCGACTCCTCGCGATCCCTGAGGAACAAGAACCACCACTTCTTCACTTCTCCATGCAACATTGTCACAACCAAAGACACCCAGTGATCCTTATGAGTACAGATCAAACTGAATCCTATCTCGACCTCCTTTAACTCGTCTTCTATGACTTTATCTGAAATGGAGCCCTCGTACTACTGCAGACTCTGGCACTGAAACTCCCAGAGTTTCCTCCTCCATGTGTCATCATCATCGACCTCTACCCTATGAAAATCTGCTGGCACAACCTACTATACATATTCTATGCAAACCTGATGAGGAAGTCAACCTGGATCCATACCTGCAAAATAAAAAATAGTTAGAGCTCATAAACCTGGAATATGGAAGACTCAATATTAATTAATTAATTATTTTCTTTTATTCATTTTATGTTAACCTATCCAAAGGTATACCCATTCAAACATAGGCATAAAGAATAATTATGCATGATGCTTTCCTAGGTCTCTACCCTGCAACTAGTATCACCTTGTTTAGTAGCCATTGTAAACTTAAAGTTTTGTGCATCAGATCATAGGGGGCCATAAACGCCTATGTCTCAGCCAGTCTCCAGTGTTTACATCACTTGTTAAACATGACTAATACTGTTTCCCTACCAACCCATGCAACCTCACCTGTGACTAACACCAAACTCCATCATATCCCTTAACCAAAACATTGATACCACTCTGTCACGACCCCCTCCCCACAAGGTGTAACCCTTCTGGGCCGGTAATGTCAGAAGAGAGATAATGACCCCCAATTCTTGCCTCCAGTAGGCCTTGGGTTGGCGACCAGCACCAAGGGTATAATAAACACACAAATGGGAGGCATTACCCTCTTAAGAAAACACATGTAAAAGAGAGAGATAAGACATGCACCAACCAAATCCAACTCAGAAAAAAATATAAAATAAAATCCCATGTACACATATGTAATGTCAACAAAACTACTACAACTGAACGGAAAAACTACAAGTACCAAAACAAAGTAAAAACGACAATAACCAAAAATCCCGAACAGCTCCTACAACCCCAAGATAGTAGTAACCATCTTGATCACCAACCTACTCCAAGTGACCTATAAAATAGTTTATATATATAGGGTGAGTATAACAGTATACTCAGTAGGATCCTACCCGGAGCCTCTCATGTAGACGTAAAGAGAACATGCTAAAATACAATGAACAACAAGTGAAACTAACTCATCACCAAAATAGATATACTAAGTTCCTAGCCTCACCATGAGTTCTCTCACCAAGTATCACATACAAGAGTGTATAATATAATAAAGAATATCAAGGGTAACCCGCTACCACTTTCCCACTAGTTTGTCACTTTTTCCCAATGTCACATGTCCTAAGCATCTCTCTCCAAAAAGGCTTGCCCACAGACACCTGGGCAAATCACCACAACATGCACCTCATGAAAAAAAACCACCACATCCATGTAAGTAAAGTAACCAGGTAGTTTCTGGGATCCACTATAGCTCGCATAACGTGTATCATACTTCCGGAATTATACCTCAATCCATTACAGCCCACACACCAATTAAGGATCCTCAATCCATCACAACCTATACATGTTACACCTATAGTAGTCCATAGGAAACCATATCCAGAATATATGTATGTGAATAACCACAAGCCATTACAACCCTCTACACACATATATGGGGAAAACTAACCGTTGTACCTACTAGCACAAGTAACTACCAAGAGAAGAGAGCAGGGCCAAAGGGGGTAGTCAGCCATCCATCCTCCCACCAGAATGTTGGGGAAAACACCCCCAGGGCTCAGAATCTCCAGGGTGTCAGTTTCAATAACTGATGGGGTGGAGTAGCATATAGAAACAAAAAAATTATAGAATATAATATAGATTAAAAGAACACTATGGGTATAACCTAGTCTTAGACGCAACTACGACTAACGTCTCTCGGACTCTCGGCTGCCACTTCTAAGACTAGGTATCCTATAATCACACAATCATTTAAAGAGATTGATTACATTCCTTCATTCCATTTTTATCAATTTCACTTTACTTTCATTAATTATTTAAGCATTAATTAACTATTAACAATTTCCACATTATATTTCATTAGCATCACACCCAAAGTCCACTGTTCCATTAAATTGCAACCTCACCATTGAGTCCCAGCAAGCTCTTACCCCTTGGGTTAAAATCATTTATTCAATCATTTATTAACAACATTATTACTTTCCCATATTCATAGGAATTATAGAAAAAAATTCTAAGCTACTAAACCCAAGGGGGATCGACACAGTGAGTAGATGAACTACCTGTTGAGTCTTTGCCGCCTATAGCAAGAGCATAGACCCATCCTCTCTCAGGAAGCTAAAAATGGAAAGTACGTGGCATACCCCAAACGTCTTCACCCCTTTTGGAAGGAGGGTAATAAAACTAGCTACCTTGAGTAGTGGGAAAAGTAAGGAAGATAAATAACCAACAAGAAACAACAAGCATCCAAACATTCACATCCAACCCATTCCATCATCTTCGGTGTCCTCACCGATACCCACATGCATAAATCGATGAATCTCGCCACTCTAGGTGTCAAATGCTGCCACAACTAATAGGCCTCTCTACCCCCACATATCACAACAGCCTTCTAGGCTCACATCAAAACACAATAAGTAGGAAAACAAACATCATATCAATTAGGCTCTTGGACCTTAAACAAGGCATCCAACCTTCAAACACAATGAGCTCTCACAGCTCCAATCATAAGGCTCTTGGCATTTACAAGCAAGAGGGTAACTCAGAACCCTACGAGGCATTATCTTTTTATCAAACAGACAGTTCTTTAATCCATATAGAATTAACCGATTTATTATTTGTAGGTTCCAACTATGGGTAAGCTAAACAATAAGCTATCACAAATTGATTAAACATGCTTACTGCATCAATTTTATTAACATAAAATTACAAAAAAAAAACAACCAGATTCATTTACATGCCTCTTTATCTTTATCCAAACAATTATCAATTAATTCTAGCTTTAAGTTCATTACCAATTTCCATCAAGAATGAAAATCTAAACAAAGCAAGCATATCACACTATCTAGCAAAACAAGAGGTAATAACATACGATCAATATCAATTTATTTATCTGGTTCAAATATTTAATATGTGAATTCCATAATGATCCAATGGGATAAAACATGATAACTCTACGTTTTCATAAAAAATAATAGAGAAACAATGAATCCCATACCTCAAACAGTTCTTGAAGTTCTTTATATGAGAACGAGCCACACAACAGATTACGATCTCCTCCCCAGTGACAACTGTATCCACCCGAGTATGCTGCGGCACGACTGCACCATCCGAAAGCCAATAAAACTACATTAGAAGCATAGAGATCACATTACATAGCATGGAAAGGAGAAATAGGAGAATAATGATTGGAGAAAACAAAATAACAGAGTTATATCATACCTTCTATCTATGAAGGATCGACAATTGCTACTTGCACCAAAAAGGGGGTGCACAAGTAGTAGGAAGAAACTTCAGGGGGAAAATGATCCGAGGATTAAGGTTCGATCACACCATTCCTATGGGAAGAAAAAAAAAGGTTTAAGCATCTCTCACTAGGGAATAAGAAGTTAAAACAAGGGAGGAAGATATATCATCCCTTTAAAAGATTTACGTAGTAGGTTTAAGATATGATGGATTTTCCATTAAAAGAGGATTGTATTAAACCACACAATTTGACCAAGTAAAAGTATCATGAGCCTTATAAAAAATTAATATAGGAGTTATGGCCTTTGAATCAATTTTAGATTCCTTAAAATGAGGATTTAAATGCATTTTATGTCAAAGGAAACGTCAAAGGGGTGAAACTCTAGGAAGTTGGAAACACTGCACACCAAAAATAAAATTTGACAAAGTGTTGGATGAATCACTGTTTTGGAAACCTCACTAGTCTGGATACACTGTATAACCTCACTGTTCTGGAAACCTCATCGGTTTAGAAACATTGTAGAACCTCACTGGTCTGGAACCCTCACCAATCTGGAAACACTATAGAACCTCACTGGTTTGTAAACACTGTAAAACCTCACTATTCTGGAAACACTATAGAACCTCACTGGTCTGGAAGCACTATTCATGAACTAGAAATTTGGAAAATGAAAAAAGGCTGATGTTGGAGGGTTGATGTTGGAAGGGCTACTGTTGGAAGGCTGCTATTGGAAGGATGTTGTTGGAAGGATTTTGTTGGAAAGCTACTGTTGGAAGGGTGCTGTTGGAAAGGCTGCTGTTGGAAGGCTGCAGTTGGAAGGCTAATGTTGGAAAGGCTGCTGTTGGAAGGTTGCTGTTGGAAGGCTACTGTTGGAAGGCTACTGTTGGAAATAGCCTACTATTGGGAATAAGTCACCTTGACCTCCCAGAAACCTCAAACACCAGATTTCAGCAAAGTAATGGACCAGAGAGGTCTGGGACATTACAATTAATGTCAATTTTGAAATTATTTACTTAATTTAAAAATAAATATATCATGAAAATGATGTAATTTGAATATATTAAGTTTAAACATGTGTAAAATGATATATTAATTTAAAAAAATAATTAAATACAATAATTCAATCAATTTACTTCACTTTTAATATTTTTAGTATCATTTATTTTAATTAATTATTAACTAAATAATTACCGTATTGGCATTCCTTAAGCAGTTTCTCTAACTAATTCATCTCTAAAAATTGAATATAAATTAATATGATGAAAAAAAACCTTTACCTTTCAAAATAATGTTTATAAATTAAATAATGTGGTTTTTTTTCAAATATTAAGGCTTTATAAATGTTAAAGGTAATGAAGGTTCCTTTTTTTGTCTTTTTCCTTACTTAACTTATTATATAGGTCAGTTTCATGGAATAATATCCAAATAACTCATAAAATTTTATACAAGAGGGTATATGGTAAAAAAATGGTCATCCAATGGGATTTTGACAAGTTTCTTGGTCATTTGGCCCTTAATATTAAAGTTTAACCACTAAGTAAACTCATTTTCATTTTTACCTTAATCATTGTAATTAATTTTAACTGCTTTCACTAATTATTATAGTAAAAAAAAGTTGATATTATTATATTATAAATATTATAATGATTCAAACTATTTATATCTATTTTTTCAAATTCAATTTACATAAGTGTAAAAGTTAAATTTAAAGCTAATCTTACAGATGTAGTGAGAAAGTATATTTTTAAAGTGAAAATGTTCAAAAGATCGCTAAGTTTTTATATCTAAATTCAATATAAAAATATTTTAAACAACCTAAATTGGATTAATATATTTATAATTGATCTATTTTGACTTTAAAACCAATTTAAAATATAATTTAACATTAATAATTATTTAAACAAAAATTCATTTTTCAACTAAAATGCAGTATTTTTCACTATTCATCCAAAAATGAAACTTCTCATAAAAATACAAAAAATTCATCTAAGATAATTTTTACATTAAAAATTAAAAAATGAAGTTTATTTTTAAAAATAAAATTTATAAAAGAGTCAAAGTTTAGTTTTAAAATAAGTGTTTCATTAAAAGGTGGAAAAACTGCCTTTAGAAAAGTACAACTTTTTATGTGTAAAACTGGGTTTGTTCTTATGATATGTCTATCAAATCTATTATATGAATTTCAAAAAAAAAAATATTGAATATATAATATAAAAATAAATATATCATAAAGTCTCAAGATTTTATATACAATTATATGCTTGGTCTTACGTATCTTATATGCTATCGAAGGAACTTGATATTTTGTGTAACACATGCCAACTTAGTGTTTCATATAAAGAAATCTAGAAACAAAATTAAATTTAATCTAAAAGGAAAATATTGTAAATTCTTGAGGTGTTACATTCTCCCCATGTTAAATAAATTTCATCCTCTCAATTCAAACTTGATCTCGGTAATCTAGGGTTTGATATTTGAAAATTTCACTGTTGAAAACCCACATTGTAAAAGGGTTAATAAAATATCCTCTTAGTAAGAGAGTGTAAGATCCCAAACTTTTCTGGACTCATCTCAACTACGTTTTTAGGTACTTTTGTGGTTTTTAAGTACCTTTGTTTTTGAGTAGTGGATTGGGGTATGTTTGGGTGTTTTTTATGAAAAACTAACGGGTAGTGGGGTGCACATGGTTTTCTCACGTTTTGAAAAATCGTATAGCTAAACCATGCCAAAAGAGAGGTACACATGGTTTATACATGGTTTGAAAAACCATGTAACTAAACTGTGCCCACCATGAAAACCTAGACAGCGGGGTCCGCACGATTGGCGCACAATTTTCCCTAACCGCGTGCCTATGCCTAGGAA
Source organism: Viscum album (assembly GCA_963277665.1). Taxonomy (NCBI): domain Eukaryota; kingdom Viridiplantae; phylum Streptophyta; class Magnoliopsida; order Santalales; family Viscaceae; genus Viscum; species Viscum album. Next base: position 1,230,986,125 of record OY728137.1, on the reverse strand, counting down.
ACCGTGTGCGTGAAATTTAATATCAAAAAATCATTTTTAAAACCATCAACCCCCCCCCCCCCCCCCGAGACTCCCATATTTTGACCTTGTCTTGGGCTTGAAAAATTCTAGGTGTTCTTAGAGCCTTCCAGATGGATTCCAAGGTGATCCGAACACTGTTCTTTGAGATCAAAATCCTGGATTGAAGATCCACTCTCTTACCGGTAAGTGGATTTCATCCCATTGCTTCTCCTATTCATTCCTCTGTCTTTCCTTGATCTTTTCATGGAATATCTCCACCATTTTTGTGGATCTAAACCTATGAGTTGCGATATAGATCTAGGATTGTGGATCTAGATCTATATTTGCAAGATCTTGATGCCTTTGATCTTAGCTTTGGTTTAGGGATTTAGATCTGAAGCTTGATCAATGACGTTGTGCCGCTCGGATTTTGGAGATTTTTGTTGGGATAAATTCCATTAATAAATTGAGGTAGGTGGTCTAAATAGAACTTCCATAGTCGTGAATTTGATATGTGAATGTGAGTTTATGAATTTTCTAGATTCTCTTGATGATTGATTTCCTAAATTAGAGTAATTAGGAATATAGAATTGAATTGTGTTTTTCTTGGTGATTAATTGATAATTGAATCATAGAACAAACGAAGGGGGGTTTCCCAAATATATATTTTGGATATTTTTTATGGGTTGAGATATTGTAATTGGGATATTGAATTGATTGTGTTAAGATAATTAATTTGGGGAAATTAATTATCAAATGATGTTTGGCTATGAAAGATAATTAATTGTGAGAATTAATTATGTGCCATGATGTTGATCAAATATATTTAATTGTGAGAATTAATTATGACAAGTTGAGATTTGATATGGATAATTAATTGTGAAGAATTAATTATGGAGAAAGAATTATGTTGATTGATTAATTAATTGATGACTTTATTAATGGGTTATGTGCTTAGTTAATTGTTGAGTTAACTAATGGACTTTGAAATGTTTAACTAATCATTGGATTAGTAATGGAATGATGTGGCTAATTCTTATGAATTAAATAATGATTAAATGGATGAGATTTTTTTAGTTATAGACATGGAGTTCTAGACTGGTTAGAAGTTGAGACTTGGACATGGTGTTCCTCCTCAATAGTTATCCAAGCTTGAGATTATGGGGTGCTAGGCATGAAGACCTACACCAAATAAAATATAGAGTGATAGGCATGGCGACCTACACTTAATGATATTTGGGGTGATAAGAATGGAGACCTACACCTAATGAGATTTTGGGTGCTAGGCATGACGATCTACACCAAATGAATGATTAATAATAATGAATGTTGATTTAAATGGGAAACATTGATTGAAACTAGGCCTAATGTGATGATTAAATATTAAATGACAATCTGATAACTATTTAATTATGCATTATATTTATTACTTCATAGAACTGCATGCACTATCTTTTAACTAGACTCATTTTAGACATCATTGGTGGTGGCCTATTGATTTGTACTCACACCCTATACGGGTTTCCTGATCGACACCCGAGTAGACTTTGTTGTTTTAGGAAAGGACATGGGAAAGGCTCTGGGATAGGTTTCTATTTGGGATTGGATCATAGGTGAGGGAACCAAATGTGGTTCAGGACCTACTTGAAGTTATTGTGTCTTTACTTTGAGTTGCATTGTAGACACTTGACATTATCATTTTCATAGCATGTTTTACCTTTCAGTTGAGTATTGTATTTTCTTGTTTTAAATATCATATGACATGGTATTATTATAGTTATTTATATAATTCTACACTTGGTTATTTTTGTTTTCTTACATTGGAGTTTTATTATGATAAAATAGGGTATAGTCTCTCCAAGACTGATTTACTAGACCATCGATGCTAGTCGGCACCCTCTGGTGTATGGAGAGGCGCTCTTGAGGGCATGTGGCCAATGGGATCGGGGCACCATTTAGTAGCACCTAGGTTAGGACGTCACAAGGTGGCATCAAAGGAGTTTTATTTTATTTCTTCTTATTTTATCTTACTATTTTGGGAAATCTAGGCAGGAGACTAGGAAGAGTCGAGGCTAGGTAATGAGCTCTTTCATGGTAGTTACAAACCCATGTACACGGGAAAATTTGAGTACTCAGGGTGGGATTGTTGTGATTGTTGTTTGTTGTTATAGTTGGATATTATTTCACCTTGGGTGACACACTTGTGGTGTGATGTGATATTTGTTTTGAAAATTGTTGAATTTTAATTTGTGGCCTAAAGAGGTACGATACTTGAGTCTGGATGCATTATTCTAGGCACTTAGGGTTGTTGTGACATGCATCATTCTAGGCACTCATAGGAAAACAGGTTATGGGTAAGTTGTTGAACTTGAACTATTTTTCCTTGTTGTGAGGTTGAAATAATGATGCAAAATGAGAATAAATAGGCGTCTAATGAGAACCTTGAGTGATGAAATGAGTATGATTAATTAATTAATTTTTGAATTAATTAATTTGAGATAATGTGATTAATTAATGGTTTAATTAATTAATAAGAAGGTTTGTACCCTTGTAAACCAAGACCTAGGAGTAGGATGGTTAAGGGTAGTGATAAGGCCTCAGTGTTGACCATGTGGCAAGAAAATGGGTAAAGGACATGTTGAAACTTGTTGTGTTAGTTTATCCTCTTACATAAATGTTATAAGGTTGTATTGTGAGACCTAAGACATGTGTTTGACTTTGTAGAGATATGCCTCCATGATACTTGTTGGGGAAGAGACCGAGAGGTATGGCCTAGAATGAACTTCCAGACAGGGAGCTTGATGCACCATTGGTGTAATATGAGGAGGAAGGGGAACATTTCCAATATAACTTTGGTCGTTTCATGTAATTCATGGAGAGAGACCCAGGTCAGGTTCTGAAAAGCATGTCTGAGTTGGTAAGAGAGTTTTAGCTGCAACACCCTCCTACTTTTACTAGAGAGGGTGGACCTGAGGGAGATGAATTATGGATTGAATCCATAGAGATGATACTTGACCATTTGGAGACTCTGGCTGGGAGGAGGGTAAAGTTGGCTGATTATATGCTACGGGGGTCAGCGAAGCACTGGTGGGACATTCAGGTACGATCTGGACAGACTGATGATATGTTATGGAAAGAATTTCTAGATAAGTTCTTAGGGAAATTCTATCCAGACATGCTGAGACAATAGAAGGATTCAGAGTTTATGCATCTTCCCCAAGGAAACATGTCCATAATGGAGTATGCTGAATGTTTCATAGATTTACAGTTTTTTTCTCCAGCTTTGGCAGCATATGAGGCTTCTTCGGAAAAAAGATTTCAGGATAGACTTAGGTGTGAAATTAAGTCCTAGATGAATATCTTTAGGCTGAAGAAATTCTTAAAAGTGGTTAATCAAGATCTTATTTCAGAGGGGAGCCTAAAGGAGGCTTCTAGTACTAGATAGGTAACTATCACTAGACAATCAGGGAGTGTGCCTTCCGAGAGAAGGAAGTGTCGTTATGAGAACCTTAGTCAGGATAGTGGAAATAAAGGTGGAGTCCGTAAGCAAGGTGATGAATATCGATACACAGTTGGGAACACGGTCTAGGGATATCTGTTTATGCAAGGGATGTTCTCTATAAACTGGATAGTATTTTTTTTCTTTGAGATATCTATGTATTTGATATAACAGGCTTCAACCTGATTATGGGTATAGACTGGTTAGTTTCATAATGATCTCACATAGATTGTTACCATAGGAGGGTGACCTTTGTATCTTCTAAGGGTGACCAATATATTCATCGTGTAGAATGGGATATCCATGTAGGTCGAGCTGGTCTAATTACTCAGCAACTAGGAGAGCTTACGACCCAAGTTTCTAGTCTTTTGTTGGATGATGGGAATGGTAGGCAAGATGTTCTTCCACCAGTAGTATAACTATTTCAAGATGTATTTCGTGAAGACTTTTTAGGGTTTCCACCTGAGAGAGATGTGGAATTCACTATTGAGATCATTCTAGGGGCTGAGCTGGTATCTATTCCACTTTATAGAATGGAACCGACTGAGTTTCAAGAGCTCAAGATGTAGTTGGAGGAGTTAGAGGATAAAGGGTTTATCCGTCCAAGTATGTCTCCTTGGGGATCACCTATTTTGTTTGCAAATAAGGCCGATGTGAGTTTACACTTGTGTGTCGATTACTGGAAGTTTCATAATATGACCATGAAGAACCAATATCCTCTTCCATATATTGATGATCTCTTTGACCAACTGATGGGGGCTTGTGTATTCTCAAAGATAAATCTGAGATCAGGGTATCATCAGGTGAGAGTTTGAACCTATGATATACCAAGAACTACTTTCAGAAGCAGGTATGGCCTTTATGAGTTTGTTTTAATTCCATTTGGGTTGACAAATACTCCAACAGTATTCACGATCTTGATGAATATGATCTTTTATTTGTACTTAGATCAGTTTGTAGTGGTGTTTGTGGAAGACATCTTGGTGTACTCTAAGACTCATGATGATCATGCCCAACATCTTGACACCGTCCTGGGTACACTAAGAGAGCATCATCTATATGACAAGCTATCTAAATGTCAGTTTTGGATTGACAAGGTACACTTTTTTGGGCACATCATCTCAGAAGAAGGTGTGGCAGTGGACCCAAAAAAAGTGTAGGTAGTGATTTATTGGGAGAATCCCAAGAATGTCTTTGATATTTGAAGCTTTTTGGGATTAGCTGGTTATTATAGGAGGTTCATCCAGGAATTTTCCCGATTGGTAGTACCGCTTTTAGGTTTGACAAAGAAAGGGATAAAGTTTGATTGGACAGAAGCATGTGAGAATGCTTTCTAGGAGTTGAAGAAGTGCTTGACATCAACACCAATTTTGATCTTACCTGAGTCGGGTGAGGAGTACATGGTGTATTGTGATGCTTCTAGGATCAGACTCAGAGCTGTGTTGATGTAAGGGTATCTATTTGTTGCTTACGGGTCTCGGTAGCTAAGGCCACATAAACAGAATTACCCTAGACATGACCTCGAGTTGGTAGAAGTGGTTTATGCTCTTAAGTGTTGGAGACACTATCTTTTGGGTGAAAATTTTACAGTTTTTACAGATAAAAAAATCTTGAATTATATCTTTTCACAGCGCGACTTGAATCTTCAACAACAAAGATGGGCAGAGTGTATGCAGTCCTTTGATTTTGAATTGGCATATACACCTAGGAAGGGGAATAGTGTGGCTGATGCCTTGAGCAGGAAAACTCAGGATCAGTTGGTACATGAGTTGAGTGCAAAGTGGAAGATGATGACCTTGCTGGCGAAAATGCATGTGGTCTTTCGGGAGAGTCAGGAGAGGGTGACTCTAGTTTCTTTAGTAGTGGAGTCTACACTCTTGAGACAAATCAAGGACATGCAATATGAGGATTTGGAGTGTTTATCCTTAAGGTAAATCCTTGAAGGTGGGGAGACCTTCAAATTGGATAATATATGAGGATGAAATCATCTATGTGAAAAATTGGGTCGTTGTGCTTATGAGTATGTGAGAGGAACTCGTGTGAGAATTTCATACCTCAAAGTGGGCAGTACATCCTGGGGTGACAAAAATGTACCATGAGCTATGACAATACTTTTGGTGTATAGTCATGAAAAAGGAGATAACTGTAACGACCCAAAGTTTCATTAATGGAAAATACCTCTTGATCCAGTTAAATGTCTCTTTATAAAAATTTTTTTTATAAGATGTCAACTTCTTTGGTTTTATGATAAGAGTTGTGACCATTACTTTTATAGCCGTTGAACAGTGATCACATGATTATTATAAATATAAGGCTTTAACAAACCCAATTTTACTCAGAAAAAGGAAGCGATGGCCTCATCCAGTAGAATTGCCCCATACGAAGCCTATTTGTTGGAGCTCGGAAAAGAGGTGGCGTCTTTGGGCTTCTCCCTTGACCAAGCCCAAGCTGAGCTTCATTATGTCAAGCTCAAACGTGACCGTCTACGGGAAAAGTGGAAGTTGATAGAGATTACCACTTGAGCGATGTTATCCGAGCCGCCCCAAGAGTTTGTCACCATCGCACACCTTACCCTTAGGTCTTATGCGGCTATTTTAAGGGGTTATGTAACAAATAAGTAGTAATATGTTCATGTACATTATTATTTTTGTATATAATAATGAATATAATTTCTAGTAATTTTTGATACATTGTAAATAGTTTTTAAAGTACAAATGGTGTTTTTAGTTATTATTTAATTAAGAAATATATTTTATTAAATTAAGGGATTTTTGAATTAAATATTATTTTAATAAAATAATAATAATAATATTAAATTAATTTTTATTAAATATAAATGATCTTATAATTTTATGAATTCAATTAAATTTTTTATTAAGGTTTGAAAGCCATTTCTGTCAAAACCCGTGAATTTTCGATAAATGTCAGTTTTTATTTTAAAAGTGAAAATTCACATTTTTATAAAATTATTTAGATAAAATAAATGTTATTTTTGGAATCAGGACATTGAAATTATCCAACGATGAATTTTTCATAATTTTCTGAGACAGTCAAATTTTTGGGTAAAAATTAAATACCATTTAAATATATAATGTGTTTTATGACATCATAATGACCCAATGGTGATGTAATAAAATACCATAATCCTTACGTTCGGCCAATATATGTTTTATCATTAAAATAATGAGGTTTTGGGTTTGTTTTACTTACTTTTCAAAGCATTAATGAACCCCTCAAGACATATTCAACACTTTGCCTTTTTAAATTAATTTCCATGGGAGTGTGACTCACCTCCACATAAGAAACCCTAATATTTTAATAAGTTAGGACCTTGGCCTTATAAAATATTGTTTTCCTCTTCCCTTTTACAAAAACCATGGGCAAAAACCATGGGATGGTTTGTGGTTTGGATTAATTTAATGTAAGGGGACCCAAACCTAAATAATAAAGAATTCCCTCACCTTTCCTATATAAACCCACCCAAACTCCCACTTCCTCCTCACTAAAATCCCTTGGAGTTCGTCCAACCTCTGCCCTAATCTCTCTAGAATCCTCCCAAGGTGCCCCAAGCTCCCAAGAAGCTTCTCACAAGCCTCTCTCTAGCCTTTGGAAGCACACTTCCAAGTAAGAGTTTTTTCTTCCTTTCTCATTTTTGTCAATTTTCTTTAAGTTGTTTTTCCCTTTTAATTTCAATTATGAATATTGGGTTATGGTTTCTCACCTCCCCCATACTTTCCTCTTATTGTTTTAATGATGGGATACCCCTTTCTCTCTCATTAAATTCCTCCCATGTACACCCGTTACTATGCCGAAATTCCGAAAGGAACTTCTCTCTCTTCTTTTACATTCAAGCAAATAATTTTGTATCATGAATCTATATTCCATTACAATTGTTGGGAAATGTACCTATATGACCTCCTTACTTTCCATTACATGTAAATATGATGAGGAATCCCTTTCTCTCTCATCAACCATTTTTATGAATCCTTATGTCACGCCGTTACGCTGTCGAAATCGCACCGATTTTCTAAGCCAATGTCATTGTGTAGTGAATACCATTCCCATTTCTCCATCAAGGGTATTCAACTTTATGCACATTTACTTATTTACTATAAAGTTTCATGTATCAATTCCACATTTCTTTATCGTGTAATAAATGATTATGTTTTATGAATCCATGTTTTATGATCCATGTGGCACACTTATGCATGAAATGAAATGTTTATGAAGGGTGTGCCCTTATAGCACTCCAATGCATTGGGTAAAGTATAGTATCATGATACTTCATGTGCAATGAGTGTTGACTCATGCTAATTCAAGTGAAACTAGGGTTTACTCATGCTTCATGTGCAATGAGGGTTTACTCATGCTCCATGTGCAATAAGCCTTGCCTCATGCTAATTCAATGTTAATTGTTGTTGCCACATTTCCATGTTATGATTATCATGCTTTATCATGCCTTTATGTTCATGTTTCTCTTATTCTCTATTGACATGACTATTGACTAACATGTATTGTACTCCTCATATTATTCCATGTGTACTCCCTTACTGGGCTTTATAGCTCACCCTTTTCTTATGCATGTCCTCAGGTTATCCCATGCAATGCTAAGTACGAGGGAATGTAGTGGTCATGTAAAGGAAGTTTTCAATAAAGATGTTGTATTTCATGTTTTAAGTTTTTATGTAATGATCCTAATCCCCAAAGACACTAAACCTCTCGATCTTCTTTGTTGTATCAAGTGAAGTTTTATGTAATAAATCATGTTTAAGTTGTAATAAAAAGCAGGGTTGTCATAGTTGGTATCAGAGGATAGGTTTAGTTATTTTTGGGATTAGTAAACCCTAGTAAATCCTTAGATACAAGACTAAGTATAATAAAAACAACCCTAAGTTTTGTTAAATACTAAGTAAGTGGTTTATCAAACAAATACATCCCTGTATGGATACGAGCAGGTAGAGGCGGCTCTGGCACAGATGTATCCTAGGGGTAAAACCCGAAAACACCGCTTTGATCTAGACTCGAATGGGAACTGGTGCACGAAAACGGGCCTTGCTGTACTCTTGGTTACGACACTCCCAGGGGATATGTTTTGATAAATTCACAATATTGGTATGAACCATTTTTAAGGGAAAAATTCCCCTAAGAATATATGTTAGAAAGTAGATCATGAAAAATCCTAGATTGAATCCTATAGACTCATGAGTTAAGGAAATAAAAGTTTATTTATAAGTCTTAAAATTTTGTCTTTGGATTAACCTTTATGTGTTGCCTCTAACTTTCCTTTTATTCCAGCCAATGGCCGGTAATAGGAGGACTCGGGCTAACAACCGTTGTGAAGATCAGTGTGATGATTGTACTAATGAGATGCCAAATCCAATGGGAGCGGGAATCGCGAACTTTGTCACGCTTCTCTCTCAGCTAACTCAAGTTTTAAATAGAAACACGGGCCAAGAGGAATGTTAAACCCCCCCTAAGAAAGAACAATTCGCTATCGAGAGCTTCATGAGACAAAGGCCTCCTACTTTTAGTGGATCATCCGATCCCATGATCGCTGAACAATGGATCAACTCCATTGAAAAGATCTTCTCCATCCTCCAATGTTCTGAACAAGAGAAGGTTCTCCTGGAGGCTTATCATATGGAGGGTGAAGCTGATCAATGGTGGAAGTTGATAAAAAATACGAAGCCTGAGGAGGAGATCGAGGCTTTGGAATGGAAGGAATTCCGGAAGATGTTTTTCGATAAATATTTTCCGCGCACCCTACGTCTTAAGATGGAAAGGGACTTCCTTTCCCTCAAGAAAAAAGATGAAGAATCTGTTGGAGCGTACGAGTCAAACTTCACAAGGCTTGCACGATACGCTTCCGACTTTTGTCGTTACCCCCAAATGCAAGGTTGACCGCTTCTTTGGTGGGCTGAAGCCTAGCTTGCGGAAAGCATTAGCGATCCGTGACTTCGAAAGCTATGAGGAAATTATCCTATGTGCCCTAAAGGTCGAAATGGAGATCGGAGAATCACAGGGGTATCATGGGGACAAGAAGCATAAGGTGGACTTCAATGCTGGTGGTCCGATGGATAAATCCAACGGTTCTAAGAAGTTCCAGCACCCCACTTGCCAAAAGTGTGGAAAGAAGCACCCTGGAAATTTCCTTAAGGGGACGAGAAAATGCTTCAGGTGTGGAAGAGAAGGGCACCTAGCTATTAACTGTCGGAAATAAGGACCCGCGGCTGCGACAGAGGAGAAGAATGCTCCATTAGAACCTCAATGCGTTGTTCAATGCTACAAATGCAAAGAATCGGGTCATTTCGTAAATCAGTGCCCTAATCCAAGGGTTATCAGAGGCAACCAATAACCTCCAAGACAGAAAGGAAGATATTTTTCCATCACTTCTGAAGAAGTGAACCCCGACAACTAAGTGGTGACAGGTATGCTAGTTATTCATTCAAGAATAGATAATGTACTTTTTGATTCAGGTTCTACGAATTATTTTATATCTCGAAAGTTTAGTAGAACAATCCCAGCACCACCACAAATCATGGAAGTAAAGATGCCGGTGAGTACGGAAAATGGGGCAATCATTGCATCCCATGAATATAGGTCCTCCCCTGTTATAATATGTGGATTGAATTTCCCGTCGAACCTCGTCATACTCCCTCTGGTGGAATTTGATGCAATTCTTGGCATGGATTGGATTTCCTTATATAGTGCCAACATAAATTGTCGGGAGAGGGAAATCACACTCCATATGGAGAATCGACCCCCGATTCTTTACAAGTGTCAGGAGGAAGATGAATCTACTTTAGCTCCATCATCTCAAGCATGGATATTAATGCCCTATGAGCACACGTATCTGGCTCAGATGATTGAGTCCAAAGAAGAAACCATCCTTGAAGAAATGCCTATTGTGAGGGAATTCGCAGAAGTGTTTCCCGAGGAACTACCTGGTCTTCCTCCTAGAAGAGATGTTGAGTTCTCAATTGAACTTATACCTGGGGAATTACCAATATCCAAGAATCCATATAGAATGGCTGTTGTTGAGCTTGAAGAGCTTAAGAAACAACTACAGGAGAATCTGGATAAAGGGTTTATACGCCCAAGTGCTTCACCATGGGGTGCACCAGTCCTCTTCATCAAGAAGAAGGATGGTTCAATGCGGCTCTGCATCGATTATCGTGAACTTAACAAAATCACGATAAAGAACAAGTATCCTCTCCCAAGAATCGATGGCTTGTTTGATCAGTTGCGTGGAGCACAATACTTCTCCAAGGTGGACTTGCGGTCGGGATATTATCAAGTAAGGGTGAATAAGGAAGATATCCCCAAGACTGCTTTTTGTACAAGGCACGGGCACTATGAATTCATAGTAATGCCTTTCGGACTCACCAATGCTCCAGCAATATTCATGGACTTGATGAATAGAGTCTTTAGATATTACCTTGACAAATTTGTGGTAGTCTTTATAGATGATATTCTAATATACTCCAAAACCAAGGAGGATCATGAGGAGCATTTAAAAACTGTACTAGATACTTTGCGCAAGGAGAATCTTTATTCAAAGTACATAAAGTGTGAGTTATGGTTGAAGGAGGTCTCATTCTTGGGCCATATCATCACGAGCAATGAGATATCTATAGATCCCTCCAAAACAGATGCAATTGAGGGATGGTCGAGGCCAACATCTGTAACAGATATCCGTAGCTTCTTGGGGTTATCTGGATATTATCGACGATTTGTGAGAAATTTCTCACAATTGTCCAACCCTCTTACCAAGCTAACTCGAAAGGGAGTAAAGTTTTCTTGGAGTGATGAATGTGAAGAAATCTTCAAGGAGTTGAAAAGGAGGCTTATCACTGCACCCGTGCTCACTTTACCCACAAGTGGGGAGCTTTTGTGGTAATCAGTGATGCTTCGAAGAAGGGATTAGGATGTGTGCTGATGCAGAATGATAAAGTGATATCCTATGCCTCAAGGCAATTGAAAATCCATGAGCGAAACTATCCAACGCATGATCTGGATTTGGCGGCGGTGATCTTTGCCTTGAAAATCTGGCGACATTATCTCTATGGAGAGAAATGTGAGATATATACTGACCACAAGAGTCTTAAATATATATTCACACAGAAAGAGATTAATATGCTCTAGAGAAGATGGATAGATCTCATAAAGGATTATGACTGTTCAATACATTACCACCCTGGGAAAGCGAACAAGGTGGCAGATTCCCTAAGTAGAAAGGACCCAACAATTCTATCAATGATGAGAATTGAGAAGGATCCAATCTTCTTAGACTTGATGAAGATAGACGTGGGAATTATAAATAAAGTAACATCATCAATCCTTTTACAAATGATTGCACAACCATCTCTTTTGGAAAGGTTAAAGGATGCTCAAAAGGATGATGTGGGAATTCAAGAAAAAGTGTAAGCTATCAAAAAGGGGAAATCCTCGGAGTTTAATGTTAATGAAGAAGTAACTGTGTGGTTTGGGAAAAGACTATGTGTTCCATAAAGTCCGGAGATGAAGAAGGAACTTTTGGATGATGCACATAGTTCAAATTTCTCTATTCACCCAGGGAGCACAAAGATGTATCGAGATCTCCGAGAAAACTTTTGGTGGGATAATATGAAGAAGGATATCTCTAAATATATATCAAAGTGCCTGGTGTGTCAACAAGTGAAGGCAGAGAGGCAGAAGTCTAAGGGGATGATGCAACCATTTCCCATACCAGAATGGAAATGGGAGAACATCACCATGGACCTTGTCACCGGACTTCCGAGGACATCCAAAGGCAACAATGCAATCTGGGTTGTTGTGGATCATCTTAAAAAGACTGCACACTTCATTGCTATTCGGGAGGATTTCTCATTGGATCAACTGGCACGGATATATATTAGGGAAGTGGTAAGGTTGCATAGAGTAACACTGTCTATTGTGTCTGACCGAGATCCAAGATTCACCTCTAAGTTTTGGAAGAGTCTTCAACATGCTCTGAATACTGAACTAAACTTCAGTACGGCCTATCATCCTCAAACTGAGGGCCAATCCAAGCGGACTATCCAAACACTTGAGGATATGTTGAGAGCATGCTAAATGGACTTTAAAGGAGGATGGGATCAACATCTTCCTCTGGTTGAGTTATCTTATAATAATAGTTTCCACTCGAGCATCCAAATGGCACCATATGAAGCCCTGTATGGGAAAAGGTGCAGAACACTGGCATATTGGGATGAGGTCGGTGAACGTAAGCTGCTTGGACCAGAAATGGTCGAAGAAATGGTGGAGAAGGTGAAAACCATTCAGCAGCATATCAAGGCAGTCCAGAGTCGACAGAAGAGTTATGCAGACAATCGTCGACGAGACCTTGAGTTTAAAGCTAGAGACATGGTGTTTCTACACATATCTCCATGGAAGAAGGTCATGAGGTTTGGAAAGAAAGGGAAGTTAAGTCCAAGGTACATCAGCCCCTTCGAGATTCTTGATCGTGTTGGGGCTGTGGCCTATCGACTAGCACTTCCACCTACTATGGCCAAGGTGTATGATGTCTTTCATGTATCCCTCTTAAGGAAGTACATACCGGACCCTTCACATGTACTCTCTTCCGAGGTGGTACAATTGGAAGATGATCTTTCTTATGAGGAGCAACCAGTGAAGATCTTAGATCGTAGAGAAAAAGTTCTACGAAATAAGATAATGCCCCTCGTCAAGGTGTTGTGGAGAAACCACAAGTTTAAAGAAGCAACTTGGGAGTCGGAGGATATGATGAAGCTGAGTTACCCACATTTGTTTTAGTGTGGGAAAAGGAAAATTTCGAGGGCGAAATTTCTTAAGAGGGGAATATTGTAATGACCCAAAGTTTCATTAATGGAAAATCCCTCTTGATCCAGTTAAATGTCTCTTTATAAAAAATGTTTTTATAAGATGTCAACTTCTTTGGTTTTATGATAAGAGTTGTGACCATTACTTTTATAGCCATTGAACAGTGATCACATGATTAGTATAAATATAACACTTTAACGAACCCAATTTTACTCAGACAAAGGAAGCGATGGCCTCATCCAGTAGAATTTCCCCATACGAAGCCCATTTGTCGGAGCTCGGAAAAGAGGTGGCGTCTTTGGGCTTTGCCCTTGACCAATCCCAAGCTGAGCTTCATTATGTCAAGCTCAAATGTGACAGTCTATGGGAAAAGTGGAAATTGATAGAGATTACCACTCGAGCGATGTTATCCGAGCCGCCCCAAGAGTCTGTCACCATCGCACACCTTACCCTTAGGTCTTATGCGGCTATTTTAAGGGGTTATGTAACAAATAAGTAGTAGTATGTTCATGTACATTATTTTTTATATATATATAATAATGAATATAATTTCTAGTCATTTTTGATACATTGTAAATAGTTTTTAAAGTACAAATGGTGTTTTTAGTTATTATTTAATTAAGAAATCTATTTTATTAAATTAAGTGATTTTTGAATTAAATAGTATTTTAATAAAATAATAATAATATTATTAAATTAATTTTTATAAAATATAAATGATCTTATAATTTTATGAATTCAATTAAAATTTTTATTAAGGTTTGAAAGCCATTTCTGTCAAAACCCATGAATTTTTGATAAATGTCGGTTTTTATTTTAAAAGTGAAAATTCACATTTTTAGAAAATTATTTAGATAAAATAAATTTTATTTTTGGAATCAGGACGTCGAAATTATCCAACGGTGAATTTTTCATAATTTTCTGAGACAATCAAATTTTTGGGTAAAAATTAAATACCATTTAAATATATAATGTGTTTTATGACATCATAATGACCCAATGGTGATGTAATAAAATACCATAATCCTTATGTTTGGCCAATATATGTTTTATCATTAAAATAATGAGGTTTTGGGTTTGTTTGACTTACTTTTCAAAGCATTAATGAACCCCTCAAGACATATTCAACACTTTGCCTTTTTAAATTAATTTTCATGGGAGTGTGACTCACCTCCACATAAGAAACCCTAATATTTTAATAAGTTCGTACCTTGGCCTTATAAAATATTGTTTTCCTCTTCCATTTTCCAAAAAACATGGGCAAAAACCATGGGATGGTTTGTGGTTTGGATTAATTTAATGTAAGGGGACCCAAACCTAAATAATAAAGAATTCCCTCACATTTCCTATATAAACCCACCCAAGCTCCCACTTCCTCCTCACTAAAATCCCTTTGAGTTCGTCAAACCTCTGCCCTACTCTCTCTAGAATCCTCCCAAGGTGCCCCAAGCTCCCAAGAAGCTTCTCACAAGCCTCTCTCTAGCCTTTGGAAGCACACTTCCAAGTAAGAGTTTTTTCTTCCTTTCTCATTTTTGTCAATTTTATTTAAGTTGTTTTGACCTTTTAATTTCAATTATGAATGTTGGGGTATGGTTTCTCACCTCCCCCATACTTCCCTCTTATTGTTTTAATGATGGGAGACCCCTTTCTCTCTCATTAAATGCCTCCCATGTACACTCGTTACTATGCCGAAATTCCGAAAGGAACTTCTCTATCTTCTTTTAGATTCAAGAAAATAATTTTGTATCATGAATCTATATTCCATTACAATTGTTGGGAAATGTACCTATATGACCTCCTTATTGTCCATTACATGTAAATATGATGAGGAACCCCTTTCTCTCTCATCAACCATTTTTATGAATCCTTATGTCACACCATTACACTACCGAAATCGCACCGATTTTCTAAGCCAATGTCATTGTGTAGTGAATACCATTCCCATTTCTCCATCAAGGGTATTCACCTTTATGCACATTTACTTATTGACTATAAAGTTTAATGTATGAATTCCACATTTCTTTATCTTGGAATAAATGATTATGTTTTATGAATCCATGTTTTATGATCCATGTGGCACACTTATGCATGAAATGAAATGTTTATGAAGGGTGCGCCCTTATAGCGCTCCAATGCATCGGGTAAAGTATAGTATCATGATAATTCATGTGCAATGAGTGTTGAATCATGATAATTCAAGTTCAATGAGGGTTTACTCGTGCTTCATGTGCAATGAGGGTTTACTCATGCTCCATGTGCAATGAGCCTTGGCTCATGCTAATTCAATGTTAAGTGTTGTTGCTACATTTCCATGTTATGATTATCATGCTTTATCATGCCTTTATGTTCATGTTTCTCTTTTGCTCTATTAACATGCCTATTGCCTAACATGTATTTTACTCCTCATGTTATTCAATGTGTACTCCCTTACTGGGCTTTATAGCTCACCCTTTTCTTATGCATGTCCTCAGGTTATCCCATGCAATGCTAAGTACGAGGGAATGTAGTGGTCATGTAAAGGAAGTTTTCAATAAAGATGTTGTATTTCATGTTTTAAGTTTTTATGTAATGATACTAAGCCCCAAAGACACTAAACCTCTCGATCTTCTTTGTTGTATCAAGTGAAGTTTTATGTAATAAATCATGTTTAAGTTGTAATAAAAAGTAGGGTTGTCATAATAACGGGGTTCGTAACAATACGTTTCACCTATTACTAGGTAAAGGCAGAGCATCAACAACCTATATGCCTATTATAGTCGTTGCATATTCCAAAATGGAAGTGGGATGACGTGACTATGGATTTCATAGTATGAATTCCAAAGAATCTTAGGAAGAATGATGCTATTTGGGTCGTTGTGGATTGACTAATGAAGGTAGCACATTTCTTTCCTATAAGGGAAACCTTTATAGTAGAACAGTTGGGAGAAATGTATGTACGGGAGATAGTTTGTTTGCATGGGGTGCCATAGACTATAGTTTCAGATCGCGATTCGTGATTTACTTCATGATTCGGGAAGGTCTTACAGAAGACGCTTGGTACACAAGTTTTTTAAGTATGGCCTTCCACCCACAAATAGATGGGAAGTCAGAGCATACCATACAGGTGTTAGAGAATATGTTGCGAGCTTGTGTACTTGAATTTAGTGGTTCTTGGGAGAAGCACTTGGCTTTAGTGGAGTTCACTTATAACAATAGTTATCAGGAAACTATATAGATGGCACCATATGAGGCACTTTATGATAGACCTTGTAGATCAATAATATATTGGTTAGAGGTGGGTGAGTTAGAGCTATTGGGACCAAGTCTCGTTCATGAGACATCAGAGTAGGTGCAGTTGATTCAGAAATGTATGGCTCTAGCTCAGAGTAGGTAGATGTCGTATGGTGATAGATGGGGACAACCTCTAGAGTTTACAGAGGGTGATCGTGTATTCCTTCGGGTGTCACCTATATTGGGTCACCACAGGATTCAGAGGTAGGTAAAGTTGGAACCCAGGTTCGTAGGACCATTTGAGGTGTTAGAGAGAATTGGGCCAAAGGCGTACTGATTATCCCTTCCATAGAAATTCAGAGACATGCATGATGTTTTCTATGTGTCACAACTATGACGGTATCACCCCGAACCTTATCATGCGATTGATGTGGAATAGTTTGACCTCAAGATAGATGTGTCCTTTAATGAGCATCTGATATGTGTGGTGGGTCACAGTGAGAAAGTGTTATGGGGAAAGACTGTGCTGTTAGTTCATGTGTTATGGAAACATGGAAGTGTTCAAGAGGAAACTTGGGAACAAGAAGCAAACAAGAGGTCTCAATAACCCAATATTTTTGACTCAGAATCTTAGAGAATTTCAGGAGTGCATCTCAAGGATGATATGTTATAAGGTGCGGAGATGGTAAGATCCTGACCTTTTCTTAACTCATCTTGGGTTTGTTTTCAGGTACTTTTTGAGGTTTTTAAGTAACTTTGTTTTGGAGTAGTATCTTGGGGTGAATTTGGGTGTTTTTTAAGAAAACTAATGTATAGTGGGGTGTACATAGTTTGCGCCCAGTTTGAAAAACTGTGCGGCTAAACCATGCCAACAGAGAGGTCCACACGGTTTGTGCATGGTTTGAAAAATCATGCAACTAATCCATGCCAACCATGTAAACCTGGATAGAGGGGTCTGTATGGTTGGAGCACGGTTTTCCCTAACTGTACACCTCTACTTAGGAAACCATGCATGTAGAATTTAATATACAAAAAACCTTTTTTAAACCACCTGAACCCCCCAAGACTCCCATATTTTGACCTTGGCTCAGTCTTGACAAATTCTAGGTGTTCCCAGAGCCTTTTAGAGGGATTCCAAGGCAATCTGAACACCGTTCTTCAAGATCAAAAGCCTAGATTAAAGATCCGCTCTGTTCCCGGTAAGTGAATTTCATCTCGTTGGTTCTCTCATTCATTCCTCTATATTTCCTTGATTTTTCATGGAATATATCCACCGTTTCCATGGATCTAAACCTATGAGTTGATATATAGATCTTGGATTTTTGATCTATCTATAGATTTGAAAAATCTTGATGCCTTTGATATTAATTTTGGTTTAGGGATTTAGATCTGAAGCTTGATCAATGACATTGTTCCACTCATATTTTGGGGCTTTCCATTGGGCTAACTTCCATCAATAAACTGAGGTAGGTGGTCTAAATTGAACTCCCATAGTTTTGAATTTGATATATGAATGTGAGTTTATGAATTTTCTAGATTCTATTGATGATTGATTTCCTAATTGGAGTAATTAAGAATGCGGAATTGACTTGTGTTTGCCTTGGTGATTAATTGATAATTGAATCATAGAACAAATGAAGTGGGGTTTCCCAAGTAGATATTTTAGAGATTTGTTATGGGTTGAGATATTGTAATTGAGATATTGAATTGATTGTGTTAAGATAATTAATTGGGGGAAATTAATTATGAAATTATGTTTCGATATGAAAGTTAATTAATCATGAAAATTAATTATGTGCCATGATATTGATAAAAGATAATTAATTGTGAGAATTAATTATGACAACTTGAGATTTGATATGGAAAATTAATTGTGAATAATTAATTATGGAAAGAGAATTATGTTGATTGATTAATTAATTGATGAATTAGTTAATGGGTTATGTTCTTAGTTAGTTGTTGAGTTAACTAATGGCCTTTGAAATGTTTAACTAATTGTTGGATTAGTAATATAATGATGTGGATAAAGATTGTGAATTAAATAATGATTAAATAGATAATATTTTTGTGGTGCTAGACATGGAATTATAGACCAATTAGAAGTTGGGACTTGGACATGGCATTTCTCTCCAATAGTTATCCAAGCTTGAGATTATGGGGAACTAGGAATGATGACCTATACTGAATGAGATATAGAGTGACAAGCATGGTGACCTAAACTTAATGAGATTTGGGGTGATAGGAATGGAGACCTACACCTAATGAGATTTTGGGGTGCTAGGCATGGAAACCTACACTAAATGAACGATTAATAATAATGAATGATGATTCAAATTGGAAACATGGATTGAAACTAGTCCTAATGTGATGATTAAAGATTAAATGACAATGTGATAACTATTTAATTATGCATTGTATTTATTGCTTAATATAACTTAATGTACTATCTTTTGACTGGACTTGTTTTAGACACCGTTGGTGGTGGTCTGCTGAGTTGTAATCACACCCTATTCAGGCTGCCTGATCGACACTTGAGTAGTTTTTTTTGTTGCAGGACAGGACAAGGGAAAGGCCCTGGGATAGGTTGCTATTTGGGATTCGATCATGGGTGAGAGAACCATATGTGGTTTGGGACCCCCTTGTAGTTTTTTTGTCTTTACTTTGAGTTTAATTGTAGACACTTGACATTAGAATTGTCATAACATGCTTTACCTTTTAGTTGAGTATTATATTTTCTTGTTTTAAATATCATATTCATGGTATTATTCTGGTTATTTATACGCTTCTACACTTGGTTATTGTTGTTTTATTCTACTTGTGTTTTATTTTGATAAAATATGGTATAGTCTCCCCATGATTAACTTACCAGACCCACGTTGCTAGTTAGCACCCTCTGACGTATGGGGAGGCGCGCTTGAGGGCATATGGCCAACCAGCTTGGGGAACCGTTTAGTGGCACTCAGGTCAGGACATCATAGAGACATAGGGAAGTATGAAGGTCACGTAACTAGGATCCCAAGTAGGAGAATATATGTGGTAAATGAAAACATGTACATGGAAGAAAATTTTAAATAATAATAGTCACTGTTCACAAGAAGGTAAGTGATCAATGGAAAGTTAAGGGCCTCAAGACCATAAATCTATGATGATGTAAAGGATCATTTGATTCATGAGATATGAATGAAATAGGATAATTTTTTTATTTCAAGATCATTTTTCCTAGAGTTAAAGAATTATTTCACCCTCTATTAATATGAGTAAATATACTTTTCTATTTTATAATCACAATCTTATCCATTGGTTGTGCCTTGAATTATTTCTGCTTTATTTTTTAGCATAGGTTGCATCATGAAGTAATAAATTAAAATTTAAAACCTCTTTCAACTATCAATTTAAACTATTTCATAAATGGTTAAATTTCCCAAAATATTATGATACAAAACTTTAGAAATAAGGTAATTGAATTTCTAAAATGAACTTATCAAACAACATGAAGTGGTTCTTAATGGTCACATACCAAACATGTGAATACCTTCATCTTGTGTTCTCTTTAAATTTATTAATAACATGGATTATCATAAAACTTTATTGAGAACATGCATGATTCCTTATTAGTTATGTAAAACATGGATTATTGGATATATTACTCAAATCCTAAAATGTTTTAAACTCAAAAATGATGGCATAAACCACTTTTTCAACAAACCATTAATTAGTTCCAAGGTAGTTGGTACTATCCAGTTTACTTTATAAAAATCAATCATCTCTTTATTATAACATCATTATATCAATATTAGGAACATATTAAGGGTTATCTATCCCTCAACCATATGTTTTCCAAGAAGTTCAAATTTCCATTGAATCACTTTTCTTAGTACCATTCAACAAATTATCTCAAATATTTAATGAAATAGTACTACAGTACAATCCTTACATATTTCATAATTTTGATAACCAGTACATTACTGATAAAATACTAAAATGACATAATTATCGAATCCAAACACAATCACATTAATCTTTCCTCTTAGTTTTTGGTAATAGTATAAGCTTGACCTGATTTATTAGCTTCTCTTATGGTGTATTCTCTTGATACTTGAGGCATTGATTTTCATAGTTTCCCATCTCTTTACAGTTGTAACACTGAATAATAGCCTTTTTATTCTTCCCATTTAATTCTTTAGCATAGTGACCCTTATCTCCACACTTATAATAAACTTCTAATCCCTTGAAGCATTTCCCATGGTGACTCCTTCCACAATTATCACATGTGGAAAAATACTTCTTTCCATTCTTTTCTTTATCCATATTTTCCCCATTTGTCAAATTCTTCTTATGCTTCCCTCTGAAGCCATAATACTTAGATAATTCTTTATCTATCTTGTTAGCACATGATAATATGTCCTCAATTAATGAAAATGTTTTGGATACTAGTTCTCTTAGAAATATTATCTTAAAACCATAAAAGATATGATCCTTCTTACTCTTTGGATCACGTGCATTGGTGAGGTTCACATTACTTCTACCAGGAACCATTTATAAATGTCTACAGACACTAAATTAGATCATATAATTATAAAAAATAATGTATAATCCCAAAACTAGTAAAATACTTAACACAAATTGAAAATTTTTATGTGTATCTAATCTCATAATCATAAACATGGTTTCTTTGGGATGTTCTTCTATACATATCCTCAATATCTATCATAGGCTTATGTTCTATAATTTATTTTTTCTTAAATCTAGTTTCTAATGTTTCTATTAAACTTCATCTGATACCAACTGTAATGCCCCAACTCTAGAATCCTGAATTTAGTGTATTTATTTATTACATTGGAATGATTACAAGGAATCAAATCCTGAAGGACTACCCAGTTTAACAGTTTTGGAAAACCAGATTATATACATGATACCTATATTCCATTGGGAAATAGAAAATAAAACATGATACATAATAAAATGAGATGAAAAACATCCTTAAAATCTTATTCAAATATTTCTTATTCATAAATTGGGGAAATGAAACAAAATAAGGGTGATCTCAAATGCTCAGTAAGGATTCAATATAGTTGAAGCTATCATGAATTAATAATGAATAATAAATATGGTAAGATAAATAACTGGAAACACATTCCCTAGAAATAAATGGATAAGGCATAATAAATATGGAAAGATAAATAACTGAAACACATGTTATTTAATCAGTAAACTGAAAATAAAATGCATCTATAGATAATGTCAAAGAAAAAATATGATAGATAATAATAATAACTGAAATAATGGAAATTCTTAATTATCAGACATAATGTATCTGAAAAATGAACCACTATACCATCAAGATATATCCTCAAGTTGGTTTAAGTATGTGGTACAAACCTGTTTGATTCTACTTGGAAACAAACTTAAATGGGTTTTCTTCCAACTGATTTCATCTCATGAGACTACTGATGCATCAAGGGGATTGCATTAACGGGTCCCAAACCCATGTAGTGCATGTACAAATCATTCCTCATATATCTAATAATCAATTTATCTCATAAATAACACGCCTTATCAAATATCTGTATTGAGCAAAGGATACAAATTTGTCAATAATTCCTCAGTTAATAAGATAACTTTCAAAGTATACATCATATGTAAAAATGGTATATGATTTAAAATATAATAATATTCATAATAGATGATATTTATATTTAGGAGAAATTTAATTTCCAGTGAAAAATAATTACAATAGACGAATTATTTTAAGATAAGGTTAATAATCACAAAAGATAGTGAGATTGCAAAGATAACTTTTACCACTTGGTAATTTTCAATTCAAAACCCCTTTGATGGAATAATTAAAAGTGAAAATTAAATATCATGAATTATGAGTAAATCAGGATATTAAATGAAACAGGGTAGTATATACACCACATCAAAGTGAATTGGTTCATAATAATAAATAAGTCACAATGGAAGGTAAATTGAAGTGAAATTCCTTACCTTATGATTCCTTTTGGTTAAAAGTTATTTAAAATCATGAATAATGGTTTTAATCATGTTATTAACTTACAAAATAAATATAATCATATTTATAATACCATATATTATCTTCTTATAATATCTTATTACCCGTTTGTTAATAATCTTTCATTATTTTCACTATTTTGGGTGTTAATTGCCGAGTTTTCGAGTAATTTTTGATTTGTTATTTTTGTTCCTATTACATAGATCATGATTTAATCATATATAGAATTTAAACCATGATGTAAATAGAATATATATTCATTATATATGTATTTATAGTAATCCATAAAATTTTGAAATAGGAAATGAAATACACCGTTCATGGAGACGGTAGGTCACATGTACGCTTGAATGTCGTTTCCATTTTCTTGTATTAAAAGAATGAAAAAGTAAATGGTATATATGTATATTATAATTCCAATATAATATTTATAATTTATATGTAGAATATTTTTATTAGAACCATTATTAATACATTTCATGAAACATGAATGAATCACATCGCTTTGAAGAGGCGGTAGTCCACACGTCCACAAATGATGTTATCGTATTCCAAAAAATGGAAATCATGAAGTTATGTGTTATAAAATAATTAAATAAGCATAAAAACATTATAAATATCATATATATCATATATAAACTATAAATCCATCATTATTACCAATCTTGAAAGGTGGTAATGGAAGAACGAACGACATCAATTCGTGAAGTGGTAGTCCGCTATACACATAAACGATGATTGCAAATCTCATTTGATGGGAGTGTGTGAAAGTGTAGTTATTATCCTTAATATAACAAAATATTAGTATATTTAGAATACCAAGGTTATTATATAAGAAATATCTAAGAATAATTGAAGTGGTGGAGAAAGAAATAAAATAAAAGAGATCGTTGAAGAACATTATATCTTCTTCAGGTAACTCCTTTTGGTTTCCACCAAAGGAATTCCTTGGTTTTGTTTTTTCCCAAGGTGAAGCTTCAAGGATTAAGGTCTAGATGTTGGGAGATTATTTGTGTAGGGTTTGTATGATCCAAATGGCTTGATATGTGTGAATAAGTGGGAGGGGTTATTTCATTTTTATAGTGGAGGGGGATTGACATTCTTGTAAATATAAAAAGGTAAACACTATTGGGAGGTCTCCCTTACCTCATATGCCTCCAAAATTGAAAAATAATGGATTAAATTTAAATAATGGTTAATCCAAACATAAAACACACAAAAAAGTTCATTTTTATAATTTTGTTCCTTAACTTCTAAGTTCCCCCACTTTTATCATTTTGTTTTTATTAAGGTAACTAGTTTTCTAACCTAAGTAATTTCACCATTAAGACTAAATTAAAGTGATATTTATTAGACAATATAGAAACACTGAATTATAAATATTATATATAATTTAAAAAATTTAAATTCCAATTGTGTTTTAAATTAATTTTAAAACAAGCGCATGTAACGCGCAAAAACACCATTTTAACCCGAACCGTGCTAACAATGTTTTTACTATTTAGAGGTCAATATGTTCATTATAAAAGATCAATTGGTCCATGAATAGAAAATATTTTATATTTATTAAAATTTAAAAATAATTTGGTATAATATATTATTTTTATTAAATTTTAAATCTTTTAATAAAATATTATTTATTATAAAATAATATTAATGTCAATTTTGACATTATTTACTTAATTTAAAATTAAAAAATATCAATAAAATGATGTAATTTGAATATATTAAGTCCAAAACTATTTAAAATGATATATTCATCTAAAAATAATAATTAAAGATAATAATTCAATCAATTTAATTCACTTTTAATATTTTTATTATCATTTATTTTATTTAATTATTAACTAAATAATTACCGTATTGGCATTCCTTAAGCAATTTAAATTAAATATAAATTAATATGACGAAACAAAAACCTTTTACCTTTAAAAATAATGCACATAACTGAACTAATGCGGTTTTTGTCCATATCTCAAGGTTTTATAAATGTTAAAGGTAAAGAAGGTTCCCTTTTTTGTTTTTCCTTACTTCACTTATTATATAGGTAAATTTCATGGAATAGTATCTCACTAACTCATAAAATTAGATCCAAGAGGGGATATGTTAAAAATATGTCCAGCCAATGGGTTTTGACAAGTGTCTAGGTCATTTGGCCCCATAATATTAAATTTTAACCACTAAGTAAACCCATTTTTACCATAATTGTTGTAATTAATTTTAACCGATTTCACTAATTATTAGGGTAAAAAATTAAGTTGATATTATTATACTATAAATGTTATACCAATTCTAACTATTTATATCCATTTTTCTAAATTAAATTCATATAAGTGAAAAAAATTAAATTTAAAGCTAATCTCACAGATGCGGCGAGAAAACGGGTTTTTAAAGTGAAAATGTTCAGAAGTTCACTAAGAATTCATATCTAAATTCAGTATAAAAATGATTATAATGACCTAAATTGGATTAATATATGTATAATTTATTTATTTTTACTTTAAAACCATTTTAAAATATTATTTAACATTAATAATTATTTAAAAAAAAGACAGTTTTCAGTTAAAATGCAGTATTTTTCACTATTCATCAAAAAATGAAACTTCTTAGAAAAATACAAAAAATTCACCATAAGCTAATTTTTATATTTTTAATTAAAAAATTAAGTTTATTTTTAAAAATAAAATTTATAAAAGGGTCAAAATTTAGTTTTAAAATAGGTGTTCCATTAAAAGATGACAAAACTGCCTTTAGAAAAGTATAATTTTTTATGCGTAAAACTAGGTTTGTTCTTATCACATGTCTATAAAATTTATTGGATGAATGTAAATTTTTTTATCAAATATATAATATAAAAATAAATATATCATAAATTATTAGGATGTTATATACACTTCTATGCTTGATCTTAAATGTCTTATATGCTATCGAAGGAAATCTGTATTGTGTGTAACACAAGCCAAAATTAGTGTTGTGTATACAACAAGATAGCAACAAAATTAAATTTATTATAAAAGTAAAATATTGTAAAGTATTATGGTGTTACACCTTATCCAATTTTCATGTTGGTCTCGATTCATTGTCATAGGGAGATGAATGAAGAGAAAGAAATAAATCAAAACAATATCAATTCCTATACCGCAGGAAGATATAGAAAATTCCCAAATCAAATGATAAATCCACAAATTAATTTGTTAGGTGATTAATCCATGTTCATCATGGGTAAATAAAAACTAGATAAATCCATACAAAATAACATCCTACCTTGATTTGGATCAATCACTGATAAAGAATGATCACACGCCGTTGTTGTTGATGAGATCCACAAGTTGAATTGTCGTTGGTGTTCCTTACGGTACTCTGATCATCAATCCACGACCCTAATTCCTAACAACATCCCTCCACACTCTTCCTCTCAATTCCCAGGGTTATTATGATAACCCTTTGAATTGGTAATAATAGCGTATTTATAGATAAAAAACTAAGTTGCTGCATCAACGTAATAAATAAATAAAATTAATTTATTTATTTCATTGTTTTCACCCATGAAGACTTTTAACCAAACGCCTCGCGTTAAGAAAGATTATGTCGTTACTAGGATAAAATCCACATTCTAAAATCAACAACAGTCTCAGATTTTTAATCTGAGACTCCATTTGGGATTTATTTTACCTTTTTAGAAAAACTACATACATGTGATATTAATATATTTTAATATCTTTAAAATATCAATTTTGGGTTCATCGGGTCTTAGAATCTCGCATTATCTCAGTGTATGGATCTAAAAATATCCCTAGAAATATTCCAAAGTCTTAAATGGAAAAAATTGATACATTACATTATTCACCTCTTCAATGATTTTCATCCCCAAAAAGCACAAGCTAAATAAAGAGGTGGTTATACTGAGATCCCAACTGGGTCTCCCACTCCCATGAGCTCCCTCAACAGTTTCCTATGCTATCAAAAAACACACACCCAAGGAAAACACTTTCCCACATAGAGTCTTTCTCTACCAATTCTTAACACTGCTAGCTCTTTGAAAAAGGAAACTCCACTATCATGACCCAACTTACCTAGGTTGATATCATACAAATATTCGTGCACATACCTCTTCAGTTGCGACATGTGGAGACCAGCAAGAAACCAAAAATATTGTGGTTCCAAGGTTAAGTGGTACACCACCTCGCTAACCCGACACAACAACAGGAAAAGAAAGGGCCTAAGAACCTTAGAGATAACCTATCACCCTGGATAAAACCATGAAACTCTCAAACTCCAAAGGCCTTTTTTTTTGGTCCGTAAAGAACTCCTGATATTTTTTGGGAAGTCCTCATCTGCCTCTATATAAACTCCACCCTCACAACTATCCCTAGTACCAAAACTAGGTCCCAAGAACTATCACCCACTAGCTCCAACCAGTATGACAATGACCTATCAGGTCCCTCATACATGGCCTCAAAAAGGCGCTACTCCAGTGGTGGAGTGGTTTTCATTATAATAAGAAAACTCCACCGATGGTAGATGATCCTCCCAACTATGGATCATAACTAACATGTGAACTTGAAATATAAATAGGACCGGGAGATAAGATGGATCATCAATAAACAACTCCAAGACACAATATAAAATAAAGCCAAAAACCATCCCACAATGTATGTATAAAAAGAAATAATATAGATACAAGTCTCTAAAGTAAATACCCAAAGTAAAGATAAATTAGTGACACAAAAAATGTCTAAAGGTTGAAGTTAGTAATTCCCAATACGGTCCACATAATCCTCCTAGAAACCTGAAAAAAAAATTATATACGTAGGGTGATCATATAAGTATACTCAGTAGAAAAATATCAAGACTCTCGTGCACATGTGAAAGAAGTATACTAATGCGCCAGTGAGAAAACAATAGAACCAAAAAAACACCTATCAAGGTATACTAACCATCTCAACCTCAACAAGGAATTCTCAAAAAATAACCCAAACCAAGTAATATGGTATAATAAGGATCACATCGATAAGGGTACCCCACACCACTTTCCCACTAGTATGCCGCTCTCACACCCAACTCCGTACATCCTAACATTCCCATCTCTTATGTATACCACACCACCCCACAAGCATGGTCAAAACACACCTCACCCACAGACACCGAGGCTCACTGCCCCACAAGCACGACCACAACACATCTCTCTTGAAAACAACCGTTCCACCACCCCACAAGTATAGTCACGTCTTGTCCAAAAACACCCGGGTCGTCACACCTCACTCGCAGACACCTAGGCTATCACAACCACAATCTAATTCACTAACAAACCTCTATCCATCATATCTTGTGGAATACCTACCTCTATTGGAAGAGAGAGCGGGTACCCATCCGTCCGTACTCCTCACTGGATGTCGGAAAAAACACCCTTGTGTGACTATGCGTGTATTGGCACATAGTGATCGACGTTGGTGAGGTACATATAGAAATCACAAGAATATACAAGTAATTATATATAGTATCAAATACTCAAGACCAATGGGTTGACAAACAAACTGACCAACTCATAACATCATCACTTTTTCTACCACCTCTAAATGAATAACACCACATATCACGAAACAAACCTCATTTCACATTCCCAAAAAATTCCCATTTAAATAACCCCATTCATTTAATTATTTAAAATCAACCACATTTAACCACACAACACACCATTTAATTATCCATTAACCATTTTTATCCCCTTAACCAAACCAAACCATGTCATTTCAATCATTATTAAATAATTATTAATTTATTCCATCTCTACTCAGGCATCTAGCACAAAGAAACCACCACCTCACCACCCCAAAAGAATGGCCAAACAAACCACCTCCTCACCACCCAAAAAAACGGCCAAACAATCCACCTCCTCTCCACCCCAAAAGCACAACAAAAAAAACCACATCCTCACCATCCTAAAAGCACGAACAAACAAACCACCTCCTTTCCACCCAAAAAATATGGCCAAACAAACCACATATCACCGCACACACAATTTCAACCACACATCATCATCCCAAAAGCACAAACACACATAAAAACACATCAAGATCATTTCTATAGGTTTATAAAGGGGGTTTTATCACATTCCACTTTATTTTAGGGGTGTTATCACACAAACCAAAATCATGGGGAAACAATTTCATTATCCAAGTATAAGTAATTAACCAATTTTCATTTAGGGTGATATCAAAACAATCATGATAGTCAAAACAGTCACAAAAGTCACAATACATATATCCAGTGCAAACAAAGCCCCCAACGACCACAATTTTCAGCGGGGCATCAATACCATATAATCCACAATGTCACAATAACAAATAAAGCTGTAAAAACATGCAAATCAAACCCAATTTACCCCTTTAAATTCAATTAACCAATTATTTATCTTTGATTAATCTAGAATAACCATAACCCATATGTAAAAAAAAGTAACCCCCATGCATGATACATAATAAGAAGAAATGTGGGAATCTCTACCTCAAAGAAGCTTGTTGACTTTTTGTGCACCGCAGGGAGAAGAAGAATGATCATAAATTGTAACTGCACCATAGGAACCATAGATCAACCTACACTGCAACCAAATACCATCAAAATGAAACCCAACACACACTCCAAACCATAACAACATCTCTGTAATGAATCATGAGGAGAAGAACAGGAGAAAAATCACCAAGAAGGGAGAAGAACCCACCATAGATTTCCAACAAACAACCATTAGGTCCAATGAATCAAAGAGGTAGTAAGAGGGATTAAAGAAATCCTCAGGGAACCTAGGGTTCACCCAAAACGAGTGGAAGAAGAATCCATGACTGAATGAATGAAAATTTGACCGGAAAAGAATTTTAAAACTACACTGGATCAGGGGTTTACACGATGTGTAATCCCCTTTCACATCTTGTAATACCCAAGGTTCAGTTTCACTGAAAAATGCATCACGTTTTTATTAATTAACCCTGAAAATCTACACATTATGAACCAGCCTTAGACAAACCATGAAACCAACTTTCACATTGTGTAATACACTTACATGACATGTATTTCCTATTACAGCTCTGCTACACCTCCAACTCCCACAAAAACACCTAAAACCTCCCCCAAACACCTCCAACAACCAAAATCAGCAAATTAATGGATTGAGAGGGAACAAATAATTACAATAAAACACTATGATCAACTACAATCTATCCCCTAAAGTATTTCTACATACTCTCCCTAATCATGCCATAAAATAAGCATCACAATTTGAAATGATTGCCATGGGAATTCCACAAAGTTGGAATACCTTCTACATGAAAAAGTGTCTTGTACTATCTACAAATCTATGTTGGTGATCACCCATAGATAGGTGAGACAACAAGAGTTTATCTTGAAAACTTGTTGCAATTCCCTTGGATAACCAACCAATGCTAAGAGATCCTGATACATCCTTACCTCCACCAGATGTACTATTAGGGAAAAAAAACCTCCTCAGGACCTCCTTCCGTAGAATGACCGTTGTCACTAGTCTCTCCCAAATTTACCCAAGTTTTTAGGGTTAAGAGGTCTCTTGTAATGTGGCTTGGGTGGTCGAATCCTAATAGACCTAAGAATAAACTTAAAGACACATACATTCTAAGAGAGATATTTTACTATGAAGTGTCAAACTTGAGTTTGATTTGATATGGTTTAAATTAAAACTAAAATACCTAATTAAATTCAATTTGAGAGAATGTGTTGATCCTAGATTATTTCTTGGGGTGGTTTGGATGAATTTTATTTTAATTTATTTCAATTTCATTAACTCGAGAAGGATTCCTTCAATGAAATCAATATAAACTCATCACTTACTAGTTTAACACCTTACAAATGTTAATCACCTATACACTTAGAGGATAATTTTCATGACTAATCCTAGGTAAATGATCTTATTATCATAAGAAAAGTGTGGCAATAAAATTCAATAAGGAAGAGGAAGAGTGAAAACCATTGAATAAAAAACTCAAATAAAAGAAATTCTTAAAAATTTATAGGGTGAGAAATAATATCTAATATATCCCCTTTTTACTCCCTTGGATCAACCCATAAGAGGATTATCCCTCCATTGATTCTACACTCTCAATGAAATTGGGAAGTAGACTCATGAGGGTGGAATTGAAAAAGTGAAAAATAATGAAATAACGGAAACTCCACCATTGTGTGAAGAATTTCACAAGTGTTTTTGTGAATAAGTTCATAACTTGAGGAAAAGGTATCAATGTGATATAAATATTAGAATAATAAGAGGATATGAAGAACTTTTATTAAAAAAATAAATTGAATTAGAATAACTTACTTGTGAAAAAACAAAAACGTGAATACAAAATGGAAGCATAACATTACAATTAAAATAAACCAAAATCATCCTTAAATGCTTCACCACCATTACCTTAAATAGTAATTTCAAGAGTCTTGGGTCAAACCCTCAACATTTTAAGTCTTTCCACTTGATTATGGTAGGCCTAGGGTTGTGGAAAGTTTGTGGAATGTGGGATTTTCCACCCTTGACCTGAAATGGAATCCAGCTTGCATGCCTCCAATAGATGTGTACAAAAGAGATTCTGGATGGATGAGTTTGGGTGGTCCATAAAATAATAAATTGAAGCTATAGATTTCCCCTAAGATCTTGTAAAATTTTATCTCAATTGGATATTTTTTTAGATATGATCGAAATGGTGGGTTGTTTTTCTAGGCCATAGAATCTAGCCTAGAATTTCATCTTAAACTTGGGCCACCTATAAATCCATTAAAAATAATAATTATCTGAATAAACTGTATAATAAAATGTTCCCTATGATTTTATCTATCTCCATATAAAATTTAAGAATCATTTTGATTGGAACTTGTCCGCTACCGTCATTTTATTGGGCTGCTGTCCAGTTTACTTCACCCAGAATGTTCTTGGTTCAAGGTCCACTTTAGTCTTCTTAAAAATTAAATATTTAATAGATCTAGAAGGATATAATGTTCCTAATAGAATGGGAGACCTAAAAATAAAATATTAAAATAAAATTAAGACCATTGGATGTTTTAGAAGGTGTTAAAAAATGTACCATGTAATAGTGTATTTTAAGAAGGAATTACAAACATGTTAAGAAAATAAGTTCAAATTGTAAAATTCACTAGTAAAAATGTTTATTAACATCAAATAACATGAATATTATAATATAAACAAGGAATATTAGCCTCTTTCAGTGGGTAATTAGTCATCGTCCATCCTCGAACATGGATTATGGGATTCCCATCTTTGGAAAAATCCATCAAGAACATATTCAGTGGATATTTGGTCATAAAACATAACACAATCAATATACTAGATTTTTACCTCCCTAGATCTCTAAAGAAGTGGAGGGGTAACAACTATCGACTAGAGGTAAACCGCATCATCCTCATGTGTATCACATGATAAAACTTGAACACTGAACACACATGGATTTCATCAAATAATACTACTATGAATTGATCCAAGAAGGGTTAAGGATCTGTTCCATAAGCCCTCATGATTCTATTGTGGCATACAACATGCTGAAGGGTATCACCATGAACTCAAAATATCTACATCGGATTTGGAAAGATAATCCTAGTATATCCTGCTCCAAAATAATAGTTAGTGTTAACCTGTCTCAAGGTCAAAATCTGAGAACCACTTTGCCCCAAACCATTGGTTGAAGAACTCAATGATTCTCAAGAGTGGATACTCTTCCTTGCATCACCTAGTTCAAATTCACTAATTAACACCTAACCTAAAGCACTCATAATCCTCTTAAGAGAACAACCTCGGGCTTCTTAGATGAACACATTGTGTCTTACAAAACCCCTTTCTCTACAAACTCATGAATACACCTTCAACTTATGAAGCTCAACAGGTGTCATCTGATATGTTGTTGAAAAAAATCAGGGGTGATACCTGGTTCTAGTCCTTACATAATCCTAACTCTCAATGAGGAGATAAACATGACACTTCCCTAGGAAATATGTCCTCATACTCCATCACCACTGTAGGGAAAAAATATTATAGAATCTCCTACTCCATAGATATCACTAGCCAAATGATAAGAAGCTATTCATAACCTCTTGCACATGATCTCATCCTGATCTTCTTGGTATCACTCCTTATCAAAGGAGGAAAACTCCATCTCAAAAATCTGAAAACACTGCCACACTCATTGGTGGAAACCAACTGAGCATGGATCATAGGAAAATAGTCCATACTGAGAAAAACATTATAGGGTCTCACTACCATTATGATGTGATTCCACATGAGGGTCCTCTATACTCCCATAGTTAGGTCACGCTATCAATAGAATCATGTAATCATTGATCCTTTCATAAGGATCCTCCAATATAAAGGTTGAGAAAAAAGGCTCCACTGGTATCACTAGGTCTCGAATAGGGGATATGATTAGGGATAAATGGATCATGAATTTGTGTGAAAACTAAAACTAGGGAAGTTAAGACACACATAATACCTCAAACCACACTTGAAGTCTTTAAAATATCCTAATTCTTGGAACTCATTCTTTCCCTTTCCCACATATTTACCACAA
This sequence comes from Viscum album, assembly GCA_963277665.1. Classification (NCBI taxonomy): domain Eukaryota; kingdom Viridiplantae; phylum Streptophyta; class Magnoliopsida; order Santalales; family Viscaceae; genus Viscum; species Viscum album. The sequence goes on along the minus strand of OY728137.1, from coordinate 1,230,952,995 downwards.
CTAGTGATTTATACAAAAACTTAGCACACGAAAATGACCTCAAACACACAAGTCAAAGGAAATCGGCCACCACAACTCAAAATTATTTTCTTTGACTAACACTGACTCACCCACATGGTTTTGGATCACGTCTTAAGAATTAGTCTAGGTGGGGGAATTGTACCTCTTCCTTTCATGTCCAAATTCATGCCAAAAATCACCAACACTGGCTCTATAGACACCCCACACCTCCCTATAAAAGTCTCAACCTAAGGAGGAAAAAGAGTGGCTCGTGCCTATGTTTAATAGTACTAAAAAAAATTAAAAAGAATATAGATAACACCTCAAAACACTCCTAGATCCTCTGGATAAATAACCTCCAGTGCTTGTGGTTGTCCAAGATTCTAACCATTAGCTTTATGAGCCCGGAGTGGTCCACCTGGGGGTAGTAGTGGTAGCTTTGAACCAAAGTTCCAACCACCTCCTACTTCCCCCAACTCCTCTATCAAGTTCACCACCTCACAGACCTCCTTTCTCCAGCCACTGCCTCAGCCTAGACAATTCATAGACTGCCTCTCTGACTATAGTAAAATGGGTAGGACAATCTCATGATAGATTTTCATACCCATCATAAGCATAATAACAATCATGCCTTAGTGAACTAGGTTATCCCCAAGGTCTCCGTGAATGATGATGCCTCCTGTGATGAGACCGACATCACAAACTTGCTTTTAGTGGGTCCTACTAACCCCACATCCTAGGTGATCCCTACCTTGGAATCTCATGATACACACTTGAACCATTCATATCATTATCTAGCACTAAAATAACCATCCATGACTCAGTATGACATGTTGAATCTATACAAACCATTGGAGGTGGTTCTATGAAATGATTAATAGGAGAAAGCGTTGTCTGCTGAACATCTTGAAGAAAGACCACCTCATGACTAAGCCCCTTTAGGGAGGCCTCATCACTAATCAGTTTGAAATCTCAACCCAGCTACAGAAACCTCACTGGTTTTCATCATGGAAACATCCTATAAGAGAAAAGACATACCACAATCAATGAGTATATCTAGTGAGATGACTCAAGGACATGAAAATCACAACCCATTCCTATATGATGCATGTACCAATGTTTTCCCTGCAACCAGTGCCTACATGTATTGAATTAACAAGAAGCTTATTAGAATCCTAGTGAATATATATGTTATCCACCATACCAACAATGGAGTCCCTAGCCTGAAAACTGAATTTGAAACATTTCATCACTATTTCCCCAACACTAATACAAAATAGGCCTTTAACAACACTAAAAATGGCCTTTATCAGCACTAGAGAAGTGTTGAAAACCTGAGAAAGATTAAAATCCCTTGACTTTTATCAGCGCTAAAAAGCACTGATAAATGGGTCCTTTATCAGTGCTAAAAAGGAGCTAATAAATGGATCCTTAATCAGTGGGTTTTTAGCACTGTTAAAAGAACCATTTATCAGTGCTTTTATTTAGCGCTGATAAATAGTACCTTTATCAACATTTTTAAAATCTCTAATAAAAGAAAAATTTATCATTGATTTTAAAAGTACTAATATAGGATGAATATATCAGCGCTTTCAAAAGTGCTGATAAAGGGTCATGTTGTAGTGTTCGGTAATAGCACACTGCAGTACCAGTACAATGTGCTGTAACAACATACCAAAACACCAAAAACAACACCATATATTAAAAAAATCATGTACCGATACAGAATTTAAATGAAATGAAATTTACAACACAAATTCAAGAAAAAAACACTATATTATAGACATTTTAAACATTGGTTTATACAATTACATAAGTAAAAATTATTACATACATTTAAAAACATAAATTTTCCTTTATCTTTTGATCCTAACCCTGACTAATTATATTTTTGAACAAACCATCCCTGATCAAGAAAAATAATTCACCTATATAAGAAAACAATTATTATGTTAGTAATAATATAAAGAAATAAATTAACATAAAGTATTAATTTTAAACTAAAATTTTAGTCATACCAGGAACATTATGTATCAAATTGAGTTGTGGTTGATTCCTACACATCACAAAATTTCTTATTTGTATTCAAGAATTATCTATGTGAAAATTAATTAAATAAGTTTAATAAAAATCTCCAAGGGCGCATCCTAGTGGTTGCATGAGTGAAATTTTTGAATTGAAATGTTGATTTTAAACTCATAATGGATATTTTTAGTCATACCAAGCACATCACATATAAGATTAAGATGTACCTGATTCCTACACATAAAAAAGGACTTATGGATTGTTTCTGTAAAGTCTCAAAATAATCCAAATGCATTTTTTTTATTTTGAGTAGGTCAGTTGTCCATTTTACTAAAATTGATGTCAATTTTAAGTAAAAAGATGCACTTGGAGTCATATAGATCACACCATGAATTGGATTGAGATATATAAAATTTCTACACATCTCAAATGACTTATGGATCATTTTCATAAAGTATCAAAATAATCTGAATGAATTTGATTAGTTTTGAGTAGGTCAATTGTCTAATTTACTAAAATTGATGTTAATTTTAAATAAAGAAATGAACTTTGAGTCATATTGGTCACACCATATGTCAGATTTAGGTTTGTATGATTTATACACATATCAAATGACTTACATATCATTATCCTAAATTATCAAAACAATATGAATTTGTTAGCTTGATTTTGAGTACATCACTTGTCTTTTTTACTAAAATGTCATTTTAAACTGGAAACACACACTTTGACTCATACTGATTACATGGTGTTTGGTTTGATGTGATAAAAATTATCACATGTCACAAATGAATTAAGAATATTTTTACTAAATTATCAATAAAATCTGATCACATTTGATCAGTTTCCAGTGAGTGAATTTTTTTGAACTAAAATATCGATTTTAAACTGATAACAGACACTTTGAGTCATACCAAGAACATTGTGTATTGAATTAAGGTGAAGATGATTCTTACACATAAAAAATGACTTATGTATAATTTCTATAATGTATAAAAACAATACAAATGCGTTTTCTCTATTTTGAGTAGGTCAGTTGTCCATTTTACTAAAATTGATGTCAATTTAAAAAAAAAGACGCACATGAAGTCATACCGATCACACTATGTGTCAGATTGAGATATTTTTAATTAATACATGTCTAAAATGACTTATGGAACATTGTACTAAAGTATCAAAATAATATGAATGTGTTTTATTAGTTTTGAGTAGGCCAGTTGTCCATTTTACTAAAATTGATGTCAATTTTAAATAAAAAGATGCACTTTGAGTCATATCAGTCACATCATATGTCAGATTGAGGTGATAATTATTACTACACATATAAAATTACTTATGAATCATTTTCATAAAGTATCAAAATAATCCAAATGCGTTTTCTCGATTTTGAGTATGTCACTTGACTTTTTTACTAAAATGTCATTTTAAATTGAAAACACACACTTTGACTCATATCGATCACATCGTGTATCAATTTAACATGAAACCAATTCCTATATGTCAAAAATGACTTATAAATAGTTTTCATAAATTATCAAGAAAATATGAGTGTGTTTGATTACTTTTCAGTGAGTGATGATTTTTGAACTAAAATATAGATTTTAAAATGACAATGGACAATTTTAGTTATACCGGGCACAATTGATTGAGGTGAGGATAATTCATACACATCAAAAATGACTTATGTATCATTTCCATAAAGTATCAAAACAATACTAATGTGTTTTCTTGGTTTTGAGTATGTTACTTATCTTTTTTACTAAAATGTTATTTTAAACTGGAAACACACACTTTGACTCATACCAATCATATCGTGTATCGAGATGATGTGAGACCAATTCCCACATGTCAAAAATGAATTATGAATAATTTCCTAAATTATCAAGAAAACCCGAGTGTGATTTATCAGTTTTCAGTGAGTGACCATTTTTGAACTAAAATGCCGATTTTAAACTGATAATTGACACTTTGAGTCATACCGGGCACATCATGTATCAGATTGATGTGCAACTAATTCCTACACATAAAAAATGACTTATGGATAATTTTCATAAATTATAAAATAATCCTAATGTGTTTTCTTATTTTTGAGTATGTCATTTGTATTTTTTACTAAAATGTTATTTTAAACTTGAAACATGTACTTTGACTCATATCGGTCACATCATGTATCAGTTTGACATATGACTGATTATTACACCTCAAAAATGACTCCTGGATCATTTTCATAAATTATTAAGAAAATATGAGTGTGTTTGATCAGTTTTTAGTGAGTGGTAGTTTTCGAACTAAAATGTCTATTTTAAAATAATAATGAACACTTCGAGTCATACCGGGCACATCATGTATTATATTGAGGTGCAGATGATTCTTACACATCACAAATGACTTATGGATCACTTTTCTAAAGTATCAAAATAGTATGAATATTTTTTCTTGGTTTTAAGTATGTAAACTGTATTTTTTACTAAAATTAATGTCAATTTTAAATAAAAAAAGAACTTAGAGTCAAATATTTAATTTATATTATGCTAATGTAGTTGAGAACATATAATATTATGAGGAAAAAAATACTAAATTAAAAAATATGTTTACCTTATCACTGATCTCTCTTTATTTTTTTAAAGTTTTTAGGGATTTGGTTCCTCTATCAAGAATACAAATCCCCTCTTTGTGGTTCCCAATAATGTACAATAAATTGTCTACATTGGGATCAACATGAACTGATTGTGATCTCCCAATGAAAGGATCATCCTTGATTTAATTTTCATCTAACCTGACAATTATTTTATTCATCAATAGTACAATAGACCAATTCTTGTTTGTTGGATCTGTGACATAAAATACTTTCACTGCTTGTGATTCTATTATGAACAACTTTTCCTCTTCCCCTTCCACACTAAAATTCACCTTTATGAATCCCATTTTATACACTTTCACTACACTGATCTTGTCAACCCACTTGCAATGAAAAATAGACACTTGAAATGTTGTATAATCCAACTCATATATCTATTCAATAATGCCAAAATATGACATATTTTCATAAATTGGATTTTAATCGTTGGAACCAAATATGTGCATTACTTTAGTCACAAGCATAACACCACTATTTGGCATCATACCACAGTCATCATGTTCTTTTTTATAGAATGTATAACCATTAATTACAAAAATAGTGTAAGATATAACATTTTAAATCAGTCCCCTAGCTAGACATTGAATTTGTTAAACAATTTTTCCATGCAGTCTCCATCATCATTTACATTGGTATTCATATCAAATGATGAAAAACCCCCACTATCATCCCAATCAGTGTCCACATTCAATTTTTACCTATGTTTAGTCCAACATTTATAGCTCTGATCTATTTTGTGACAAATCAAATGTTTATCTAACTCTTCTAGACTAATTTTTCTTGAATAAAAACTACATAAACATAGACATAGGATTTTAGAAGGGTCGTATGCATGCTCTCTTATAAACTTGATGAACTCTTTAACTCCTTCATAATATTTTGTCAAATGATTAGAATGAATTGATTTTTGATTTATATCCATCTTATTGGGTTCATAAAATATTAATTTTGTATAATAAATAAATAAATACACATAAAATATTCATTATCAAATCTGAAAGTTACAGAAAATTATAATAAGGGAAACTCAACATTTGATTATTTCAAAGAATTTTAGCATGATTTTAAGAAAATGAGTGATCAAATTTAAGAAAATAATTACTCCACTATGGAAGGTTCTATCCTCTGAATTCATTCAAAGGTGATAGTTGTAGACAACATTCATCCTCATCAACTCATCTCCCAGACATTTATCATTACATTTTGTTATTTAACACACAACCTCCATCTCTTATGGACATGTACCTATGTTTCCTAAAAAATTCTAAGTAGTATTAATCCATGGGATGACTAATGATTAGAGTAGTACAAGCAACATAAGAGAGATGGAGGATGAGTCTCAAGCAACAAATTTCAATAATAACTATTCAGGAGATGAAGTTGATAAGGATGATAGTTATCTATAAAAGAGATAGGGGATGAGTCTCAAGAAACAAATTGGAATAATAATTGTTGTTTGAAACACATCAATCCTTTCTTAAATCCCCTAAACAAATGAAAGTATAATATAGGAGATTAAGGAGTTATAAGAAACCCAAATATGATAAAAAAGAATAATAAACTCTTATTCAATCAACCAGAAGATATAAAAATGTATTGATAAAACATTTTAATAAATAAAGAGTTATTTTATATACATGGATGGTAATCAAATATTCCTAGGGGTGGAACCAATACATGTAGACCTAAAATGATAAATACCTAAAAATAATATCTAATATATAGAATTTGATAACCTTAATTCTATTTTTTTCTAACAAGTGATCTAACAACCTAAGGAACTATTACATTTAATATTAATAGTATATCAAATATTTGAAAACATATCCTGACTCTTGGGATTTCATATCACCACAACGACCCATCCTAAGGATTCTAGGGAGTTCATCACATCAGGTATACCCATCTGAAGGAAGGGAGGCCATCTAATACACATTGACCCATATCCTTGAGATTCTAGAGAGTTCTATAAATAAGTTGGAATAAAGAAATTGTTGGTTGGATGTTTAAAAAGTATTCTTAAATAGTGTCCCTAATAAGGTTAAATACAACCCAATTAATCAAAGTAATACAGTTATGAAGGTTTGACTGTTTAAATAACTTCTTAAAAGATTGACTAACTCTTAGTAATCTTAATGTCAGTTATTAATATTACGTTTGAGGTTATTCTATTAAGACAAAACAATTATAGCTTCTTTCCAAGATTAACTATCAAAGTGAATTTAGTGATTTTTGAATTATACAGTAAAGCAGTAAAATAGAGAAGACTAGATTAAGCAGCACAATGGATATGAAACGAGTGGTTCAGTCTCAAGTTGAGACCTAATCCACTCCACTTGGTGATCACCTGCCACCAAGCAGTTTATATAAATAAACTTGATTCACACCTTGGATCGGGGTTAACAACAGCACACAGGACTGTCCAGGTCACACAAGGACCTCTTCCACAGTTCTTCATGGGAACAAACAACCAGGACACATAGGGACCTCTTCCATACTTATCTGTGGGTATAAACATGTGTAAAAAGATGTTTGAGTAAGGGTATCTTGTATCCTTCAGTTTAATGTAGGAGATAGAGTGTGTTGTTATACAGATACACACACTACTCGAAAGCTATTAAAAATGATACACAATAGAGAAAAAATATTGAGATAGGTTTAAAAATGCTCTGAATGTTAGTATTTGCAGATCTGGACTTCTGAGATAAAGCAGATGCATAAATCAAGTCCTTATATAGAAAATAGAGTGTTGCAAGTCAGACAGATCTGGCTTGTGTTCTTCGTGATGTTTGACAGTGCAAATATTTTCTCGATTCTGGGATTCAATTGTGCTTCTTGTGTTCTCCAACAGTGTAAAGTTTCATGTGACAATTCTTTCAAAAAAAAATTCTCTAAGTGAGTTCTTCGTTATATTGCTTATGCCTATTTTCCTCGCTTTCATCTATCATGCCATGATCTTTTTGTTTCTGGGCTGCATTACTCTTTTATCTTGGAGTGAAAGTGTTTAAGCCGACTGGTTTCATGTATTCTGCACCTTGTACCACGTACTGTCAGATGACATGTCTACAAAGAAAAATTAATTATGTTAGTGCATTTAAAATCTTCAAATATTATTGTTAGAGATTAAATTGTAGAGATTAAATTGAAAGACGAAAAAACAGATTAAGAAACAATGTCACAATATGTCATGGAAACGGTGTCTCGTTCACAGTGTCTGGTTCACAGTGTCTAGTTGACAGTGTATGGTTCACAGTGTCTGATGATCACAGTGTCTGGTTCACAGTGTCTGGTTCATGGTGTCTGATGATCATGGTGTCTGGTTCACGGTGTCTGGTTCACGGTGTCTGGTTCACGGTGTCTACTTATTCACAGTGTCTCATGGTCATAGTGTCTGCTTGTTCACAGTGTCTACTTGTTCACGGTGTCTCATGGTTACAGTGTCTACTTGTTCATGGTGTCTCATGGTCACGGTGTCTCAGACTTAGGCAAATATCTGTATTCAGACTTAAGTAGTGATATTTATGGAATGGATTAAACTTAATCATTTGTCAGATAAATCATTATAAAGTAAATCAAAATATAGTGTACAGTAACCAAGATGAGTGTATAGCACTTAAGAGCTTTGGATAGCTTTTACTAAACAACTGTACATTTGATGTGAGATAGATTACATAGAGTCAACAAGGTTTATAGACTGAATAGGATTTGTGATCATGGAAACATGATTAATACATGGGGAGTCCAATGATCTCCCCCGTTTTGATGATCACAAATCATGTATATTTAGAGTGTATATTTTTTCTAACAATATAGTTCTAATGCACATATAACATATATAGAGTGAGTGTTCTCCTATAGAGAGTTCTCCCCATTTTGGGATTATCAAAAAGTAGCAAGAAAACGAAAGACAAAAGAGGCAAGAAAAGTGTATAATGTATTATATAAAAATAGGGGCATTACAAAAATTAAACCAAATGGAACAAGATTCCTATCAAAAGAGATTAAGCATTATCCTTCTTCACAAGCTGGTCTTCTCTTTTCCCTTAGCATCAGCAACATAAGAGGAAGCCAAAGAAGCAGAGTTTTAGGTAGAAGAAGGGAGTGAGCTGGTTGAGAGAGAAGGTAAAGGAAGACCTTCAAAGACAGAGGGAGCCAGTGTAGGTGTAGTAGAATACCAAGGTAGTTGTTGATAAAGGATCACATGCCCGATCTGACTCAGTGCCTGACTGACATACATAGAATTGGAGGCGAGGGTAGAGGTGAATGTAGGCAAACGAGATCTCATAGGTGCAGCTGTAGGAGCAACAATGGTTGTACTTTAGACATGAAGATAGGGCCTCGAAATCTTGATAAAATCAGCAATGATTTCTCCACCATACTACATAGCTTTCTAAAAGTCATCCTTGTTTTCCATAAACTTATCCAACAGATGAGTGAACTCTGTGAGCTTTTGGACTTGAGTCTTGAACGCTTGAGTAATAGGGGTAATCCTCATATTTTCTACAATATATTTGAAATGATTGGTCATGTCAGTCTTTGATAAGATTCAGTTGAAGTAGAAATCAAATTTCTTGGCAATCTCTTTCTGAGCATCATTAGCAATTTTTGAATGGATTTTGACCAGATCAAGAACTCTGTCACTGTTCTTGAAAACTTCAGATAGATAATCTTTATTGAAACCACTAAGCACAGTATGAAGTTCTTATTTGACCACTATTTTGAGTAGGTAACTATCTAAGGAAGGTTAAGATGATTTTCCAGATGTTTTAGAAGCAGTGACAGCTGAGGTAAGAGATTTCAATTGATTTATAACTTTTGAAGGCACCCCGTATACTCATTAGTGAGCTTGTTAAGATTAACAACAAATTATTGCATTTCTTTCACAATATATTTGTTTCTTTCTGTGACATTTTTAGCTATTGAATCTAAATGAGGTTGAATTAGAGAGGCAATATTCTATGGGGTTTGAGGAACAAAAATATCCATAGGATGGGAAGCAAGCTCTGATCTTGAATTCATCACTTTCTGCATGTCTTCAATCATACCTCTTAGAGTCTTTACTTCATAACTAAGAAGTCTATTTTCAAATCCGACTTCCTAAATTTCATGAAGAATTTTGGGTTGAATATTCCAAATAACTTTTTACAACAACAGTGAGGCATCTCTCTCACTTATATTTGTTACAGGAGATGGTTAGATATTCAGGAGTTTTTTAACTCCAGACAAAAGGGTAGCTCCAAATTCTTTCAGATCATCTTTACTCACCAAGGATGGTTGTTCTGGTGAAGGTTCAGAGATAGGGGCTGAGACGGGCTCAGGTTCTTTTTTAGGGGCAATATTAGAGATATATTTCAATTGGAACATAGTGGAAAGGTTAAGGGCTTTTACTCAGACTTTCTGAGAGTCATTCACATCATAAAAACTGGAGAATTTATACTGAGTGTCTACAGGGCTTGGATCAATTGGGTTTGGTACTTCAATAGATTCTAGATTTGGGGGTTTCTCACACTCAACAGTTGCATCCTTCTCAGGACTAAGAGGCTTAGGGTATTGATCTATTTCCATGAATTCATATCTTAGTTCCTCACCCATTTCTTCTCTAGCCAACTGAAAATCTATCTCCAGCCTTTCCTCATCAGAAGGAATGACTTCATGAACAGATTGTTCCACTGGGAGTTTCTCAAGGTCAGATTCTTGCATAACAGGTAATTCTTCTGCTATAAGATCTTCCACAACATTCTTTTCAGTTTCTTTGGCAACAGATTCCATTTCAACTTTGGGTTGATCTTCCAAATTACCAACATATTTAGGAGCAGGGACTTCTTTTTTAATTACTACAAGAGGAACAAGAGTATTGTCTTCCTTATCAGAAGAAGTTTCCCTGGGAGGCACAATAGCCACTTCTTCTTCTTCTTCTTTAGAATACTCAAAAACTTCATATGGTTCCAAAACTGGATCAGAAATATCTTTTGGTCTTGAGGGATGTTCCAATAGATTGAAATTTTCATAGATCCTATCATTTTCTTCCACCCATGCCTTTTTCCAAGGATTCCAATTGATTTTTATCCTCTTGATAATGACTTTTGAAAGACAGAACTAACAATACTTGATAGCTTCTTCATTAGGTTCAACCATACCTTTGGCATGAAGCATGGCTAAGATAAGCCGAGAATAAAACATGGAGGTTGAATTGGATGTGGTTTTGATCAGCTCACACATATGGTGTATGACATACTTACAAAGGTTGATCTTGTGCCCATTTTTCATAAGATGAATCAGAAACACATCCTTTTATTTAGTACAGCGAAATCACATTTTTTGGGGCTAATCAAGTTCTGAATAAACATAAATAGAAGTCTAGATTCTCTATCCAGTTCAACAGCGATGTCTCTCCTCTTGGTGCCATTTTCAGTTAATTTTTTCAAAGTATCTTCCAAAACAAAGAATTCACTAGAAGGTGGAGGTCCTCTTTGATAGTCCTCACAGATGCCTTCATGAGGTATCCCAAGGAATGTATCCCATAAACTTGAAGAGAATGTGCCTCTCTGGCCATTTATCCAACTTCTTATAGCATATCCATCACTAGAATCAAAAGAGAACTGAACATACTGATAAAATTGAGCCACTAGATTAAGGTAGATAGGTCTATCTTCCTTCAAAAACCATTCTAAACAGACTTTCTCTTTTAAAACTTTCAAAAATAGAGACTTACATGATATAAGACACTTAGGGCATATCTCTTTCTCAGGTACTACTACTCGGTTCACCAGATTTGGATTTATAGGACCTTCGGGTGCTAGCTTAGGTGCAATCTTCTTCTTCTTTGAGTTACGTTTCTCAGGAGTCGATGACGAAGGGTGTTTCATCCTGGGAATTTACTGAAGGTTCGAGAGAGAGAAGGGTTTCTGGGTTAAAGAAGGGTTACTAATTGAGTGAATAGAAGAAAGCTCGAGTGAAGAAGAAGTGAAACTTCCTTTATTTTATCATTTAGGAATACTAAATGTCAGAAAAAATAAAAGCATGGGAAAGTAAAAAGGTGAAATGAATAATTACCACGATACAGTTTTTAATTTGTAAATAAAACCCATAAAGATTTGAGACCATATCAGGTCTTTATGGTGAGATAGTAAATGAACTTTACGGTGAGACAGTGACTGAACTTTACGATGAGATAGTGACTGAACTTTACGGTGATATGGTGACTATCAGACAGTAATCACGAAATACTAACTGTGAGACCATAAACATGGAACAGTAAGATATAAAACATTAAGACATTTACTTAAGATTTATCATGCCTAGTTCATGTATGATGTAGTATATTCTTTCAAAATTTAATGGTTTAGTGAATATATCAACAAGCAGATATTCAGTACCAATGAATTCCAAAGTGATATAACCTTTTTGATAATGATCTCTCAAAAAGTGATGTCTTACATCAATATGCTTTATCCTAGAATGTGAAACAGTATTTTTCAATATGTTAATAGCACTTGTGTTGTCACAATTTATAGGTACATGCCTGAATTGATATCCATAATCTAGTAATGCGTGTTTCATCCACAAGATTTGTGCACAACAACTTCCAGTAGCTATGTATTCAGCTTCTGCAGTAGATAATGCAACAAAATTTTGTTTCTTACTATACCATGATACTAGTGACTTTCCTAAAAAGTGATATATTCCAAAGGTTATTTTTCTATCTAACTTATTGCCACCAAAGTCAGCATCAGAATAAATAACTAATTAAAATGATTGTCCTCTAGGATAGAATAGTCCAAGATTGAGTGTATGCTTGAGGTATTTGAAGATTCTCTTTACAACATTTAAATGAGATTCCTTGGGATTTTCTTGAAAATGAGCACACATACACACACTAAACACAATGTTATATTGACTAGAAGTTAAGTAGAGTAAACTTCCAATCATTCCTATATAAATGGTTTGATCAACAAATTTTCCATCTTTATCAAGATCCAACTTACAAGTGGTTCTCATGGGAGTGTCACTACTTTTAGTGCTATCCAATCCAAAACATTTTAGAATATCTCTAGTATATTTACTTTTAGTTAAAATAATACCATCATTATTTTGAAAGATTTGAAATCTGAGAAAGAATTTTAGTTCACCCATTAAACACATTTCAAATTCATTTTGCATCATTTTAGAAAAATAAATACATAAATAATTTCTTAAAGATCCAAATATAATGTCATCTACATAGATTTGAATAACTAAAACATCATTAGAAATTAGTTTTATAAAAAGGTTACGATCAGCTATTCCTTTTGTAAAACCTTTGAAAATAAGAAAATTACTCAACCTATCATACCAGGCTCTTGGAGCTTGTTTTAAACCATATAAAGCTTTTAATAATTTAAAAATATGATTTGGAAAATGAGGGTTTGTAAAACCCAAGGGTTGTTCAACAAAGACATCCTCAACTATATACCCATTTAAGAATGCACTCTTAACATCCATTTGATATAGTTTGAAATTCAGATGTGCAACATAAGTAAGTAGGATTATGATGGTTTCAAGTCTAGCTACTAGTGCAAAGGTCTCCTCATATTCAATTCCCAATTCTTGACTATAGCCTTGTGCAACCAATCTAGCCTTGTCTCTAACTATGTTACCAGCTTCATCTACCTTATTTCTAAACACCTAGTTAGTGCCTATGGTGAATGTGTCCTTGGGTCTTTCAAAAAGTTTCCAAACTTTGTTCCTTTAAAACTGATTAAGTTCTTCTTGCATAACCATCACCCAAAATTCATCATTGATTGAATCATTAATGTTTTTAGATTAAAGTTGTGATAAGAAGACTTGATGTTCAACCTGATTTATAATAAAATATCTAGTTTGAGTTCCTTTGTCTAGGTCTCCTACAACAGCATCTAAGGGATGGTTCTTAAGAGTTATAACAGCTCTATAAAAGGAGGGACTAGTGATTTCAGGTTCATCAACAGGTTCAGGTTCATTGTGACTTGAGTCTAAGGAATTTATAGAACTGGAAGTTTTCATTGATTCTTTCACAGAATGGTTTTAGGATTTTGAATTAATGTTCAGATTTGATACACCATCCTCCAGGTTCTCTACAATGGTTTTAGGCTCATGTGGATCAGTTTTATCAAATTTGACATGGACAAATTCTTCCACACATTTAGTTCTTTTATTGAACATTCTATAGGATTTACTAGACATAGAATATTCTAAAAATATACCTTCATCACTCATGGATGCAAATTTGTCAAGATTTTCCTTATTATTAAGGATATAGACTTTGCAACCAAAAACTTTGAAGTAGTTAATCATGGGTTTTAGATTGTTCCATAACTCATAAGGAGTTATTTTAAGAATAGATCTGATCAACACTCTATTTGTAACATCACATTACGTTTTCAGGTATCTTTTGATGTTTCTAAGTACCTCTATTTTGAAGTAAAGAATTGGGGTATGTTTGGGTAAACTTTTAAGGAAAACTAAGGGACTTTGGGTTGTGCACAGGCGGCACACGGTTGGTCAAACCGTGCAGCCAAACCGTGCGAGAAGGGAGGTTGAGGAAGTAGCTTCTGCAAGGGTGGTGCATAGTTTGTCTAACCATGCGGCCAAAACGTGCTTGAAGGGTGACCGAGGCAGAATCTGACGCATGACTAGTGCACGTTTTGTCAAACCGGGTGAACTAACCATGCAGCCACTTAAATGAGATCCTTAAATTGTGGATCTCACTTGGTTTTGCCTCTAACTGCCTCGTTTTTTCCTTCTAAGTAGCCCTAACTTGGGATTTTTCTTCTCCTAAGGTCAGAGAAGGTTCTCCCATTATTTCAGAGGCGATCCAAAGGCTCCTCTTGGTGAATCGAAGCGGGATTCTTGAGGTATGTGGTCGTTCTTCACCGTTGTTGATTGGTTTCTTCGATCTACTTAGATCTACTTCTCTTCTTCTCTCGGTTTCTTGGATCTGCGCCTGTTGTGGGTAGATCTAAGTGTGTGGTACCAGTTTTGATGAGTTTTGGTCTTGATCTTTCTAGGAGAAGAGATCTAAGGCAGGTTCTTGAAAAAGAAACTCAGTTTTTCTTGAGCGTTCTCAACCGTTGTGGTTTTGGTCAAAACCTTCGAGGTAGGTGGTTCCGTTCCGACTTACCAAATTGATTATCATTATATTTTCTTGATTTATTTTAATTGTTGATTTAAATTCAATTGCTCAAGTCTCTTTCAATTAAATTGATAAAAAACTCGATTCCATTTAATTGAGATATTTGAAATGGTTTTGGCATAGAAATTTGGGAAAACCCCAATTCCATTGAATTGTGTGTGTTTATGGAAAATTGGTCGATTTAAATTGTTTAATTTAAATTGTGGATTTGATGGAAATGTTTTTAATTAAATTGTTGAATTTAATTGTGGAAATGAAATGTGTAATGATGAAATTGGTTTTGAATGGATTTCAAACTTATGAAAATGGATTAAAATGATTTGATAGAAACCCATTGGTTTTATCTTGTGAAAAAGGCATGTTTTTGAATAAAAACTGTTATGGTTTTAAATGGAATGAAGTTGGCACTTTTGAAATGGAAGAATGGTATTGATCATATTTTAAGTATTCTTAAAATAGTTCTCCCATCATGTAAGAGCGCATACAAGCCTTAGGTAGTTAGTGAGTTATTTGGATACACTCTACGCTACGACAACATTCTAAAACATACTTGCGGTGGGTCACATCCCCGACAGGTTGGTGACGAGTCTCCTTTGTCCAGTGTCATAGGGAGGTGTGTATACACATTTTTCTGAGTTCACATTGAGAGTGTGGAATCCTATAACTGGTTAATACTATCGTACCTTTTGGCAGATGACCATATTGCTCGCTTGTTTGATTATATTTGAGATATAAATGTATGCCAATGATTTTGAACTACTATACATGCCTGCTGAATTTATATAAACTGTTTTATATAAATGTTTTCCTTAATCCATTGTTTTAGAAATATTCCATCATTGTAAATACTTTTCTTAAAGTAAATTCTTCCATCATTTGAAAATGTGTAGCATGTTTTTGTAAAAATATGCTTTTGATTTTCCAAACCTGTTTATTTGAAAATTTAAAGCTTTTCTTTGGATAATCTATACTTGGCATCTATTATGGAATCTTTTGTGGTATCCTATTAGGCTTAGGCTCACACCCCACTTTTGCCTTCGGGTGTTTGTAGACTTCCTTCTTCCAGGTTCGAGAAAAGGGAAGGAATCTATTGGAGGTGGATACAGTTGTTGATCTTCTCTTGGTGAGTTGTGTCCTTAGGGACCTTGGGGATGTTTTCCCATTTTTATTACTTGGGTTATAGTACTTTGGGATTTTATTCCAAGTTGTATTTTGGTACATCGCTCCCAGTGGAGTTTCTTTTTTGTTATGCATACTGTCTTGTTTCTTTTGCTTCCACATTTTTTTGGCAAAATCATTCCCACTTGTATGTTGTACGATGACAGGTGCTAGTTTCCAACCCATGGGGATCGATAATTCTCTTCAGGCTATGTTAGGGCCAGTTCGGTTATCGGGTTACCAGGGTATCTAGGCTGGTTCGTGACAAAATGGTATCAGAGGGAGGTTAAGCATCTTGCCTTGATGACAATATGCATTTGAGTATTCTTGTCAAGAATTAGGAGGTATTTTTGATTGAGTGCCTGGCCATCTCTCACCACAATGAACCTTAAGTCACCAGGGTTGGTTAGGGAAATACGACTTGTAGATTAGTTCTAGTATTTTCCCTATTTTGATTTGGATATAATGGAATCGAAATATTGTTTAATACTTCTATTAAGAATAGTTTTCCGTGTTACTCTGTTTGAGTGTTAATCAAATGTCTTTTTATGTTTTGTAGAAGCATGCCTATGAGAATACGTGAGAATAGGATCAAAAAAGAGGCTGCTGCTGAATCTTAGCAAGTGAGTCCTATTGTGGATTCGAGTCTGGTTGAGGTGATTGTTCGCACTGTCCAAGCTCTGGGACATGCACCATCTCCAGTTCCTGATCAGACTCCTGCTATAGATCCTCACAGTGATATTCTCCGAAGTCGTTCTCAAGAGTTCCTATGCCAGAAGCCACCAATTTTCAAAGGCTCCACTGACCCTCAATATGCTGAGGAATGGTTGAGTAAGATTGAACGTCTGTTTAGGTTCTTGGAGACACATGATGTGATCAAGGTGAAGTGTGCCACCTTCATACTGGAAGGACCAAGTAGGAGATGGTGGGACACAATGGTGACGGCTGGGAAACATGAGGGTTTGGAGTGGAAAGACTTTAGGATCCTTTTCACTAACCAGTTGTATCCAGAATAAATGGATTTGGCCAAGGCTGTGGAGTTTTTCAAGCTTGAGCAGGCCAATAAAACCGTGACTGAGTACTCAAATCGTTTTTCTGAGTTGGTATAGTTTTCTCCTAAGATTGTATCTAATGAGAGGATGAAGGCTCGACTATTTGAGTTGGGACTTCGATCAGATATCCGTTCTCATGTTTTCTTATTGAAGCTACCCACTTATGTTGATGTGCTGGATAGGGCCATGATGGTGGAGATGGACCTGGCAAAAAAGTTAGGGTTGAAGGAGGTTCTTTTCCCTCCTAGTGGTAGTGTTGGTTCCTTTAAAGGAAAATAGAAGTGTGACATTTCTCATGGAATTTCTCAACAACAGAGTCATTCCAGACCTCCGGTAGCACCAAGAGGGGCTTCTTTGACTTTCTATCAGTGTGGAAATCTAGGACATTCCAAGAGAGTTTTCACTAAGGCACCCAAGATCTGTATCTCCTGCAGACGTTTAGGGCACTTACAGAGATTCTACCATCACTTATCTACTCCATGTAATGGAAAAAGATAATAAACACCTCCAAATACTGCAGGGCAATCAAATGCTTCACATAAAAAATGGTTCCAGCCACAGACATCCGAAACAAAGATTCTTCACACAGTGGATGAGTCGCCAGAGGTAGCTGATGCAGGTCCTGCAACTATGAGAGGTACCATTACTATAGCTTCATCTTTAGTGACCGCTCTTTTTGATACTGGTGCATCTCACTCATTTATTTCAACCCATATTGTTAATCTTCTTAATCTACCTATGGAGTTTTTATCTTATGCGATGGATATTACTACGCCCCTTGGTACAATGAGAGAGAAGGGTCTCCGTAGTCCTTCTTATGTATTCTCTCTATCAGATGTCGAGCTTGCTTGGAGTTTCTTGGTTCTCGACATGAAATCTTTTGACGTCATATTTGGGATGGATTTTATCATTGCCAATAAATCCCGGATTGATTGTTATCTACGACGAGTCTACCTTACTACACCCAGTGGTGTGTCTCTATTTTTTCAAGGAGAATGGGACCCAAGGTCAAACAGAGCCGGACCCTTTTTCCTAGATTTGGGGAAAGTTATATCAGTGTTTGATTTTGATCTAGAGAGAGATTCTTTGTGTAGTGATCTCCCTCTAGTCATCACTGAGTTTCCCAACGTGTTTCCTTCTGACTTCTCTGGTTTTCCACCTGTAAGAGAGGTTGATTTTACTATTGACTTAATGCCTGGTACTCAATCGATTTCTATTCCCTCTTACCGAATGGCTCCATCTGAACTAAAGGAATTGAAGTCTCAGTTAGACGATCTTCTTGATAAAGGATTTATATTCCTGAGTGTGTCACCTTGGGTAACACCTGTTCTCTTCACCAAGAAGGCTGATGGTTCTCTTCTCTTATGTTTTGATTATCAGAAACTCAATCGAGTTACGATAAAGAACAAATATCTGTTACCACGAATTGATGATTTGTTTGATCAATTAATAGGTGCAAAGTTGTTTTCAAAAAAATTGATCTTTGATCTGGTTACCATCAGTTGAGGATAAAATAATCTGACGTTCATAAGACCGCTTTTTGGAGTAGGTGTGTCCATTATGAGTACTTTGTTATTCCCTTCAGCCTAAAAAATGCTCCTGCAGTTTTCATGGCTTTGATGAACATGGTTTTCTGTGAGTATCTAGATACTTTCATGGTTGTCTTTGTGGATGACATTCTTGTATACTCTAAGTCTAAGGAGGATCATGTGCATCATCTGAGAACAGTTCTGAGTCTTCTAAGGAATCACAGTCTTTATGCCAAGCTTTCAAAGTGTGATTTCTGGATTCGGGAAGTGAAATTCTTGGGACATGTGGTGTCAGAACAAGGAAAATCAGCTTATCCTGAGAAGGTGAGGGCTATTATGACTTGGGAACAACCACGAAATGTTTTTGAGATTCGGATCTTCTTGGGATTAGCAGGATATTATCGCCATTTTGTTAAATACTTCTCAAAGTTAGATTCTCTGATGACTGCTCTGACTCTAAAGGGTGTGAATCTTTCCTGGAATGATAAATGTCAGAGTTCTTTTGTTGAGCCAAAGAGTCTTTTGACTACTGCACCGATGTTAACTCTTCCTGAGGTTGGGATAGGTTATGTGGTCTTCTGTGATGCATCAGGTTCAGGTTTGGGATGTGTTCTCATGAAGGGTAATCATGTTGTTGCCTATGGGTCTCATCATCTTAAGCCTCATGAGAAGAACTATCCTACCCATGACCTTGAACTTGCAGCTGTAATGCAGGCACTTAAGTGTTGGAGACATTACCTTTATGGATAAAGGTTTACTGTGTATTCATACCACAAGAGCTTGAGTTATATATTCTCTCAAAAATATTTGAATCTTCGCCAAAGGAGTTTGGTGGAGTACCTGCAATCTTTCGACTTTGACATTGCCTATACCCTGAGAAAAGGGACTATAGTTGCAGATGCGTTAAGCAGGAAACTTCCATCATAGGGTATGAAAGAATCTTTAGAAGAGTGGAGTTTGATGGCTCTTTTTTCTCAGTTGCATATTGGAGTTTAGTGGAAGTGGAAGGAAGTTTCTTTAGCCAGTGTCGAGTTGACATCTGCTCTCCTTGAGTTAATTCTTCAGGAACAACAACTGGATGATGAATTCTATAGCATTAGGGACTCTCTTTATAGTGGGGAGATTGACACTCAGTGGTCATTCTCTAAAGAGGGTGTTCTGTGTTATCAGAACCGTTACGTTGTTCCGTCATCGGCAAGGAAGGATGTGATGGGGGGTTTCCATAAC
Organism: Viscum album; assembly: GCA_963277665.1. Lineage (NCBI taxonomy): Eukaryota > Viridiplantae > Streptophyta > Magnoliopsida > Santalales > Viscaceae > Viscum > Viscum album. Next base: position 1,230,933,216 of record OY728137.1, on the reverse strand, counting down.
TCTTAGTGGGCTGTACACCCAGGAACCACGGAGATGTTCTATGACATGCAGCAACAGTTTTGGTGGCCAGGTATGAGATTAGACATTGCTGAGTTTGTATCTCGTCTCTATACAAGCCAGCAGGTGAAATCCAAGCACCATAAACCTTTGGGTTTCCTTCAAACACTTCCAGTCCCTACATGGAAGTGGGATGAAATCTTGATGGACTTTGTGGTTATGTTACCTCAAACCCAGAGGAAGAAGAACGCGATATGGGATGTGATTGATAGGATAACCAAGTCGGATCACTTTATACCTATTCGAGATACAACCAAAGTTGAGGAGTTGGGATATATCTATGTGAATGAAGTTGTTCATTTTCACGGAGTTCCATCTGCTATAGTCTCTGATAGGGATCCTCAGTTTACTTCTCGCTTTTGGAGAGGCCTTCAGGAGGCACTGGGATCTCAAGTCCATTTGAGCACGACCTACCATCCACAGTCAGATGGCCAGATAGAGAGAGCTATTCAGATCCTTGAGGATATGCTCCACGCATGTGTTCTCAACTTTGGTGGGTCTTGGGATGATCATCTGGGGATAGTTGAGTTTTCTTATAACAACAGCTATCAGTCTGCGATCAAAATGGCTCCTTTTGAGGCTTTGTATGGCCATACTTGTAAATATACTTTATGTTGGTCAGATATTGGTGAAAGTTATTTGGTAGGATTGAGTTTGGTCCAAGAGACGACAGCTAATATCCAGTTGGTTCATCAGAGAATGTTGACAGCACAAAGTCAGTACAAGTCTTATGCTGATCGTCGCCGTAAACCTTTAGAGTTCTAAGTTGGTGACCATGTGTTCTTGAAAGTTTCAACCCATTTAGGTCATCGACGGCTTGGGAGGAAAGGGAAGCTTGCTCCCCATTTTGTGGGACCTTTTGAGGTTGTTGGTCATATAGGGAAAGTTGATTACCTTCTAGCTCTACCACCACACCTAACATCGATACATAATGTGTTCCATGTATCACAGCTGCGAAAGTATCTCTCTGATCCATCTCATGTTGTGAGGTGGAGTGATCTTGAGATTGAACCAGATTTATCTGTTACTGAACAACAAGTCAAGGTTGTTGATTCTGAGACCAAGGTACTTCATGGGAAAACGATACCACTGATCTGTGTACTTTGGTAGCATGGTTCTGATTCTCATGAGACGTGGGAAAGGGAGACACTTATGAAAGAGCAGTGGCCTCATATTTTTGGCATGGAGGCTTCTTTATAGGCTTTCTGGGGACAGAAATATCTTATGGTGGAGAGGTTGTAACATCACGTTACGTTTTCAGGTATCTTTTGATGTTTCTAAGTACCTCTATTTTGAAGTAAATACTTGGGGTACGTTTGGGTGAAATTTTAAGGAAAACTAATGGACTTTGGGTTGTGCACGGGCGGCGCACGGTTTGTCAAACCGTGTAGCCAAACCGTGTGAGAAGGGAGGTTAAGGCAGTAGATTCCGCATGGGCGGTGCACAGTTTGTCTAATCGTGTGACCAAACCGTGCGTGAAGGGTGTCCGAGGTAGAAGCTAACGCACAACTAGCGCACGGTTTGTCAAACTGTGTGAACTAACCATGCGGCCACTTAAATGAGATCCTTAAATTGTGGATCTCACTTGTTTTTGCCACTAACTGCCTCGTTTTTCCTCCTAAGCATCCCTAACTCGGGATTTGTCTTATCCTAAGGTCAGAGAAGGTTCTACCATCGTTATGAAGGCGATCCAAAGGCTCCTCTTAGTGAATCGAAGCCGGATTCTTGAGGTATGTGATCGTTCTTCATCGTTCTTGATTGGGTTCTTAGATCCACTTAGATCTACTTCTCTTCTTCTCTCGGTTTCTTGGATCCACGCCCGTTGTGGGTAGATCTAAGTGTGTGGTACCAGTTTTGATGAGTTTTAGTCTTTATCTTTCTAGGAGAAGAGATCTAAGGTAGGTTCTTGAAAAATAAACCCGGTTTTTCTTGAGCGTTCTCGACCGTTGTGGTTTTGGTCAAAACCTTAGAGGTAGGTGGTTCCGTTCCAACTTACCAAATTGATTATCATTGTATTTTCTTGATTTATTTCAATTGTTGATTTAAATTCAATTGATCAATTAAATTTCAATTAAATTGATAAAAAACTCTATTTCATTGAATTGAGATATTTGAAATTGTTTTGGCATAGAAATTTGGGAAAACCCCAATTCCATTGAATTGGGTGTGTTTATGGAAAATTGGTCGATTTAAATTGTTTAATTTAAATTTTGGATTTGATGGAAATGTTTTCAATTATATTGTTGAATTTAATTGTGGAAATGAAATGTGTAATGATAGAATTGGTTTTGAATGGATTTCAAACTTATGAAAATGGCTTAAAATGATTTGATAGAAATCCATTGGTTTTATCTTGTGAAAAAGGCATGTTTTTGAATAAAACCTGTTATGGTTTTAAATGGAATGATGTTGGAACTTTTGAAATGGAAGAATGGGATTGATCGTATTTTAATCATTATTAAAATATTTCTCCCATCGTGTAAGAGCGCATTCAATCCTTAGGTAGTTAGTGAGTTATTTGGATACACTCTACGCTACGACAACGTTCTAAAACATACTTGCAGCGGGTCACATCCCCGATGGGTTGGTGACGAGTCTCCTTTGGTCAGTGTCATAGGGACGTGTGTATACACATTTTACTAAGTTCACATTGAGAGTATGGAATCCTATAACTGGTTAATACTATTGTACCTTTTGGCAGATGACCATATTGCTCGCTTGTTTGATTATATTTGAGATATAAATGTATGCCAATGCTTTTGAACTACTGTACATGTCTGCTGAATTTATATAAACTGTTTTATATAAATGTTTTGCTTAAGACATTGTTTTATAAATATTCTATCATTTTAAATCCTTTTCTTAAAGTAAATTCTTCCATTATTTGAAAATGTATTGCATGTTTTTGTTAAAATATGATTTTGATTTTCCAAACCTATTTATTTAAAAATTGAAAGATTTTATTTGGATAATCTGTAATTGGAATCTGTTACAGAATCTTTGGTGGTATTCTACTAGGCTTAGGCTCACACCCTAATTTTTCCTTCGGGTGTTTATATACTTCCTACTTCTAGGTTCGAGCAAAGGGAAGGAATCTCTTGGAGGTGGATCCAGTTGTTGATCTTCTCTTGGTGAGTTGTGTCCTTAGGGACCTTGGGGCTATTTTTCCATTTTTAGTACTTGTGTTGTAGTAATTTGGGCTTTTATGCCAAGTTGTATTCTAGTATATCTCTCCTAGTGGAGTTTCTTATTTGTTATGCATACTGTCTTGTTTCTTTTGCTTCGGCATTTTTTTGGAAAAATTGTTCCCACTTGTATGTTGTACGATGCCAGGTGATAGTCATCGACCCGTGGGGATCAGGAACGCCCTTTGGGCTATGTCAAGATTGGCTCGGTTATCAGGTTACTAGGGTACCCGGGCTGGTTCGTGACACTATTGATTATATAGCATGTTGTATTGACAGCTTCAGCCCAAAAATAAATAGGTAGGTTATATTCATTAATAATTGTTCTAGAAATCTCTTGCAGGGTTCTATTTCTTCTTTCTACAACTCCATTTTGTTGAGGTGTTCTAAGGGCATAGAAATTGTGTCTATAACCATTTTGTGAGAAAAAGGATTCAAAATCTTGATTTTCAAACTCATGACCATGATCAATTCTTAAGGATTTAATTCTAAGTCCACTAAGATTTTCCACAGACTTGGAATATTTAGTAAAATAAGAGTAGGCTTCAATTTTGTGAGCCACAAAGCGGTCCCAAGTATATCTAGAAAAGTCATCTACAATAACATAAACATAGTGATTCCCATGTAAACTAGAAACTCTAGATGGTCCAAACAAATCCATGTGAACCAGTTCAAGAGGTTGAGAAGTTGACACTTATTTCTTTGGTTTGAAGGAAATTTTGTGTTGTTTTCCCTTTTGACAGGGATTACATACTTTGTAATTTGGAAACTCAATTTTGGGTAAGTCTTTAACCAAGCATTTTCTAGTCATCTTTCTAAGGGAGTGAATATTACAGTGTCCTAGTCTCCTATTCCAGAGCCAAGACTCTTTATGAAATACACTTAATCATGAAGCATTTTGAGAAGTTAAAGAATCTATGTTAACAGAGTAAACATTTTCATTTCTTAATGAAGAAAACAATAATTCTTTTTTAGAATTAAATACATTAAAAGCATCATTTTCAAATCTAATGTGAAATCCATTATCACATAATTATGAGATACTAAGAAGATTATATTTTAATCCATCAACAAACAGTACTTTAGAAATTAAAACTAAGATAGAGTTACCGATTTGGTCAAGGCCAATAATCTTTCCTTTGGCATTGTCACCAAATGTGACATGTAATCCATCTATTTTTATTAGGTTCTTGAATAATGAGTAGTCTCCTATCATGTGTCTTGAACATCCATTGTCCAAGTACCATAAAATTTTATAGGAACTCTTTAAGAAGCTTTCCTACAAAATGATTAAGCAAAAATAGATTTTGGTACCCATACTTGTTTGGGTCTTGTAATATTAGTAATAAGTGCTTTAGGAACCCATATCTGCCTCATAGGTTTCCTATAAGCATTATGCAAAGTATTTGAAAAATAAACTCCATTTGGTCCAGAAAAACTTGAAATGGTAGAAAGTGTATCATAAATTGAACTAGTTAATTTATGTCCAGAACTGGGAATAAAACTATATGTCCTAGATTTAGAAACAAATTTTGTTCTACCAAGATTTATTTTTCCAGGTTAACAACCAATGCCAGTTTTTGATTTAGGGACAATTTGTTTACCTAGAATTTGAGTAAGGGTATTTTTCCCATTGGTAAAATTTTCTAGATCATTATTCAATTGTTTATTAGACATTGTTAATTCGTTGTTCCCTTTGAGTAGTTGAGCATTTTTCTCTTTTTCAGTTGTGAGTTTAGATTTAATAGTCACAGTAAGAGCATATTGTTTCTTCAATGATTTATATTTGTCTTTTAGTTCATTGCATGTTTATTCAAGCATGTTACAGTATTCAAACAATTCTTTATTAGTCATATTTCTAGAGTCACTCTCATCTCCAGAATAGTATGAATTATGTACAGGAGATTCCAGTGTTACCTCAGATGTGTTTTTCATAAAACACATATTAACTTTGTTAGCTTGTTCATCATGTGATGTTTTTGAGTCGCTTGAATTTTCCTCAGAAGCACTCTAGGTTGCTTTCATTGCCTTTTTATACTTCCTTTCCTTGTCCTCATATCTCTTTTTGTACTTGAGCTTTGGACAATCATCCTTGATATGTCCTTTGTGCTTACATTCATAGCAGACAATCTCATCAGTCTTTTCACTTCTTTTCCAATCATTCTTCCAACTTCCTTTGTGGTCATATTTGTCCATGAAGTTAGGCTTTCGGAAAAATTTCTTCTTCTTGTAAAATCTCTTGAATCTTCTGGCTAATTGAGCCCTCTCCTCATCACAGTTAGGTGATGATTGTTCACTACTGAAAATTTCTATAGAATCTTCCAATTTCTCTTTGTCTTTGTGTTTAGAGGTGGTGGTCTTGAATGCAACAGATTTCCTTTTTGGTTCATCCTCCTCTTCCTTGTTGACTTTTAGCTCTTATTCATACATCATCAGTTTCCCAATGAGTTCTTTTACAGGTATATTTATGATGTTGCATGATTCTCTAATAGTGATAGAGGTTCCTCTCTATCTGTTAGGTATACATCTGAGAATTCTCATGATTTGTTCCTTGGCAGTGACTTCTCTTCCAAGAGAAATCATTGTCTTGACAATCTAATTGAACCTAAGATACATGTTATAGATAGGATCATTAGGTTTCATTTTAAAGTTATCATATTTAATAGTATAAGTATTAAGTCTCATTTCTTTTACACTAGATGTTCCTTCATGTGAGACAGATAGGGTATCCCAAATTTTGTGGGCAGTTTTACAAGCAGAAATTATATTGAATTCTTTATATCCTAAGGAGCTGTATAAAGCATTAATATCTTTGAAATTGTTATTTTATGCAGTTTTGATAGGTTCATCCCATTTGAATCTATCAGTAGCAGGAATCTTATATTCATCTATAATGGAAGACCAAATTTCGAAACCCATACTCTCTAAATGCATTTTCATTAAGAATAGTTGGTTCTATTAAAGAATGGTGGTCTGTTGGTTGCATAACCTTCCAATCTATTATCCATAATACAGAAATACTTTGAAAGATCTAAAAATTTAGAATTAATAGAAATTTACATATCTTTAAAGTATAACTACAATCACAGTTAAATAAGGTTAAACAGAGTTTTTAACAAAGAACCTTTGATACCAAATGTTGGTCGGAGTAGATTACTCAAGAGGGGGGGGGGGTGAATTGAGTATCTATAAAAATTTTAGGTTAAAAATTATTCTTAAACAGTGTCCCTAATAAGGTTAAATACAACCTAGTTAATCAAAGTATTACGGTTATGAATGTTTGACTATTTAAATAACTTCTTAGAAGATTGATTAATTTTCAGTAATTTTAATGTCAGTTATTAATATTACTTTTGAAGCTATTCTACTAAGACAAGACAATTATAACTTCTTTCCAAGATTAACTATCAAATTGAATATAGTGATTTCTGAATTATACAGTAAAGTAGTAAAATAGAGAAGACTAAATTAAGTAGCACAGTGGATATGAAACAAGTGGTTCAATCTCAAGTCGAGACCTAATCCACTCCACTTGGTGATCACCTTCCACCAAGAAGTTTATATAAATAAACTTGATCCACACCCTGGATCGGGGTTAAAAATAGTACACAGAACTGTCCAGGTCACACAGAGACCTCTTCCATATTTCTTCATGGGTACAAACAACCAATCCACATAGGGACCTCTTCCACATTTATCCATGGTTATACACAAGTGTAAAAATATGTTTTAGAAAGGATATATTGTATCCTTCAGTTTAATGCAGGAGACAAAGTGTGTTGTTATACAGATACACACACTTCTCTAAAGCTAGTAAAAATGATATACAAATGAGTAGAAATATTGAGATAGGTTTAGAAATGCTTTTAATGTTAGTCGTTGCAGCTCTGGACTTTTGAGATGAAGCAGATGCAGAAATCAAGTCCTCGTATGGAAAATAGGGTGTCACAAGTCAGACAGATCTGGCTTGTGTTCTTCGTGATGTTTGACAGTGTGAATATGTTCTCGATTCTGGGATTCAATTGCGCTTTGTATGTTCTCCAGCAGCGTCGAGTTGCATGTGACAATTATTTCAAAAAAAAAATCTCTGAGTGAGTTCTTCGTTATCGTGCTTATTCCCATTTTTCCTCACTTTCATCTATCATTCCACGTTCTTTTTGTTTCTGGGTCGCACTAATCTTTTATCTAGGAGTGCATGTGTTTGAGCCAACAGGTTTCATGTATTTTGCACCTCATACCTCATATTTTCAGATGAAATGTCTAAAAAGAAACATTAATTATTTCAGTGCATTTAAAATCTTCAAATATGAACATTAGAGATTAAATTGAAAGACAAAAAAACAAATTAAGAAACAATGTCATAGTATGTCATGGAAATAGTGTCTCGTTCACGATTCCTGGTTCACAGTGTTTGGTTCATGGTGTCTGGTTCACGGTGTCTGATGATCACAGTGTCTGGTTCACGGTGTTTAGTTCACGGTGTCTGATGATCATGATGTCTGGTTCACGGTGTCTGGTTCACAATGTCTGCTTTTTCACAGTGTCTCATGGTCATAGTGTCTCAGACTTAGGAAAATATCCGTATTCAGACTTAAGCAGTGATATTTATGGAATGGATTAAACTTAATCATTTTTTAGAGAAATCATTATAAAGTAAATCAAAAGATAGTGTACAATAACCAAGATGAGTGTATAACACTTAAGAGCTTTGGATAGATTTTACTAATTAACTGTACATTTGATGTGAGATAGATTACATAGAGTTAACAAGGTTTATAGACTGAAAAGGATTTGTGATCACTAAAACATGATTAATACATGAGGAGTCAAACAAAAATAATACACATCAAAAAGATATATAAAAAAAGTAGAAAAACACACCAAACCTTGAAACATCTATCCCATACACACTAGCCTCTATAGAGACAAAACGACTCCCGTGAGGTCACATTTTCTAAGTGGAATACCCTCACTTCACTCAGAAATATAAGTGGAATCAAAAAATTAACGGATCTATAAAAAATAACTCCCCATATAAAGTCTCTAACACACAAATATGAAAATAACTAGTCAGTTTAATATGCCATGAAGCAATCTCATAGGCTACCCAACCACCATTAAGAAAATTGATACAAAAAAATTATAAAGAATTTGTAAAATGGGATGGGACTTCTACCATATGGTTAATTCCACTATTTATCCAACAAAAATAAAGCATGATTCATCCACACTTTAACATAAATAAAATAGTATCTCACAAATTCATAGCTATAATTGAGAAGGAAGGAGATGCTTGTATGGCCTGGGAGCAAAGTTGGAGAGGCTCACAGTATAGGTGTTTCACACTCTAAAAATTCCAAGCATAAAAATGGATGATCTCAACAGCCAAATATCCAAAATGGATAACTCACCAAACCCAAAGTTACAAAACAATATCCACCACGACCATAACCATTGATGTTTTTTGCCCTGATTTCCATAAGAGAATTTAGAGAAAGATTTACATTTGAAAGAAAGTAGAGAAATACTTACGGTCAAGACTTGGACCCATTCGACCCTTAAATCATTCAAGCCTTGAATTTGAGCCTTTAATTTGTTTGAGCCTTGATTCAAGATTCAATTCACCAAGGAGGAGCACCGGTAGTGGGTGGATTCCGTAGAAATCATCTGATATCACGATGGGTTCACGACTAGTTAGGGTTTTTTAAGTAGTTTGGGGCACTTTTATCAGCACTTCCAAAAAAGAGATGATAAAGATACCTTTTATCAGCACTTAAGTAATAAGCACTGATAAAAGACTTATTTATCAGTGTTTTTTTAGCATTGATAAAGATAGAGCTTTATCAGCACTAAAAAAGCATTGATAAATAACCCTTTTATCATCGCTTATTACTTAAGCGTTGATAAAGGATTTATAATTATAATTATAAATAGAAAAATTTGTAAATAAATATATATAAATATAGATATAGTAAATATATTCTTTATTTAAATATATTTATTATAATTTTATAATTATTTAAGTATATAATTATTTATTTAAATGATATTAATATTTTTAAAAAATAATATTTATATCATTATATATATTTATATAATTATATATATATATATTTAATAAATATATATAAATATAAATATATTAAATATATTCATTATTTTAATATATATAATTATTTGTTAATAATTATATAAATAATTTTTATAAATATATTTATTTATTTATAATTATAAATATATAAATTTATGAATAATATAAATATACATTTATAAATATTTTTATTTATAAATATTTTTTTACAAATATATATTTTTTAAAATATTTTTTTACAAATATTTTTTAAACATTATTAATGAATATCTAATCTTAAGTGCATGCATATTAAAAACAAGTGAAATTGAATAAATTAAAAATAAGTACACTAACAATATTGAATAAATGGATAAATTTTGTGTGTGTGTGTTGTATATAAAAATGCATTAGTTACGTATATATATATGTGTGTGTGTGTGTGTGTGTGTGTGAAATCAATATAACACACGTTTGGTCTATGTTAAATTGAAAAATCAAACAACGTTCAATTATGTCCATTACCTATGTAATTGGTCAGTATTTTTAATTCATATTAATTTTTAATTATAAACCATTTCACTAAATATATGTATATTTAATGTAAAAAATAAATATTTTGTAGTATATAAATCATATTTATATACATTCATATATAACTATATATTTAATATAAACTATTTATTAACATTATCAATAATTATCTAATTAATAAAATGTTTAATAGTTTTCTCAATTTACTTATTTTTAATTTTTATTTGTCTAATTTTCATTTTTCATAAATCTATATATTTAATAAATACTATTTATTAGTATTTATAATTTATATATAGTATAATCAATTTATTCATTTTTATTAATAATTATTTAATTTATAAATTTGTAATAATTTTTTTTAATAAACCCATTTTTAATTTTTAATTTATTTACTTATTTCATTTTATTTGGACCTTTATCAGTGCTAAATATAAAGCGCTGATAAAGGGTACCCTTTATCAGCACTAAACATAAAGTGTTGATAAAAGGTACACTTTATTAGCACTAAAAATAAAGCGCTGATAATGGGTACAATTTATCAGTGCTTTTTTTAGCGCTGATAAAGGTTCCCTTTATCAGTGCTTTTTCTAGCACTGATAAAGACCAGTGTTGTTAAAGTTCTTTTTTGTAGTAGTGCAGTGCCCAAACCAAATCTCACATCTAGAAAAAACTTCAAACTCTAGTCCTAGGATGTAAACCAGCTCTGACACCACTCTTATATGACCCGAACTGAAGGTGCTCAAGCTGCAACTACCCCAAGACCACCTTCAATATGTCAGGGGCTGGCGACCAGTGCTGAGTAAACATGTCACACACATGGGAGACATTATCCTAATGTACCTGTATACACACACACATCTAAAGGCCCATACAATGATGAAATGTAAAACAAATGATAACAATGCATGCATACATCTATAATCCCACAATCAAAGTATGACATAAAGTATAGGAAAACATAAATAGGGGCCAAATACAAGCCCACCCTTAACTTGGAAAATAAAGTTTGATCTTCTCAGAAGGAGGAGGTTGCTATCAAATGCAAGACTCGTATACACCTCAGTCTATCTATCCCAAACTAAGATCCACCTACTCTTAGTCCTCCAAGAACTTTGTAAAATGGTTCATTGTCTGCACAAGACACAACATGTATGGGAAGAGTCCATGTAGGGGTGAGTATAACAATATCCAGTAGGAAACATTGAAAACACCAAACATAAAGCATCAAGATTAGTCATCTCATAAAACATAGGTATATCAAAAAAGATATGAGACATAACAACAACCAAGTATATCCCAGATATACTCATAAAAGAATCTAATTCACAAAAGGTCACATCCATTTCCAGCCATAGATCTACTCCAGGTATCAAGGTAATGCTCGTCCAGGAGGAACCGCTCCTCGAGTTATACTGCCACTAACAAAACTCATCCCAAAGGTCATGCTCATCAGGTCTAGCTAAAAAAATAACGAAGGATACTGAGAGGATTCATCTGATAAACACGCTCGATAGGAAAACACATCATCATAAAGATCAGATTTCAATAAAAAATAGGGGCTCAATGCCCAGGGATCACTAGGGGGACACCAGACCCTACTAGAAACATCCTCCTAGATATGGGATCAATTCCCATGTAATTTTTTCTCATGAAAATTACACAAACCCTACCTAGGAAAAACATGATGGACATAAGGATCGCTCTGAGACTCTTGGAGGGATATATGCTCCAAGATTCCGAGGGGTCTAGTAGAAGGAGACTAATACAACTCACTCCAAAATATGGGAACTCTCCCACACTGCACTGATAATCAGGAAGCTATAGAGGGGTCACCCTCCTATGATGAGTTTGGGGTACTGCACCAAACCCGCATAGGAATGAACCAAAGGATCACACTCAACTGATACTGGTCCAAGGAATCTCACATAAGCACACAACGAAGCTGAACTAAGAATAAAGAGGGATCCAACCTGTCCTCAAAGGAGTACACGACATGTCTCTAGGGGTACACGACATGTCTCACAAATTCTGGCACTTCCCATGTCTCATTATCACATGAAATGCAATTATACACAATATATAGCATGTGCCAAGGATATACAGTGTGTAAATATCTCCATATAACTCGGATTTCCATTCTACCCATGCTCATGTACATCGGGTCGTGCCTGTGTACTTGGTCGTGTCCAAGTACATGACTTTGCCCATGTACTCCAACATACCCATGTACTTTCCAAGTACATGGAATGTGGGTACACATGGCCACCTGGTCTTATACCCACTGTACATGTCGATCTGTTTGGAACATATTACATAGAGTGTAACACTAAATGAATTCCTGGGCATATACACCCTGTAAACACTGACACACTGAGATGGTTGACAAAGTGTCACATGACATGTGACATGTGTCCCATCTTTCACATGGAGCATGATACTTATCTCTGCGTGTAAACCCTAGTTCCATACAGAGGGGACTACACGACGCGTGTTCATAGGACTACATGTCTTGTAGTTAGGAATTTCATAGGAATTACAGGTTGTTCACGTGGCTTCATTCGAGCCTCCACAACCACCAATTTATCCAGAAATTGTTCCGTATTTCACGGATCAGGGGTTAACCTAACGCTTGTAAAATTTTTGGCTATATTTTGTCCATATCCACTACTCAGAAAAGACCCATTGTCTCACCTCATCAGTTTTTCATGCCAAACTTGATCTTACGAACTCATGATCCATCCACGGTTTTACTTTTATCATTGTATACTGCAACAACATTACTATATCTTCATCCCAAACCTGTGGTAGTGATCTGTTGCAACAAAGACTAAATACACAATGATTTCTCACCAGGTATTCATTGAATCATGGGCCAAAATAAAATGTTATTATGAACACACATAGAATGGAGAGAGATAAATGCACAAAATTCAAACATTAGTAATGGACCTCAGCCAATGTTTGTGTTTGCCTCAATTTTCTATCATAGGGAGATGAATGAAGAGAAATAAATAAATAAATAAACATCAATTCATATACTTCAAGAAGATATAACAAATACATGAATCAAACAATCGATCCGTGAATTAGTTTTTTAGGTGACTAATTTACATTCGTCATGGGTAAATAAAAATGGAATAAATCCACATAAAACAAAATCCTACCTCGATTTGGTTTAATCACTAATGAATAATGATCACATGTTGTTATCATTAACGAGATCCACAAGCTACATTGTCATTGGAATTCCTTACAGTAATTTGATCATCGATCCAAGATCCTGATTCCCCCCAACATCCCTCCATGATCTCCTAACAATTCCCAAGTTTATGAGGCTAACTCTATAAATTGGCCACAATAATGTATTTATAGTGAAAAAGATAGGTCACTACATAATTGTATTAAATAAATTAATTTTTTTCATTATTTGAACCCTTGATGGATTTTAACCAAATTCCTAGTACCGAGAAATATTATGTCGCAGCTAGGGTAAACCCCATATTTTGAACTCAATGATGATTTCATATTTCCAATCCAAGACTCTATTTAGGAGTTATTCCATTTTTTCAGGAAATATGCATGTACGTGATATTAATATATTTTAATGTCTCTAAAATATAAATTCTGGGCTCACTGGGCCTCAGATTCTTGCACCTGGCTCCAGAAATATTCCTATAAATATTTTAAACTCTTAATGGAAAAAATTGAGACATTACAGAATGGGAGGGAAGGATGATATATTTTTTTTATTTATGTAATCATAATTATTTCATTTATATCATATTTATTCATTAAATCCATCTTTATAACCAATAATATGAGACAACATTGAAAAATGAAATACACCGTTCATGGAGACAATAGTTTGTACATACACACGAGTGGTGTTTTTCATTTTTAATGGATGGAAAGGAGGTAGATGATCATTGTTCCATCAAAATAATAGTATTTTAATAAAATAATGATATTGATGTTATTATGTTATGATGGTTATAGAATATTTAATAAGAAATAAACTTGAAATAACCTAATTAAGATAATTGCTTCTCCCTTGGATATCTTCCTCTGAATATCTCCTTAAGCCTTATTAGGTTATTTTTTTGTGAGACTATTATTGGAGTTGGTGTTTTAAAAATAATCATTTAAACTTTTTATTTCATGTATATTCAAAGATTTTAATATTAATAAAATATCTTATTAAATTTTGTTTATTATTCTACATTAATTTAATGTAATAATGTTCTAGAGTATCTGTCATATTGATAAGGGTGTAGCAGTTCCCTATTATGATGAGAACCTTGAAGTGCCATGATGATATTATTAAATATATTTCTATGGTTGAATAACTTTATATGATGGGAAACACAGTATATTGACTATTAGATGTGAGTACTCATAAGTGGATAAGACTTCTTCTCATGAATTTCTCACTTGGTAATCACCAAGATGAGAGATTATGAGAACAAGCCTATCAGTAGGAATTCTACATGTTTTTGTGTCATTGGATATTACTATCTACGATCAAGTGTAACGGTCCTTAGACTTTAATATTATCATTAATACATGTCATGACTCACACACTTAGATTTATTAACCAAAACTATTATTCTATATGTTTATAGGAAGTAGGGTACGTTGGATGCATCACGAATGACATGTTATTAATGAATAAGTTGAGAAAGGAATTGTCCCTTCCATATTTATTGTAATATCCTGGAAATTCCATATAATTTTGTTTAATTATATGGAATTATTTCAAGACTGTGAAATATGATGGTGCACGATTTTGAGGCCCGGAGTGCATGGAATGATCCGTCGAAGTTTGGTTAAGTTTTAATTAGAGCGCGTAAGCAGTTTTCCTGAAAAAAGTAGAGTAACTCTTAAAAGGTATTTCAGATCAAAAATCCGAGGTAATAATTGCGTTCAGGATGGTGGTTTTAGCCTAGGCATGACTTAAATTTAGTTGGTGTGGGCCTCCTGTGACAAAACCAAAAAATGGCATAATCGTAAATAAAATAATTAAAAAAATTATTTTATTTTTCAAATGTTTATAACTCACAAACGCTAACTCGGATAAAAATCCAAGACCATAGTTGAACTTGTGAGGGTATACTCTCTTTAGGAAGATACTAACATTGGTCGGCGTAGGCCACCAGTGAAAGTTAGTTTTTTGGGCCGTAAATAAAAAAATTAAGTGATAATTAATTTATTGTAAAATTTATATCTTCTAAATGGTAAAAAACATTGAAAATCCAAGAGTACCGTTGGATTTTTTGGGGCGTGTTTCACTTAGGCAGAGCCTAACCTCGACCGGCGCGGGTTAAGGGCGACTGTTATAATTTTTCCAAACTTTTTTTCGGGTACGTTCAGTAAACGCGTGAGCGGCGTTATATAAATTTTGAACTGGTTCTTGGAATTGAAATCTGAGGGCACCATTGAACTCGCAATGTCGATATTCTCTTAAGGAGACCATCTCCTTGACTGTAGTAGGTTGAGGGTGAAATTTAGTTTTCGTGAATTTCATGGGAGAGTTAAAAGAATAAAAATAAAATAAAGAACAATTTTTTTTAAAAAAAACCTCCCATTTTGAATGTCCAGTGGTGGTGACCACCCGAGCTAGGAAACCCACCAAATTGAATTCTTAATGTTGGGGACCACCCAACTCTTGAACTCCCTCTTTAATGAGGGGGGTGACTTTTGGTTTCCTCAAAATTAATTATGAAAACTTCATCATAATTAATGGACAAATTTTATTTAATAAGTTGGATATTATTTTATTGGGTTGGGGAAAATCATTGGAAAAGGGTTGACAAAGGGTTGGAAAAGCCTTGTAGAATTTGGAGGAACTCTTCTTCTCCAACAAAGAACGTCTCTCCAACGAAGAACAAGGAACCGAACCCGAGCCCAGATCGGAAGCACCTTGCGGAAGCAACGAATGCCGACTATTCAACGGCTTTGCCTTCTTCCTCTCACCTCCTCCTATGGAACCTTCAAAGTAGGGTTTGTTGTTTTGAATACCCACTTACCTGTTCTTGATGTTCTTCATGATTCAAGAATTTTTGAGACGCTTTCTACCGCCCTAACTTGGAGGGTGCGGGCCAAACAAATATGGCCCGACCTCTCCAAAATCCTTTGAGAATTTTGATGTGTTCTTCGCGATATAGGAGGATGGAGACTGGTGTTGGTGGGACTCAGGAGTGGTGGCCAGCACCATGGCCGACCGTGAAGATGGCGGTGGTGCAACCGCACCGCCGGAGAAGAGCCGCGACCTGTCGGTCGCGGCAGAGCAAGGGCGGCGTCCGACACTCCGACCGGCCGCACGAAGGGGATGGAGATGCACGTTCGCGCTGCCCAGTGTGAAAGAGCCGCATCCTTCTGCCACAGCGGCAAGAGGATGGCGGTCAGCTCACTGTCGACCACCGGCAAAGGCGCGACGCGCGATCGCACCGCACGGAGGAGGGGGCTGGTCGTCCGTCCAGCCGTGGTGGTCCGCCGCACTGGGAGTCGACCCGCACTGTGGGCCGCCACACCGTGGGTCCTGCACTGTGGGCTGGGCCTAGCCAGCAGGTCGGTCCGCGCCGACGGGCCAGGCTGAACCCAGCGGGCCAGGTCGGACCTAGGGCCAGACCCGGGTCCGACCGGGTCCGACCGGACCCGGACCAACTTCAACCATTTTCGTTCTTTTGACCATATCTTGAGCTATGAGTGACCGTTTGACGAACCGTCTACGACAATGGAAACCTTGGATCGAGATGGTCCTTTTGGTATACCCCACTTGAGTTTTGGATAAATTTGGGATATGTCCGAGTTGGATTGAACACGAATCCAACCGAACCCTTGAGACTAAAAGGCCAATAACTTACAGACCGAGCGTCCAATTGATGCACCGTATGTTTCATTGAGATACCCTTTATGTGGAAGTCATTTTGTATATTTCTTTGTGGGACTTCATGGAAGTTAGAGTATTGACCTATGGCTTGAGGAGAGGACTCTCATGGAATCAAGCAATCTTAGTGCGGGAACCCTGTAGCTAGCTGTAACATGAGAAAGGGATCCTATGTGGGTCTATGCTTTGGGATCCTTCGTGGGTTTGTGTTATAGAGTCTCACTTGTGTCCTCTCTAGGAATCCACGTGGGACTACTCTAGGATCCTACGTGGGACTGCTGTACTAGGATCCTATGTGGGTCTGATGATGTACTAGGATCCTATGTGGGTCTGATGATTTAGGATCCTACGTGGGTCTGATGATTTAGGATCCTACATGGGCCTGCCTCTTAAAAGAGTAAGATGATTCAGTAGTTACATATAATTATCTCTATTATTGTACCTAAGTTATACTTGGTGTGAGATGAGTCCTTACCTTCATGGTACTACCTTTGTGGTATTCTTTTGTGTGGACTACCTGTGTAGTACTTACCTTCGTGGTGATACCTTTGTGGTATTCTTCTGTATGGCCTACCTGTGTGGTACTTTTCTTCGTAGTGATACCTTTGTGGTATTATTTTGTATGGAGTACATGTGTGGTACTTACCTTCATGGTGATACCTTTGTGGTATTCTTCTGTGTGGCGTACATGTGTGGTACTTTCCTTCTTGGTGATACCTTGGTGGTATTATTCTGTGTGGCGAACCTGTGTGGTACTTTTCTTCGTCGTGATACCTTTGTGGTATTCTTCAATGTGGTGTTTCCTTTGTGGTACTTACCTTTTTGGTGTTACCTTCGTGGTATTCTTTCTTTCGGGGAATAGTTGAGCTTTGAGCTAATGAGTTGGGCCTTGTGTTTTCCTTGTGGATGAGATGGGTTTACTTGATAACTTAGGTATATGTATGTGCATATACCTAAGTAGGGTTGTCATATGTTTTCATGCTTTGTGGTTTATCCTTTTTGGGTTTTTTGAGAACTTCGAGGGTCTCAGGGTCCCTACTGAGTATCGTTATACTCACCCCTGCAAGGGCAATGCCCGCGCCTTGTTGTGTTTGATGCAGACGACGGACAGTGTTGATGGAGGACGAGGGTACCAGGACTGGAGGTAGCTCAAAGGTGGACCTTAGACGAGGCGTATCGCAGAGATGACCATTCGAGATCTGTACCTACCCTTCAGGTAGGATCCTTGGCGGGAGCTCATAGGAGCTGTTTCATTTTACTTGTACTTTTCATTTTTTTGTACTTTCCAGTTGGGCTTGTATTATGGCCCCTTTTTCCTTTATGTACACACTCTTTTTACTATACAGTTTACTTATGATCGTATCTTTTTGTGTGCTTGGTTATGTGTGTGTATACAGGTTATAAAGGCAATGCCTTCCCAGTTTTAGGGAATACGCCTTCCGGTGCTAGTCGCCATCCCCTGGCCTATGGAAGGCGGGCATCGGGTAGTCACGGCATGGGCCCCGAGGGGGGTGTCGGGTCATGAAAAATTGGTATCAGAGGAGTTAGTACTACCGTAGAACATTGTAATCTGATCTTTTTAACGACAATAGTGTCAAGTGTAGTGAGTTTGGTTATCAGTTTAGGGAATCCAGTGTTGGTGCGGAAGATGATTTATCCATACACCATGACCCCGAAATTCTAATTTCCGACTCAGCACGTGAAAACATTGATTGCATGTGTTTTGAAAAGTTTTCTTTTCGACTTTTTTGAGTCGGATAACCAGGTATAACTTGATGACCATGGCACACTTTTTCCTTATTAGTATGTCATTTCATAGACATCCAGCTAGGATTTCTGAAAGAGTACACGATGATGGTCCACTGAGTGACAAGGCTCTGGTACAGGGCCTTCTTACTATGTTGGAACCTTCAGGTGGTGTACCAGCACCACCACCACCCGTTGGAAAAAAGTTACCACTAGCTGCACTGGCGGATGGTGAAGGCCTACTGAGCATGTTGCACGAGTTCTTGTAGTATAGGCCTCCAAGGTTTCAAGACGATACAGTTTCCCATGCAGCTGATGGTTGGATGGAGGCGGTTTCTAGAGTTTTCCACCTAGTTGAGATACCATTAGAGTATATGGTGATCTTAGCTACTAGTCTTTTTCAGTGAGTGACCATGAGGATGGTCCGCATAGTGATGAGGCTTCGGTACATGGACCATTATCTGAGATAGTACCTTCGGGTAGTGTGTCAGCTATATCATTGCCCGTTGGTCAGCAGTTACAATCGGCGATATCGGTAGAGGACAGATATAGGCTTAGTGCCTTACGCGTGATTCACTATCAGATACCCATCAGGTTTTGAGGCAATCCTGACTCACAGGCAGTTGAGGATTGGCTTAAGGAGGTGGCTGAGAGTTCTCTAGAGATTCTACAGCTTCGGCAGGACGACATGTCGGTAGTTGAGTATTCATCGAGGCATACCAATCATTCTCGGTACTCGATAAATACGATACGATCAGTGCTTTGGGGCTCAGACTTTCGAGCATAGTGTGTTTAAGGATGTTCAAGCCATCACTATTCCCCTATGAATTCCTACTTATGTTGGGGTTCTAGAGAGTACCTTTTTGGTTGAATGTTCTTTGGCTGAGTGGATACAGCTAGTGAATGTTAGTAGTGGTAAAACAAGAAACTGGAGCTAGTCTCAGAGACATGGGCGTGTAAAAATGCTTTAGAAAGAAGAAGTGTTAAGGATAGATGAATCTGCAGGGCTGCAGATGTGGAAGCAGAGCTAGGGGAGCAGCATGAGGTGGTGTACATTTCGACATGTTACAACCACCCCCCATTTTGTTCCCCGCCAGGCTCAGGGAGATGGAGGACAGGGGAAGAGAGTAGCCACATGCGGTCAAGGAGTGCGACATAAGGTCTCTAGGGATGATTCAAGGTATGGTTTGTGTCTACTACTAGCTGCCATATCAATAGACATAGGTACCAATCATTCCTTCCATGAATCTTTTCCAAGACCTAGAGTTTCAGTTTAAACCATTGACTTAACTCTCACATATGGAGATACCTTTGGGAGGAGACTCTATAATCACACTTATGCCGACAGTGTGATCTGACCCTTGAGGTGAGAGTTTCGGTTGGAACCTCTTGGTGGCAGTGTTGAGGCCTTACGACATTAGTTTGGGTATGACTAGACATCTACAATTCATACTCAGATTGATTTTATTAGGCAAAAAGGTTGTGGTTTAACTACAATGTTGGGATGAGGTTTTTCTTAGTCGGAAAAAAAGGAATCCCAGGAAGCATAGGATAAACTCATGCATAGGGGGGTGCAGCCAATCACTCTTGAGTTAGCTAGCCCTACCCTCATGGCAGTAGAAGTTTTGAGTTTTTAGTTCCCAATGAGAGTGGCTATAGTTCCTCTAAGACTATGACTTTGAGATAGTCTATACTCCTAGGAAGGAGAACGTGGTAGCAGATGCACTCAGCAGGAGCTCTGGCCTGCAGCTGCTAAGTGAGGTGACAGAGCAGCTTGCCGCTTTATGGATATCCTACATGGATCGAGATGAAGAAGCTTATCTTTAGTCTCTTACAGTCACTCCCCCATTTCTTCAGCTATTCAGGGAGGCGTAGTGTGGGGACACTGATTACGAGGCTCGATGTGCTCAGATATCTATAGGATAGGCACCTGATGGATTTTCTGAAGGTAGGGAGCACATCATCCTCTTCAGAGGACGTACTATGGTACCGGTGGCGATATGTGAGGAAGTGTTGAGGTATTTTCATATGTCCCCTCTAGCGATACATCCAGAAGTGGAGAAGATGTAACAGGACCTCCGGCGTCAGCACTGATGGCTGGGAATGAAGAAGGAAGTAGTGGAGTTTGTCTCACGGTGCCTCACTTGTCAGCAAGTGAAGGCAGAGCACCAGGTTCCAACAGAATTAGTTCAGCCTTTAGAGGCCCCAGAGTGGAAGTGGTATGTGATATCCATGGACTTCGTGATAGGACTTCCACGTATACCCAGTGGTCATTATTCTATCTGGGTGATCGTCGACCGAATCACCAAGTCGGCCCACTTCTTACTGATCAGATATTAGGGTTCAGTAGAGATCTTGGGATGCCTTTATGTGTAGGAGATTGTGAGGCTACATGGAGTACTCTTGACGTTTGTCTATTATCGTGATTCACATTTCACTTCCTGGCTATGGAAGGGGTTGCATGAGGCTTTTGGGATGCAACTTCATTTGGGCACCGCCTTCCATCCTCAGATGGATGGCCAGACTGAGCAGACCATTCAGACCCTCGGGGACATGTTGCATGCTTGCGTCCTCGACTTCGGTCGCAGATGGGAGGATCACTTGCCCTTGGTGGAGTTTTCATACAACAACAACTATCACTCCACTATTAGGATGGAACTATTCGAGGATTTGTACGACCGACCTTGTAGATCACCTTTGTGCTGGACTGACCCCGGGGAGCTAGCACTCATGGGACCAGAGATGGTGCGGGCTACCACGGAGAAGGTGCAGATCATCTAGGAGCGGATGAAGACTGCACCGAGCAGGTAGAAGTCTTATACCGACAAGATATGGATACCTCTATATTTCAAGGATGGTGACCACATCTTTATACGGGTCTCACCTCGACGAGGTTTGCAGAGATTTGTCCAGGGTGACAAGTTATCTCCGAGGTTCATCGGACCCTTTCAGGTCCTCAACAGAGTTGGTGAGGTGGCTTATCGCTTAGCTCTTTCACCTCAGTTGCATCGGGTGTATGACATCTTCCATGTATCCCAGCTAAGTAGAAACGTGCACGACCAATCTGACGTTATCGACCATGGCGAGCTGGACATCGAGGATGGGGTGATGTTTTCGGAGGTTCTAGTGGATATTGAGGATCGATAAGAGCGGGTCCTTCATGGGCGATTGATACCTCTGGTGTGCGTACGTTGGCAGCACGAGAACCTCCAGGAGAGCACATGGGAGTGGGAGACTCAGATTCGTGCCCAGTACCCTCTTTTGGTTGTTTTTTCCTTTGTTTTGGCTTTTGGGGACGTAAATCCCTAAGGGGGGGAGAATGTAATGTCTTAGAAATTATGTATTTTTTTTAATTATATGGAATTATTTCAAGACCGCAAAATGTGACGACGCGCGATTCTGAGGCCCAGAGTGCCCAGAATGATCCGTCGAAGTTTGGTTAAGTTTTAATTAGCATGCATATGCAGTTTTCCTGAAAAAGTAGAATAAATCTTAAATGATAACTTAGATCATAAATCTGAGGGCACCATTGCGTTCAGGATGACAGTTTTACCCTAGACGCAACTTAAGTTTAGTCGGTGTGGGCCTATTGTGAGAAAACCCAAAAATGGTATAATCGTAAATAAAATAATTAAAAAAATAATTTTATTTTTCAAATGCTTATAACTCAAAAATGGTAACTTGAATTGAAAATATGAGACCACCGCTGAACTCGTGAGGGTATACTCTCTTTAGGCAGATACTAACATTGGTCAGTGTGGTCCACCAGTGAAAGTTAGTTTTTTTTGCCATAAATAAAACAATTAATTGAAAATTATTTTATTGTAAAATTCAAAACTTTTAAATGGTAACATGGATTGAAAATATGAGAGTACCATTGGGTTTTTTGGGGCCTATTTTACTTAGGCAGAGCCTAACCTCGACTGGCGCGGGTCAAGGGTGATTGTTATAATTTTTCTGAACTTTTTTTCGGGTACGTTCAGTAAACGCACGAGCGGCATTATAAAACTTTTAAACCGGTGCTCAGAATTGAAAACCGAGGGCACCATTGAACTCACAGTGCCGATATTTGCTTAAGGATGCCTTCACCTTGACTGCAGTAGGTCGAGGGTGAAAGTTATTTTTCATGAATTTCATGGGAGAGTTAAAAGAATAAAAATAAAATAAAGAAAAACTTTTATTTTATTTTTTTTAAACCTCCCATTTTGAATGTGCAGTAGTGGGGACCACCCGAGCTAGGAATCACCCCAAATTGAATTCTTAATGGTGGGGACCACCAAACACTTGAACTCCCTCTTTAATGAGGGAGGTGACTTTTGGTTTCCTCTAAATTAATTATGCCAACCTCATCATAATTAATGGCCAAATTTAATTTAATAAGTTGTATATTATTTTATTGGGTTGGGGAAAATCATTGGAAAAGGGTTGAAAAAGGGTTGGTAAAGCCTTGGAGAATTTGGAAGAACTCTTATTCTCCAATGAAGAATGTCTCTCCAACGAAGAATGAGTAACCGACCCCGAGCCCGGATCAGAATCGCCTTGCGGAAGCAACAAACGCCGACTCTTCAATGACTTCGTCTTCTTCCTCATGCCTCCTCTTACGGAACTTTCAAGGTAGGGTTTGTTGTTTCGAATACCCCCTTACCCGTTCTTGACGTTCTTCGTGATTCAAGAATTTTTAAGTAGCTTTCTATCACCCTAACGTGGAGGGTGTAGGCCAAACGAACATTGCCCGACCTCTCCGCAATCCTTTGAGGTTTTTGATTTGTTCTTCACGATAGAGGAGGAAGGCGACCGGTACCAGCGATTGGCACCGGTAGAACTCGGGAGCAGTGGCTGGCACCACAGCCGGCCGTGAAGACGGCGGCGGCGCAACCGCACCGCCAGAGAAGAGTCGCGGCCCGTCGGCCGCGGCAGAGCAAGGGCGGCAACTGACACTCCGGTCGGCCTCACGAAGGGGGCGACGGCGCATGTCCACGCCACTCGGCGTGCAATAGTCGTGGCCTTATTCCGCAGTGGTAAGAAGAGGGAGGTCGGCTTGCTGTCGGCCACGGGCAAAGGCGCGGCGTGCGAACGTGCCACGCAGAGGAGGGGCGGGCTGTCCGGCCAGCTGCGACGGGCCGTCTCACCGGGGGCTGCCGCACCGCAGGCCGGGTGCACCGGCGGGCCGCTGCACTGCAGTACAGGCCGCAACGATAGGTCGGGCCACCGCACTGCGGGCCGAACCGGACCCAGCGGGCGGGGTCGGACCGGGTCGACCCAAACCGGGTCGGATCATCCCAGGCCGGGTCGGACTGGACCCAGACCAACTTTGACCCTTTTCGTTCTTTCAGCCATATCTTGATCTATGGGTGACCATTTGACAAACCGTCTACAGCACCGGAAACCTTGGATCGAGATGGTCCTTTTGGTATACCCCACTTGGGTTTTGTATAAAGTTGGGGTACGTCTGGGTTGGATCGAACACGAATCCAACCGGGCCCTTCGGACTAAAAGGCCAATAACTTACAGACCGGGCGTCTGATTGACGCACCGTCTATTACATTAAGACCCCTTTTACGTGGCAATCCATTGTGATATTTCTTCATGGGACTTCATGGCAGTTGGAGTATCGACCTGTGTCTTCAGGATCAGACCCTCCCGGAATCAAGCAAGCTTAGTGCGGGAACCCTATCGCTGGCTGTATCATGAGAAGGGGGTCCTATGTGGGTTTGTGCTTTGGGATACTTCATGGGTCTATGTTCGAGAGTCTCACTTGGGTACGCTCTAGGAATCCACATGGTAATACTCTAGGATCCTACATGGGTCTTCTGTACTAGGATCCTATGTGGGTCTGATGTTGTACTAGGATCCTAGGTGGGTCTGATAATTTAGGATCCTACGTAGGTCTGATGATTTAGGATCCTATGTGGGTCTGCCTCTTAATAGAGTAAGATGATTCAGTAGTTACATCTAATCATCTCTATTACTGTAAATAAGTTATACCTGGTGTGAGCTGATTCCTTACCTTCGTGGTAGTACCTTTGTGGTATTCTTCTGTGTGGCGTACCTTTGTGGTACTTTCCTTCATGGTGATACCTTTGTGGTATTCTTCTATGTGGCCTACCCGTGTGGTACTTTCCTTTATAGTGATACCTTTTTGGTATTATTCTATATGGCATACCTGTGTGGTACTTACCTTCATGGTGATACCTTTGTGGTATTCTTCTATGTGGCATACCTGTGTGGTACTTTCCTTCGTGGTGATACCTTGGTGGTATTATTCTATGTGGTGAACCTATGTGGTACTTTCCTTCGTGGTGATACCTTTGTGGTATTCTTCTATGTGGTGTTACCTTTGTGTTACTTACCTTTTTGTGTGTTACCTTCGTGGTATTCTTTCCTTCGTGGAACAGTTGAGCTTTGATCTAATGAGTTGGGCCTTGTGTTTTCCTCGTGGATGAGATGGGTTTACTTGATAACTTAGGTATATGTATGGGCATATACCTAAGTAGGGTTGTCAGATGTTTTCATTATTTTTGGTTTATCATTTGTGGGTTTTTTGAGACCTTCGAGGGTCTCGGGGTCTCTACTGAGTATCGTTATACTCACCCCTGCATGGGCTATGCCCTCACCTTGTTGTGTTTAGTGCAGACGATGAACAGTGCTGATGGAGGATGAGGGTACCAGGACTGGAGGTAGCTCGAAGGTGGACCTTAGACGAGGTGTACTGTAGAGGTGACCATTCGAGATCTGTACCTACCCTTCAGGTATGATCCTTGGCGGGAGATCATAGGAGCTATTTCAGTTTACTTGTACTTTTCAGTTTTTGTACTTTATATTTGGGCTTGTATTATGGCCCCTTTTTCCTTTCTGTACACACTCTTTTTACTATACAGTTTACTTGTGATCGTATCTTGTTGTGTGCTTGGTTGTGTGTGTGTGTATACAAGTTATAAAGGCAATTCCTTCTCATTTTTAGGGAATGCACCTTTTAGTGCAAGTCTCCAGCCCATGGCCTGTGGAAGGCAAACTTGGGGTAGTCACAGCACGGGCCCCAGGGGGCGGGTAATGACATGTATGTAAGTTGATATATTGAACTTTTTATTAAAATAGAACCATCACATTAAATTTCATGGTCATGGTGTAGTGACGTGTTTATTTCTAATAGTCAAAGAAAGACATATCAAGAATATAGGTTGATAACACAAATGTGTAACTTTCTTGGTGAGATATTATGACAAAGAGATTATATCTCATAGTAAGCATTCATATGTGGTTTTTTATGTTTTCATATTAAGTTCTTTCTCTTTGGTTCATTGGCCCATTTTTAGACATTTATCTTGAACTTTAGGCAAGTTCGCTTAATGTCAATAAGAAAAAATCCTATTGGGTCATATAATAAGTGTTTCCCTTGATTTTGATTAAATTCTATTTGAATTTAATTAATTGAATAAATATTATTCTCAATATTTAGGAGCAATTTTATTTAAGTTTTATAGATCCCATAAATATTAAATAAATATTTATTCTCCAGACTGAATAAAATATTTATTTTATTTATTGAATATTTAATAAATATTTATTATCCATATTTTGGATAAAATATTTATTTATAAATTATATATTTAATTCAATATTTATTCAGGTATTCAATAAATGTTGAGGAGGATAAACAGACTGAGATCGTGTCTGGTGATAAATTTTAATTTTCAAGGTAGTAAAATAATATTTATTGTTTCGCTAGATAGTACAAGTCATAAAATAATAGTACTATTAATATTATTATGGCACGAGTTCATGAAGTTTATTATATTATTTAAGGGTTGATACACAATAAATAATATTTTAACCTAAATCTTAACTCTATAAATTTATTATTATGTCTATTGTGTTGAGTTAATCAAGGAATGATAATCATTGCGCACAATAGATTTCTCTCTTGAATCCCCATTCTCACATCCTCTCAAGACTGAGAAGACCAAGAGAAACTTATTTAATCCCAAAATATATTTATGCGATCAAGATAAACAACACAAGATGATTGATCCAATATGCTAGCACCCATAAATCAATCGGTATCATTCAGAGATCAAATAACCACATGTGGACAACCGCTAGATTGATTCTACGCATGGATCTTACAAGTGTAAAAAATATAATCTAAAAGGTGTTTCAGACGATAAATAACATCACTGAAGAAAGATCCTTGGTTAAGGTAATATTTCTATAGATTTAATCTAAATTAATTATAAATTTAACATTAAAATGTCCTCTTTGGGTTCTGAGATTTCTTATATCAATATCCAATTGAAAAATTTTCATTGGTCATAACATTCACGTCATGTACAATATGTGAATGATCTATCAAATCTAACAAAAAACTCTATGGTTATCTGCCAATCACGAAACTTTTTTTGTGTCTAAAACCTTCAAGTGGTATCAGAGTAGTCATATTTTAAATTTATAATTATTTATTTGATTTTGATCAATTAAGCACAATATTGGTTAGATATTTCATTTCTAGGTTATTCTTTATTTAATCTAATGTTTAATTAACATGCTTTTGACATTTTAATTAATTTTTCAAGATTTATATTTTCTTAAAGGACTAATAATAGATGAACAATGACCATATATTCCATTGGGAAGTGAAAATAATTTTTCCTGGTGAGACTGGGTTACACGGCATGTAGCTAGAGTACACGCCCTGTACCCCAGTGTACTGCATTTGGACATGTTGCAGGATACATGGCAAGACAAGAAGTAATTACACACAATGAATTTATTTAACACCATGTGTAGACCAATCCAACCTAGCACATGACTTGTCAGATTACATGGCATGTATCTAGTATACACATCGTGTAGTATACATGGTTTAGCGGTGAAATTCACACAAACTGTATGGTCAAATACATAGTCAAAACCATGTGAGACTGAAAACTTGAAACATTAATGAGATACATGATGTGAAGTCAATGTACATGGCATGTAACTCATTATTTTCCACGTCCGTGATACACACCAAGTAATTTGGAAAGTTATGAAGACACATGATTAGCAGAACACGTGAAATATTATTGGAGTACATATCGTGCAGTTTTGTATCTGAAGAACACGCTTGAGTCCTTCAATAGGTTACACAGACACACAAAAAGCTTGATACATAGTGTATATCTAGTGATTATATGTTGTGTATTCCAGATGAGGTACATGCTGAATCCCATATGTTTATCTCAGGTACACATAAAATGAGGTACACAATGTGTATCTCATAAGTACACTCCATGTAGTCTCCTAATAAAGGTATGAATTAAATTGCATTAAAATAATTATTTTCAACATTAAAGTCTAATCACAATATTGGCACTAGATTTGTTTGAAAATATAATAAATGTTTAAAAGAATTATTAATTTTTCAATTAATTTAATGTAATTATCTATAATTATTGGTCATGTCATTTATTTTCCATGAATGCATTTATGATGGTTATCTCCAAGAATATTTATATGATCATTAAGATAAAATGGAATTAATTTATTAATCAATATAAGTATATTTATCTTAATAATAAATAATGAATAGAAATGAATATTAGTTAGTATACTTTTTGCATATTCATTGCATGTGTATGAACGTTCATGAGATTGACCAAGACCTGTGTATGCGTTGGTTTTATTTAGTTTAATTTATTACATGATTTTGTAATTATTAATTATTAAATTAAATATGATGTCATGTGATTCATACCTCCCTCCTTTATTATGTAGGATCTGTGTTTCCAAAGTGATTTATGTAATTTCCTTTAACGAATTTTTTGCCTCCCCTCACCTGCATGTGAGTTATAAATACATGTAATAAAAAGAGTATCCCAAGGCATGTGGAAGTAGTTCAAGATGGAACCAAGACAATGCCAAACTAGATAATACACAGGTGGATAGGTGAAATTTTTCAAATCATGCTAAGACTGATGTAATGAGTTTTCCCCTAGGTCATAGGATGATTTATTGTCCTCTCAATAAATCAATTGTTAAATAAACTCATGAACTGGTCATTTTTTATTTTTTTATTTCTATATTATGAATTATTTATTTTATAGATACAAGACCACAATTATATAAATAAATGGACTAATATGAAAAAATATAATTTAAATAAATGGGTTGTGAATAAATGTTTTACCATAACATGATTAGTCACTTAAGTAAAATCCACTTAATATTAACAAGTCATGTAAATGATAAAACAATATAAAGTTTACACATAAGAAATAAAATCCATCAACTATATATTAAGTCAGACTAAGCCTTCCATTACTTAATTAGAAATGAAATCCATAGAATTAAGTGTTTGAACAACCCTCATTGAGACACTTAATTTTATCATGGAGTTATTATAAAAGTTTTTGGTTGACATAACCAACTTATATCAAGAGAATTATCCCTCGATAGGCTTGATATAACTTGGAGGAAAGTGTTGAGGAAATACAAGTCAAGATTTCTAGATTGGAGAGTCCAATAAATAGATCAAGGAGTTAGAATCCCATAGTTGGTAAATACATGCCTATATAAATACCTTCAAGAAACTTAAACAACCCTCATTGTTGTTATGAGAAGAGTAATATGGATCCTTTCCATTAGAATGTCTGAGAAACTAGACATTATGAGTCTAATGGTGACAGTTTTTGGGACTTGATAAAATAGTGGGAGACTTAATAAAATTTAAGTCATCATGTCTCACATAAATTGTAATCAAGTGAATTACTAATAATATTCTCTTATAATTTTAGAATATTTACTAGTTCTTCATGCACATTTTCCCTATGATCAATATTGGAGAAAATCAATCTCCCTACCGACAATAACTTCCAAGAATGGTTCAAACGCCTTCAAGTTGTGTTGATCTATGAATAGAAATCTTACATGTTAGAATCCTCACTGCCTGATCCACCTGAAATGGAGGTGAGTGATGAAGTGTTTATTGTTTATGATAAAAAAATGTGTGATTTGGTCGACTTTAAGTGTTTAATTCTTTCATTCATATCTATTGAACTCATGAAGTCTCATGAATACATGTATGATTATAACATGCTCCAGCATCTTCATGGTCTATATTAGGAGAGATCTAGACATGAAAAGTTTGAGATATCCAAGGCACTATTTCAGAGTAATCTTGGAGAGGGTGTGCCAGTAGGGCCTTACGTATTCAAAATCATTGGATACATTAATCTTATAGAAGTTCTAGGGTTTATACTGACTACATAACTGCACACCAATCTAATTCTTGCATCACTCCCTCAGATATTCTTTATATTTGTTGTTAATTTCAATATGAATAACATTGAGAAGTATCTCTCAAATATTCTCACTCTTCTTTACCAATTTGATAAGGAGACAAATTGTGAAAAACCTTCCATACTTATGGTGAATAAAAGGAAAGTATAGGATACGATCTCTAAACCAAATCTTCTTCACAACACCCTTCCAAGAAGAGAAAGGTCAAGGGGAAAGCAAGGTAACAAGATTTAGTTTGTTTTTCATGTGGCAAGAAGAGCCACTAGAATAAAAAATTGTACCCATATAAAGAAGCAAGAGTAAGCTTCTTGTGTGTTTGTTATCTAGTGTAATTTATTTATTTCTATAAATTGGGTTTTAGATACAACATGTGGTTCTCACATATGTATTCAAATATAGGAACCAAGTAGATTATATAAGATTGAATGAGGGGTGGTAGATTTATGAGCAAAAAACAGATCCAAACTTTCTATTGTGGGTATTGGGGACTACCACCTTACATTTCTGATGAGAATGATATTGGTTTTAAAAATATTTTTATTATGCTCTATTTGTTACCAAAAACATTATATTTATATCCAAACTTGATATAGATGGATTAATTTTCAAGTTTGGAAATAAATGTTGCTTCTTTTATAAATATAACATTTTTTATGGTATGGTATATTTAAATAACAATATTTATGTGTTGGATTAAACAAAAAAAAGTAATGAAAATCAATAATGAAACTAATTTACATGACTCATAACACACCCAAATTTGGTATCACTGACTAGGTCATGTAATTGAAAAATGTTTGAATAAATTACACCAAGATTGATATTTATATTCTTTTGAACAAAAAGCACTTGGTGTATGTCATACATGTTTACAAGGAAAAATAACCAAATACCCATTTAGTGGAAAAGGTGAAAGGTTCAAAGAGATTTTATAATTAGTTTATATCAATGTATGTGGGCCATTTTATATTAAATCAAGGGTTGGGTACCCATACTTCATAAATTTTACTGATAATTTTAGTAGATATAGATATTAGTCAGATTCCTTTGAGATATTAAAGGAATACAAGAATGAAATTGAGAACCCACTTGGTAAGAAGATTAAGAAACTCCTCTCAGAACATGGTGGATAATATCTTAATCATGACTTCATTGATTATTTATGGGAGTTTGAGATTCTATCTCAACTCACTCCTCCTTATAAAACTCAATGGAATGGTGTAAGAGAAAAGAGAAACGATACCATGTTAGACATTGTGAGATCAATAATGAGTCATGTGAGTCCCCCATTATCCTTTTGGGGATATGTGTTATAGAAATAATCACAAATACTAAACTAAGTGACAACTAAATTAGCAGAAGGTATCCCATGCCAATTATGGAATGAAAAGAAACTTGTGTTGTCGTACTTACATGTGCGGGGTTGAAAAGAGTTTGTTAAGGTCTCTTCATGTAACAAAATTTCACCCTAAGGCATAAAGTGTACCTTTATAGGATATTCCAAGGAAACAAGGGGATATTACCTATACGACCCCTCAAACAAAAATGTTATTGTGGAAATACATGTTTTATTCCTTGAGAGGAAGCACATATCTAAAAGATATAATGGGAGCGAGATAGAATTTAATGAATTATAGGATCAAGGAACACAAGAGTTGGCATTAGAAAGAATTCCATAAAGCCCCAAGTAAGAAGAATTTATGGAGATACAATTACTACATAGGATTACAAGATAGGTTATAAAACTAGAACAATATCATTTTCTAGTCACTGAGGATAGTGACTCATTATTAGTTGATAATAATGATCCTATAACCTATAAGGAAATAGTAAGTGGCATAGATCTTTCCAGGTGGAAAAAAGATATGAATTTTGAAACAGATTCCAAGTACCAAAATCAAGTCTATATTTTTGTTAAATCCTCTAATGCATGTAAAGAACATTGGTTTTAAATGGGTATTCAAGAAAAAACTTGACATGGATGGATAAGTCAGTACTTATAAGGTATGACTGGTTGCAAAAATGTTTAAAAAACATCAATTCATTGACTATAATGAAACCTTTTCACTAGTTTCTATGATAAAATAAATTATAATTCTACTTACAATTGGGTATTTACATGATTATGAGATTTGAAAAATGAATTCTAAAACAATATTCCTTAATAGGAACCTTCAAGAAGATGTCTATATAACACAACCTGAAGGGTTTATGACTCCAAAATATGCCAATAAGGTATGAAAAATGTAATGATCCATTTATGGATTAAAGTAAGAATATAGATCATGAAAATTTTGATTTGATGAATCCATAACATAATTTGGTTTCATAAAGAACAAATGTGAGCATTGTGTCTATAATTGGTTTAGTGGGAGTGTGATCATTTTATTAATAGTATATTTGGATGACATGCCACTTTTTGGGAATTAAATACCAGTCTTACAGTCTTTTAAATCATGGTTTAATAAATAATTCTCCATGAAGGACTTAGGTGAAACATCGTATATTTTAGGGATCAAGATACATAATGATATATCCAAGAGAGTGATTGACCTAAATCAGGGTACACATATTGACAAGATACCAAAGAGATTCAGTATGGAACAATCCAAGAGGGACTTTTTGCCAATGTCACATGAAATTAATCTTTCTAGGAAAATGTTTCCATAGAAACATGACTAGCAATAGAGGATGAAAAGTATTCCATATTCATTTTTGATAGGTTAGTCATGCATGCTATACTATTTACTAGGATAGATGTCGTATATTCCTTGAGTGTGGTAAGAAGATATAAAGATGACCCAGGTGACCGTCATTGAATGATAGTCAAGACTATCCTTAAGTATCTGAGGAAAACTAAGGATATGTTCCTAGTATATGGAGGATAATAGGAGCTAATCATCAGAAGATATATAGATTCTAGTTTCCAAACAGATCAAGATGATCAAAAATCATAGGCGGGATACATCTTCACTCTCAATGGAGGCATCGTGAGCTTAAAGAGCTCAAAGTAAGATGTGGTCATAGTATCTACCATAGATTCTGATTATTTGTAGCTTCTGAGGTAGCTAAATAAGAAGTATGGATACACATATTCATCCAAGAGCTTAATGTGGTACCTAATAGTAAAGATTTCATCACACTCTATTGTGATAATATTACAGTGGTGACCCTTACAAAGGATCCAAGATCATATCAGTGGATGAAGCACATAATTCATAAGTATCATATTTGGAGAGATTTTTCTCATAGATGTGAATTCATAGTGAAAAAAATATCCACATAATACAACATGGTAGACCCCTTGACTAAATCCTTGACTCAACAGAAACATGATCATCATGTGAGGTCTAGCGGACTAAAATTCATAGGCAGTTGGCTCTAGTCCAAGTGGAAGTTCATTGAAGCTATTGTTATTGAACCAAATATTTTTACTTTTTATTAAATGTATATTTAAAGATTTGAATATTAATAAAATGTCTTATTATATATTGTTCATTTTTTGTATGACTTTAAGGTAATAATGTCATAGAGTGTCTATTGCATTGATAAGGTCAAAGTAGTTCCCCACTATGATGAGGACCTTGAAGTTCCATGATGATATTCTTAAATATAGTTATATAGTCAAATAAAATTATATGATGGGACACATAGTATGTTGTCTTTCATGTGCAAGTACTCATAAGAGGATGAGACTTCTTCTCATGAAGTCCGCACTTGGTAACCTCTAAGATATGAGATTATGAGAACATACCCACCAGTAGGAATTCTGAATGTTTTTGTCTCATTGGATATTTTTATATTCTATCATGTGTAATGGTTCTTATAATTTAAGATTATGATTAATGTGTTTCATGACTTACACACTTAGATTTACTAACCAAAACTGTGATGCCATATGTTCATGGGAAGTAGGGTATGTTGGATTCTTCATGAATGACATGTTATTAATGGATAAGTCAAGGAAGGATTTTCCCCTTCTATCTTTAAGGAAGTTGATATCTTAGCCCTTTAATTGAAATGGAACCATCACATTAAATTACATGGACATGGTGTAATGATGTGTTTATTTCAAATATTCAAAGAAAGATGTATCAATTATATAGGTTGATGACACATATTTGAAATTTTATTGGTGTGATATTGTGACAGATAGATTATATTACATGGTAATAATTCATATATGGTTGTTGATATTGCAACATTAGGTTCTTTCTCTTAGGTTTCATGACTCATTTCTAGATAGTAATCTTGGAATTTAGGTAAGTCTGTCTAATTCCAATGAGAAATAATCTCATAGAGTTTCACACTAAATGTATTTTTTATCTTGATTAAATTATATTTAAATTTAATAAATAGAATAAATATTATTCTAAAGACTGAAGAATAATTTTATTCATCATTTTTTATCGCATAAATATTAAATAAATATTTATTCTCTAGATAGTGAATAGAATATTTATTTTATTTATTGAATATTTAATAAATATTTATTTACCTGATTGCGGATAAAATATTTATTTATGAATTAAATATTTAATTAAATGATAATTTGGGTATTTAATAAATGTTGAGCAAGAAACATGGAACAATATCATGTTTGGTGATAAATATTACTTTACAAGCTTATAAAATAATATTTATCATCGCATCAGTTATCATAATCATAATATTGTTAATATTATTATGGTATGGGGTTAGAAATGGTTTATTATATTATTTAAGGGTCAGTACATAATTAAATAATATTTTAACATAAGCCCTAACTTTGTGTCTATCGTATAGGGTTAATCAAGAATTGAACATCTTTGTGCACAACAAACTTCTCTCTTGACTCCTCCTCTCATTCTCTCATGAATAAGAAGATAAATAGAAACTCCTTTAATCCTGAAGGATCTTGAAGCGATCAAGATGAGAAATGCAAGATGATTGATCCACTATGCCAGCAACCAAAAATAAATTGGTGTAATTCAGAGATCAAATGAGCACATGTGAATCACCACTAGAGATATT
Source organism: Viscum album (assembly GCA_963277665.1). Taxonomy (NCBI): domain Eukaryota; kingdom Viridiplantae; phylum Streptophyta; class Magnoliopsida; order Santalales; family Viscaceae; genus Viscum; species Viscum album. Next base: position 1,230,898,445 of record OY728137.1, on the reverse strand, counting down.
CTACACTTGGATCCTATAATCACAATAAAGGTAATCTAAAAAGGTTTTGAATGATCAACAACATCACTGAAGAAAGATCCTAAGACAAGGTACTCTTTCTTTAGATTTAATATAAATTATTTATAAATTTAATGTACAAAGATCCTATTCAGGTTTTGGGATTTCCTATGTCAATGTTTTAATGGAAAAAATCATTGGTCATAACATTCATATCATGTACAATATGCGAATGATTCATCAAATCTAACAAAAACCTTTATGGTTATCATCCCACTAAGGCGCTTTTGTTGTGCCCAAAACCTTTAACCAGTACCTCTAGGTCCTAGATAAGGGTGTTGATAAGTGATTTTTGTAAAACTTATTTGATATAAAGTGCTCAAAGTGGGTGTATAATTGAGGATAGGAGGGATCATTTTATAAGTGAGTGATGTGACACTTTTGTAAATACTCTTAACTTTACAATAATATAAATGTATTTCTAAAGGTAAAGTGGTAAAAATGTAACCTAAATTCAAGTATAATATAATATAAGTCAAAATACACTCATCTAATCAAATTATAGATAATATTTTGTGATATTTGGACCTTATCACATAGTTTTAATTCTTTTTAACCCATTTAACTCTTACAGTGGTGACAAACTTTTACCACAGTAACTCATTTTTATGTCAAAAAATTAAATGATCCTTATTAAATAATTTGAATATGTTATAAATATGAAATCCATTTTATATATTTCAATTTATATAGGTGGGAAAATTTAATTTTAATATAAGTTTGAAAAACACAATGAAAAACATTTTTTAGAAAAAATGCATTTTTAAGCATAAAAATAATTTACACTAAAATCATGTATAGAATTGATCCACATAAAATTTATTTGTTTATGAAAAAACAAATGAGTGTTTAGTGACTTTAAAACCAATCTAAAACCTAATTTAATCTTGTAAATTCTTAATTAAAAAGGATTAAAAATAGTTCTTTTATCATAATAAAATATATTCTAGGTTCCAAAAAGTTCAGGATTAATTTATAAATTCAACATAATAATTTTAAATGAATTATTTTACTCCTTGAATGAATTTTTGGCCAATAAAAAGGTTTAAAATATTCTTCAGTCATGATTATATCATTATGATTTCATAAAAGTTACGATATTTGCAAAATTGATATTTTCACTATTCACCTAAAAATCAACCATTACTAAAAAAAATATCAATATTTCACCCTAATATAATTTTGATACGATTAATCCAAAAATAAATTTCATTTTATCAAACTAAAATTATAAAATTCATAAATTTATCTTTTAAATAAAACATATATAATATATAATAAAAATAATGTTTTTAAACAAAACATTTTTTTAGCCATGAATAATTAAATTAACAGACCTTATTATTTCTTAATCATTATATGAATGTTATTAATTTATTTTAATAATAATTGATATAATTTTTCAATGCACATTTTAGAAATCATTCCCTCAAAATAATTAAATTTATCAAAAATAAATAATTCATCAAAACATGTTATCTATAATTAATGATATTTTCCTAAATAAAATAGAACCCTTTTAATTTTAAAAAATTACTTAATTTATCAATTTCGTTTTATTTAAATATATTGTAATTTCTTTCATTTTGTATTCTAATAAACCGTTATTCATTTTAGTTTTATTTTGTGTGTATCACAATTTATCATACATAATGGTTTTATTTAAAGGGGAATACATACTAAAATATCAGGGTGTTATATGAGAAAGAGTGATCTCATATGCTCAATATGAGTAATAATAAGAATGGTAGTATATTAAGGAAGACACCTTTAAAAAACATGGTAAATGTAAAATATGACAAGGATGATTTTTTGTATGGAAAACATTATACATAAGTAATTCATGTCAACTAGCACATCATAAACATGTGGTCAAAGACCTCTGATGGTATGGCTACCCACCAAAGTCATGGTATCTGAATGACTCTGATGTCAAGGCTACTCGCCAAAATCATGGTATCATAATCATGAAATATACATAGTATCTACGAAGATGAAAACATTACCCAATGCATTAGAGGCCTATTTGTTTGGGCCAATCCCTCTGATAACATATCCAGTTTACAATGCAAAACTTAAAACATGTATTCATGAGAGAATAAACATTGAACATTCATAATGTATATATACATTAAATGTTAACCCATGAGTAAGTAATTTGGGTTTTAATATAGTAAATCCCATGTTAAACAATGATAATGGTTTTTAGGTGAACACTAAATAATTGAAATATGGAAGTATATAGTATTCATATTTTAGGTTATATGTTACAAGTAACCTCTACAATAGTGTTTTCAATGGGTTGTGTGAATGGGTTTCCAATGTAGTATTTTTATGTATCACCACAAAAGGATAATCTAGGGATATGGTTCTATCAAGTCCCTAGTGGAGGATGTAAATGACATGCGATCTTTCTATAGAAAGCCGTAGAGTTTAAGTAACCCTCTCACTTCCTTGGGATTACCCTTTCTAACTATATACCCTCAACATTCCTTCCTAAGGACATGGGAAAATAATGATGATAAGGATTTTTCTTATGATCAAAGTATATGATAAGTTATTGGTAGAAAACTTAAAATAATAAATTTTTGATAGTAATACAATAAAAAGGAGGTGATGGATCAATCACTTCAAATAGATTTCATTTCCAAAGTTTCACAGATGTATAAGAACTTAAGAAATGGATCTTGATTCATTGGACCATTTCAACATAGCAATGGATTATGAGAAAGGAATAATGAGAATAAATTAGTAATATAACATTTATAATAGATCTAATGGATACTAATATACCATATGTAATATTTTATAATTCTATGTAATGAAAATTTAAAATGGGTTATAACAAAATAAAACAAAATGAAATCAAAGAGAAATGAATATGAATCTTTTACTTTTACATGAAATAGCCTTTTTAAATGGTAAAAGGAGGGTGAATGGATGATACCTCGTGGATACAAGATTAATATGATGATAATAACATAGAATAATAATCATGGAATAATTTGAAGAAGTATTTTAAGAGTTAAAAAAATATTTGAAAAGAAAAAAGATGATTAAGAATTATTTACTTTGATATGGTAGTGACTTAGGAAAATGGGATAATCAGATTGAATGAATAAATTATTAGGAAAAATATATAAAATATATTATAACATACTAGAAATGGAAGTATATCATCAAATTAAGAGGAAATTTAATGGATAATATAAACAAATAATTACAATCAGTAACAAAAGGGGGAAGAAGTGGGAACCCTTTGGTATAATAACGACTTAGAAAAATGGGAATGATGAGATTGAGTGGATAATATTGTATATAAAATACATAAAAGGGATGATAATACACTAGAAATGGAATCCTATTATTAAATTAAATGTAATTTCAAAGATGTTATAATAAAATAATCATAGTTGTAAATAAAGAGAGACAAATAGGAACACTTACCTTACTTGAACTTCTTTTCTTAGAACCTGCCCTTATAACCACCAAAATTATCCCAGATTAATGAGAGAGATATGAAATAGACTCATTAACAGAGATATTAAGAGATAATTTGAACATTTTTGTGTAAATAAATGAGAATAGGGGTGATTATTTATAAGTGTGGTGAGTGAAATTCCATGAAATTTATTATTCAATATTTTATTATTTCATCATATCAAGTGCTCCACTACACACATATATTACCATAATCCTATTTAGTGATCCGATATAATTATTAGTGCCAATATTATTCTAAGAGCCTTAAATTGGTCAAATTTTATCATCATTATATATATATGATGTCATGTTTCTCGATATTAAAGGTTTCATGGCATAGAAGAAGTGGTTGAACCCAAGCCCAACAATGTTTTTTATCAGTTTATTCAAATTATATCTTTAGAATTAAACTAAAACAACCCTATAATATTCAAATATAGGATCTTTTAACATATAGTTTATAATTAATTTATAAAAAAGAATTATTTTGTTTTGTTAATTCTTTCTTCATTGATGAAATTAATTGAATTTCTTATCGTACTATAATTACAATGAAGGATCCAAAGAAGATTCCATTTAGTGATATCTAGAATTGCACCATGAACCTTGAAATGTCTCCATTGGAACTTTGGGTGCTTGAAAGAAAGAGCCAATTGACTTGCGTTATTCATCGCTGATCACAATAATAATCCTTTTGATCTTGAAATATTTTTTAGTTCTCTCAATCTTGAGAGAGAGGAGGGGGATTGTAATATCCAAAGATTTTTTAAAAGTCTATGTTTGATAGTGTATAACATAAATAACACCAAAAATAAATGAACCCTGAAGTATTATTATTCAAATATTAATGTTATAACCTAAATGTTAAATTGAAGGGTATGAATAAGATTAACAAATTTTTGAAATATATATATAAAGGTTCTAATAAATACAAACATATTGTTTAATTCTTAAGAAATAAGCACTCAATTTTTAATAAATTCATTTTATTCTTTAAAAATATGATCTCTTAAAAAATGGTTTTTATTTATTTCTATGAGTGAATAATATAAGTAATTCACAAGCTTTGGTTTGATATGTGGTAGAGCCCAAATGGACACCCGAATCAAAATTTATGGTTGTTTGAAGTTCAAGTCATGTTTTCAACTTATCTTAGATAGTTCATTAATTCATTTAATTTTTATTTCATCCAATTGTTATTAAATAATTATTACTCAATTATAATTAGAAAATTATTAATTAATAATATTTTTAAATTATTTTATAAGCCATTTTTACAAAATATCTTATATATTAAGTGTAAATGAATATTTAGCCTTATCTAGATGATATTTAAAAAAACATATTATATTTATATCAATATAAATATATTTATATATTAATATATTATTTTTTATGAAATATAATTTTTTTATGAAACATACCATTTATCAGCGTTAGAAAAAAGACGTTGATAAAGGGGGGACTTTATCAGTACTAGTAAAAAACATTAATAAAGGCCCCCCTTTATCAGTGATTCTTCAGTATCATTGATAAATCCCCCCCACACACACACTTTATCAGTGCTTTTTCATTAGTGCTGATAAAGAATAGCACCAGATAGTGGTTTGGTCTTTTTTCCTTACAAACAATCATGTCATCTTTCAAGTGGCCTTATCTCAAAAGAGTCTAAATAGCCATATTGATAGAGCTTTGTTAGACACTTTTTGTTTACATGACCAAGATGGTGATGTCATAACTGGGTGTTAAATTAGTCTTGAGAACATGATTCATTATCAACTTCCAATATTTGGTTTTCATAATTTAATACATAAAGACTGTTATTTAGTTATTTCATAGCATAACAACTATTTTCTTCATAAAAGGGGAATTATTTATTTCTTAATTTGAAAATAAATTCATCCATGTTAAGGAAAGAAACAAAGATTATATTCTTAGTAACAATCAGAACAAAATAATAATTATTTAAAACCAAAACCATTCTAGTTGGAAATGGAAAGTGGTAGTCTCCTATAGCTAATGTAGTAAGTATCACTCCATTGGGTACTCAAAGATACATGTCTCCTATTAAAATATTTAAAAATCTACTTGGATCCTATATTTGGATACAGATGTGAGCACCAAAAGTTGTATCTATTACTCAATGTATAGATATAGAAATATTACACTCGATAATGAATGTGCATTTAGCTTCTCTTACTTTTAGGTGTATCTATTCTTCCAGTGGACAAAAATTCTCTATGCAAAACATACTACTTCATTTTCTTTCACCTGCCTTTGAATATTCTTCTTCTTGGAAGGATGATGCTCAAAAGTTTTATACTTGGAGTGAGTCTTGGGACCCTATTCTTTTTTATCCTTTTCTTATTCACCATTAGGACTATGGGTTTTTTCACAACCCATGTCCTTATCAACTTGTAAAATGAGAGCAAGAAGTTTCAAAAGAGACTTATCGCTATTGTTCATGTTAAAATTCATAATAAAACTGGATAATGATTTTGGTAGTGAGGAAATTATGGGATCTGTGTGCAAATATTTAGGGAATTTAATGCCCAGTATGTCTAATCATTCTATGTAGCTAGTCATATTGACTACAAGAGGCCTAGCATGCACTAACTCTCCAATCTTTCATCTTAATAGTGCATTGGAGATTTCATATCTTTCTTGTATCACCTTATCTTAATTGAGATAATGAAGGTGTGACATCATGTTATACATATACATGTCCTCATGTTTCTTTATAATCTCATTAGTCATAGCCAATAGCATGAAACATTTAACATATGTTATAAATACCCTGACCCTAGTAGACCGGAGTCAGAGTTTACTTTATTACATTGGAACTAGATACAAGAGATCACATCCTAAAGGATTAGTAGTCTTGGTAAACTAGATACATACTTGAATATCACATACATTTTGAAAACATGAAATATGAAAAAGTATTTTCTTTGAGAAAATCATTATTCTATCTAGCTTATCCCTACATATCAGTCATAGTACACTTCCTGAAATCCTGGGGAAAGGAAAAAAATAAGGGTGATCTCAAATTCTCAATAATAGAATGTATACAATAGAATCTATCATAAAATAAATAAGGCATAATCAATATGGAAAGGTAAATAACTAAAAACACATGTCATTTAGCCAATAACTTGAGCATGAAGAATAATATGGTAAGAATAAATAATGTTCAAATAATTCCATATAAATAATCACATGAGCTTGAAAATTATTCATGGATATCATAACTATTAAAATAATCATATGGACATCAATAACTGATTTCATAATGATATAATATATAATTTCAGTCATAATAAACTTACCATCTAGGCCTCATGATAAGAAATCTTAAACATGTTGTTAATGCATCGTGCCAAGGCATACATCAAATACCCAAATTAGCTTGTATCATCAGACCTGCTGATGCATAGAGGGCCTATAGAGGGCCCCAAACATCACTTAATAATTCCAATGCATTTATAATATGAATAAACAATATAACTTAATCAACATTATTTAATAATAAAAAATATATTCTCCATATAGAAATAAAAACTATACAATATGTCAATATATTCCCAATCAAATTGATCATAAACCATCTAGATAAAGAATAAGGATTGTATCATTACAACATATCCCCAATAGAGAATATGTAAAATAAATTTTTGTTCTCACTTATGAATATAAATACCATAAAATATCATTAAAAACATTATTGAGGAAGATACCCTTTTAACTTTGAAATTCACTTTTAAAACTAAAAAATTCCAAAATATTAGGAAAAAAAATTTCTTTTAAAATAATCATAGAAATTTATAAAGGAATCTTAAAATCATTGAGTGTTTATGATGGTAAGAAATTTTTTTAATGCCTAGTATGTTAAAACTAAGATTCCTTTTATATTTTTGATAAAAGATCAAAAAGAACCTCATTCATAAAATGAAAAGAGGATTAATTTTAAACCATTTTGAAAAAATTAAAGCATGGGTAAAAATGAATTTGATAAATAATCATAAAATTTAAAAACATTATTTAAAAAAATAAGTAAAATATTGACATGGAAGAGAAAGATTCTCAATTGAGTATAAAAACAAAGTTGGTCTTCCTTAAAAACATTATTTCGGTGTATTGAGTACTTAAAAATAATAAAATGAAAGGGAAAATTATAATTTGAAGAAATAACCAAAGTAGAATAAAATATATTGGTTTTAAGATAAAAAGATCAAATAATTCCCCATGTAGATACTTAAATATAAACAATCTTGAATAATGATGAGATTGTGAAATAAACTCTTACAAATATAATATCATTAAAGTGAGAATTAATCAATAAAGTGATTATGTGTGGCAAATTTAAATCCAAAAAAACTGGAAATAAAAAATAATAAAATCATAGTTCATTTTACACATAATCATGGCATAACATAGTTAAATAAATGTATTATAACCCAATGAATAGAATTTGAGTTAAGAAATACCTTACCACTTGGTAAATTTCAGGTTAAATCCTCTTGGATGAAATAATTTTAATTAAAACATAAAATTAAATTAATTATTAAGGTTTCATGATATATCATGTAAAATGGTAGTATATACACCATATAAAAGAAATTATATGTATAATAATAAAATATGCCTCGATGGAGGAAATTTGTGAGGAAATCCCTTACCTCACACTTCCACTTTGTTGAACACGATTTAACCTACTGTATAATGGTTTTAAAATTATTATTAATATATAAGAGAACCATATTCATATTTATAATATCATATATGATCCACTTATAACACTTCAACACCCTTTTATTAATAATTCTTAATTAAAATAGTAGTTTTCGAGTGTTAACTTTCTCATTTTTCACATAAGTTTCGGTTCATTAGTTTAGATTATTTAACATTTATAATGGTTAAATAATTTATAAGATTTTAATAATTATATAAATACCATATGTATTCATTATACACATATTTTGAATCAACCTTTAAAGGAGGTCATGAAAAACGAATCACATTGCTTCATGGAGGTGGTAGTCCACACGTATGCACGAGCAACGTTATCTTTTTAATGGATGGAAGGGTAAGAAGGTAAATGATATATTATATTTACAGAATAATAATTATATAATAAATATCATATATATTCATTAGTTCCATCTTTATAACCATTTTTTTTAAAATGGTGATGGAAAATGAATTACACCGCTACATGGAGATGGTAAGTCGTACGTATGAACGAATGATGTTTTCGCTTTTCATAGGATAGAAAAGAAGAGGATATGGATGTAAAAAAGTCATAATAAAATATAATTATATTTATTATAATATATTTATTATTTTTTATTGGTACAATAAATTTTTAGGAAGTATAAGAAGAGATAAATTTGAAAGAGTTGGTAAAGGCGATTACCTCTTCCTCGGTATACTTCCTTTAGATCTTATCTTAAGGGACCTAGGGATGGTCTTTGTGAAGAAAATAACCTATATAATTTAGATAATTATGTTTATAAGATAAATGGGTTGGGTTTTGTTAATATAAGAGGCTCTAGGTGGTGTATAGAAGAGAGGAGATGTGGTGCCTTTTAATAGTAAATGAAATGATAAAATTAATAAAACATTTAAATACAATAAATTCATTTCATTGTTCAAGTGGAACAATGCAGCTTTAATTTAAAATATAATGTAGTATATTGTTTAAACTCCTTCATTAAAGAAAATTTTTACAGGTTTATGTGATATTTTAAACCTTATATTTTTTTAACCCCTTCATTAAAATTTTTTAACCTTAATCGCAGTAATAATTTTTCCAATATTAAAGGGTTATAATTTTACTTATAAGATAATAATTTTCTTATAAATGGATAAGAGATTATTTTTTTACCATTATTTATCTTAATCATCCTATTTCAATATTTTTATAATTTTATAATTATTTAATAAAATAATATTTTTCAAAAAATACCAATAATGTTATTTTTGAGAGTATTTATTTAATTCAACTTTAAAGACATCAAGACAAATATGTAATTAGAATATAAACTTTTTAATTCCTCTAATATGTCATATATATAAATAAAATTCTTGGGAGAAAATAATTCACCCAAATTTTATTACTTTTAATATTTTTAAATTTTATTTTATTTTTCTATTAATTGAATAAATACTATGTCGGTATTGTGTAATCATTTAAGGTAATTATTAAATAATTAAAAAATAAAAAAATTACCATCATAAATGTAACGACCCAATATTTTTTAAAGGAAATTACTTTCTTATAAATATGTCATAATCACATTAACTACTAAGTGCTATGTGACCCTTAAAACATAAGTTTGTCACTTCTGTGATGTGAATTTCAAAAATCCGACATACACAGTCGCGATTAGTAAGTTATTTAGAGTCCAATAAGAAAAACATAATTTTTGGTGAATAGTAACCTACCCTTACGAATAGTAACATACCCTTATGAATAGTGATGTGTCCTAATGAATATTAACCTTACCTATGATAATATATAAATAATATTCAAGTTGAAAGTACGATATACCAATATTTTAGAATAAGTTAAAGAATGTTTTAAAACTCGTTTTTGATAATAAATTATGATTTTAATTAAATATTAAATTAATAATATTTAGAAAATTATATTTGAAAAATGGACTTCATTTTTGGATTCTACATGTCGAAAAATGGTTGGGGTAAATTTTTGGGATTTTTCTGAAATACTTGAATTTTTTATAAATAGTGACATGCCATAAATTGCAAAATTAAGATAAATACACTAATTATAGAGTCATGTGTGATGTTCTACTGATGTAATCCCACTTGTTTTGGTATCACATGATAAAATTACTATTCTTGGTCATTAAATACTCACTATTCCTTGTCTTGAGGAGAAATAATAAATTAATGAGTTTTATATTAAGAAATCCCCTCCCTCCTCCACTATAAAAACCCCCTCTCACCCCCTCTTCCAATCACTCCTCTCAAGCCTTGTTCCTTATCCAAATTCTGTCAAAATACCCTCCCAACCTCCTATCCCACTTCCATCAAGATTTGGTCTCATAAAAAGACCAAAAACTCTCCCTTAAGGAGGCTCTCAAGGAAGTTTGGTTCAAGAGGTAAATTCCTCTTTTCAATTCTTTGTCTTTCCTTTCAAGTTCATTTGTTTTATTTTTCAATTACCTCTCTTTATCCAAATTTTGTGATGACTCTAGTACCTTATATGTACTGTAATGTTTTCATGATAGTGTAATAATTTATCATCATCTCCCCCTTTTTAACTTCTTTTATACTTGTAGCAAGAACACCATCCGAGATGTGTCAATTTTACACATTCAAGGACGATGGACTTTTGATTTCTTTTATCATTCTAAATTCTGGTCATGAAACCATTCTTGTTATGGTTGAACTAGATTATTATATATAATATAACCTATTTAAGATTCTGTAATCCCTTTGTTCAAATGGTATTAAGTTATAAAGAAAAATGGGTTCGTTTTAATCAAAACCCACAAATTAACCGAAACAATTATCATTAAAGTTATATATGATAATTCATCCTCGTTCCATGTAACCAAGTTATATAAATTACCAATAACACCTATTTATGTTCATAAATAATATATAATTTCAATTCTGGAGTTTTACATCCATTCCACTTCATTACTTAAAAAACAAGTGAACCGAATATGAAAATAAGAGAAACAAACACTCTGGAATGACGAAAGTCAATACAATAACTAATCAATAAAGACATAAATAAACTAAACAGATTTATGATAAACTAAATAAATGTATAATAGGTTCCTAAATAAGTTATTAATAAGTATAATTTCATATTCCAGGAACTTAAGTGCAAGAGCGGAACACATTCGGAGTTTAGGTAAGGGTTTTTCACCCAAACTTCCATTTTCATTCGGGTTACTTTTATTATCTAATTTCCTCGATGAAATTTTTATGAATTGTTATGTACTCCTCATAAATTTTGTGTGATTATTCTATATATTTACACCAACCATAATCCTTCCCTATTTTCTAGATAGTTACATGTTTTAAAAGAAGCTCTCAAAACTGTTTCCAAAATACGAGCCCGATATAAGGGAATTTCTCAAATTCATATCTATTTTCAAGGGAAAGATATAATCTATTTTTGGAAACCATTATCCATCTAAAAAAATCATTTTATCATGAAATACTATCTTACTTTACTTCTGGTTTTATACAAATGTTTTTCCAAAAGAACTCTTCTTTTCAAAATAAAAGAGTATTTATCACAAGAATTGCTTAATGATCTTAGAAGACTATTCTCGTTTGATTCAACACTCTTTTTGATTCTTATGTATTGTTGGGTTTAATAATTTATGATGTCATATACCATATTTTATTGAATGGTTGATGACTAACTTTATTATGGATGATCTATCCTAAAACCATTCACCATATTATTTCGAATGGTTGGTGTTTTATGTTTAATGATTGGGGAAAGTTAGTTAAATTTCATATGATACTTTCAATAAGAATGTATATGTTGTTTATGTTGATCCCCGCTCATATGAGGAATGAATTGGAATTATTATGTGATGGGTGGGGCCTGTTATATCCCCTCGATGCATCGGTAGGTCTCATGAGACAAATAGACGTGGAATTGGCCGAGGCCTTTCCCAATGTGTTATAGATTTTGGTTGAGACCTTAATCATTAGACGTCTTGGCCGAGGCCTTGAAAAAATGTTTCAGAATGTCTGGCATTATGTATTTCATCATTATGAGTTCAGCTATTGATATTTCATGTGGTTATTCGACTAGTAGAATGCCCATAATTATGTTTTATTATGATATTATTTACTCAGCGCATATTCCTTCCATAATGTGTTCATGTTTATTATTAAAGGCATGTGTTTTCAATTATTCACCATGTCTAATGTTTATATTATCTTCCGCTGTATTTCTTACTCTTACTGAGTGTTTAAGCTCACCCCTTTCTTATGTTTCATTTTCTCAGGACATGAAGAAGTATTTTATGAATGACTTGCAAGCATAATCTAGGAGATTGATGACTCTAGTGGAATAAATTAGTGTTGTTTTTCCTTTCCTTATGTAAATTTGAACTTATGTATGTATCTTGTTTCCAATAATACTAAACTACTTGGTCCTTAGAGATTTTTATTCCTTGTATGTATGCCAACTTAATCAAATAATGCACCAACTCCGGGCAACTGGGGTCGAGTCCTTACAGTTGGTATTAGAGGAAGTTTAGTAGAATACTTGGAAACTAGGTTTAGAAAACGTAGAATTAGGGAAGAGTCCTTAAGTTAGTCTTTGAGGATATACATACAATAATGTCCTGGTATTCTGGTAAGGAATAGATTATGTGAATCAATCAAGAAATACATCCCTGTCTGGATACGAGCAGGTAGAGGCGGCTCTGGCACAAATGTATCTAGGGGTAAAACCCAAAAACACCGCTTTGAGCTAGACTCAAACAAGAACTGGTGCACAACAATGGGCCTTGCTAGACTCTTGGTTAGGAAACTCCTGAGGTATATTCTTAGGATAATTTACATTTTCTTTACAAGCCATTATGAAGGATTGAAATGTAAAATATTTCTCAAAGAAACCATATTTGTGAATATGGGATTAGTCATTCATAGGATCTTAATTTTTTTCTAAGTATTTTGTTAAGTTAATATTATAAATTATGATTTATAACCTAATCTAGTGTATGCCATTATCTAGAGATGGTTCCAAGTGGAAGGAATGTAAACCGCACGAACACACGTGTCCCTTGTAGGGATTTTCCTCCGATGTAAGATAATGATGTTGGCTCTGGTGCTGTGATTGGTGCTGAGCAACTCATAAATATACTGGGACAACTTACTCAGGTTATGAATAATAAACTTACCCATATGGAGCATCCAGATACACCACATGGAGGATCTATGCTAGATCACTTTATGCGACAATAACCTCCATCGTTCAATGGACCTACAAACCCTTTTATAGCAGAGCAGTGGATATGTTCCCCCGAGAAGATATTTCTTGCTTTGGGATGTAATGAAAGAGAGAAGGTTTTCATGGCAGTATATTGTCTATCGGGAGATGCGGATCAATGGTGGTCATTAATAAAAAACACAAAGTAGGAGGAAGAAATAGAAGAGATGGAATGGAGGGATTTTAAGGAAATATTCTTAGAAAAATATTTCCCTCATGAACAAAGAGCATATATGGAGAGGCAATTCTTGAATCTGAGGAAAAAGGAGGATGAAAATGTTTCCAAGTATGAAGCCAACTTTACAAGTCTAGCAAGACATGATGTGGATTACATACGAAATCCAAGGAGCAAAATCGATCGATTCTTTGATGGCCTAAATCCATTCCTTCGGTGGGCACTGGTCTCCAAAAAAAATTCATCATATGAGGACATAGTTTCATGTGCTATCAAGACCGAAAAATAATTCTCTAAGTCTTATGACTTTAAGGGAAAGAAATAAAATAAGAGGGCTGCTAAAAACCATGGGAAAGGAAATAAGGAAATAGGGAAGAAGGGAGGAGTTTAATTTCCACCATGTGACAATTGTGGAAGGAAACACCCTGGTGTGTGCTTAAAAGGAAAATAATTATGCTACAAATGTGGTCAGAAAAGCCATCTTGCTGGTGATTTCAAAGGAAAGAAGGAATCCAATGATGTTCGATGCTATAATTGTCAGTATATGGGGCATTATGCTAATAATTGTCCAAAACGTCAAGGAAATATGCAACAGAAGAGGCCAAGGGAGAAAGGACAAGCATATGCGATCAAACTGCAGAGGTTAAAGTTCCTCATGATGTGGTGGCAGGTACTTTGATCGTTTTCTCAAGCTTAGCCAATGCTTTGTTTGATTTTGGATCATCACATTGTTTCATATCTTCCTAGTTTGCTAAGAAAATTAGATATTTCCAATTTGATTTAACAAGGGAGTTGTCAGTCAAAACTCGTAAGGGAAGTATCATTGCTACAAAGTTCTGTCAATCTGTTCCCATTAGGGCATACAATTGTTCTTTATCTACTGATCTCATCATCATACCCATGATTGAATTTGATATAATCCTCGGTATGGATTGGCTTTCGGATCATGATGCAAAAATTTATTGTAAGAAGAAAGAGGTTACGATTTTTGATGACGATGATAAAGAACACCTTATCTTTAGAGAAGAATCATCACCACCTGATTCTTATCTAGATCCACCCCCAGTAGCTCAACTAAATTCAATTATTGAGGAGGAAGAGAATGAAATAACTGTGGGTGAGGAAAGGAATGTTCAAATAGAGGATGTACCTATTGTGAGAGAATATGTTGATGTGTTTTCAGAAGATTTACCTGGACATTCTCCAGAATGAGAAATTGAGTTTTCCATTGATTTAATTCCTGGTTCAAGGCCCATATCGAAGACCCCTTATAGAATGGCCACTGTGGAATTAGTGGAACTAAAGAAACAACTAGAGGAATTGAGTAATAAGGGATTTATTCGCCCTAGTGTTTCTCTATGGGGAGCCCTTGTCCTTTTTTTAAGAAGAAAGATGGGTCTATGAGGTTATGTATCGACTACAGGGAGATCAATGCTATAACAATAAATAACAAGTATCCCCTATCTCGCATTGATGATTTATTTGACCAATTGCATGGATCTCAATACTTTTCAAAGATTTACCTTCGATCTGGATATCATCAGTTGAGTGTGAAGAAGGAATACATTCCGAAAACGGTGTTTCAAACTAGGTACGGGCATTACGAGTTTACAGTAATGCCTTTTGGATTGACTAATTCACCCTCTGTCTTCATGGATCTAATGAACATAGTTTTCAAGGAATATCTCGATGATTTTGTAGTGGTATTTATTGATGATATATTGGTATACTCCAAAAGCTATGAAGATCATGAAAATCACTTGCACATTATCCTGAAGACTCTTAGAAGACATGAATTATATGGGAAGTTTAGCAAGTGTGAATTCTGGATTCATGAGATTTTATTTCTTTGCCATATTGTCTCTAAGGATGGAATCCTAGTTGATCCTCCAAAGACAAAGGCAATCCAATATTGTCCCATGCCAACAAACATAACTGAGGTATGCAGTTTTATTGGATTAGCAGGTTATTATCAGCATTTCGTACAGAATTTTGCCTGAATGGCTAACCCGCTAACGAAGCTCAGACGTAAAGGGGTTAAATTTGTTTGGACAAAAGATTGTGAAGAATGTTTCGAAGAACTGAAGAGAAGATTAGTGAATGATCCTATATTGACTCTACCATTGGGGAATGAAGGGTTTGTTATTTATATTGATGCTTCAAATAAAGGGCTTGGTTGTGTCCTTATGAAAAATGATAGGTTTATTGATTATGCATCATGACAGCTAAAAATTCATGAGCAAAACTATCATACTTATGATCTTGAGTTAGCTGTTGAAATCTTTTCTTTGAAGATATGGATACATTATCTCTATGGTGAAAAATATGAGATTTATATTGATCACAAGAGTTTGAAGTATATTTTCTCACAGAAAGAACTCAACATGAGGCAAAGGAGATGGCTTGAACTACTCAAGGATTATGATTTCACAATACACTACCACCCGGGGAAGGCAAATAAGGTGGCATATGATTTGAGCAGAAAAGATCATGGAGTTTTGAACAAGATGAGAGTTGAAAGGGATCCTATTTTCATGGATATAGTAAATATGGATATGGGAATAACCATGGAAGGAGAAACATCAATGATTTTTCAAATGGTTTCCAACCCATCTTTACTAGAAAGAATAAAAAGTTCCCAGGCTGATGATGAGGGGTTTCAAAAGAAGATTAAATCTGTGAATGATGGGAGATTGAGTGACTTCGTATATGAAGATAGAATTTTGAAATTTGGGAAGAGACTTTGTGTTCCTGATATACCTGATATAAAGAGGGAATTGTTGGATGATGCTCATAGTTCCAATTTCTCTATACACCCTGGTAGCACTAAAATATATAGATATTTGAAGGAACATTTTTGGTGGGACAACATGAAGAGGGAGATTGCTGATTTTGTGTCAAGATGTATTGTTTTTCAACAAGTGAAAGCTGGAAGGCAATAGCTTAGAGGAGTATTGCAACCTCTTCCCATACCTGAGTGGAAATAGGATAATATCATGATGGACTTTGTCATGGGACTACCAAAGACTCTTAGAAGGAATGATGCAATATGGGTCATTATTGACTGTCTTACCAATTCAGAACATTTTCTTGCTATAAGAGAAGATCTACCACTTGAACGTCCAGCAAGACTGTATATTAATGAAGTTGTGAGACTTCATGGAGTACCCCTATAGATTGTTTCTGATCATGATCCACGTTTTACATCAAGATTCTAGAAAAGTCTTCATAAGGCCCTAGATACCGATCTTCATTTGAGAACTGCCTACCACCCACAAACTGATGGACAATCAGAACGGACTATTCAAACATTGGAAGACATGTTGAGGTCTTGTTCACTTGATTTTCAAAGAATGTAGGATCAGTATTTACCTCTCGTATAATTTTCCTACAACAATGGCTTCCATTCAAGTATACAAATGGCACCCTATGAAGCATTATATGGGAGACGTTGTCGTACACCAACTTGCTGGGATGATATTGGTGAAAGAAATCTCGTGGGCCCAAAACTTGTTGAAGAAACAATGGAAAAGGTGGAGATTATCCAGAACCATATCAAAATAGCTCAAAGTAGGCAAAAAATCTATGCAGATAACCGAAGTAAGGATTTGGAGTTTCAAGAAGGTGATCACATTTTCTTAAAGGTATCTCCATGGAAGGGTATTATATGATTCGGTAAGAAGGGAAAGTTAAGTCCCAGGTACATCAGACCTTTTGAAATTCTAGACCGAATTGGAGCTGTAGCTTACCGTTTGGCAATGCCTCCAAGTCTCTCTCCAAGGTTCACAATGTGTTCCACGTGTCAATGTTAAGAAAGTACATGCCAGACCCAACAGATGTACTCACTTATGAAGAACTGGAACTTGAGCCCGATCTATCTTACTGTGAAGAGTCTATCAAGATTCTCGATACTAGAGAAAAAATATTGAGAAATCGGATGACTCGTATGGTAAAGGTTCTATGGAGGAACCATAAGATGGAGGAAGCAACATGGGATCCTGAGGAGCTTATGTTAAAGACATATACAAATCTTTTTAGGTAATATTTTGTGAATTTCGAGGATGAAATTTTTGTAAGGAGGGGAGAATGTAACAACCCAATATTTTTTAAAGGAAATTACTTTATTATAAATATGTCATAATCACATTAACTACTAAGTGTTATGGGACCCTTAAAACATAAGTTTTTCACTTCTGTGATGTGAATTTCAAAAATCCGACATACAGAGTCGCGATCAGTAAGTTATTTAGAGTCCAATAAGAAAAACTTAATTTTTGGTGAATAGTAACCTACCCTTATGAATAGTAACATACCTTTATTAATAGTGATATACCCTAATGAATATTAACCTTACCTATGATAATATATAAATAATATTCATGTTGAAAGTACGATATACCTATATTTTAGAATAAGTTAAAGAATGTTTTAAAACTGGTTTTTGATAATAAATTATGATTTTAATTAAATATTAAATTAATAATATTTAGAAAATTATTTTTGAAAAATGGAATTCATTTTTGGATTCTACACGTCGAAAAATGGTTGGGGTAAAATTTTGGTATTTTTATGAAATACTTGAATTTTTTATGAATAGTGACATGCCATAAATTGCAAAATTAAGATAAATACACTAATTATAGAGTCATGTGTGATGTTCTGATGATGTAAGCCCACTTGGTTTGGGATCACATGATAAAATTACTATTATTGGTCATGTAATACTCACTATTCCTTGTCTTTAGGATAAATAAGAAATTAATGAGTTTTATATTAAGAAATCCCCTCTCTCCTCCACTATAAAAACTCCCTCTCACCCCCTCTTTCAATCACTCATCTCAAGCCTTGTGCCTTCTCAAAATTCTATACAAATACCCTCCCAACATCCTCTCCCACTTACATCAAGCTTTGGTCTCATAAAAATACCAAAACCTCTCCCTTAAGGAGGCTCTCAAGGAAGTTTGGTTCAAGAGGTAGATTCCTCTTTTCAATTCTTTGTCTTTCCTTTCAAGTTCATTTGTTTTCTTTTTAAATTACCTCTCTTTATCCAAATTTTTGGATGACTCCAGTACCTTATATGAACTGTAATGTTTTCATGATAGTGTAATAAGTTATCATCATCTCCCCCTTTTTACCTTCTTTTATACTTGTAGCAAGAACACCATCCGATATGTGTCAATTTTACACATTCAAGGACGATGGACTTTCGATTTCTTTTATCATTCTAAATTCTGGTCATGAAACCATTCTTTTTATGGTTGAAAAAGATTATTATATATAATATAACCTATTTAATATTATGTAATCCATTTGTTCAAGTGGTATTAATTTATAAAGAAAAATGGGTTCGTTGTAATCAAAACCCACAAATTAACCGAAATAATTATCATTAAAGTTCTATATGATAATTCATCCTCGTTACATGTAACCAAGTTATATAAATGACCAATAACACCTATTTATGTTCATAAATAATATATAATTTCAAATCTGGAGTTTTACATCCATTCCACTTCATTACTTAAAAAACAAGTGAACCGAATATGAAAATAAGAGAAACGAACACTCCGGAACGACGAAAGTCAATACAATAACTAATCAATAAAGACATAAATGAACTAAACAGATTTATGATAAACTAAATAAATGTATAATAGGTTCCTAAATAAGTTATTAATAAGTATAATTTCATATTCTATGAACTTAAGTACAAGAGAGGAACATGTTCAGAGTTAAGGTAAGGGTTTTTCACCCGAACTTCCATTTTCATTCGGGTTACTTTTATTGTCTAATTTCCTCGATGAAATTCTTATGAATTGTTATGTAATACTCATAAATTATGAGTGATTATTCTATATATGTACACCAACCAGAAGCCTTCCCTATTTTCTGGATAGTTACATGTTTTAAAATAAGCTCCCAAAACTGTTTCCAAAATACGAGCCTGATATAAGGGAATTTCTCAAATTCATATCTATTTTCAAGGGAAAGATATAATCTATTTTTGGAAACCATTATCCATCTAAAAAAAATCATTTTATCCTGAAATACTATCTTACTTTACTTCTGGTTTTATACAAATATTTTTCCAAAAGAACTCTTCTTTTCAAAATAAAAGAGTATTTATCACAAGAATTGCTTAATGATTTTAGAAGACTATTCTCGTTTGATTCAACACTCTTTTTTATTCTTATGTATTGTTGGGTTTAATAATTTATGATGTCATATACCATATTTTATTGAATGTTTGATTACTAACTTTATTTTGGATGATCTATCCTAAAACCATTCACCATATTATTCCGAATGGTTAGTGTTTTATGTTTAATGATTGGGAAAAGTTAGTTACATTTCATATGATAGTTTCAATAAGAATGAATATGTTGTTTATGTTGATCCCCGCTCATATGAGGAATGCATTGGACTTATTATGTGATTGGTGGGCCCTCTATATCCCCTTGATGCATCGGTAGGTCTCATGAGACAAATAGACGTGGAATTGGCCGAGGACTTTCCCAATGTGTTATAGATTTTTGTCGAGACCTTAATCATTAGACATCTTGGCTGAGGCCTTGAAAAAATGTTTCAGAATGTCCGGCATTATTCATTCCATCATTATGAGTTCAGCTATTGATATTTCATGTGGTTATTCGACTATTATAATGCCCGTGATTATATTTTATTATGGAATTATTTACTCAGCTCATATTCCTGCCATAATATGTTCATGTTTATTATTAAAGGAATGTGTTTTCAATTATTCACCATGTCTAATGTTTATATTATCTTCCTCTATATTTCTTACTCTTACTAAGCGTTTGAGCTCACCCCTTTCTTATGTTTCATTTTCTCAGGACATGAAGAAGTATTTTATGAATGACTTGCAAGTATAATCTAGGAGATGTGATGACTCTAGTGGAATAAATTAGTGTTGTTTTTCCTTTCCTTATATAAAGTTGAACTTATGTATGTATCGTATTTCCAATAATACTAAACTACTTGGTCCTTCAGGATTCATATTCCTTGTATGTATGCCAACGTAATCAAATAAGGCACCAACTCTGGGCAACTGGGGTCAGGTTCTTACAATAAAAATAAATAAATAAATCTCAAAATAAACTTCTTTATTCATTCAATGTGTATATTAACTCTCGTCTATGTTAGGAAAACATATTTAATATGTTATTTTAAAATTTCTAGCCTTGCGCATGCATTACACAAGAATTTAGATAAGATTCTTGTTATATAATTAAAAAACTTGAAACTATCAATAAAAATAATTATTTATACATTATATTTAATAACCAAGTTATTCAAATACTTTTTACTTATCAAATATTATCTTCAGGGTACCAAATTTTACTTTCTCAGTGCTATGAAAGCGTTGCGTCGACAATGAAAATTATTTCCATATTTATCATGAAATAAATTATAATTTATATATTTTGAATTATTTTTGTATAATATTTATATTATATTATCATAATTTATTCTTTTTATAATTTTGAAAAAAAAATTATATCATATTTATGTCTTGGAGATATTATCAAAGATGTCGTATTTCATAAAAAACAGTATTTTTTTACCATTCACCAAATATTTAACTTATTCAGAAAAATATAAAAAATTAACCCTATAATAGATTTGAATTTTTGAATAAAAAAATGATTTAATTTTCCTAAAATTAAATTCCAATAATTGATATAAATTACTTTTAATATAAATGTTTAAAATGCAACAAGAAATAGTTTTTAGAAGAAATGTGTTTTTAAGCCCAAAAATGAACATATACCAAAATCATGTAAAATTATGATATTAAGAGAATTAGTTTGATTACTGTAAATAAAATAGAACTTATATCAATTTAATATCAAATCAAAAATATAATTTTAATTTAAAAATTACTTGATTTAATGAAAAGAAATGGCAGTTTTACAAAAATCGGTATTTTTACTATTCACTGAAAAATAAATCTTTCTAGAAAAATACCAAAATTTCATCCTAAGATAATTTTGATAAGATTATTTAAAAATTAAATAATTTTTATCAAATATAATTTATAAATTTTAAAAAAATTAATTATAATATTCCCTCACAAAAAAAGAAATAAAATTATTTTTGAAGAAAACATATATTTGATGCATAAAATAACTTTAATGAAAATTGCGTACTTATTTCTTAAGAATTAATTAATAATTTTTATTAAGTATTTACTTAATATATATTTCATAATTTAGTTAATATTATTAATACCCACTAATTCAATGACTAAGTTATAACAGTTATATTTAAATAATAATATTTTGTGGTTTATTTAGGCTTGGTGGTGTATGTTGTGTATACTATCAAACACAGTGTTATTTTTTAAAATATATGGGTGTTACATTCTCCTCCACCCCCCTTAAAAAATTCATCCTCAAAATTTGAACTTGAGTTCAGTAATCAAGGGTTTGAAATTTGAAAATACCTTTATTGAAAACCCACATCGTAAGATGGGTTAATAAAACTTCCTCTTAAATGGAAGGAAATAAAATATGAATTCATATTTAATAACACATAACTATGTTTCAAAATATAATAACATTAATGATAAGAAAAAAATATGAACATGGAGGAGAAAACTACCATCCAAGGACTAATAAAGAGTGGCATAAAACATGGTCCTGAGAAAGTTAACGACCACAAAACCATAAATCAATAAGGTGTGGAAAAATCATCGATTCATCGAGAATGAATGTAATAGGAATATATTTTTTTCAAGATCCTTTTCTTAGATTTAAGTAATTCTATTATCATATAGACTGAAAATATAAGGAAATATACTTACTTGAAAAGTATAATCTTTTAATCAATTTTAACCATAATCTCATATTTTTCTCCAAATGATGAGTATTCAAGATAGATTTTTCATGTCTAAAAAACTAAAATAAACTTCTATTGGATCACATAATCCAAAAAAGAATTTCAAGTTATTGATTTTTTCTTTACTAAAACTAAAATTGTTCGCACGAGGTAATATAATTCCCAAAATGAATAAACCTTCATATAAAGAAATATAACATTAATCACCAAAGTATCGATAATAATAACTTATATAATTTAACCTTAAAATTATTCATATTTTTTTCCAAGATTGAAACCTAAAAATCAAAAATATTTGATCACATATTCTTTCTATATTAATTTAACATTTATCTCCAATCGACATTTTTCACTCATAAAGTCATATACCCAAAATGTATATGCCCAAATTATATAATCTCCAAAATGTGTTAATCATTTCCATAAATAACATGAATCACCATAAAGACAAAATAATATCATATATACTTCTGACATATAATTCACCATTTATTCCTAAAATAAAAATATGATCTTATCTAAAAGTATTTTTATTTACCTTAATCATATAATTTCTCCAAAATAGTGAAATTTTTTAAAAATAACATTAATGACATAGTCACCAAAGCACTTTTTAATACCATGATTATCTATATGATTAATCATATGTTCCCAACATGTAATAACCTTTTATCCCAATGAAAAATTATTATCTCAACATCAAGCACATATTAAGGGTTATCTTTCCCTTAATCATGTGTTTCCATATCATAATAACCCATAATTACCTCAACATAAAATATCATATTATCCCTTCAAGTTATCAATAATTTTAAACATATATTGAAAAAATATAAAAGGATTATTCCTAAAATAAAATTTTCACTAAAATACATACTAAACCCAAGGGTTTTATTCTTATAAATGTCTCTCAAAATATCCTTAATTAAAAACCTCAAAAAGGGTATATATTCCTTTAAACTTATGATCAACCATATAATTATCAACCCAATATACTTTAGGTTTATCCCATATAACTATGGAATATCATAGGTTTTCATGGGTTATGTTCTCTCATTCATTATAATGATTCATAAGTAAAATTTGAATTAACCCAAGTATATGTATCACCCCCAGTTTGAGGTATGTGACCTTTTTTTATACATTTTTATGTATATGAAGAGTTTGGGTAATGTTTGAGAGAGTTTGTAAAGGTTTTGTAAAGTTTTGGAGACCTTTTAAGGCTTTAGGGTTTGATTACATTTAGGAGAAACCGTGCAAGAATCCGAAATAATTGTGTGATATGTCATTGCTTGGACAGTAGCATCTGCACGGTTAGCGCACGGTTTTTCAAACAGTGCGATCTAACTGTGCGGTCTATTAAAATTCATTTAAAAAAACAGGGTTAGTCGGGATTTTCCCTATCTCACCTATTTATTCTCTCATACAAACCCTATGTGGGATTTCTTCTTCTCAAGGGTTAGGAGTGCTCTCCCACTCGATTTAGAAGGTATTTGAAGGGGTTTCAAGGTGGTTTGAAGGAAGTTCATCTCAGGTAAGTCTTCTCTATTGGTTGTTTTGTGGTTTTCTCTATATCCACTATTCCCTCTATCTTGGTTTTCTAGATCCACATTTTTTTCATGTAGATATAGGGTTTTGGTAGCCTAAAGTATTGATTTTAATACTTTTTTATTCTAGGGAATGGGATTTAGAGTGGTTTTAGTGGATCACTTGTCTGAATTTAAGGTGTGGTTGCTTGTTGGTCAATTTCACCAGAACCCTAAAGGTAGGTGGATTCTATCTTGACTCCATTTTGTTAGAACAAGAAGTATTTTCCAATTAATTGGTTTTTCTTGAATTAATTAGTGATTTTGATGTGAGAAATTGGTTAGAATTACCTTTAGTAATGTTTTGTTGATTTTTTTGGGAAAAAGGGGTTTTGCAGTGAAATGTTCTTATTGTTGGATTTTAAAATGTTTATTTTAAAATTGGTAACTTGGGTTGTTTTATAAAAATGGGTTGATAAAATGGTTTTCAATAAAAATGGTTTACTTTATTGAAATGTGATATGGCATGGATGATTCTTCAAGGGATTGTTTGATTATGAAATGGTTATAGGCATGTTGTTGTGGCCTTAGTGCGTTATATGCTTGGTTATTGGCTTGTTCATTTTATGTTTGTGATTTGAATGATATGAAGTGGGAATGAAGTACCACTATAAAAAGAGGATGGAGAGTGTATGGAAGGTCCACCATCAAGGATAAGTGGGTGGGAAGTACCACTTGATTGGAAAAGCAGTAAACGGGTTTGGATGGGAAGTTCCACCGTGGTTGTTTTCCTTGTTATGTGTGTTATGTAAGATGGAAATTTTTTGTGCTAATGTGTGATGGTGATATGAATTATGGCATAGTTTTGTATTTCCCTTGTTTGACATGGATTATTAAGGGCATGTTTGGCTTGTGGTAATTTTTGAACTAGTTGATGTTTTGTATAAACTATTTTATATAAATGTGCTAATGGTTCCTTCCTAGTGGCTTGTGTAGGGAAGTAATTTGGGGAAATCCTACTGAGAATTATTACTCACCCCTTCTTTGGCACTTTGGTTCTTTTTTAGATGGTGTATTCTGGGACATAGGTAAGAGTAAATCATCTCATTTTACTAGTGGTTCATTGTGATGCTTTGGCGATGTTGTAGTGCTTGGAGCATGGAGCTTGGTATGGAACTATGGATGGTGTCATAGTTCCTTGGGGTCTTGTTGTTTAGTCTTATGCTTGGTACTCTGATTTTTGTTTGGTATGGTTTCATTGTTTTGGTTTTTGGGAATTGTTATGGAATATCTTGGTGGTCTTTTGGTTATATATATGACTCGAGTTACTATATTACATGCATCATGTAGTTTTGTTGGTAATGGATTGCTTGTTTGGTTGGTTTATCTCAAGGGAAAATCATTCCCTAATTTATTCTAGAAGCCCTCAAAATTTATTTCCAACCTTTGGTGCCTTGGGAACGTCGCTTAAGTCTAAATAACACCTCACTGCCTTCTCAAGCCAATGAGGAAGGGGCGGGGCGTTACAAGTGGTATCAGTTTGTTTGGTCCTTGGATTTTAAGTAAAAGAAGTTGTTCGGTCCTTTGGTGTTTATTGTTGGTCATGGAGTTGACATTCGTTCTTGGTCTGTTCCTTGAGTCAGGATGGTATCAAGGAGTATTATTGTCAAAAATTGTAATGTATATCATAAAAGTATGTAGTTAACCCTTTTATGCTAAACTTCAAGTTACTAGGGATTTGGGTACATAAGTGTTTTGGAGACACTTATAGGCATTGGATATCTCATTTTCATGGGTGTAGCCAATGATATGAGCATGACATGCATGGTAGAAATGAATTCCCTCTAGGATTCATATTTCATTTGGTATAATGAATTATGTTATGGTATGAATATATGGATGTGTGGAAAATCTAGAAATTATTTCAAATGTGCAGATTTCAAATATGCATGGTTGTGGTATTTTGAAAATTGGTCGATTTTCAAAAAATGGTGGATTTTTTAGAATAGTGAAACATGGGAACTGTGAACTTGTGGAAAGCCTATTTGTGATAGTTATTATGTAATTTAATTTGAATCATAATCCTTTTCTTTCTATGGGTGTAGGATTTATGGTTGTTTTTGTGTTGATAGAAATGGCACTGAGTAGGAATCGTAGAGACCAACTGGAGGAGGCTGCTGAAAATGTGGCTGCACCTAAGCCTCAGGTGAACCAGAAGCTAGTGCAGAGTATAGTAAAATCTTTCCAATTTGTGGAAAATGGGAATAAAGTGTATGAACCAAAGAAATTGGATCATGCGGTTCACTTTCAAAAGTAGAATCCACCCATTTTTAGGGGTGACTTGGAGCTGGAAAGGGAAGAAGCATGGATGAATAGAATGAATATGATATTTGAATTATTGGGAGCACTAGAAGAGATTAAAGTGAATTTAGCCACATATATGTTGGAATATATTTCCCTTCAATGGTGGGAGCTGGTGGTCCAAGATGGGACAGACCAAGGTGTGACATGGGAGGGTTTTCAGGAATTGTTTAATAAATAATTCTACACTCATACATTAATAATTTAGGGCATAATGAATTTCTTCCATTTGAAGCAGGAAAACCTTTTGGTAATGTAATAAGCGTCTAAGTTTATGAACTTAGTGCAGTTTTCACCCAAGGTGGAAGATAATACATCCTTGAAATCGTGTATTTTTTAAG
Organism: Viscum album; assembly: GCA_963277665.1. Lineage (NCBI taxonomy): Eukaryota > Viridiplantae > Streptophyta > Magnoliopsida > Santalales > Viscaceae > Viscum > Viscum album. The sequence goes on along the minus strand of OY728137.1, from coordinate 1,230,871,643 downwards.
ATGGGTTGAGGCAGGAAATTTGTTCCAAGATAGCAGTGTTGTGTATAAATGATTACATAAAAATGGTGAATAGAGCTATAGTGGATGAGCAAGATATTTTTGGGGCTATAGTTGGGGGAATTATGTTGTTACCCATGGGAAATAGTGGGAAATCTAATGCTGGCATTAAGAAAAAGAGAGACACTTATTTCTAGGGTGGGAGTACGACTCAGAATCTAGTGTCAGGATGAGTGAATCTCCCTCTAAAGCCTCAGAGTAAGCCGAGATGTTTTCAATGTGGTTCTACGGGCCACATAAAGTAGGATTGTACAACATAACATCGAGCATGTCATAATTATAAGTAGACGGTACATCTTCAGCGGGATTGTTGTAATGCTCTGAGGTAAGGTGTTCATGACACTCCTCAGGGGTCACAGGCATCCTATGTGTCGTGAACTGAATATGGTCTCCATTAAAATCGGCACCCAACCCAATACATGGAAAGTCCCAAAGGGTGTTCCCTATCCCCACGAGCTAGAACAAATGACCGGGTATCTTAAATATTGTTTTGGGAATGATTTACCTGAGTTTAGAATCATTTAACAACTAAAGACAATCAATAAACCAAATCTGAAAATTTATGCCAAACACGCCTTAAATAAAATTCAGAACAGAACACTTGGTTTTAAACCTGAAACAAGTGATACAAATATATATAAAAGTAGTATCAAAACATCCCAAGGGACTCCACACAATAAGGGGTTATCACCCACAAGCCGTCTCCACAACACTGCACCAAGGGAAGAAACTAGCAACCTGAACCGCCATCACCCAAGGCCTTGCCTTTACCTACATCAAACATGATCAAGTCTACTTACACCCAATGGTTTTAAGTAGGTTTTGATCCTAATCCCATTAGGATATCACCCAAAGTATTCCATATGGTAATTAATACAATATGAAAAGCATGAAAGTTTTTGATAAATAAGAAATGGTGGCAATAAATTCTAAAGAATGAAACTTTTAAAGGCAAATTATTTTCAAAGGGAAATTTCAAAGAGTGAACACATTTAATTAAAAAATTTAAGATAATTAATTTTCAATACAAACACACCATAATAAAATGATAAATATGAAATATTCAATGAGCACTAATCTTGGGAACATCCCTAGTCACTAGTTAGTTTCGGGCCCCATGTACCTCGTATCTTGGTGTAAATTAACCATAACAATATCCATTATCATGCACGATCCACTAGTAGGGAACATAAACATAACCTATTGGTCCCTAATTATCATCAATATAGTTTTTTTAGTGTTGTCAATGTCCAACTTGCTAAGTGAAACAGGGAAAAAACCACTCCTGATCACTAGCGTGCTAGTATACGTCTGCCCACCTACATACCTGGGTTTCCCCCTTTTGTGCTCAAAAAAATTATAGATGTTAGAAAATTATATTTGAATATAAAAACACCATTTATGGTAATACACACTCAAAAAATTAGCTACACATGCTTTGCACCATGTATATAACTCAATAATCCATTTAGAATTTCTATAAAACATTTTCAAGGAATATAACCAAACTTTGTACTTAAAATCCATATAAAATCCCTCTTTGAAAAACAAATCCACACCAATACTACCCCAAACCATAATTGGTAGCATAAAAAAATTTAAATAAAACCCTTCCATGAATTATAAAATATCACCAAGTGGTACAACATAGAACACACATGTAAAACACCCATTTTCACACAAAAATGGAATTTAAAAATAAATTGTTTAACAAATTACACCAAATATAATTTTCACAGTAATCAAAATGAAGGATCAGTATTATAAAAATATAAATAAATCAATGATAACTCATCTAGTAGTGCTTACACATGGAATCGCCTACTAAGTGTGTCAAAAACACCAAATCCTTGTGTGGAACTTCAACCGCACCAACACCGCACCACAAGGGAGTGAACACAAACCTAAAACCATAATATTGGACCACGAAACACAAAAACAGACCCTAGGTATAAATCCTTAACTTGTGGACATTTGGTGATTCAAGGAAAGTGGAATAAACCCTAAGGAAATGGGAGGAGGAAGGAAGGAAACCCACTTACTTGAGATATCTTGAAGAAATCACCCCAAATACACCACAATTTGAATCTCCAAGAAACCAAAACTAATAGTGAGGCTCTAATGGGGATTTTTAGGTCAATTGGGTACTGAAATGGGGGGGAAATAGTGAAAAATGAATGATTTTTTAATGAAACAAATTACCTTCTCAAATCTGGACGATTTGAGAAACCTTGAGAAATTTCTCCCTAATCCACGATTCAAATGAGCTCCAAAGAGGAAAAATCTATAATGGGAGTGAGCCTAGGGTTTTTGTCTTAGATTTTGAGGTTGAATCACTGAAAAAAATTAAAAATTGAATGAGATATTAAAGAATTTATTTTTTTTTAAGCAGGAAATGGGCTTATAGGTTGGGCCAATTCCTAAATAAATCAACCAAATCCAAAATGATAATGAGTTCCTAAGGGGTCCAAATTGAAATGGTGGTTTGAATAGGTCAGGGGAGGCCAAGTTGGATGTTGAATGGGTGAAAAATGTTTTAAAATGTAGGAGTTATAAAAGAAACAAAATTTGTTTTTAAATATGGAAATGGGCTCACGGTTTGGCCCAAATCTTGAAACCCCACCCTTTCCTCCAAAAATGCAAGGGAAAACCCCACAACAAATCAAGAATGGAAATTACATGAAAATACCTTTAAAATAAGTCATGTATGTGACACTATTCCTTGACGATATGGGGGAATCAGCATACTCCTCGTCAGCAGAGCCGGGTTAGTCATAGTGAGTCTGGGAATACCATGACAACTCAGCAGGGTAACAAAGAGCAGAGTATGGAAAGAAAGTAGTTGTTTGGAGCCAAGTAGGTGGTGATGGATGATCAGTTGGGACAATACACAGTAAGATCTATGGTTCTTTTAAATTCTACGTTGATTCAAGCTTTTCTTGATACAGGTGCTTCACGTTATTTTATTGCTTCTCATGCTGTTAGTTTGTTGGGTTTAACTTTGGAAATGATGCCTTCAGTTTTAAAACTTCAAAATCCTCTGGTTAAAAGAGAGTGATGAGCCTTCCTGTGTAGATCATGTTACTTAGTTGTGGATGACATTGAATTGATGTGGGATTTCTCAATGCTTGATATGGATTCTTAAGATATAATATGGGGAATGGATTGGTTGGAGATGTTTAATGCCCACATAGATTGATATGTGAGAATAGTTAGTTTTACAATAGAGGATGGCATTGAACACCTCTTTAGAGGGGAGAAGAATGAAAATATTGGTGCAATAGATTTGTTGGAACCAAATATTGGCATGATCTCATATCAGTTAATGGCTTTTTCATTGGAATTAGTGGAAGGTGTTGAGCAGAGTGTTCTTCTGGTAGTTATGGATCAGTTTATGGATGTTTTTTCCAAAGAATTATCTAGGTTTCCACCCATGAGAGAAGTGGAGTTTATGATTGATCTCCTTCTGGGGACCATTCTTATCTCACTTTCATATTACCAGATGGAACCATCAGAATTGCGGTAATTGAAGGTGTAGTTGGAGGAGTTAGAGAACAAAGGGTTCATCCAGCCAAGCACGTCTCTATGGGAAGTGATGGTTTTGTTTGTTAAAAAAGCATATTTAACTCTATGGATCTGTATTTATTATCGTAGACTTAATCAGGCTATGATAAATAACCGATATCCACTTCCACGCATTGATGATTTGTTTGACCAGTTAAGGGGAGCTCAATGGTTCTCCAAGATTGACTTGAGGTCAGGATATCATCAATTACAGGTGAGGAAGGAGGATATTCCCAAAATAGATTTCATAAGTAGATATGGCCATTATGAGTATGTGGTTATTCCCTTTTGTCTAACAAATTCACCAGTGGTGTTCATGGCATTGATGAATCAGATATTTCATAGATATTTGGATTATTTCATAGTGGTATTTATTGATGATATACTGGTGTATTCTAGGACAAGGGTGGAGTATGAGAAGCACTTGGCGATAGTGCTTAGGGATCTTGAGAGATCATCAGTTGTATGCTAAATTGTCAAAGTGTGACTTTTGGATATAGGAGGTTCATTTCCTTGGCAGTTTTATTTCTAAAAAGGGTGTTTCAGTTAATCTCGAAAATATAGAGGTTGTTATCTCCTGGAAACCACCAAAGAACTTTTTTGAGATATGGAGCTTCCTTGGTCTAGCTAGCTATTATCAACATTTTTTTCATGATTTCTCTTGATTGGAATCACCTATGATAACTTTTACAAGGAATAATTTTCCATTTCAGTGGGATGAGTATTGTCAGGAATGTTTTAAATAGCTAAAGGGTTGCCTTACATCAGCACCAATCTTGGTTTTTACAGAACCAAAGAAAGGGTATATGGTGCATTGTGATGCATTGGGATCAGGTTTGGGTTGTGTGATCATGTAGGGGGATCATGTGGTTTCATATGGCTCATGATAGTTCAGGTTTCATTAAAATAACTACCCAACACATGATTTGGAGTTAGAGGTAGTGGTTCATGCTTTGAAAATGAAGTGTCATTATCTCCTCAGTGAGAAATTCATGGTGTTTACCGATCATAAAATTTTAAAGTATATTTTCTCACAAATATATTTGAACTTGAGGAAAATTATATGGATGGAGTATCTACATATGTTTTATTATGACTTAATGTACACACTGGGTAAGGAAAATTTAGTGGAGGATGCATAAAGTTGGAAATAATATGCTTAGGTGGTGAAACAGGCATTAGATCAATGGCAGTTGATGTCGGTCATAGCTGACATGCGGTTGGAATGTGAGTATTGGGGTGATAGAGCGGTCTTATTTCTAATTTCTTTGGTTTCTAACTTGGTTGGCATGGTTAAAGAGGCACATGCATCTAATTCTAAGTGAATGGAGATGAGTTCAAAACTCAATGGTAGGGAGACCATTGAGGGTTGGGAACTGAATGGGAATTCAGTTTTGTGTTTTGGGAATTATATGGTGGTACCAGTGGCTTTTCAGAAGGAACTTCTCAGGGATTATCATCATTCTAGGTAGGATGTCTATCCTAGAATTCAAAAAATGTATAAGGCATTGAAAGTGCAGTTTTTGTGGGATGGTATGAAAAGAAAAGTGGCTGCGTTTATTTTGAGATGCTTGACTTTTTAGTAATTCAAGTCAGAGCATCAGTGGCCAATAGGAATGTTTCAATCTTTGCATATTCTAGTGTAAAAGTGGGAACAAATAGTGATGGATTTTGTGATAGGTCTCTTGAGAATGATCAGGAAGAATGATGCCATATGGTTGATTGTGTATCAGAACAAAAAGTAGGCCCATTTCATCCTGATTCTTGAATCTCATACAGTGGAGGATCTACCCAAAATCTATATCTAGGAAGGGGTAAAGAGGCATGGTGTTCTATTTTCGATTATATTAGATAGAGATCTGAGGTTCACATCTTGTTTCAATAAATCCTTACAGCAAGACCTTGGGATATAGTTGATGATGAGTATGGCATATCATCCTCGGATGGATGGACAATTCGAGAGGATGATACAAATTTTTGAGGATATTATAAGGGATTGTATGATGGATTTTGGTGGTTTATGGGAGGAGTACTTGCCGTTGGTGGAGTTCTCCTATAATAACAGTTATCATGATTCCATACATATGGATCCATTTGAAGCATTGTATGGGAGACCATGTCATTCTCTACTATGTTGGGTGGAAATGGGTGAGACTTAGATGGTTGGACCAATCCTTGTCTAAGAGACTACGAAAAAGATCAATCTGATCAGGAAGAGGATGGAGATGGCTCAAAGTCATTAGAAATTTTATTTGTATCATTTTCGATGACCGTTTTCATTCGAGGTGGGTGATCATGTGTATTTGAGAATATCTCTTAGGTTGGGACATCATCAGTTTGGAAAGTAGGGTAAGTTATCTCTAAGTTATATTAGGCCTTTTGAGATACTTGATTGGATTAGAGAGTTGGATTATCAGTTAGATTTTCTACCATGGTTTAGTGAAGTGCACAATGTGTTTCATGTGTCACAGTTGAAAAATTATCAGCCGGATCATGGCCATGTGATTCAATGGGATCATGTTGAGCTAGAGTCGAATGATTCTTTGGTGCACATGCCAATGTGTATTGTGGATGGGCAAGATAAAGTCTTTCATGGGAAGAGCATCAGTCGAGTTCAGGTTTTGTGGAAATATGGTTAGATTCAGAAGGATACTTGGGAGTGGGAGAAAGAGATAGTCGAGTAATCGCCCGAGCTCTTTCAGAAAAGTGATGGTTCTCTACTTCTGAGGATATAAATTCCAATGGTGGGGAGAATTTAGCACCCCCTGTTTGAATTATGTGACCTTTATTTATACCTTTTTATGTATATTAAGTGGTTGGGTAATGTTTGAGAGAGTTTGGGAGAGTTTGAAAAGGTTTTGGAAAGTTTTGGAGGCCTTTTTAAGGATGCATGGTTTGAGAATAGTTAGGGGAAACCGTGAAAGAATCTCATGTAACCATGTGATATGCCACTGTTCAGACAGTAGCATCTGCATGATTAGTGCACAGTTTGTCAAACAGTGCAAGCTAACTATGTGGCCCATTAAAATTAGTTTAGAAAAAACTGGGTTAGTCGGGATTTCCCCTATCTCACCCATTTCTTCTCCCATACAAACCCCACATGGGATTTCTTCTTCTCAGGGGTTAGGGGTGCTCTCCTACTCGATTTAGAAGGGATTTGAAGGGGTTTCAAGGTGGTTTGAAGGCAGTTCATCTCAGGTCATTCTTCTCTATTGGTTGTTTTGTGGTTTTCTCTAGATCTACTCTTCCCTCTCTCTTGGTTTTCTAGATACACATCTATTGCATGTAATTCTAGGGTTGTGATAGCCTAAAGTGTTGATTTTAAGCCTTTTTGATGCTAGGGAAGGGGATTTAGAGTGGTTTTAGTGGATCGTTTTTCTGAATTTAAGGTGTAGTTGCTTGTGGGTCGATTTCACCAGAACCCTAAAGGTAGGTGGCTTCTATCTCGACTCCAATTTGTTAGAACTAGAAGGATTTTTTCAATTAATTTGTTTTTATTGAATTAATTAGTGATTTTTATGTGTGAAATTAGTTAGAAATACCTTTGGTAATGTTTTGTGGATTTTTTTATGAAAAAGGGGTTTTGTGGTGAAATGCTCTTGTTGTTGGATTTTAAAATGTTGATTTTAAAATTGGTAACTTCTGTTGTTTTATGGAAATGGGTTGATAAAATGGTTTTCCATAAAAATGGGTTTATTTATTGAAATTTTATATGGCATGGATGATGCTTCAAGGGATTTTTTTTTATTACAAAATAGCTATTAACATGTTTTTGTGGCCTTGGTGTGTTATATGCTTGGTTATTGGCTTGTGCATGTTATATTTGTGATTGGAATGATGTGAATCATGTGATGATTACCACTATAAAAAGATTATGGAGAGTGGATGGAAGGTCCACTATCAAGGATAAGTGGTCGGGAAGTACCACTTGATTGGAAAATTAGTAAACAGGTTTGGACAGGAAGTTCCACTGTGCTTGTTTTCTTTGTTATGTGTGCTATGTAAGATGGAAATTGTTTGTGCTAATGTGTGATGGTGATATTTCTTATGGCATAGTTGTGTATTTCCCTTGTTTGATATGGCTTGGTAAGGGTATGTTTGGATTGTGGTAATTGTTTAATTAGTTGATGTTTTATATAAACTATTTTATATAAATGTGATAATGGTTCTTTCCTAGTGGCATGTGTAGGGAATTCATTTGGGAAAATCCTACTAAGTATTATTACTCACCCCTACTTTGGAACTTTGGTGCTTTTGTAGATGTTTTATTCCAGGGAATAGAAAATATTAAAGCATCTTATTTTTCTAGTGGTTTATCATGATACTTTGGAGGTGTTGTGGTGCTTGGATCATGAAGCTTGGTGTGGAGCTATGGATGGTGTCATAGTTCCTTAGGGTCTTGTTGTTTAGTCTTCCACTTGGTACTCTGATTTTGGTTTGGTATCGTTTGGTTTTTTAGTTTTTTGGAATTGTTATGGAATAGATTGGTGGTATTTTAGTAATATATATGACTCAGGTTACTATGCTACATGCATCATGTAGTTTTATTGGTAATGGTTTGCTTGTTTGGTTGGTTTATCTCATGGGAAAATCATTCCCCAATTTATTCTGGAAGCCCTCGGAATTTATTGTCAGCCTTTGGCACCTTGAGAACATTGTTTAAGGACAAGTAACACCTCAACGCATTCTCAAGCCAATGAGGAATGGGAGAGGTGTTATAGTATATCCCTCGAGAGTGTCAAAATAGGTGTGTAGTGTGGTAACACTCACTATGCACTAGAATGATGTCCAAAATATAGTTGACCAACCCTTTTGTAAGGTTATTACCCCTAGAATAATCTGTGCCAAAACCATGCCCATTTGTTTTATCTATACATGGATATATTTCTAGGAAAACCACATAATCTCTACCTTACCAAAATTTTAAGATGTTATCTTATACTTAGACTTATCCTAAAAGTCATTCATAGGGTTATGTTCCTTAATCTATGATTTCATAAATCTAGTTCCCAAGATTTTTACTAAACTTCCTCTCATACCTACTGTAAATACCCTGACCTTAGTAGCCTGAAGTCAGAGGCTTCTTTATTATAATGGAACTAGATATAAGTGATCGCATCTTGAAGGACTGAATAGTTTAGTAATCTTGGAAAACTAGATACATACTTGAATCTCACATATATTTTAAAATATGAAATATGACAAAGTATTTTCTTTGAGAGCATAATTATTCTCTCTAGTGTATCCTTTCATATCAATCATAGTACACTTCCTAGCATCCTAGGGAAAAGAGAACAAAATAAGTGTGAGCTCAAACACTTATTAAGGGAATACGTACAACAGAATTTATTATATAATAAATAATTCATAATCAATATGGAAATGTAAATAACTAAATACGCATTTAATTTAGTCAATAACTTGAGCACTAATAACAATATGGCGGGAATAAATGATGATCAAATAATGTATTGTAAATAATTACATGATCTTGAAACTTATCCATGGATATATAAGTATTCAAATAATCACATGGAAATCAAAAACTAATTTTATAATGATGGAACATATAATGTTAGATGTAATAAACTTACCATTGAGGCTTTATGACAGTACATATTAAATATAACATCAAGGCCTCATACCAAGACATCATACATAAATGGGTAAGGCATATGCAAAATACCCAAACTAGTTTGTCTCATGAGACCTACCGATGCATCAACGGGATATATAGGTCCCATACCACTTCTTAATAAGTCCAATAAATTCAATATATAAATAAAAAATACAACTTAATCAACATGCCTTAATAATAAAAAAACATATAGGAAGAATTAGTGTAAGTAATGTCAATACTTACTCAGTCAAATAGATCATAAACCATCTAGAGAAAGAATAATAATGATATCATTACAATGTATCCCCAATGGATCATATGTAAAATAAAGGGTTTCTATTTTTATGAATATAGATACCACAAAAATATCATTAAAAACATTCTTGAGGAAAATACCCTTTTCACTTTGAAATTCACTTTTAAAGCTAAAAATTTTCAAAATATTAGGAAAAAAATCCTTGAAAATAATCATGGAAACTTGTAAAATAATATTCAAATCATTTGGTGTTAATGATGGTGAGAAATTACATTCATTCTAATTGCATTAAAATAAATATTCCATTCCTATTTTCAGTAAAAATTCAAAAAGTAACTCGTTTGGAAAATGAAAAGAAGATTCCTTTTAAACCATTTTTAATAAGTAAACTATGGGTAAAAATTTATTTAATAAATCATTTCATAATATTAAAAAATTATTTAAAAAATTTTAAGGAAAATATGGACATGGAAGAGAAAGATTCCTGACCGAGTAGAAAAAAAAAGTTGGTCTTCCTTAAAAACATTATTTCAGTATCTTGAGTACATGAAGAGAGGAAAATGAAAGCAAAACTTATAATTCCCATAAATAACTATAATAGAATAAAATAGATTATGTTTAATATATAAATATCAAATAATTCCCCTAGTGGAGACTTAAACATAAACAATCCTGAATAATGATGAGATTATGAAATTAACCCATACAAAGATCATATAATTGAAGTGATAATTAGTCAATGAATTGATTATGTGTGAAAAATATAAATCCAAAAAAAATTATAAAAAAAATAATACAATAAGAGTTAATTTCAGTCATAACCATGACATTACATAGTCAATGAAGTAGATTATATCTAATGAATGAGAATTGTGTTAAGAAATCCCTTACTACTTGGTAACTTTGAAGTCAAATCCCCTTGGATGAAATAATTTGAATCGAAACTTAAAATATCATGAAGTATGAATTATTAATTATATAACATGTAAAATGGTAGTATATATTACATATAAAATAAATTAGGTGCATAACAATAAAATGTGCCTCAATGAATGAAAATTGAGATGAAACCCCTTACCTCACACTTCCACTTTTCTAAACATGATTTAACTTCATATATAATGGCTTTAATCTTATTATTAATTTATATCAGAACCATATTTATATTTATAATATCATATATAATCCAATTATAATATTTTTACACACGTTTGTTAATCATTCTTTATTAAAATAGTAGTCTTTAAGTGTTAATTGTCTCATTTTTTATGTAAGTTTAGATTTGATAGTTTCGGTACTTTAACCTTTATAATGGTTAGATAATCTTCAATATGTTAATAATGATATAAATATCATATATATTCATTATATATATATATATATATATTAATCATCCTTGAAATGTGTACATGAAAAATTAATCACATCGCTTCATGGAGGTGGCAGTCCACACATACACACGAGCGACGTTGTCATTTTTTTAATGACTAGAAGGGTAAGAAGGTAAATGAAATATTATATTTAAAAAATCATAATTATTTCATAAATATATTATATATCCATTGGTTCCATATTTATAAACATCCAATTAAAATGGTGGTGAAAAATGAATTACACCGCTACGTGGTGACGATAAGCCGTATGTTCGTACGAACAATGTTTTCACTTTTCATAGGATGAAAAGAGGTTGAGAATGAATTTACCATAATCATAATAACATTTAAGTATATTTATGATACTATATTTATTATTTTAGGATAGGTAAAATAGATTTAGAGGATGTAGAAGAAGTGAGGAATTTGAAAGAGTCAGTAAAGACGATTACCTCTTCTTCAGTAGACTTCCTTTAAATCTTTTCTTAAGGGACTTAAGGTTAGTCTTTGGGAAGAAAAAAACCTCTATAACTTAGATAAGGATATTTATAAGAGAAAATTGCAGGGTTTTTTTGAGCTAATAGACTCTAGGTGTTGTATAGAAGAGTTGATAGGTGGTACCTTTTAATAATAAATGAAAGAACACACATGCAATTAATAAAAATATTTAAATATAATAAATTTATTTTCATATGAAAGTGGAAAAATGTGGACATAATTTTAAATATAAGATATTTTATGGTTTAAATACCTTCATTCAATAAAATTTTGACAGGTTTATGTGGTATTTTAAACCATATATTTTGTTTTAACCTCTTCCTTAAACAATTTTAACCTAATCGTAGTGATGAATTTTTCAATCTTAAAGGGTTATAATTTTACTTATAAGGTAATAATTTTCTCATAAAAAAGATAAGTTATGAAATTTTATAACATTTTTGATCCTAATTGTCCTTTTTAAATATATTTTTTTGTAATTTTTAAATAATTTAATAAAATATTATTTTTCATAGAATATCAATAATGTTATTTTTGACACTATTCATTTAATTTGACTTTAAATACATCAATACAAAAACATAATTTGAATATAGAATTTTTTAACGCCTCAAATATTTCATATATATCTATAAAATTCATGAGACACAATATTTCACCCAAATTATATTACTTTTAATATTTTTAAAATCATTTACTTAATTTTTCTATTAATTAAATAAATATTATGTCAGCATTGCATAGGAATTAAAGGTAATTTATCAATCAATAAAAATTAAAAATAAATTACCATAATAAAAATAAATAAATTAATCTCAAAATAATTTTTTTATTCATTTAATATGTATATTTTCTCACATCTGTGACATGAAAACTTATTTAATGAGTTATTTTTACTTTTTTATCCTTGCACAAGCATTACATAAGAATTTTATAAGATTCTTGTTATATAACTCCAAAGTTATAAAATATCAATAAAAATAATTATTTATACATTATATTTAATAAAAAAAATTATTTAAATACTTTTTAATTTTCAAATATTACCTTTAGGACACTAAATTTGACTTTTCTAATGTTGCACAAGCACTACGTTGGCACTGAAAATGATTTTCATATTTATCATGAAATAAATTATAACTTACATGTTTTGAATTATTTTTTATAATATTTATAGTATATTATAATTAATTATTCATTCCATAAGTTTTATTTTATATCATATTTATCCTTGGAGATATCATAAAAGATATCACATTTCATAAAAAGTGTATTTTTTTACCATTCACAAAAAAATTAACTTCTTCAAAAAAATATCAAAAATTCACCCTAGGATAGATTTGAGTTGATTAATAAAAAAATAATTTCCTTTTCATAAAATTTAATTACTATAAGTTTTTGAAATTTCTTTTAATATAAATTTGTAAAAATCAATAAGAAATAGTTTTTAGAAAAAATGTGTTTTTATACCAAAAAATGAACTTATACCCAAATCTTGTAAAATGATGATACTAATGGAATTAATTTTATTATTTTAAATAAAATGTATCATATATTACTTTAATACCAAATCCAAAATATAATGTTACTTTTAAAATTACTTGATTTAATGAAAAGAAATGACGGTTTTACAAAAAATTAGTATTTTTCACTATTCACTAAAAAATCATTTTTTCAATAAGATCCAAAAATTTCACCCTAATATGATTTTGATATTATAATTTAAAAATGGTTTCATTTTTATAAAATATAATTTCTAAATTTTCTATAAATTAATCATTATATTCTCTCACAAAAAAAGTAATAAAAAATCATTTTTGAAGCATATTTTTTATGCATAAAATAACATTACTAAAAATTGAGTGATTATTTCCTAGGAATTAATAAATAAATTTTTATTGAGTATGAATTTTATATATATTTTATAATGTGTTTAATCCTATTCATACCCGCTAATTCAATGGATAGGTTATAACAATCATATTTAAATAATAATATTTCATGGTTTGTTTTGGCTCGGTGTTGCGTGTTGTATACACTATCAAACATGGTGTAATTTTTTTAAAATATCAGGGTGTTACATATGTGACATCATCTGAATGTTTCTTATACAAATATAATTCTTCCTCACTAGCCTCTTGGTCAGATGCATCAGGAATGATATTTTCCAACACATATAATTTTCTTTCTTGGCATAGAATAACATGTAAGCGCCTTTTCCATTCTTGGAAGTTGGTGCTAGAAAGAATGTTATCCTTCTCAAGTATATATCACAGTGATATGGTTTAATTCATGTGTATTATCATTTATATAATTAAGAAGAGTATAATTTTTTATACTTTATTTGATTTAAAAGTTAGAGAATAAATATTAAATTTATTAATCTCCCAATATTATATTGAAACCTAATAACCCTCACCATTAGTTTTAAAAATATCATGTTGTATAGATATTTTATTATTAAAGATCCATATTCCCCTTATCATAACTCATATATAGGTCTGCTGAACTATTTGAAGGTATATAGGTAGGCATAACTTGACAATTGCTTTAGCTCTCAACTCCTTCATCTATTGAGTGGGCTTCTCAATCCTGAGATTGGATTTCCTCAACACTTTTCCTACTAGTTCCACTAAGTCTCATGGAGGTGATCTACTCTTAATTTGAACTTGGTTAAGTAAAAAAACTCAAGTTAAAAATTCCTTGATAATTGAAAGCACTTGAATGGAGGTTGGCCAAGAAATTTGAACTATGGTTCGATTCCTACCCAAGTAGTGGAAGGCTATACCTAATTAATATATATAATTGATCAATTTTATTCTTTATTCATAAATAAAACATTTTTATCTTATTTAAATGATTTTTAATATTAATTGTATTTACTTAAGTTATTAACCATGCCTTGGATAAATTTTACATATAATCCAATTTTATTTTAGTTATATCTTGCTTGCTTATTAATTCATTAATTCATTTGATTTATGAAAAAGCATCTATAACGAAATTAACCATGAAACTTGATAGAAATAAAATAATAATAGTGGAATTATCATGAGATTTTCTTAATGGTTAGTTTATCTAGAGGATGATAAACTAACTTTTAACCTAGGGGGAAAACACCGTGAACCATGAAATGGTTCATGTTGCAGCTTTCTACCTATCCTCCCATGTATATATTGGATTGGTTTAACCTCAAATACAAAATTGAACTACCTACACTCACCTGGGATCTCCATAAATTACATAATATTTTACTCACATGAAGGTGAGGGGAACCAAAGGATTGGTTTATGGGTTTTACATAAAAGAAAATTGCGGACACGAAGACCCTTACATAATGAGAGGGGGGATGATGCACAAACAATTAATTTAATTTAGTAATAAATTAAAATCAAATAAATAACATACAAAGGTCTAGTTTTTTCTCATGAACATATATATACATGCAATGAATTACACATTTAATAAAATAGCATTCACTCCCAATCATTCTAATTTAAGATAAATCACACTCTAATCAATTAATTATCTTCTTTAATTAATCAATTATTTTATCTTAACTCTCATCTAAAATTTCTTAAGATTGTCATATATCATTATTTTAAATAAATTAAATATTTTTTTAAAAAAATTGATCAATTATAAAAACATTTACCTTGGAGGAAACACAATGAGTTCCCGTTCGAACTACCCAGTGTGCATGAAATCTATACACTATTTTACTCATGTGGAATGTTACATACACATATTATCATGTAATTTAATGGTGTGTACTACCAAATAAATGACACGTGGACACATTTTATTTATGAAGTGTGTTATATTTACTTAACATAGTGTAATTTCTTTATTATAACTTATAAAAAAAATTAGTTCAGAATATTGTACAAAAAGTAATTAGTTATTTAATATATATATATATATATATATATAACCCATTACATGGAATGTACAAGTCAAATAAATGACACATGAAACATGTGTTGATGAGGTTTAAGAAGTTTAATAAATTAATTTTAAATTATATATATATATAGGTAATATATATAATGTGTACTGACCAGTTACACATCATATATAAATCTTTATTGTTTATCCATGATACACACATAGAGACTGAGTGTGTGGTCCTGCCACATAAAATAATAGATTACATGATGTGTACCAAGGATAAATTTTGTGTGGTCTCTAAGTTACATGATTACCAGTCACACATTCCATGTAAAACCACACAGATCATCTTTAACTAATGGGAAACATATTGTTTACGCAAGTTACATGTCGTGTAGCCTGGCTAACCATGTGACAGGTTGGCCCAATTAACATGTAGTGCATTAAATACACAACACATGTAATAAATTTACATGCTCCAAATTAATTCATGAGTTGTCTTGGGGCATTAAATAGGGGTGCACAATGTGTACCTATGGGATACACATCGTGTGCTATTGTGTTATCCAGACAAAATCATTAGCACCTCCTGATGAGTTATTTGAATGTTATACATTCAAAATTAATCCATTTATTGATTATATTTGTGAGAGAAAATAGGAAGAAGAGAATATCTCTTGATTTGGATTAAATAATGATTAAACCAAAATTGAAAACTAATGATAAATGTGTAAATCAATAAAATATCTTTAAATAATTATAAATTTTTATTTGACCACTCTAATACCACTTGAAGGTTCTAGCCACAACATAAGAGCTGATGGGGAATTCTCAACTAGGATTTTTATGATCATAAATGATTAATCAAGATGTACATCAATGATTAATATGAGATATACATCAATGAAGAATATTGTGACTGGCAGAATTAAATCAAAGATTAATTTGCATGAGAATGCCAAAACCAAACATAGGATCTTCACATAATGATGTATAATTAATTTAAGTAGTTAAAGAATCACCTTGCGATGAATTATTTCTTTATTGATGAATCTAACAAGGTCTTTATTTCATATCATCATTGTGTCATAGGAATCAAGTTTAGATTCCCTCTAGTGGTGATCCACACATATACCATGAACCATTGAATGTCATTATAGGAATATCCAAGTTCTAGCATAGAAGATCCTAATGCTTTCATTATTTTTCTATGATCGCCATAATAATCACTTCAAAGAATGAATCTCCTTGATCTCTCTAAAATTAAGAGGGGTGGTGGAGGAGGATCGCTCCTCGTTCTTGAGATCATTCTTAGAGAGGTTCTCTCTAAGGATTGAGAGGATTATTTAGAGTTGTGAAACCAAAAAATGGCTAGCCTTAGGGTTGGAAGTGATATAATTGGGTTTTAATATTGCTAAAGTTAGAAAATAATATTTTCACATGTGCCTTTATTATTTCCTTAATCCTTGCAGGACCTCATTTCTATAAATATATTATTATTATTATTTATTGACATGATCAAAAATAGTTAATTAATAAAATATTATTTCTTGAATAAATTGTTTAAAATTTATTCAAATAATATTTAATATATATATTATTTCTATTAATGAAAATCGGGCCCGCGGCCACGAGATTCATAGATATGGGGTGGGATGGGGTGAGCCTAAAAATTATAACTGTTAAGGGTGTGGGACAATGCAAGTTGATCCCGTGTGGGTGTGGGCTAAGGCAGGTTGAGCCCGTGTGGGTGTGGGCTAAGGAAAGTTGAGCCCGTGTGGGTGCAGAATTACCCGTAGGTATGATTAAAAAAATCATTTTTTTACAATATATGCTTCTTTAACATATTATTCTTTTTAATAAATAAATCATGATTAAACCGTGAATTATTATTTTTTTCATTGTAATATTCTTACCAGTTTGGAATCTATTCACATATGTATTATAAATAGGTGTATATTTATACTTTTAATATGATATTATAATAATTATATAGTAATTAATAACCATATTCATATGGCGTGTCATCCCACCTCTTGAAAATGGGAACTCTTCTCCCTTGCACACAGTTTCAATTCTAAAAGAGTTATTATAATCATAATATTTTTTGGGGTTGATTTATTATTATTGTTATTTTATTTTATTTTTTTTATTAAAAAAATAAGAAATGGCCTCATGGGAACCCTAATCATCTCCTCTAGAATTGGTGTTATCTTGAGAGTCGTCATTTGTTCACAGGTTCAGTCATTCACATCACCCCACCACCACTATCATCGTTTGTAGCCTCTCATCGATCATTCACCTACTTTGCTTCACAATAATTTTCCACCACATAGGCTTCACCGCATGCCACCATCAACTCACTGAAGAATTCTCCACCACAACCCTTAAAATTACAACTATGGATGATCCATACTTTACCCCACAACTACCTCTGGTAATGAGAAAAAAATACAATATTCAAATGATTATAAATAATGTTTTTTATATGTTGGAAATCTTGCGAGCTACCCGTGGGATACCCATGGGCTTATGAAGGATAGAGAGGGATATAAAATTTTTGTTTTCATTGTATATTGAATTTTTTGAATAAACCTTCATTGGCTCCAACCCATGTGGGTTGTCCTACCACACCCCACCCATTTCGTATTACTAATTATTTCTCATTAGACCTTTAAACTCGATATATCATTCCTCCTCAATATTTATCAAGTCTTGACTAATTAATATTCATTTAATAAATAAATATCACTTCACTATTCATCAATAAATAAATAAATATTATATTCACTAAAAATAAAATAAATATTCATTAAATATTCTACTCAAAAAATATTTTCTCGAATAACTAGTGTAACACCCCAAGGGTTTACAAATAAATTTAATATAGAATGTAATGCATGAAACACCGAGTCTCTGAAAAAAAAAACTTTTTTATTATAACCTATCCATTAAACATAATTTTCCTGCCTCTATGTTTTTAATTTCGAAAAACAAACATACAAGGTAACGATCAGTAAGATTTTTAGAGTCTGATAGGATCAACTTACAATTTTTGTGAATAGTAACTTGACCCTTATGAATAGCAATGTATCCTTATGAATTGTAATATGTACCTTATAAATAGTAACCAAACCCATGTAATTATAAATAAAATTTAGGCACCTAATAAATGAGAGTGAATATTTTAAAAATTAATGATTAAGTGTTGGTATTTTTGTGAGTAATAAATATTTAATTATAATTTTCAATTAATAAATTGATTTAAAATAAAATTAATTTTCATAAAATTTATTCCTAAATAAATATTTTTTTCCTATGATTTTAGGATAATTTTATGAGACCTCGGTTAATTTTTTAAAGTATTATAAAATCAGTTTTAAATTTAAAATCTGTATTTTTCAAGTAAATAATAATTTTATTTAAAAAATAAATTTCACATATTTAGAAAATTATTTTAATAAAATAGAGTCCATTTTTGAATTCTGCACATCAAAAAATGGTTATGGTGAATTTTTGGGGATTTTTCTAAAATACTTGAATTTTTGTGAATAGTAAAATACGGTAATTTATGGTATAAATACGTTAGAAGATAAATACACTATTACTTGAGTCATAACTGATGTAATCACACTTGGTTAGAATTCACATTAACTTATTACTATTTTTTTCATAATAATCAATACTATTGGTTGTCTTGAGCAAAATAATAAAATAATAAATAAGATATTCAAAAATCACCCCTCTTCCACTATAAAAACCTCCATTCACTCCCTATTCTCCTCACTCTTCCGAGCCTTGAATCTCCTAAAAGTTATACCCAAATACGCTTCCCAAGTTTCTCCCCACGTCTAGGAGCTCTTGGTCTTTACAAAAGACCAAAAACCCTTCCCTTAAAGAGGTTCTCAAGGAGGATATTTCAAAAGGTAAACCCTCTTCCTTTTTCTTTTAATTTCATTTTCAATTTATTTTATTTTCTTATCTTATCCTCACCTCCTCTGTAAAAATGATCATGATAGCTCCAGTATCATCTATATACTAAAATTATATCATGTTAATGGAATATACTTCCACAAACTACTATCTCTCTCTCTTTAAAAAAAACGAAATCATCGTCCGGGAGGTACCGATTTACAACCTTTATGGATAACGAACCTTCGTTCTCCAATTTATCCTTCAATGATGGTCATGAAACCATTTTTATGGTTTAATAAGACTATAATATGTGTATTATAACCAATTCAATGTTCTTTAACTAGTATATATACATAATACTAATTCATACGACAAAACTAGTTCGTAACAATCAAAATATCACCAAAATAATTTTAATGATTGTCACTAACATTATATCTATTAACTCACCCTCATACCATATAAACAAATAAATTATACCACCATTTAATCTTATATATTTTCATTAGTATCTTATAAATTAAATTCTGAAGAATTATACCAATTCCTCATGAACTTCCATACTCATATACAAGTATACCGATCGTGAAAACCAAGGAAACAAACGCTCCCAAGCGATAAATTTGTATCTTATAACTCATACAAAAGGCCATAAATAAACTTAATAAAATTATAATAAGTCAAATAAATATATAGTAGGTTCTTAATTAATTAATTAATGGATTTAATTTTATTATCCAGGATGTTAAGGTCAAGTGCATAACACGTTCAGACATAAGGTAAGGGTTTTCTACTCGAACCTCCATTTTATTTTGGGTTACTCTTTGTCTCGCTTAATCACAATTAAATTCTTAATTATTATTATTTACTCATAATAAATTATGTTTTAATGTTCTATATATGTGTACCAATCAGAATACTTCTTTATTTTATGGGGAGTTAAATGTTTTATAAATAATTTTCTCAATTCTTCCCGATAAACAAGCCCGGTTCAAGGGAACTTCTCAAATTCTTACCTATTTTCAAGTACGCTATATAATATTTTTTAAGAAAAAATTATTTTTATAAAAACACTCATTTCATCATAGAAAAACTTACTTATTTAATTTCTGGTTTTATGCAAATATTTTTCCAAAAGAACTCTTCTTTTCAAAGTAAAAGTGTATTTCTCTCAAAAATTCCTCAATGATTTTATTAGAGAATTTTTTGTCTATTTCAACACCTCTACTGAATTTCATGTCCTATTGTGTTTAATATCTTATGTTTATCATATAAAATATTTTATTAAATGTTTTATGATTAGTTTAATTATGGATGTTCTATCTTGATACCATTCACCATACTACTCAGAATGGTTAGTGTTTATGTGTACAGATTGGGGAAAGTTTTTCATATGTTCATGTTGTTTATGTTTTTCCCCTTTCATATGAGGAATTAATTAGACTTAACAAGTGGTGGGTGGGTCCCTCTATATCCCCTTGATGTATCAGTAGGTCTCATGAGACAAAATATAATTGGGTTTTGATCGAGGTCTTACCCTAGTATTTTCAGATGTCTTGGCCGAGGCCTTGACAATATATTTCAGATGTTCAGAATTATGAATTCCCTCATTATAGTATTATTAATTGGTAAAACATGTGATTATTCGACTAGTATAATATCAATGATTATGTTTCATTCTCTTATGATCATTTATATGGCCTTATTTAATCAGCTTTTATTCCTACCATATTATGCTCAAGAATATTTTTAAAGACATTTTTTTAGTTGTTCACCATGCCTAATGTTTATTTTTATGATAACTTTCGCCATATTAATTACCCTTACTGAGCATCCAAGATCACCCCTTTCTTATGTTTTATTTTCCCTTGGTTTTAAAGATAAATGTAATGAATGACTTGTAGGGATAATCTAGGGTTCATAGATTTTTCCAATGGAATTGTTATTATGTATTTAATTTTAAGTTATAATGTTGAACTTATGTTTGTATCTTGTTTTCCAAAACTATTAAACTATTCATTCATTTGGGATATTAATTTCTTATAATCATTCCAATTTATTAATATAAGGCACCGACTCTGGGAACCTAGGGTTTGGGTCCTTACTGTTGGTATTAAAGGAATTTTAGTAGAAAACTTGGAAACTAGATTTAGAAAACATAGATTAGGGAACAAAACCCTAAGATAGAATTTGAGGATAATAATAAAAGAATATCATAGAATTTTGGTAAGGTATAGATTATGTGGATCTTATTATAAATTAAATCCATGTCTGGATACTACAAGTGAATGTGGTTCTAACATAGATACACCTAGGAGTAACAACTCTGAAAAGGTGTTATAGGCCTGACTCAGGGTAACCTGATACACGACAATGAGTCTTACTACGCACCTAGTTTGACACTCTCGGGGTATATGCTTAGGATAATTCACATTTTACTTATAAACCATTATGAAGGATTTAAATGTAAATATTTCCTCAAAGAAACCGTGCTTATGATTATGAAATTAGATATGTATAAAATTTTAATTTATGTTAAGTGTTTCTATAGTTTGATATTATACATTATGATTCATAACCTAATTTAGTGTATAACCTTATTTAGAAATGTCACCTAGTGGAAGGAATTAAAACTACATGAATGCATGTATCTCGTGTAGGTATTTACCTCCTATTAAAAATAATGATGTTGATTTTGAAGCTGTGACTGGTACTGAGTAACTTATAACTATACTGGAACAGCTAACTCAAGTTATGAACAATAACCTTACCCATATGGAGCATCCTGATCCACAACATGGAGGAATAATGTTAGACCGCTTTATATGAGAACAACCTTCATCATTCAATGGGACTACAAATCCATTTTTAGTGGAGTAGTGAATAAGTTATTTTGAGAATCTATTTATCACTTTGGGATGTAATGAAAGGGAGAAGGTTATGATGTAAATTTATCATCTATCAGGAGATGCAGATCAGTGGTGGTTGTTAATCAAAACACAAAGGAGGAGGAAAAAATAAAATAAATGGAATGGAGGTACTTTAAGGAAATATTCTTAGAAAAATATTTTTCTCTAGAACAATGAGTAGATATAGAGAGGAAATTCTTGAGTTTAAAACAAAAAGAGGATGAAAATTTTGTGAAGTATGAAGCCAATTTTACAAGGCTAGAAATGCATATCGCGGACTACATACCTAATCCTAGGATAAAGATTGATTGATTCTTTGATGGTTTAAAAACATTCCTCTGAAGGGTACTGGTTTCCCAAACTTTCTCATCATATGAAGATATAGTATCATATGAAATCAAGATAGATAAATAATTCTCTAAGTATTATGTCTTTAAAGGAAAGAAACAGAAGAAGAGGGTGGCGGAGGAAAGAATGGATAAAGAGAAGAATAAAAAGGGGAGTTTTTCAGCATGTGATACTTGTGTAAAGAAACACCCTGGAGCCTACTTAAAAGGAAAAGGATTATATTGCAAATGTAGATAATGAGGCCACTAATCTCATGATTGTAAGGGAAAGAAAGAATCTACAAATATTCAATTCTAAAATTATAAATATGTGAGACATTATGCCAATTATTGTCCTAAGCACCAAGAAAATATTACCCAGAGAAGGCCAAGGGAGAAAGGCCAAGCTTATGCGATCACAACTATTGAGGTTGAAGTTACTAATGATGTGGTGGTAGTTACTTTAATCGTTTCCTCAAACATAGTCAATACTTTATTTAATTCTAGATCATCGTGTTCTTTTATATCTTCTCATTTTTCCAAGAAAATTAGACATGTCCAATTTGATTTAATAAAGGAGTTTTCAGTCAAGACTCTAAGGGAAGTATCATTACAACAAAGATGTATTGATCAGTCTCCTTTATGACACATAAACATGCTTTAGTTGCTGACCTTATCATCATACCTATGATTTAATTTAATATAATTCTTATTATGAACTGGATTTCAAGTTATGATGTGAAAATCTATTTCAAGAAAAAGGAAGCTAAATTTTTTGAGAATGATGTAGAATACCTTATCTTTAAAGTAGAAACCTCATCATTTGATTCTTATCTAGATCCACCCTCAGTAGCTCTACTAAATACAATTCTTGGGGAGGAAGATAAAACAATATATATGGGTGTGGAAAGAAATATTCAAATTGAGGATGTACCTATTGTGAAAGAATACATTGATGTATTTTCAAAGGATTTACCTAGCCATCCTTTGGAGAGGGAAATTGAGTTTTCTATTTATTTAATTCCTGGTGAAAGGCTTATATCAAAGACCCCTTATAGAATGACCACAGTTGAATTAGTAGAACTAAAAAATAGCTATAGGAATTGAGTGATAAAGAATTTATCCACCCTAGTGTTTCTCCATGGGGATCTCTTTTTCTTTTTGTTAAAAAGAAAGATGGATCTATGAAGTTGTGAATTGACTATAGGGAGATCAATGTTATTAAAACAAATAACAAGTATCATATTCCTCAAATTAATGATTTATTTGATCAACTTCACAGAGCCCAATATTTTTTGAAGATTGACCTTCGATCTGGATATCATCAGTTGTGTGTGAGGAAGGAAGATATTCCAAAGACAACATTTTGAATAATCTATGGGAATTATGAGTTTATAGTAATACCTTTTAGATGGACTAATTCACTCTCTGCTTTTATAGATCTAATGAATAGAGTTTTCAAGTAATATCTTAATGACTTTGTTGTGGTATTTATTGATGATGTCTTAGTATAATACAAAGGCTACGAAGATCATGAGAATCACCTGCACATTATTATGAAGACTCTTAGAAGAAACGAGTTATATAGGAAGTTTAGCAAGTGTGAACTCTGGCTTCAAATAGTTTCTTTTCTTGCCCATATTGTCTCTAAGGATGGAATCTTAGTTGATCCTTTAAATATAAAGGCAGTTCATGAATGACCTGCTCCAATGAACATAAATAAGGTATGTAGTTTTATTGGTTTAGCAGGTTATTATCAATGCTTCATTCAGAATTTTACCTGATTAGATAACCTGTTAACCAAACTTACTTGTAAAGGGGTTAAGTTCATATGGGCAAAATAATGTGAATAATGTTTTGAAGAATTGAATAAGAGGTTGGTGAATGCTCCAATCTTGACTCTACCATCAGGAAATTGTGGATTTGTGATTTATAGTGATGTATCAAAGAAAATACTTGGATGTGTCCTTATACAGAATGGTAGAGTTATTTCCTATGCATCAAGGTAGTTAAAATTTCATGAATAGAGCTATTCAAATCATGATCTTGAGTTAGCAGTTGTAATATTTTCTCTGAAGATATGGAGACATTATCTCTATAGTGAAAGATGTGAGATATATATTGATTATAAGTGCTTGAAATATATCTTCTCATAGAAATAACTCAACATGAGGCAAAGGTGAGGGCTCGATCTAATCAAGGATTATGATTGTTCCATGCACTACCATCCAGGGAAGGAAAATAAGGTGGCAGATGCATTGAGCAGGAAGGATCATGGAGTTATGAACAAAATGAGGATTGACAAGGATCCTATGTACATGGATCTAGAAATTATGTATATGGGAATTATCAAATAAGGTGAAGAATCATTACATTTTCAATTGATTTCCCAACCATATTTACTGTAAAGAATTAAAATTTCTTGATCTGATAATGAGAATATTCAAAAGAAAATTAAATTTGTGAATGATGGTAAGTTTCCAAATTTCGTGTGTGGGGATGGAATTCTGAAATTTGAGAGAAGGATATGCGTTTCCTCTATACCTAACCTAAAAATAGAGTTATTGGATGATGACCATAGTTATAATTTCTCTATACACCCTAGTATTACTAAGATGTATCGATATTTGAAATAATATTTCTGGTGGGACAACATGAAGTGTGAAATTGATGATTATGTATCAAGATGTTTAGTCTGTCAATAGGTGAAGGTTGAAAGACAACATCCTACAGGATTAATGCAACCTCTACCTATTCTTACATGGAAATGGGATGCCATCACCATGAATTTTATTACTATATTACCAATAACTTCAATAAGGAATGATGCAATATGGGTAATTGTTGATCGACTTACCAAATATGAACATTTCCTCACAATAAGAGAGGATTTTCCACTGGATCTCCTTGTACATCTCTATATCAATTAAGTTTTAAGACTTCATGGAGCACCTCTCTCAATTGTGTCTAATCGTGATTTATGATTTACATCAAAATTCTAGAAAAATATTCAGAAAACTTTGGATACTAAGCTTCGATTAAGTACTTCTTATCGCCCTCAAACTGAAGGGAAATCAAAAAGGAAGATCTAAACTTTAGAAGACATGTTGATATCATGTTCACTTGACTTTCAAGGTATTTAGGATCAGTATTTACCTTTGGTGGAGTTTTCCTACAATAATAGTTTCCATTCAATATTCAAATGGCACCATATGAAGCATTGTACAGAAAGAGATGTCGTACACCAACATGTTGGGTTGAAGCTGGTGAAATGAATCTTGTAGGCCCAGAGCTTATGGAGGAAACAATAGAGAAGGTAAATACTATTCAAACCCATATCAAAGCAGCTCAAATTAGGAAAAAAATATATTATGATAATCAAAGGAATGATTTGAAATTTCAAGTAGGAGATCATGTTTTCTTAAAAGTACCTCTATGGAAGGGTGTTATAAGATTTGGGAAGAAAGAGAAATTGAGCCCCAGATACATTGGTCATTTTGAAATTATGGAGAGAATTGGAGTTGTGGATTATCATTTTGAAATGATTCCTAGCCACTCTAAGGTACACAATGTGTTCCATGTCTCTTTGTTAAGGAAGTACATTCCAAACCCAACACATGTACTCACTTCTGAAGGTATAGAGTTAAAACCTAACTTATCTTACTATTAAGAGCCTATATAGATTTTGGACACTAAAGAATAGGTGTTGAGGAATCGGACAACTCGGCTGGTAAAGTTACTTTGGAAAAATCATAAAATTGAAGAGGCAATGTGGGATCCTGAGGAACTTATGATGAATACCTACCCAAATATTTTTATAAGGTAACATTTTTGGAAATTTTGAGGACAAATTTTTTGTAAGGGGGGGAGAATGTAACACCCCAAGGTTTTGTAAATAAATTTAATATAGAATGTAATTCATGAAATGCTAAGTCTCTAAAAAACAACACTTTTTTATTATAACCTAGTCTTTAAACATAATTTTACCGCCTCTGTGTTTTGAATTTCAAAAAATAGACATACACGGTTGCGATCAGTAAGATTTTTAGAGTATGATAGGATCAACTTACATTTTTTGTGAATAGTAACTTGACCCTTATGAATAGTAATGTACCCTTATGAATATTAATATGACCCTTATGAATATTAACCTCACCCATGTAAGTATAAATAAAATTTAGTCACTTTATAAATGAGAGTGAATATTTTAAAAATTAATAATTAAGTGTTGGTATTTTTATGAGTGATAATTATTTAATTATAATTTTAAATTAATAAATTGATTTAAAATAAAATTAATTTTCATAAAATTTATTCCTAAATAAATATTTTGTTTTCCTATGATTTTAGGATAATTTTATGAGACGTCAGTTAATTTTTGAAAGTATTATAAAATCAATTTTAAATTTAAAATATGTATTTTTTAAGAAAATGATGATTTTATTTAAAAATTAAGTTTTAGATATTTAGAAAATTATTTTGATAAAATAGATACTATTTTTAAATTATACACATTGAAAAATGGTTATGGTGATTTTTTGGGATTTTTCTAAAATATTTGAATTTTGTTGAATAGTAAAATACAGTAATTTATGGTATAAATACATTAGAAGCTAAATACACTATTACTTGAGTCATAACTGATGTAAGAACACTTTTTTAGGATTCACATGCACTTATTGCTATTTTTTCATAATAATCAACACTATTGGTTGCCTTGAGCAAAATAATAAAATAATGAATAAGATATTCAAAAATCACCCCTCACTCCCTCTTCTCCTCACTCATCTAATCCTTGAAGCTTCTAAAAGTTATACCCAAATACTATTACCTAGTATCTACTCATGTCCAGTAGATCTTGGTCTTTCCAAAAGACCAAAACCTCTTCCCTTAAGGAGGTTCTCAAGGAGGATATTTCAAAAGGTAAACCCTCTTCCTTTTTATTTTAATTTCATTTTCAATTTATTTTCTTTTCTTATCTTCTCCTCAACTCCTCTATCCAAATGATAATTATAAATACAATATAATCTATATACTATAATTATATCATGTTAATTTAATATCCTTACTCAAACTACTATCTCTCTCTCTTTTGTTTTAAAAACGAAATCATCATTCAAGAGGTGATGATTTACAACCTTCATGGACGACGAACCTTCATTCTTCAATTTATCCTTCAAGGATGGTCATGAAACCATTTTTATGGTTGAAACAGACTATAATATATTTATTATAAACTATTCAATGTTCTTTAACCAGTATATATACATAATAATAATTCATATGACAAAACTAGTTCGTAATAATTGAAATATCGCCAAAATAATCTAAATGATTATCACTAATGTTCTATCTAATAACTCATCCTCATACCATATAACCAAATGAATTATATCACAATTTAATCTTATGTATGTTAACTATTATCATATAAGTTCAATTCTGGATAATTATACCAATTCCACATGAACTTCCATACTCATATACAAGTATACCGATTGTGAAAACCACAGAAACAAATGCTCGCGAGCAATAAATTTGTCTCTTATAACTCATCCAAAAGGCCATAAATGAACTTAATAAAATTATAATAAATCAAATAAATATATATATGAGCTTTTCAACTAATTAATTAATGTATTTAATTTTATTATCTATGATGTTGAGGTTAATTTCAAAACATGTTTGGACATAAGGTAAGGGTTTTCTACCTGAACCTCCATATTCTTTGGAGTTACTATTTGTCTCTCTTAATCCTAATTAAATTATTAATTATTATTATTTACTCCTCATAAATTATTTTTTAATGTTCTATATATGTTTACCAATTAGAATCCTTATTTATTTTATGGGTAGTTAAATTTTTTATAAATATTTTTCTCAATTCTTCCCAATAAACAAGCCTAATTCAAGGGAACTTCTCAAATTATTACCTATTTTCAAGTATACTCTATAATCTGTTTTAAGCCACCATTATTTTTATAAAACTACTCATTTCATAATAAAAAAACTACCTTAGTTAATTTATGTTTTTATGCAAATATTTTCCAAAAGAACTCTTCTTTTCAAAGTAAAAGTGTATTTCTCTCAAAAATTCCTCAATGATTTTATTAGAGTATTTTTGTCTATTTCAAAACCTCTATCGAATTTCATGTCTTATTGAGGTTAATATCTTATTTTTATCATCTACCATATTGTATTAAATTATTTATGATCATTTTGACTATGGATGGGCTATCTTGGTACCATTCACCATACTACTCAGAATGGTTTGTGTTTATGTGTACAAATTGGGGAAAGATTTTTATATGTTCATATTGTTTATGTTTAGCCCCTTTCATATGAAGAATAAACTTCACTTAAAAATTGATTGGTAGGTCCCGATATATCCCCTAGATTCATTGGTAGGTCTCATGAGACAAAATAGAATTGGTTTTTGGTTGAGACCTTTCCCTAGTATTTTCAGATGTCTGTGTCAAGGCCTTGACAATATGTTTCAGATGTCTGGTATTATGCATTCCCTCGTTATGGTATTAGTAATTAATAAACCATGTGATTATTCAAATAGTATAATATCAATGGTTATGTTTCATTCTCTTATGATCATTTATATGGCCTTATTTAATTAGCTTTTATTCCTTCTATATTATGCTCAATAATATTTTTAAAGGCATGTGTTTTTAGTTGTTCACTATGACTAGTGTTTATTTTTATGATAACTTTCATTGTATTACTTACCCTTCTTGAACATTTGAGCTTAACCCTTTCTTATGTTTTATTTTATATAGGTTTTTAAGATGAATATAATGAATGAATTTTAGGGATAATCTAGGAGTCATAGATATTTCCAATGGAATTGATATTATATATTTCATTTCAAGTTGTAATGTTGAACTTATGTTTGTATCTTTTTTTCCAAAACTACTAAACTATTCATTACTCCGGGGTACAAATTTCTTGTAATCATGTCAATGTATTAATATAAGGCACCAGCTCCAGGAAATTGGGGTCTAGGTCCTTACAGCTAGTGATTGAATACATGAAATCAGAAAAACATGAATAATTATTAAACCATATATGTGAATAATATTTATGAAACATGTTAAAAAAATTAATATTTAACTTAGGTTTTAGATACACTTAGTGTGTGACTCTCTAGGCCTCTTTCTAAATGGAATTAGGTAGAGCTTCCCAAATTACAAGGTTGGAATCTATCAATATGCCAAGATACCCATAGAGAAAGAATTTAATATCACAATGACATAAAACCCCATACGAACACTTACTATGTAATATAATCCCTTTATCACTGCGAACATATGTTGTCATGGTTTTCATCAATACATAAAAGTATAAAACTAATAAATCCATTAATAATAATCTTAAAGTATAAGGATTAATAAACACATCTGTATATATGAACATCCAATGACACATATAAATGTGGATTTTCTACTAACAGGTTGTGTTCTTAAAATCTCCTACACTAGAAATTACCAAGGGTGTATACCATGAGAAAGTGCATCAAAGTACCATGAGTATCCACCCCTGATAGCCTATATAATTTTTTCCTATAAAATGATATCATCCAACTATAGAATATATATTTAATAATATTTTCATGACAATTATAGGTTCTCATCATAGTAAGGAACTACTATGACCTTTTAGTGCAATCGTTACTCTTAGGACATTAATCATGATGTGTTAAGAAGTTTATTAATATTTAAAAAATGAATATAGATAACCAAAAAGTATATAGAAGTTAGTTCTAGGGCACCAACTCTAACATGTGGTTGGGTCTCCTTTGTGGCAGATGAGCAAGATGGTGCTTCCCCTCGGGGCTGATGAATGCAGAGGTGTTTTCCCTCAAGGAACAAGATATATTTGTGTAGTTATCATTCTATGGATCAAGAGGGTTATCATGTAATCCTTCACCCTCTAGTGATATTTTAGTTGAGGGAGTGATAGTAATTGATTCTATGACTTATTCCATGTCTTGTGTCCACCCCTTTTATCTTAAGTTAGGAGACTGTATAGTTTAACCCTTAGTTGTGTATTAACCTGCAGCCTAAGGCCCTTTATGTTTTCAGGGCATCCTACTAGGTATTTTTATGCTCACCTATGTATATATATTTTTCCTATAATTATTATGTCTATGAAGATGGTGTAAAGGTCATTGATGGTATTGATGGGTGTAGATATAGTGGAGCAAGAGCTTAGTTGGAGCCCAGAAGGGTTTGTAGCCAGTGATGCTTAAGGATGGTGTTAGCATGATGTGGTGATCTCCATTTTCCCTATCACATATGTTATCGGTCATATTTTTGGGTGTTGTGACTTGTATTTTTTCCCTCTTTTATACTGGTATTTATATTACACACCCTAGGATGTTTAGAAGATATATGAATGCATGTTTCCTTTTCAATTATATAGGTTGTCATGCATGGTTGTGGATACTTTTGTTATTGGTTACTGATGTATATCTACTATAGGTTTTTTAAGCCAAGACTTTCCATATTCATATCATGCTTTGTTGATGCTAGTCACAAAGCCTTGAATGATTAGACATGGTCTTAGGGTGGCACAATAAAGTGACATAAAACCTCTTGTGGCATCACACACACAAAGAGTGACAGGTATATTTCCTGATGCACCCAAGTTTACCCAATGTGCTAATTTTTTCAAAATCCATTCTCACATTTAACAAAACATATTCGCATTAAAAACATTCCACTTATGGCCTTGAAAACCCATTTTAAAACCAAAACTACCTTTAAAGAATTTAATCAAACACTTGGTGTGCATAAATCCTTTTTAAAGAAAATCCCTTTAAAACATGTATCTCTTCAAAAAAATTCATTCCAATATAAAATCGTTCATTTTTATTGAATAAACCAAAGGAATTAACAATAACATATAACAATTCATGAATTAGAAACCTTGTATCGAGACACCTATCGCAAGAACAAAGGAAACCTAATCCCCTTCGACAATAGAGATTGGAAACAAGTAGATCTACCTCCAAAAGATAAGGAATAAGGTAAAACTGAAAAAGATTGATAAAAACACAAATCGATCACAATCCATTCCACAAACACTGCCAATATTGTTGTCGACCAATGGAAACAAAGAATCAAAAATAATGCATACCAAAGAAAAGTGTTGCAAACATGCCGGAGGTAAAATACTGAATGAGGTGGCCCAAAAGAAGGAGAATCACCCCCATCGCACCTGAAGGAAGCCTAGGGTTTGAGAGGGTGGCCAACACGTCGAATGGAGAAGGAATTGGGAGTGAATCATGATAAAAGATACCAGGATAAAGGATTTACGATGTAAAAATATTGTTTACAACATAAATATACCATAACTCATATACACTGAAAACACATCAGATTGAGATAAATTTACCCCTGATTGATATTTTATGGTGTAAAAGAGGATCTTAAAACATAAAAGGAATTTGTGGAATAAAAAGAATTTTATGACTTGTAATATTCTTGTGCTATAAACCATTTCATGGATTGTTCCCAATGACATTTACACCATAAACTACACAATTATGGCGTAAAATGGTCTTATAAGCAATACCCAACCCAGGTTCTGCAGAAACTCCCATAACAGCTCTAAAGCCCTCTGAACCCAAGAAACAATCTCTTAACATTAAAAGAGACGTACCTTTTTTACCTGGGATGTTGTAATTCTCCCCACCATATAAGATTTATGTCCTAAGAAAGTTCTCAAGATCTTGGACTTGAAAAAAGAAAACATCAATGTCACCTCATCAATAATTCTCAATCCCAAATCTCATGTTATCCCACCTACACTACCACAATACATAGACCAATGGAATTATTTTACCGTGCAACACCTTATCCTGGAAATCCAAAATCTAAACTAGTTTCTCAACCATAGTGGTGTCGGGATCAAGATCAACATCCTCACATTAAATTACATGGGAAGGATCCATTTGATACCTCCTTATCTAGTAAACATGAAACACATCATGAATCAAAGTCAAACAAGATGGTAAGTCCAACTGATACACCACATTTCAATGTCTTTCAATGATATCAAAGGGGACAAAAAACCTTGATTCCAACTTACCCTACTTACCAAACCAATGATATCCCAAGAAAGGTGAAACCCAAAGAAAAACCCAATCACCAACCTTAAACTTTAGCGGTTGATGATGATAGTACTCATAGGATTTTTGACAACTATGTGTTGTGACCAATCTCTTCTGGATCAACTACACCATTTCCCTCATTTCTTAAAAAATACTTGGTCTAACTAAGGAATTATCTCCCAACTATTCTCAACATAAGGGAGATCTACATGGCCACCCATACAACACCTCAAAGGGTGTCATCTTAATCAAAACTTAATAACTATTATTATAGGAAAATTTGACCAAAGGAATATTATTTTCCCATTAACCATCAAAATCAAGAACACATGTCGGGAGCATATCCTCAAGGTCCTAGAAAGATCCATTTATCTATACATATATGTGTGGATGATATGTCATGATCAAACTCATCACCTCTTGCAAACATTTTCAAAACTTGGATGTGAACCTAGGGTCCCTATCAGAAACAATCATAGAGGTAACCCTATGAAGTCTTATAGGATATCAAACATACAAGTCTATGAGATGTTCAAATTTCATCGCCTCCTTGATAAGGAGTATATGAGATGATTTTTCAAGCCGATCAATGATCAACCAAATCACATCTTTCCCACTAGGATTATTTAGTAAACCAATAATGAATTCTATGGGAATGGGTAAGTGTGAAATAAACCTACAGGTTTATGGTGCTTCACCTTAATTATATGGCATGTAAAACACCATGATACAAAATCTATAATTGAATATATCATACCCAACCATATATATTGACATATCAATTCATGATACATCTTGGTAGTCCCAGGGTGAACAGACCAACAAGATCAGTGAACACTATCCATCAAATCCTATCTCGAAGAAAAAGGAACAACCAACCTGCTTTAGAAACACAAAGTGCCACCAGGAGACCAAGACAACTTACCCAAGGTCTTCCTACCATTTAGGATTTTAACAAAGTGTTGTCACTTGACATTGAGTACTTGATCGATCCAAACCCACTTATCAAATGATGGGTCAACCTTCACTAAATATAAGAACACCTTCCCACCAGATTCTTCCACTACCAAGCTTATCTCAGCAAACACACTCATCGGAGACCACTCCTCCACTAATTACTTCAAGTCTTGATTCAGTAATTTCCTTATCAACACATCGATGGCCACATTACCTTTCCCAAAAGTATAATAAATATCAAAATCAAGAGTCTAAAGATAATCGATCCAATGTCTCTATCGCAAGTTCAAATCCATATAAATGAAAATGGAATTCATGCTTTTGTGATCAGAATATACCATGAACCACTCCCCAAAGAGATAGAAATGCCATATTTTGTTTTCATGCATAACCACTACCAAATCAAGATCATGGGTAGGGTAGTTATTATCATGAGGGTGTAATTGGTGAGAGACATAGGCAGCCACTTATTTCCACTGCAACAAGACACACCCCAGACCCATGCCAGAAGCATCACAAAAACCATCATATCTTGAACCCAGTTCTGAAATAATCAAAACTAGAGATAAATTAAAAATCTTCTTAATATCCTAAAAATATCTATATAATTTATCATTACACTCGAACTTTACACCCTTATAGGTTAAATTTAACTTGAGGCAACATGTTTTTTTGTGTATATGAGGTATGGTATATTTACGCCATAAATAAGGGGTTTGCACCATAAATCCCTCTATCCAATAAGTTTTAATATATTTTCATGCATAACCCTCCTCTCATTTGATTTTTTACTCCCAACCTCGAACCCTAGGTGATCCCAGGTGTGATTTGGGTGTCTTCTCTCCTTTAGAGTTCCTCCGTTCAATGTTAGATCTACTTGGAACTTGTGTCACTTCTTCCTAGTAAGTGGATTTTCTACTTTATCATTTACATTTGTTGGAATCCTAATGTATTAATCATGTTTTAATGATCACAAATCTTATTCAACCTAGTTAACTCCTGTAAATTATATCCAATCATGTGTATTTATGTTTAAAGTTCTCTCATGATTTATAATGGTTAAGCTCAATCCATTTCATTCATATCACTGTTTAAGTCTGAATTCAGCTATTTGCCTAAGTACAAGTGTAACGCCCCGACACCAGTTACCCAGAGTCGGTACATTATTACATAACATTGGCATGATCACAAGAAAGATCAAATCTCGAAAGACCGATTGGTTTAGTAGCCTTAGAAACACTAGATATATTCATAAAGTTTTACATTACATCATGAAGTGAAAAACTACTATAAAAACATATTGTCTCCATAATCCACACTATTATCCCCTCATAATATCCCTACAGGTCATTCATAATTTACTTCTTCACATCCTGGGAAAAATAAAACATAGAAAAGGGGTGAGCTCAAATGCCCGGTAAGGATAACAATATAGCGGAAACATTCATAAATAAGAATAAACATTTAAGGCAATGTATAACTAAAACAAAAGCCTTTTAAACTTGAACTTCAACATAGTATGGAAAAAATAAAATGAAATAATGCCATTTACTTATTCACATGGATATTCTACTAATCGAATGATCACATGCAATATCAATTACCACTTTCATAATGATTGAATGCATAATTCCAGACTATCATAACCACATATCCAAGGCCTCGTGCCATGAATACAAATAAGATTTTGCCAAGGCCTTGTGCCAAGACACTAGTTTGTCTCATGAGACCTACCGATGCATCGAGGAGCTATAGCGGGCTCCACCCATAACATATTAAGTCCAATGCATTCCCATATGAAAAGGTTTAAACATAACATAAACATTCGTATTAAAACTAGCATACGAAATGTCAATACTTTCACCATAAACCATGAATGGTATAAAAATAGCACATCCACAGTCAAACATATCACAAAACCTTAAATACAATATAGAAGTTTTGTATCATAATAAATCAACTTCAAATAAGCTTAAAATTCATCAAAGGATGTTGACATAGATGAAATCAAAACTATTTGAGAGAAATATCTCTTTTCTCGAAATCATTGAAAAGTCACACATTTATAAAGGAAGTAATTTAAAAGATATTTTTGAATCAAAGTGTCCCATACCAATTTGAAAATTTTGAAAATAAATATCATTTCAAAACCTTCATGTCCATATAAATAAGTCCTTAAAATCATTTTGAAAACATGGACATTAATTAAAAATATTTAGAAAGATAAATCTTTAAAACATTTAAAATTATGATCTTGATAAAGAGTACCTTTCAAAAATTCTAAAAATATTCATTTTGAAATCATTTAAAAGTCACATAATTATAAAATAAAACATTTACTTTGAAAATATTCTTATAATCTTGTAAGGGAAGCTTTGATGATTTTATAACGGTGGTAAATAGCCGCACCCGCCGTATAAGTTAAAAAAACATTCTTACCTTAAATTTGTCGAAAGGTAAAAAGTGCCTTGTTTGGAAAACGACGGAAATATTCCTTTAAAAACACATAAGGGTATAAATGAATTTAACCCATATTCTTTGTAAATAGTAAAAATGTTTTGAAATAAATTTCGAAGAAACATGGATGTGGATGATAAAGAAATCCAAGTAGATTATTACGTATAAACAACCTCGGATAATGAAGAGATTGTGAAATAAACCCTTAACTTGTACTTTTCCTTGGTTGGGGTCGGTTAAACTCATGTATAATGGTGAAATAATTGTTATTAAATTATACAAGAATCATATACATTAATATGATATCATATATGATCTTTTAACATTGATTTGTTAATAATATCTTAGTATTATCGTTGTTTCGGGTGTTAACTTACTCGTTTCCTTTTATATGTTTTGTTACGTAAGACATGTTTGTAATGGATAGGTTGTATATTAATAATATCCAGAATTATATCAAGTCCTTAGATACTATTATTAATCATAAAATTAGAATTATACTTGAATGGATACGATAGAGAATGAATCTCATCGCGTTCGTGGAGACGGTAGTCCGTACGTACGCACGAGCGAAAATATCATTCTTTTGATATTAAAATAATATATAATTGGATATTATATAATATATACAGAATCATTATCATGTTATATTTATTATTTACATGAGTTAAACATAATTATTATACCCATCCAAATAATAATATATTGAATAACAATTACACCACGACGTGGAGACGGTAAGTCGTACGTACGCACGTATGGTGACATGTTATTCAAAGGGTGGATAGAATACTAAATATGGTTGTACCATATTTATAATAACATCACAGTATATATAAGATACTATAGTTATTATTTTATAATGGTAATAAAAAATAAAGAATAAGTGGAAGAAGAAATGAATTTGAAAAATGGTGGTGAAAACATTACCTCTTCTTCGGGTTCTTCCTTTTGATTTGATCAAAAGGGCTCCTTAGGTTGGATTTATGATCAAACTAAGGCCTCTAGGTTGTATTGAGGGAAGTTGAGAGAGTATTTGGGCAGAGTTTGGACGAACCAAAAGGCTTTGAAGGTGTGAAGTAATGAGAAGGGGGAGTT
This sequence comes from Viscum album, assembly GCA_963277665.1. Taxonomy (NCBI): domain Eukaryota; kingdom Viridiplantae; phylum Streptophyta; class Magnoliopsida; order Santalales; family Viscaceae; genus Viscum; species Viscum album. The sequence goes on along the minus strand of OY728137.1, from coordinate 1,230,834,596 downwards.
CCCTTTTATAAGAGGGGTGAGGGGCACCTTTGGAAAAACTAGAAATATTAATTTATAATAAATTCATATTAGGTTTCTAATGGCTCAAAAGTTTATTATTCAAAGGTTAAGGTTCAGATATGTCTAAAAACATTCAACCAATATAATTTATACAGGTTTGGGTTACTATATTAACCTTATCTTTTAGTTTTAACTCTTAGTTAATTAGTTTGACATTTACCATGTCACTTTGTATTTTTATATTATATAGTTAATAAACTTACTATATACATCCAAGAGACCCCTAATTGGTCCATTAATGATAAACCTATCATTATATAAGTCTCTTGTCCAAACCTTAGATTTTTAGAAATTTAATATCAATAAATAATATAGTATTTTTTTTAAAAACTCTTTTATGTCAATTTTGACACTATTCAATAGTTGATTTTTGTGAAACTTATAACAGAATGATTACTTCAAAAAAAGTCAATTAAATCAATAATAATATGTCATATTATTCTATAAAATTAGTTTAATTCATTAAAAGTCTCAAATTATATTTATTTGGGTATTTATAATATCAATTATTTTAATTGTTCACTATTATGGTAATTACTCCATCATCATTGTGTCATAAATAAATTAACTTATTTAATGTCTAAAATTTATAAATAAAATATCATTATGTAGGAAATATTTGTATATTTCTAATTAATATTTATAGTCGAAAATCCAACATATATAACCCTATGTAAAAATTGGTTTTCTAAAAGATATATGCTTGTGTCATTTTTGTATCCATTTTAACTTAATTAAAATAAAGTGTCCCTATCACTTACAAGTGGCACCATGGGGTCCCAAAATCCACCCAAATATGCCCATGGTTGGACATGTATCCACCAATAAGGTTAGGACACGTTTTAGGATAATTTAGTATTATTATAATATTATTTTTTTAACCCTTATTTACCGGATTTACCCTTAACCATGGTAAATAAAATATTTACCGCAGTAATTATTCAAAATGTCTAAAAATAAAAGTTACCTATTTACACAATTTGAACATCCTAATTCTAAATATGGAATCCATTTTTCCAAATTCAAAACACAAAAGTGGTAGAAATTAATTTAAAATTAATTCCCGCTATCAAAACAAAAAGTGTGTTTTTAAGATATAATAACTATCAAAAGATTGATACTTGTTTGTGTTCGGTTTAATTTTGAAATTATGTCCAATGACCAACATTGTATTAAATGGTAAAAATATATTCTAAATATACTTTAAAACCACTCAAATTCATAATTTATCAATATAAATTATTTCGATTAAAAAAGTTGTTTTTAATTAAAATTTAGTAATTTTCAATATTCATCAAAATATTAAAGTTATCCGAAAAGTACCAAAATTTCACCTTAGGCTAAATTAGATATTCCAAATCCAAAAATGAAGTCCATTTTAAAATATAAAATATATATAATTTCAAAAAGTAGGTATTACTATTCATAACGGCTAGTTTGATTAGTTATGGTGTGTTAGAACTCGGTGTTGCGTACAACACACGCCATTGCATTATTCAAAGGGAAACGTACCGTGGAATCTTGGGATGTTTAATTGTAAAAATTTTTTGATGTCCCCATTCTAAAAAGTAAATTTATTTAGTCAAATTGAATATATAAAAGTTTAAAATATTGGATTTAAAAAGGTTTTCACTATTAAAAGTTGGTAAAAGTGCAATACTGAAAATGAATTTGTTCTTACATTATGTCTAAGAAACTCATAATATGGATTCTAAAATTATAGGGATTATATAAAGTTTAAAATTTAGTTAATACTATTCATAACCTCTTTTGAACGGCTTGTTTGGTAAGTCATGGTGCGCTTGAACTCGGTGTTGCGTGTAATGAAAGTTATTGAATTATTTTTGAAGAAATAACACACTATGAAATCTTGGGGTGTTACATTCTCCCCTCCTTCAATAAATTGTGTCCTCACAATTTGAAATTGTTCTTATAAAATAAAAGGTTGAATATAGAAAATATCTTTGTGGGAAAACCCACATCGGAAATTGGGTTGATAAAATTTAGTCTTAATAAGAGGAAAAGAGAAATGAAAGGGTCACCACCAAATTATGATTTCTATTCGGAGAACATTGGTGGAAATTAGAGACATATAATTGGAGGAAAAATGTAAATATTTATAGGTATTGATTGAGGTCATCAATCACAAACAAGTGTAAAATTGAGGGCCTTAAATTCATCAATCTATGATGATTTAAAATACCATCGGTTCAGCAAAACATATGGTATTAGGATAACACATTTTTTTTGTTTTAATATCCCTTCACTAAAGAATAAGAATTAATTTCTTCATTGAATAAGAGAAGAAGAAAAATATATACTTGAAAAATAGAGTCTCAACCTTTAACTAAGTTCTACCACAAACTCATCTTTCACTCTAAAAGATAATAGAACTTAAAAATAATATTCTATTTATCCTATTCGTATAGGTTTACAAAAATGAATTTATAATTCATCTAGAAGACCCATTAAAAAAATGACATTATTCAAACCAGGACATCACGTGGGTCAGTGGTAAGTGATACACCCTTTGTCGCCCTTCGATTGTGGGTTCTAGTCTCACGGCCTTGCCGGACGCGACGGGTTGCCGCCTGACCTCCGGGTTGTCCTTTTATGGCAATCCAAAATAATCCAAACTAGAACTATCCAAAATACTTCAGTCCAAAATTTATAAGGAAGGTAAACACAATGAAGATCCTTTTTTTGCCGCGTAATAACATGCGATCACCTTCATCGTGTATTCTTTTAAAACACTGCAACATCCTGAATTACCATAAAACCTTATTGATTACATTCATGATCCCTTATTCCTTATAGAATAATAGACATACCCTTTCAATCCAAAAATGTTGTAAACCCCAACAATGATGGAATATACAAATCATTAATCAGTTTTAAGATAGTCGAGAATATCCAATATAATTTATCCAAATCAATCATGTATTATTCTAAAATCACTACCTTGGTATCAGAACCATATTATGGTTTATCTTTCTCTCAACAATATATTTTCCAAAAATTTAACCTGCTATTGAGTCACTTTTCTTTGTTCCACACAATATCAAGTCCTTAATGAAATAGTACTGCAGTACAATCCTTATATACTCCATAATTATTATAACAAGTAAATTGTTGATACAACACTCAAATGAAATAATCAACACAAGAACTCTAATAATTCCTCTTCATCTGTGGTAGTATCATAACTTGATTATTATCCAATAGCATCATTTGCGGCATAGTCTGATGACTGGGACATAGGTTCGCGTAGTGTCCAAAATCCTTGCAAATGAAGCATTGTACATTTGAAACCATTTTCTTACCCTTGCAGTCACGTACTTTGTGCCCTTTTCCTCCACACTTATAACAAACTCTCATTCCTTTCAGGAAAGTTCCAGGGTGTTCCTTCCCACAGTTATCACATATGGGAAAATTCTTCTTTTCCCTCTTCCCTTTATCCATCTTTCTCTCTTCCATCCTTTTCTTCTCTTGCTTCCCTTCAAAGCCATAGGACTCAGTAAAATCTTTACTTATCTTATCAACACATGATATTATTTCTTCATATGATGATAATACATGGGAGACTATTTCTCTTATAAATTTTGGCTTAAGACCATGAAAGATATGATCCTTCTTTATCTTTGGATCATGTGCATTGCTGGAGTTCTCATTCCTTCTACTGGGCGCCATTTTTAAACAATGGAATACACTAGATTAGTTTATGAATAACAATACCTAATCCCAAACTTGTAAGACACATAACATAAATTAAATAGTTTATGGATATAATCCATAATCATAAAAAAAAAATCCATTGAGGAAGTATATACTCATAAACCCCTCATAATGGTTTGTAAAGAAAATGAGAATTATCCTAAGCATATCCCCCGGAGTGTCGTAACCAAGAGTGCAGTAAGGTCCGTTGTCGTGCACCAGTTCTCGTTCGAGTCTAGCTCAAAGCGGTGTTTTCTAATTTTACCCCTAGGTACATCTGTGCGAGAGCCGCCTCTACCTACTCGTATCCAGACAGGGATGTATTGCTCGGAAAACTCACAAAATCTCTACAATACCAAAATTCTAGGAAGTTCTTCTATACTAATCCTCAAGGTCCATCTTAGGTCTATGTGCTCTAATCAGATTTTATCTAAATCTAGCTTCCAAGGTTTGTACTAAACTTTCTCTGATACTAACTGTAATGCCCCGACACCAGTTACCCAGAGTCGGTGCATTATTACATAACATTGGCATGATCACAAGAAAGATCAAATCTCGAAAGACCGATTGGTTTAGTAGCTTTGGAAACACTAGATATATTCATAAAGTTTTACATTACATCATGAAGTGAAAAACTACTATAACAACATATTGTCTCCATAATCCACACTATTATCCCCTCATAATATCCCTACAGGTCATTCATAATTTACTTCTTCACATCCTGGGAAAAATAAAACATAGAAAAGGGGTGAGCTCAAATGACCAGTAAGGATAAAAATATAGCGTAAACATTCATAAATAAGAATAAACATTTAAGGCAATGTATAACTAAAACAAAAGCCTTTTAAACTTGAACTTCAACATAGTATGGAAAAAATAAAATGAAATAATGCCATTTACTTATTCACATGGATATTGTACTAATCGAATAATCACATGCAATATCAATTACCACTTTCATAATGATGGACTTCATAATGCCAGACTATCATAACCACATAGCCAAGGCCTCGTGCCAAGAATACAAATAAGATTTTGCCAAGGCCTTGTGCCAAGACACTAGTTTGTCTCATGAGACCTACCGATGCATCGAGGAGCTATAGCGGGCTCCACCCATCACATATTAAGTCCAATGCATTCCCATATGAAAAGTTTTAAACATAACATAAACATTCGTATTAAAACTAGCATACGAAATGTCAATACTTTCACCATAAACCATGAATGGTATAAAAATAGCACATCCATAGTCAAACATATCACAAAACCTTCAATACAATATAGAAGTTTTGTATCATAATAAATCAACTTCAAATAAGCTTAAAATCCATTAAAGGATGTTGACATAGATGAAATCAAAACTATTTGAGAGAAATATCTCTTTTCTCGAAATCATTGAAAAGTCACACATTTATAAATGAAGTAATTTAAAAGAGATTTTTGAATCAAAGTGTCTCATACCAATTTGAAAATTTTGAAAATAAATATCATTTCAAAACCTTCATGTCCATATAAATAAGTCCTTAAAATCATTTTGAAAACATAGACATTAATTAAAAATATTTAGAAAGATAAATCTTTAAAACATTTAAAATTATGATCTTGATAAAGAGTACCTTTCAAAAATTATAAAAATAATCATTTTGAAATCATTTAAAAGTCACATAATTATAAAATAAAACATTTACTTTGAAAATATTCTTATAAGCTTGTAAGGGAAGCTTTGACGATTTTATAACGGCAGTAAATAGCCGCACCCGCCGTATAAGTTAAAAAAACATTCTTACCTTAAATTTGTCGAAAGGTAAAAAGTGCCTTGTTTGGAAAACGACGGAAATATTCCTTTAAAAACACATAAGGGTATGAATTAATTTAACCCATATTCTTTGTAAATAGTAAAAAAAATTTGAAATACATTTCGAAGAAACATGGATGTGGATGATAAAGAAATCCCAGTAGATTATTACGTATAAACAACCTCGGATAATGAAGAGATTGTGAAATAAACCCTTACCTTTTACTTTTCCATGTTTGGGGTAGGTTAAACTCCTGTATAATGGTGAAATAATTTTTATTAAATTATACAAGAATCATATACATTAATATGATATCATATATGATCTTTTAACATTTATTTGTTAATAATATCTTAGTATTATCGTTGTTTCGGGTGTTAACTTACTCGATTCCTTTTATATGTTTTGTTACATAAGCCATGTTTTTAATAGATAGGTTGTATCTTAATCATATCCATAATGATATCAAGTCCTTAGATACTATTATTAATCATAAAATGAGAATTATACTTGAATGGATACGATAGAGAATGAATCTCATCGCGTTCGTGGAGACGGTAGTCCGTACGTACGCACGAGCGACAATATCATTCTTTTGATATTAAAATAATATATAATTAGATAGTATATAATATATAGAGAATCATTATCATGTTATATTTATTATTTACATGAGTTACACATCATTATTATACCCATCCAAATAATAATATATTGAATAACAATTACACCACGACGTGGAGACGGTAAGCCGTACGTACGCACGTATGGTGACATGTTATTCAAAGGGTGGATAGAATAATGAATATGATTGTACCATATTTATAATAAAATCACAGTATATATAAGATACTGGAGTTATTATTTTAGAATGGTAACAACAAATAAAGAAGAAGTGGAAGAAGAAATGAATTTGAAAAAGGGTGGTGAAAACATTACCTCTTCTTCGGGTTCTTCCTTTTGATTTGATCAAAAGGGCTCCTTAGGTTGGCTTTCTGATCAAAATAAGGCCTATAGGTTGTATTGAGGGAAGTTTAGAGAGTATTTGGGCAGTGTTTGTCCGAACCAAAAGGCTTTGAAGGTGTGAAGTAATGAGAAGGGGGAGTGTCCTTTTATAAGAGGGGTGAGGGGCACCTTTGGAAAAACTAGAAATATTAATTTATAATAAATTCATATTCGGTTTCTAATGGCTCAAAAGTTTATTATTCAAAGTTTAAGGTTGGTATAGGTTGAAAACCATTCAACCAATAGAATTTATACAGGTTTGTGTTACTATATTAACCTTATCTTTTAGTTTTAACTCTTAGTTAATTAGTTTGACATTTACCATGTCACTTTGTATTTTTATATTATATAGTTAATAAACTTACTATATACATCCAAGAGACACCTAAGTGGTCCATTAATGATACACCTATCATGATATAAGTCTCTTGGCCTAACCTTAGATTTTTAGGAATTTAATATCAATAAATAATATAGTATTTGTTTTAAAAACTCTTTTATGTCAATTTTGACACTATTCAATAGTTGATTTTTGTGAAACTTATAACATAATGATTACTTCGAAAAAAGTCAATTAAATCAATAATAATATGTCATATTATCCTATAAAATTAGTTTAATTCATTAAAAGTCTCAAATTATATTTATTTGGGTATTTATAATATCAATTATTTTAATTTTTCACTATTATGGTAATTACTGCATCATTATTGTGTCATAAATAAATTAACTTATTTAATGTCTAAAAATTATAAATAAAATATCATTATGTAGGAAATATTTTTATATTTCTAATTAATATTTATAGTCGAAAATCCAACATATATAACCCTATGTAAAAATTGTTTTTCTAAAAGATATATGCTTGTGTCATTTTTGTATTCATTTTAACTTAATTAAAATAAAGTGTCCCTATCACTTACAAGTGGTACCATGGGGTCCCAAAATCGACCCAAAGATGCCCATGGTCGTACATGTATCCACAATAGGACACATTTTAGGGTAATTTAGTATTATTATAATATTATTTTTTTAACCCTTATTTACCGGATTTACCCTTAACCATGGTAAATAAAATATTTACCGCAGTAATTATTCAAAATGTCTAAAAATAGAAGTTACCTATTTACACAATTTGAAAATCCTGATTCTAAATATGGAATCCATTTTTCCAAATTCAAAACACAGAAGTGGCAGAAATTAATTTAAAATTAATTCCCATTGTCAAAACAAAAAGCGTGTTTTTAAGATATAATAACTATCAAAAGATTGATACTTATTTATGTTCGGTTTAATTGTGAAATTATGTCCAATGACCAAAATTGTATTAAATGGTAAAAATATATTCTAAATATACTTTAAAACCACTCAAATTCATAATTTATCAATATAAATTATTTCGATTAAAAAATTTGTTTTTAATTAAAATTTAGTAATTTTCACTATTCATCAAAATATTAAAGTTATCCAAAAAGTACCAAAATTTCACCTTAGGCTAAATTCGATATTCCGGATCCAAAAATGAATTCCATTTTGAAATATAAAATATATATAATTTCAAAGATTAGGTATTACTATTCATAACGGCTAGTTTGATTAGTTATGGTGTGTTAGAACTCGGTGTTGCATACAACACACGCCATTGCATTATTCAAAGGGAAACGTACCGTGGAATCTTGGGATGTTTAATTGTAAAAATTTTTTGATGTCCCCATTCTAAAAAGTAAATTTATTTAGTCAAATTGAATATATAAAAGTTTAAAATATTGGATTTAAAAAGGTTTTCACTATTAAAAGTTGGTAAAAGTGCAATACTGAAAATGAATTTGTTCTTACATTATGTCTAAGAAACTCATAATATGGATTCTAAAATTATAGGGATTGTATAAAGTTTAAAATTTAGTTAATACTATTCATAACCTCTTTTGAACGGCTTGTTTGGTAATTCATGGTGCGCTTGAACTCGGTGTTGCGTGTAATGCAAGTTATTGAATTATTTTGAAGAAATAACACACTATGAAATCTTGGGGTGTTACAACAAGACACCGTGAAGCAAGACACCGTAAGAAAGACACCGTCAGCCAGACACCGTAATCCATACACCGTAATCCAAACACCATAAGCCAAACACCGTAAGCCAGACACCGTAAGACAAACACCGTAATCCAGACACCGTAAGCCAGACACTGTAAGTCAGAAACCGTAAGCAAGACACCATACACCAGACACCGTAAGCTAGACACCGTAAGCCAGACACCGTAAGCAAGACACCGTAATCCAAACATCGTAAGAAAGAAATCGTAAGCCAGACACCGTAAGTAAGACACCATAACCCAGACACTGTGAAGCAAGACACCGTGAACAAGACACCGTGAACAAGACACCGTGATACTCATACACCATGATCAGTCTAGACACTATGTGAAGGAGACATCGTTTTCATAACTTACTGTGACACCGTTTCTTAAACTATTTTGTCGTCTTTCAATTTAATTTCTAACGGTCATATTTGATGCCTTTAATGCACTGACATAATTAATGTTTCTTTATAGACATAGTACGAGGTATGAGGTGCATAACACATGGAACCTATCGGCTAAAAGTCACGCATTCGAAGATAAAGAGCGAAGTGTGCCCAAGAACAATACAAAGATATAAAAAACAAAAAACAAACATGTGAGTACGACCACGAAGAACATATTGTAAGATTTTAAAAAGGAATCATTGTCAAATTCATGCAATCCGACTCTACTGAAGAACATACGAAGTACACTGGAATCTAGAGAACATCTTTACATCATCAAAACTCGTGAAGAACACAAGATGAATCGCGACACTCTGTTTTTCACACAACTTCCAAAGAAGGACTTAAATCTTCATATGCTTCAATCCAAAGAATTACAGAGTTTCATTGACATCACACAAGATAATTCTAACCTCATCTCTATATTCTTGCTCCACTGTGATCATCTTTTTATTTACATTATGAGTAGTGTGTGCCCCTCTCTGTTTTGACACACATTGACTCCTGATCTGAATTGGAGGATACTGAAATCCTTACACAAAACTCTTTATACTTTTTATTACCCACAAAAACTGTGGAATAGGTCCTTGTGTGGCCTGGTTATTATTTTTTTTTACCCACGAAAACTGTGGAAGAGGTCCTTGTATGACCTGGACAGTCTGTGTACTGTTGTTAACCCCGATCCAGGGTGTGGATCAAAGTTTATTTATATAAACTTCTTGGTGTTAGGTGATCACCAAGTGGAGTGGATTAGGTCTCGGCTTGAGACTGAACCACTTGTTTCATATCCGTTGTGTTGTTTAAATTTAGTCTTCTATGTTTTACTGCTTTATTGCATAATCCAGAAATCACTAATTTCACTTTGATAGTTAGTCTTGGAAAGAAGTTATAACTGGTTTTTCTTAGTAGGATAACTTCAAAAGTAATATTAATAATACAAATTAAGATTACTGAAAATTAATCAATATTCTAAGAAGCTGTTTAAAAATTCAAACTCTTATAACAGTATAACCTTGATTAACTGGGTTGTATCTATTTTTGGGGAAACCATTTCTTTTTAAAATAATATTCTTTTAACAGAAATTTTTATAGTTACTCAATTTGCCCCTCCCCTCTTGAGTAAACTACTCTGACCAAAAACATTCGTCATGGAATCAAATCATACCTCTTTTACTAGTATCCATTCATAACATATTGATTTTCATGTGATTCTTCTAGATTTATTGTGCGATCATCTTTCAGGGGTCGGTTCTTTGTTGGTCATGGTGTAGCTAGTGTATGTCCTTTGAGGTATGTTATGACCTATCCTCTTTTTAATCTATTTTTTTTATGGAATTTGATTCTAAGATGTAAGAATTGTCTATAGAGAATATTTTGGTATCCTTGCATTATTTTTGGTGTTAATGGATCTCATTGTGGGTGTGTATGACCCAAGTTTGAGGTAGGTGGTTGCATCTCTAGACTATATTGGATTAATCGTGAATGCTATATTTTATAAATTGTTTTATAAATGATTTGGAATGATTTATTAATTTTCATGTGTATAAATAATTTTTTGAGAAAAGGTGGTTTTCCCCTATTTTGGTAAAAGAAAGGGTATTTTAAAACATTGTGAAATGGATTTATAAAATGGTTTTCAAAGAACAGTTTTAATGAAATGGTTTGAAAAAGGAAGCTCATGGGAAGCCTTGGGTACTTAGGTGGAAGGTGTAGTAATAGGCCTTGTCTATTGTTACAGTCAGGGGGTTCACTCATGGGGTGTTCCTATGCTCCATAGGCCAAGTGTTTTAGGTACTTGTTAGAAACTATTGGTAGGCTCACTTTATGGGGTGTTCCTCTTCTTTTGAGATTTGATACATATGTTTAGGGGATTGATGTGTGTGTTTTTCTATGTTTGGGTATAAGATATCTATCTAACTTAGATTGTAGTGATTCTTAGTGTGATTTTACTGGTGTTTTGGTTTGTACAATTTGGTTTTGATTACCTGTTTTGATATATGTGATATTCTTTGAAACCATTTTACCTGGATTATTTATAATTGTGGTAAAAGGGGGATGTTTTACCCTACTTTTGATATAAAAATTGTTTAAATAATTATCATGACTTGTTCTTTTAAAATACTAGCATGTTCAAATTATTATATATAGTATTATTATAAAACACCTGGGTGGGATCCTACTAAGCCTTTTTTAGATCACACTCTTCACACCCCTTCAATAGTGTGTAGACTTGGTTATGTCTTTTGATAAAGGGAAAGGCAATGTGCTATAGTGAGGTGATGAGTTTTTCTATCCGTTGGGTTGGGTATCTAGTAGTGGTATGTTGGGGCATTTCCCACTTGTCACATGGAGTAGTGGTTTTTGGTTTGGTTGTCCTTTAATTTTTTTTCAGACATGTATCTTTGATTTTACCTGGTTTTTTATTTGTATTGCTATCGTTGTTTCTCATTGGTTATGGAATATATTTATTATTCTTTTCTATTCCACTATTTCTTTCTATTATGTATATATATTTCATGTTAACTGCTTCAGGTTGAGAAAATCATTCCTTCTGGTTGTTGTTGATGTCTCGGTGCTAGTCACCAGCCTGTGGGGATTGGGAACACCCTTTAGGTATGCGGTGGATTGGGTCGGGTACCAGATTGTGAGGGTATCCTGGGTTAGTTCATGGAAAAATTAGTATTATAGAATAGTTATTCTCAATATTTGGGGGTTGTTAGATGATAGATAGGATTATAGAGACTTGAGAGGTAGGTTACGGTGAGTGTCTGGCCTGCTCTTTCCATGACGAGACTCAATTTACCATGTGATGTTGGGATGTGTGTCTCTTGTTTTGATTTTTTATATTAATATCAATTTATTCTTATGTTTTTTTGGTTTCAATTGTGATTATCCAATTTTCTAATCATTCTTCTATCTTCAGTTTTTAGTATTATGCCTCTAAGACTTCATCCATGGGTTCCATAAGAGGATGCAGTAGATGCTCCTCAAGAAAATATACCTTTGGATCAGAATCATATAGAGTCTATTGTGCAAGAAATTTGTGCCATGGACTAAAATATACTAGAAATAAAAAATACATTGTTAAGGTATAAAAAGTGCTGGAGGAGAAAGGGATCGATCACCGAAGTTCTTATGTAAGAATCTCTTGTCTTTTAAGGGTATGAATGAGCCCCGAGAGGTAGAGGACTGGATGGAAAAGATTAATCAGATATTCAAATTTTTGGATAAACCTAAGAGTATCAAGGTAAAATGTGTAGCATTCAGACTCAAGGGTCCCAACAAGCGATGGTAGGATTCCATGGTATAGGCAGCAGGCATGTGTTCTTTGACTGGAAAGGTTTCAAGAACCTCTTCTTCCAACAGTTTTTTCCAGGGTATTTGATGATGGAAAAGTTTATAAAGTTACTCTCTTTGCAGCATGGAGAGATTTTGGTGTCATCATACACCAATCGATTTGTGGAAATGGTTCATTTTTCTTTGGATGTAGTGAAGAATGATCAGTTGAAGGCTCAGAAGTACCTGTAGGGTTTGCGACCCAATATCAAATCATAGGTATTCATGCTAAAGCTTTATACCCATTCAGAAATGGTAGACAGGTCTGTGACAACAAAAATTTACATGACATGCAAGATTGTCCATTCTTCCCCTTCTCTTATACCTATTGACAGCTTTAGTGGATAATAGGGAAAGAAGAGGAAGTGGCACCACTACTACAAAACCCGCGTTTAACAGCATTGATATTTATCAGTGCTAGAAAAAAGCATTGATTGACATCTTTATCGGTGCTAAAGAAAGCATTGATAAATTTAACCATTTATTAGTGTTTTTTTAGCACTGATAAAGGGTACCATTTATCAGTGTTTTAGTTTTAGCATTGATAAAGGATACCCTTTATCATCGCTTTATTTTTAGCGCTCATAAAGCGGTCCTTTATCAGCTTTTTTTAGCACTAATAAAGGACTAAATGAATAAAATGAAATAATTAAATAAAAAAATAAAAAATAATTTATTAAAAAAATATTATAATTTTTATTAATTAAATAATCATTGATAAAAATGAATAAATTGATTATACTATATATAAATTATAAATACTAATGAATAGTATGTATTAAATATATAGATATGAAAAATGAAAATTAAATAAATTAAAAATAATTAAATTGAGAAAAATATTAAACATTTTATTAATTAGATGATTATTGATAATGTTAATAAATAGTATATATTAAATACATAGATATATATTAATGTATATAAATATGATTTATATTTTAAAAAATATTTATGTGCTATATTTAGTGAATAATGGTTTATAATTAAAAATCAATATGAATTAAAAAAATTGACTAATTGCATAGAGTAATCGACTTATAATTGAATGTCGTTTGATTTTTCAATTTAACATAGATCAAATATGTGTTATATTGATTTCACATATACGTAATTAATGCATTTATATACAATGTACATACACAAAACTTATCCATTTTTTCAATATTATTAAAGTGCACATATTTTTAATTTATTCAATTTCACTCATTTTTAACATGCATGCACTTAAAATTAGATATTCATTAATAATGTTAAAAAATATATGTAAATAAATATTTATAAATAAATATATTTAAAAATTTACACACTATATTTATAAAATTATATATTTATAATTATAAGTAAATAAATATTTTTTTAGATGTATTTATATAATTATAAATAAATAATTATATATATTTAAATAATTATCAAATTTAAAATAAATTTACTTAAATAATAAATAAATTTACTATATTTATATTTTTATATATGTATTATATATATATAAATATATAAATATATATAATGATATAAATATTCTTTTTTAAAAATATTTATATAATTATAAATAAATAATTATATATTTAAATAATTATAAAATTATAATAAATATATTTAAATAAGGAATATATTTACTATATTTATATATATATATATATATTAATTATATATATATATATTTACAAATTTTTTATTTATAATTATAATTATAAATCCTTTATCAGCACTTAAGTAATAAGCGGTGATAAAAGAAATCTTTATCAACGATTTTTTAGTGCTGATAAAGATGAGGATTTATTAGTGTTAAAATTGTAGTGCTTATAAATATGGATTTTATGAGTGCTTTTTAAGAGTGCTGATAAAAGTGTCCTAATCTAATTAAAAAAAACCTAACCTGTTGCGAACTCATTGTGATATTAGAAAAAAAACCTATTGTGAACCCTTTGAGGGTGCTTATCGTTCATTCTCCCCTTTCTCCCACATTTCCCTCAATTGCTTCACCCTAAGGTCCCAGATCTGTTCAATGGTGTTCCGAATCTTTTGATCTCGACCTCAGAGTACAACGCGACATCGGCTCTTCTTGATAGGTTAATATTCGAGTCTTGGGGGTTGCAAGATTGAGAAATGGTAGGTCTACTTAACAAAAGGAACATCATGATTCGGTTTGCTTTGGAGGAAGATCTGGTCAGGTCTTGGCCAGTGCCCCCCCCACCTCGTAGCTATAATAGATTTTGGTTATATCTCTTTAGGTGGTCATATGACTTCTATATGAAGCGTGACATTCCAACAACAGTGATTTGGGTTAGTTTCCCCAATCTCCCTTCACCTTTTCAAAATCCAATGATTATATGCATGCTAGGGAAACTTTTTGGTAGATATTTATGTTATGGTAGTAGAACTCAGTTAGTTTCTCACCCTGTTTCTCCTCATATTTTCATGGAAGTTGATGCCTTGAGAGTGCTTGTGAATTATATTTGGATTACAATGGGGGAAGAATTTTGATTCAAGAAGGTTGTGTGGTTTGAATCGTGGGTCAATTCCTACAATTCTTGTAAGAAATTGGGTCATTCAACATCTTCTTGTAGGCGACGGACCAAGAACTGCAAACAACAACATGTTGAGATTTTTCGAGATAATGGTAAGGGCTTCAAGTCTAGTGTTGGTGAAGGGCCTATGGGGCACAGTCAGTTGAACATTTCCACTAACCCATGCAATGAAAAGGTTGTTCAATGCGAGTCTCAGGTGGGCGCATCTCCTCAGTGAATGGAAGTTATCAAATTCTATATATTAGAAATTATTTTTAGGTATTCATCATTTTAGGTCTATATATACTTTTTAGGTCTATATATATATTTAATTAACAGTAATATAATTTATACTTAAATAACCAATAAAATATTGTAAACTCATGTTAGTTTCAAAATAATAAAATTAGGTAACTATATATACATTTTTTGAAATAATTAAACTTTCCCAAATTTAAATAATTATATTTTATACACAATTACCCATAATAATAATTATTTATAATTAATATAATTTAAAAATTATTATTAATATTATTTTTTAGTTTCATTAGAAAAAATATTATTATATATATATCGAATAATATATTATATATTTAAATAAATTTAAACATGATAAATAATATATATATATAATTATATTCAAATAAATTTAATAATATAATACATATATATATAACATATATATATAATATTTAGGTATATTCACTTTATTTATCTATGTATCGAATGAGGAGTGACCTTCATTTTATAGTTTTTGGCGGTGGAAGGCGTGAACCTCGTTCAAGTTTATTGTATATTGAGGTAAGTGTGAATGAAGTACAAGCCTCCATAGACCTATTTTTTCAATCATATAAAACCCTATAATTTTTTTAATAAAATAAAACCTATTAAAAAGGCCAAGTTTTATTGAAAAAAAATTAAAAACTCCTCAATAAATTATTTTATTAAAGTTGTATTCAGATCATTGTGGATAATTTCGAGGATAAAAATGAAAGTAATTCATAATTAACTCTATCTCCATGTAAAATAAAATAAATTAATTTCATTAACATACATTCATTAGTTAAAATTACATTGTAGCAACCCAAGACCCCTAGGTTGCGCAGTACTGTAGTTGTATATTCTGATTCTTCGATCTCCACCCTCTCCATTTCTTTCCCTCCCTTCACTCTATCATTTATCTGGTTATATGGAGATTTTCTCTAGAAAGAGTTAGTGGCAATGGAGGCGTTGAGTTAATAACTAGTATCAATGGTGTAATTCTTATAAATGGGATGTGTTCCCCTTTTTAGAGAACACAATTAAGTACAATTGTCATCCTCATCAGTTTCATCTCCCGAATAGTTATTATTGCATTTTGTTACCTTGAGACTCATCCCCCATCTATTGTAGACATGCGCCTATATTTCTTGTAATACTCTGATCATTATTCATCCCATGGATGAATTCTACTTAGAGTATTTCAAGAAACATAGGTGCATGTCCGCAAGAGATGGAGAATGTGTGTCAAACAATAAAATGAAATGATAACTATTTAGGAGATGAGTTGATGAGGATGACAATTGTACTTTATTGTGTTCTCTAAAAGGGGTAATACGTACCATTTTTATAATTACACCATTAGCACTAGTTATTAACTCAACACCTCCATTTTCACCAACTCCTTCCATAGCAAAGCTCCACATAACCAGAGAAACGATGGAGTGAAGGGAGGGAATGAAATGGAGAGGGTGGAGACCAAAGAATCAGAATATAAAACTACAGTGATGCGCAACCCGGGGGTCTTGGGTTGCTACAGTATAATTTCAGCTGATGATTATATGTTATTTAAATTAATTTATTTGATTTGACATAGAGGTAGAGTTAATGGTAAATTACTTTCATTTTTATCCTCGAAATTATCCACAAAGATATGAATAAAACTTTAATAAAATAATTGGATGAGGATTTTTTTAATGTATTTTTTCGATAAACTTGGCCTTTTTAATAGTTTTTATTTTATTAAAAATATGATAGGGTTGTATATGATTGGAAAAAGAGGTCGATGGAGGCGTATACTTTGTTCAAACTTACCTCAATAGGCAATAAACCTGAACGAGGTTCACGCCTTCCATAGCCAAAAACTATAAAATAGAGGTCACGCCTCATTGGATACATATATAAATAAAGTGAATCTACCTAAATATTATATATATATATATATATGTATTATATTAGTAACTTTATTTGAATATAATTATGTGTGTGTGTGTGTTATTTATCATATTTAAATTTATTTAAATATCTAATATATTATTTGATATATATATATATATATATATATCATACTATTTTTTTAATGAAACTAAAACAAATACTATTAATACTAATTTTTAAATTATATTAATTGTAAATAATTATTATTCTGGGTAATTGTGTTCATTGTCAGTTTAAAATTAACAGTTTAGTTTAAAAAATGTCACTCACTAAAAACAAAGAAAACGCACTCAGATTGTCTTGATAATTTAGGATACCGATTCATAAGTCCTTTTGGTGTGTAGGAATTGGTCTCATGTCAAACCAATACATGATGTGATCGGTTTAGGTCAAAGTGTGTTTTTCTAGTTTAAAATGAATTTTTAGTAAAAAAACAAGTGACATACTCAAAACTGATCAAACACATTCATATTGTTTTGATACTTTAGGAAAATGATCCATAACTCATTTGAGACATGTAGGAATTAGTTGTACCTCAATCTGACGCACGGTGTGATAGGTATGACTCCAAGTGTGTCTTTTTATTTAAAAATGAAATTAATTTTAATAAAAAAAACGACCTACTCAAAACCAATCAAACACATTCATATTATTTTTATACTTTAGGTAAATTATTCATAAAAAAAATTATGTGTAGAAATTATCTGCACCTCAATTCAACACACGGTGTTCCTGGTATGACTTAATGTGTCCGTTATCAGTTCAAAATCGATAGTTTAGTTCAAAAAATGTCACTCATTGAAAACTGAGAAAACATGCTCAGATATTATTGATAATTTAGGACATTGATTCATAATTCAATTTTTATGTGTAGGAATAATTCTCACATCAAAATGATACATGATATGATCAATATGAGTCAAAGTGTGTGTTTCTAGTTTAAAATGACATTTTAGTAAAAAAGACATGTGACATACTCAAAACTGAGTAAACGCATTCATATTATTTTTATAATTTATTAAAATGATCTATAATCTATTGGGGATGTGTAAGAATTAGTCGTACCTCAATCAGATGCATGGTGTGACCGATATGACTCAAAGTACGTCTTTTTATTTAAAATTGGCATCAATTTTAGTACAAAGGAAAACTCACCTACTCAAAAATGAGCAAACACATTTTTATTTTTTTGATACTTTAGTAAAATGATCCATAATTAATTTTAGATGTGTAGAAATCAGTCGTACCTCAATCCGATGCACAGTGTGACCGGTATGACTCCAAGTGCATCTTTTTATTTAAAAATGACATCAATTTTAATAAAAAGGATAACTAACCTACTAAAAACTAATAAAACGCATTCATATTGTTTTGATACTTTAAGGAAATGATATATAAGTCATTTTTGATGTGTAGGAATCAGTTGTAGCTCAATTTGATGCATGTTGTGCCTGATATGACTCAATGTGTTTGTTATCAATTTAAAATCGACAGTTTAGTTCAAAAAAAATCACTCACTGAAAACCGAGAAAACATGATCATATTTTCTTTATAATTTAAGAAATTGATTCATAAGTCATTTTAGATGTTTAGGAATAATTGTCATGTCAAAAATATATACAATGTGATCGGTATGAGTCAAAGTGTGTGTTTTCTATTTAAAATGACATTTTAGTAAAAAATATATGTGATGTACTCAAAACTGAGTAAATTCATTCATATTGTTTTGATAATTTATGAAAACTATCCATAAGACATTTGGGATGTGTCAGAATTAGTCTCACCTCAATTTGATGTATGGTGTGACCGATATGACTCAAAATGCATCTTTTTATTTAAAATTAACATCAATTTTAGTAAAAAAGACAACTCGCCTACTCAAAACTGCTAAAATTCATTAGGATTGTTTTGATACTTTATTAAAATGATCCATAAGTCATTTTAAATGTGTAGGATTTAGTCGTACCTCAATCTGATGCATGGTGTGACTGATATAACTCCCAGTGCGTCTTTTTATTTAAAAATGACATCAATTTTAATAAAAATAACAACTGACCTACTCAAAACTGAGAAAAAACATTCATATTGGTTTAATACTTTAGTAAAATTATGCATAATTCATATGTGACATGTAGGAATCAACTGCACCTTAATTCAACGCACGGTGTGCCCAGTATGACTCGATGTGTCCGTTATTAGTTTAAAATTGATAGTTTAGTTCAAAAAAATTCACTCACTAAAAATTGAGAAAATGCACTCATATTTTCTTGAAAATTTAGTACATTGATTAATAATTCATTTGTGACATATAGGAATTATTCTCACATCAAACTAATGCATGATGTGATCAGTATGAGTTAAAGTGTGTGTTTCCAGTTTAAAATGACATTTTAGTAAAAAGGACATGTGACATACTCAAAATTGAGTAAAAACTTTCAATTTGTTTTAATAATTTATGAAAATGATCCATAATCTATTTAGGATGTGTAATAATTTTCCTCACCTCAATCTGACACACGGTGTGATCGATATGACTCAAAGTGCGTCTTTTTATTTAAAATTGACATCAATTTTAGTAAAAAGGACAACTCACCTACTCAAAACTAATAAAACACATTCATATTGTTTTGATACTTTATTAAAATGATACATAATTCATTTTATAGGTGTATGAATCATTTTTACTTCAATATGACACACGATGTGACCGATATGACTCCAAGCGCGTCTTTTTATTTAAAAATGACATCAATTTTAATAAAAAGGACAACTGACCAACTCAAAATTGATAAAACACATTAATATTGTTTTGATACTTTATATAAATTATCTATAAGTAATTTTTTGATGTGTATGAATCAAATTCACCTCAATCCAATGCACGGTGTTCTCGGTATGACTCAATGTGTCCGTTATCAGTTTAAAATCGACAGTTTAGTTCAAAAAATGTCACTCACTGGAAAATGAGAAAACATTCTTATATTTTATTGATAATTTAGGACATTGATTAATAATTCATTTTTGATGTGTAGAAATTTGTCTCACATCAAACCGATACACAATGTGATTAGTTTGAGTTAAAGTGTGTGTTTCCAGTTTAAAATGATATTTTAGTAAAAAAGAAACGTGACGTACTCAAAACCAATTGAACACGTTCATATTATTTTGATAATTTATGAAAATGATCCATAATACATTTGATATGTGTAGGAATTATCCACATATCAATTTTATTCATAGTGTGACCAATATGACTCAAAGTGTGTCTTTTTATTTACAATTGACATCAATTTTAGTAAAAGGAAAAGTCACCTACTTAAAACTGAGAATACGCATTGATATTGTTTTGATACTTTAGAAAAAAAATCCATAAGTAATTTTTTACATGTAGGAATTAGCTTCACCTTAGTCTAATGCAAGATGTGTTTGGTATGACTTAATGTATATGTTATCAGTTTAAAATCAACATTTTAGTTCAAAAAGTGTCACTCACTGAAAACTAAGAGAATGCACTCAAATTGTCTTTATAATTTAGGAGAATTATTCATAATTAATTTGTGATATGTAGGAATCAGTATCACATCAAACCAAAACATGATATGATTGGTATGAGTCAAAGTGTGTGTTTCCAGTTTAAAATGACATTTTAGTAAAAAAGACAAGCAATATACTCAAAACTGGGAAAACACATTCAAATTGTTTTGATACTTTAGGAAAACAATCCATAAGTCATTTGTGACATGTATAAATTAGCCTCACCTCAATCTGATGCACAGTGTGATCAGTATGACTCCAAGTGATTTTTTTCAATATATAAATATCATTTTAGTTTAAAATTCACATCATATCGCCAAAACTAAGAAAACGAGACTAGATTATGTTATCTTCTTTTAAATTATGTATTCATACTTTATTTTATTGATTTTTTGGTGTTTTTAGTGCTGTATTGTGTTGTTACAGCACATTGCACCGGTAGGGTAGTGTGTTGTAACACCACACTGCAGTATGCCCCTTTATCAACGCTTGAAAAAGTGCTAATAAAAGACTAGGGCTTTTAACCTCACTCCAGTATTCAATGATGATAAAGGTCATTTTTAGCATTGTTAAAGGCATGTTTTATAGTAGTGTATGTGAATCATAGGATTGGTGGAGGTGGTTCTCATCAATAAGCCTCCTATGCACTATCAGTTACAACAGGTAGTGTTCCCTTGAATTCTTATCAGTGTGGAAAGTTTGGGCACGCTCGAAGTTCTTGTTTCACAACTGTGAATATGTGAAATATTTGTGGCCATTGTGACCATTTATAGTGATTTATTCATGTTATTCCTGCACCTTATTGTGGTTAGGGACCATTGGTTCCAAAGGCCACTACAGAGTATTCAAATGCTTCAAAGTCTACAGGGCTCCAGTCATAGGTCTCAGGAGTGAAGAACCTTCATGTAATGGATGAGTTTTCAATGGAGGTTGACATGGATCTAACAATAGTGAGAGGTATCATATTTGTTGCATCTTCTATATAAACTAATTTATTTGATGTCGGTTCCTCCCACTCATTTATATCTTCCCATTTTTTTATATTCTTAAATTTCCAATGAATCTCGTGTCTATTGTTATGGAGTTAACAACGCCTCTTGTAAAGAGAATATAATAGGGGTTTCAATATTCTTCCTATTCACTATGGATGGGTGATGTAGATTTATTATGTTATTTCCTTGTTCTCAGTCTGATATATTTGGTGTCATCATCGTGATGGTTGGATTCTCACTCATCATGATAAGGTTTATTTTTATCATCAACATGTCTCATTCCTTACTACTGATGAGAACTCTCAAGTGTTTCAAGGAGAGTGGGATCTAAGGTTTGTTCATACATGACCTTTTCAGCCAAATATCAGGAGTTTTTTATATGTTGTTTTACTTGAGCCCAATGACTTTTATTCTATTGATAATATTCCCTTGGTTGTCAGGGACTTTCCTGATGTCTTTGTAGAAGACTTCTCTGGTCTTCCTCCAGATAGGAGGGTAGAGCTTACAATTGATCTGGTGTTGGTTACATAATTGATCTTGATACCCTCTTATCATATGTCACTATTGGATCTGAAATAGATCAAGATTCGGTTGGATTCTCTTATGGTGAAAGGTTTTGTTCACCCTAGTGTTTCACCTTGGGTATCCCTAGTGCTCTTTTCCAAGAAGTATGATGGTTCACTTCGATTGTGAGTGGATTATTAGAAGTTGAATTGGGTGATGGTTAAGAATAAGTATCTTTTTCCAGTGTGTATGATCTGTTTTATTAGTTAAAGGGGGTGAAGTGGTTTTCAAAGATTGATCTTCAATCAAATTATCATCATCTTAGGTTTCAGGAGTCTGATATACCAAAGATGGCTTTCAGGAGAAGTTACGGTGATTATGAATATCTTGTGATGCGTTTTGGTCTGATTAATGCTCCTGAAGTTTTCATGGATCTGATTTACTAGATATTTCATTGGTATCTCGACACCTTTTTCAACATATTCATGGATGATATTCTGGTTTACTAAATATCTGAACATGATCATGAGACCATCTGAATCTAGTTTTGTGAATCTTGAGAAATAACTATTTTTATGGAAATCTTTCTAAATGAAATTTATAGATCTAAGAAGTGGAATTCCTAGGAATTTGATTTCTAAATGTGTCTTATTAGTTGATCTTGAGAAGGTGAAGGTTTTCCTTTTATGGGAGGATCCCCAAAATGCCATCGATATTAGGATCTTATTTGGTCTTGCTAGATATTATCAATAGTTCATCAAGGATTTCTCAAATTTAACATCACCCTTGACTAATCTTACGAGGAAGGGAGTGAAGTTCGCATGGGATGAAAAATTTCAGTCTTCTTTTAATAAATTGAAACATTTTCTAACATCAGCTCCTATTTTGATTGTACCTGAGCCTAGTAAGGGGTATGTGGTATAATATGATACTTTTGGTTTTGTTCTAGGTTGAGTGGTTATAAAGGATGGTCATGTGATATCTTATGGATCTTGTCAACTTTGGTTGCATGAGAAGAATTACTCCACGTATGATATGGATCTTTCTGTAGTTATGAACGGACTTAAATGTTGGAGACACTATCTCTTTGGGGCGAGGTTTATAGTCTTTTATGGTCATAAGATTTTAAGATATATCTTCTCTTAAAAATACTTGAATATCAGAAATAGGTAGTGGGTGGAATACCTTTAGACATTCAATTTTGACATCACCTACACCCTAAGGAAGGGGAATGTCATTATTGATGATCTTATCAACAAATTTCCATCACAAGCTATCTTGGAATCAAAGAAAAAGTAGAACCATATAGGGATCTTTTCTTGGTTGTATCTGGATGATCATGAGGATGTTTCTAGTATGGTTATTACCATTTTTCAATTATCATCATCTCTCCTTGATTTTATTCAGTAGGTTTAGTAATAGGATTATGAATTTAGGGGAATTCGAGAAACTCTATATGGTGGGGAGACCATTTCTAGCTGGGTTCTCTCTTATAATGGTATTATTCGTTTTAAGGATTGGTTTATCATACTATCATCTATGAGGACCTCAGTTTTGTTTGAATATCATAGTTCTTTTTGGGTCATTCATCTGACCACTAGGTAGATATATTATGATATGAAAGGATGACTCTAGTGGTTGGGTATGAAGCACGACATTATTGATTTTGTGTCTCAATGTTACAACTACTAACAAATAAAGGTAGAGTATCTAAAACCTTCTAGTTTTCTCTAGCCTCTTTCAATGCCAGTTTGGAAATGGGATGGGGTATCCATGTAATTCATTGTTGGATTACCATGGACTCCCTTAGGGAAGAATTATATATGGTTTCTGGTTGATTAGTTGATGAAATATCCTCATTACATTCCGATCAAGAACACTACTAAATTTGAGGATTTGGGTAAGTTTTATGTGAATAAGATCATGAGGTTACTGGGGTTCCCACTGCTATCATCTCATATAGGGATCTCATGTTTACCTCTCAGTTCTGGAAAATTCTCCAAGAGGTGATGGGGACTCAGGTCAGGTTTAGTATAACTTACCATCTACAAACAGATGGTCAAGCAGAGCATGCTATTTAGGTCCTGGAGGATATGCTCCATGCCTTCATTTTAAATTTTGGTGAATCCTAGGATATCCATATGGGACTAGTTGAGTTTACTTATAACGGTAGTTATTAGTTGTTGATCATAATGTATCCCCTCAAGGATTTGTATGGTCACCTATACAGATCACTTCTTTAATGGGAAGAGGTGGTTGAGGCCTCTCTTATGGGACCAAGTCTCATTCTGAAGATGTTAGTGATTATTTAGGGTATACGTCAACATCTGGTTACATCATAGAGTTGGAAAAAATCATATTAATATTGTCAATGCCATCCTTTAAAGTTTTTCATTGGTGATAAGGTTTTCTTGAACATTTCTCCTCATTTGGATTACTTATAGCTTAGGAAACAAGGAAAGATAGCTCCAAAATATGTTAGACCATTTGAGGTCACCGATGGGATTAGTAAAGTTGCATATCAATTGAAATTACTGGCTCAATTAATGGGAATTCATGATGTTTTCCACATATCTTGTCTCAGGAAGTACCATCTAGATTCCTATCATGTTTTGAGTTGGGAAGATATTGAGTTGGAACTAGACATTTCAGTTGTAGATCATCCAGTGGATATCATTGATTCTCATGTGAAATTCTTTCATGGGAAGTCCATCCTGTTGGTCAAAGTGTTATGGAGACATAGATCAGATTCTCATGAGGCTTTGGAGTGTGAATCTTTGGTGAGGGAGTAGTGGCCTCACCTATTTCTGAAGAACCTTTCTTACACATTATTTCCTAGGGATAGAAAGACTTATGGTGGAGATATTGTAATATCTTGGATAAAAGGGTATTCTCTTTTTAATGCTTAAGAGTGTGTTTTCAGGTTCAGAGGGCTTAGGACTATTTTACATCATAATAATATTACAAGCTATAAAATATTTTTTTATTCCATAAACTCCTTTTACATCATAAGATCTTCTTTTGCACCATAAAATAATCGATTAGGGGTAAATTTAACTTGAGGTGACGTGTTTTTTGTTGTATATGAGTTATGGTATATTTACAGCGTAAATAGGGGTTTACACTATAAATCAAGGGTTTATACTGTAAATCCTTTATCTTGGAAAGCTTTAATCAATTTCTATTCTTAACCCTTATCTCATTTGATTTTTTCCTACCAGCCTCAAACCCTAGGAGATTCCATGTGTGATTTTATCCTCTCCTTCTGAGTTCCTTCGTTTAATGTTCAATATTTGTGGTGGTTTCATCGCTTCTTCCTAGTAATCAGCCTTTATTATTCTTTATTTTCATTGGTCGTGGAAGCAACATATGACCATGTTTATATAATTTGTTGATCATGTGTTTATTTTCATGTAATTCTTCTAGATCTATTGTGTGATCATCTTCTGGGGGTTGGTCCTTTATTGGTTGTGATGTGGCGGGTGTGTGTCCTTCTAGGTATGTTGTGACCTATCCTATTCTCCATCCGTTTTGTTTATGGAATTTGATTCTAAGATGAGATAATTGGTTCTTGGACCTCCATTGTTTTCCTTGAATTCTTTTTTGTGTTGATGGATACTATTACAGGCATGTGCGACCCAAGTTTGAGGTAAGTGGTCCAGTCTCTAGCCTATGTTGGATGAAACTTGAATGCTCTAATTTTATAAATTGTTTTATAAATGATTTGGCATGATTTATTGATTTTCATGTGTGTAAATGATTTTTTGAGAAAAGTTATTTTTCCCCTATTTTGGTAAAAGAAAAGTTATTTTCAAAGAATTATGAAATGGTTTTCAAAGAATGGTTTTGATAAAATGATTTGGAAAAGGAAGTACATGGGAAGTCTTGGGGTACTTGGGTGGAAGGTGTAGCAATAAGCCTCATCCACTATTACTATCAGTGAGTTCACTCATGGGGTGTTCCTATACTCCCTAGTACAAGTGTCCTAGGGACTTAATACACACTATTGCAATGTTTACTTTCTAGGGAATTCCTCTGCTCCCTAGATTCAATGTACATGTCTAGAGTCTTGATGCGCATGATTTTATATGTTTGGGTACGAGTGTTCTAGCTAGCCTGACCTGTAGTAATCCTTGGTGTGATTTTACTTGTTCTTTAGTTTGTACTTCTTGGATTTGATTACCCATTTTCATATATGTGATATGATTTGAAACTGTTTTACCTGTATTATTAAGAACTATGGAAAAAAGGGAATGTTTTACCATGATTTTGATATAAAAATTATTTAACTGATTATCATGTCTTATTTTATTTAAAGTTGAGCATGTTCATATTGTTATAAAGATAATTGTTATAGAACACCTAGGTGGGATCCTACTGATCTTGTTTATCTCACACATATCACACCCCTTCGGTGGTGTGTAGAATTAGTTATATCTTTTGATATAGGGAAAGTCAAGGCACTACAGTGAGGCGGTGAGGTTTTTTGTTAGCTAGGTTTGGTAACTGGTGGTGATGTGTTGGGTTATTTCCCACATGTCACGTAGAGTAATAGTTGTTGGTTTTTTCTTTTTTTTTTTGTTGGACAAGTATCTTTGGTTTTACCTAGTTTTAAAGTTGTATCACTGGCACTGTTTCTATTTGGTTATGGAATATATTTATTCATGTTTTCTCTTCCAATGTTTCTTTCTATTATGTATGTATATACCATGTTGTCTACTTTAGGTTGGGAGAAATCATTTCCTCTAGTTATTATTGATTCTTGGGTGGTAGTCGCTAGCCTGTGGGAATTGAGAAATCCCTTCAGGTATGTGGCAGATCGGGTTGGATATTAGATTGTGAGAGTATCCCAGGTCAGTTTGTGACAAAATTGGTATCAAAGAACAATTATGTTCAATATTGGGGAGTTTTTATATGGAATATATGATTTTCAAGACTTGAGAGGTAGGTTTCGATGAATGAATATCTAGCTCTTACTACGACGAGGCTCAAGTTACCATGGGATGTTGGGATGTGTGTCTCTTATGTTGAGTTTTAATCTTAATCACTATTTTTGCTTATGGTTTTCTAGTTTTAATTGAGATTATTTAGTTGTCTATTCATTATTATTTTTTCTTTGTGTAGTAGTATGCCTCTGAGATGTCTTCTATAGGTTCCACAGGAGTATGTAGCGGATTCTCCTTAAGGAAATCCACCTTTGGATCAGAATCTTATAGAGGCTATCATGTGAGCAGTTCATGCCATAGACCAAAATGTACTGTAAGTTTATAATGTGGCTGTTGAGGTACATCCAGGAGATTTTTGGAGAAATTGATCAATCTTGAGAGTTCTTACATGAGAGGCTCCCATCCTTTAAGGGTACGAATGAGCCCCAAGAGGTGGATGAGTGGCTAGACAAGATTAATCTAATCTTCAACTTCATAGATACACCTAAGAGTATCAAGGTAAAGTGTGTGAAGTTTGGACTCAAGGTTCCTAGCAAGATATGGTGTTATTCCATGGTGCAAGAAGATATAAATGTGTCCTTAGACTGGAAGGGTTTTAAGAACCTCTTCTTCTAACAATTCTAGCTAAAGTCTCTCATGATGGAAAAGTCTTTGGATTTCCTCTCTTTATAGTAGGGAGAGTGTTTGGTTTCATCATACACTAATCGATTCATGGAGGTGGTTATTTTTTCTTTGGATGTGGTAAAGAATGATCTACTAAAGGCTCATAAGTACTTGTAGGGTTTGTGATCGGATATCAGATTGCAGGTATTCATGCTGAAGATTTATACCTATAGAAGATGGTAGACATGGATATAATGGAAAAATTGACATGGAAAGAAAGATTTGTTATTTTACCACTTCTCATCTACCTAGTGGCAGCTTCAATGGCACACAGGGAAAGAAGAGGAAGTGGCATGAGCATCGTAGGAGTGGTGGAGGTGGTTCTCAATAGTGGACCTCCTTTACACCATAAATTATATCTAATAGTGTTCCCTTGACTTTCTATTAATGTGGAAAGTTCAAGAACAAAAGGTGTTCTTGTTCTACACCTATGAGGATGTGCAATGGTTATGGTTAATATGTCCATTTACATCAATTCTTCCAGGCTATGTCTACACCTTATTATAGTTAGGTATTATCATCTCCAAAGGCCACTGAAGCACAGTTAGATGCTTCAAAATTTATAGGGATCCACTCACAAGCCTCGGGAGTAAACCACCTTCACACAGCGTATGATTTTTTTATAGAGGTTGACATAGGTCCAACAACAGGGATAGGTACCATCTTTGTTGCATATTCTATAGCAACTGCTTTATTTGATACTAATGCCTCCTACTTGTTTATATCTACCCATTTTATTGATATTCTTAAACTTCTAATGGAACTCATGTTATTTGTTATGGAGTTAGAGACACCTCTTGTAAAGATAAAGAGTCGGGGTTTAAGTGTCCTTGTTCACTATTGATAGTTAATTCAGAGTTAGTTTGGGATTTCCTCATTCTCAAACTGGATCGGTTTGACATTATCATTGGGATGAATTGTCTTATTGATCATCATGTTGAGGCTAATTGTTATCATCTGCATTTCTCGTTCCTTATTACCCATGGGAGATCTTAGGAGTTTTAGGGAGAGTGGTATCTGAGATCTAGTCATGCACAACCTTTCTTCCTAAAGCTTGGGAGTTTGTTATCTATTATTGTAGTTGAGATTGATGGCATTCCTTTTATTGGTAATATTCCCTTGGTTGTCAAGTATTTTCCCAATGTTTTCCCAGAATACATCTCCAGTCTTCATCCATATAGGTAGTTAGAGTTTATGATTTATCTGCTTCCAAGTATGAAACTAATATCGATACCCTCTTATCAAATAGCACCAGCAGAGCTGAAAGAGATCAAGATTCAGTTGGATGATCTAGTGGTGGAAGGTTTTGTTCACCCTAATGTTTCACCTTGGGAATCCCCATTTCTCTTTTTCAAGAAGGATGATGTCTTACTTTGATTGTGCATAGACTATAGAAAGTTAAATTGGGTGATGGTTAAGAATAAGTATCATTTTCCTTGTTTGGATGATATGTTTGATCAGTTAAAGGGGGCGAAGTGGTTTTCGAAGATTGATCTTCTGTCAGGTTATCATTAGCTCAGGGTTCGGGTGTCTGATATACCAATGACGACTTTCAGTAGAAGGTATAACCATTATGAATATCTTGTGATTCCTTTTGGTAGGATTAATGCTCTTTTGTTTCTATGGATCTAATGAACTAGATATTCCATCAGTATATTGACAACTTTTTTTCCATATTCATGGATGATATTCTGATTTACTTGAGATCCAAATTTGAGCATGACCACCATCAGAATCTGGTTTTGGGAATCTTTAGGAATCATCATCTTTATGGAAATATTTCAAAATTAAATATTTGGATCCAAAAAGTGAAATTATTAGGGCAAGTGATTTCTAAATGTGGATTATCAGTTGATCCTAAGAAGGTGAAGTTTTTCTTATCATGGGAGAAGCCATGGAATGTCTTCAAGATTCAAAGCTTCCTTGGTCTTTCTAGATATTATAGGCATTTCATTAAATATTTCTCAAAATTTTCATCACCTTTAACTACTCTTACCATGAAGGGAGTGAAGTTCACATGGGATGGAAAATGTCAGTCTTCTTTTAATAAACTAAAATAGCTTTTGACATCGACTCATATTTTGATCTTACCTGAGCCCAATAAGGGGTATTTGGTATATTGTGATACTTAAAATGTTGTTGTGGGTTGTGTGATCATGTACGATGATCATGTGGTGTCTTATGGATCTTGTATGCTTTGGTTGCATGAGAAGAATTAACCAAGTCGTGATTTGGAGCTTTTCATAGATATACATGTGCTTAAATGTTGGCGGTACTATCTCTTTGGGGAGAGGTTCATAGTCTTTTCTGACCATAAGGTTATGAGATATATATTATCTTATAAATACTTGAATCTAAGACTGAGGTAGTGTGTGGAATACATTTAGACATTTGATTTTGACATCCCCTACACGCCGAGGAAGGGGAATGTCATTGTTGATGCTCTTAGTAGGAAAGTGTCATCACAAGCTATCTTGGAATTAGAGGAAGAGTGGAAACTTATGGGCATCTTCACTTAGTTGCATATGGACACTCAGGAGGATGTTTCAGGTATGGTTATGACCAGTTTTCAGTTATAATCATCTCTCCTTGAGTATATTTTGTAGGTTCGTTGGTAGGATGATGAATTCAGTGGAATTCAAGAAACCCTATATGGTGGGTAGACCGTCTCCAGCTAGTCTCTATCTTATGATGATATTCTCTATTTTGGAGATTGATGTGTCATTCTGGTATCTATGAGGAGCTTAGTTTTTCTTGACTGTCATAGTTCTTTATATGTCATTCATCCAGGAACTATGAAGATATATTATGACATGAGATGATGTTTCTGGTGGTCGGGTATGAAGCATGAAATTGATGATTTTATGTCTCACTATTACACCTACCAATAGATAAAAGTAACGTATCTAAAACCTTTTGGTTTATTCTAGACTCTTCTGGTTCTGGTTTGTAAATGGGGAACGGTTTTCATGGGCTTCATTGTTGGATTACCATGGACTCCCCGAGGTAAGAATGTTATCTGGGTGGTGATTAATCGATTGATGAAATATTCTCATTTCATTTATACTAGGGACACCACTAAAGTTGAAGATCTATGTAAGTTTATATGCAAGAGATCGTGATGTTATATGGGGTTCCCACTACTATCATCTCAAATAGGGATCTCATGTTTACCTCTCAGTTCTGGAAAAGTCTCTAAGAGATGATAGGGACTCAGGTCAGGTTGAGTACAACTTACCATCCATAGATAGATGGTCAGACATTGCATTCTATTCAGATCCTAGAGGATATGCCCCATGCCTAAATTTTGGATTTCAGTGGATCATGGTATAGCCATCTATAACTATTTGAGTTTTCTTATAACAACATTTACCATTCATCGATCATAATGGATCCCTTTAAGGATTTGTATGGTCGCCCGTGCATATCACCTTTGTGTTTGGTATAGGTGGACAGGGCCTCTCTTATGAAAATAAGACTCATTCAGGATACATTTATGAAGATTCATGATATAAGTCATCATCTAGTTACAGTATAGAGTTGGCAGAAATCATATGTGATTGTCAATGTCGTCCTTTGGAGTTTTCCATTGGTGATCAGGTTTTCTTGAAAGTTTCTCCTCAGTTGGGTCACCGTCAGCTTAGGAAACAAGGAAAGATGGCTCTAATATATGTTGGATCGTTTGAGGTCACTAAGTGACTTAATAAGGTTTTGTATCAGTTGGCATTATCATCCCATTTGATGGGAATTCATGATATTTTCCACATATCTCAGATCAGGAAGTACCATCCTGATCTCTCTCATGTTCTGAGTTAGGAAGAGATCGAATTGAAGCCATAAATTTTAGTTGTAGAGAAACCAATGGATATCATTAATTATATGATGAAAGTTTTTTGTCGTAATTATATCCCATTGGTCATAGTTTTATGATGGCATGGATTAGATTCTCATGAGACTTGGGAGCATGAATAGTCAGTGAGGGAGCAGTGACCTCACCTATAGCATCTCGCCTTTTTATAACATAAACTTTCATTACATTACACAAAACTGAGGATCTTTAAGGTCTAGTATCTTGGAAACCAGGAACATAATACATGAAAACAACATAAAACATTCTTCTTAAACACTTGAAAGGCTTCTCCTTAAGTTTATCCTAGGTTCATTACTGCATCTCATAACCTGGGGACATACATCAAAAGAAAGGGTGAGCAGAAGGCCCAGTAAGGGAAACAAGAGGAACATTTTACATGTGAACTTGAGATACTTCAATAAGGACATGAAAAGAACTTTAAGGAATGAGAAAGAAATAATGAGGCATTTCATAATAAAAATAACATTTTCCATAACTTGAAGATGTGGCTACATCATTTAACATAGACAATCATGAACATATCACCAAGGTCCATCCCCAAGGTGTCATTTGAAAATTACCAAGGTTATTCACCAAGGTATCGTGAAAATTGTAATCTCTAGTGGTTACATCATTACCCAATGCATTGGAGTGCTATCAGGGCGCACCCTTAAATTTTCCTTTATTATCATGTGAGACACATATATCATCATCAAAAATTTCATAAATAACCCATATAGCATAAAATAAATGGGTTTCATTTCATAATCATAACGTTTTTAAAAACTGTTTTAAAGACATGATCTTTACGTCACTTTAAACCCTACGGAAGGGAAAGTGGGTCTCATGTATGTAAATCCCAGAATTTAAAATAGAACATTTTGATATATATGTGAATACCCTTGTAGAAATAATAGCTTTGAGTATTCACTTTATAACATAAAATAATTTTGAGAAAAGAGAGAGAGGCATTTTGAGACGAAAATTCTGCAGCATAACGGCTATGTTTCGGGTTTTTAGAAAACATTGAAAAGAGAGGGGACATGGGTCACCCACTCATAAATGATCCATAAAACAGTAAGGGGACAGAGTAAGAAGGATATATGGACATGGTAATGAAATTTTAAGGACATACCATTTGAAATGAAAAACATGGAAGGAAGACAAAAATTAGATTTCTCTTATGAAAATTCGGCAGCCTAACGGCGTCACTTAAACTTCAATAAAAAAGAATTGACAAGATAAAATAGGGTATCTCATCATATGATCATAAGAGATCAGTATGATAGATATAGAGATCATAACATAACATAATAAAAAGGAACTTGAAAGACTTGACATGAAAATCGAACTTGAAAAATGATAAGGGTGAAAGAATCCCTTAAAAATTCGGCAGCCTAACGGTGTCACTTAAACATTCATAAAATGAAATGATGAGAGTAAGAGGGGATCTCTCATCATATAAACATGAAAAGGGAAGTAATAGGAATATAAAATAACATCCTCTCACATAAGAACATGGATCATAAAAGGAATGACATAAAACGGATTACATGAAAAGAAAGAGAGAGGTCGGATCCCTTACCTTAAAACGTGACTCTTGAAACTCAAAGGTTTGGACCTTGAGGGCTTGGGGGCACCTTGGGAGGACTCCTTGGGAGGTAAGGAGACCATAACTTAGTTGGGGGAGAGTTGGGAGTGAAAACTAAATGAGGAAAGGGTGGGTATTTATAGGGAAAGTGAGGGGACAAGGCAATAATGGCCAAGGGACACCTCACTAGTGGTTTTGGCAAAACCATGGGCTTGCCCATGGTATTTGCCCATGGTATTGGCCACTTGGGGAACCTCATAACTTATCTTACTATTCATAATTCGAACATATTGAATATATACTTAATACATCATTTAATGATGTCATTAAACACCCATAACTTAAAAACTATATTTTCACTATTCATCAAAAATCCAACTTTCTCAGAATAATCCCAAAATTTCACCTTAACCAAATATCAATGCTCTGATTTCAAAAATGAAATCCATTTTATAAAAATATTTTTATAAATATTTTTAATTTAATTTTTAAATAAAAACACTATTCATCGAAAATTCATTTTTTTCAGAAAAATCCCCAAAAATTACCTTAACATAATATCGATGCTCTGAGTTCAAAAATAAAGTCATTTTTATAAAAATAATTTTCTAATTATTTTTAATTAAATTTTTAATTAAAAAACACTATTCATCCGAAAAAACTAATACTTGACTAATAATTTATGAAACCGTTATTTACCCATTTTATTGAATCACATTACTTAATCTAGGTGTCCAGATTATATTAAAACTTTCTTTGAGTGAAATTACTAATCCATTTGGTCACATTACTAATCCTAAGCGTAAAATCACTATTCATAATTTACTATTCATCAAAAATTAAGTTGATCTTATTAGACTCCAAATTCCTTACTGAACACTTTTGTAGAAGACCTTTTTTTTGAAAATCATTACACATCATTAGTTATTTAGGGTTTTTATAAATATTTTTAAAATATCCTTTTTTCCAAAAAAAAATCATCAATAAAATACATTCTAAAATTATCTGGACATTTGAAATTTCACAAACATCACTAAAGGAAGAAATCTCAATTTATTCACCCGAAAGGATTACACAAGGAAGCTAGGGTCTCGTCACATAGCCCCTTATAACACCGGCATAAGACCTAAGTGTAAGGTGTGCTATGGTGAGAGAATCTGAGGGAGGCTCAGATAACATTGCCCTAGTAGTAATCTCTACTAACTTGAACTTCTCCCGTAGGCGTTTCCGTTCAAGCTTGACACGCTGGATTTCGGCTTGGGCTTGGTCCAAAGCGAAGCCCACAGATGCTACCTCCTTCCCAAGCTCTGATAAGTGGGCTTCATAATGTTCAAGTCTACTGGATGAAGCCATCGCCTCCTCTTTCTGCATTAACCATTAACATCTTATTAAATCATTAAGAGTGTGTTAATATACTAATCAAAAAGATTGGGTCGTTACATTCTTCCCCCCTTAAGAAATTTCGTCCCCGAAATTTATACTTGAGGCCTAGTCGAAAAGGTGAGGGTACTTTTTCTTCATCATTTCCTCAGGCTCCCAAGTCGCTTCTTCATACTTATGATTCCTCCACAACACTTTCACAAGGTGGGTAGTCTTGTTTTGTAGAACCTTGTATCTACGGTCCAAGATCTCCACTGGCTGCTCCTCATAAGAGAGGTCATGTTCCAGTTGTACCACCTCTGGGTTCAGTATATGCAAAGGGTCGGGTATGTACTTCCTCAAGAGAGATACATGGAAGACATTGTGAACTTGAGCTAGGTTCTGTGGAAGTGCTAGATGATAGGCCACTGCTCCTATGTGATCAAGGATTTCATAGGGGTCAATGTACCTAGGGCTGAGCTTCCCTTTCTTCCCAAACTGCATGACTCTCTTCCATGGAGAGATTCGAAGGAAGACTTTGTCACCAACACCAAACTCCAAGTCCCTTCGACGATTGTCAGCATAGCTCTTCTGCCAACTCTGAGCAGCCTTTATGTGTTGTTAGATGGCATGAACCTGTTCCGTCATCTCTTGCATGAGATCAGGCCCAAGAAGCTTCCTCTCACTAGTTTCATCCCAACAAGTAGGAGTTCTACACCGCTTTCCATACAGAGCTTCATAGGGTGCCATCTGAATACTCGCATGGAAGCTGTTATTATAGGAGAACTCCACTAATGGGAGGTGTTGATCCCATAAGTTTGAGGATGATAGGCCGTACTAAAATTCAATTCAGTATTCAGTGCATGTTGAAGACTTCTCCAGAATTTTGATGTGAATCTTGGGTCACGATCAGATACGATGGATAGTGGTACCCCATGCAGCCTTACCACTTCCTTCACGTATATCATGGCAAGCTGATCCAGAGAGAAATCTTCCCGAATAGAGATAAAATGGGTTGTCTTGGTGAGACGGTCCACAATAACCCATATCGCATTGTTTCCTTTGGATGTTTTCGGGAGACCAGTTACAAAGTCCATAGTGATATTATCCCACTTCCATACTGGTATGGGTAGCGGTTGTAATACCCCCTTAGGAAGTTGTCGTTCTGCCTTTACTTGCTGACACACCAGGCACCTTGTAGTGTAATCAGCAATCTCCCTCTTCATGTTATCCCACCAATAATGATCACGAAGGTCTCTATACATCTTAGTGCTTCCCGGATGTATAGAGAAAGTAGAGCTATGAGCTTCATCCATCAGTTCTTTATTTATCTCTGGAATAGATGGAACACATAGTCTTGTACGAAATTTCAATACACCTTCTTGATCAATATTGAAATCAGGGAACTTCCCATCCTTTACAGCCTCGAACTTCTCCTGCAGCAAAGGATCTTCTTTTTGAGCCTTCTTGATCTTCTCTATTAATGATGGTTGAGAAATCATTTGGGATAGGGTTGATGATATCCCTTTCCTTATAATTCCCATGTCCAGTTTTACTAGATCTTTAATCAAGGGATCTCCTAAGATCCTCATTGTTGCCAGAACAACAGGATCTTTCCTGCTTAACGCATCCGCGACTTTGTTTGCTCTTCCAGGGTGATAATGTATTGAACAATCATAGTCTTTAATAAGCTCCAACCATCTCCTTTGTCTCATGTTCAATTCTTTATGTGTGAAAATATACTTTAGACTTTGGTGGTCAGTGTATATATCACATTTCTCCCCATAAAGATAGTGCCTCCATATCTTTAGAGCAAAAACAACTGCCCTAGATCATGTGTAGGATAATTCTGCTCATGAATCTTCAACTGTCGAGATGCATAAGCAATTACCTTGTCATTTTGCATGAGGACGCACCCAATCCCTTTCAGAGATGCATCGCTAAAAATAACGAATCCTTCTCCGATAGAGGGTAGTGTTAACACAGGTGCAGTAACCAATCTCTTCTTCAGCTCTTGGAAACTTTCCTCACATTCCTTTGTCCAGATGAACTTAACCCCTTTTCGAGTCAACTTGGTTAGTGGATTAGAAAGTCGTGAAAAGTTTTTCACAAACCTCCTATAATATCCCGCTAAACCAAGGAAACTACAAATCTCAGTTACTGTTGTGGGTTGAGGACACTCCTCCACAACCATTGTCTTTGCAGGGTCAACCGAGATTCCTTCATTGGTTACGATGTGCCCCAAGAAAGCCACTTGTTGTAACCAAAACTCACACTTGCTGAACTTCCCAAAGAGCCTCTCCTTCCGTAGAGTTTTCAAAATAACCCTCAGATGATCTTCATACTCCTCACGACTTTTTGAATATATCAAAATATCATCAATAAAAACTACCACAAAGTTATCAAGGTAGTCCTTAAAGACTCTATTCATCAAATCCATGAAAATAGCAGGATCATTAGTCAAGCCGAAAGGCATAACAGTAAACTCAAAATGCCCATATCTTGATCGGAAGGCAGTCTTTGGAATATCCTCCTTCTTCACCCTCAGTTGATGATAACCAGATCGAAGGTCAATCTTAGAGAAGAATTGAGCCCCGCGAAGTTGGTCAAATAAATCATCAATTCTTGGAAGAGGATATCTGTTCTTCACTGTGATCCCGTTCAGTTCTCTATAATCAATGCATATCCGCATTGATCCATCCTTCTTCTTCACAAAGAGAACTGGTGCTCCCCAAGGAGACACACTCGGTCGGATAAACCCCTTCTCCAACAAGTCTTGGAGTTGTTTCTTTAGCTCTTCTAGCTCCACATTTTCTATTCTATACGGAGTCTTTGATATCGGTTGAGACCCAGGTACGAGTTCAATGGAGAACTCTACCTCTCTTTCTGGGGGAGGTCCAGGTAACTCCTCAGGAAATACATCCATGTATTCCTGAACAATCGGAACATCTTTAATTTGTATGCTCCCTTTCCCTTCTTCCTCATCACCGATTAACTCCATAAAGAAATCTATAGGAGGTGCTTCTAGATAGGGATCAGTTCGGGATATCTCTCCTTGGAAGATAACTGTAGGTCGTTCATTCAAGACTACTGAGATTTCCTTACTTCTGCATTTGATCTTAGCATTATACTTTGAGAGCCAGTCCATCCCTAGTATAATGTCGAATTCCATCATGGGAATAACTACTAGATTTGTGATAATATTGTGCTCACCAAAGTAAACACTAGATTCTCTAAATACTTTTGATGCAAGGATAATCCCACTTGGAGTCTTGACTGACAACTCTACCTCTAGCAGTTCGGGGATTGATTCTATATTCCTTGCAAACTTGGAGGAAATAAAGGAATGGGTAGAACCAGAATCAAATAAAGTACTTGCTAGTTTTGAGAGGACGACAAGAGTACCTGCTACCACATCGTTCGGAACTTCAACTTCAGTTGTTGTGATAGCGAAATCACAACCTTGCTCCCTTGGCCTCTGCTGAGGTTGATGGTGATTCCCCTCCACCGCCCTCG
Source organism: Viscum album (assembly GCA_963277665.1). NCBI lineage: Eukaryota > Viridiplantae > Streptophyta > Magnoliopsida > Santalales > Viscaceae > Viscum > Viscum album. Next base: position 1,230,796,494 of record OY728137.1, on the reverse strand, counting down.
GATTTGGACATTGATTAGCAAAGTGCCCAAGCTTTCCACACTTGAAGCATGTGACTTCGGGTAGGTCTAGAACCATCTTTCCTCTGTCGTTAGTGTTGGGAAGTTGAGGCTTCACATCACTACGACAATTCTAAGAAATATGTCCTTCTTTTTCACACCTATAGCACTTACCACTTCCGATCAAGCAGTTCCCTGAATGCTTCTTTCCACATTTATTGCATGTGGCATGTTGCATATGCTTTCCACCTCTTTCCTGATCAAAACTTCTTCCCAGGCTCGGTTCTAGAGTTTTCTTCTTCTCATTAGATTTTTGAGACCACTGTGTCTCCCCAAACTCTAGTTCAACTTTCATGGCACTTCGAACTATTTCTTCATAGCTATCATAGTCCATGTTGGCTAGATTCTTCTGCAGATGAGGTCGTATTCCACCAAAGAATCTATCAACCTTCCCATTAGGGTCCATGACAAAGCTTGAGGTATAACGGGAAAGCCTTGTGAAGTTCATCTCACAGGTTCCAACTGATTCATTCTCCTTTTGCTTCAGCTCGAGAAATTCTTTCTCCATTCTCGTTCTCATCGAACGAGGGAAATACTTATTAAAGAATATTCCCCGGAACTCTTCCCACTCCATAGCTTCCATCTCTCCTCGTGGATTCATGTTTTTGATCAGTGACCACCACTGATCAGCTTCTCCCTCTAGGCGGTAAACAGCAAGGGTGACTTTTTCTTGTTCCGAACAATGAAGTACAGAAAAGATCTTTTCAATGGAGCTTATCCATTGTTCCGCAACCAATGGGTCAGTAGATCCACTGAATGTTGGTGGTCGTTGACGCATGAAGGACTCAACAGAAAGTTGTTCCCTTCGTGGTGAGGTCGGCCTCTCAGCTTGATTCAAGTTATTACTCATAACTTGAGTCAGTTGGTTCATCATTCGCATGAATGTTTCCATTCCGGCTTCCATCGGAGGGCCGTCAGCACATGGTGCATTGCGGTCACCATCGGCACGGTTCCTATTGACCTCCATTTTCTAAAATAATAAAACCTTAGTGAGAAACTTATTTCATTTATGGATCTTTTAACTAAGACTTCATGCTTAGACAATTACACTTTTCTATAATTCCTTCATAATGATTCATAAAAAGCTTGTGATTAACCAAACATATCCCCCGGGAGTGTCGTAACCAAGAGTGCAGCAAGGCCCGTTATCGTGCACCAGTTCCCGTTCGAGTCTAGCTCAAAGCGGTGTTTTCGGGTTTTACCCCTATGTACATTTGTGCCAGAGCCGCCTCTACCTGCTCGTATCCAGACATGGATGTATTTGTTTGATAAACCACTTACTCAATACTTACCAAAATACCAGGAAGTTTTCCTATATTTAAACTTTTCTATAGGGTTCTTCCTAAAGTTTTTATATCCTAATTTCCACAAATAACTAAACCATACTTTGATACCAACTATAGAATCCCGCCTTTTTATAACATAAACTTTCATTACATTACACAAAACTGAGGATCTTTAAGGTCTAGTGTCTTGGAAACCAGGAACATAATACATGAAAACAACATAAAACATTCTTCTTAAACACTTGAAAGGCTTCTCCTTAAGTTCATCCTAGGTTCATTACTGCATCTCATAACCTAGGGACATACATCAAAAGAAAGGGTGAGCAGAAGGCCCAGTAAGGGAAATAAGAGGAACATTTTACATGTGAACTTGAGATACTTCAATAAGGACATGAAAAGAACTTTAAGGCATGAGAAAGAAATCATGAGGCATTTCATAATAAAAATAACATTTTCCATAACTTGAAGATGTGGCTACATCATTTAACATAGACAATCATGAACATATCACCAAGGTCCATCCCCAAGGTGTCATTTGAAAATTACCAAGGTTATTCACCAAGGTATCGTGAAAATTGTAATCTCTAGTGGTTACATCATTACCCAATGCATTGGAGTGCTATCAGGGCGCACCCTTAAATTTGCCTTTATTATCATGTGATCCACATATATCATCATCAAACATTTCATAAATAACCCATATAGCATAAAATAAATGGGTTTCATTTCATAATCATAACGTTTTTAAAAACTGTTTTAAAGACATGATCTTTACGTCACTTTAAACCCTACGGAAGGGAAAGTGGGTCTCATGTATGTAAATCCCAGAATTTAAAATAGAACATTTTGATATATATGTGAATACCCTTGTAGAAATAAGAGCTTTGAGTATTCACTTTATAACATAAAATAATTTTGAGAAAAGAGAGAGAGGCATTTTGAGACGAAAATTCTGCAGCATAACGGCTATATTTCGGGTTTTTAGAAAACATTGAAAAGAGAGGGGACATGGGTCAACCACTCATAAATGATCCATAAAACAGTAAGGGGACAGATTAAGAAGGATATATGGATATGGTAATGAAATTTGAAGGACATACCATTTGAAATGAAAAACATGGAAGGAAGACAAAAATTAGATTTCTCTTATGAAAATTTGGCAGCCTAACGGCGTCACTTAAACTTCAATAAAAAAGAATTGAAAAGATCAAATAGGGTCTCTCATAATATGATCATAAGAGATCAGTATGATAGATATAGAGATCATACCCCCAACATAATAAAAAGGAACTTGAAAGACTTGACATGAAAATCGAACTTGAAAAATGAGAAGGGTGAAAGAATCCCTTAAAAATTCGGCAGCCTAACGGCGTCACTTAAACATTCATAAAACGAAATGATGAGAGTAAGAGGGGATCTCTCATCATAAAAACATGAAAAGGGCATTAAGAGGAATATAAAAGAACATCCTCTCACATAAGAACATGGAGCATAAAAGGAATGACATAAAAAGGATTACATGAAAAGAAAGAGAGAGGTCGGATCCCTTACCTTAAAATGTGACTCTTGAAACTCAAAGGTTTGGACCTTGAGGGCTTGGGGGAACCTTGGGAGGACTCCTTGGGAGGTAAGGAGACAAGAAATTCGTTGGGGGAGAGTTGGGAGTGAAAACTAAAGGAGGAAAGGGTGGGTAATTATAGGGAAAGTGAGGGGACAAGGCAATAATGGCCAAGGGACACCTCACTAGTGGTTTTGGCAAAACCATGGGCTTGCCCATGGTATTTGCCCATGGTATTGGACACTTGGGGCACCTCATACCTTATCTTACTATTCATAATTCGACCATATTGAATATATACTTAATACATCATTTAATGATGTCATTAAACACCCATAACTTAAAAACTATATTTTCACTATTCATCAAAAATCCAACTTTCTCAGAATAATCCCAAAATTTCACCTTAACCAAATATCAATGCTCTGATTTCAAAAATGAAATCCATTTTATAAAAATAATTTTCTAAATATTTTTAATTTAATTTTTAAATAAAAACACTATTCATCGAAAATTCATTTTTTTCAGAAAAATCCCCAAAAATTACCTTAACATAATATCGATGCTCTGAGTTCAAAAATAAAGTCCTTTTTATAAAAATAATTTTCTAATTATTTTTAATTAAATTTTTAATTAAAAAACACTATTCATCCGAAAAAACTAATACTTGACTAATAATTTATGAAACCGTTATTTACCCATTTTATTGAATCACATTACTTAATCTAGGTGTCCAAATTATATTAAAACTTTCTTTGAGTGAAATTACTAATCCATTTGGTCACATTACTAATCCTAAGCGTAAAATCACTATTCATAATTTAATATTCATCAAAAAAAAAAGTTGATCTTATTAGACTCCAAATTCCTTACTGAACACTTTTGTAGAAGACCTTTTTTTTGAAAATCATTACATATCATTAGTTATTTAGGGTTTTCATAAATATTTTTAAAATATCCTTTTTTCCAAAAAAAAATCATCAATAAAATATATTCTAAAATTATCTGGACATTTGAAATTTCACAAACATCACTAAAGGAAGAAATCTCAATTTATTCACCCGAAAGGATTACACAAGGAAGCTAGGGTCTCGTCACATAGCCCCTTATAACACCGGCATAACACCTAAGTGTAAGGTGTGCTATGGTGAGAGAATCTAAGGGAGGCTCAGATAACATTTCCCTAGTAGTAATCTCTACTAACTTGAACTTCTCCCGTAGGCGTTTCCGTTCAAGCTTGACACGCTGGAGTTCGGCTTGGGCTTGGTCCAAAGCGAAGCCCACAGATGCTACCTCCTTCCCAAGCTCTGATAAGTGGGCTTCATAAGGTTCAATTCTACTGGATGAAGCCATCGTCTCCTCTTTCTGCATTAACCATTAACATCTTATTAAATCATTAAGAGTAAGTTAATATACTACTCAAAAAGATTGGGTCGTTACATCACCTCTTTCCATAGCACCTTTCTTCCACATAAATTCTCAAGTATAGAAAGTCTTATGGTGGGGATATTGTAACATCGTGGATAAAAAGTTACACTCTTTTAAATATTTAAGAGTGTTTTTTTAGGTTCAGAGTTCTTAGAAGCTGTTTTTGGGTATTTCTACAAAACCTGGGTTGGGTATTGCCTGTTGGACCATTTTACATCGTAAATGTGTAGTTTATGGAATAAATATGTCACTAGGAACAAGTAATAAAATGATTTACGACACAATAATATTGAAAGCTGTAAAATCCTTTTACATCATAAATTCATTTTACATCATAAGATCCGCTTTTACGCCATAAGCTAATTGATCGAGGGTAAATTCAACTCGAGGCAATGTGTTTTTCGGTGTATACAAGTTATGAGATATTTATGTCATAAATCAGGGGTTTACACTTTTAATCCTTTGTCCCTGCAAGTTTTAATCAAGTTGCACATGTAACCCTTATCTCATTCAGTTTTTTCCTCCCAACCTCGAACCCTAAGCGATTCCAAACACTACTACAAAACACGCCTTTAACAGCACTCGTATTTAGCAGTGCTAGCAAAATTCGCTAATAAAGTCCATTTTTATCAGTTCTAAAATAATCATTAATAAAGGGAACCCTTTATCAGTGTTTTTTTTATCGCTGATAAAAGGGAACCTTTATGAGTGCTAAAATAAAGCACTAATAAAGGTTTCCTTTTATTAGTGCTAAAAATGAAGCGCTGATAAAGGTCCACAATAAAATGAAATAATTAAACAAAAAAATAACAATTTCATTAATTAAATAATTATTTTCAAAAATGAATAAATTGAATATACATATATATAAATTTTAAAAAATTAATAAATATTATATATTAAATATGTAGATATGTAAAATGAATAAAATGAAATAATTAAACAAATAAAAATTTAAAATGTGTAAATTAATAAAAATATTAAACATTTTATTAATTAAATAATTATTGATAGAAATGAATAAATTTAATATACATATATATATATTATAAATATTAATAAATAGTATATATTAAATATAGATATATAAAATGAATATATTGTAATAATTAAACAAAAAATTAAAAATGAATAAATTGCAAAATTATTTAAAATTTTATTAATGAAACAATTATTAATAAAAATGAATAAGTATAATATATATATATATATATTAGTTATAAATAGTAATAAATAATATATATATTAAATATAAATATATATAATGAATAAAATGTTAATTAAAAACATATTAATGTCTTATTCATTTTTAATATTGTTTGATTTTTCAATTTAATATATATCAAACTACGTGTGTTACATTGATTTCACATACATGTGTGTGTGTGTGTGTAATTAATGCATTTTTATATACAAACGCACGCACAAATATATTTATGAAATATATAGAAACACATTCACCTAATATTTATGTAATTTATTCAAATTTTAGTATATTTTAAAATTTTCATTATAACATGATACATTTAATATATTATGTTTTTAATCGGTCAATTTTATTTATTTATTTTTAATACTATTAAAGTTTGGGTATTCATTTTTAATATTTTTTTATTATTTATTTTATTTTTGAATTTGATTATTTTCTATTATTTATTTATATTTATTTATTTACTATGTTTTAGTATTTTCAATATATATCCATATTTTTTTAATAATTTATATTTAATTAATAAAACTTATCCATTTTTTCAATATTTTTAAAGTGTACTCATTTTGAATTATTCAATTTCACTTATTTTTAAAATGCATGTATTTAAGATTATATATCCACTAATAATGTTAAAAATATATTTGTAAATAAATATTTATAAATAAATATACTTATAAATGTATATTTACTATATTTATAAATTTATATATTTATAATTATTATAAATAAATAATTATTATTTTTGAAATAAGTATTTATATAATTATAAATAATCAATTATATATATTTAAATAATTATAAAATTATAATAAATTTATTTAAAGAATTATAATTATAAATCCTTTATCAGTGCTAAAATTTTAGCACTGATAAAAGGAATATTTATCAGTGCTTTTTTAGCATTGATAAAGATCGATCTTTATCAGCACTAAAAAAACACTGTTAAAAAATATCTTTATTATCACTAAAACGTTAGCGTTGATAAAGATGTCTTTTATCAGTGCAAAAAAAGCACTGATAAATATCCATTTTATCATTGCTTATTAATTTAATGCTGATAAAATGGATCTTTATCAGCGCTTTTTTGATTGCGCTATTAAAAGTGTCCCTGATCTATGTAAAAAAACCCTAACCACAACTTAGTCACTCACGATTCTCAAGCTCTCATGGAACTCCTCTGCTACCAGCATGACTCCTCTATATTCCCTCGAACGAATCAAGGCTAGAATCCAATGTATGTTATTTTCTACTTTTCCTCTATAGTTGTTTGATTTTTTGGGTTCCGTGTTTTGCATTTTTGCACTGTTCTTAACCATGACGAACCCTACATATCATCTCCTTACCACTGAAATAAAATGAGTGGTTCTATTTCGTCTTTTTCCTCCATAGACAATGGTTTCGAAGAAAGAGAAGGATGTTTTCATATGGTAAGGTCGGTCAACATATATGTATATGGGCCTATATGGATAAATAAAATAGATTTTTCACCACACACTACTAAAAAGGTAATTTTATCTATATCCCTTAGCATTGACATAAGACTTTAGTGATCAGGAAGTGTGTCTGAGGTGATGTGTTGACCTGAATTGGGAACTATTTGGGTATACTAGGTTAAAAATGTTACAAAATGGAATCAAAGTAAAACTAGGGATATTGGTATTGATTATATCCAAAAGAAAAAACTTTCTAGACCTAATAAGTAATCCATAAATATGTCTAGATAGTATAATTATGTTGAATACTTGAGTTACCATATAAATTCTAGGTTGTTTTTTGTTTATTTTTCCTTGACCTATCTTCTCAAGTATCATGGCTCTTATTTAGGAGTTGATAGGTAGGAATCTATAAGAATATATTAAATGTCATGTTCTTATGTGTCTTTGTTTAAAAAAATTTCTAGAACAATTATAAATTTATATTAATATAAACATGAATAATAAATAGTGTATTCTTATTTACTTATTAGTGATGATTAGGTTTATATAACTTATTAATTGATTGAGTTTATTTAGTAACCCCCTTTATCGATACTATTAGTTAGTTATTTCATACTTATATTTAAAATAATTCATCTAACATATTTTAAATTATATTTAAAGTATGAAAAGACTTATTACAAAGGAAATGAATGAGAGAGAGGGGCAGGGGTTTCACATGTAATATAGATTATTTTGTGCCCATTTTTGAAAGATTGTTGTTTTTTGGAATAGGAAAATTATGTGTATCTCTACATTAATATAGAATATGTCACCACTATGAGCCCTAGATCACCATAGTAAGGAGCCAATGAATATCCTCATTATTCTAGAACTTATATTGATCCTCATGTCCTAGAGGTAATTTTAGATCTACTTCAAGCTATGTGGTATAATTTTCAATGGTGGTAACATATAGTATCTATGGTTCCTTTAATATTTTATGGTAATATATCATAATAATAAATGTAGGATTGCATTGAATATATTCATTTCATTTATAAGATTAAAAAAAATTCTAGATCAATATTGAGCATAAGTTAAAAAATTCACCCTTTAAAGGGATGTATGTTATTAGAGGGATCTTATGGTGGATTAGAAAAATATCCAAAATTGGAATGTGAGGAATCCTTGAGTAGATAGAAGTGATGTCTAATGTAGGTGGGGTGAGATTAATTTCTTCAAGACCATTAGAGTGGAGGTATTCTAATTCCTCTTCAATTGAGGAGCCTTTTTGAGTGATTCCATTAGTGTAGGTTTATAGGACACTTTATTCCTTATTGCCTCTTTTATGTGAAACATTTTTATCGATGTGGTTAGTTGGGGAACCTCCAATGGTCATTTTGATATATTCCTTATAGAAAGGGTCATTAGATATGATTAGTAGATTATTTATGGTTGATTAGTCTATGGATGATGCTAAACAGGGTTCTTCTATAGTGATAGGTACAATCCTATTATATTATACCCCTGTCGGTGGTCTTAGGACACATAATCTTCCTATTATTTATTTATGAGTATCTTATATTTCATATGGGATTGAGATTAGAACTTATTCATAATGTTATTAACATTAATATTCTCTATAAGTAAACATATAGAAAAATAGTAATCAGTGTCAATTTTATTTATGAGTATCTTATATCTCTCTCTCTCTCCTTTACCTATACCTACATAATGCCACCCCTACTCTGTAAACTCATTCTAGCTTCATACGAGACCACTATGAACTTCATATCCATCCACTATTATGAAAGAATCATACAACACATAATATTTGTAAGAAACATAAATAAATTTTCATAAAAAGGTACCATGGGTTTCACAAATAAGATTGTGTAAATAATGATTCATTTTGGTAAGATAGATATACAATAAAATACACTCCATGCATAAAATTCCAAAATTTCATGCATCTTGCATGAAAATTGTTACTATCTTGAACAGAGATATAATACTTCAATATTATAGTACAACTAACCTGCACTACCTTTATTTAATCCATCCTGAGATGCTTGATTTCCTTCCATCCTGAGATGCTTGATTTCATTCCATCTCTTGATGATGGATTGGACTCCCTCTTTCAAACTAGCCTTCCTCCCATCATTGTGGTTCCAAAGTTCCTTGATGGCATACCTCTTACTCGGATTGTATTCATTAATCTATGTCAAATTCATCGTCATGGCATTGAATACTACATCTCCCAATTAATTCTTCAACACTTTCATCCTTTCATCCTCCTCATTTACTACTTCCTAGGAACACAAAAAATGACACCGAAAAATTAATCAAAACATAATTAATGAATTTTTTTGGTTTCTTAATATGCATTTTCTTATATGACTCACTCAGTTACTTTTGACAATACTTCATCAAAAATTACTTTTATTTTGAGTGAAGTCACATTAGATCCTATTATAAATCCACAGTTAATCATACTTGGATAAGAATACTACTATGATGAGTCATCTAATCTAACACTCAAAGGTATTCCTCCCACAATTAGAATATCTCTCTAACCCTATTTTTGGATTCATCTTCAGGATACTTTCTCTTGGAAGCTTGGTGAAATGTCTGGTTTTCAATCTCTCCCATATTCCTCAGATCAATACCACCAGAATTTTTTGTCTCCTCTAAGCTCTACCAAAAAAATAAACATTTAAGAGGAAGTAGAAAACAATAAATGTTTGTGAGTGGAAGTCATGTGAATTTGAATGTTCATTCCTTCATTTTTGTAATGTAATATGTTATAATCCATAATTAAAATTACATTTAAGTTATTTTTTAACCTCAGTGGAAACTTTAATTTCATCTCTCGAACAGTTATTATTGCATTTTGTTGCTTGAAATTATCCCTCGTCTCTTAAATGTTGCTTGAACTACTCTGAGCAGTAATCATCAAAAATGATCATGGGATGACTTTTTGTTAGATTATTTCAAGTAGCATAGGTGGATGTCTATAAAATATGGGAGATAAATATCAAACAAAAAAATGCAATAATAACTGTTCGGTAGGTATGTCATCAAGAAACTTTAGAACCACAATGATGGGAGGAAGATTAGTTTGAAAGAGGGAGTCAAATCCATCATCAAGAGATAGAAGGAAATCAAGCGTCTGAGTACAGATTAAATAAAGGTAGTGAAGCTTAGTTGTAATACAATATTGAAGTATTATATATATGTTCAAGATAGTAATAATTTTCATACAAGATGCATATAATTGTGGACTTTTATGCATGGAGTGTATTGTATTATTGTTATTCAAGACAAATTAAATGTTTGACTACTCATGTAGACAATGTCTCCTGCACACGATGATGTTACCAATCCTGAGGAAGAACAAACAGTGGATGATGAAATTTCAGAATTATTAGGGGATCAACAACATGTTGATGAAAAAAAACAGCGACGCATCATCATAGTGGTGAATAAAATTATCAAGGCAAGAAGTCAGGGTATAAAATTTGTGGTTGATTTGAATCAATGTAGACAACCTATTGACCCCAATAAGTCAAAGTTCATTAGTTATCTTGGGATCACAATGAGGATGAATGTGTCGATTAATATTGATTCATATCGTTGTGTCTAACCTGTAACGAAGGAAATCCTTTGGAAAGATATAATAGTAATGTTACAATATACTTTCTCTATTTTATTGAAAAAGTATATAATGAAATGTTGATTTAATTTTCATTATTCCTTGCAGAATTTGTTTATTTTAGAGTATTTCTGTAAGAAATTTTTCTTAATGTCCATTGGAAAAGCCCATAGAGGCTTCTGGGCTCATCTTACAAAGTTACATCTTAGGGATACTGAGGGGAAAATAAATCTTCACCCACCACTTAGTTATGCACACATTATAAAGTAGGAAACATAGGCTACTTTCATCAGTCGTCGCAATGAGAAATCATTTAAGGTGAATTATATTTGATAATATATTATTTGAAATTATTTATTTTATCCAACTTGATTCAAATTTGTTAATTTATGAAACAACAAAAGAGTGTTGAAATTAAAGAACATACATCAAAACCAATGTACCCCTATCACAAAGCAAGGATGGGGTACACTTTATTAGAGAATAAATTGGTATGTATTTTAAATCAATAATAAAAGTTTAATTATGTGATATAAAACAACATATTTTTCTTTGTTTATATGCATATTGGTGAATCAAAATCTGAAGCCACTTCTATCTCACGCCACGTGCTATGGAAGGTGGATCGTGTAAATGAGGGTAAATTAGTTGATGAAAACACAAAAATAGTATGGGAAGCATGTGTAAGTGTGACATAATTATAATTTATTATGATTTATGACAATATTACATAAAAATATCTATTATTGTTCATGTTTTTTTATATGGTTTAAACATAAGAATCGGTAAAGACCATACCAGAAGAAAAGATACTTTCAGTAGCTTTGAAGAGACCTGAACAATATGGTCGTGTTAGAGGATTGGGTTTTGGAGTGTCTACTAAGACATATTTAGAGAAGGTAAAACCACATGAAGATACATATAATATGGAGAGATGATTATATACACAAATATACTCACTGCAAGATATTATTTTGCGGTCTGGTTTGGCAGACCAATGTATAAAAAATGATCAAAGCAAACTGGCGGTAGAGAAATGATCCACACATGAACCAAATGATCCCATTATATTTGAGGCCAATCATTCCCCCCAACCACATACCTTACCTAGGGTAATCAATTTTTTCATTACTCTTTCTCCTAAATGTGAATCAAATAACTTCTAATAACTTGATATTACTAAAATTCTGTAGGGTACAGTTGTATATGATTTGTATTTGTCAACACCCATGTACTGTCGTGTTGTGATGGGTACAGTGTATGGTATCTAAGGAGACCAACTACACAATCAATACCTCCCAAAAGATCACATAAGAGTGGGGATTGGTGTAGCTTATGATTCAATCATCGAGTTTCTTGTTCCACTTGATGGTTCAGATATTACAACGGTTGAAGATGATATTAGAGCTTTCATGTCATGGTCGTCTAATCTTATAAAGATACATGAGGTACGTCTTTAACAAAAAATTTCATATGAAAAACATGTAACAGTTGATGATAAAAGATCTAAAGTGAGGTATGATATTATAGATGGATAAAGCGGTGGGGAAACAGAAGGTTAAATCAAGAAAATTTAGTGAATCGACCAAGAAAACAAAACAAACTTCTGAGAGTACCTTCTCCCTACCAGTTCTAGAACAACATTTATTATCATTACAACTTCATGCAGAGACCACATTTAAAGATAAAACTATGTGTTACATTGAATATAAAGAAAAAATATATGAAGATTTCTGTACAGACTTAATTGGTCTCAAGAGTCTAACGGATATTCTCAAGCATGAATGGTTGGGCGTCGCATTTGTGAATATATACATAAGGTACATTTTCACAATAAATTTGTCCAAAATGTGAGCTAATATGTTTATTAAAGTTAATAACTATTCATATTTTGTACATGAATTTATATCACAGCTATATAAAGGGAAGATCTTGTAAATCACGATTTGGGTTCATTAATCCCTATATCATTTATATGTTAGAACTTACTTTTAATGAGGAAGCAATTAATAAGAAAAAAATAAGTTACTCGAAGTGTTTAATAAAAAATCATCAGATGACATACTATTTTTGATGCCTACAATGCAAAGGTAAAACTCTATAATTTAATCACATAAAATATATTTTTAATTTTTTCATTACTTAAATATTTTTATTTTTTTAGGGCGCACCGGATGCCGATAACAGTCAATATGGACACCCTGAATATTTATTTTTCAGATCCATGCATGGATATGCAACCAACCGACCACACATGATGTGTATTGTGAATATACAATACACTGTAATCAACATTTTATAGATAAACTTTGAATTATATGTTCAATCTGTGTTTTAACAAGAATTTTATTATAATAGGGTGGTAACTCAATATAGGCTAGATCATGGAAAGAAGTCAGTGTCTCAAGGGATAAAGCCTATGGATTGCTACAAATGGAAACAAATTAAGGTGTGTATAGAAATATTTAACTATCAAAACATTTCAAAACAATTTACTTATTTTGGTCAATGTTTTTTGCAGTGTCTGAAACAAGATAATAACACTAATTGTGGATATTATGCTTGTAAATTTATGAGAGAAATCCTAAAACATGAAAAGTCCAGCATCCCCCAACAGGTAATTTTTGAAGGTAATTACAATTTTCTTAAATATATTTCATAATGATTTTTTTGTCTATATTTTCTCAGTATAATCAACACTGCTGAAAACCTAGTTACTCAAAAGAAGAGATCAATTTGTTTAAAGATGAGTGGGCAATAGACTTTTTTTCATAATGTATGCCGACAATAAATTTAGGTGATTACCTGCTATGTTTATGATCTAGTACGGGTTATGACCTTTGAAAGATATTTGGGGTGTGAAGAATTAGTGTTAGAATGCTTATATATTATTTTTTATCTCTTTATCATGGAGAATTATAATGGAGGAAATTAATTTGTTTTGAATCTTTGACCTGCAAACAATAAAATTGTTGGGAAATCATGAAGGCGGAGGCGGAGGCGGAGGCGGAGGTGGAGGCAGAGTCAGAGTCGGAGACCGACGTGGAGGAGGAGGAAGAGGCAAAGACCGAGATGGTGACTAAGGCGGAGGAGGATAAGAATCATTATCTTGAAAACAATAAAATTGTTGGGAAATAAAGTAGAATGAGGATCATACCATGATTGTGTTTGAGAACAATTGTTTAAGAGTGCACACAACACTTGTCACTTAAGATAAGAGTCATTGTGCAGTGTTTCATGTGAGTTATTGAAATAATGTTTTTCACCACATGTATTGATAATTTGGGACAAAGATTCATAATTCACTTGTGACATATATGAATCAGTCTCATGTCAAACCCACACACGATGCCACCAGTATGGATCAAAGTGTGTGTTTTCAATTTAAAATAAAAATTTAGTAAAAAAACACAAGTGGCATACTCAAAACCAAGGAAACACTTTTTTATTGTTTTGATACTTTAGAAAAATGATCCATGAGTCATTTGGGACATGTATAAATCAATCGCACCTCAATCCGGCGCACAGTGTGACCGGTGTGACTTCAAGTGCGTTTTTTATTCAAAATTGACATTAATTTTAGGGGGAAAACAACTGACATACTCAAAACTGAAAAAAAAAACACATTCGGGTTGTTTTGGTACATTGGGAAAATGATCCGTAAGTTATTTGTGATGTATAAGAATTAGTCGTGCCTCAATCCGATGCACGGTGTGACCGGTATGACTCCAAGTATCCGTTATTAGTTTAAAATTGACATTTTAATATAAAAAAGTGTCACTCACTAAAAACTGAGAAAACACGCTCGAATTGTCATGATAATTTTTGAAAATGATTCATAATTCATTTGTGATGTGTATGAATCAATCTCATGTCAAAATCACACACTATGCCTCCAGTATGTCTCAAAGTGCGTGTTTCCAGTTTAAAATGACATTTTAGTAAAAAAAATAAAAGTGGCATACTCAAAATTGAGGAAACACATTCTGATTGTTTTGATACTTTAAGATAATGATCCATGAGTCATTTGGGACGTGTAGAAATCAGCCTCACCTAAATCTGAAGCATAGTGTGACTAGAATGACTCCAAGTGCATCTTTTTATTCAAAATTGGCATTAATTTTAGTGAAAAAACAACTGACATACTCAAAACTGAGAAAACATATCCGGATTGTTTTGGTACTTTAGAAAAACGATCCACAAGTCATTTGTGACATGTAGAAATCAGTCGCACCTTAATAAGACGCACGGTGTGACCGGTATGACTCAAAGTGCATCTTTTTATTCAAAATTGACATTAATTTTAATCAAAAAAACAACTGACATACTCAAAATCGAGCTAACACATTCAGATTGTTTTGATACTTTAGGAAAACGATTCATAAGTCATTTGTGACATGTAGGAATCAGTCACAACTCAATTCGACTCACGGTGTGATCGATATGACTCTAAATGCGTCTTTTTATTCAAAATTTATATTAATTTTAGTGAAAAAAATAACATACATACTTTATAATAGTGTTTTTTTCTTGTATTTGTGTTAGAAAATTTATTTCATTTAAATCCAACATTTGTATCTTATTTTGGTAATTTCTATTACTGTTTCTGGTGATGCAGTGTGTTGTCACAACACACTGCACTTGTTTATGGTGTTGTGGTGTGTTGTAGCATCACACTCCAGTTTTCACCTTTATCTGCGCTACTAAATGCGCTGATAAAGATAGCCATTATCAGCGCTTCTAAAAGTGTTGGTAAAAGCTTTGGCCTCTTAACCGTGCTAAGGTGGTTAGCACTTTTCTAGCACTGATAAAGGCATATTCGAGTGCTATTAAAGGTGTGTTTTGCAGTAGTGAGATGAGATTCGAGTGTCTCCTCTCCTTTTAAGTTCATCTGTTCAACGTTCGATCTCCACTGTTGTTGCATTGCTTCTTCATGGTAAGCGGTCTTTCTGCTTCTTCATTGCCATTGGTCGCGGTAGTGGCGTCAGACCGCGTTTATAGAATCTTTTGATCACATATTGATTTTCATTTGGTTCTTCTTGACCCGTTGTGCGACCGTCTTTTGGGGGTCGGTCCTTTGTTGGTTGCAGTGTGGCGGGTGTGTGTCCTTTGAGGTATGTTGTGACATATCCTCTTCATTGTCTGTTTTGTTTATGGAATTTGATTCTAAGACGCGAGTATCAGTTCCAGGGCCTTCGTTGTTGTCCTTGCATTCTTTTCGGTGTTGATGGATCCCACTGCGGGCATGTGCGACATGAGTTTGAGATAGGTGGTTCCATCTCTAGCCTATGTTGAATGAACCAAAATTGAATGTTTTGGTTTCATAAATTGTTTTATAAATGATTTGGCATGATTTATTGATTTGTGTGTGTGTAATCGGATTTTTTGAGAAAATGTGGTTTTCCCCTATTTTGGTAAATGAAAATTTATTTTCAAAGTATTGTGAAATGGATTTATGAAATGGTTTTTAAAGCATGGTTTTGATGAAATGATTTGGAAAAGGAAGCACATGGGAAGCTTTGAGTACTTAGGTGGAAGGTGTGGTAATAGATCTCGTCCATTGTTATTGTCAGGAGGTTCACTCATAAGTATCATAGGGACTTATTATACACCGTTGGGAGGTTCACTTTCTGGGGTGGGCGATTGTCTGTGTTTGGGTACATGTATTTTAGCTAGCTTGACTTGTAGTGATCCTTGACGTGATTTTACCTATGCTTTGGTTTGTATTGCTTGACTTTGATTACTTGTTTTGATGCTTTGAAAATGTTTTACCTAGATTATTTAGAATTGTGGAAAAAGGGGAATGATTTACCATGCTTTTGATATAAAACAGTTTAACTGGTTATCATGTCTTGTTTTTTTTTAAAGTTTAGCATGTTTGGATTGTTATACATAGACTTGTTATGAAATACCTAGGTGGAATCCGAGCGTGTTTAGCTCACACCCTACACCCTTCAGTGGTATGTAAACCTAGTTACGTCTTTTGATGCAGGGAAATGCAAGATGTCACAGTGAGGCGGTGAAGTTTTCTGGTAGTTGGGTTGGGTAGCTGGTGGTGATATAATGGGGTGTTGCCCACATGTCACGTGAAGTAGCGGTTGTTGGTTTGGTTATCCTTTCGATTTGTTGTCGGACACACATCTTTGGTTTTATCTGGTTTTCGAGTTGTATTGTTGCCGATGTTTCTCTTTGGTTATGACATGTATTTATTCCAATTTTCACTTTCACTGTTTCTTTTGTTATGTATGTGTATGTCATGTTGTCTGCTTCAGGTTGGGCGAAATTGTTCTCTCTAGTTGTTGTTGACGCTCAGGTGCTGGTCGTTAGCCTATGAGGATCGAGAAAGTCATTCGGGCATGTGACGGTTCCGATCAGGTACCGGATTGTGAGAGTATCTCGGGTCGGTTCGTGACAAATTACTTGAGTGGTCCCCACCGCTGCCCAGACCCCCATTCCCTTGTCGATCGGCCTGCCACCCCCCGTGGATGTATGTGGCTTTTTTTAAAGGTTTTGTATGTAATCAATTTTTTCAATTGCTATCCTTTTTATTTTTATTAATAGTTTTGTTTAATTTTCATTTTCAGTAATTATCTGAATTATGAATTCATCGGCGCCCTGTCCATCTGAGCAATCTGTAATCCAAGATTTTCAATTTGCGATTTGAGATTTGTGCATAGGTAATTATTTTCACTTTTTATATTTCATTTATTTTGGGATTAGTAAATTTGGAGATTATATTGGTTGATCGGTTTATCAATTTTGAAAATAATCAATTTTTATTTACATGTTATTTAATCTTTATGTTCATCCATAAAATTTCATTTTAGATCACTTTTAGTTTTTATTTTATTTATTTATTAAACTGAAAAGTAATAGCACGATTATAAAAATGTAGATTACTCCATTTAGGTTTAAACAATATTTTTTGTTTTAATTTTTTAAAAATGTATTAAAAAATATCTTGGATTCTATAAATCTAAGAATATTTTTTAGAAAATGAAATGATATAAATATAAATATAAATGTAAATGTAAATGTAAATGTAAATATAAATATAAATATAAATATAAACATAAACATAAATATAAATAAATAAACAAACAAATATATATATATATAGAGAGAGAGAGATAGAGATTTTCTAAGTTATTTGTTTTTCAGGTTATTTTTGTTTTCCCTGTTATTTTCAAATTATATTTCTGTTCATAATAAGTTTCAATTTGTGGTATTCTATTTTTGCTTGAGGCCCTTAAAAAAATTATGCATTTCAATTGTAGTGTTTTTTTAATCTTACTATACACATACATGATATTGTTGTCGTGAATTGGAATAATGTTTATAGTTTTGGTTACTATTTTTCGATATGATAGATATTTTGTGGTTTTATTTTGAATGACATCGAATTAGAGGTCTTTGTTTAATTTTTTTTTGTGATTTCATTTGGTGTAAAAAAAAAGTTCGGTTGATGTTTGAGTGGTAAACTATGTAACTGTGCATCCAAAATATCAGAGTACGAATGAGATATTTTAAGATTTTACGTTTCATTTTTATTAAATTAAAAAACGTGCAGATTTTTTTAAATTTCGGTATCACCCGACACCGCACTAGGAAGTATTATTGAATATATATGTATTTTTACTTGCATTGATTTAGCGTTTATTGTTTATAGTTATTTAAAATGAAAATGTTTATAATTTATGCGTATTTTTCACGAACAGATTAGACCACGCCGAGGCAGACAGCACACGATAGTGGTCCCCACTTCACACCTTCAACAAAGCAGCAGCCGCCACGTCAGAACTCACCGCGTGTTGACTCGCGGCCGCGTCTCTCCCGTGAGTTGCCCGACAGCTCAAGGTAGATAGCTTCGGTGTTTCCGGACCTCAGACTCGGTTCTCCCGAAGCCAGAGCCTCGGATGATACGATCTACGGATATTTAATTCCTCGTGCTCAAGCATTAATGCAAGCCCTGTGCTTCAGGAGCTGAAGGATCTGGGTCCAGGGGAGCTTGTTTCTACGGTGGAAGAAGGCTAATCTAATTGCCCTAACGGTATAGCCTCCGCAGTTTGTTCGCTCGATTTAATGATCTTCCATCTTCTCAATTTAATTTTTCGTTAGTTGTTGCTTTCGCGTGTTTTGATTTGCTCGATCTGAATTTTTCACGTTCATTTTGTTGCGGAGATCTTGATGGAGTGAGATATTCTCCTTCCCCTCCGCTTCCTAGTGCTGCGTCCCTTGTTTGATCTTGCGAATCATTTCATCCTTATTCGTTGATCGTTTCATGAATGATTCTGTCTTGTTTTTTGGAAGTTCTTTCCAGTATTTGTCTATGTTTTCTTCTGAATCAACAAATTTGTCTGGTGATTTGTTCATGAGATGTTACGAAATTCATTAAAGACGAATCAGTACCCCTAGGTTACGGAAGTTGAGCTTTATTTTGCTGTGTTTTTCAGTTTCCACCTGCTTCTTGGCAAGATCTGGTTTTCTGAATCCGAGATCGTCGAGGGGGATGGCATTAGTTTCGCGGAGGTCAACTCTGAATCCCAACGCGCCTCTTTTCATCCCCGCAGCCGTGCGGCAGGTGGAGGATTTCTCCCCGGAGTGGTGGGATTTGGTCACGACCTCGGCCTGGTTCCGGGAATACTGGCTAAGCGAGCACGACGCAGCGGATACCTTCGGCGACGATGATGACGATTTCCCCCGCAGCGTAGCCGTCGAGCTGTTGCCCGACACACTGGATCTGTCTTGCGATGATGATTTTTCTTATCAGGAGGAGCTTCACGGCGTCCCCGACTCTGCTGAATTTGACGAAGACGGATCATCGCCATTCTTGGCCGCGAAGAGCTTCCCTGCAAAGGGTAATAAACTGTTATCTTGATCCTTCCTATACCTTGTTCATCAGGGGAAAAACAACCGTCTGAATGAAGTTTCTTCTGTCTGGAAACCAGGCCTGGAAGGGGGCGGCGGCGCCATGGCGAGGAGCCTGAATTTGCATCGATCTTCTAGCGTAAGTTGCAACAAGGCTGCATTTGAAGAGGACAGGTGCTGGGAGAAGCCGGCACGGTTGGTGAATCCGAGATGCAGCCCGCGACGAATCCAGCAGCCACGTTAAGTTCCCCGAATGGTACTGTTTTTCTGTGTTTTGTTGTGTTAGCAGCTCTGCAGCTCTGTGTATCTTGACTAGTCTCTTATGTAATGGTTCGTAAATACTCTCAGAAATTAAAAGGCAAAGCCTTCCTCTTCTTGGGCAGGAACGTTTTTTATTTCTTTCATACTTCTGGAAAAACCTTGCCGTTTTGGAGATCAAAAGAATTAATTACACTTGAAGGTGGAAGGTGGTTTTTTTTTTAGCTCCATAAACAAGGGATTTCAAACGAACTTGTTTCCTGTGAAGTGGGGCATATGAAAACCAATAAAACCAAAAGAGGCCACAGAATGCCTCCCCCTGCCAAAGCTAAAACAGCAGGTCTGTATTCACATCAATGTACAAAGACTCCACCGTTTGTTGTTCTGAATAATGTAAATTATTGGCGTTCTGATGTGAGTGCTTCAGTTTTGCTTGTTCCGTTCTGAGAGAGTGCTGTTGTAGTTGACCATTTTTGCTACAATGACTCCAAAATTTGGGTCCGGGGAGACCCTCGAACCCTTCGCTAAGGGGCGCTGCCACCTGGAACCCTCAATGACCTCACTGAGAGTTGCAGGCTAGTATAGTCACTGACATTTGCAGGCTAGTATAGTCACTGACATTTGACCCAACTTCATCCAATGGATCAGGCTCCACCATTCCAATACGTTAAACTGGAGGCAATGATAAATGAATAATGAGAGGCTCGACCAGAAGTTTTAGGCAGAGAAAAGGAGTGTTTCTTTGTTGGGGATGATAATGAAAACTTTGGATTTTGGTTAAGAGTATAATAATCAGTAAAATTATTGGAGTTTGAAATGTCCTCTTCAATGAGATCCTATGGAAGGAGTTGATAGAAAAGAATCAAAATGTGATGTGGTTGATTTGAACAGAAGTATGGTGGTTCCAGATTGTCCAGAGATACAAAAGTATGAGAGGAGGTACAAAGAAATTTCGGAATGAAAGAGGTTGATCAAGTTTCAGAAGTACCGAGGAATAATTTACCAAAATGCTCGTAGACCACAAAAGTTCGAGATAAGAGTTTAAAAACGCGCGGGGTCAAAGGAGATGAACCTTAAGAGTTGAGGTGGTCTACCAAAGCCGGTTCAAAGGTTTGAATCTGGAATGCACTATCTGCTACTTACGAATGATGGAAAACCCAAAATCCTGAAGGAAGCGAGTAGCCCGAGCGACTCGGAGCCGTGGGAGTTACCAATGAAGGAGAAATTGAACTCCTTGCATGTTTTCGGAACATGGGAGCTAACATAATTATCTTCGGGGAAAAGTGAACCAAAGAACACCTAAAAGAAGAAGCATATAGTACGAAACAATATAAGGCACAACTGGTTGTGAAGGGATTTTAACAACTAGAAGGATTTAATTTCAGAGAAATATTTTTTCCTGGTTGTAAAGCACATGAGAATTCAGATAGTGCTTAGCACGGTTGTTATGAAAGTTTTATTTTTGGAGCATCTTGTTGTTAAGACACCATTCCTTCATGGTGGTTTGGAGGAAGAAATCAACATCAAGCAACCAAAATGATTCATGTGAAATGGAA
This sequence comes from Viscum album, assembly GCA_963277665.1. Classification (NCBI taxonomy): domain Eukaryota; kingdom Viridiplantae; phylum Streptophyta; class Magnoliopsida; order Santalales; family Viscaceae; genus Viscum; species Viscum album. The sequence goes on along the minus strand of OY728137.1, from coordinate 1,230,775,197 downwards.
CAGAAGGGTTGGTGTGAAGTGTTTCTCATATAGTAGGACATGTTTCGAACCATGTAAATTCCTGATGTTTTGGTGTGTGAGTGCCTCTTTCATTTTTCTTGTTCCATTTTGGGAGTGTACTGTGGGTTTCATCTGAGGATGGTTCAGTGCATGGATGGGGTGTGAAGTTTCTTTGTTCAGACATTGATTTTGTGGTGTCGTGTCATTTCAAACTTCTGAATCCTTGTTTCACATTTGAAGTTCCGTAAGGAACCTCTAGATTGAGGGTTTCTAGCGCAAAAGATATACGAAAATCGAGATCTTCCATTGAAACAAAAACAAACATCATTGAACCAACATTGAATCAAATCTAACAAATGAAAACCCATAAGAAAACCCCCATAAAAAAAGAACTAATTAAGAGTATACAGAACAAAAATCCATAGATAAAATCTCTAGCAACTCTTGGAAAATTTCCCATCCCAAAAAAACTTCCCCATAATTACACATTTTAGGCAAAAAATCAACAACATAATTGGACTCATGAGATATCCACTAAAATTCACAATTAAAAACAAATCCCATCACACTATATCACTCATGTAAGAGTAGAATAAAAATAAATCAACTCAATCTTCATATCTAAAAGAAAAAAAAATCAGGGCATAATCATACTCAATAATAATATATGAAATAAAACATGAAACAACAAACTACTGACCAAAGAAAACCAGATCTATAGTAACAACAGATAAAAATCCTTATCATCATGTAACACAATACTAATAGAATTTCCATCTCCACTACAGAAAAAGATGCATTAACATTTACTTTTGTAACCCCGTATAATGGAAGACACCAAACATTATCCTTCAAATAAAAATCAACACAATTTGCGGCCTAAAACTCTCCAACCAAATTAAATGAAAAAGCTACCGAACTGGTTAGATGTCGTTTCCTCCCCTTAAAAATAAAAGAATTTCAATTAGTCCATAAAATTCAATCTAAGACCATAAAAATTGTTTCCACCTTCCCCTCTAAAGACATCGAATATTTACCAACAAATCCTTGTAAACTATCACCTTCATATATAGGGAGGTGAAGTGTTGCAACCTAAGACACCTTGTGAGGGGAGGGGTGAATCATGGTGTCAACTCTTTTTTTTATTTAAGGCCCTCATATCACTTCCATTAACTCCTCGTGCAATGCATTGGATGAAGTCTTCCTCAATTTAATGACTTGAAGGTCGTATCCATGTTGTCAAGAATGTATGAATTGATTTTCATCATGACAACCTGCATTTGATGCTCCAACACATTCCTTAATCTCTAAAAATATCCTCTTGAAATCTTCATGTGAAAAACCCTTCCTGAATCTATAACAACCCTGCTCTTTATTTTATATTTAAACATGATTTATTACATAAAATTGCACTTAATACAACTCAAAAGATCGAGAGGTCTAGTGTCTTTGGAAAATCAGGTACATTACATAACAACTTAAAATATGAAAAACAACATCTTTATTGAAAACTTCTGTAAAGACCCGTAAAAATCAAGGAGAATTTTTTCTTAATTTTCTTTGGGATTTTACAAGAACGTCGTTTCTGAAGACGCCTGATTCCGAGCCCCGGTGTGCCCGGAATTAATTTCCGAAGTTAGGCTCGGGTACGTTCAGTGAACGAATGAGCGGATTTTTCTAACTTTTAAACCGGTGCTCGGAATTGAAATCTGAGGGCACCGATGAACTCGCAACACCGATAATTGCTTAAGAAGACCTTTTCCGAAGGTGCGTTTGATCGGGAGGAGTTGTTTAAATTTTGAGGTGTAAGTGAAGAATAAATAAAATTTGTAATCCAATTTTATTTTTCTTCTAAGTAGTTTTATCCTGTGTGTGGAAGTTAAGTTGGTAACTACCCTTGGGAGAATAAATGAGAGGTGGGGCCCACACGAGCCCCTACCTTTTCACATTCCTCATAACCCCTTGAAACTCCCCTTTTAAACTTGTTAACTCCCTTAAATTAAGTAACCCTTCCACTTCCTTATTTAATTTTCCAACCTACCTCTTAATTAATTAAACAACTCATGGTTTAATTAATTAAGTGAAATGGATTTGAATTTTGTAAATTTGAATGCATGACATGGGTAAATAAAATAAGGTGGACCCTTATTTTATTTTGGGTTGGAATTGTTGTGTTAAGAAGAGAGCTCTTGAGTTTTGAAGAACTTCTTCCTCCTCCGAAGAACGCTTCATCTCCTTTGTTAAAGAACGCGAAAAACGCCGTCTCATCTTGCATCTTCTCCCGGCGAAGAATGATTCACGCCTTCAACTCTTCTTCCTCCTCCGCATCAAGGGAGAAGGCACCGTTAGTGAGGAGCATCGTCTACAACAACGACTCCTCCTTCGACAACGACGGAATCAACACCATTCTTCCACGACACCCGACTACCGCGACATTCGACTTCCGCGACTCGACGACGTGCGACGCCAATTTCGAGGTAGGGGGATTATTTTGAGAATGGTATTATTCCCTTGGTTGTTCCTTCTAAAACAAAGAACCCAAATCAACTCATCATTAAGTTGATCCGCGAATGTTTTATTTTGCGGGTTGGAAATATTGGTATGATTCTTTTTATTTAAGAGGTTGCAGGGGAATCTCTTGGGTATTCTCTTTATCTTTGAGAAAAGGACGACGAGTGTGGACCAACCATTTCTAGGTTGATCCGCGGATCGTTCGTTCATGCGGGTTGATGTTGGGGTTAATTGTTTCCTTGCCGTACGTCGACTTCTTTTTGTTGGCCACTTGCTATCATTATAACGGGAGGAGGTCGGACCACACAAACACGGCCGACCCTCCTCCCTCTTGTTGTTGATTATGTTGCGGCACGAACGAAGGCAGCGCGGTGCAATGACACCGCGCAGAAACATGGAGAATTACGGCAAGGATGTGCGACACCGTCGCGCCGCACCGTTGAGACCAAGCGAAATCGCGACCGGAGTCGGGGCCGCAGAGGCGATTCGAAGACTCCGCTGGTTGAACGTTGTGTGCGGATTGATGAGTGACAATAATCGGGGCCGCAAAGTCATTTTGAAGCCTCCGCGGTGAAGGTCGGGTCCCGAGAGGACCATTGGCGAAGGCGGCGAGCAAAACGGACCACCGGAGCGCGTATTGTGGTCCGCGGAAGGCGGCGGCGGCGCGCCGCCGGAACAGGAACCGCCGCGACGGCGGGCCGAACCGGAACGTCTTAGCCGTTCCGGAGGCCGAGCGGCGCGGCTTTAAGCCGTGCCGGTTCGTCGTCCGCAGGGGGGTTGTAACCCCCCCCCCCGCACCCGCTGGCCACGCGGGCGCCGCGGCCGCGCCAGCGCGACAGGCCAACCGGCCGGGCCGCGCCCTTTTGGGCTGGACCCGGACCCGGGTCGGGTCAACCCGATTCGGGCCGACCCAGGGGGGTCTCGGGCCGGGTCGGACCGGGCCCAAACCCCCTATTTTCGGACAGTTTCCGTTCAAACGCCCATATCTTGGGCTACAGACCTCCGATCGACGCACCGTCAGTTGCGATGCGATCCTTGGATCGAGACGGTTGTTTTGGTATATTACACTCAAGGTTTCGGGGAACTTTGGGTACGCCCGAGTTGGTTCGAACACGAGATCAACCGGGCCCTCGGAGCAGAAACGCTTATAACTTGAGCTCCGGACGTCCGATTGACGTGCTGTCGACTTTGTTGGATTCCTCTTGATGAGACAAAACTTTTGACATACTTCTCCTGAGGTTTGGACGCAGTTGGAGTAAGGCCGGGTTGGATTGTACCCGAAATCCAACTGGGCCCCTAGAACGGAAAAGCTGATAATTTTCAGACTTGACGTTCGTTTGACGAACCGTCAGCGGCGTTGGTGATCACGTTGAGAAATGTTCCCTATGAGTATACCCTATGAGATTTCGGGGTACAGTTGAGATACAGCCGGGTTGGTTCGCACACGAAACCAACCGGGCCCCTGGGACGAAAAAGCTAATAACTCACAGACCGGGCGTCCGACTGACGCGCCGTCTGTTGCGTTGAGACCCCTATGACGAGGCAGATCTTTGAGATACTTCTTCGTGGGACTTTGTGATACTTGGAGTATCGACCAGTAGCTCGTGGAGCAGACTCTCCCGGTGACGAGCTAGTAGAGTGCAGAGACCTAGTAGCTGACTGAGACTTGACGACTGCTGATCTATCATCTCGGTGTGTTTCGGATAGCCCAGTGGGGAGCGCTTGGTTGTAGCGGCAGACCCACGGCGGGAGAGCGCTTGGTTATAGCGACAGACCCGCGGTACTCAACAGAAGGAGTACCTCTGGAGGCTATGAGGGGGAGCGCTTGGTTGTAACGGCATACCCACGGCGGAGGAGCGCTTGGTTGTAGCGGCAGACCCGCGGTACTCAACAGAAGGAGTATCCTTGGAGGCTATGAGGGGGAGCGCTTGGTTGTAGCGGCAGACCCACGGCGGAGGAGCGCTTGGTTGTAGCGGCATACCCGCGGTACTCAACAGGAGTACCTCTGGAGCCTATGAGGGGGAGCGCTTGGTTGTAGCGGCAGACCCATGGTGGGAAGCGCTTGGTTGTAGCAGCAGACCCACAATACTCGACAGGTGGAGTACTACAGTAGTCCAAGGTTAGTGGGACGCGCTTGGTTGTAGCGGCAAACCCACTGTACTCGTCAGAGGAGGAGTTCTCCAGCAGCCGTGGTTTCGACTTCATGATTAAATCCTGGTTTGAGCTGAGTTTATGATTTTTGTGTATCCTCATGATTGAGATGAGTCACTTGATAACTTAGGTATATGTATGGGCATATACCTGGGTAGTGGTTATCCATTGATTTCATAATCTTTGTGTTTCCTCATGATTGAGATGTGTTACTTGATAACTTAGGTATATGTATGAGCATATACCTAAGTATATGATATCTGTTGAGATCTTCCTTGTGGTTATCCTTGTTGGATTTAGTGAGACCTTGAGGGTCTCGGGGTCCCTACTGAGTATCGTTATACTCACCCCTGCATGGGCTATGCCCGCACCTCGTTGTGTTGGTTGCAGACGACGGACAACGTTGACAGAGGCCGAGTGTTCGAGGGCTGGACGGTACCCTGAGGTGGACCTCACGACGAGTCAGTATCCAGAGGTTGACTTCACGGCGAGGCGATACTCGGAGGAGGTCGACGAGCGAGAGCGTTTTGGAGGCTATCTGTACCTACCCTTCAGGTAGGATCTGTGGTGGACGATCTAAGAGCTGCGCTATTTGTACCTACCCTTCAGGTAGGATCCATGGAGGACGATCCAGGAAAAATGAGCAATTGCGACGGGTTATTTGCGACGGGATTTATTCCCGTCGCAAATAGTCATGTTAAAAACTTATTTGCGACGGGGAAATACCCCCGTCGCAAATAAGGAGGCTTTTGCGACGGGATTTCTTTCCCCGTCGCAAATAGTTTTCCCGCGATGCGCGCCAAATCGTGGGAAAACTATTTGCGACGGGATTGCTTTCCCCGTCGCAAATAACCGGCGGCGGTAAAAGGTATTTGCGACGGGAATATCCCCCCCGTCGCAAATACTATGTCGGCAGGGGTTATTTGCGACGGGTCCCGTCGCAAATAACTATTTACCGGTTGACCGTAATAAATGTTGGCTAAGGTATTTGCGACGGGTACCGTCGCAAATAAAAATATTTGCGACGGGAATCCCGTCGCAAATGGTCCCGTCGCAAATAATCTAACCTATAAATACCCCCATCCGTTTTTTTCATTTCATTCTCATTCCCCATCTTCTCCTTCTCTGAAAATTATATTTCTAGAGTTGAGTTTTTCTCCAGTTTAATTTGTTTCTCCGGAGCTGATATTAAAGTTTTCAAGAACGATCAGAACAGGTCATTTTTCAAGGTATTTTTAATTTTTTATTTATTTTTAATTTTTTATTAGTTTCAATTATTATTAATTAGTTGTAATTTAATTATGTTTACATTGTTTTATTATTTAATAAATTTAAATTATTAGTATTGTTTGGTAATTAGGAATAATTAGTAATAATTTTTATTAATTAAGAATAAATATTAATAATTAGTTATAAATACCAATAATTAGGAATAAGAACATTATTACATTATTAGTTTATTTTATTATTAATATTAAAATAATATAATTTTTTATATATATACAATTCTTTTTTCATCTGTGTGTTTGCTGTCTTCACATGTATTATTTGTATGTGGAGATAGAAAACGCACAGATGAAAGAAGAATTGTATATAAATTAGAAAATTATATTATTTTAATATTAATAATAAAATATATTAATAATGTTATTATTTATAATTATTGGTAATTATTTCTAATTATTGATAATTATTCATTTAATTACTAATAATTAGAAACAATTATCAATAATTATCAATAATTAAGAATAATTAGTAATAATTAGTAATAATTACCAATAATAAGTATTAATTACCTATAATTAGTATTAATTACCTATAATTAGTATTAATTACCAATAATTAGTATTAATTACCAATAATTAGTATTAATTACCAATAATTAGTATTAATTACCAATAATTTGTATTAATTACCAATAATTAGTATTAATTACCAATAATTAGTATTAATTACTAATAATTAGTATTAATTACCAATAATTACCAATAATTGCCAATAATTAGTAATATTTCTCAATAATTGCAAATAATTAGGAATAATTGCAAATAATTAGGAATAATTGCAAATAATTAGGAATAATTGCAAATAATTAGGAATAATTAGTAATAATTAGGAATAATTAGTATTAATTACCAATAATTAGTATTAATTACTAATAATTAGTATTAATTACCAATAATTAGTATTAATTACCAATAATTAGTATTAATTACCAATAATTAGTATTAATTACCAATAATTAGTATTAATTACCAATAATTAGTATTAATTATTAATAATTACCAATAATTAGTATTAATTATTAATAATTACCAATAATTAGTATTAATTATTAATAATTACCAATAATTAGTATTAATTACCAATAATTTGCAATAATTACCAATAATTTGCAATAATTACCAATAATTTGCAATAATTAACAATAATTTGTAATAATTACCAATAATTTGTAATAATTACCAATAATTTGTAATAATTACCAATAATTTGTAATAATTAGTAATAATTTGTAATAATTACCAATAATTACCAATAATTGCCAATAATTAGTAATATTTCTCAATAATTGCAAATAATTAGGAATAATTGCAAATAATTAGGAATAATTGCAAATAATTAGGAATAATTGCAAATAATTAGGAATAATTGCAAATAATTAGGAATAATTAGTAATAATTAGGAATAATTAGTAATAATTAGGAATAATTTGTAATAATTATGAATAATTAGTAATAATTAGGAATAATTAGTAATAATTAGGAATAATTAGGAATAATTAGGAATAATTAGCAATAATTAGGAATAATTAGCAATAATTACCAATAATTAGCAATAATTAGCAATAATTAGCAATAATTAACAATAATTTGGAATAATTAGCAATAATTAGGAATAATTAGCAATAATTAGCAATAATTAGGAATAATTAGCAATAATAAGGAATAATTAGCAATAATTAGGAATAATTAGCTATAATTTGGAATAATTACCAATAATATGGAATAATTACCAATAATTTGTAATAATTACCACTAATTTGTAATAATTAGGAATAATTAGTAATAATTAGTAATAATTAGGAATAATTAGTAATAATTAGGAATAATTACCAATAATTACCAATAATTACCAATAATTGCAAATAATTACCAATAATTGCAAATAATTAGGATTAATTGCAAATAATTAGGAATAATTAGTAATAATTAGGAATAATTAGGAATAATTACCAATAATTAGGAATAATTACCAATAATTACCAATAATTACCAATAATTGGTAATAATTACCAATAATTGCAAATAATTGCAAATAATTAGGAATAATTAGGAATAATTAGTAATAATTAGGAATAATTAGTAATAATTAGTAATAATTAGTAATAATTAGGAATAATTAGTAATAATTAGTAATAATTCGGAATAATTAGTAATAATTAGTAATAATTAGGAATAATTCGTAATAATTAGGAATAATTAGTAATAATTAGTAATAATTAGTAATAATTAGGAATAATTAGTAATAATTACCAATAATTACCAATAATTACCAATAATTACCAATAATTATCAATAATTAGGAATAATTATCAATAATTAGGAATAATTATCAATAATTAGGAATAATTATCAATAATTAGGAATAATTAGGAATAATTAGGAATAATTAGGAATAATTAGGAATAATTAGGAATAATTAGGAATAATTAGGAATAATTAGGAATAATTAGGAATAATTAGGAATAATTAGGAATAATTAGGAATAATTAGGAATAATTAGGAATAATTAGGAATAATTAGGAATAATTAGGAATAATTAGGAATAATTAGGAATAATTAGGAATAATTAGGAATAATTAGGAATAATTACCAATAATTAGTAATAATTACCAATAATTAGTAATAATTACCAATAATTAGTAATAATTACCAATAATTAGTAATAATTAGTAATAATGACCAATAATTGCCAATAATTACCAATAATTAGGAATAATTAGCAATACTCAGGAATACTCAGGAATACTCACGAATACTCACGAATACTCACGAATACTCACGAATACTCACGAATAATCACGAATACTCAGGAATACCTAGCAAAAAAAATTATATTATCAATATTTATGAAAAAAATATTAATATTATTAAAATAATAAAAATTTATAAAATATTAAAATTATCAATATTTACAACAGATTTTGCTCTATTCTTAACATGTTCAAATCTTAAAGGGTCGCTAATTGTCAGGTCATGCGCAATAAAAAGCTTGTGTCAGCCATGTCCAATGTAAACTCTATAATTGTCCTTGCATGGTCGATCACCTCAAAAGTAATGTTGCAATCAGACAAACCAAGTCATTCCCTTCTTATCTATAAGAATCATCTCACATGAACCTTTACATAGACCATTCTTCCTTGAAAATTTAAGGGAAAAATAATGATATCCCCTCAAATTTTTAAGGAAGAATGATCTATGTAAAGGTTCATGTGAGATAATTCTTATAGATAAGAAGGGAATGACTTGATTTGTCTGATTGCAACATTACTTGCGAAGTGATCAACCATGCAAGGACAATTATAGAGTTTACATTAGACATGACTTACACAAACTTTTTATTGCGCATGACCTGACAATTGGCGATCCTTTAAGATTTGAACATGTTAACAATAGAACAAAGTCTGTTATGAATATTGATAATTTTAATATTTTTTAATTTTTGTTATTATTTTAATAATATTGTTTTTTCGTAAATATTGATAATATTTTTTTTATTACTAATAATTAGTAAACGAAATCTGCTTGGATAATGAAGGGAAAATTTCTATTATTTTTATTTTTGAATTATAATTCTACTATTATTATAGTAATTAAAATAATTTATTATTTTCATTTGTAAATTATAATTCTATTATTATATTAATTAAAATAATTTATTAATAATTTATTTTTTTTATTTTTTTTATAGTATTTGCGACGGGATACTATGCCCGTCGCAAATACTAGTATTATTAATAATTTTTATTTTTTTTAAAAAGAGTATTTGCGACGGGTCCCGTCGCAATTACTATGAATAGTATTTGCGACGGGTCCCGGTTCCCGTCGCAAATACTAGTATTATTAATTTTTTTATTTTTTAAAAAAAACGTTATTGCGACGGGCCCGTCGCAAAAACTATTTGCGACGGGTCCCGTCGCAAAAGGTATTTGCGACGGGCCCGTCGCAATAACTGTTTAAAAAGTTTTTTACAAAAATACGGAATACTATTTGCGACGGGGAGAATGCCCGTCGCAAAAAAAGGCTTTAGCGACGGTCCCGTCGCAAATAAGTTTAGTTGCGACGACGTTTTCCGCAACGGGCTATTTGCGACGGGACCCCGTCGCAAATAGCCCGTTGCAAATACCTGTTTTTCCAGTAGTGGTTGCGTTGAGACCCCTATGACGAGGCAGATCTTTGAGATACTTCTTCGTGGGACTTTGTGATACTTGGAGTATCGACCAGTAGCTCGTGGAGCAGACTCTCCCGGTGACGAGCTAGTAGAGTGCAGAGACCTAGTAGCTGACTGAGACTTGACGACTGCTGATCTATCATCTCGGTGTGTTTCGGATAGCCCAGTGGGGAGCGCTTGGTTGTAGCGGCAGACCCACGGCGGGAGAGCGCTTGGTTATAGCGACAGACCCGCGGTACTCAACAGAAGGAGTACCTCTGGAGGCTATGAGGGGGAGCGCTTGGTTGTAGCGGCATACCCACGGCGGAGGAGCGCTTGGTTGTAGCGGCAGACCCGCGGTACTCAACAGAAGGAGTATCCTTGGAGGCTATGAGGGGGAGCACTTGGTTGTAGCGGCAGACCCACGGCGGAGGAGCGCTTGGTTGTAGCGGCATACCCGCGGTACTCAACAGGAGTACCTCTGGAGCCTATGAGGGGGAGCGCTTGGTTGTAGCGGCAGACCCATGGTGGGAAGCGCTTGGTTGTAGCAGCAGACCCACAATACTCGATAGGTGGAGTACTACAGCAGTCCAAGGTTAGTGGGACGCGCTTGGTTGTAGCGGCAAACCCACTGTACTCGTCAGAGGAGGAGTTCTCCAGCAGCCGTGGTTTTGACTTCATGATTAAATCCCGGTTTGAGCTGAGTTTATGATCTTTGTGTATCCTCATGATTGAGATGAGTCACTTGATAACTTAGGTATATGTATGGGCATATACCTGGGTAGTGATTATCCATTGATTTCATAATCTTTGTGTTTCCTCATGATTGAGATGGGTTACTTGATAACTTAGGTATATGTATGAGCATATACCTAAGTAGATGATATCTGTTGAGATCTTCCTTGTGGTTATCCTTGTTGGATTTAGTGAGACCTTGAGGGTCTCGGGGTCCCTACTGAGTATCGTTATACTCACCCCTGCACGGGCTATGCCCGCACCTCGTTGTGTTGGTTGCAGACGACGGACAACGTTGACAGAGGCCGAGTGTTCGAGGGCTGGACGGTACCCTGAGGTGGACCTCACGACGAGTCAGTATCCAGAGGTTGACTTCACGGCGAGGCGATACTCGGAGGAGGTCGACGAGCGAGAGCGTTTTGGAGGCTATCTGTACCTACCCTTCAGGTAGGATCTGTGGTGGACGATCTAAGAGCTGCGCTATTTGTACCTACCCTTCAGGTAGGATCCATGGAGGACGATCCAGGAGCTGCGCTATCTGTACCTACCCTTCAGGTAGGAACCTTGGTGGACGACCCAGGAGCGGCTTGACACCTTCCGGCTGTTTTGTCTTTCACTTTGTACTTTACAGTTGGGCTTGTATTTCCGCCCCCCTTTACTTTCAGCACTGCATGTATTCAGTTTTACTTAGCGATTACTTCCGCTTGTACTCTGTGGTGTTTTGTTTACTTTTTTAAAGTCAATGCCTTCCCAGTTATTGGGATTTACGCCTTTGGTGTTAGTCACCAGCCCCTGGCCTATGGAAGGCGGGCTTGGGGTAGTCACGACACGGGCACCGAGGACGGGTCGTGACAAATTGGTATCAGAGGAGTTCGGTTCTACCGCAGAACTCAGGACTCTGATCTTTTTCTATGTGAAGCAATAGTGTTAAGGGTACCGAGTGTGGTCTTCAGTTCAGGGAGTCCAGTGTTGGTGTGGCGGCCGATGTATCCGTACACCAGGACCCTGACTACTGATTTCCGACTTTGTAAACGAAAACACTGATTGCGTGTGTGTTTCCAAAAGTCTTAAAGTCAGCTCAAACCAGGTCAGCTCACGAGGTATAAATCGTTGACCGTGTCGCATCTGTTCAGGATGTCTCCACGCAGACAGTCAGTTGGAGTTCCGAGAGAGTACTCGATGACGGCCCACCGAGCGGCGATGCTCCGGTGCGTGACCCTTTTTACTATGTTGGCACCCTCGGGTGGTGTACCAGTAGCACCACCACCTGTTGGGCAGCAGATGCCACCAACCATACTAGCGAACTGTGCACGCTGGCAGAGCGTGTTGCACGAGTTCCAGCAGCAGAGGCCTCCGAGGTTACGAGGCGAGGCAGATTCCCAGACAGCAGAGGACTGGCTGGAGGCGATTGCTAGAGTTTTCCGCCTAGATGAGACATCAGTGGAGTGGATGGTGGACTTGGCTACTAGTGTTTTCCAGTGAATGACCATGAGGATGGTCTGCATAGTGATGAGGCTTCGGTACGTGGACCGATGCCTGAGATAGTGCCTTCGGGTAGTGTATCAGCTATACATCACTACCTGTTGGTCAGCAGTTACAACCGGCGGTACCGGTAGGTGACACGTGTAGGCTTACTGCCTTATACGTGTTCCAACATCAGATACCCTCAAGTTCTGAGGCGAACCTGACTCACAGGCAGCTGAGGACTGGCTTGAGGAGGTAACAGAGAGTTTTCTAGAGCTTATACAGCTTCGGTAGGACGACGTGTCGGTAGCTGAGAATTCATCGAGGTGAACCAAACATTCCGGGTACTCGATGAATACGATTTGATCAGTGCTATAGAGCTCGGACCTATGAGCGTGGTGTGTTTATGGATATTCAAGCCAACACTTTTTCCTCTATGCATTCCTACTCGCGTTAGGGTGCTAGAGAGAACTTTGAGGTTGAATGTTCTTTGGATGAACGAATACAGCTAGAGAATGTTAGAAGTTGGAACACAGCGAGCTGGCGCCAGTCTCAGAGACTCGGGCGTGCGAATGTTTCAAGAAGAGGAAATGTTAAGGACATATAAATCTGCAGAGCAGCAGACGTGGAGGCAGAGCTAGGAGAGCAACATGAGGTGGTGTACATTTCAACATGTTACAACCACCCACCTTTGTTGTCCCCCCAGGCTCAGGGAGCTGGAGGGCAGGGGAAAAGAGCAGCTGCATGCGGTCAAGGAGTGCGACCGAAAGGGCTCTAAGGATGATTCGAAGTGCGGACTTTGTCTTCTACTAGCTGCCGTAGCCACAGACATCGATACGAATCATCCCTTCCTTCCATGAATCTAGTCACAGACCTAGAGTTTCCGGTTAAGCCGTTGACTTGACCCTCACGTCTGGAGATACCTTTGGGAGGAGACTTGATAGTCACACTTACGCCAACGGTGTGATCTGACCCTTGAGGTGAGAGTCTCGGTTGGGACCTCTTGGTGGCAGCGTCGAGGCCTTACAACGTTAGTTTGAGTATGGATTGGGCAATCACTGTTCATACTCAAATTGACGGTATTAGGCAAACGTCGGGATGAGTTTTCCTTGGTCGGCGAAAAGGAAACCCCAAGCAACACAAGATAAACTCGTGCATAGGAAGGTGTAGCCGATCACTCTTGAGTCGGCCAACTTCACCCACGTGGCAGCAGGAGTTTTTGAGTTTCAGTTCTAATCAGGAAAGGAAGACCTCTAGAGTTCGAGGATGGCGACCACGTTCTTATACGGGTCTCACCTCGACGAGGTTTACGGAGATGTAACCGAGGCGGCGAGATATCTCCAAGGTTCAACGAACATTTCTAGGTCCTCAGCTGGGTAAGCGAGGTGGTTTACCACTTGACCTTTCCACCTCAGTTGCACCGGGTGCACGATGTCTTCCACGAATCTCAACTGGGGAGATACATGCTTGAACCGACGCATATCATCGACCATGGGGAGCTGGACGTTGGCGATGGGGTGACTTTTGCGGGGTTTCAGTAGAGGTTGAGGATCGACAAGAGAAGATCCTATGAGGACGGTCGATTCCTTGGGTGCGCTTTCACTGGCAGTACGCAAACCTCTAGGTGAGCACATGGGAGCGGAAAGCTCAGGTGCGTGCTCAGTACCACTTTTGTATCCTTAGTTTGTGTTAAAGCTTTACGAGGACGTAAAGCCCTGAGGTGGGAGTAATGTAAAGACCTGTAAAATTCAAGGGAATTTTTTTCTTAATTTTCTTTGGGATTTTACAAGAACGCTGTTTCTGACGACGCCTGATTCCGAGGCCCGGTGTGCCCAGAATTAATTTCTGAAGTTAGGCTCGGGTACGTTCAGGGAACGAACGAGCGGGTTTTTCTAACTTTTAAACCGGTGCTCGGAATTGAAATCCGAGGGCACCGATGAATTCGCAGCGCCGGTAATTGGTTAAGAAGACCTTTTCCGAAGGTGCGTTTGCTCAGGAGGAGTTATTTAAATTTTGAGGTGTAAGTGAAGAATAAATAAAATTTGTAATCTAATTTTATTTTTCTTCTAAGTAGTTTTATCCTTTGTGTGGAAGTTGAGTTGGTAACTACCCTTGGGAGAATAAATGAGAGGTGGGGCCCAAATGAGCCTCCACCTTTTCACATTCCCCATAACCCCTTGAAACTTCCCTTTTAAACTTGTTAACTCCCTTAAATTAAGTAACCCTTCCACTTCCTTATTTAATTTTCCAACCTACCTCTTAATTAATTAAACAACTCATGGTTTAATTAATTAAGTGAAATGGATTTGAATTTTGTAAATTTGAATGCATGGCATGGGTAAATAAAATAAGGTGGACCCTTATTTTATTTTGGGTTGGAATTGTTGTGTTAAGAAGAGAGCTCTTGAGTTTTGAAGAACTTCTTCCTCCGAAGAAGAACGCTTCATCTCCTTTGTTAAAGAACGCGAAGAACGCCGTCTCATCTTGCATCTTCTCCCGGTGAAGAATGATTCACGCCTTCAACTCTTCTTCTTCCTCCGCATCAAGGGAGAAGACACCGTTAGTGAGGAGCATCGTCTACAATAACGACTCCTCCTTCGACAACGACGGAATCGACACCATTCTTCCGCGACACCCGACTACCGCAACGTTTGACTTCCGCGACTCGATGACGTGCGACGTCAATTTTGAGGTAGGGGGATTATTTTGAGAATGGTATTATTCCCCTGGTTGTTCCTTCTAAAACAAAGAACCCGGATCAACTCATCATTAAGTTGATCCGCGAATGTTTTATTTTGCGGGTTGGAAATATTGGTATGATTCTTTTTATTTAAGAGGTTGTAGGGGAATCTCTTGGGTATTCTCTTTATCTTTGAGAAAAGGACGACGAGCGCGGACCAACCATTTCTAGGTTGATCCGCGGATCGTTCGTTCATGTGGGTTGATATTGGGGTTAATTGTTTCCTTGCCGTACGTCGACTTCTTTTTGTTGGCCGCTTGCTATCATTATAACGGGAGGAGGTCAGACCGCCCAAACACGGCCGACCCTCCTCCCCATTGTTGTTGATTATGTTGCGGCACGAACGAAGGCGGCGCGGTGCAACGACACCGTGCGAAAACATGGAGAATTACGGCAAGGATGTGTGGCACCGTCGCACCGCACCGTTGAGACCGAGCGAAACCGCGGCCGGAGTCGGGGCCGCGGAGGCGATTCGAAGACTCCGCTGGTTGAACGTCGTGCGCGGATTGATGGGTGATGACAATCGGGGCCTCAAAGTCATTTTGAAGCCTCCACAGTGAAGGTCGGGTCCCGGGAGGACCATTGGCGAAGGCAGCGAGCAAAACGGACCACCGGAGCACGTGTGGTTGTCCGCGGAAGGTGACGGCGGCGCGCCGTCGGAACAGGAACCGCCGCGGCGGTGGACCGAACCAGAACGACTTAGCCATTTCAGAGGCCGAGCGGCGCGACTTTAAGCCGCGCCGGTTCGTCGTTCGCGGGGGGTTGTAACCCCCCGCACCCGCTGGACAAGCGGGCGTCGCGGCCGCGCCAGCGTGACAGGCCAACCGGCCACGCCGCGCCCTTTTGGGCCGGACCCGGACCCGGGTCGGATCGACCCGGTTCAGGCCGACCCAGGGGGGGTCTCGGGCCGGGTCGGACCGGGCCCGAACCCCTATTTTCGGGCAGTTTCCGTTAAAATGCCCATATCTTGGGCTACAGACCTCCGATCGACACACCATCAGTTGCGATGCGATCCTTGAATCGAGATGGTCGTTTCAATATATTACACTCAAGGTTTCAGAGAACTTTGGGTACGGCCGAGTTGGTTCGAACACGAGACCAACCGGGCCCTCGGAGCGGAAACACTTATAACTTGAGCTCCGGACGTCCGATTGACGTGCCATCGACTTTGTTGGATTCCTCTTGATGAGACGGAACTTTTGGCATACTTCGCATGAGGTTTGGACGCAGTTGGAGTATGACCGGGTTGGATTGTACCCGAAATCCAACTGGGCCCCTGGAACGGAAAAGCTGATAACTTTCAGACTGGACGTCCGTTTGACGAACCGTCAGCGGCGTTGGTGATCACGTTGAGAAACGGTCCCTATGAGTATAACCTATGATATTTCGGGGTACAGTTGAGATACGGCCGGGTTGGTTCGCACACGAAACCAACCGGGCCCCTGGGATGAAAAAGCTAATAACTCACAGACCGGGCGTCCGACTGACGCGCCGTCTGTTGTGTTGAGACCCCTATGACGAGGCAGATCTTTGAGATACTTCTTCGTGAGAATTTGTGATACTTGGAGTATCAACCAGTAGCACGTGGAACAGACTCTCCCGGTGACGAGCTAGCAGAGTGCAGAGACCTAGTAGCTGGCTGAGACTTGACGACTGCTGATCTATCGTCTCGGTGTGTTTCAGATAGCTCAGTGGGGAGCGCTTGGTTGTAGCGGCAGACCCACGACGGAGGAGCGCTTGGTTATAACGGCAGACCCGCGGTACTCAACAGAAGGAGTACCTCTGGAGGCTATGAGGGGGAGCGCTTGGTTGTAGCGGCAGACCCACGGCGGAGGAGCGCTTGGTTGTAGCGGCAGACCCGCGATACTCAACAGAAGGAGTACCCCTGGAGGCTATGAGGGGGAGCGCTTGGTTGTAGCGGTAGACCCACAGTGGAGGAGCGCTTGGTTGTAGCGGCAGACCCACGGTACTCAACAGAAGGAGTACCTCTGGAGCCTATGAGGGGGAGCGCTTGGTTGTAGCAGCAGACCCATGGTGGGAAGCGCTTGGTTGTAGTAGCAGACCCACAGTTCTCGACAGGTGGAGTACTACAACAGTCCAAGGTTAGTGGGGCGCGCTTGGTTGTAGCGGCAGACCCACTGTACTCGTCAGAGGAGGAGTTCTCCAGCAGCCGTGGTTTCGACTTCATGATTAAATCCTGGTTTGAGCTGAGTCTATGATCTTTGTGTATCCTCATGATTGAGATGAGTCACTTGATAACTTAGGTATATGTATGGGCATATACCTGGGTAGTGGTTATCCGTTGATTTCATAATCTTTGTGTTTCCTCATGATTGAGATGGGTTACTTGATAACTTAGGTATATGTATGGGCATATACCTAAGTAGAGGATATCTGTTGAGATCTTCCTTGTGGTTATCCTTGTTGGATTTAGTGAGACCTTGAGGGTCTCGGGGTCCCTACTGAGTATCGTTATACTCACCCCTGCACGGGCTATGCCCGCACCTCGTTGTGTTGGTTGTAGACGACGGACAACGTTGACAGAGGCTGAGTGTTCGAGAGCTGGACGGTACCCGGAGGTGGACCTCACAACGAGTCAGTATCCAGATGTGGACTTCACGGCGAGGCGATACTCGGAGGAGGTCGACGGGCGAGAGCGTTTTGGAGGCTATTTGTACCTACCCTTCAGGTAGGATCCGTGGTGGACGATCTAGGAGCTGCGCTATCTGTACCTACCCTTCAGGTAGGATCCATGGAGGATGATCCAGGAGCTGCGCTATCTGTACCTACCCTTCAGGTAGGAACCTTGGTGGACGACCCAGGAGCGGCTTGACACCTTCCGACTGTTTTGTCTTTCACTTTGTACTTTACAGTTGGGCTTGTATTTCCGGTCCCCTTTACTTTCAGCACTGCATGTATTCAGTTTTACTTAGTGATTACTTCCGCTTGTACTCTGTGGTGTTTTGTTTACTTTTTTAAAGTCAATGCCTTCCCAGTTATCGGGATTTACGCTTTTGGTGCTAGTCGTCAGCCCCTGGCCTATGGAAGGCGGGCTTGGAGTAGTCACGGCACGGGCCCCGAGGACGGGTCGTGACAACTTCTTTTATATGACTACAACATTTCTTCGTACTTAGCACTGCATGGGATAACCTGAGGACATACATAAGAAAATGATGAGTTATTGTAATGTCCTGGATTTTTTGTATATTATTTCTAAATATTATATGGAATTAATTTGAGACCAAGTGCTGAGATGGCGTACGATTCTAAGGCCCGGTGTGCTCAGAATAAATGTTTGAAATATATTAAATATATTAAATATCACACACATGTAGTTTTCCTGAAAAAGTGGAGCCTTAGGCGAGACTTAACATCGACTGGCGCAGGTCGGCTATAAAAGTTAATTTTTGGACATTTTAAAAGAAATAAAATAAATTAATAATGTATTTTATTTTTAACATTTTAACGACGCAACAACACGTTTTATGGTTTTAAATAACCAGAAGCTTAGGGTTAGGCTCATAACCCTGGAAAACTCTCTTGGATGATCTAGAGCCTTGGAGAGGAGCCACCCCTGGAGATTTCTTGATGAATAACGATGAATAACAACGCATGGATCGTTGCGCAACAAGATCGGATCTCACCAACAATGGAAAAAAATACACCCTTCGTCGAAGATTGAGATATGGGTTGTTATTTCGATCGTGTTTTTCCCCGTTCTTGGATTTAAATGACGAACGCGGATCAACCCACAAACAGGTTGACCTACGAATCGTTCATTCTTACGGGAGGGTCTGATTATCGGGTTTTATTTTGGGGAATCGATTTCATATTTGTTTTGTTCTGCTTGATCCTTATAACAAGAGCATATCAACGCCGTAACGAACAACGATGGACATTTGTTCCCTGATTTGTTATATGAATTTCTTCTCCCCTTTGACCCCGTGCAATCTTTACGTTCTTCATAGGGTTACTAACGATGGATCGTTGTGCATCCGTTTCGCAACACAACAATCCCAAATCAAAGATCCGACATCGTGACGACCCAGCGGAGGTGCGATGACAATGACAACAGACAAATCGACATGGTTTGGGAGAAATCGTTCTTCAACCATTCTTCGTGTGGATGATCAAAAAAAGTTTTTGGAGCCGATCGAAGGTCTGAAACCTACCAAATTAGATTTGCGGTGATGAAATGACCCTGGATCTTTGATTTCAAGGCAAAGGAATAGTTGTATTGAGAATCATAGGACTACCCGAGGCGCACCAGTGAATAACAACGATTCTGGAATTTTTCGAAGAATGCGACGTGTATCCTGAAGAACACGGCGTGTGGTGCTGGATCAATGGAAGCTAGGGTTTCGGGCTACAGAGTAGGAGGAAACAACGTGTGACACCTGTAACACGACATGTGGGTCCTTACGTGAGGCTTGACGTGTATCTCAGATGATACACAGGCACAGGGTGGAGTACATGACATGTACTCCACCACACGGTCAGACCAGGCCGATTACATGAGTTACCCCATGTACTGGTACACAGGTTCGTAGACACGGGTTGAAGCCGTGTACGAGCACATGACCAACGTACACAGAGCGGCCCCCAGATAGTATGATATGACATGTTACACTTCTACACACAGTTTACTTTCTTGTACATGGATTGATCTCCTTGTCCACCGTATCTTGGACAAGTTTTGTTTGAGTTAGTGCCCCCTTTCTCATTCCCCTGAAGGCCAGGTATCATCTCCTATACATAGGAGTATGACCCCTTTAACAAGACTTTCTGGATAGAGTCAGGAATCCCCTCCGAGAGGCCTGGAGCATGATCCTCTATCCATTCTTAACCCTAGGTAGAGTCAGGTATTGACGCGACCAATCCTACCAGACGTCAATCATCTACTTAGTAGGTGAATCTGGATGAGTCATGGTATACACCAAGGCCCTGGAAGTGATCCTCATCCGTGTATCATGATATTTCCCCAATCAGGAGTGAGTTCTCCTAGAATGAGTATATATGTTCTCTATTTAGATCTATCTGTGCATCTATCCCTCTCGCGACTCTTCCCGATGAATAGTACTTCTCAAACGGACGTCATCAGAGTTATCAGACTCAGGAGTGAGTTCTCTTGGATGAGTGCTTCATGGAACCTTCAAATTGAATCCCTATCATGGGTATGTGGGTTGTTGTGACTTACCTCTAGATTTTGGGTCTGGGTTTCGAGTATATCTGGATGTTTCTCTTGTTATATGTACTGTAGACATATACTGTGTAGAGCTGACTGTACTGTTACTTTGTGTATTGCTTTGTGATTTTTGAGGTCTCCTACTGAGTATTGTTATACTCACCCCTACACGAAATTTGCCCGCACGTGTCGTGTCTTGTGCAGAAGAACGATCTTTTGACAGAGTTTAGGGCGGACTAGGACTGGACTGAGCTTTGTGAGCTTCCCTACAGGCTGAGGTGTTCCTTCGACGTCGATCAGTAGCCCCAATACCTTTCTTGTTTATATGTTGGACTTTGTAGTTTTCAATGTAAAGACCTAGAAAATTTTCAAGGATTTTTTTTAACAATACTTTGGAATTTTACTAGTCTGCGGCTTCTGACGGCGCTTGATTTCGAGGCCCCGTGTGCCCAGAATCAATTTCCGAAGTTTAGCTCGGGTATGTTCGGTGAACGAACGAGCGAGTTTTTCTATCTTTTGAACCGGTGCTCGAAATTAAAATCCAAGGGCATCGATGAACTCACAGCACCGGTTTTTGCTTAAGGGGACCTTTACCGTAGTTGCGTTTTGTGTGGGTTGAAAGTTAGATCTTGGGGTTTCTTACAAAAAAAATTAAATAAAATTTATTGGTGCACAAATTTTATTTTTGTGAGGTGGGGCCCACACGAGCCCCACCATTTAATTTCTTCTGACCTCATTTATTCCCCTGCTATTTCCTTTGACAATCCCCCCATTAATACCCCTTGTTTAATTCTTTGGCAACCCCACATATTTATTATGATGGAGCCTTCCTACCTCCCTCATCAATTTAAACGTGCCAACCAATTAATTTATGTCAGCGTACATTAATTTGGCACCACGTTGAAATTAATAAGAATTTCATGAAAATTCTATTAATTTTTGAGCCACCTTAATCTTTTGGCGTTGAAAAAACAATTTTGAGAAAGGATCTGGAAATAATTAAAAACGGGAGGCGAACCGTTCTTCAACAAAGAACGACGAAGAACGCTGGTTCCTCGAAGAACAACGACGCGCCACCAATCCTTTTCCCCGCGACAAGAGAGGAGACGCCGCTTCCTCCTCGGCGCACTCCGACGACGCCTACGAACCCCTTTCCCCGTGACGCCGACTATCGTCTTCTTTGTTGAGGTAGGGGAAAAATTTGTATATTCTTCTTTTATGAGAATTAAACCCTCGGCATGACGTGTATTTTATTTGGTGATGCTTTGAACCACTAACGCGGTGGGTGCGGACTAACGAACAAGTTCGAACCCACCGCTACTTTGTTCTTGATGTGCGGAATAATTGGCGATGACTAAGTGGGACCGTTTTGGCGATTGGAGTCCTTCGCAGTGATGTACGGGTCCCGAGACAACCGCTGGCGCAGATGAGAGCGAAATCGGACCACCGGAATGACTCCGGTGGCCCACGAAAGTCACCGGCGGCGCGGGTCACCGGCCGGCACCGGCGCCCCGACGCGTCGTCGGTAGGAGCCCGCCGTGGCTGAAGCCGCGACAACGAGGAATTGGATCCCGCGGCCGCGCGGGATCCAGGGGAGACGCGACGTCGGTCGCCGCGTCCGCGGAACGCAAAGGGGGGACCGCGTCCCCCCCCCTGCGCGACTCGCTGGCCGAGCCAGCGCACCCCCCAGCCGGGCCGGGCCGCGCCCAGCCGCGCCCTCCCGGGCCGGACCCGGACCCGGGTCGGGTCGACCCAGGGGGGTTGGGCCAACCCAGGGGGGTTGGGCCGGGTCGGACCGGGCCCAGACCCCCCCACTTCAGACCATTTTCGGTCGTTTTCCCATAATTTGAGCTACGGACCTCCGATCGATGCACCGTCAGTTGCGTAGGAAGCCTTGGATCGAGACGGTCGTTTCGGTATATTACACTCGAGGTTTTGGGAAGATTTGGGTACGTCCGGGTTGGTTCAAACTCAAAACCAACCGGGCCCTCAGAGCGGAAACACTTATATCTTAAGGACCGGACGTCCGATTGACGTGTCGTCAATTGTGTTGGAATCCTTTTGTTGAGACAGTCCATTTGGATTACTCCACTTGAGGTTTGGACTCAGTTGGAGTATGGTCGGGTTGGTTTTAGCTTAAAAACCAACCGGGCCACTAGGACGGAAAAACCAATAACTCTCAGACCGGGCGTCCGATAGACGCACTGTCTGTCGCGTTGGGTCTCTTTTGACGAGACGGAAATTTGGGATACATCAACTCTGGACTTCTTAACAGTTTATGTATCAACTCTCTTTTTATCGAGGAGCGGACCCTCCCGGAATCGAGCATGCTGTGTGCGGGGACCCTAGAGCTGGCTGCGACTGTGACGATGACGACTGCACTTGGATCCTCCGTGGGTTCAGCAGCGAGGACGATTGTACTTGGATCCTCCGTGGGTTTGGCAGTGACAACGACCGTACTGGAATCCTCTGTGGGTTCGACGGTGATGACTACTGTTCTTGTATCCTATGTGGGTCCGGCAGTATTGACCTCTGTACTTGTATCCTGTGTGGGTCCGACAGAGTAGCTGGTCTTGTATCCTTTGTGGGTCCGACAGCTTAGCTGGTCTTGTATCCTATGTGGGTCCGACAGCTGAGATGAATCAGTGGCTACATCTGATCACCTCTATCGCCTTACTAAGTGTATACCTGTGTGAGCTGAGTCTTGATTCTCAATCATTATCATCGATGTGATTGTCATGCTTTCCCGTGTGACTGGGTTGTATTTTCCTGTGTGTACTGGATTGTGTTTTCCTGTGTGGAATGGGTTGTGCCTGAGCTCAAGAGTTGGAGCCGTTCTGTAACTGATGACTTTGGTATATGTATGGGCATATACCTAAGTAGAGTCGTTTGATACTTCGTAATTGTATATTTTCCTTTGTGGTTTATCCTTCGTGGATTCTGAGAGACCTTCGGGGGTCTCGAGGTCCCTACTGAGTATCGTATACTCACCCCTGCATGGGCTATGCCCGCACTACGTTGTGTTGGATGCAGACGACGGACAACACTGATCGAGGTGGAGGCTTGTGGAGCTGGACGGTACCCAGAGGTGGACCACTTGGCGGGACGTACACGGAGCGGACGACTGAACTTGAGGAGCTGAGGAGACTATCTGTACCCACCCTTCAGGTGGGACTTCCGGAGGATGACTCAGTGTTTCTGTTTTACTTACTGCTATTGTACTTTCCTTTCAGTTGTACTATACTTTCAGTTGGGTTTGTATACTGGCCCATTTACTTTCCAGCACTTATCATGTACCCAGTTTTACTTAGTGCTTACTTCACTTGCGTACTCTGTTGTGTTTGTTACTTCATAAAGGCAATGCCTTCCTTTCTTTTGGGATTTACGCCTTTGGTGCTAGTCGCTAGCCCCTGGCCTATGGAAGGCGGGATTGCGGTAGTCACGACACGGGCCCTGAGGACGGGTCGTGACAAATTGGTATCAGAGGAGTCGGTTCTACCGCAGAACTTAGGACTCTGATAATTTCTTCTCTGTGAAGTAATAGTGTTAAGAGTATTGAGTGTGGTTTTTAGTCCAAGGAGTATAGTATTGGTGCGGCGACCGACGTATCCATACACCAGGACCCTGACTTCTGATTTCTGACTCAGTGCACGAAAACACTGATTGCGTGTGTGTTTCCTTTCAAAAGTTTTCTTTGTGATTACTTTGTGTCAGCTCACCAGGTATACTGTACTAACCGTGGCACACCGGTTTCTTTTCAGGATGGCCCCACGAAGGCAGCCAGCCAGGGTTCCTAGTTACGTGCGGGATGGCAGCCCATCGAGCGACGAGACCTCGGTACAGGGCCCCATTACAACGGAGGCACCAGGGGTACCTCTACCCGCTGAGCCACCGATGCTACCCGCCCCAGCGGCGGAGAGTGCACGCCGCCTGAGCGCGTTGCACGAGTTTCAGAGACAGAGGTCGCCCAGGTTCCGCAGAGAGACGGATCCCCAGGCAGCCGAGGATTGGCTGGAGGCTATCGTCAGAGTCTTCAGGATGGTAGGGACACCAGCAGACCTCATGGTGATCCTTACCGCGAGTCTCCTGCACACCGCAACAGGTAGATGGTGGAGCCTGATGCTCCAGGTGCACGATGAGGCATCTCTTCTATGGACGGACTTCGAGAGCCTCTTCCGCTCGGAGTTTGTTCCAGCCACCCTTCGTACGGTGCGCATCCAGGAGTTACTATAGCTGCAGCAGGGCAGCATGTCAGTAGCCCAGTACTCGGCGAGATTTACCGACCTCTCGTGCTACTCCACGGACATGGTACGAGACCCATTCTTCTGGGTCCAGACGTTTGAGCAGGGACTGAGGCATGAGATCAGAGCTTCGACGATTCCCCTCAGCATCCCGACGCAGGCGGGGGTGCTGGAGCGAGCCTTGTTAGTGGAGATCTTTCTCGCCGAGCAGCCATCAACAGCGAGACCCACCGCAGGACGACACAGAGCAGAGTCTTCTACAGCCGGCCGTCGACAGACGACGCAGGGGTCCAAGCGGACCAGACCGACAGGTGACCGACCTCAGGATACAGGTTCGGCTGTGCGGGGTACACGACGCAGAGCCAGACTTACGAGCAGCAGACAGTGTTATGCATACGGCAGGCAGGGCCACATGGCTCGTGACTGCCCGACCCGCCATGCAGACGAGCAGCAGACAGTGGAGGGACCTCCCAGGTAGAGGCAGAGGTTCGACCGTGGCGGTCCGCAGGGAGTAGGCAGACGAGGCAAAGGAGCTGGCCGAGCATCGGGTGGTGGACGACGCTTCGAGGCTCTACCACCACCCCCAAGAGGTCCACCCCGACCACAGGGAGCTGGCGGACAGAGGCAGGCTCAGCTCTAGGCAGCAGAGGCTTACGACCACGGCGCACCTGAGATGATTCGAGGTACTATCTGTGTCTACTCCACCCTTGCTGCAGTTCTTATAGACACAGGTGCGAGTCATTCTTTTATTGCCGTTGCCCTTGTTTGGAGCTCAGAGATTCCGACGGAGCCGTTGGCTCGATCCTTGCAGCTAGAGACTCCCACGGGAGCAGCCTCAACGATTACGCACTGGTCCCGGCAGTGCAGGCTTACTCTAGGTGGCGAGAGCTTCGGTTGGGATCTTCTTGTAGCGGCGTCGAGGCCTTACGGCGTCATCTTGGGTATGGACTGGTTATCTACAGTCCATGCTTAGATTGACTGTATTAGGCGCAAGGTGCGGTGTGTCCGCATGGATGGGACCGGGTTCACCTTCACCGGCAAGAAGGGAACCTTCGCAGCATAGGATGGACTTACGTAGAGGAGAGGGCAGCCGATCACACTTCAGTTGGCTAGTCTCACCCTCGGAGCAGTCGACGTGCGGAGTCCGAGTTTTCCTGTTGTGGTGGATCAGTATGCGGATGTTTTTCCTGACGATGTTCCAGGACTACCCCCTCGCAGGGAGGTAGATTTCTACATACACTACGAGAAAAAGTGGTATTAGCGACGGGTTATTTGCGACGAGAATATGTCCCGTCGCAAATAACCCCAGCGATCGGGTTATTTGCGACGGGATTATGCCCCGTCGCAAATAAGGAGTTATTTGCGACGAGATATTCTCACCCGTCGCAAATGGTTTGGCGTGACTTGCGCACCAAATC
Organism: Viscum album; assembly: GCA_963277665.1. Lineage (NCBI taxonomy): Eukaryota > Viridiplantae > Streptophyta > Magnoliopsida > Santalales > Viscaceae > Viscum > Viscum album. The sequence goes on along the minus strand of OY728137.1, from coordinate 1,230,749,319 downwards.
GCGCGAAAGATATTTGCGACGGGATCCCCTACCCGTCGCAAATAACCGGCGGCGGTAACAGGTTATTTGCGACGGGATCGCCTTCCCGTCGCAAATAACCTGGCGGCAGGGGTTATTTGCGACGGGCCCTGTCGCAAATAATCCCTTTAATTGCCGCCCATAATAAATGTGGCCGGGGTTATTTGCGACGGTCCCGTCGCAAATAATACCAATTGCGACGGGAATACTGTCGCAATAAACCCCGTCGCAAATAATCTAACCTATAAATACAGCCAGCCTTGACATATTTTCTGAATTTGAACTACTTCTTACTAGTTTATATGAGTTGAGTGAATTTTGTTTTGCAAGCCGATTTCAAGGTGGTTGCGGGGATCATCCTATAAGTACACCAAATCGAAAGCTCGAAAACCAGTTTAAGGTTTTTATCTGAATTTTAATTTAATATTTATTTAATGTTTTTGTTTTATATTTTTACATTAGTTTTAATTATTTCTAATTAGATATAATTATGTTGTATTAAGGTTGTATTAAATTTGATTTGTTAGATTTAATTATTAGTAATTAACAATATTTAATAATTAAGTGACTGTAATTAGTAATTAATAACTATAATTTTAATTAAAGATAGTAATTAGTAATTAATGAATGTAATTAGTAGTTAATGAATGTAATTAGTAATTAATGAATGTAATTAGTAATTAATAAATATAATTTGTAATAATTAGTAATAATTAGTAAAATTTTCCAATAATTAGTAATTAATGAATGTAATTAGTAATTAATGAATATAATTTGTAATAATTAGTAATAATTAGTAAAATTTTCCAATAATTAGTAATAATCAGTAATAATTTGTAATAATTAGCAATAATTAACAAAAACTAGGAATAATTCAAAAAAAATAGTAATAATTATCAATAATTAACAAAAATAGGAATAATTCAAAAAAATAGGAATAATTCAAAAAAAAAAATAGTAATAATTAGAAAAAATTAACAATAATTAGTAATAAGTAACACCAATTAGTAATAATTAGTAATAATTACCAATAATTACCAATAATTACCAATAATTACCAATAATTAGTAATAATTACTAATAATTACCAATAATTAGTAATAATTAGTAATAATTAGTAATAATTACCAATAATTACCAATAATTACCAATAATTACCAATAATTACTAATAATTACCAATAATTGCCAATAATTGCCAATATTTACCAATAATTGCCAATAATTTCCAATAATTACCAATAATTAGGAATAATTACTAATAATTATCAATAATTAGGAATAATTACCAATAATTAGGAATAATTAACAATAATTAGTAATAAGTAACAATAATTAGTAATATTTAGTAATAATTACCAATAATTACCAATAATTGCCAATAATTGCCAATAATTGCCAATAATTACCAATAATTGCCAATAATTGCCAATAATTACCAATAATGAATGTGATTAGTAGTTAATGAATGTAATTAGTAATTAATGAATGTAATTAGTAATTAATGAATATAATTTGTAATAATTAGTAATAATTAGTAAAATTTTCCAATAATTAGTAATAATCAGTAATAATTTGTAATAATTAGCAATAATTAACAAAAAATAGGAATAATTCAAAAAAATAGTAATAATTAGAAAAAATTAACAATAATTAGTAATAAGTAACAATAATTAGTAATAATTAGTAATAATTACCAATAATTACCAATAATTACCAATAATTACCAATAATTAGTAATAATTACCAATAATTACCAATAATTAGTAATAATTAGTAATAATTGGTAATAATTACCAATAATTACCAATAATTACCAATAATTACCAATAATTGCCAATAATTACCAATAATTAGGAATAATTACCAATAATTAGGAATAATTACCAATAATTAGGAATAATTATCAATAATTAGGAATAATTATCAATAATTAGGAATAATTACTAATAATTAGGAATAATTACCAATAATTAGGAATAATTACCAATAATTAGGAATAATTACCAGTAATTAGGAATAATTACCAGTAATTAGGAATAATTATCAATAATTAGGAATAATTAACAACAATTAGTAATAAGTAACAATAATTAGTAATATTTAGTAATAATTAGTGATAATTACAAATAATTACCAATAATTACCAATAATTACCAATAATTACCAATAATTACCAATAATTGCCAATAATTGCCAATAATTACCAATAATTGCCAATAATTGCCAATAATTACCAATAATTGCCAATAATTACCAATAATTGCCAATAATTACCAATAATTACCAATAATTACCAATAATTGCCAATAATTAGGAATAATTACCAATAATTAGGAATAATTACCAATAATTAGGAATAATTGCCAATAATTAAGAATAATTACCAATAATTAGGAATAATTACCAATAATTAGGAATAATTACCAATAATTAGGAATAATTACCAATAATTAGGAGTAATTACCAATAATTAGGAGTAATTACCAATAATTGACAATAATTACCAATAATTAGCAATAATTAGCAATAATTAGAAATAATTAGCAATAATTAGCAATAATTAGCAATAATTAGAAATAATTAGCAATAATTAGAAATAATTAGCAATAATTAGGAATAATTACCAATAATTAGGAATAATTACCAATAATTAGGAATAATTACCAATAATTAGGAATAATTACCAATAATTAGGAACAATTACCAATAATTACCAATAATTACCAATAATTACCAATAATTACCAATAATTAGCAATGATTAGCAATAATTAGCAATAATTAGCAATAATTAGCAATAATTAGCAATAATTAGCAATAATTAGCAATAATTATCAATAATTAGGAATAATTACCAATAATTAGGAATAATTACCAATAATTAGGAATAATTACCAATAATTAGGAATAATTACCAATAATTAGTAATAATTACCAATAATTAGTAATAATTACCAATAATTAGGAATAATTACCAATAATTAGGAATAATTAGTAATAATTAGCTAATTGGAAAAAACTAGCGTGATCATTATCTTTCCCAATTATCTTTTCATCTTTGTATTGGTTTTAAGAAAACTTCTATCTCCACATGTAATATTTGCATTCATTTTCAAAATTATCAACCTACTCACCAATAGAGAGGTGAAAGTGAATGCAAATATTACATGTGGAGACAGAATGTTAAACACACAGATGAAAAGAGAACTGTATCATAATATAGAAAATTATATTATTTTAATATTAATAATAAAAAATACTAATAATGTAATAATGTTATTATTATATAATTAATATTTATGAAAAAATAATATTAGTATTATTAAAATAATAAAAAATTTATAAAATATTAAAATTATCAATATTTGTGACAGGTTTTGCTTTATTCTTAACATGTTCAATTCTTAAAGGGTCAATTTTTAGGTCTATCCCAATAAAAAGTTTGCGTCAGTTGTGTCTGATGTAAACTCTATAATTATCCTTGCTTGAGTGTTTTTTCTAACAAATTATTCAAAACCAGTAATGCTTTTATATTTTATAGAAAAATATGGTACAACGAGGTTGTAAATAGTCATTATTAGATGACCGCATATGGATAAATCAACGTAGAAATCCAAATGGTTCTGGTTTAAATCCAGTATATATAGAGGGTGTGGAGACTTTTTTAGCATTTGCAGCATCAAATCCAGAATTTGTTTCAGAAGGCACAATAAAATGTCCTTGTAAAAAATGTGCACTGAGAACATTTGACATGTTTGACAAAGTTGGGGGACATCTCTTGCATTTTGGTTTTCAACCGGATTATGTTTTTTAGTATCAACATGGTGAACGCAGTTCTACAGAAGGTGATACTAACTTGATTCTGGATCCATCCCGGTTTCAAAATTTAGTACATGATGTTGCAGGTCCATCTATTCAACATACAGAAACTCAAGATGATATTGATTCAACTCCTGAGTTGGCACACTCTGAATTTTATGAGTTGTTGAGGTTTGTTGAGGATGCGTTATATCCTGGTTGTAAGATAAGAAAATTAGAAGTAGTTACAAAATTTATGGATATCAAATCAGATAATGGAATGTCAAACACGTGTTTTGATCAAATATTTTCTTTGGTTAAAAAACTGTTACCCGAAGGAAATGTTTTGCCTGCAAATTACTATAAGAGCAAGAGGATGGTTTGGAATTTAGGACTTAGTTTTCAGAAGATTCATGCATGTTCAAATGATTGCATTTTATATTCTGGGGAAAATGAGTCGTTGGATAGTTGTCCCACTTGTGGGAAATCGAGGTATAAAGAAGCTCAACATGGGAAGTCTGGATTGATTCCTGTAAAACAGTTGAGATATTTTCCTCTTACATCCAGACTTCAGCGTTTATTCATGTCTAAGAATACAGCAATAATGATTTCATGTCACAAAATGAATATTTCAACTGGTAAAATCTTGAATCATCCAGCCGATGGTGATTCATGGAAACATTTTGATAGAGTGCATCCATAATTTTATTTAGAAGCTTGAAATGTGCGACTGGGTCTTTCCACTGATGGTTTTTGTCCATTCGGATCTTATGGTAGTCAGTATTCATGTTGGCCTGTCTTTTTAACTCCGTACAATTTACCTCCATGGATGTTGATAAAGGAGCCCTATATCTTTTTGACCTTACTAATCCCAGGACATCTGAAGAAGAATATTGATGTTTATTTGAAACCATTGATTGATGAGTTAAATATACTATGGAGTACTGGTGTCAGTACTTATGATGTTGCTGCGAAACAGAATTTCATACTAAGAGCAGCATTGATGTGGACAATCAGTGACTTCCCGACTTATGACATGTTATCTGGCTGGAGTACACATGGGCCGAAATCATGTCCTTACTGTATGGGAGAGAACAAGGCATTTATGCTCATCCATGGAAAAAAACCTTGCTATTTTGACTGTCATCGTAGATTTCTTCCATCTGATCATCCTTTTTGCAGAAACAGATCTCATTTTAGAAAAGGCACAGTTGAAAGGGATGGACCTCAAAAAAATGCTATCAGGTACGGAGTTAAAATTAGTTGTATATTCATTACCTCCCATCACATTTGGACCCACAATAAACCAACAGAAAATTTCTGGTTTTGGGAAAGAACACAATTGGCTAAAACGTAGCATATTTTGGGATTTTCCATATTGGTCTGATTTGCTGGTCCGCCACATGTTGGATGTCATGCATATTGAGAAGAACTGTTTTGATAATTTGTTTCATACAGTTTTGGATACACCAGGAAAGAGCAAAGATAATGTAAATGCATGATTAGATCTTGCTCAAATTTGCAGGCGTCCAGAAATCGAACTGTTTGATAATGTCAGAACAGAAAGGTTAATGAAACCAAAATCAACTTATACATTTTCCAAAGAAAGCCGCTTATTATTTTGTCAATGGATTGCAGATTTGAGACTTCTATATGGATGTGCTTCCAATTTGGGTAGATGTGTAAATAATGGTCATATTACCAGATTAAAAAGTCATGATTGTCATGTTATAATGGAAAGACTTCTACCCATTGGATTAAGAGGTCTTTTGAATTCTATGATATGGGATTCCATAACAGAAGTATCATATTTTTTTCGGGACATTTGTGCGGCGACAACAGATTATGATGCACTATGAAAACTTGAAGAAGATGTTGTTGTAATTATATGTAAACTGGAAAAAATATTCCTGCCGTCTTTCTTTGACTCAATGTAACATTTGATATTACATTTTCCATATGAAGCAAAATGTGGAGGTCCGATACAGTTTCGATGGATGTACCCATTCGAAAGATGCATGCAGAAATTGAAAAAAAAAGTACGTAACAAAGCATCTGTTGAAGGATCTATTACTGAAGCTTATTTGTAAGAGGAGATATCTTTTTTCTGCTCCCACTATTTTGAATCTGAGTATCCTTCAAAACACAACCGCATGAGATGGAACGAGGGGAATATTGATGAAATCGACAATCAATAATCTGTTTTTAACCAGTCAGAGCTTGGTTTTGGTGGAGTTCATGAACGATGGCTTTCAGATGATGAACATCACAGAGCTCATATGTATGTTCTGCTCAACTGTGAAGAGATGACATCATTTGTACTGTAAGTGCTTCTATTACTTATTATATTATTTATGTTACAATAAATAACATTTTTTTTATAGATTGTATGATAATCATATCAAGAAACAACTTCCACAAATTACAGCAGCTTCTCTCGAAGAACGCAGACAAAAATTTTTTTATCAGTGGTTTCAAATACTGGTAACATAAATTTTTCATACTTTAACATCTCCTTCAATTTATAGTTTACTATATTGATAATTATTTCACAAATTTTCAGGTGTCTCGACATGCTGATAAAATTGAAAAACGACTTTGTATATTGAGTAACCCACCATCCAAAATGGTGAAATATTATAATGCATATGTGGTGAATGGTTTTAGATTTCATACACATACATATGGGGAATAAAAAAAACAATGAAAAGTGGAGTTTGCTTGAGAGGATCTCATCATAGAGAAAATGAAGTTGACTTTTAGGGCATACTTGATGAAATCATTGAACTCTGTTATCTAGGACACCATTACATAACGATGTTCAAATGTCAGTGGTTGGATACTGAGAGAGGCGTGCATGTTCATCCGACTCATGGAATCATCGATATTAAATGTAAAAGCGTTCTTGCAGTAAATGAACCATTCTTACTGGCTCAACAGGCACATCAAGTTTATTATGCAAAGTACTGTGCTACGTCAAGAGACTTGACTGATTGGTGGAGCATAATAAAAATGAAAATTTGAGATAATCAGTTTAGTCAAAGTGAATGTGCTTTCACTGAAGTGCAAGGAATTGAAGTTTTTCAAGAGAGTAATCAAAATCAATCTTTGTTACAAAGAGACATGAGTATCGATGATGACACCCCTCAATTAAGATTCAGTGATGATGGTGATGATGTTAATGACGTCACAAATGAATTTGAAATGGTAAGAGATGAAGCAACTGGAACTCAAATGGATATCGATGATATTGAGGAGGAATATGAAGATGACATTGACAGATATGAAGATGATGATGAATCTGAATATTGATACAATTCAATGGTAGTTATATATAATCATAACTAATATATATGTATATATAATAATAATTATCAATTATTTGCCAACAACATTCATTTTCTGTTTCAGATGGACGAGGACACATTTCGTGAGTTGGCGGATGCTGATCTATCTTTCGTTGCGGACGAGTTGCTGGCACCTGACCCTCAGCCTGAAGGTGCTTCAGGGGGTACACGGAGGGGGAACTGTCTTGCACGACTGATGATTCCTGACCCCATCCCCGGGGGACGTCCATGTCTTGGGTTCGATCCACGCACCCGGAGGTGTGATAACCTGTGCATTTTACTAAAA